>CM036587.1:2399849-3673182 GCA_020745705.1 Hemiprocne comata | reverse complement strand
ACTGTCACTCCCACTCCAAGATCCTTGGTTTTGCCAGAACAACACTTTGGAGGGAAAACACTGCACAGCAATTAACTGGTCAAAGTTAAAAATATCCATTTGTTAACGCTTTTGGAAAAAGAAACAAGTGAGGGGAAGAGGATTCATTCCCACTTCCCCCACCAGGAGCTCAAATAAACCTTTGTTTCCTGATGTTGTAATACTGCTTCTTTCCAAAATGTTCTCTAGAAGGTCCTACCTTTAATGGAGATTTATTGCAGACAGCCAGGAGGTACCTGTAAAAGCCACCAGTCATGAAACTGAGCCTCTGACCCCTTCAACCTGCACCCTCAGCAGAAGCACCTCTGAGGTCAGGACGTGTGGGTTCCTAGAATCATACAATGGTTTGGGTTGGAAAGGACCTTAAAGATCATGTAGTTCCAACTCCCCTGTATGGGCAGGGACACCTCCCACTAGACCAGGTTGCTCAGAGCCCCATCCAACCTGCCCTTGAACACTTCCAGGGATGGGGCAGCCACAACTTCCCTGGGCAACCTGGGCCAGCGTCTCACCATTCTAACAGGAAAGAATTTCCTCATAATGTCTAACCTAAATCTCCCCTCTTTCAGCTTGAAACCATTACTCCTTGTCCTCTCACTCCAAGCCCTTATAAAAAGCCCCTCCCCAGCTTCCCTGTAGCCCCTTCAGGTACTGGAAGGCCACTATGAGGTCTCCCTAGAGCCTTCTCTTCTCCAGGCTGAACAGCCTCAACTCTCTCAGCCTGTCTCCAGAACAGAGCTGCTCCAGCCCTCTGATCATCTTCATGGCCTCCTCTGGACTTTCTCCAGGAGCTCCATGTCCTTCTTATGTTAGGGGCTCCAGAACTGGACACAGTACTCCAGGTGGGGTCTCACAAATGCTGAGTAAAGGGGCAGAATCCCCTCCCTTGAGGGGCCACAACACGGTTGGTTTCTGGGCTGCCAGCACACATTGCCAGCTCAAGCTGAGCTTCTCATCCACCATCAACCTCCAGGGCTGATTGCTTTTAAAAGCAAAAATCACTTGAGAGTCTGTTCACCTGCCTGCACCTCCTGCCTGCCCCCAGTTTAGGGCTTGCTCCAAGCGTGGCCCTGGACACAAGAGCTGAGCCAGACAGCATGATCAGGAGTTAACACGTTTGAAGACAGAGCTGCTCTTCTTCTTGTGGCCTTGTTTCCTTCCTTGCTCTCCCCACAAACAGTTTTTAGATGCAATTAGGTCACATTTGAAAGTCAGCACACTGCAGAAGTTGAGTTACTTTGTTTAAGATAAAAACATGTTACTTCTATCACCTTAGGAGTTGTTCTTTTTGGCACAGGGACCCTCTGATCCTCCCACCTCCTTTTATCAGCATCTTCAAAAGAAGAAGGGAGTTATAATTGCTTTCTCCCCTCACCTTAGGAAAAAAAAAAAAAGGGAAAGGCTGCTGTTCTTCTCCACTGGCATCTTGAGAAGAAACACGCTTTGAGCAATCATTTATTCACAGAACAAAAATAACATCTAGATTTCAAAGTGCAGGGCAGTTCAGAAGAATAAGCTTCTCTCCTCCCTCCCCTGCCATCAGCTTTTGCTTATTCCCACCTCCTGTCTGCACAACCCACTGCTCTGCCTTTTTCCTCCTTACAGGGGCACACGCAGGCTTCTCTCTCCAGCACAGCAAGGAGAGCTGCAGCACTCTAACTATTTCATAACTATTTTGCCCCTTGCAGGTGGGTTGGAACTAGATGACCTTCTAGGTCCCTTCCAACCCAAACCATTCTATGATCCTATTTCAAACCAACTGCTGACATTTCTGTGCCCCAAGCCAGCACCCAAGCAAGCTCCAAGGCTAAAAGGCCCAGACAAGGCAAAGAGTGGGATCTGTTTTAAAAGCAGAATCATGGCTGAGGAATCTGGAGTTCTTCCAGACCCCCTTTACCCACAACTGCCTTCTTGATAAAGAATAAGCCTCTGAAATTAGAGAAAATGTCACTTTTTACACATTGGAAACCAGTGGAACTCAGACTTCTACCCATCATGTTTTGCTTTTGCTATGGGTATCTAGGTATGGTGCCTGTGGAGAAACAGGGAGCAAAAAAAAATGGGAAGAAACCTGCAGTTCCACAAGCCAAATTTCAGCTTTTTGATTTTTACCAGGTTCTTTGTTTCCTAACTAGGCAGAGCCCTGTGAGTCCTGCCATCCAAAGCACATCTTTCAATACCTGAACCCATCACATTTAGGTGGTGGGAAAGCTGAGTTCTTACAGAATTTGAATTTCTTAATTTCTTAATAATAATTTCTTACAGAACCTGATGAATCAGTGTCTCCAGAGCCTTCATCAAAAGTGGCTGAAATGGGCCAAATGAAGTCCACAAGCTCTTAGTAGGGACTGGCTAGTAGAACTAACAGGCCTAGTTCCATTAAGAGACCAGGCTGAAAATGTAACAGCAATCACCAAAAACCCCTTTACTCACTGCCAGGCAGCTGGAAAAGAACCTGTGGGACCAGGTCACACCTTACTTCACATCCTTCTACACTCCAAAAGGCAAGTTTTGCAGGAAAAGCCATATAACATGGTCTCTGAAAGAAAAAAGACTGTTAAAGCTACCCAGAGATGATGTCACAGCCCACTGCAATCTGTTGCTTGGATAAGCAAGTTTCTGTATCCATATTTATACACACACAGTTCAGCAGATGGATCAGCAACTCCTCAGTGTGTAGATGATGAAATAAAAATCCCACCTAAACCCCTCTGAACAAAAAGCATCAGTGTGAACTCAGGCAGTTAGGTATCAGAGAGCACACTACCTCAGAGAGCACAAACCTGAGCTCATTCAGGTGTTTCTTTCTGTAAGAGAGCACCTGCAACCCAGCATGCACTATGACAGCACTGGAGATCACTGATTTTGGAGCTATTTGTTAAAGAACTGAGATTATTCTTAAAACAGTTTGAACACTGCCACATGAAACACTGTCCATTTCATTTCAACATGCATCTTCAATCAGACTTGTTTCTAGCACACTCAGGTGTTTCAAATTTATAAATGAAGACAAGCATTACAAAAAAAGCCATTTATTAGATATATGTACATATCTACATAAACATGCAAAATTAATTTATACACATTTACACAGGTTCAATTATTAATACAGTGCAAAAATGTCTAAAAAGGTACCAGCCCACCTTCTATAAACTTAACAGATCTTTGGGAGGAAGGAAAAAACCCACCAAAAAAATCCAAAGAAAATGAATAAAGTGACTAAGCACTGCAATTCTTTAAATTAATGAAGTTTATATTTTGCCAGTTTTCTTGTGCTGAGCTGCTGGGTGAGGAAAAAAGAGTTTCCAAAAGACTTATCTTGAAGACTGCCAGAATGAAGGAGCTGCAATTCAAACTACATTAAACAGTTTCAAGTTGAACAAAAAGGGATGGATTCCTGTTTGGGGATTTGATTCAACACAGGCATAATCCCACTTACGAGTCAGATTCCATGTACTCCAGCTTCAAGTCATTCTTTTTTATTAAATCTTAAAGCACTGAGATCAATGTAAATTATTCTGTTCCTCTTGCTATTCCACCAGAAGAAAAAAGTTTAACTGTATAAATACCTTACAGATATAGAAGCCATTCAAAATACTAACATAAAAAAAAAAAATACAGGTCAAACTCTGCCTCATCCCTGAATCACAATCCAAACCTACAGTATGCAGACACTACTGCACACTTCCTAATCCACATAGATTCCTTAATCCACATAGATTCCTTAATATAGTTTACACATTTTACAGGGTAAAAAAGAAAAAAAAAAAAGGTTGCAAAGGGATTAAGAGCTGAACAGAGCTCTGATCATTTAGTTGAAAAGATCTAGTCACATCCCCCATCTAAAATTTGCATGAAGGCAGAACTGAACCAACTGGTTTTGTTTGATTTTACTGAAACATTTTCAGGAAAAAGAACAGATTAAACAAAAGCTGAATTTAATCTTGATCCACTCTAATTATGTTCATTACACAAGCTCGTGTACAACACCTTGTTCTACCACTTGGATTGCAGGGCTGTAGCTAACATCACCTGGCACAGGGATTCCTTTGTTTTATGATAAAGTGAACAGTCAGATGCTCAGGAAGCACCAGGGACATTCCAGTTTCTTCCAATCAGCTCGAGAACAAGGATGAGGAATGAAAAGCAGATCATGTCCACTGGCCCCTGCCCCCTTGTAAATGCTCTCTGTGCCTTAAGCTGTAACAGGCTATACTCAAACCTCTGGAGAAACAGTAGAGCTCTTCTGGACTCCAGTCAGACTGAGGCTAAAAGGTTAGGAGCAGGGAGCTGGGTCATACCACCAAGGTCCTTTCCATGAAGTTCTGTCTGTCTGGGGTGTAAAATCCTTCATCATTTCCCCACAGGAGGATTCCTCATGGTAACCCCATGGGCTGATACCCAGCTGATGCTCCTGGAAAACACACTCAGTCACTAGATCCAGTATCCTTAATCAAGTGCCTAGCTTCTGGGGGTGTCCTCTTTTCTGATTATTTTTTTTTTTACTGGTAATCCAAACTCATGGCTTAATTCCCTGCAGTCTCCTCCAAGAGCACCTAGGACACCTTCCCAAGTAAAACTGGGACTGAACAGCATGAAAAGTTAAAGCTTGTCAGTACTAAAACCCCCATACCTGTGGGGTCCTCCTGGTGTCTTAAGGACAATAGCTGAATTCTTGCTCCATTTCTCCACTTACACTCTGGCAGAAAACCAGGGTAATGACAAACAACTTTAATCCACTCCCTTAGAACAGAACAGTACTCCCTTATGGCACACAGCTCTAGCTGTTTTCTTCACTGCCTGGCTAAAATATCCCTCCATCATTCCCACCAGGCTCTTTCTCACAATTGAAAGGATTTCCTTGTGTTACAATGAACAGGCTAACATGGGATGGAAGAGAAATACCTACATCTTACTACCTGATAAAGCCCTGGCACCAAGCCTCCTGATGTCCTAGAAACTGTTCAGGTTTTAATGGGTTGCCTATCAATGCCACTGTGGCACTCAGCTGCATCACAGAAGTGCTTCCAAGGTACAGCACCAAGGTTTCTGGTCTCCTAGTCCACTGATACTTGTGTTGGCATCATGAGATTTTTGGGAAAATTCACTGAGATGCAAGGAAGCAATTTTGTTAAGCATTTCTTGCCAACTCAGGCAGACAACTCTGCATCATGTTAATCTCTTTGCAACCACTAGAGGTAGAGACTATGTGAGAGGGAAATAAATCTTTGGTGAGAGATGTCTGGTGTAAGAAATGGAATGACCAGGAAACAGTTTCCTAAGAAAAAAAATGAAAGACAATCTAGGACCATACTTCCACAAAAACACACCTAGAGTTCTCTACGTCTTCTCATTTTGAATCTCTACAACCCTGCAAAGACAGCTGCATCAAAATGCTATGCATTTTTTTTTAAATATACAGCCTAAATTATTCATCTGTGTTCTACAATGCCCATATGCACCTCAAAACATGACATAAAGAATATCCAGTGCAGCAGAGGTTAAGAATTTCAGCTCTGCAGTACTGCATTCAAAAGTGCACATTCATAAATTCCTCTGAGTGTAAGAACTCAACACCATTAACTAAAGGTGTTTTCTACAATAAAGAGAACCTGCTCTTGCTCTCCATTACTGGAAATAGCTTTCTACTCACCAGTTACCCAATTTTTTTTTTTTAAAGGTGAAGGAGTCAGTGGCCTGTCATAAGTAGGGCTTGGAAGATTTATCATCTGTACAGACCAAGCAAACATGGAATTACCCTTATACTAAGAGTGACCTTAACCAAGGAAATAAAGGCCACTTGAGCTAAAAGATCACTTAGATTCACTTGGTTTAGTTTATGCTGCCCCAAGCATATTTGCAATTAACCAATGAGCACATACTTAGCTACACTGCACTGTTGAGCCAGGAGATATTTATAGCCTTTATGTTTTTTAAAAGGGCCAAAGCCTTTTCCTTTCCTTCAAAACTTAGAAAAATTACCCTGGAACTCAACCTCACAATTTTTCCCTCTGATACTGGACTCATCTAATTATGGCAACCAACTCCTTACTATGTTTACCAAGAACCTTAAATGCTTAACAAATTCTCTAGACAAAAATGTTACCCACCACTTTTTCTCTTCATTTTACTACACAATTTTAATATCTTCAGAAGCACTGGCAGGGCAGGGCATTGACCTGCCAAACTGTTACAAAGCCAGTAAGACAAAAGGCAAAGTGCTGTCTAGCTGGTATTAGTCAAGGAGTAAAAGCCTGTTTATGGTAAGGACAATCTCCACCTGTTGATGATACCTGACAAGATCTACCATGCACAATTACCACACACCATGTTAGGTAAAGCCAGATTCCTCACTGCATGTTTGACACAATTACAATATCCCACTTGATTTCAAGTTGCTTTGAAATATCTTCCTTGCAACGACCACTGCCACAAGCCTTTAGAAACATCCCAAGTGATTTTTGGCCAGTTTGATACAAAAAAAAAGTTGTAAAAAATAAGAGTAGGAAACCCACAGTCTTTTTCATACTCCACAGTCAGGCTGTTTCTCCAGAAGCTGCCTGGTCAGTATCTGGTAAGAAGAGAGAGAGGCCACTCCTATGTGAAAGGCTATTTGCCAGAGGTTCCTTAATCCATACAAGTAAATGTTGCATAAACAAACAGAGGAAAAGAGTACAAACGTCTTCACCTTCCTTGCCGAGCTGTAGAAGAGGTACAAGTAACACTACAAAAGAACCAGAGAGACAGTGTTAGCATCAAGCTGTGTACCCACAGACAACAGACACAGCTGGGAACTCCTGGTACTTCCATCTCGTGATCACTAAGAAGCTCAAAGCTTGCCTCCAGCTCCTGTGTTGAAAGGTCCTCCAAGAATAGCCAGAGTGGGGGCCTCAACCCAGACCCTACTGGGTAAGCAAAGGTGTCCAGAGAAGTCTCAGCACAACTGGCACCCTTCCTGCCTGTCTCAGCCTGGATTAAAAGCAGTCTGAAAGCTGAGCCAGCTTCCAAAAGCCACCTAGGAGTTTTGCAAGACAAAGGCTCAGAAGAAAAGAAAACAACCAACACAAACCTTCTGCTGTTGTATTTGTTCATGGAATAAGGAAAGGACTCCTTAATTCTCTAGACTTGACTTGGAAAAAGACCATCATTTCTGTTACCAGGTTTAGCTGGGGGTTTGGGCTCTTTTTCTTTTAAAATTCAAGAGCAGGTGGAACACATTTGCTAAGCATGTGTGAAGAGCAGCAGCCCTCACAGCAGAAAACTAAATCTCACAAAGTGCTGGCACAGGAGTTACTTTTTTAACTGAGGCAGTAACAGATCATGCTTTCTCACTTAAGGTCACAGTTTCCAACTGTGCTGCTGGCACAAGCAGACATCAGCACGTAGAAAGCTCTCCACATTTGAGCTCAATTTATGCACAAGCATTTTGTGGAGATGACTGTGAGAGATCAAAAGGATAAGAGAGAACTTTTCTTTATTTAGCTCCTCTAGCTTCAGGTACTAACTGGCAAAAAGCAGAAAGACTTGCAGCAAGTATTTAGAGCCAAATTAGGATCTCCATCTTAAAGCTCTGTCATGAGCAGAGGTGGAAGAAGGCTGAAAGACAAGATTATGACATATTAAATAGCCTCTCTGCAAGTTTTCAATACCATAGATAAATAAAAGTCTTCAGAGAGTGGTCCCCAAACCATTAGCCAAAGGCAACAGCATTACACAAATTACACTGTAGGCTTTATGTTATTCCTTCTGTCAACTAGTAACACAACCACCCAGCAGCTTCCTCCCCTCAGGGGCTAAAAAATGAACATTTTGCAAACCCATTGGCCTCAAGTGAAAAGGTGTAGATCACTGTTTTAGGCATCTAAGGAACTTTTCAAGAAAAACCCATTTGCAGCATAAAAAATTTTTCCCCATTCAAACTCTCCTGAATAAGGAGGTCAAAGAAAATAATCCATTAGAATAAAAATCTAAGGAAGGACAGGAACCACATTTGTCTCAAGTTTAAAAGTAATTTTTAATGTAAATTAGAACATGTTGCTATCCTGTGTTTTGGGTTGGTCGTGCTACAAAAGCCCATCACTGACTGCCACTGTCAGAAGGACATCACACCTATCCCTTTGGGAAACAAACCATCTTTGGGGTAGCACTTGTTTCTTTCTCACACTCAGCCCCACTTGGCATATCAGAACATGAAAGCACTGGAAAAACCTGGAACTGCAATTTGCCAAGGGTCAAATTGTGCCTTTAACTGTATTTGGGCCAGTTCACTGGAAAACCTCAGTGAAATCACCTAGGTAGGATACAAAAAACCAACCCATTCCTCTGCTTAGCTGAAAATCATTTTGTCTTGTATAATTGTAAAACAATCAGGAAGCATTCTATTTAACAGTTAACATACCTGAAAAACACAGGCTAGAAAAGGTAAGAGAAAAGCTATCACATTTCCAATCCCTTCATGGTCCTCCTGTTTGGATGAAAAGAAGTGATAAACAACTATGTCAGCTACAGTTTTTAGCAAGTACTGCTGGATATTTTAGAACACTGTATGTCACCAAGTGCCTCTCATCCTAGTTCATGTTCATTGTATTGAACAGCAAGATCAATATCATTAAACAAGATACCAAGAACTGAGGCTTGCATGACAATTCTTGCTAAATAAAACTGTGCCACCACACCAACAGGACATTATTTTTTTCCTTTTCAAAAGTTGTTTTAGAGTTTCACATTTGTTTTTAAAAAAAAAAAAAGTACACAAAAGTATCTGGAACAAAATACAAGAGTGGGGAAGGGGAAAAAAATCCAACCAGCCTGGCAAGGCTGAAATATTTCTCCAAGTGTTAACCTCCCCAGAAAAAAATAAAATGCCATGTGCTGCAAGATACAACAAAGCACATGAGGCAATAATCAATTGTACATTCCCTGGACAACCAAAACACTTCTTGTGGAAATATGCATGCTCTCCTAAGAGGCCAAACAGCCACCCTTAATCTGGTTACCCAAATAACTCTCTCCCTGAGACTCATGTACAGGTTTCAATTCAATCAGGGTTACCTGAAATGAATACTCTGCCAGGTGAACTCCTCGAATGAGATTCAAAGCTCCACACATGATGTTCAGAACAAGTGACAGAATCCCCAGGGGAGTCACAGGCTCCATTCTGTAAGTAGGGACTTAATAAAAAAATACATTAGTGAAAGTTTGCACTATTACTTTGCCTGTTTTTAACATAGAATTACTCAAATCAGGTTATGCAGGCTTTAAACATTTTCAAAACCTTTCATGCTTGCTCCAGAGAAAACCAATTATGAACAGAACAAACTTTTTTTTGTTTGCATTACACTGTTCAGTTCTTCAGACATCTAGAAATCAGCAAGAGCTCTGGGGTATTTTTTTAAACAGTTTTAAGCAACTGAATTTGGTTTTGAGCTACTTGGCTGTTACTGTCTTCTTTTAGGGTGCACATAGATATTTTTCAACTATTAGAGCAGATCAGCAAACTTGTTCTTACCTCTGGGCCTCTCTGACAAAACATGGTCAAAACTGGGGCCTAGGAATTAAACTGGATGCTATAGTTTTTGGTGTTTAAGCTACATTTTACAGTGCATTACCTTTCACAGGTAGAACTGTCTCCTTCCTTTCTCACCTTCTCCACTACTACTGAACACCCACACTCCCAAATGCCACTTATTCAGGATCACCTAATTGACACATATCTAATAAGGTCAAAGCAATTATTACAAACGTGTATTTAATTTCAGAATCTGCCCCTTCTAATTCAGGGGTTTGGTTGCCCAAAAGCTCACCTATTTTTTTTTCACTAGCTACACCAGTCAGCCTGACAACAGATACCACACCTAGATACTCACCTACATTTCAGCCCTGCTCTTGTGTCACCACAATTAGACCATAACAGCATAACAATAAGAAGGGTAATTTGCACCTCAAAGACCAAATCCAGATCTTCTCCAACGCCATCATAGATTAGATAGAGAAAAAATGAGCCCTCAAGAAGCCCCATCCCTGGAAGTGTTGCCCCCATCCCTGGAGGAGTTCATGGCCAGGTTGGATGGGGCTTGGAGCAACCTGGCCTAGTGGGAGGTGTCCCTGACCACATCAGGGGGTTGGAACTAGATGATCTTTAAGGTCCCTTCCAACTCAAACCAGGCTATGATTCTAAATCTCTCCAGCTCTCAGGATTTTCTGCCTCCTGTCCAGACACAGCCAGCTCCCAACTCATGAAGATAAACTAACCAACACAGCAGGTATCACCTCTGGCTTTGCTTCAGTGACTGATGAAACACTGTTAACAGTTTAAATATTGCAGTATTGCACAGTTTAAGATAGAAAAACACTTGTGGCTTCTCCTTCAAGAGAAATTTTGATAGATGGATGTAAAAAAGTTTGGTGCCAAATTACTGTACTCAAACCATGACAGATATAAATCTTTTTATTAAGTATGTAGTTAGTGTGGCCTGCATTTGTACATTTATAATTTCATCTCCAAAGCAGCTGCAAAAGGAACTGTATTAATTCCATTTTATATGTGTCACATTACTGTGTACTGTCATCATAACACATTCTCATGAATAAATCATGGAATCCTAGAATGGTTTGGGTTGGAAGGGACCTTAAAGATTATCTAGTTTCAACCCCCCTGCCATGGACATGGACACCTCCCACTAGATCAGGTTGCTCCAAGCCCCATCCAACCTGGCCTTGAACACTTCCAGGGATGGGGCATCCACAACTTCCCCAGGCAACCTGTGCCAGTGTCTCACCACCCTCACAGTGAAGAATTTCTTCCTAATGTCTAACCTAAATCTCCCCTCTTCCAGTTTTGATCCATTACCTCTTGTCCTCTCACTCCACACCCTTCTCAAAAGTCCCTCCCCAGCTTTCCTGGAGCCCCTTCAGGCACTGGAAGGTGCTCTAAGGTCTCCCTGGAGCCTTCTCTTCTCCAGCTGGGGCAGAACAGCCCCAACTCCCTCAGCCTACCTCCATAGCAGAGCTGCTCCAGCCCTCAGATCATCTTCATGGCCCTGCTCTGGACTTTCTCCATGAGCTCCATGTCCTTCTTTGAGCTTCATGTCCTCCTTATGTATCTCCCTTCCACAGAAATTTCCTTATAAAGACTACTGTTTCTCCCTCATCTTCCTAAGGTTTACTTTAGAGGCACACAGTGTCTCTTAAACAAAAAAAAAATTATCAAGCACAAAGATCATTCATTGTAGAGGATCTTCCAAACTATAAATGTCAAGAGTTCCCAGTCCCCAGGGAAGGACAATGCAAGTCTCAGTATGTTGCTTCTGCAGCACAGATGTGAAAGTCACCTTTTTTTTTTTTTCCAGTAGGAAAAAAGAATTGCTATCACAGATGCAGGGGAAATTATAATATCCAGTTGCTCAGGGTTCAGATCTGTGAAAACTCATCTTTAAATTGCTTCCTGTGGAGCTTTATTTTTGCTGTATCATTGAGGTTTAATTCACAAACTGAAATTGCACAGAACAAGTGAGATGGGTACTGCTGGGGAAAAACATTATACTTCCTTGTGTGAATTCAATCATATTTTTATAAGGATAATTTCAGCCTAGAATTGCTTATTATATTAAATAAGGGAACAAGAGAGTAAAAGCACTCCTAGTCCAAGACAGCACAATTTTGCACAAGCACAATCAAATGCTAATTGGGTTTCAAACTGATGTGACTCTTCAAGTAGAAAAAGTTGTGCACTTCAGAGTACAAGAACCATGCAGAGGATGTTCTGGGGACCGTGGATCATCCAGCTCCCAGGGACACTGGATCTGCAGGTTAGAACATGTACAGAACAACTCTGTGAAAACACCCTCACACAATGAAGAAATTGAAACTTCTGCCTATACAAGATTTTATGAGCAGAGGCCTCTGGCTGTTTAAGCAGAGACTGACAGGAATGCCTGTACCAGCTCCATTCTGCCTCTTCAAGGCCCAGCACAACAAGGGTCTGACAATGAGTCACATCCTCAAAGCTCCAGAGAAAGGCAGCACCAGGAAAAACGAAATCAGACTCAAACAATTTAAAATAAAATAGAAGCACACAAAAGACAGATGTGAGACATCTTCAAAAAGCACCTTAAAAAGGACTCTGTAAAGGACTCCCTGTGTGCCTACAAAAGATTCAGAACATTCATCAAGGGGAGCCCAGTGCTTCACAATTTAAAAGCATGCTTACTAGATGAACAGCACAATTTGTTCTTCCACTTCACAGAGCCAGTTGTGATGTGGAGACTCTCCCTTTTCACAGAAAGCTACTGCACTTCACATTCTTCTTCATTCATACACACCCCACTGTCCTCCTGAGCTCTGTCCATATCATGACACAAGGTGAGGCTTTTGCAACCAACAGCTGAGGTTGTGTAGATGTTGATCAAGGGGACAGTGTGTCTCTCTAGCAAGGACTGGACTGGGTTCAGTTAACAAAGGAAGGAACAAACAGCAGAAAGAATGGAGACAACTAAAAAGGAAAAAAAAAATCCCTCTTGTTCCCATATATACCAACAAGGTCAAACTGCCCTGATTTTTCACACTAAAATGAAGAGCCACTGGATGTCACCACACAGCTCAAAAGAAGCCAGGAACAGCTACAACCATGTAAGGAGACTGATGTTTTGATCAATCCATTAATTGATCTATCTTCACTACAGAATGTAAAATCAAATTCTGCTCCCCTGCAACTAGAGCCCTTCAAGGTATGCTCACTAAGTCTCCTGTACAGCAGAGCCATAATATAAATAACATTAATATGGGAACAAACACTATCCACACAGCTAAACTTAGAGCAGCAGAGTGGGATTCAGCTGGTGGGTAATGATGAGAGGAGAGAGACATAAGCCAGGAAAGCTGACTCCAGCTGAGGGAAACAGATGATCATAAACATGATCCTGAAAATAAAGGCAGAACAATCTGTAAGAGTATTTGGGTTAGACCAGAGAGAACAGCCAGAAATACAAAGCCAGATGGAAAGTAAAAGAAAGCAAGTAAGAATATGGGGGAACTGAAAATGTATTTCTGATCTGTGGACACAGACTAGCTTGCAAATGTTTACTGGCACTGAAACTGCTCACACCAGTGCCAAGAATTTCGAGGCCCTGTCACTTTATGAAATTATTTAACCTTCAAGCACAGTTCTGAGAAACACAAATTTGACTGGCAAATAAAATGTTTTCAATTCTATTTTTTCTCCCTCCTGGCCACTGCCCTCTACATTTCAACTTAAAATGCCTATGTCAAATGAGATTCCAGCTCATCCATCAGAAACAACAAGATTGAGCAACCAGAACTTAATTTTATTAGTGTTTCATAAGCCAAGAACAGCAAAAAAAAAAAGAGGAAACACAAGCTCACGGCATCCCAGCTGCACTTAAACCAGCATGCCAACAGGGACATGGTTTGGTGGTGGACTTGGCAGTGTTAGGTTTATGCTTGGACACAACAATCTTAAAGGTCTTTTCCAATCTAAATGATTCTAGGATTTTGTTTTGTAGAGGAAGTAGGTGTGACTTTGACTGCGAAACTGAAACACAAATCAGAAGATACTGATTTTACAGTATGTCAGTAGAGATTAGTGCTTCTAAAAGCAGGTGAAACAGCAGCATTTGTTACAAAAAGGTCCCTTTGCCAAGCCTCCACGTGCTGTTTAGAAAGATATACATATCCTCTTTCAGAATTTTAGTCAAATGGATTACATTTTAAAGAATAAGGTGAAAGGAGAAAGCAAAGAGGGGAGAACAACCCAAGACAGACAGTCTGGGAATAAGAGATTTCCCCTCAGCTCATATTCTTCTCATCTTTTCTTTCCTCAAAGCTGAGGCAACTCATTCAGACTGTAATTACATATCTTCTATTAAGAGTTCACAACAAACAGTGGAGCTTCTTTGTCACAGAAAATCTAACCAACAACTATTTTATAAGCAGGAGAATTTGACATGGAAAATGCCAAGCCCAGTTACAACCAATTGTCCATACAAAGAAGTTGATTTAAGGCTGGAAAAAAAAAGACCCTGCCACGAGCCCTTAAAGGCTCTGATGCACACCTGCTATAACCTAAAGACATATGTTGTTTACTGTGAGAGAAAGGCAGTTTTTTTTCCTCGGGATTCACACACATGATATATATATTTCTCCATAGAAATGGAACTGCTGCTGTTACATGTTTTCCTGCTGTTTGCAAAGCTCAGGAAGTCTAGTGTCACCTGTGTGTAGTGGTAACTTACCAACCTCCACATGAACACCTGCAGGCCCACCATTAGTCATCCCATTCATCAGCTCCATATCCTCCAGTTTCAGCTGGACTGGGGGCTGGAACTTCAGCTCCTCCTCAATCTTCTCCCAGTTGGCCTTCATTTGAGAGCCTCTTGCACAGTTAAAATGGCGTTTCACTCTCTGAATAACATTATCTGAAACAACGTAAAAACATGCTTCAATCAGCTCTGCAAAAGTTAATTGCTTTAGGTTAATTAATCAAATCATGGTATTCTTTTCTGATTGTTCTTAATTTCTTCCTTCACATCTTCTCTTACTGGTTTCAGGTTGCCAGTAACACCAAACTGTGGTGAGGTCGACATGATGGTGGGAAAGGAGGCCCTTGAGAGGTGGGCTGGTGCAAACTGCATGAAGTTCAATAAGGCCAAGGGCAAGATCCTGCCCCTGGGTTGGGCAATCCCAAGCACAAATACAGGCTGGGTGGAGAATGGATCAAAAACAGTCTGGAGGAGAAGGACTTGGGGTGATGGTGGATGAGAAGCTCAACATGAGACACCAATGTGCACTGGCAGCCCAGAAACCAACCATGTCCTGGGCTGCATCAACAGAAGCATGGCCAGCAGGGCCAGGGAGGGGGTTCTGCCCCTCTGCTCTCGTGAGACCCCACCTGGAGTACTGTGTACAGCTCTGGAGCCCTCAGCACAGGGGAGACATGGAGCTGCTGGAAAGGATCCAGAGAAGGGCCACAAAGATGATCAGAGGGCTGGAGCAGCTCTGCTAGGGAGACAGGCTGAGGGAGTTGGGGCTGTTCAGCCTGGAGAAGAGAAGGCTCCAGGGAGACCTTAGAGCACCTTCCAGTGCCTGAAGGGGCTCCAGGAAAGCTGGGGAGGGACTTTTGAGAAGGGTGTGGAGTGAGAGGACAAGAGGTAATGGATCAAAACTGGAAGAGGGGAGATTTAGGTTAGACATTAGGAAGAAATTCTTTACTGTGAGGGTGGTGAGACACTGGCCCAGGTTGCCCGGGGAAGTTGTGGCTGCCCCAGCCCTGGAAGTGTTCAAGGCCAGGTTGGATGGGGCTTGGAGCAACCTGATCTAGTGGGAGGTGTCTCTGCCCATGGCAGGGGGGCTGGAACTAGATGGTGTCTCCCCAGAACCTTCTCTTCTCCAGGCTGAATAGCCCTAACTCCCTCAGCCTGTCTCCAGAGCAGAGGATGCACAGGTTGACCTACTGCTGGATACGACACGTGTGCAGCACCAGTTCTGAGACCACCAGAAGGACTTTATGTTGTGCTAGAAGGATTCCTTAAGAGAAAAATCCTGTATTTTACCTTAAGTCAGCCTGATATAATTACCTGTAACTACCAGGCAAAAGGCTAAGATCTTAGGAACCAAGTGCACCTTAATTCCAAACACAGGAAAGAAAATAAAATAAAACAAAACAAAAAATCATACAGCAACACTAGGTAGACTCAGCAACAAAATACAATATAATAGCAAAAATTAAAAGAAAAAAAAAGCCTTTTTTTTTTCTTTAAAAAGAGCCTTATGCAATTAAAAGAGGCTAGAAAATCCCAAATTCATATTTGAGTTAAGAAAAGGAGTAATGTGGATCTCAGTAAAAAATTACATCGTGGCCTGCAGGGAATCCACCTCAAATACAAATGTCTGTATAACAGGCTTTCCTTGTGAATTCCTCAATCTTTTAAGCATGAGTTTAACACTCTTACCAAAATCTGGACTCAAGTGTGCTAACCCACTGCAATATCTCATCCCTTCCCAGAGAAGAGTTTCTCACTGCAAGGGAATTGTTTTTCAAAGGTGTGAGGTTGAGAAGAGCAGCTGCTAGTTGCCAAGAAAACCATTTATATCAGGTGAAAAAAGAAACACTAGGCATAATTATGAAGGATTATGTGAATCTCAGTCATGCCAGAAGTAAAGCTGCCCATAATAATCTGTTGTGTCTCCTTTTTTCCCTTTACCTGTCTCCACTTGCCAGTTTTTTTTTAATTGAGTTAGAAAGTGTTTGAAATGTGGATTCTTTTTCTTCTGTGCTTGTTTATTAATTACTACAGCATTTTGTTTATCTATTAGAGGGGCTCTCAGAACTGCAAAACCAGCAATCTAAAAGCTTCATGCAGATACAAGATCTCCCCCTCCTCCTGCACGTGCATGCAAAGGCACACACAGATTCATTTTTATGATCAGGCTTTGCCCAGAAGACATTGTTTAATGTCATAAAAATGGTAGACACAGAATTCTTACTATTAAAGAATAAATTTACAAACCAAACTCAAGAAAAGCATATGGTCTGGAAGCTAAACTGATGCTTGTTGTATCATAGGAAGCAGCAAATTCCCACTGAAGTTCTTCCAGGAAGCAAAATGCCATGATGGTAGAGTAATTGCTGGAACAGATTGCCATGCAGGCAATATCTCCAGAAGAAAGGAAACTGAAATAGAAAAAAGAAATGTATATCTAGTATTAACATAAAGAGGTAAGAGGGTCATGCAGAACATAAGACGTGTGCTTTCTGTCAAAACAAAATGTACAGGCTGCACTGAAAGAGCAGACTGCAAAGAATACTTTTTACACTGCTGTAATAATCCTGCAAGCCTGTAGATCTAACACTTCTTCTTAACTCACCCAGCATGCCTGAGCATACTAAAGATCTCAAGATTTCATTAAATTGCTACATCAGTAAAAACTGAGGACATTATTTTCCCAGGCTGGCTTTAAATCATGTTAATAAGAAAAGAGAGAGCCAGAAAATATCATAGAAAGGAAGATTTGGAAAGAAAACACAGTGGCTTTCCATAAACAAACATAAAAACAATCAAGCTTGCTTGCAGGAAGCAAGCAGATGTGTTCCTTGCTCCCCTTGAATTTGACAACTTCAAATTAACAGCTAAAGGTATTTGTTAACTTGCATAAAACAAGATACTTAAACACTGTTAGTGCTAAGTCATCTGTAACAAATAAAGATGATTTGTGTCAGACACAGCACAATAAAAATCCTACTCCAAAAGGGGTCCCTCTAAGACTGAAGCCATATTTAAGCAGTTTCCACTCACAGATAGCCAAAAACCTTCTAGGAAACTTTATCTGACCAAAATGCAGGCAGGTACTTAAGGATGAGTTAAATCACTCTTGTTTAGGCTTCATTAGAAGAGAGGAGAGTCATGGCACCTAGTTGAGATGTCAGCACTCAGAATGCAGACAGCTACACTTCCATAATTACAGATTTGTACTCAGCTCTGCAAGAAGACTGGGAAAGAGATTCACTTGAGAGAGTCCAACAGAGGCTACCAGGATGACTAAGGAACTGGAACATCTGTCTTATGAGGGAAGGCTGAGACAGCTGGGGGCTGTTTGGTCTGATAAAGAGAAGACTGAGAGGGGATCTTATTAATGTCTATAAATATCTGAAGGGTGGGTGGCAAGAAGGAGGGGCCAGTCTCTTTTCAGTGGTGCCCTGTGATGGGACGAGGGGCAATGGATACAAACTAGAGCACAGGAAGTTCCACCTCAACATGAGGAAAAACTTCTTTACTGTGAGGGTGATGGAGCCCTGGGAGAGGCTGCCCAGAGAGGTTGTGGAGTCTCCTCTGGAGACTTTCAAGACCCATCTGGATGTGTTTCTGTGTGACCTGCCCTAGATTCTGTGGTGGTCCTGCTCTAGACTCAATGATCTCCAGAGGTCCCTTCCAACCCCTACCATTCTGTGAAATCTTCCCTTCTAGGGTAGCCTTTTTTTTTTTTTTTTTCAGAATTTCAGTATAGAACCAAAGTTTTGAAGCTGAACAATTACTCTCTCTCTGTATTTTCTCTTTTCTACTGTTTATACATTTCATCCCTCTCATATGGAAACACTTGAGGTTTCTATTTTATCACATTTGGTTATGGTCTGTACTTGGGATTTATGGTTTTGATAAGCTCTGTGACAGACTAGTTACACTGGGGCGTTGCCTAAATTCCTTCTGTCCCCAGCTCACAGCTGAGGATCAACACCATGCCTGTGGAAAACTACCTTTCCTCAGTTGTCAATAATTTATAGCTCTTTTGCCAAGTATCTGTTTGCACTCTCCTCGTTCCAGAGCCAGACACACAGCTACTTCTGTAGTGACTACAGAAGATGAAAAGCAGCAGAACATGTTAGCATTGAAGGGCACAAGTTCACTTTGAGGGTGTCCTGGTTTGAGCCGGGGTGAAGCGAACGTTCTCTTTGCTGATTTTGTTTTTTCCTTCAGTGAACTTTTTAGCAGCACCAGTGGGCTGATAATAACCAAGGTCACTTCTGAGTGTCTGCAGCCTCCCCCCACCATGGGGGAGCAGATTAGACCGAAGGCAGGATCAGCAAATCAGAATATTCCCTTCTCAGAATATTTTCTCTATTTGGCTTTCAGTATAGGTTAAGACATCACGGAAGTCAAGCCTTTTGTTTCCTTTTCCTCTCACTTTTCTGCTTCCTGTCACTTCTATCTCCATCTCTTTGACTCTCTCTCTTTTTTCCCATGTTTTCTTCCCAGCCAACATCCCAGGACCCTATCTGTGTGCCTGGACACTCCCCCCTTCAGTTGGGAGTCACCAGGGAGAAGAGTTGCTGTGAGAGTCCCTGGGGGAGGAGGGAGGGGATGGGGTGTTGCACATCCCTTTACAAATATATATATTCCCTTATCACTAATAATTAAAATCAATCTGTTTCACTTTTCAACCCAGAAAGCCTCTCTTTCTCATTTTTTCTCCCTCTCTCCCTACCCTGGGGGAGGGGCTGGGACTGAGAGCATTACTGTTATTGGTTTGACTGCCAACCCGGAGCCAAACCGTGACAGAGGGAAAGAGAATTAAAATACTAATCTCTGCTTTCCCAATTAATTTGGTGTAAGTTCACTGATCTTCCTTCTCCAACCTGCAAAAAGGGATACTTAGTTTTAGCTCAGTCACTTTAAATTCTCTTATAGTGGCTAAGCAGAAATGCAACCACAAGCTAAAACTCATTTTTAGAACTAAACTAAAATCAGTAATAAATGAAAATCCTCATCTCTGAATCAAAACTTAGTTTCTTAAAATAAAGATTAGCAGGCTGTTTTCCAGTAAAAAAAAAAAAAGCAAAGATGTATAATTTCTCCCTACTATTATTGGTGAGCTTCAGGCTTCCTGAAGACACACCCATCAGCCAAAGCTTCTAGAGACTTGAATCCTGCTGGTAGCCACAAAATGGGGTGGGCAGCACATAGGAGGGGGTCAGGCCAGTTCTGTGCCAGCCAGACTCAGACCTGCAGGTGCCTGAGAGAAGGCATCAGCAAGACTTGACAGTCACCAGAGAAAAGGGCTTGGGGTTTAGACTACACTAATTCATTCCTAGGCACTACCATGCTGCCTTAGAAGGTATTTGTAGGAGCCCAAGATACTCCAATTGCTAATGGTAACAAGTAGTGTCCACTGAGCACAATGCATTTGGTGCAAATAATTACAGCTAAAAGAAGCAATTCTTAATATTTGCTTCCTAAACTGAGTAGGAGCTGTGTGGCAGTGGTGCTGAGAAAGGAGGTTTCAAAATACAGCTTTCAGGTTACATCTAGACACGCATGGTGGGATTTCAGATTGGAGTTAGGCACTATAGTTTAATCCTTAAACATTCAACTAATTCCCCAGGACAACTGTTTCAAAAATTAAAGTAAAAAAACCCAACCAAACAGAAGCAGGGACTCACTGTATGCTAAGGTCACGTCCTTTTGCTGTGCCTCGACTTGGATACTGTGCCAGAATTGAGGATAATGCCTTCAGTCTCCTTCTGCATTCCAGAAAGTCCTGGTTGAAATGAAAATCTGTGGAGGCTGAGAGGGGAAGTCCATCCCTCACCCGCACCACACAGGCAAAGAAGATCATGGACATTGTCCACTGGAGCACTCATGAGGACAAGCTGAAAATTAAATATCCAATTAGCTTAATGGCACATTAATGGATGTGGTATTAGTTCCTCACAATCCAATCTGCTAGCCACAAATATGTCATGGGCAGAGTTCATTCACCACTGCTACAGAACAGTACTTCTTGTGACACCACTGCCATTGAAAGGCAACCAAACTGTCCTCAAAGGTCACAGCTGTGTCCATTGTTTGCCTCCCTCAAACAACAAGGTGAGGCAGGGGGTTTGACAGGGGAATTATCTACCTGAAAAAAATATCACTATTTTCCCTCCTGCTTCACCTCATGCATCAGAAATGCTGAGTTAAGTTCTTAAAGGTATTTATGGAAACAGACTAAGCTGCATCTTCACCAAGTGTTGGGAATAGTTGCATTAGTGTTGATGTTGTCTGATCTTCTAGTGAAACACACACATAGAAAAATAAATTTTAGGTTACAGCCTGTCAGGCTCTTTTTCCAGGACTAAATACAGAATAAAAGTTGTCCTCTCTTGACTTCTTACTCTTTTAACAGGTCACAATCTCGCATGAAAACTTATGATTGGGATTTACCTGGTACATTCAGAACACACAAGAGATCTGTCCTTGAGACGTACCATGAGTATTCAGTGCAAGGTGTTAGAAGACTAATGCAGCAGCTCACATCTCTCTGAAAGACAACCACAATGAACACTTTAGGAAACAATCTAATCACCAGTCTGTATATACATACTTACAGTGTAAAATCTCCCATGCAGTAGGTAAACATATCCTAGAAAGCATTTTGCCTAAAGGAAAACAAGCAACTCATTTTTTTTATCCAATATATCAATCCCTAGATCGATAGACACTATGAAGTGATATGCAAAATATTTCTGATGCCCCAATCACTGTTTTCAAGTTAGACTAACTTCCTGTAAAAGAGCAGCTCGAAATCAGCAGACTTTAAGTGATTATCACAAACAAGTCAAGAAAAAAATAAAGCAATTACTCTGCTTCAGGCAAACCCTGTATTTGAAGTATTAGGAAAAAAATTTTAAAATAACACTGTGAACTCAGATTTTTGACAGAATGAATGACTGCTTTTAACAGCTCTGTATCAAACAATTCATTTCAAAGTTTATTGGTAAGGTGTCTCATTGTTGTAAGACAGCAAAGCCTCTTCTAGTTCAGGCATTCATAAACTCTCTTGCCTGTAGAGCTGCTCTAATGTCTAAGAAAGGTTGAGTTCTCAACACAAACAGCACTTCAGCCTCATTTCTGCTCCACAGGAATCACTTCCACAGAACTTGTGGAAACTGCCCTTCTGCCAAAGGTGGCTGCAACTTGCCAGCATGTTAAAGCAACTAAAATTATCAGAGCAATTGACAGAATGCATAACCGCACGTAACTTGTTCCCTTAGAAATGGAAATTAAAACTACAGAATTACACACATCACTTGAAAAGTGTTGTTTTGAACTTTTAAAATGGAGATTTAAGAAGAATTAGCTGTTCATTTTTTTCACTATCCCTCTCACTGGAGCCACTTGAGTTGTAAAATCAAGCTAAGCTCACTAATTTCATTTCAGCCTGCATCAAACAGAATTTCAACAACAATCAAGATTATTACATGTCAACTTGAAACATCACATCCATCTTCAATGTGTTGTGCTAGAAACCATGAAGGAAACAGTGCAGAAACCTGCTTCAACTTTAACATAAAAGAGAAAATAAAGAAGAAAACTGCAGACTCAGAAATACTAATTTTAACACAACCAACTTTTAAGTTTTATGGTCAATGGTTGGTAATGCTGATGAAGTAGAAACTCAAAACCACCCCACTTGACAAACACCCCAGAGGCAACACATTGAACACTCTTATTCAACTTTCAGAAACAGCCAGACGATGGCCAGGAAAATGAAAAACAAAGAAAAATATTTTTTATAACGTATCCAGCCTATGAAATTATTTAAATCACTATGGCACCAACAGCAGGAGTTTAACATTTCTATATATACATATGTATCTATCACTAGGGGTAACATCACCTATAGTTAACCAACTGCATGTAAGAAGGCATTCCACTTCCCAAGACATCCCAACCATCATGCTCCAGGATATAAAGCTGCCACTAAACATCAGCTGCCCATCAAAGGGATTCTCTGCTCTGTGAAAGATCTGGTAGCAGTCACCATCATGCAGACTTCCAAATTAAATGCCAGACTTCACTGGAGAAATGAGTCAATGCTCCTTCCATGGAGAACACAGCTGCTGGAACACTCTAGCAGACTATCACTGCTGGATTCATCCAAAAGGCCTCATTTCTATCTTTTTTTTTTTTTAATCTACCTGCCTGGGAACTTTTAGTTTTGCTGTCTAAGGAGATGAGGCTCACACAACCAAGCTGTAAGTGCAAGTGGGACAGATACCTTACCTGGTTTTTGCTTTTGTGAAAATAGGCAAATGTGATAAAAGAAAGGTACATCCACAAGAGAGAGAAAGGCTGATGCAGTGACTCAAATCTAAAGGCAGAGCAGGTGAGCACAACCTCAGGGCAAGACAACTGGCAATGTGTTCCCTGGTTCTTACACAGCTCCCACTTAGTCTAAAAAAAGGAACGTTTACATAGGTAACACCCTACTCTCCAAAAGTGCAAAAAGGTGTGAGATTTGAGAACAGCACCTTTAAAGACTTCCATGGATTTAAATATATAAATACAGCTTTTCATATTGTAGGAGTTTATTTGAAATGTAGCACAGGCTAATAATCTAAGAGGTAAGAGTCAACAACACCCTGCAGAAGAGGGCAAAGCCTAAAAATAAATCAGTGCAACTGGTTCACCTGTCTTCTGTGTAACTCCTACCACCAAACACCCACCAAACAAACTCACCCAGCCCTTTCCTTTCCTTTTCCACATCCCCCAGCTCACATACTCTGGCACTGCACCTCGAGGCTTGGGGTTTTCTTTTTCCTTTTTCACAAGCCTGTTGCTACTTGCACATCAGAAGGTGTTCTGTGCCCCTGGCGAGTAACAGTCACTAATAGTGCTTCTCTTGAACATTTAATTACTTGCAAGCCCATTTTGCCACATCACCCATAATTGAACACGTGCTACCACAGCTTACTGTCCTGACCAAGGTGTGCACGTAACCACAGGAGTCCACGACCTTACCATTTCAGATAGACCTCCCCGTTCCTCCTCCTGTCTCCTTCTATTTGCATATGATTAGGAGCCCAAAGTATCTGCAACTGACTTTACGTGGCAGGCCTTTGACCTCAGGTCCTGAACTTTGACAATGTCTCTTGATTAAGCAGATACCAAATCTTGTGGTATTCAGGGTTAGTAACAGCACGTCAGCCCAGCTATTTTACTGGCACAAAGCAAGCAAAGCCTTGAGAAATATTATAAGCATTTGTTACAGAAGAACAAGTTACTATTTCTGACTGAACTAAACAAGGCTTGTTTATTCATGATTTGAAGCACCTGTACACCTAAGGACCCTTCAGAAGAAAACTGTTCAGTGAAAGATCCACATAAACAGTACATATTTACCAGTCTGATAACAAACAAGACTTGTGGGTATTCCCACAGTTGGCATCTCAGACATTGTCCAAGTGCAGTTCCTCCATCCCTCCCTTCCCTAAGTAGCAGCCAACTCTCTCCAGTGCCTCCACAGGGATTACCAAGGCAGCCTCAGTCAGCCCTCTCACACCTCCCTACACTGTTATGCAAGTTCCTTCAAGTAAGAAGATTAGACCCAACCCAGAAGTCCCACTCTTCCCCAAAGGCTGGTCCTTATTGCCTGTGCTTAGAGAACAATCCACTCCAAAGGCTATGAAAGCAAATGCAGAACAGCACACAGCTCATGGAGGGGATGATTTTAAAAATACTGTTCTTCAATAAATAACTTTATCTAACTACCAAACACAGACATTTCCTTCTAAGAATGGCAACTAACAAGGAATGTCTTGGTACCAGGATCCCTCTCAAGCATTCGTCTTCTCTCCCTGTTCACATTTCCCTTCTTTCTAGAAGTGGCACATGGGACAGTTTCAAACCCGGCAACATCCAACTGTTTTGTCAAGTTCTGATCTTCCTACTGAGTCACAGAATGGTTTGGGTTGGAAGGGACCTTAAGGATCATCTAGTTCCAACCCCCCTGCATGGGCAGGGACACCTCCCACTAGACCAGGTTGCTCCAAGCCCCATCCAACCTGGCCTTGAACACTTCCAGGGAGGGGGCATTCACAACCTCCCTGGGCAAGCTGTTCCAGTGGAGAAACTTCCCACTGAAGGAAGAGCAGAAAGCTTCAGTGAATGCTACTATAGCCCAGGAGGGTTCTGAGGCAGCCTGTGAAGTTTTTTGGACAAGCAACAGCTTGATACAGAATCATAACTATTGCACCTAATGCAGCTTTCCTCAGGCAGGGAAGCTTCAGAGGGAGTCACAGCTACAGGTGGGATGTCAGAATATGGAAGAGACTCAGGTTGACTCAGTCAAAAACACAAAACATTTCATAGAGCTGCAGCTCAAGAGCTGGCTTCAGACTCAACCAGCAAGAAGAGAAAAGGAATTGAGACACTGTTCATGATGGAGAGTTACTGCTTCTTTTCAGGATCACAAGGTGGATTTTATCCTCTTCTCACATCTATAAAAAGGCAAATCTCAAATGCTGATAAACTTCTCATCTTCTAAGACTGCAGTAACTGTACCCATCTGCTGTTCCCCAACTGCTCACAGCAATGCTGACCAAGCTACTGACATCAGACCTACAGGGCAATAAGAGCCACTCTCCAGATTTAGCAGTGAGTAAAAACAACTTGAAAGTATGATGCTGTCTCAACCTTTAAAACAGGATTTGTGGATATCAAGAGCCTATAGGCTCCCACAAACCTTGAAGGCTATATACTTATCCCCAAAGCAAAACATGTAGAACACCTTCACCTTCACAAATCTCTTGTCCACAGGTACTGCTACGAATTATCACAAACAACGTGTTACACAAAACTCAAACCCCAACATCCAGCTTCCTCTCAGGTGCACTCCTTCAATGAACAGCTCTCCTAATTAATCCTTGCCCAAGCCACACCATAACAACTCTCTAAGGCTCTGAAGCTCACTCCCCTACATTACTCTCTCAGAAATAGCAAACACCTTTTCTGATCCTGAATATGCACCCAGCCCCACCAACCTACACCCTGAAGCCTCCTAAGAACCCTCAGATCATCTCCACACCTTCAGCAGCCCCCATAGCTGAGGACCCTTCCCATACCCTTTCTGTGCCACTCAGTGTATTACAAATGCCTAGCCCCTATTCACCTCTCTTCTCCCTGACATCAAGTGTCCCAAAACCACCGAATGTAACCCTCACCCACAATCTTTAATAAACCCTAACACCTTGAAAGCCAGCCCCCCTCATCAGGACACTCCTTTGTACTGACACGTCTCTCCACTTACCCCTCAAGCACCCTAGAGACCCCCAAACCTTAACCCCATCCCACAGGTCCCAAACCCTCATGTTACCCCAGCTGACCTCAAGGCACCCCCAGCCCAACCCAAGCCCTCCCTCAGAGTCCCAAGCCCTCCTTCCCCTACACCCCTCAAGCACTCTAAGCAACCCTCAAATCCTACATCCGTACCACAGGATCCCCACCCCAACTCACAGTTCACCCCCTGCCCGTCCCCATATCCCCCCAGATCCCCTCCTCGCCTCCCCACAACCCCCTCAAGCACCCTAAACATTACTTCCCTGCCAGAGGACCCGACGCCCTCACATTACCCTGGCTCACCCCCTCAGGGCCCATCCCTCCCCTCACACTCCCTCAAGCACCACCACACACACCCCGGAGCGCCACGGAACGGCCCCTCGCCGCCACCCCCGTCCCCGGGGACCCAGAAGAGGACGAAGGAGAAGCAACAGAAGGAGAGGCCCCCCCTTCGCCGCCCCGGGACCCCCCTGTCGCTCACCTTCCCCCGCCCCTCGCCGCCGCCCCGGGCCTGTCCCAGCGCTCAGCGACCGCACAACACGCCCCGGCCCGCCCCTTCCGCCCACAGAGGCGGCGGGTGGAGCGGCAGCCGCGCGGGGCAGGCCGGGACGGGGGAGGCCGGGACGGAACCGGAGAGGCGGTTCTGGTGGGAGAAGAGCGGGGAGATCATCGAGTCCCGCCGCTAACCCAACGCTGCCAAGGCCACCACGAACCCACGTCCCCAGCACGGCTTTGAAATCTATCCGGGGATGAGGACTCTCACCACTGCCCTGGGCAGCCTGGGCCAGGGCCTGACAACCACCCTTTTGTGGAAGACATTTCAGAGAACCACAGAATGGTTTGGGTTGGAAGGGACCTGAAAGATCATCTAGTTCCAACCCCCCTGCACCAGACCAGGTTGCTCCAAGCCCCATCCAACCTGCCCTTGAACACTTCTGGGGATGGGGCAGCCACAGCTTCTTTGGGCAACCTGTGCCAGTGTCTCACCACCCTCACAATAAAGAATTTCTTCCCAATGTCTAATATAAATCTCCACTCTGTCAGCTTTAAATCTTTCCCCCTTATCCTCTCACTCCATGCCCTTGTCAAAAGTCCCTTTCCAGCTTTCCTGTAGCTCCTCCAGGCACTGGAAGATGCTCTAAAGTCTCCCTGGAGCCTTGTCTTCTACAGGCTGAACAGCCCTAACTCTCTCAGCCTGTCTCCCGAGCAGAGCTGCTCCAGCCCTTGGATCATCTCCATGCCCTCCAACACCTCCATGGGCTTCTTGTTTTGCGGGCCCCAGAACTGGACACAGTACTGCAAGTCACATAAGAGCAGCGTAGAGGGGGAGTCCTTTTGTTCTAAGTTTTCTAATTCTTAAAAGTGTCCAATGCTGGGGGAAAGGGTGAGATTTTCATGATGACACAATGCACATAGGCTTGGATGCCAAGTCAACCATGGAGCTCAAGTTACCAGGCTCTTCTGGAAGCCATTGATTGCCTAAAGCTATGTTCTCTAGCTCTGTTTTTGTGCTGTTGCTTCAAGAGGAGCTCTGTACCTCTGTGCATCCAAGGTGACCAATGGATTTTGCTTTCTGATTAAGAGCTGTTGCAGAAGATGGGCTGGGATTCAAAGTAGATTACCTTCTTCATTCCTTCTGCTGGTGGCAAGCAGAGAAAAAAGTCAGTTGGCTCTGCATCTGGCATGACATCCATGCCTCACTATGGGCACTGTGGTAGTAACTCACCTCAAACTGTCTTCTCACAGGACATTCACGTGAGAAAACAGCAGAATAAAAAGAATTTTTTAAAAAATCAATTACTCAACATGGGAGCTCTGAATTCACAAATCTTGACATGGGGACATTATCTGAGTAGATAATCAAGTAATCAAGTTGTTGATCCTTCTAAGCAAGAGCAGCACTGCTTAGCCCCAAGTGCCATGAATAACCACTGATGTTCTGCGGTTGTTCCAACAGCTTCCACCCCTTATCAAAATGTTTCATCCTGCTGGGGCAGGTCTAGCTTGTTTCACAGCCTGATTTCATCCCTGCTGGGGGTTGCTGCTTTGGATTCTTCCTGTTGATTAAATGAAAGATGCTGCTTTAGGGGAAGAAAACAGATGTATTTGTGATTCTGAGGAACAGCAATAGATCAGCTTAATTCCAAACACTTCTTTCCTTTCATCCACTTCAATGAGTAGGCAGAGGCAAGACAGTTAGGGATCTTAGGGTGTCACAATCTGCTTGCTTGCTTCCCAAGTTCTTTTAAGGAGCTGGCTAAAGTCTAGCTGCATGGGGATTTGTTAACCCAAGACAGCCATCCTTTCAAAGCAGCAGAGACTACAGCCTTTGCTCTCTTCTTTTCAAGCTCTTCAATATCCAAGATACTCATGTGGCCAGAAGACAGCACTCAGATTTATCACTCAGTCAGCAACTGCATTGCTACTGGCTCAGGAAGGACCACAGACTGGTTTGGGTTGGAAGGGACCTTAAAGATCATCTAGTTCCAACCCCCCTGCAAGTGCAGGGACACCTCCCACCAGACCAGGTTGCTCCAAGCCCCATCCAACCTGGCCTTGAACACTGCCAGCAAGGGGGCATCCACAGCTTCTCTGGGCAACCTGGGCCAGGGTCTCACCACCCTCACAGCAAAGAATTACCTCCTAAGGTCTCACCTAAATCTCCCCTCTTCCAATTTTGATCGATTATCCCTTGTCCTCTCACTAGAAGCCCTTTTAATAAAATAACTTGCAGTTATTTCACTGAATGAATTTTCACACTTTCATCTCTTGCATTAAATGCAAATTCACTTCTTCTTGCTGTGTCATGGTCGTTAAAAAGAGGCAGAGTACTCACTCACTCATTTCCCCACAGCGTTCAGAAAGCATGATTTTCTAACTGACCTTCTGTTTGAACAATCATGCCAGCCACAAAACAAAGGGCTGCTTTATTAGATTGCTTGCCTTGGGGATTTTCTTATGATTTAATGATCCGAGCCACAACTGGGAAAGAACAGAGCATGGCATCTGCTGAAACTTTCACCAAGAGTCTTAAATTAAAATAGAAGAAAACACACTGACATGCAGGACCCTTGACAGCTCTCTGGGTGAATACAAGTTGGTATTTGATGTTGATGTTAAAAACAAAATAGACATAATAGCTCGTTAGAGCTGAAATGTCTTCCCCAACACTTCCTGAATGAGCAAGACTGCTGGACACAAGGGCTGTTTTTAGAAGGTCATGATGCTGGTTCCAAGGTAAACCATTGGGAATTATCCAACTGCTAGCACACAGCTGTACTGAAAAAGAAAGGTATGTCCTAATCTGAAAGAGAAGGCTGTTACAGTCTTTATGCCTTTTGCAACCACTGATTTATGGTATCTGGATACACCTTGTGTGTCTCTGAATAGTGGAACTAAACCACTGTCGTGTATCTTAGGCATGAAAATAGTTAATCCAAACCATTTGCAAAGTAGGAAGGTATGTGTAAGATTAAAACCTTCTCAGCTTGCTCAGTTTTACACATGGCCAGTGCTCACAGCCTCAGTAAAATCATGTTTGAGATCAGTCATTTTCTGAATGGAGGTTTGGTGTCTTACCCCAGACAGTAGATCCTGATGCTCCCCTGGGAATGGCTGGCAAGGCAAGGTAGGTCAAGACCCTGCTCTGTAGCCAGGGTTTCCTCTGAAGCTGCCACATTTCTCTCCCACACTGTCAGCAGGGAGACAGGCTGTCATGGGAGACATCAGTCAACATTTTGCATCACCAACATATCCACATAAAGCACTGGCTGAGCACTACGTTCAGACAAGCATAACCATGTTCCTAAGCCAGTCTCTGATCACACTGTAATGCTCATTTCATTACATTCCAGAACATCCAGAACAGATGAACATAAGCAGCAAAGTCTTACATTTTCATTTCCTAGCAATTTGCAGAGTGGATTTGCTGGCTTTTAGAATAGTTTATTTAATATTGGAACAGGAGGTTAAAAGCCTTCTGTTTGTTCTACGTTATTGCAGGAGGAGATGTCATAATTTGTAATCTAAAGCCTCAATTTTGTGAGCACTGGATGAACACGTGGAAGTTGTATCTGTGTGACTCACTGAACTGAACATATCCCATAACATGCATTTAAGAAATGCAATGGCAGTTTTTATAAACACCCTCAGGATAAACATCCTCAGGATACAGGGCTTGTTTGAAACATAGTAAGAGTGAGCAAGTATTATTCAGCTTTGTCATCTGCATGTTTATGGTTTATTGTTAAGAAATAAATAATATCATAAGGACAATGATGATTATAGGCTGGACTTGATGATCTTAAAGGTCTTTTCCAGCCTTGGTGATTCTGTGATTCTGTGACAAAGGAATGGGGATACTGATTCAGACCAAATGCACAAGTAGTTCCACTGTCCTGATTCCAAAAAGTGTCCATCAGCAGATGTCAAAGAAAAAAATACGTGATACGTCCCTCACCAACTACAGTTTCCAGCTACTTTCATCTCAGAGGATTTAATGAACCTGATGTGGTTTGTCTACTTGGTAATACCTAACAGATCTCTTCTCTCTAAAATCCTGTCTTACTTTCTCTTGGACCCAGGGAAACTTTCTACATCCACAACCTCTGGCAAGGAGTCCTACACTTCAGTTCTTCATAGCATGAAAACCACCTCCTCTTCCTCCTTATTTATATTAAAATATGTAAATACATACTGACCTTCTTGCATATTTGTTGTTTGGTTTTTTTTAATTAGGGCTTTACCCTGAGTTCTCATTTGTGTTTCCAATGTTCTCATGATTTATGTACAGATTATTTCCATTGCTCCTACATAGCCTACAACAACTACCTCCCAGTTTGACAAATCGGTTTGATTCCCTCAGTAATAATAATAATAATCACCAGATAAATTCATTCAGTTGATCCAGCTCCATCTCATTTTTACATTGCTTGTAGCAAAGTGTTCAAAGTAGTGGGAAGTAAACTTTGCAAGACATCAAATAAATAATCATGTGGTCATTACATTTTAAATCAATGGTTTAAAACTGAATGGTCTGTGGAAAATACTTACTGGGTGTAATATAGAATCATAGAATGGTTAGAGTTGGAAGAGACCTTAAAGATCATCTAGTTCCAACCCCCCTGCATGGGCAGGGACACCTCCCACTAGATCAGGCTGCTCAGAGCCCCATCCAACCTGCCCTTGAATGCTTCCAGGGATGGGGCTTCCATAACCTGTACCAGTGTCTCACCACCCTCACAGTAAAGAATTTCCTCCTGATCTCTAACCTATATCTCCCCTCATTCAGTTTGAAACCATTACCCCTTGTCCTCTCACTACAAGCCCTTGTAAAAAGCCCCTCCCCAGCTTTCCTGTAGGCCCCCTTCAGGTACTGGAGGGCTGCTGTGAGGTTCCCCTGGAGCCTTCTCTTCTCCAGGCTGAACAAGCCTTGCCCAAAAAGTGCAATTTATCAGTTCTAGTTGCACATTTCACAGCTTATTTTTTTTACTCAGAAACATCAGAATCATCAGAGAGGATGAGCTCAGTCTGTCCTAAGACAACGTGACTTTGTCAATAACCAGTAATGTCACATAAGGTACAAGAACACTACAACATGAAAGCAGAAGCTCCATGGAGTGTCTCACTGCCACCGTCTGCTGTTCCCCGAACAAGTCCGTGTATCTGTGCTCCATCTCCTTTCAGTCCCCAGCTAACACTCCAAGGACAAAGGAAACAGCTTAATCCTCGAGGCAGCTCAAGGTAGCTTTGAACTTTCTGCCCAGCTTCCAGATGATGTAGAAGTGACACAAGTGGCTTGAAGTCTTCCTGCACCCGCTGCTCACCCCCGCCCTGCGCTGACAGGGTGGCTTTGGCGAGGACAGCCGTGAGACAGATCAGAGAACAGAGCAAGAAAAAAAGAGGTGATTCACCTGCTTCTCCTCTGTAAAAGCTCTGTCAGTTCCCTGCTCCAGTTCAGAGCCCCACGGGCACGTTGGTGCAACCAAAGCAGCAGTGCAGGAGGACAATGAGAGCATTTTAAGCCGATCCTGGTGAACACTTTGAGGAGGTTTCACATTGCACTCACCCCTGAGCCAAGCAGCAACTTGGAATATTTTTATCAGCAGGGAGCCCTCCATGCTTTGACTTTTCAAAGCCTGAGCAGCATAAGCAATAAGCCAGCTGTGCTTTCTGCTAACTGTAGCCCTGTCAACACGGTTGCATTCTGTACTCCATTTAGGGTCCACGTGAAGGAGGGACTAAAGGACACAATGCCTCTGCAAAGGGAATTAATGATCAATTATGCATTTACTCTGGCAAGGAACCCTGCCATTTTAATGCTTATTTAAAAGACCAGACTAGGAATAAGACTTTTTTTTTTTTTTTTTTTTAAATATTATTCTGACCTCCATCTTCCTCCTTCCCTCTGCCAGGAAGCTGAAAGCAGGGCAGGGCACAGCCAGACCTGCACCCCAGTTCAGAAAAGGACCAAGGGCAAGGGCTTGTGTTGCAATCCAGCTGTCAAGCCCAGAGCCAGAGGGTTGATGGGCAAAGACACCAGACAGGACTTCTCCCAGCTCACTCTTCCAACTTAAACATTTCCACAGCAGCCTGATCCAAGGTTACAGCTGGCCTAGGTCAGGGCTGACCCTGAGCACCAGCAGCTAAAGCCCTAGGAGGGGCAGGGAGGAGGTTGCAGAACCTGTTGGTGCACTCAGTGCTGTGACAGCCACCTCCCTTCCCACCACCTGTTGTCCCCACATTACAAACATCCAGCTTTGGAGAGGCACATGTTGTGAAATGCCCAGTGTGCAGACATCATCCCTCGATGCCAGATTCACCTTGAGATGTTGGAGAGCCACCAATTCAGGGTGCAACATGGTGTAGATGCTCCCAACAGACTCTTCCTTTGCTGGGATCAAACCAATGGGACAACCATATGGACAGTGACATTACCTCATTGTAAGTGACAGCATGGTCAGACTTTAAAAGATGATATCTGCTTAATATTGGAGAGCTTTGCTATTTCTTGGGAACTAATAGGACACTTAGCTCTGGATAAATGTTATTACAGTTTTTCCTCCAAGAAGTTCTTCCTCCTTCTTCCTTCATTGCTCCTCCTCCTCAGGCGATGCAGTGGCATCTAAAAAGCGTTGACAGGAGGAAGCTTAAAAGCTCAGGCTTTTTTTTAGCCCACAAATAAGCTAATTGACTATATCTATACCTGTAAGTAAAAAGGGTCAGGGCTCATCCTCTGACCTGAGATCAAACAGCATGCCAGGGCTCCTGTTGATGTAGCTGAACCCTGCTCCTCTTCTCCCTGCCAGGACAGGGTGGCTTCTACCTTCTGCTGACCAGGAAGAGCTGCTGGCCCATGACCTTCTCAGACCATGCCTGGGTCAGTCTGCAGAAGCCAGCACCATACCAAGAGCAGTGCCAACAGCTGAACAGTATAGACCCCCAGGGACAAGTGTTCATACCAGTGTCTGGCTCTCTTTACTTTACTGGTTTGTATATGTCCATATAGTCTTTTGGATACATATATGCCTAATTCTTTGCAGAATTTGATCCTGAAAACTGTTTAATTTTCTCCTCTGATTCCCAGTGCCAAAAGGGGGAGTTTTAAGTTACCTACCATCCATGGGTTACTGACTTCTAGTTCCCCTTTAAGTGACAAGTTATCAGACTCTATGGAGAAATAATTGGGGAAAAATCCAATCACAAATGGGGTCATGGATAATTTCCTTGTCCCTTTTAGCTCTCAGTATCCGAGGATTTGGATGCTGAAACTTCTGCCTTTTTCCATGCTTTTTTGCCTGACCTGTGGCACTGGATTGGTTTGGTTGTGCTGGATGGAGTTCCAGCTTTTACTTCTCTGCCAGTGTGTAGAAATGCATTACTTCAAAGAGGGAGACAATAACCTTGTCTTGCAGGCATCTCCCTGTCCCCTGTGGCACTGTCAGATGGCAGATAAAGAGGCTCTGTTCTTGATGAGGGCTTTTTCCCACCATCTCTGAGCCAGAAACAATACTTCAATTTCACAGCCTGCGTTTCCTTTGTTAACCCTTCCCCACCTGCTTTCAGGATGTTCTGGTTCTTCCCATTCTCCAGGAAGATTCAAACTGGAGGTTATAGTTGCCTGATTAGCTGTAGGCAAAAATGCAGTTTTAAAATGTTCAAAGAACCTTTTTCCCCTGAGGATCTCCAGGATTAGCCCTTTAAAGAAACAAAATTACATGCCCTGCTCGGAGCACAGTCATGCTGAATGCACAGGAATGGAGAATTGCAAATTTAAAAAACAAAACCAAACCAAAGAACATACCAGAAATGTCCAGTTATAATTACAGGGGGAATTTAGGTCTGACGACATCAGTCAGGAATATCACAGCAGACATCCCTGCTTACATGTCACTGTTTAATGAATCCTATGGGCACCTTTAACACAGGAGGAGGGACTGTGGCACCTGTGCTGATACTACCTGGTGTAGTGCACCCTGCACACCCCACCTCTGCTTCCTGCCCACGTGTCTGAATTCAGCCCCAAGGGATGCATCATTACAAATCTTAGAAACATTTGGAAGGACCAGGGCAGGGATTGTCCCTCTGTGGTGGGCACTGGTGAGGCTGCACCTCAAATCCTAGGGTCAGTTTTGGGCCCTTCACTCCAAGAAGGACATGAAGGGGCTGGAGCGTGTCCAGAGAAGGGCAACGGAGCTGGGGAAGGGGCTGGAGCACAAGTGTGAGCAGGAGCAGCTGAGGGAGTTCAGCCTGGAGAAAAGGAGGCTGAAGGGAGACCATCTGGCTCTCTACAACTGCCTGAGAGTAGGTTAGAGCAAGGGGGGGTTGCTCTCTCCAAGGAACAAGTGATAGGATAAAAGGAAATAGCCTCAAGTTGTACCAGGGGAGGTTTAGATTGGATATTAGGAACAATTTACTGAAAGGGTTACCAAGCTTTGGAACAGGCTTCCTGAGGAAGTGGTTGAGTCACCATCCTTGCAAGTATATCAAAGACTTGTAGACTAAGTGCTGAGGGTCATGGTTTAGTCATGTCCAGTTAGCCAAGTCAGTGTTAGGTTAAGGGTTGGGCTCAATGATCTTAAGGGTCTTTTCCAACCTAAATGATTCTATGATTCTAGGAGATGTAATCTCTTCCTCCTATCACACATCAGGTCAGCAGATACCCAGACTCAAGACCATGTTGGTGCACACCCAGATTGTGGCTTCATGGCAATTACAGGATGGATTGCCACAAGTGTGGGTGAAGTTTGTGTCTTCCAACACAGTTTTAGTTTACACTGGGGATAGGGTGGTGTTGCTTTCAGAACAGATAACAACCACCCACCAGGGATTCTGTCTGAGTTCTCCAGTTGCTGTATGGCACCAAATGGCTGTGCCACCAAACCACCTTTACTGTCATACCCTGCTTAGCTAGATTAAATCTGTGGGCACACATCCATTTGCAGGCACCTACAGGCCTTCATGATGAGGCACAGAAAACAGCAGCCTCTGAGTGTCCCTGGGGTGCTTCTCTATGAGGACTCTTTGTGCTTCCCCAGGAGGGAGCACACAGTGCATGTACACACATCCCCAGGCAGAGTTCCTGGGGGTGGCAGGGATGAGAGGTGAAGAGACTGCCTTCCCTCCAGCAGCATCCCTTTCCAGCCCAGCCTTCATCCCAGCTGGCATGGTGTCCACACAACCCAACCCCTTCCAGTCCATAAAACCTAAATCCCAAGTGGTCCTTATTAGACAGATCCATTCTGTCAAACAGGCATTTGATTTTTCCCCTCCTTTCCAGTTACATGAGAGGTGGTCTGAAATGGAGGCAGTTCTTCCTCCAGTATTTAGAGAGAAGAAAAGAGCTCATGTAGCTTATTTTGAGCACTGTGATCATCATCAATTTTACCATGACCTGTGAAGAGACCTGTGAGAGACCTCAAGGATCATCTGGTCCAACCTTTCTAGGTGCTACTATAGTTGATATGAGATGGCTCAGCACTCTGTCAAGCTGAGACTTAAAACTGTCCAATGTGGGGGAACCCACCACTTCCCTTGGGAGACTATTCCAGTGTTTGACTGTAATGAGGTTTTAAGGTTAAAAATTCTGGAATAATGGGGAACCTGTGGAAATCCCAGCTTGCTTTATAAATCCAAGGAAATTTCTAGATCTCACAATGGGATCGTAGAGCAAAAATATTAATCCTTGAAAGCATAAAAGAAAAGCACCATTTAAAAATCTTATAGACTTTAATTCAATGTTGGGGTCATTTGAAGATGGACTCAGGAGATTAAGCATCTGGTGTCACAGGTGTACTTAGGAGTGGTGCCTCAGGAGAAGGTGAGTTATCTGCTACCCTTGCTGGTGGGGAAAAGCAGCAGCCTGGCATCGAGTTTACAAATTGACTCGTCTTAATAAAGACATCTGAAAGAATGCATGAGAAATATGCCCTGAACAATGAACTAACCACTAACAAATAGGTTTTCTTGAAAAAAAATCACTTGACCACAGAAACTATACCAGATCATTGATTTCCTGCAAAAGTACTTTTACTTCACATTGATATTTCAGTGTAACTTTTCTGCCAAAGCTGGAGAAGTACTTGGGTGTGATGATGGATGAGAAGCTCAACGTGAGACACCAATGCGTGCTTGCAGCCCAGAAACCAACTGTGTCCTGGGCTGCATCTAAAGAAGCGTGGCCAGCAGGGCCAGGGAGGGGATTCTGCCCCTCTACTCGGCTCTCATGAGACCCCACGTGGAGAACTGTGTCCAGTTCTGGAGCCCCCAGCATAAGGAAGACATGGAGCTCCTGGAGCGAGTCCAGAGGAGGGCCACGAAGATGATCTGAGGGCTGGAGCAGCTCTGCTATGGAGGTAGGCTGACAGAGTTGGGGCTGTTCAGCCCCAACTGGAGAAGAGAAGGCTCCAGGGAGACCTTAGAGCACCTTCCAGTACCTGAAGGACGTACAGGAAGGCTGGGGAGGGACTTTTTACAAGGGCTTGTAGTGAGAGGACAAGGAGTAATGGATCAAAACTGGAAGAGGGGAGATTTAGGTTAGACATTAGGAGGAAATTCTTTCCTGTTAGGGTGGTGAGACACTGGCACAGGTTGTCCAGAGAAGCTGTGGCTGCCCCATCCCCAGAAGTGTTCAAGGGCAGGCTGGATGGGGCTTGGAGCAACCTGGTCTAGTAGGAGGTGTCCCTGTCCATGCAGGTGGTTGGAACTAGATGATCTTTAATGTCCCTTCCAACTCAAACCATTCTACGATTCTGCAATCCAAAATCTGAATGAGAACCGAGAGGGGAACTTCCACATCTCACTTCAGCATCAGTGAAGATCTCTGTGTAGTCTGAGCAAGAGGGCTGCTGCCTGAGTGAAACCCACACAGCACTTGCATGCTGCAGAACAAATACTGGCCAAACAGGAGGATATTTGGTGGGTATTAAGCAGGGAAGAATGTAGAAAATGATTATGTGCTTTCATATATACAAATCCCAAAAGTCAGGGAGCCAGGCTCAAAAGTGGTTTCAGTTTTGTTTACTCAGTCTTCCTCCAAAGAGCCCACATTTCACTGCCCTCAGCAAATGATGCCTGTGCTCATAAATGTTTGTCCTAGAAATCTGCCTTCTAGGGTGAAGCTTGTTCAACCATGGCAGTACAGCACTCCTATGATGACCAATCCAATTTAACTAACTCATCTCAGCTTTAGAACATCAGGTATCAACAGTGCTTGTAACAGCCTATAAAGCTGCAAATGAGAGGTGAAATCATCAGGAGAATTATTTGGAAAGTGTGATCAAATAGAGAGAGAACAAAACAAAAGAAAATCACCAGCCTCAGGAGCAGAGAATGGGCTGTGTCTGCTGAACTTGTGGTTTGCTGTAAATAGTGTGGTGAGTGCACAGTGACTTTTGCAAACACTGCAGTGACTGTCTGGCTGCCCTAAATCTTTGCATTTATCTCAGGAGACTTTCTCTGCTGCACATGATTTTTCCCAGCTCTTCCTTTGAGCTGTTCATTCCCTGGCAGTGTTGCTTACGTGCTCATTAGTTTTATTGTTTTCTGCTTCTTTTCCAGATCAGCAGGACAAAAAAATGGTGTAGAGAGGGGGTGTGAGTGAGTTCAGGCCGTGGGTCAGTGACAGTTCAGTCAAGCCAAATATCAGAAGGTGTTTGCTGACAGTGGGTTCATCCTATGATTGTTTGAGACAAGTCAACAGCAGAGGTTGCCTTCAGTGAAGGCAACTGATTGATGTGGTGCTCTGACAGAGGGGATAACAGGAAGAAAATGAAGAGATGGTCTGAGTGAGAGGCAGAGACATAGTTTTGATTCAGGAAATTAATCGTTCTCACCTGAGAATTAAGGGATGCTGTTTGCTGCCATTTAGAATCATAGAGAGGTTTGAGTTGGAAAGTTGAATACCATCTAGTCCAACCTCCTGCAGTGAGCAGGGATGTCTTCAACTAGATCAGGTTGCTCAGAGCCCAGTCCAACCTGACCTGGAATATTTCCAGGGACGTGGCTTCTACCACCTCCCTGGGCAACCTGGGCCAGTGTCTCTCCACCCTCAGTGTAAAAAATTGCTTGTTCATATCTCGACTGCATCTCTTCTCTTTCAGTTTAAAACCATCACCCCTGGCTCTGTTGCAACAAGCCCTACTAAAACATCTGTCCTCCTCCTCCTTACAAGCTTTTACAGTGCCAGGAGAATTTGACTCAGCCACATCTTGTCAATGCCAGAAACGCACGCAGAAGAAAACGTGGCCATGGTTGCGAGATGTCATTAAATTCCCCCTAATTAAGTTTTCTGATCATTTTACTTGACTCATGTTATAAGCAGACCTGAGCGTATCCAATGCTTGGGTCAGAAACGATATTCAAAGCCTTTTTCTACTGTGTGGACCTTCATTTGGCCAGCTCTGCAGATGTTGTCCAGCAGCACTGGAGTTCATCGTTGCAGGATGTGGAAGTAACATTTTCTAGTGCAGCCAAGATCTAAAAGCCCAGGAATACAAGTTTATAGCTGCTTCTAGATGAGCTTGTATATTTATAGATTTTTCTTTTTGTGGCTTCCCACTATAAATTGAACATCAGTTGGACAATTTGAAGTTAGAGGATGTTTTGCTTGTACAGCCTTTTTTTTTTTTTTCCTACCTCACCTTTGATGCAGTTAAATGTTTCTTCTCCTAGAATCATGCACATACTTTCAGGAATTCAGTGCCACTGTAGCACAGGAAGGTACTGAAGCATTTTTAGGATATACAAGTAAGATGCTAAAAGTACAGGTAATCAGCAAATTAAGTTTTGTAGCCTTAGAGCTGCTGAATCCACCCTCAGAATCTGTGCAGCCAGTGGTTTTATTGATCTTGATTTATGTTCATGGAGCCTGTGTGATTATATCACTCCTTCATTTACCCAGACACATTAATGCTTCCACATCTGACTAGGTAGTTAGACACTAACTGGCAGCAATGGTTGCATGGTTGGATTTTCTCTCATTCAGTTCCTTTATTAACCATTAATACTTCAATATTATTATGACAGTAAATATTCATTGTTACTCTCACAAAGGCCAGGTAGTTACTCCAGATAAATGCTTGACAGATTGGAGCACCAGGACTAAAACTAATAGGATGTAACAGAACATAACACAACTAATTTCCCAGCTGATCTATAATCCTCCATCAGAACATTTATTTTTGTTTGACTGGCAGATGCACACAAGTCCCTCAGGATCCCTTGGCCAAGCTGTAGGTACAGGATACCTCACCTAAATGACACCTCTGTGGTTCAGGTTCATCCTACTTAACCTGCCTGATGCATCTGGTGTTCACAGAATCACAGGATCACTTAGGTTGGAAAAGACCTCCAAGATCATTGAGTCCAACCATTAGCTGAAGTCCTGTGAACTTCCTGAGTCTCTAGCATCTTGCTGCTGCCAAACGTGGTTGTTCTGCTCCTTCCTTCTTCACTCTGAGATTGTTAGACCAGCAAAAGCAGAATATGTGTTTGGAGGGAGTCTTAGGTTTGTGAGTTTATATGTATATACACATATAATTTTTTCCGCTTTTTTTTGGTTGGGGCAGCTTTCTGCTGGTTTAGGTTGTTTGTTCAGGGTCAAATAAACACCACAAATAGAGCAGCAGAAGTGGTGGGAGGCTGGGACAGGGTGCCAGTGACTGTGAAAGATGAGAGTCAATAGATGGGCTCACTTGGCTTAGGAAACCTTTTATGAGATGAGAGTTCAGTGCAGTGCATGAAGTTAGAAAGATGGAGATGTAAATGTATCAGAACAAACCTCAGCTAAGCAATGGAGAGGTTAGTGCTTGGGGAGGTTTCTGCCTATCCTTTCACTGCAGCTGGAGCCATGGAGTGGGATGGGGTTGGCAGCCTTCCCCATAATCCCATCGTACAAACTTGGCATCAGGATTAGTAGCCTTCTCCTACTGCCCCACCCCAACCACTGGTTATACCAAGAGAAGTCTTGATTTACGTGCAGAAACTTGAAAGGCTCCATCTTGGAAATCTCTGTGTGGTTTCATATGTGCCCAGTTCTAATTTCTTGCACTGGGAGGGAAGTTCCTGGTGCACTGTCAGGGGAGCAGGACTGGAGCCTTGCTGCTCCCTGACTTTGTGCATTCTCCTACTTCTCTTGGGCTTCATTGCAAAACTGTATTTTACCTTTGTATTTTAAACTGATCACACTGAAAGATCACACAATTACTATCTTTATATCACAAAGGCTCTATGTTGAAAGTGCAATTACAATCTATTTTAAATCCCAAGCAATTTCCATTTGTTTATAGCAACAATTGCAATCCATTAAACAAATATGCCAGCTCAATTAACCATATATCTGCAATTATTAGCATGCAGATTAACCAGAACAAACCTATAAAGTTTTACCTTGCATTTCAAGTGAGAGCTACAGTAAATACCAAAGCATTTTATTTATATATTTGGAGCTAGAATTTAGACTTTAAAGTAAACACCAAAGCATTTTATTTATATGTTTACATTTGAGTTTTACTCAAAGCTCCTGCCTTATCATAAGACAGACTCTTCCTACGTGGAAGCATAAACAAGATTCTCACTAGATCACACTGGCAGTTTTATATATCTCTGTCCACCAAGATCTTTTAATATTGAATAAGTGAGGCCAAAGCTCTGAACTCCCAGCACAAATATTGTGCAGTTGTGGCAGAAAAGAGAAATTGTCATTCCCAGACAGATCGATGTAGTATCCTGTCTCTGGCAGTGGTCAGTGCTGAATCTTTCAGAAGACAATATAAATCCTCCCTTTCCAGCCTTCCCTGTCCATAAGTGCACATCATGGACTTAATTGTTCAATCCAGAAAAATATCTTCCTGACCTTAGTTGATCTTAATTGCATATAGCTTCGTTTATATCAACATTAGCATTAATCTTTACTACTAGTGCTGTTACCAGGAGGCACTGTGTATTTTACTAATATTCTTCTCTAAACTCGCTGTGCCAGTTGAGGACTTTTGGCAGTCCTTCATTCTCCAGCAAGTTCCTCCTACAGAAACTTCTTTGCAGGGACTCCCTGCATGAACCCATCCCTCTCCCTCATCCCAGCCATACTCACAAGCCAGAATTTCTCTTCATCCTCTTTTTGGCACCAGGATTCTCTGTTCTTCCCCCAGTTTCAGGGGCAAGTCACCAGTTTCCTTTCACCTGCTCAGATCTACTGAGAATTACCCACCTCACTGCAGCTCTGCCAACCACTCAGCTCTTTCCCTTGTCCCATTGTTCTTGCTATTATTGTCGTTCTGCTTCAGAGCCTCAGCTGCAGATTCACAGGCTGGACACCAGAACAAAGTGCTGTATCAATTAGTCTGACCTCCCAGCTCGCAGGGGCCACTACATTTCACCCAATTACCTTTGCATCGTGACTTGAATTCTTTCTTTTTAAAGCCCTGCCAGCTGTCTGGAGTTAGATCTACCTGGGATGGCTTTGTGCAGAGTCAGCTTGGCTTCAGTATGATTTACTGGTTCAGGAACAGCAGTGCATACAAATGGAGTATATGGTACTTGTTCTGGGTCCAGCCTGGGTCTAGGAGTGATGCAGTTGCCTTGAAACAGTGCTGAGCCTGGGCTAGTGAAGCCCTGCCAGAGCTCAGCTGGGTTAGCCTGGAACCAGCTCAAGCATCTCTGTGCCACATGTCACACTCCTGGAAACAGTCACTTTGGGAGGAGAGTGACAAGGTGATACATGAAGTCATTTCTGGCTCAGCACAGCAAATTGTCTCCAAGGAATCTCTCTGCTGGTCATAGACTGGGCTGCAGAGTAACCTGGATGTCCCTGCTCCATGGTCCCCAAGATGGGCACTGCCCTGAACCTCTGCTGCCTGCCTTCCTGTGCATCACAGCTGAATTAACAAACCCTGCAATCCACAGGGCTGGAATTCATGCTGCACAAACATCCAGACTGTCTGAGCTAAAACTAACGAGCTCTGAAGTACCTGAGCTGACTCAGTTTCGAGCATTTCAAGCATATTGTGGCTGCAGGTGAGAGTGTTCTCAGATGATGCTTAGGGAGAACATTGAGCTGGGGTTTATACCTCTTTAATGCAAAGGTAAAAAGGTAAACTGAATGTTTGAGAAAAAACAAGGAGAGAAAAAACACAGGGAAAAGGAATCATCATGCCATTTTCCCCTCAAAAAGATATTAATTAAATATTAGCTTGAATCAGAGTGATCCTGGGGATATTACATTTCATACCAAGCTTCTCACAGGGCTGGTTAGTAGCCTTTAGTAGGATGTATGTTTTTTTCCTTTTTTTTCCTACCTGTTCAGTACCATTTTTTATTTCTAATCCCTACCTCTCTGTCACTTCTGAATAAGAGTAGGCTTTTAGGCAAAATTGCCTTATTTCTTTTACTGACAAAAGACTGATAGGGGCTGTCAAAGTACCTACCAAAACCCCTTTGTTGTCATCCATTCCAAGAGCTCATAATTTAATACAAGAGAAGAGACAACAGGCACAGAGAAACAGATGGGAGGTCGCATGAACAGGGTAACACAAACAGGCCCATTTTATTGTGAGGGTAAAAACTCACTTGCCTTGCTGTTAGGTAGTGTGGCCCACTCCTTGGTTTCCATGCAAGAATCCACTTGCAAAACTAAACATGGTCTTATTAACCTCTGCATTTTCCTGTGGCATCAAGTTTCACCAGTTACTTATAATCTGCATAAAAAAAAAATATCTCTTTTGGACCTAATTTAAGTATTATTTAATGGGTAAATCAAGTCTGAGATGAAGTGGGCTTCATCCTTTGGTTAAAGAATACCTTTGATTACCTGCAAGACTTCTTTTCTTTCAGTCTTCCTGAATTATAACCCCCTGAAGTAAATGGGAAAAAAAATAATTGCATTGGTGTTTGACTCGGGCCAAATGTGATCTTGAGACCTACACAAGACACCAACCCACACATCAGACAACTGGCATTTATTGGCTAAGGAAATACAAAATCATCAACCTCTTTCTCTACAAGCAGCGAAAGAAGAGCAGAGTGGAGATATTTTTGCAAAATGCTGTGGGGAGAACTCAGATACTAAAGAACAGGAGCAAATAATCAGCTAGGTTGATGGGAAAATTGTAGAGGTATGAACCAGTCTGGAGCAGCTGGGACAATTCTACAGAAAACTACATTAAATGATGTTCCAGCTTCTGAACTCCCTCACATTCTTCCTCACATTTGCTTTTGAATGTTTTCTGGATGAGATGTTGGCACTGCCAAGATTTATGCCAGATCAGCCAGACAGACTGAAGCTGTTTGTTTATCCAGGCAGAGCAGAGGGACCTGGAGGAGGAGACCTCAAGTCTCCCAAACCTGACCTGCCTCTCAGCAACTGCCTGACTTTATTTCTCATCTCAGCAAACTGCTGCTGTTAATCTGTACACATCGTGTCCATTTAAAGCCCTTTCTACTAGTTCACTGTGGGTGCCTGGGCCTGAAGAAGCTCTACACCCAGGAACATACCCTGCCCCCTGAAGTGATTTACCACTTAATGGATTAACGATTTGCTTGTATTTCTGTCACACTGGGACAGTCATTAACAAATTCTGTTTACTGCCTGGATAGCAGATGGCTCCACCTAATCATTCCAGGGATGGAGAGACTCCTGAAGCTTTAAGGGAGGATGGGGGAAAGCTCAGTAATCCTTTAGGAAGTGTGCTAATGGTTCAGGTATTAATTGGGTTATGGTTCACATGAAATCCCTGGGGAAAGGGAATCGTGAATGAAGAGAGTGTTTGGATGTGTGAGGTTACAAATATCCATTTCACCTGTCTGGGGATACGTGGCCCCACACCAATGCTCCTTCCCAGCAGAAGTCTTACCTGCCTGAACCCCCCAGGAGTTGGGGCTGTTCAGCCTGGAGAAGAGAAGGCTCCAGGGAGACCTTATAGTGACCTTCCAGTACCTGAAGGGGCTCCAGGAAAGCTGGGGAGGGACTTTTCACCAGAGAAGGCAGTGATAGGACAAGGGGTAATGGTTTTAAACTGAAAGAGGGGAGATTTAGGTTAGACATCAGGAAGAAATTCTTCACCATGAGGGCAGTAAGGCACTGGAATAAGTTGCCCAGGGAGGCTGTGGATGTCCCCTCCCTGGAGGTGTTCAAGGCCAGGTTGGATGAGGCTTTGTGCAGCCTGGTCTAATGGGAGGTGTCCCTGCTCATGGCAGGGAGGTTGGAACCTGATGGTCTTTAAGGTCCCTTCCAATCTTATCCATTCTATGATTCTCTAAGGCTCCATAAAAGCCCAGAGTGTCAATGTTTTTGGTAATGTGGACAGGAGCTTCCTGCCAGCCACGCACAGACCTTCAACATCTTGGCGTTCAACGTGTGGGAAAATGTCAGATGTTACTGCCATGGTGTGGATTTTGATCAGCAGCCTTGAGCAGACAGATTTTACTGTTTATTGCTTGTCCTCAAGCTATTTACTTCCCTTAAAACGCTAAACTCCACGCTTGAATGCTGACATGGGCATTTTTTAATTAAGCACCTTTTCACTGTTTGAGCTTGCTTAATAGATAACTGCCTGTCGGCTTCTCACTTTTAACTTCTTGCTTGCTCAGCAGTGAGGCTTTTCATAATTGTAGCCCTTTTATAATTATTCTGGTCTGCAATATTTACTCTTGAGAAAAAATACCAAATAAATGGTTCTGCGTGACTGAATGATTGAAAGAAACACTTGAGGTGTTACTCTTTTCTTCAGTAACACAAGTATTTAAATTTAACCGTAGAATTTTCTGGCTCTTTTATCCACTGTCTCTCAACGCTCAGATCTTCAATGAACCATCGTTCAATGAACAGCTCTGAGTCACTTCTTCTCCTTGTGTCAACACTTTGCATCCGTTCATGCCAAATCAGAATCTGCACAGAGCAGCCACAGAGCAAGAGCTCAAACAAGTGGCCATGAATTTGTCTCACAGAAGTCTTTTCAGCACCACCCCCAACCCAAACGCCCCAGATAACGAAAAGCTGTGTTGAAAATTCCTTCTCCTCCTTATCTGACGTGTATGGAAATGATAAATGAGGTAAAAAAAATAAAATTCAGCACCTTAAGAGCAGACCACAGGTTTTTCAGACACTCTCTGTAGTATTGCATTTGACAAATAAGATGTGACTGCAACAGCAACGTCTAAAATAGCACAGGAAAGAACTGACCAAGGTCTTGTTGCTCATAAAAAAAACAACAAATTTTGCTTTTGATTTCAGTCTTGGGTTCTATGTATGGAATTCGCAAAAAGATAAGGAAAAGCTTCTATAAATACCTAAACAAAAGCTGGTTAGTTCATGGCCACATTGCCACTAATAATTATTAGGGCAATCAAAGGCATTTTGGAAAATAAAGGCTGTGTCCTCATTGAAGGCGTGGTACCCTGATGTGCATGGAGGTTGCACAACTGCTCAGCAGAGGCTTTTGCACCCTCCTGCTTTTCAAACTCTTGCAGCCAAGCACACTCTATCTCAGAAAAGAGTGCAACTTTTTGCAGAGATATGTCAACATGAATTCTTGGGCACAAACTGTAAAGTCTCTGAAGTTTATTTTAGGTAGAAGTTGGGTCCGCTGGTCTTGGTGCACGCAAAAGTTGTCTGTAGGATTGGGGAGAATTTTAGCCTATAAAAGGGAGCGTTTCACAAACTAGCAGTATACAGAAGCAATTATTTATAACTCTACTGCCTTGCCACTCAGACCTTAATCCCCCTCAAACAGCCTATAGCCACAGTCACTGAAATCAATAAGGACATCGTCACTGGTTTCAATGGGCATATGGTGTTACCAGAACAGCATCTGCAGCAGGTCCCGGATAGGAACATTAGGAAAAAATCTTCATTTATAATTAAATGTTTCATCTTTCAAAAGACTGGCCTCAGATGTGCTTTGGAAACTTCTTTATTTGAGGGTTTGTCTTTCTTCCACCAAGCTGCATATTTATCCGCTTTTGTCCTAGAGATGATCTTAAGAGCTTATCCCCCAGGGGAGCAGAAATGCTTTCTAATTTGCTTCTTTATTAAAATAATCAGGGCTCGACATTAACTTTTTCTTATTGCTCACATTCTTTGCTACTTGCATGAAAAGCAACTAGCACATTTCCATGTCTTTTATCAGACTTTTGCTTATTTCTTTGCTCCTCTGCCTTTAGCAAGTTAATGTTCTGAAAGCAGAAAAGCAAGAGGCTGCAGGTAAAAGGGAATTGATAGTTTAGTTCAGCTCAGGAGGAAAAAAACAACCAGAAAACCATGTTGTGTGATAAGTTTACCATGCAAGTATTCCCAAAGGACCAGCAAACCTAAGTGACAGGCTTCCTTAGGGACCATTTGCACAATAGTGTGTTATTAGATGTAATAAGAAATGACAGAATCTGGCTGTTAAAGCTTCATGAGATGCTCAAATACTATAGTGACAGCAGACATTAAAGCTACAGATAAATCACATCTAAAGCAATCCCACTTTGCTGCATTCCTAACTTCTAAAATATCCTTTGATTTCAGTATTGCTTATTGCCACTCTTTATTCTTAGCACATTTTTTTAACTGAAGACCTCTGAATTTTGCCTCAGACAAGGATGTAACCTCAGATTCTGCTGCCAGGTAAAATTACTGCAGTGAGCTCTGGTTTGTGCAACTTTTGGAAAGCATTCGGAACCATTTCGCTTCTCAGGTGGTGAGGAATTATTAAGAGTGTCCTCACTGCTTAGAGAAAGTGACAACATTTATTTCTGGGGATGAAAAAAGACATTCCTTTGCACGAAGTGGTGAGGCTGTAGTTTAGATGGAGAGTACGTAAGAACTGTAGGTGTATGGATCTATACAAAGTGTACACCATGCTAGGAGGTGCTGCCTTCCTAGAAGACCCAACTCTGTCAGGATGAGAACAAAGTTAACTGTTACAGAAGTGATTTCATAAATTAACTGAATATAAAGGGGGCTACATGAAAAGCTGTTTTAAGCTGTTGGACATCCTCTGTGTGAAGTAACTTGGCCTGAAGGAGGTAGTAGGCTGAGTATTTATAGATTTAATACTCTTCCCTGAACGGTTTGAGACTTTAGTTGTTGAAGCTAACACTTCCACACTCTGGGATGGTCCAACATCTCCAACTCAGAAAAAATAACCTCTGGCCTCTGTAATAATTCAATTTTCTTTGGTTCAAATTTTCTTGGGCCCCTAAGCCACAGATGGGTAAGTTTATAGATGGAGTGGCCTTGTTTTCATGCCAAAGAAGAACCAGAGCCATCCCAACACAGGCCTGACAAATGCATTGCAGCAAATGTTTTCTCATACAGAATCTTCAGGGTTTTTTTTTTTTTCTCTTGCAAAAATATTTTCCCTTTGGTGGAAAACACCTGCAAAACCTCACAGGCTTCTCAAATGAAAGGGATGAAGCACCGGGGGAGGTCCCTCAGCTCCTAGGCCCTGCATGGACATGAGGGCTCAGGATCAGGGAGGTGAGGGGAGATGCCTCCCTTTGGGGGCTCACCATGTACTTTACTTTATAAAGGACCTTCCTTTTCCCCCATACGGCCAGGGAACAGGAGATTTTTGTTGGAGCGAATCCAGAGGAGGCCATGAAGATGATCAGAGGGCTGGAGCAGCTCTGCTATGAAGACAGGCTGAGGGAGTTGGGGCTGTTCAGCCTGGAGAAGAGAAGGCTCCAGGGAGACCTTAGAGCACCTTCCGGTGCCTGAAGGGGCTCCAGGAAAGCTGGGGAGGGGCTTTTTACAAGAGCATGGAGTGACAGGACAAGGGGAAAAGGTTTTAAGCTGAAAGAGGGGAGATTTAGGTTAGATATTAGGAAGAAATTATTTCCTGTGAGGGTGGTGAGACACTGGCCCAGGTTGCCCAGAGAAGCTGTGGCTGCCCCATCCTTGGAAGTGTTCAAGGCCAGGTTGGATGGGGCTCTGAGCAACCTGGTCTAGTGCGAGGTGTCCCTGCCCATGGCAGGGGGTTGGAACTGGATGATCTTTAAGGTCCTTTCCAACCCAAACCATTCTGTGATGGTTCTGTACGGCTCGTCCCGCCGCGCTCAGGAGGCAGCGGAGCTCCCTGCTCTGAGGCGAAGCCACCGCACCCACCGCTCCCCTCGTCCTCCCCTCTCAGCGCTCGGCGGGAACGCGCGGAACGCGCGGCGGGGCGGGACAGCGCGGCGGGGGAGGCGGGGCCGCGCAGCGCCGTACCGGGGCGGAGCGGAGTGGGGCGGGCGGACAGACGGGCCGTCGGTTAATGGCGTTCGGAGCCGGCGGCTCTGGTAGTGCCTCCTGGCAGGGGGGTGGGGGCCGGGGAGGGGCTGAGGGGGACGCGGCGAGGCGAAGGAACAAAGCGCCGGAGCTGCCAGGTAAGGCCGCGGCTCTTCCGTTCCCGGAGGAGAGCATGGGCCGGGCGGGCAGTGCTGACGGGTGTCGTCCCCCCTTCCCCCTCCCCATATCGGATGTTTGTGAGAGGAACAAATTCTCGTCTCAGGGTTGAATTTCCCCCCGCCGGTCTCGTCCCGCAGCCTCGCCAGGGGCCCTCACGCACCCGCGGCCCCTCGGCCGGAGGCTGGGAGGAGGGGGTAGGTGCCGCCTGGAGTTCTGGCAGAGTCGCGGCGATGTAATTTTACCCCTCGGTGGGGAGGGAGGGCGTGAGGAGCTGGGGGAGGGCGAGGGGCGGGATCCGGCTGCTCCCTAGGGCGCCTCTTCTTTGTTTCCAGGTAGCGAGGACGAGGGGCCGAGGGGCTGCCCGCGGCCATGGGGGTGCAGGACCGGCCCCAGTGCTTCTTCGAGATCGAAATCAACCGGGAACCAGGTAAGCCCTGCACTTCTGACACAAACATTCCTCTTAAGTGTTGTGCTTGCGGATTCTTTTTTACCACGTTTTTGCCTTAATAATTGACTCAAGCCGTTACTAATGAGTTTGGCCATTGAAGTGCTGTTTTTGAGTTAGTTTTTGAAAACTTCTGACGTTTACTGTAGTGCTGGATGCTTTTTATTCTCCTTTGCCTTTTATTCTCCCTTCAAATTGATCTTTAGTCACACTGCAGGTTCTGCAAGGCTAACGCACACTATTCTGAAGATAAAAGTGTATTAGAAGTGCTCTCTGTGTATTATACATTTACTGGTCTATAAACTATGAAAAAGTGGGACAAGTTGTGAAGAAACTGGAGAGGTTCTCCTAGAAGTATTTTTCATCATACAATAATTAAAAAGTGACCTGAGGAGATATTCTGACCTTAACCTTTCCTCCCCCTGCTCGAATTGAGTCTTCTGAATGTAAATGAGGCGTTGACCACTTAGCCTGTTAAAAAAAAAATAATAATAACAAAATAATCCATCTCTGGAGTCACATTTTCCCTATGGGGAATGTAATCGCCCCTAAGTGGTAGCCTGTGACTTTTAATCCTGCTTGATTCCCTCTGTATTTTTCCCATTCTGTAAAAATGGTCGTACAGATTTACTTCCCCATCTTTTTGAATGTGAATTATTTGATGCATGCTTCTTGTCTCACACTCAGTGCTTTATATTGCTACGATTTGTCTCTCAGAAAAATGAATAAACGCGATGTCTTCATTATGCTTTCACTTTCAGTTTTTGCTTCAGTGTTTTCTCTGAAAGCCTTTGAAATAGTAGTTTATATCTCTGCATTTTTACATGTCAGCTGCATTCACATGCAACTGCGGTTCATGAAAATTTCAAAAGAAAGATTAGATTCTAACTTCAGTGACCTGATAGGGCATATCTGTAAATCTGTTGCTGTTTTAACTCCTATTTGAGTTATTTTGATTAGCATTGTCTTTTCTGGTTGTTATTGAAGAGAAACATGTTTAAATGGAGTTGGAATATTTTCTGTTGCTTTAAATTCAGATTCACTATGGAATGAGACTACTCAAAATGGTTTAGGAATGGTGGTTTGATGGGAGTGATTTGTAACAAAGACAGTTCATTCTTCATCTCTTTTGCTTTTCATCTTTGTTACTTTTTTTTGGTTTGACTCTTCATCTGAAGACTCCCTGCCCTGTTTTCCTCGGCTCTTTCTTCATGCGCAGGCTCCTGCTCCCATTTCATAATGTCTTTTGTTGTCTGCCTTGTCCCCTCCTCAGCCTTGTGAAAGTGGATTACCTTGTTTTCCCTCACATCTACTTGAGTTTGATGACTGGTAGCGATGTCAGGGAGGAATTGCAGCGTTGGTGTTCTTGGTGGTGCAGAGCTTTCCTTACCTGGAGTAGACACAGGGGGTCTGGCTCTGTTCGTGGCTGTCTGTATTTATTTTCTCTCTAAAGTAACAGGAATCTCACCCTGCTGGTTTTGTATTGTACCTGACTAATGACTTGTATTTTTTGCTGGAAAATGTGCCAATTTATAGAATGTTGGTACTGGGACTTGTGTGCGATCTGGTTATACTATTTTATTCTAGGGTCTGTTTATTAATTCACTATGCAACTATGTCTTGGGATTTAAAAAGCTTAAACTTTGCCCTGTTAGCTGTAAGATGACTTTCAAGAGCTGAATCAAGTGTGAATGATAGAGCAGTGCTTCCAGATGACATGAAGCACTAACTCTGAGAGATGCACTATCCTGCTGATACTAGTGAGGTATTAATTTTAGCTTTTAAACCGCCAGCAGATTTCCAAATTAACAGTTTGCTTATTGGACTTGAATACAATAAGCCAATCTGCTTGTTCACTTTTATTAGATGTAGGGAGCAGGAACTGGGGAAAAGAATAATCCTGCATTTTCCTGCTAGCTGAGAAATAAGACCTTGCTCCCACCCTGTCTGGACTGAAAAGCTGAACATCTGTCCACAAAATGCAGAGAATTAAGAGGATGAGCCTCTCAGCACTGGAGACATTTCTTCACCTGCAGAATGCAAAACTATGTCACTTTTAACAGTGTAGATTGCTTGGAGTCCAAAAATGTTCCCCCAACGCAGCTGCCAACTCTTACCTTTCCCCCTAGAGTTTTTGCTTACCCAGTGTTCGTACAGATACCTGTAGCAATTAAAAATAACAGCAGTGCACAGACTAGATGAGAAGGAGCTCCAAAAGGTGTTGTGTGTGGGCATATGTGAGAGGGGACTGCAAAGTTGGGGTTAGTTTTACTGTCTAACTGGATTCCTTAGGAAATACAGGAGTGAATCTTGCAGCTTTGGTTGTGCTTTTCAGAAGCAGTGTTGCAGCTTCTGTGTCTGTATTTTAATTTTAGCTACAGAATCTTGGAACAAAACTTGGTGCCTGCTTGTATGTGCCTCTCAAACTTTGTAGGCTTTGTATTGGTGTTTAAGTCTAAATTTAGGCTGCTTTTAATAGGTTGCCTGTTAAGCATTTTTTTCATGAATGCACATTGTGGTTGATAATTTTTAAAGAGCAAGTGAAAAATAAATTGGGAATAAGCATTTATGTTGATACTAACGTGTACAGCATCTCTCCCTTTTTCTGAGTCGTGTCCCCTATCCCATCCCCCCTGCAACAGATTTGGACACAGCATACACATAGAAGTAAAATACTTACAGTGCTCCAAGAATTTTGGGATGGCAGCAGATACCTAATTAAGTAATTCTGTCTTTGCTTCTGTGATGCAGCGTCTGTGTGGAGCTTCAGTCTCTCAGGTTCCATGATAATTAGCACAGATGTTTAACTACTGTACCACATACACGGTCTGCTGCTGTAGCACTTCTTGTGGCCATCCAAAATACTTTTCACACACCTTTCCTCCCAGCCCCCCGACTGGCTTTATTCCATAATTAATTATGTTTATTTACTCATTTTGGCTTTATTTCATTCTTATTTACAGCAGAATTTTCCTTCTCCTCTTTTTATTACTTTTTTTTCCGTGTCTTCTGTAACTGACCCCATGCTCACTTTTTCATTCCAATTCAGTGTCTTTCTTTTCTGGACTGTGTCCCTTCCCTTATCCATCTGTTCTTTCATGACTTCCTTCCTTCTAGTCACTTTTGCCTCAAGTTTGGTGTATTTTGGGATTTCAGTTGCTGTGAAGTTAAATGATAAAAGCTCCACTGCAGAAGTCATTGTTGTGCTGTGCTTGTGTTAGTAGAAGCAGGGAGGCCTTACAGGGTTTTTGTTACTCTTCCTGAAGATAGAAACAGTTTTCTCAACTGGCTTCCTGTTGCCTTTCAGTTCTTTGAAGGCAAAAAGCTGCAGATTTGGCAGAAAATAGATCAGCACTTTGGCTCTCCCAATGAACTGATTGGCAATCCAGTTGGGTGCAGTGCAAGAAGGCATATGGGGAACCCCTGTCAGAGGGTGTGTGAAATAGGATAGAGATTTGGAGGGAACTGGTTTAATAACAGTTGTAATCCAGTCATTGTGTAGGATTGTTGTTGTCAGTGCAGGATGAAAGACACTTGAGATTTACCTCGGGGTCTAGAACAAATTCAGTGAGTAAATGGCAGACCGAACTGATCGGCCTCTTCTGCTCAGAGGAGGTGAAGTGTAGTCCCTCACCTGCAGTTCTCTGGGAAACTGAAGAACTTTGGTTGTGTGCAGCACTGAAATAGGTTTGCTTTTGTGGAGACCACAAAAGATTGGAATGGAGGGAGCTTGGGCTTATCAGAGAGCTGGGGAAAGAAGTTTGTAGAGGCTTTCCCTGCAGAGAGTGTAAGGCGGGGGGTAAAGAGGCATGATCAAAGTGTTACTCTATCAAGACTGCAGATCCTGGCTCAGGGCAACTGGGACATCAGTTGTTTTAGCTGATGTGTTAAATAAAATCTGTTTTCCACAGTTTCAGAAAACTAGCCACATTTCTACTTTAACACAGTCTTTTTACATTTGTGTGACTTACGTGTTCACAAAATAAGGGATAAACAAATTAATAAAATTAAAATACGGTCATTTTAGTGAGCTGCTGTTTAAACATGTATGCAAATCTGGCTAAGCCCTCGGGCCTCTGGCAGGCTTCCTGGCCTGGGTCTGTAGGGGATGTGCATCACTCTTAATAGTTGTAATCCCTGCTTTCTCCTTCAGCAGGATATCCCTGTTGATTGACTGGGAAAAGTGCCTCACTGGCATCCTACTTGGTTTGCTCTAAGAGACTGGGAAAAGAAAAAAAAAACACAGTATATTTAAATTTAACTTTGAAAAACTAGGTTTATTTTGGGAGTATCTATCTGGAATTTGCAGCTTTATGGCATAATCTAGCAAAATAGTTTGTGTATGTGGAAAACACATTCAAGCAATATGTGTTTGACACTGGAGGTTGTTTCTGATCACTTGAGCAGCTAAATTAGAAGATATTACTGGATAAACATTTGAAATCAATGATCATTTTAATAAACTTTGTTAGCAGGAGGCCTTATTACAGTATAGCATGGATATTCCTCCCTTGAATTTTTATTTATTAATTGAAATCAAGTCCTAGTTCTTCCTCAGTTGAAAAATTGATCACAGGTTCAAAAACAAAAGGAAAAAAAAGTCTTCATCTTTCCATTTGCAAATGGAGTTCTGAAATTGGGTTATTTTTGGTCATTATGCCTTCTGGTTTCTATAACATGCATAGCTCATTAGCTGCAGATAGAACTTTGTGAAATCAAACTTCAAAACATCTTAGACTTGAATTATGTATCACATACTGTATGTGATTACCAGAAACGTAAATACTCCCTTCACCACTTCATTTCTAACAAAAAATACCTTTAATTTAAAAGCCTGCTAACAAATAAGAATACTTTCTCAAAGTATTGTTTTACAAACAATAGTAAAATGCTAAGTTATGATTGGATAACTCTCCATGGTGTTAGCTAGCACAAAAAGTACAGTAATGAGCTGTCAAATCTACACTGTGGTACAGACAGGTCCTCATAGCTGTGAGCTGGTAAGAATCAGTCTTCTCTTGAGACTAACACTCAATCACAGAAATGTCCTGCCTGCTGGTGCATTAGAATAGTTTAATAGTTTGTGTAACTTCCTTGTGGTGCTGAAAGATTTGCATCTCAAGTTGAGTGAGAGTTTCTCTGTTAAAAATATAATCCCAGCATTTTTTGCTTTAGTCTAGAAGTGGTTTATCTCTTCAGGCTGATTTCTTGGCTAAAGCCAATTGAGGAGTCAGTGTAGGTTTCTGAACAGACTTCACCTACTTCAATAACTTTTCTTAGCAATTTTTTTTTGTTTTAATTTACTATTCCAGTCTTACAGTTGGTCACAGAAGGCTTGTTGCCTAATCAGAAAACTTAACATGTGTGTCAGGGAAATGAAGCTAAAGAAAGTATTGGAAATTTTCTCTATTGAGTAAAGGTGGATCATTTCAGAGAAGAGGTGTCTAAATCTGAAGAAATTAGTAGCATCTCAAATGCTTTTTAAATCTGTGTTATATGTATTTTTATACCTGTGTTACATTTTAGCCATGTTATATGTATATGTGGAGCATATACCTTAGCTCCAAGTTTAAAGTGAGATGCTTCCTTTTTTTTTTTTGAGGAAAGAGGTACGAGAAAAATTTGTAAGTTCTAAGCACACTTTTTATACAGTTTTTTAATTATTATTTACAGCTGTTATTTCCTAAGTATTTGACCAAGGTGTGAACATGTGTTTGATCTTTGGTACATTTAATTGGCTGTCTGTCAGTGGGAAATATAAACTTTCAGTGATAAGGGCCTTCATGCAGCTTTGGTAAAATATGGATAGTAACCCACCAGCTGGCTGCACAAAATGTGGTTTGTGTATTAGAAGTGCACAGCAACATTTTAAATAGCTGGATATAACAGGGTAAGCAGTACTTTAGGTTGCATGGAGACATCCTTATCTTTTAAACTTGGATCTGTAGTCTTGATGTTGGATATCATAGAATGGTTTGGGTTGGAAGGGACCTTAAAGATCATCTAGTTCCAACCCCCCTGCATGGGCAAGGACACCTCCCACTAGACCAGGTTGCTCCAAGCCCCATCCAACCTGGCCCTGGACACTTCCAGGAACTGTGCATTCATCCAGGGTTATGTGCATGACAAACAGTTCGTAGGAGTTGAAATCTGGCAGACATTACTAGTGAGAAAACACTAGTGAAAGATGCTGTTGAAATAAATCATGATACCATTCTTATTAATGTCTTTTTCTGTGTTCTGCCTTGAAATCTTCAAGGACTGAAGGTGATATTCTTCCACCAGAAAAGAGGTGGTGGTGTCTGCTGCTTAAGGTGTTGACTATGGTGGGGTTTGTATGTAGGAGAGGCACTTGCAACCAGACTTCTGCAATTTATGGCTGAGGGGAAAAGTCCCTTCTGGAGCCTGCAGGCAGTGACACCTATTAGTTCTTTGGCAGCTGTCACCCTGGCAGATCAGCAGCTGGGCTGGATGACTCTGCTCTTGGGAGAATGAAGATGGTGACACCTTTTTCTCTGAAAGGCACTATGTGCTATTTCACATAGTGAATGGTATGAATTCTGTACGTGGCTTTCTCAAGCACTGCTCAGTTCAGTGCCTTTGTGAGCACAGGAATGAGTCTCTGAACTCCCAAATTACTGTGTTTAGAAGGAAAATTGGTAACTCTCTTACAAAGCTTCTTCTCTATTGTGTTCTCTGCATGAATCTTCAATCCATGTAGCTTATAATGGTGTCTTCACTTCCAAAGAGCTTTTCACAGTGGTACATCTGCCACTGTTTAGTGTGGGTTTTTTTGAGTATTTGCTGTTTCTTCATTCTTTAAGGACTGTTCCTACCCATTTTCTTCAGATTTTCTTCTTACAATGAGGAATGCTCAGGGAATATTCTTACTGCAGCTAGTGAAATGCAGATATTTCAACAGCTGAAGGCATCTTGAATTTTTATCTTAAAAGTACAAAATACAGGTGATCTCTTTTATTTATTTCTCCCCTTTTTGAACCAACAATTCACCTTGCTGTCAACTGTACATGTTTGGATAAAGCCCTAAAATTGCATACAATTTCCTAGGAGCCTCTCAGAATTTTCCTTGGTGATGAAGTATGGAATAAAATACATTTGAAATTCAATTACTTTTTTTTTCTTTTCTTTAAAGGAAGGAAAAGAGAAGTAATTCCTGAAGTACTTTTCTCCATTATCATTGAAGTCTTACTGGTGTACACCACTAGAGGGTAGTGCTCATTGACAGATTGTTACTGGTCTCCATGTAATGCTGGCCAGCAGTGTGGCTTTTATGGTTTATAACCTATATAGATAACTTTTTTCTTTGCTAAGTATGTATTTTTTTAAAAGATTTCATGTATTTGGGAGTTTTTTATTGTCTGTTTTGTGGTGGTGTTGTTTTTTTCCTTTATTAATGTACATCCCAGTAGCTTGGAAAATAAAATAGAAAATGTGAATTGCTTCTAAAATAGTTTTGCTTTATATTAAACCCCTCTCCAGCAGTATTTTAACAGCTTTCCGAGGTACATAGCATAACTACCACCAACAGCATGGGGGCAGCTGTACTGAGAGTGAAAATCCCTCTGTTCACTTTGCACAGAGAGAAAATAGTATTTGCTTCATAGTGTCTGGCAAGTGGAACATGAATCCTGAACTGGCTGGTATTGTTCTGCCTGCCTGTCATCCTTCCTATTTGGTTCATTTAAAAACAAAAAGTAAATTAAAAAAAACTGAAGGATTTCAAGCCAAGAGTGTCAATACGTCTGTAATCCTTATCACAATATGGGACTGTGTCAGGTGGACTTTTTAGGTAATTATCACAGGGAAGACTGTGGAAATGTAATTATTAATGTATTTGTATAAGCATAGTACATGAGGAGGGAATTACTCCAGACCTGTGTTTATGGAAAATATTTTTCAAAACAAATTAATTGACAGGACAGACTATTTTAAGGAATCGCTTTGGCTTTCCAGGTTCAAATAAAAATGGAGTAATTAAAATTTCTAATAAATTAGATGTGATGATATTGCTTAATATTTTTTTTACAACTGTGGTATTGTTCTTCCACGCTGCTTGTTTTAATATATGCATATTTGAGACATTTTCTTACTCTGCTTGATAAAGTAACTTTTGCTCATGTTATATTTTCAAAGCATTCTGTCTTATTTATATGTAGATTTTTCTCATTATAAGGAGTTCTAAAACTCTTAATTATTATTGTTTTTCACTCTTCTAGTTGGTCGGATTATGTTTCAACTCTTCTCAGACATATGTCCGAAGACTTGCAAAAATTTCCTTTGCTTGTGCTCAGGTGAGTAGCATGCTTATATTTAAGATTTTTTAATGTTTCTTACAATTATTACTTGTTTATGCAAGTATAAACCACAGCCTGATAATAGCAGTGATCATTTTTCTTCTGGGAAAAACGAAGCTGAGGCTTGTTAGTGCTGAACAGGATTTGAATAATGCATAGGAGGAAATGGTGAGGTGTTCTGTGACTGGGGCTGAATTGGTGGAGATAATGCATGAGAACAGAATGCAGAACTGTGAATTTATGGAACAAAAATGTGGGGCTTTTTTTGTCCCTAATGTGGGGCTCTTGTAGGTAAAGTGATTGACAAGGTGGAATTATTGATCACTCAAGTTATGTGAATGTGATAAAGGCAAGCAATGCTGTAGTACTTATCAGGAGAGACTAAGTTTTAATGTCACTGCACAGTATGATGGTGACTTTTGACTTGGAATACTATGTAAAACCTGGAATATATGTACATTTTTTCTTACATAAAATGTTAGTGATATATCATAAAATTTTGAGTGTGTTTCAGGCTCATAGAAGTGCTACACAGGGAGCAGAGGACAGGGGCATCCATTAAACCTGAGAAAAACATTTTCATTTTTAGCTGAATGTAGGGCTAAAAAGGAATATTATGGTGCCTTAGAATTCCTGGGATTGTTTGATGGGAGAGGGATCTATGAAATCAAACACCATTGGCAAAAGAAAGTCTGGGTGTAGTGTAGCACACTCCAACCCATTTTTTTAGACAGGACTTAACTTTTTAAAAATGGTTTCTAATGTTTGGAAGAGTAAAGGTAGCAAGGGTTTGGGGGGGGGGTTGGTGTGCACTGGTCCTCAGGGATTTTTCAGCTGTAAATTGAAGATTAATCTTAATTAGGTTCTTACAGGAATTGGTGTGTGTTACTTATGTGAAGAATTCATTCTGTGTCTCTTGGTGATCTGCTCTTTTATAACCTGAATGCTCAGTGACTTGCAATTCCTTGAATTAACTGCATCAGTGAAGCCTCCACTTTGTATATGAAATAACTCCTTTTCCAAATCATTACAACACTCCAGCAAGACCTTCCAGGCAGCGTTTTAACATCTGGCTTTAGTGAACAGCTTTTAGCTAACTGGTTGTGTGAAACAAATTTGTTGGTATCCTGATGCATTATCTTCTTAAAGTGCATCTTTTTGGAGCTCAAATCCCAGAATATGACGTGTTCTAGATAATCTCTGTGAAGATTTAGAAGAGCTTTGTAGTACTTGGAACTTGTGGAAGGTATAGTACGTATCTTTTTTTTCTCTCTAAGGTCTATGTTGTGCTGCCCCCTCTTTGTAGTCTACTTTGTTCCTTTTTTAATCAGGTGTACTTATTAGAGATATCTAGGGATAGACTGGAAATGGCAGAGTGGTACAACTATCACAAAAATGGGGACTTGATTGAAGTTTATCTTAAGCAGAATAGATTACAAAAGATGAGAAATAAAATGCAGTAGAAGGCTTAACATCATAATGTGTGAGCCTCACATTCTGTAGATCTGAAGGATTGTTTAAATCCTTAGAGCAATGTTGCTAGAAAAATATTAGGTGTGTGTAAAGGAAGGAAAAGGTGTTGGAGATGGTGAGGAATGAAACAAGCAGAAGAAAGAGCAACTTTAAAAATAAAAAGGTCTGACTTCTTTCTACTGCATCTCTGTTTGGATTCTGATCTACAGCTGGCTGTACAGGTTGCAATGATGTCTTCAGCTGGAACCTCTCTTTAGTTGGAATAACTTTTGGAAGTAAGTCCAAAGTTAGGAGGTGAACTTGCAGACTTAAGCTGCCTGAAACATTTGTTTTGTTCTTGGAAATTGTGTTTGCTACTGCATACTCATAGGGTAGAATGATGATTCTGTGATATCTTCAAAAAATTTGCTAAGAAAGATGTGATAACTAAATTGTGCAGGGGAGAGAAAAGCATGTAGAAGAACCTGAAGTAATTTTATTTATTTTGGTGGATGTAATGTTTCAGAGGATAAAGTTACTCATTTATTTTGCTGGTAGAAGCCATCTCTTTTCTGTCATAATAGTTCTCAAACCTGAATGCCAAATGGCTGAGCTTGGGGGTTGGGGTCACATGGCTAACATTCATTCTTTTCTTATTTGCACTAATTACATCTGTGTTACATTGAGTTCACCTACATGTTTTTTTTTCTATCAACTGTTCTGTCTGCCTTCCTGCTTCTCCTCCACAAGTTCTTCCAGTGCACTTGTTGCTGCTAGTTTATCTGCACTGTGCATGCCCTTTTCTCTGCCCTCCCAGCTTGTACTGTCAGAATCTCCATCATCACAGCATCTAAACTGAACAATCTACACAAGGTTGCTGTCTGCTGCGTGGTACCACAGGTGGGAACTGTGACCAGGAGCAGCAGATGAGGCTTGTGAAGAGCATGGAGGATCCCAGTAGGATCCAGCAGTTCTCTGTCTGGTACATACTTTCTCCTGTCCCCATGGACTGATGTAGCATTCCAGTTGGGCTACTTCCTTCTTTGTTTGCCTCGATGTGTTAGAGCACCTACAAAGCCCATCTTCAGAAGAGCAGCAGTTTTGTGATGGGACATGAAGGCGTGTATGCATTGACCTCTGGCAACCACAGCAGAGTTGTGAAGGGTTATTTGAAATTTTTGGAGTTGTGAGCTGCTGTACATCTTCAGAGACCAAATCAGTTGTTTGCTTCCAGAAATGTTGGGCCCCCCTGACTCCTGCCACTTTTCACAGCAAGATCCATTGGTAGAACTTCAGTCATCATAGAAGTGTGAGTTCCTGTCAGGTGTATCTTTTGCTCCTTGCAAAATCCTTATCTTTTGCTGTTTGCAAGAAATCTTTGAATCACTGGAGGTTTGCTCAGGGGAGCATCACTTTCTGGTGCTGACATCTTTCTGTAGCCATATGTGAGTTCTGTGTGCTCCTAAGGAGGCAGATAGCTGGATAACAGAGAGGGGATGCTATCCCATTCTGGACTGTATCATCTACATAATGGAACATCTTAGCAGCAGATTGTGAGCACTGTACATTTCTGTACTAAAGAAATTCAGGATTGTGCATGCTAGGCCAAGCCTGCATGTTTTTGGGGGTATTTTTAGACACATATGGGTACCCACCTGCATTGTAGCTGTTAGAGGAGCATGTTTCCTCACTTACACAGTTACAGACCTCATAGCAGCTTGATTTGGGCTGTGTGCTTCCATTCTGTCATTGTGAAGAGTGGATTCACTGTCTCAAGGCAAGGTGACCAGTGTTGGAAATGCTGTGCCCCTCATGATGCCTGCTGCTCCCTCCATAATCTCAGTGGGACATGTTTTTGTCAGAAACAGATGGGGGAGGACAGGGTGATTCTACCTGCCTTCTTGCAGCCTGACATTGTTGTCAGAAATAGACCTGGCTACTGTGGAAGAACTCTGTCTGTCCTGACATCAAGAGGCTCCTTGCATTTAAATTAAAATACCTGGACTTGCAAACAGGCATTTCCAGGTCCTTCAGTCAGTCCACCTACTGAGCACAAGCCCATCTGCTCTCTGGTGCTTTGTCAGGAGCTTCCCTTCTCCTAATCTCAAATGGAGACCAATACTAGACACCTAAATGAAAATATCTCACATTAGGTTGGCAGTGCAGGGTGTCAGTAGGGCACGAGAACACAGTTTAGCTGCCAAAAGGAGAAGGGCACTTCTATAAAGGCCCTTGTGTTGTGTCCTCCTCAGCTAATGGGTTGTCCCCAGCAATCACTGTGCACGTTCTTCTCCACCGTCCCATTTCCAAGTGATCTGGGTGGACACAGATGGGGCTCAAAGGCATTGGTTTTTCTTTTTCAGACAAAATCTGGGCATATTTAGGACAAAAAGAATAAGGCTAGTATTTGGCCATAAATGAAAAAAGCAGCCCAGCCTGTGGGCTTTGTATTGGCTGTTGCAGAAAAGTGTCTGAGCTTGGGGACGTGCTGCAGCTCTAACCAGTGGAACAACTGGTGTTTCTTTTGCCTGACTGGGAGTTTGAGGGTTGGTTTTGAAAATCAGGGTGACATAGCACAGGTTTTGCAGAAATTTAGCTTTCCCAGCATTTGGCCAGCAGCTGAAGTGCATTGTTCAAAGTGTCTTTGGCTTATGAGGGTGTAGTTGAGTTATATGATTCTGCCCACAGTTGTACATGGAAAGAAGGGAACATCACAAGTATTGCTGTTTATTCTGATAGGGACTGTGCTGTCTTGGTGACACTGTAAAGGTGACACTGTAAAAAAAGGGACTGTAATGTCTGGGCATGATCTAAAGCTTACCTTAATGTACCAGCTTGATTATGTGGTCGAGTGTAGTGCAGGATCCCAGTCTGTAAGGGGATTATCCATAGCCTGAGGGACATGCTGAAACATGACCAGAAATGTAGGCAGATACTCCTTGGTATTGACTGATGTGGTGTTTGCAGTGTGGTAGCAGAGAGGAGCATGTTTTGGGAGGAAAGGGGATGTGTGCATCCCTGTAATAAAAACCTTTGCTTGGATAACTTCTGTGGAAAATAAAAATGGGCTAGGAGGTGGCATGGATTTTGGGTGTGGAGAGCCAGAGTATATGGAAAATAAGTTGTATTCTCCAAGTGAAGGCTTCTACAACTACAATAAATAGCAGTGCCATGGGAGATTTTTGTGCCACAAACTGCTTTTTGCCCTCATCCTGGGGCAATTTGGCCATCAGTTAATTTTGGGTGGAGGAACAGTCGATGGCCAAAGGGGCCATCTCTTGGCTCTGAGTAACAAGAACATGTACACATCTGAGGGCACTACATGGGAGAGAACATACTGGTTAAATACCCTCTGACCAAGTGTCAAATGCCTGTTTCAGAACCAGTGATGGTGCAGGCTGTCTCCTGCACATGTGATTTAGGTGGGACTTCAGCTGTTGCTCTTAATTGCTGTGTTCTGCCAGCTCCCCTCTTCTTGGAAGCTGAAGTCAGTGTCTTTTCTATGTTCCCTGACTGGACCAGTACATATCACTGTGTAGCACCTCTGCCCTGCCAGTCATAAAACCCTCATCCACATGCCCAATGCAGTTTTTCTTCCGGATTTTGGAAGAAATGTTAATGCAGCTTGAGGGTTCTGGGATGTCTTCCTCAGAAATCACCAGTAGGCTTGAACTACAGCTGCACCAGGAGTTCACTGAGTGCCACTTCTGAGGAAATCTGAGGCTCAGAAAGGATTAACAGGTTCTGTGGTCTGGCTTGGCTTCTGCTGCTGGGATGGCCCTGGTACCAGTGCAGGTTTGGGGTTTTTTAATTTTTTTTCCCCTAGTTATGATTCTAGTTCACCTCATCCTGGAATGGTTCTTGAATACACAATTTTGTTCCCCAGTTCTGTCAGTCTCTTCAGAGATCAGAGTCTGTTTTGTGCCAGTTTCACACGGATATGGGCTTGAATTGGTGAAGATGTGAATCACATTGAAACTGAGTTGAAGCCTGTTCTGAGCTCAGATTTCTATGCTGGGATTCAGATTTCTATGCTGGGATTCAGCTGGCACATCCAGATGTAGAAATGGTTTGAAAAGGACTCTGATGTAAGCTTCAGCTGACATAGCAGTGTAGCTGTAACCACAGACAATAGTTAACCCATTGTTACCATCAACTCCTGTTTTCTTATAAATTGTTCTGAGTGAATTGTTAATAAGGACACTCCTTGGAAAGGGAGGACTTTTTTTTTTAAAGAATAAATCTGATTTTCACTTGAGTCCCCTCATAAAAGGGTCTCTTCTGCTACTAACGGGCAGTGTAAAGGCAACAGGTAGGACTGTGTTATCTGTTATAGTTGTGCTATTCTCAAGGCTTATATGTGTTAATATTAGGGAGGTAAAACCCTTGGCATTTGTTCAGTGACAACCTGTAGATTCTTCTCGTTTGACCTTCTTGCAGGTGAAAAAGGAATTGGGAAAACAACTGGAAAGAAGCTGTGTTACAAAGGCACAACATTCCATCGTGTGGTTAAAAACTTCATGATTCAGGGTGGAGACTTCAGCGAAGGTAAAATACAGAACAGAAATGTTGTAGCTTGTGTAGCTATAATGTAACTTCAGAGAATGCCACAGAAGCATTACAACGCCCTAAAACTCCTTCATTTGCTGTGGAATAGAACACAGACGACCCATTTCCTTGTTAATCTTTGGAATTCTAAAATATTTCAACTGAAGTAATACTTATTGAGAAAATGTCTGAAGTTAAGAGGAAAAAAAAAAAAAAGGAAAACCCTTGCTGGAGTTTAGACCTCTTGTTGATACAGAATTCAAATCCAAAATGTAGTTTCACTTTCATGTCAGCAGTAGAGGCAACACTAGTAAGGCTCTGTTGATACAGGGACCTAACTATTTGAGTAAGCTTAATTTTTAAAATTATTTTAATAAATGAGGTAAAAGTGTTTAATGGGTAAGCTTCCAAAAGGAAATTTTTCCGGGAGTTTCTTTGTTTCCCTCCCTGCAGTGTGTGTGCAGTGTAATGTTTTAGCCTCTTGTGCTTTCCTGAAATACCTGACCTTACCAAAGTGCTACCTGCATTGTGTCCTGAAATCTTGATAAATTGGACACAGCGAGGAAGTACCTTGTTTTTAGAGTCCAGCAGCAGTAAGGATGCCTTTAAAACTGTTAGTGAATATCTTATCCATTCTAGTGTTCTCTCAGCTGCTTTGAGCCAGGCAGGATAGTTGGTGGTACCTAATGTTGTCCTTTTTTTAGCATGCTGCTGTTTGCTGTCTGCTTCTGCTTCAGCAACAAATACCAGTGAGAATTAATTAGCCTTTGGAGCCCTGTGCCAGGGTCTCCAGTGTTCAGAGGCACTGGGGCAGTCTTCATTCCCAGTATTTTGAGTGTCAACAGGATGATGCTCAGCTGTGACTTCTAGTTCAGGAGGTTAATGCTCAGAAACTGGTAACTGGACAGAGTATCCTGGTCTGGTATAAACTGGTGGAATGTTACATATAACCTTTTTCATAGATGCAACAAAAGGTTTAATTCATGCTTTTCAATGTGTAGGTAATGGAAAAGGAGGTGAATCAATTTATGGTGGCTATTTTAAAGGTAAGAGGATGTATGTCTTTGCAGAGTCTTTATTCAGTTCTGAGATAAACAAGTCTTGATTCCCAAGCTACTTAATGAAAACAGGTCTACTTATAGATCACCTTTTGCATGAAACTAATGTTGCATGAGAATTATTTTTATATGCATGCCTTTCAGTTAATTTTTTTGGTAATATTTAACTTTAACTGACAATTAATTAAGGCTAACAGTATTGTTTAAACATGACTTTCAGCATGGAGGTTAGGCAACTATATTCATGAATAAACTCCTATCTTCCTGCCTAAAACTGTCAACATATTCTTTTGTTTATAGAGAATGTGGTCTTTTGCAAAATGAAAAGGTAAGAGACAAAAGCTCAGTAACACAAGTTCAAATTCTCTTCCCTTGTACCCTCCCTAGTAAATATATAGACAACTGATACGTCCGTTTGTAGATGGGTATCTGTGTTGCTTGGAGAAATGAAGAGTTCTGTGTCTAACTTTTCTGAGGGTTAATGACTTATTCTGAGAGAGAATTCTGGCATAATTTCCAGCTCTAAACAGTTACTTCTTTTTCTGTTAATGTCCCTTTCCTCCCCTTCCGTCTTCAAGGTTGGTATGCTTAGTGTTTGTTTTTAAAATGTTTGGCTTTGTTTATATGCTACACAAGTTTTATTTGTAAAGAATTTGTAAATAAATGTACATTTACCTCTCTTTAAAAATCTGTTGTTGGAAGGAAAATGGTGAGTTTACGAAGTATTCATGCAAAAAATAACAGGTGGTATTCAAGTGTTGATAAAGGCACTGGGTTTATTTGTGTAAGAGCCCCTGGTTCTGTATGTTTTGCAAGTAGCTCTGCCTGGTTAAGTGCATGCCATGAAGTTTGTCTTAAACAGAGACATAGCTTGGTGTTGGAATATTACAGCTTTTAGTCAAAAGAAAGTCTTGAATAGATGCAATTGTGAACAAGTTACTAGGGTTTGTTTCTAAAGGTAGTAAGTAGCATTGTGTTTTGATATGTAATCAAATTAAAAAAAATAACTACTTTGTACACTCGATTTACTGCTTTTAGCTTTGAAAATCAACTCCAGAAGATCTGGTTTTCTTTTATGTTGTACAACCATCTTTAATCCACTGGAATAGAAAATGCATGTTTCATTTAGTCTTAGTTGATTTTGTACTTAGGTTGCAGGAAGAAGGCATTTTTTAGTTTCTCGTTCAGGTATCTTGGGTTTTTTTTTCCCTTGTAGGTTTTGAAACTTCCAGCTTTGAACGGATAGGTGGTATTTTTTTAATGTGATGTACCAGGGCTTTTTCTCTAGCTCTTTCCACCCGGGGTGCATGCTGTGTAAGGACAGGATCATGTTCATTAAGTCTTGTTTTAGGATGTCAGCATGTTAAAAGAGCTTACTGAAGGAAAAAAAAAAAATCAGTAAAAGGAAAATTGGCTTCCTCCTGGCTTGAGCCAGGACAACCAGTCTTGTTTTCATTCAGAAAATGCTGGATTTAAATCCAAATCTATGAGAATCTAATGTTTATTGTAGACATTCATAATGACTTTAAATTTTTCATTAGAAATGTTTGTACTGTATCTGCACCTTTTCCTTTAAGAAAGAATGCTTTCTGTCTCATACCTGCTTCTGTTGTAACTTCTGAGAGGCTCGTTTCAACTTGAGTTTTGTTTTTTTTCCAACCTGTTCATGTGTTCCTTCAGCAGCAGCAGAATTTCTCTTTGTAGCATCCATGAGTGACTAAGAACATTACTTGCATTCCATGTCAGGGAAAATCTGACAAACATATTTTTTCTTCAAACAGATGAAAACTTTATTCTCAAACATGACAGAGCGTTCCTTTTGTCAATGGCAAACCGAGGGAAACATACCAATGGTTCCCAATTTTTCATGTGAGTAGATGTGATACCACAGTTGAGCTCTTCTTAAACAGAGAAGCGCTGTTCATGAGAAAGATGGTATTGCTAAATTATCTATAACAATGTGATCCACCTTCTTCTAAGTAGGGTTGAGTTGGGTACCTGCAGTGTAAGCTCTAATAGGAGACGTTAGTTACTGCAATTTGCTTGTGGCACTCAGTTGGATTAGAAGCTGGGACTACAAGAGTGTTTCTTGTCCATTTGTTTTTAACCCTAAAAATATGGCTCATGCAGTGAGTTCCTAGTGCCTGGAAAATAGAATCTTTGGCTTCCTGTGTGCACCAACCAAACCTTCAACAGATTACCTGCAAATTATGATGTTGAGCACTGTATGCAGAAAGGGAGTGAGATCTAGAGGTGGTTTGTATGGTTTTGCATGTGCTCTTTAAAATATGAAAAATTATTATTTAGGGGTTTGGAGGGGGGGATGAGTGGGGGTGTTGTTTGTTTGGGGTTCTTTAATTTTTTTTTTTAATTTGGAGTGCTAGTTCCTGACATACTTCTATCCTGCTGCATAGTTCTGTCTACTTATCCATATGCCAACTATTTTGGTACCAACACTATGTAAAATTATGTGCCAGTAATCAGATTTTTTCCTTCATTACCTTAAAAAATAATCTCTTCTAGCATGTAGGCACATTCTGTTAAATAATAGAAAATGCATGAGACAACCTTCAGTGAGGAGAGTCAGGTCTGATATGTCAGGGTCTTCTCATTAAAGTAGTTGTATTCCAGGCTCAGGATTTACATTTTTAAACTTGCTAAGTTTTATCTGATTATTCCTCCTGTCAATTCCCTTTTAGAAGTTGCCTTCTGTCAATGTTAAAAAGTTTGTATTTGGAAAGATCTGGATTATAACTTTGGGCTTGTGCTGAGGAGAACCTGGTGAAATAACACTGTTCAAAAGCAAATTTTAGTTGCTTGACTAGAACAACTCTTTTTTCTTTGCCATCTTTCTTGGGGGATAGGAATGAATGGCGCTTCACTGTCTTCAGTAAAGGAGTAAATTGTCCTCAAGAATCTTTCTTTTTTTTTTTTCTTTGCCTGAAAAAGATCTTCAGTATGATACAGTGATGTTCAGATAAGAGGCATTTTTAGGTCTCTTCCTAAAGAATGCCCTAAAAATGGAAAATTAATAGGAACTGAAGAGGAAGTCTTTCACAGTTAGAACTGTTACGACTTTCTGTAGAGAAAAAATCATACGTGTAAAAAAAACCAAACCCTTGTTTTTTGTTACCTTCAAGCCAGATTTTGGATGTTGTGCATCCTTATAGTAAATCTGAATGGATATACATACACATTAATATGGAAAACAAGATACATTAAAAAAACCTCTTGTGATTTAATAAGCTCTGTGCAAGGTACAGGTTCGCTATTTATTACTTGGTGACTTATCTTTTGGTGCTCATCATAATTTTCCATTTTTAAGCTTATCTGAACAATATACATGAAAACTTAACGATGTCCCATCAGTCAAGAAGCTATCATTTGAGGGCTCTAAAGTTTCTTTTCTCCCTTGCATTTTATTCAGAAGTCATCTGCTTTCCCTTATGCTTAGTAGACTCAGCTTACTTGTTCAATTAGATGTAACACCTTGTCTCTCCCCACACACCAAAGCAACCTAAGGTTGTGTTAGATGCTAAATTGTAATTTACACAGGACAATAAAATGAAGAGTAGAGCACTTTAATCAAAAGATCTCTTTTGAAAGATGCAGATTTATTTTAAAATTGTGATTTTTATTTTTTTTTTCCATAACATCACTGCAAAGTTAAAATTTAAGTTTGGTGGGAATTCAGGCAGAGTAGGATGCCTAAACATAGTTGTCTCCATGTAAGCCAGATTCACCTCAGCTACCTATAGGAATCTAAAGCCAATTTTAGTGTCCTGGGGTGTCCTGCCTGGCCTTCAGCTGCTGGGAGAGAAGGGTGGATGGGGATGTTCTGAAGGTCTTAAAAAAAAAAAAAACTGCATGGGGCTGATGAGACTTTTATGTCTTCTGGTGTCTTAAATGGCACCAACTTGCCCTCGAGTCAGGCAAGTGAATCAAGCCCAGGACTAAACTCCCAGTATAACTGATGGGGTTTAGGTGGGTGGCTTTCTAAGGCTTTAAAACATGCTCTAGTGCTCTAGACTTCTGGGACCCTCTTGACCAGGGCTTTTTTCACTTTACCACCTGCAGACATGTAATGCTGTTCAACACTCCATTGGGAACTCCAAGATGGGGCATGTAAATATGTTGTAGCAACTGCAAAACACCCTGTGCTCCTGGTGTAGCAGCTGGAAGCCAGGCAAGATCCAGCAGTGCAGCTCAAGATGCTTCTGTGTTGGCAATTGAGTGTTCTCCCTAGATGTGACCAGCAGCTGAGATGCTGAGCTCACTTGGAGATGCCTTCACTGAAGTCAAGTTTCTGCATTTAAGCTGAATCCCACCTTTGGCTTCCAGTACTGCAGCTGATCCTGGGAATGAATATATAAAATTACAGAAGCCCCTGAGTGTGCTTGTAAGGGCAGGTGTGTGTGTGTACAGTCAGGTTCATGTTTGAGAACTTGCAAATAGGCAAGGGTGGATGGTGAAACACACAGTTCTAACAGCCTGTCTTGTGTAGTTTTTTAATGGTGGAACTGGGTTTCTGCTTCACAATGTGGAGAGTTTGAATTTCAAAATTCCAAGTAGGAAACAATTATCGAGGCAGTTTCTGACTTAGCTTTAAGATGCAATATTCTGAAGCAGTTAGTCTTGCTTGGTGCTGTTTGTCTGATTACATTAGGGAATGAACTGTGCATCTAAACAGCTTTTCTTTAATAAAATATCTTTGTTTCCTTTAGTAATATACTTTGAGCCAGAATTAAAATGTTTCTTATACTCAAAAGAATGCTCAGTTATTCAGTCGTTTATCACTAGAAAAAATGTTATTCAGATGTGTAACCTGAAAATGGTGTGAAAGGCAGTCTGCAGTGGCAGTCTTCAGATTTATTTTTTAATGGTTTGAACATGTTTCATTTTTCTTGATTAGATTTATAGAAGGAGAAATAGTTCATCTCCATCTGAACTTTAGATGTTTGCATTTTTGTCACAGAAAACTTCAGGGATGGGAAACTGTATTTCTCTGATAAATGTGTCTGATGTGGCAGAGGAGGAGTGCAAATATTTTTTTTCTTTTATATGATTATTTGTCCAAGTAGGGCTAAATAATAGGAAGCATCCTGACTATAATGGTTTTGCTTGCTCATCAGAAGTGCTTTCCTTGCTTAACCACAGAAGTGTTATTTGGAATAACTTGGCTTTATAGGGAGTAATTAAACAGCAAATACCTCTGACAGACTGCACTAACAAACTGGGCACAGCAAGACTGTGCCACAGCATACACCTAAAAATTGTTAAAAGTTGAGCAACAGTGTGATCAGTTTTACTTGAAAGCAAAACTTCAGGCTAATCTTAATGTAAACAAGTATCTGACCAATCTTAAAGTATCACCAGGTTTCTTTGATTCATCAGGAGTTTCTCTGGTGTGAATGGTTCTGAAGCATTTATAAGCAACAATAGAGAGCTGGGCAGGGAAAGGACAGTCTGAGTCTTGTTAGGAAGCTCCAGTGAGAAAATCTAAAAAGAATGAACTTAAATTAAAGCACTAGTAGAAACTGGAAAGGTCCAAAAGTAGAATAGGAGTCCAAAGTGTATCTATGTAATGTCAGAAGCGCTGTATTTAATGCTCATTGACTAATTTTTCCCACTTCTTTTTTCTTATTTGAGTAAGAGTAACAGTTGGGTTGAAAGGAAAATGTTTACCCAGGGCAGGGTTGTTTTTCATGCATGTGCACTTTGAATAGGAGAAGTGTAAGAAACATTTCCTAGGCTGAAGAAATGCATCTTGTTGAAATCCAGCAGAGAGGATACAAAGACTATCCCTTTATTATGTTTGGATTTGTGAAATACTGGAATTGCAGTTTTCTATACCCAAAGGGATCTGTTGTAGCATTTTTTTGCAGACTTGTGTTGAAGTCCTAAGGTACCAGTTTATAAATTAGCTGCTTGTGTTTTCAGAGAGCACCAGTATTAATTCACTTCCTTTCTGTGAATAACTTATTTTAGGACCCTCAGTTATTTAGCAGGTGTCCTAAACACCACCTGAGTGTGTTATTCTTTCGATTGTCCTGTTTGCATGTTGATGCTGGGATATGAAATCTCAAGGATGGGGTAGAGTTTGACAGAAACCACTCTGGAATCATCTTTTTTCTATGTACACCAGTATCTGTTTTGAACTGCTGCTGAAAAGATAATTATCACTCTTAGCTATTGGAGAGTGCATCCAGAGAATTGCACAAATACAGCTTATGTCTTTAGGTCCCTGATTTAGAGGGGGGATGGGAATAATGGGCCCCTTCTTGGATGTCCCAGCTCAGTGGCTGTGTTACTTGTTGGGGGATGTTCCTGAGCAGTGTATTCTGCTTCTCAGTGGAGCTGATCTGATAATGGTGTCTTGTCTCTGGAGAAGCCCCATCGTGCCTGTGGCAGGTTGCTAGTAAGGGAAGTTGCAAATACAAAAATCTGTGCAGCTCTTGTGAAAATGAGTAGGTGAAGTACTACAAAATTAAGGAGATTGCTGATCCTACAAGTGCTTGCATGGGCTTAACTTTGCTTCCGTGGTCATACAAGATCTGCCAAGCTGCACTTAGGAGAAAAATAGAAGTGACTGAGCAGAATGAAGCATAAACACAACAATAGGAGGGGAAAAAAAAAAAGTAACCACCCTCTTTGTTGTCATTGGGAAGTTTTGTGTAATAATTAATTTATTGCCTTCTTATTTAACCATGTAGTTTACTGAGGAATATGTTCTTATTGCAATTTAAGAGGAGTCCTCAGTTATGTTCCTTATCAGTTCAAATGCTTGGAGCTCTTGCCTCTGTTCAAAAGCTATTTAAAACTTGATATTTTTTTGATATTACTGCTAGATTTTTTTTTTCCATATGGAGGGCATTGTTGGTTTAATGTGTGTCTCAAACTCTGCTTTCTTGCTCAAAACTAAACAGCTTTGTTTTTAGAAACGTTCCTAATGTGTGGTGCCATGCCTAGTTACTAAATTCAAACTAACCACTTTGATCTGCTAAATGAAGGATAAAGTCAGTCGTGAGGAGTTTTTTGTTTTGATTTTACAAATTATTTCTGAATATTACCAGCTTGTTAGAAGTGGTTCATTTCTAAATCTTTTCGGTGTCCCAAAACAGGTATTTTTTTCTAATCGACAATTATTTTTTAACGTGAGTGAGATAACCCTTGAGCAAATTTTTGAACAGTTGACAAGAATATGTAAAAACCTAAAAGCTTCAGATGAAGGGGACTGATGTTACATTATCTTTGCATAAAAAAAAAAAATCTGTGTGCACTTACCACACAAGCAGGTCCCGTTGGCTTGATCAAATAATTAGGGAAGAAGCACAGCCCGTGTGGAATCATTCACAGGGTGCTGTTAGGTGTAGTAAGAAACATGATGGATCATTTAAACAGTTGGATATGCAGAGACATAATTAAGACCTAATAGATTATTTGGGAGGAAAAAACAAACATGGAGAAGCTCAACTGATCACGCAGTTTTGAACCATGGCTGCTGTTCAGAATGATACCAGAGCAAAAGGATGGTATTAATTGGTGCACATTTTGTGGTTTTGCATCTGCAACGTGTCTGGTTTTTGGTGATTCTGAGTACAACCCATCTAATAACAGTGCACAGATCTTAGAGAAAACACCTGTTTTTCCTAGTTTTAGAAAAGCTTCATAATACCAGGAAGATTCCAGCTAACTATGAAGTGTATGGAATTGCAGATTCCACTGACTTAACACATTTAATTTGTAAATCAAAACATGTAAGCTATGGTGTGCCATCCTGTGAAGTGTAATGTCCTTGGGACTGGATTCAGTAGAGCCTTTAAACACTGGTGTAACTGCAAGCATGTGAATAAACCCATGGAAATCAGTTATTCATCTGCTTAAAGTTGTGTGTGTGTTCTAACACTTTGTTGGTGGATTGAGAGACACAGGGGAGTGGGAGGATTCTAACATTTATGTTTGTACCAGTGTATGCAAGCAGGTTATGTCTGTAGGTTTCTTTTTGTTTTGAAGGAGAACTTACTGTAGTTTTCAAAGTACATGTATGCTAAAGAAAATTTAGAGCCCTCTTTTAGGCATCCTTGTTCTGCATACAACTTGATTTGATATTAATTTTAAACTTGTATGTAATAAAACATAGACTCAGTTTTGTCTGAAAATGTATTACAATTTATTTCTGCCATTTTTGTGTAAAATTTACAGAAACAGTGTTACATCGTGCGCTCCAAAGGTAATGTCTCATTCCTCTAAGGCTGTGTCCTTTCCTTTTCTTTCTGTTTTTATCTTTCTTGTTTTCTGATCATATTGTTATGTGCATTGAATCCTTTGTTAGGACTGAGATTCTTGGGGGGGGTGGGGTGGGTGATAACGTGATCTTATCAAAAAGATGCTTTTCTCTTCAGCAGTATCTTAAACCCATTTATTTTAAATTTGAGTGAAGAAAAGTATTTGTCCTTCTGTAGATAATTTGGATGATAATACATGCTATAAGGCAGATTTTAAATGTTTTAAATTACAAAAGTCCTGTATAGACATGTTCTAATAAAATATTGGGGGGGAGGAACTCATCATGACTCTTAAGTTTCTATAGTGCAAAGTAGTTTTTCTCCTGATTAAGTGTTGAAGCCGAAGCAAATGTGCAAGGCTTGAAAGGCAAAACGTGTGCAGCAAACTTGGAAGTGGGCTTTTAAAGGGCACGTTTGCAGAATGAATGTCTTGTCACACAACCCTAACATTGAGGTGAGAAAATGTTCCAAAGTCCAATGAGGAGCTGGCTTTCTGCTTCCCATGGGAAGTCTGAGTCACCCAACTCCTTGTCACACATCTGGAAAGTTTTCTTTTTGGATAATGCTTTTCCTTGTGTTTTCCCTTTGTGAGCAAGAAAATGAGAAAAATCCTATCCCTTTTATCTATCAAAATTGCCAGTGTAATGGCAGAAACCTCTACATGGGTTTTTATGTACCAACTATCCCTTTCTTTGCTTATTGGGGACTAGCCTAGAGAAAGCAGATAATTTGCTTAATTGGTCTTCAAGTGCTTCTGCAGCATGGCAGGAGCACATCACCACAGCATTCCTAGCAAGTGTGGTTGAGCCTATTGCTGCTTCTAGCTAATTCTAGTCACTAAGTCTTGTTTATTATTGATTTCATAGGAGTAACCCAGCTCTCTCTTTTTTCCCCACTATTTCAAATTAGCTTTATAATTAAGCCCACTTAAACTGTTGACTTAACAGCAGGTTGTTAACGCAGTTAACTTATGCTTAAAGAAATAAAAAGCTGTAAGCATTTTTCTGTCTGTAGCAATATGCTGTATTAGCAAGGAAAAACCAAAGAACACCCCATACAATTGAGACATTAATGTTGTCTGGATAGCAATTCTTTCCCCTGTGTTAAACCAAGGAAGCTTCCTGTGTTATTTAGTATTGCAGAAGTGGAAGGTCTGCTTGGCAGTTGGAGCTTAAAAAAAAGAATCAAGAGTGTAAACACTCTTTGGCAGGCATTCCAGCACTGCAGTGTTTTGTGACTTAATAGTTCAAAACTCAAGTGAAGATACGTGCTTAAGAAGTAGTATTTTATTATAGCAGTGAGAAGCTGACTTCATTGTGCCACACCCATGTTACTGTAAAATTAGAAAACAAACATCTGTGATTGATTGATTGATTATTTTGAGAGAAGGGGAGTTCATTGGAAGAAGGATAGAAAAGCAAAATAGTGCCTGGGGAGGAGAGAGGAACAGGTTGGTTTTGTTTTGTTTTTTCAAATATTAAAATAACTTAAAATGCCATTTATCATCTTTTTTTTTTTGTCTTCCTCAGTATATAAGATTACTTGAAGTTCTGATGTTCCTTACTGAATTTGTCTGCATAGCAAGGTTCCCTGTGCTGCATTAATGCAGGCTTACTTGTCAAAGTAATTTCCTTTCTTTTATGGAAAAGGATATAGAGAGAGACCAGGTCATAACATTATAATCAAAAAGGTGAACCTTAGCATGTAATTATAGATGCACAGCCTTGAATATTCCAATTTGGGAGTCCACTCAGAAATTTGGCATAACTCCAGGTGCCTTTTAGGCTAGTGTATAAAATGTAGTCCTGCAGTTGCAGTTCTCCTTCAGGCTAGAAACAGCTAAAGGTGGGAAGCTGAAAAACAGGGAGGAAATGTGCATTTGTCACAGGAAGAAACTGCAGGGTAGCAAACCACGTCTGCTTGCATTGTGCTGCTGTTGCTGTTGGGAAGCCTGTGAGCTTAGGAGCTGGATTGCTGTAGTCTTGGTGGTTAAAGGCAGAAGTATTGCTTTGTGTTCTGAGTCATGAGGCCAATAAGTAAATGAAGAGGAAGAAAATAGAAGGGGGGGGGAAGCAAAGAATTTGTCACATATGAAATAGCTCTCTTAAATAAACTGACTTGAAAGTGACCTTGTAACGTAAGAACCTAACAATTTCGGAGACATTTAAATTCCATTAGTTACCCAAGATTTATTGCTAAATTGTATCTCCTCTGTGATTAAAAATGTTAATGAGTTATATTTGAATGTCGATTTAAAGGCTCTTACTTGAAGATTGTTTATTGCATGCGTAAAATGGTACTTGGTACAACTTGATGCACAGTTAGCTAAACTTAAACTTCATGTAAAAGGTTTTAAAAGCCTGTGTGTATAATCTTTAAAGGTTTGTAATTCCATGTATGTAACTGGATTTTTTCACTATTTTTTTGTCTTACCTTCACCTCTTTCTTTTTTTTTTTCTGTGCCATTCTCCTCTTTTACTTCATCTGAATCCCTGATTTGTTTTTTTTACCATCTTGCTGTTTGTCAAACAGAACAACAAAACCTGCTCCTCATCTTGATGGGTAAGAATCCTTATAGTCTTCACATTATATTGAGAGTAGACAACAATGGGGAACAAATTCTTAATTCTGTGAAAGATTATACAATAGAAAAAGATGGGAAACATAAGCCTTTGTTCTATAAAACTTTCAAGTTGCAACTTATTTCTTAGAGCTGGTCAAAAACTTAGAAGGTCATAAATCTTAACGGTAATTTCTTTCAGAGTGCTTGCTGCCCTCAGTCCATAATTCAGAGAGTTGAAGCTTTAAGTTTAATATGGTTGGATAGTACTCTCTTTCGTGGCATGTTTTTTTGTCCCCAAAATATATTAGTTCCTGGAAGTATAAGTTATGGGGCAAATAGAATAAGGACAAAGAAACGTGTGGTAGAACAAAACCGGGCTTTCCTTAATTGTAACTGTCCCTGCAGTGCCAATGGAAATTTGTATGCTGAGTTTGTATAGACCTATAAATGCTTCTTTGGAGAAAACTGCACTTTGTCATCTCTGTTTATGAACCCTTGATCTCTTTATTGCACAAAACTCCAAAAATAGAAGGATGGATTAGGAATTACGATCTGTTTACCCTGCCCATGTAGAACTGAGTAGAGTGACATCGAGTATTTCTCTCAGACTGCACTGGAGTGGAACACTGCTTCTTGTTACACATTGTAAATGTAAAAGTAATAAAAATCTTATTTTTAACTTTAATACATTTTAAGAGCCAGATGATGCAAGCGAAGCTGAATGTTTCTGCTTCAGAATGTTTTAAATCTGAAATTAATTAGAAAGTCATTCCAGCAATATATAAATGTTTGTACTTTCCAAATATTTTCTTTCTACAGTGTACACGTTGTCTTTGGACTGGTTATTTCTGGTTTTGAAGTCATAGAACAAATAGAAAATCTGAAAACTGACACTGCAAGTAGGCCCTATGCAGATGTACGAGTTATTGACTGTGGGGTGCTTGTTACAAAATCAGCAAAGGATGGTAAGCTTATGTGTACCTGAAGTTCATGGAATATTGACTTTGTTTTTAGAGAGTATAAAACTTGTGCCAGCATCTAGAAATCAATATGGGGAATCTCTAGAATCTTAATTCTTACAAGCCTTTAAAACTTCAATCTTGGTGAAGGTGAGAGAGGCACAGCAAGGGAGGTTTTCTCACCTAGACCTTTCTGCCTTGGATAATGCATGCGGGCTTCCTGTTCTCCTTCAGTCATGTTTGAGGTGAATGTGACACACTCAGCAAGTAATTAGAAGTTATTTTTCTGAGTTTGAAAGATGGAGACACAAACAAACTTCTCTTGAAGTTGTATTTGGTGGAGTTTCCAAAGGTTTATTTTAAGATCACGTAACACTAATATATGCAGTATATGTAGTCAATGATTCTCCTTTTCAGGAGAATTCCTAGGGAGTAAGTTATCTTATAGATATGTTTGGACAGTTGCTGTAAAGTAATGGAATGTTTTCAGTTTGAATTTTCTACTTGGCTTTTGACTTTCCTTAAGGATAATGTGATTATTTATGTCCCTTAGTGAAAGTCAAGAGGGCAGATAATGTAAAAGAATGAGGATGTAGAAAGGAGAGAATGACCATGATTTAGAAATTAAACTTACACAGCTGAGGCTAATTCTTGCTTAAATTTTATTTTGTAACCCATGCATTGCTTTCTAAAGAAGATTTTTTTTACTATAAATGTTTTTTGTTTATCTGTGTATTCCATTCTAACCCAAAGGTGTGAATTCAGTATTATAACATAAAACACATTTTCAAAGGAGGAAACAAGGGGAGCTCTCCTTCTGAAAATTACACTTAATTCTCAGCCTTTTTTTATATTAGCTTGGCACAAGTTACTGTTTCACTTCAGTTTTAAACTTACTGTGTATTAATTTTCAAATGCTTTGGCTTTGCAGTCATGTGTTGTCTTCTATGATGGAGGTTGTGTGTGGAAGTTCTTATGGTTTACTTCATAGTTGTAAGAAAAATTCCTTTAGTTGCCACCTTTGCTGGAAAAAACTTGTCTTTTAGTGGTGTGCATTTAGACTGGGCACAATTGCATGACTTGTATCATGCTTTATGGCAACTCATTGTGAAAAGAAGTTCACAGAGCTCCCCTGAAGCAGTGTGTGTGTGTATTTATTACATACTTGCACGTGGACACACTGAATTTTAAATATCTGTTTTAAGCTTTGGAGAAGAAGAAGAAAGTAAGTTCTGACTCAGAAGCTTCAGCCTCCTCCTCCTCCAGTGCGTCGAGCTCTTCAGAAACTTCATCTGAAAGTGAAGCTGAAAATGAAAGGAGCAGAAGAAGAAAACGTAAGAGAAGAGCTAAAACCAAGCAATCAAGAAAGCGGAGGAAGGAAGAGAGAAAGAAGGAGGATCCGAGGTGCAAGCGAATCTCAAACCAAAGACGGTGACTAGTCTCTAAATTTAAGAATTGTGGAAGAATCTGAGAAGTTCTAGTTTGTTTTTCATGAAGCACTTGAGCAATTAGTGTGAAGATGCTTTTATTCTGAAAGCTTGGATTTTCATGGTTGGTTTCGATAAATGAGAAAAAGAACAGCTAAGCCTGTTAGGTAGTTTTTCTATGAAACAGTTTAAGGTCTTTGTAGATAGAAGCTGGAGTGACTTTACTTCAAAGCCTCAGCATGTTGAAGTGTTTAGAACTCACTACACCTGTGTTATAGTGAGACACTACAATCACAGAATCACAGAATCCTAGGGGTTGGAAGGGACCCCAAAAGATCATCTAGTCCAACCCCCCTGCCTGGCAGGGTCACCTAGAGCACATCACACAGGAACTTGTCCAGGTGGGTTTTGAATGTCTCCAGCGAAGGAGACTCCACAACCTCTCTGGGCAGCCTGTTCCAGGGTTCTGTCACTCTCACAAGAAAGAAGTTTTTTCTGATATTCACCTTGAACCTCCTATGCTCCAATTTGCACCCATTACCCCTTGTCCTAGGCAAATAAATCTTTGTATTTGATAATATTTCCAAAATATTTCATGACAAAGGGCAAATGAAAAGCAAAATCATTTGCTGTCAAATGAGAACTGAACCTCCTTTCCAGTAACGGTGCACCATCCTTCCTTTAGCATAAAATGAATCATAGAATGGTTTGGGTTGGAAGGGACCTCAAAGATCATCCAGTTCCAACCCCCCTGCATGGGCAGGGACACCTCCCACTAGACCAGGTTGCTCCAAGCCCCATCCAACCTGGCCTTGATCACCTCCAGGGAGGGGACAGGCACAACTTCCCTGGGAGTCTAAAGTCGTTAGTGAAATAAGTTTTAGGTTCTCCTACCATCTTAAGGCTCAGTGCATCATATGTGCTTGTTTTAGAATTTGCTTTGAAAAGTGGTGTTTATCAGTTGCTTGTTGATGTAGATTTATCAGCTTCCTCTTCCCCATAGCAGCCTTTCTGACAAGAGTGACATAACAGAAAAAGCAGCCGACGTCAGCACAAAGAGGGACAAACCTGTGGTACGTCCTGAAGAAATTCCTCCAGTGCCTGAAAATAGATTTTTGCTGAGAAGAGATGTGCCTGTTGTCAATGTAGAACCTGAACCGTAAGAATCATTGAGCTTTATTATCTTCACTTTGCATAAGATTGTCCTGCTAATGCTGGATTACTGGGCCTGGTAGCAAATGCTGCATGTAGTGTCAGAATATCTGCACGAGGTAATTCAATTGTCCTGTTTACAGTTTCCTTTGTAATATTCCTTCCAGCCTGTGTCAGGGTTTTTCAGTGAAATCTCATGAGTTAATTTTATTGGTCCTTAAGTATTGTGCATGTTACAACCTTAAACTGATTTAAGTGATGCAAAAAAAAAATGAGTGAATCATTCCAGAAGAAATTTTGTTACGTAAACCACAGGAAATACTTGGTTGCAAGGTAGCCTGGATTGGGAGAGGTGATTTTCATCTCTTTCAGACTGAAGGAGAAACTTTGGTTCAAAATCATAGAATCACAGAATGTTTTGGAACAGAAGGAACATTAAAGATCATTTAGTTCCAACTCCCCCCTCATGGGCAGGGACACCTCTCACCAGACCAAACAGAGTAGTCTTCCAGTAGTCAAATAGAATTTTATGACCCATCTGTGATTTTGAGAGGAAGAGAAAATACTCTTCACTTGGTACAAAGGCAGTCATGAGTTCACAAGTTACTTTCAGTTTGTGTTTTGCACCTCTGCTAAATTGCAGTGAGGTTCTTTTTTTTCTATCAAACTTCTTCACTTTTGGACTTTTTGGAGCTAATAAATTACATTGTCAGAGAGCTGTAAAATCAGATTGTGTGTTTGTTTTTTTTAAATTTCAGTTCATGGTATGGTCTCCTGTAAACCTTTTCTTGAAACATTAATTGACTCATGTTTCCAAAGCCTTAGTAACTGCTTCTTCTGAGGATATTAAGCAAACTGTAAAAAGAAGAGCAGTCCCAAGGAGAAGGACCTGGGGGTGGTGGTAGATGAGAAGCTGGACATGAGCCACCAGTGTGTGCTGGAGCCCAGAGGGGCAACTGTGTCCTGGGCTGCATCAAAAGAAGTGTGGCCAGCAGGGCCAGGGAGGGGGTTCTGCCCCTCTACTCTGCTCTGGTGAGACCCCACCTGGAGAACTGTGTACAGCTCTGGAGCCCTCAGCACAGGAGAGACATGGAGCTGTTGGAGAGAGTCCAGAGAAGGGCCACAGAGATGATCAGAGGGCTGGAGCAGCTCTGCTATGAAGACAGCCTGAGGGAGTTGGGGGTGTTCAGCCTGGAGAAGAGAAGGCTCTGGGGAGACCTTAGAGCAACTTCCAGTACCTGAAGGGGCTCCAGGAAAGCTGGGGAGGGACTTTTCACCAGAGAGGGCAGTGATAGGACAAGGGGTAATGGTTTTAAACTGGAAGAGGGGAGATTTAGGTTAGACATCAGGAAGAAATTCTTCACCATGAGGGTAGGAAGGCACTGGAATAGGTTGCCCAGGGAGGTTGTTGATGTCCCCTCCCTGGAGGTGTTCAAGGCCAGGTTGGATGAGGCTTTGTGCAGCCTGGTCTAGTGGGAGGTGTCCCTGCTCATGGCAGGGAGGTTGGAACCTGATGATCTTTAAGGTCCCTTCCAACCTTCACCAGTCTATGATTCTATGAATTACCTGTTGTTGCTTAGGAAAGAAGCAAGGCTTTGGAACCTTGGAACTATGGTGAATTGCCATTCCCTGTCCACGTTGTCCTCATGATTAGTGTACCAAACACAAGTTCACCTCTTTAGAAAAGCCACGTGCCACTTTAACCAGAGTACTTTGCAAGTTCATTTTTAACATTTACACATGGAGAGATCAGGCTACACACGTAGTTAAAAACAAGTATAACTTCATTTGTCTTTGGTTGCAAACTGTGCATGTTTTGGTTTATTTCTTGGAGAATTCACTGAATTCTTAGTTCTGCTATCTTAAAATAAGTAGGATTAATATTTTGCGTTATCAACTTAAAACTGGTTTAAGTTAATTTTGGGGGGTTCTCTTTGTAACCTCCTATTGTATTAATTTCTCTAGGAAGCTTCTTGATGCTACGCCAGTTCTGACTGACCAGAAACCATCAGTCTCCAAATCTGGACGAAAAATTAAAGGAAGAGGCACAATAGTATGTGACATTTTCTTTTTTCCCTTTCCCATCACCCTTCCCTGACCTTGATCTTTCGATTTTCTTGGAGGCTTTGTCAACTACATGTTGTAGATTCTAGCTTAGAAGGTTTAAATAGTGTTGTCAGGGAGTTCATTTTGTGACACGTTCTTTTCCTTCATCCTTCTTGTTACTATATTTTTACTTAAAGATGGTTTGGAAAAACAAATGCTTTCTTCTCAGCTATGAGAAGTCTTCAAATGTGTAAGAATAAAATTTTCCTTTTGGAGATGGAAGTTAATTCAGCCAGATTCATCCCACGTGGGCCACAAGATCTAAAGTGATGGGAAGTGACAAGAGCTTTTACTCTTCTCCACTCATTAGATTTTACTTCTGATGTGTATTGTCCTCCCAAGCTCTGGTAGTTGCACCTTCTGATGGTTGTGCCTCTGTTTCTGAGAAACAACCATTTTGTTGGCAACTCTGACAGAATCACTTGCATTGTTTTGTTCTGCTTTTTGACATTTTTAAGTCAACCTTTTGTTTCTTTTTTTTTTAAGCTACTTAATATAGATTGTAAAATTGTATCAGCAGTCCTAGCTGAGGTGAGTGAAGTCTGTGTAATTTCAGATGACCCTGCATGGGCAAGAAGTTACTACTTTGCAGAGCTGATAATGAAACTTTTACACACGGGCAGACTTGCTCCTTTTCTTTCTCTACCTTCCTCCCTGAAGGCTGCCACTGGTTATGCAGACTGCATTTCTGCTTCAAATTATTTGGTATCCTGAAGACTTCTTTTGCCCTAGTTCCACTGTACTCAAGCAAAAGGTTTTCTTGTCTGTTCTCTAATAACCCCCAGGACAGGGCCCAAAACACTGCACAGCTGCACTGCTGTTCTGCAGTCGGTAGAAGAGGGACAAAGTAAGAAGAGCTTTTGTAACTGTGCATTTGATTCTGGTGTATTTCACATTCTAGCATGCCATGACTGAGCATATTCTTTCTGTTCAAAATGTTTTCCTGGATCCATTTAGCAGGTTGCATTTGGGTAAACATAAAACAAACCAAGGCTTAGTCCTGCCAGATTTTTTTTTTTACAAGTGGAAGTCCTCAGGAAAAAAAAAGAGATTAATATCTGTATGACTGAAGACACTTTTCATTAGAATGGTCTTAACTGAGACTTCTGAGCTTGATTTCCTTATGTGATGGCCACTGGATTTGAGAAGTACTTTTCTACTGATCCCCAGGATGCAGTTATTTTAAGCCACAAAATGAACAGCTTAGATGGCCATAACATGGACCAGGGTCTTGCAGAACCAGCCCTGATTACCAGCCTGGACAGTCAATCTGGTGGCTGTCTTGGCTGCATCTGACAGCTTTCAGTTGGATTTGACATTTGTGATATCCACTAGAGGAAACATTTTAATAGGAATGTTTTGAAATATTTCTGTAAATACTTCTGGAAAAAAGCAGCTTAAGGCTGAGTGGAATTGGCTTTCACCAGGGATTTGGGTTGCTGGTCTCTTTTTTTTTTTTTTTCATAATTTTGGCACCCTCTTGGCAAAACTAAGAATGGAAACCAGTAATATGAGAAATAATGTAGGGCTAGCAATTAGTTGGAGAAACACATTTTTCTGCCATCACTAATGGTCTGATTAGCAACAGTTTCTATCCAGGTTTGATGTTTTTCAAAATATTTGTTTGCAATTTTGAATCCTCTCAGATTCTGAGAGATACCTGAGTTTATATCCCATGAGAGAATTAGGGAGGATCATGACATTTTCACAACCTATTGCATGCCATTCATCTGTAAAAGTGTGCTGCTGGTTTAAGTAGTCATTGCTTCAGCTCAAAGGGTAGGGAAGCCCCAAATCTTTATGACAGGTTATTTTTTAATATAAAACAACATGTCTTAAAGACTTCAGCCTGTAATTAACTGAATAAACCACTACATTAATATTTCTGGTTTTGTGGGCAATATTTTTTCTACAGATTCCTTACTTTTATAAGTGGCTCAAAATAACTGAGTAAAATCCAGATGTTTTTCTTTGAGTCAAGGGGCATCTGATTTCCTCACAGGATTTACCTAAGTGTGAGGAAAATAAGTTAACAACAGTAAGTTTGCCTCTACTGCACAAGTAGCTCTTATTGCCTACTTAAAAACTGTGCTTAAGCATATTTTTTTTTTTAAGTATGAAACTTCAGTACACTTCTGTGAAAGATTTTTTTGTTTTGTTTTGCTTGGAAGGGGTTTAAAACTGGATTCCTATTTCTGAAGAGCTGAACAGCAGTAACTTTTGGAATCACTTACTTATATAAGCAGTCAAGTGTCTGCCGACTGAAATGAAACATCTGTGCTTTAGTACCCTGAAAAAAAAAGTTGGTTATCTGCACAACTGTTACTCCAGATGCGGCCTCACCAATGCAGAATAGAGGGGGAGGAGAACCTCTCTTGACCTACTAACCACACCCTTTCTAATGCACCCCAGGATGCCATTGGCCTTCTTGGCCACAAGGGCACATTGCTGGCTCATGGTCATCCTCCTGTCTACCAGGACCCCCAGGTCTCTTTCACCTACACTGCTCTCCAGCAGGTCAGCCCCCAACCTATACTGGTACATGGTGTTTCTCTTCCCCAAATGCAAAACTCTACACTTCCCCTTGTTGAATTTCATCATGTTTCTCCCTGCCCAACTCTCCAGCCTGTCTAAGTCAAGGTCCTTTAAGGTCCTTTCCAACCTTCACCATTCTGATTCTAATATTAAGTGCACTAATAAAGACAATCAAGGAATTAATTTCTCAGCCTTGTCCAGCACAGCTAGATGTCCATGGGTGGGTCTTAATCCTCAAGAATTAGTCTCTGTCAGGTGTCCCTGCTGGAGAGGAGAAGGTTCAGCAACCTCCTGGGAAAGTGTATGGGAAGTCTCCCAGTCAGAGATGGGACCAGGCTTTTATGGAATAAAGTGGATTGCCTGCTGTCATTGAACTATTTATCTGTACCTCCAAAGTGTCTCATTGGAGAAAGAAAGGAAAACAGCAGAAAAAACCATGAAGGCCCTGTTCTCACCAAGCAAACTCTTTTGTTTATCTGTTCATTCTTACTTTATTTCCATTCCAGGCCTAGTTGTGGCTGAGCTCCATGTTCTTCAACACCAGAGAGCAGCTGGTGTTAGGAACATCAACTTGGCCTCTGTTTGTACCTTTCAAGGTTGTTACCAGCTTAGAGCTTGTTAGGCCTTTTCCTTTCTCATGGGAACCTTTCCATTCCAAGCCCGGGCCTGCAAAACTGAGAGACAAAAATAAGTTGAATCATAGAGGGAAACTGAGGCAGGCACATTGAGAGATGGAGTGTCCTGCTACATGGCCCCTCTCAAGCTTTGTGAAGTGCTCTCAGGGCATGAAAAGTTCCATTTAGCTACATAATGCCATCTCACAGGTGGGATACACGCATCCCAAAAGTGGGTATTTTGGGCAGGACATCTAGAATTTGTGTTTTCTTCAGGGACCTTGTGTGGCAAATGTCTTGGCTCATGTTATGAAGATGCATGCACAATCTGTGTGGGACACCATACGTTTCTGTAGTATCTGGTCCTCTTAAAGAATAACCAAAATGCAGCTCTGTCTGTGCTTTCCCAGCGGTATCACACCCCACCTCGGTCACGGTCGTGTTCAGAATCTGATGATGAGGAGAGCAGTGAGACCCCTCCTCACTGGAAAGAGGAAATGCAGAGGTTACGGACATACAGACCACCCAGTGGAGAGAAGTGGAGTAAAGGAGATAAGTAAGATCCTTACCACAAACTTTAAACATCTTGGGTTTCGACACCAACGTTAATAGATTCTGTAGATGTACCATGTCATTCATGTATAATAAAAAAGTATCTTTGTGGTTAACACATTCCATTTAAATTCCAAAAATTGAAGTCAAAGCCTTTCTGAAAACCTTTCTACTTCGCTAATGCGACACCAAGTGAACACACTCTGAAAAGTGTCCAAAAGTCAGGAGAGTTGTTTCTGATGGTGCCATCTTGGTTACTTATGTAAGAAGTAATGTGTTGTCCAGTTTCCTGTAGCCTCCAACTTGGTTGTATGGTTTCTTTGGATACCAAATCAGACCGTTGGATCCACCAATCCTATATTGTTTTATTTACACGTTCTTTCTGCAACTGCAACCTCTGTGGGGGAAGCCAGCTCTCCAGAATTCCTGATGTCTAGATACTAAAGATGAGCTTCGGTCACATTATGATGGATAACTTCAACAGGAAAACTGAAGAATATTATATATAATAATTATTCCATAATTATTAATAATTTAATTATGTTTCTGACAGGTCTTTTTAATATACTGAGTGTGTTCAATATATTGCTGTTTTGCAGCATACTGGCTAAATAAATACTACATAAGCTGAAGCTTTAAAATATATTTACATGTGTTTAAGAATCCTGTAGTTGTACTCTTGTGGACTAGGGTAGTTAAAACATAAAATCTCTTTCCACGTGTTCCACAATAAGAAAAACTTGCTGATGTTTGGCCAATTAATTTCTTACAGAGAAGTAGCTGCCTTGCTAGTGATGTAATTCCATATGTTCAAAGGAGTGCAACGAGCTTGGTCAAAACACAATTATCTGGCAGAAAAGGGTGTGTGTGTGTATGTTAATTATTTTTTTTAAACTTAGCTGCATTGGAAATGGGATACATCGTTTACCTGAAGTTTTTAAAGGATTTCCACTTAGTGTGGGGCTTATTTGTTTATGTTCTAGGTTGAGTGACCCATGTACAAGCAGATGGGATGAAAGAAGTGCATCCCGGAGATCAAGATCTTGGTCACATAATGGTTATTCTGATCTAAGTACTGTGAGATATTCTAGCCATCACAAAAAGCACAGGAAAGAGAAAAAGAAGGTGAAACATAAAAAGAAATCTAAAAAGCAGAAACATTTCAAGAAGCACAAGCAAATGAAAAAAAAGAAAACATCAGCCTCATCAGATGTAGAATCCTCTCATTCCTTCTTTAGGAGGGCAAAATCATCTTGTGATCGTGAGAGGAAATCTCGTTCTTCTTCACTGTCTTCTAGACATTCATCCAAAAGAGACTGGTCTAAATCTGATAAGGAAGACCAGAGCTCATCAACCTTATCAAGCAGAGGGACTCGATCATACTACAGATCCAGGTCCAGATCCAGATCTAGGTCTAAGTCGAGATCTTATTCCCGGAGAAGTTCTAGGTCAAGGTCAGCTTCTAAATCATCACGTTCTCGAAGTAGGTCAAGGTCAAGTTCTAACCCTAGGCATCAGAAGACAGTTTCCAACTCTCCATGCAATATTTCAACACGATTAAATGAAAATAAGCTGAACAAGACTGCTGAGCCTGTAAGAGCAGTTATACTCCCAAGTGAAAAAGTTGTCATACCTCCAGTTGTCCCGGAAAACCTCCCTGTTATTCCCTTAAGTGATAGTCCACCACCTTCAAGGTGGAAACCTGGGCAGAAACCATGGAAGCCATCTTATGAACGAATTCAGGAAATGAAAGCAAAAACAACCCATTTAATACCCACACAAACTAATTACAATTTAGTAGTCATTAAAGAGGCGAACGCTTCTTCCTCGTATCGCAAGCAACGGAGGAGTTCGGAAAGCGACCGAAGCGGTTATTCCAAATACCGTAGTGACAGAAGCTCAGATAGTTGGCCCAGATCAAGAAGCAGGTCCTCTCGAAGTAGGTCATACTCAAGATCTTACACGAGATCGAGAAGTCCATCTAGCTCTAGGACAAAGTCCCGTTCTTCTGGGAGGTCACCATCACCGAACAAATCCCGCAGCGACAGGTCAGGTTATAGTGAGTCAACGTCATATTATTCCCTCAGTGATGGTGATAGGCACAGAAACAAAAGAAAATCCACATCAAGTGATCAAAAAGCTCGGCCTCTTAAGCTGAGGCAAGAAACGAGCTCTGAAAGTACTCTCCCTTATAAGTGTACAAAAGACTACGATGAGTCCTCTCAAGGATTGAAAGAGAGTGACAGTTTGTCATCTTCAGACTTCACTACTGACAGCGAGCATTCTGCCAAAACGAAAGGAGTCCAAGAAAAAGAAGGCCGCTTTCAATTGGGTGGAGATATTCAGACACAGGATAAAAATAGCTTAAGTTCTGAGAGAGGGGAGGAGAAATCCAAGCGTGAGCGGGGTTCTGATCATGCGAAAAAGAAAGCAGCCAAGGAGAAATCCTCTGAGCAACCTAGAGGTGGTGCAAAAACTAAACGAAAATCCTATTCAGGTAGTAGATGGGACTCGGAATCAAATTCTGAAAGAGGGGAGGCCAGGAATAGTAGGGCAGATTCCAGACCTTCCTCTAGTAAAGAAGAAGGAGAAGCCACATCAGGATCTGATACAGAGCTTAGCGTCACCAAAAGGGTAAAAAAATCAAATTCTTCAGAAGGTTTTCTGGTTTCTGATTGTACGTGGAAGACTAGCAAACAGTTGTCTTCTGAATCTGAGAGTTCTTCTAGCTCAACAAACATGAGAGGAAAGTCCAAAAAGCACAAACATGGATCGAAAAAACCTCTTAAAAAATCACATTCCAAAAAAGCAAAAGAAAAATCCAAAGGGAAAAATGAGAAGAAACACAAAGTTCAGAAAAGAAAAGAAATGTTTCATTGGCAGCCCCCCTTGGAATTTGGTGAAGAAGATGATGATGAGATAAATGAAAAGCCAGTTACCAAGGATGATAAAAAAGAAAAGCAGCTTACCATGGACATCAAGGATAAACAAGTTTATGAAAAGAATGAAATAGTTAAAGATAAAATGGGAAATGGTGAAAAGCCTGATCTGGATGAAAACCTTTTAAGTAAAAGCACCACATGTGATGCCCCAACAGATCACGGTAACCTGAATAAAGACAGCCTTGAAACAAATGCTTCAACCAGTGTTTTAAACTCGGGAATAAATGTCACCCCTTGCAAGAATGAGATGAAACAAGCTGAAGAAAGTAACCAGAATGGATTGGAAGATGTTATTCAGACAGATGACAACATGGAGATTTGTACTCCAGATCGTAACTCACCAGGGAAGGTTGACATGGACACTTTGTCTCCTGTCATTCTCACTGCTAAACCTCAGGCTTTAAGTGCTAGTATAAACAAAGATTTACAGGTTGAAACCCCCGAACAAGATGCTGTCAAACTAGGAAACAATATTCTAGATTTTCTTAGTATTACAGAAGAAAAAGAAGTGGGAAGGCAAGAAAATAGCTGTGTCCCCGTGTCTAGTGCTAAAGACTGTAGTTTAAAAAGTGAATTTACTGAAAATGCACAAAGCAATGTGATAGATAACAAGTGGAAGCCTTTGCAAGGGGTTGGTAATCTACAACCAGCCACAATTAGTACTGCAACAGAAGTTAAAAATGCAGCTTCAGCACCTGAGACTAAACCAGCAGGTGTAAGAATTGAAATAAAAGCTAAAAATAAAGTAAGGCCTGGATCTCTGTTTGATGAAGTTAGAAAAACAGCACGGCTAAATCGAAGGCCAAGGAATCAAGAAAGCTCCAGTGAGGAAGAATCTCCAAGTAGAGATGACAACAGCCCGTCCAGGAGTCTCAGCAGGTCACGAAGTAAATCTGGATCTAAATCCAGACACAGAACAAGGTCCCTGTCTTACAGTCACTCAAGAAGTCGATCCCGAAGTTCTACGTATTCCTATAGGTGAGAAGCTTGTGGTATTCCCACAGCCTGCCCTGTTACCTTGAATGCTTTGTTGAATGGTGTTGGAGAGGGTCCAGTGAAGGGCCACAAAGATGATCAGAGGGCTTGAGCAGCTCTGCTCTGGAGACAGGCTGAGGGAGTTGGGGGTGTTCAGCCAGGAGAAGAGAAGGCTCTGGGGAGACCTTAGAACATCTTCCAGTAACTGAAGGGGCTACAGGAAAGCTGGAGAGGGACTTTTCACCAGAGAAGGCAGTGATAGGACAAGGGGTAATGGTTTTAAACTGAAAGAGGGGAGATTTAGGTTAGACATCAGGAAGAAATTCTTCACCATGAGGGTAGGAAGGCACTGGAATAAGTTGCCCAGGGAGGTTGTGGAAGCCCCCTCCCTGGAGGTGTTCAAGGCCAGGTTGGATGAGGCTTGTGCAGCCTGGTCTAGTGGGAGGTGTCCCTGCTCATAGGGACAGCATCAAGCACCTGATGATCTTTAAGGTCCTTTCCAATGATTCTGTGATTTTCAGGGCATGTTTTTCAACCTGTATTTTTCTTTCAAACTGCACTATATCACGTAGCAAGTACGGAATAAATATTTCGCTTCAAAGATAAAGCTTTATAGTCCTTCAGTGTCCTGTTTGCTACTGCTTTGCTCTTGGGTTATATTCTGTCTGGTGCTTTTCAAAGTTGTTCAATGATTGTAGGTCAAGAAGCTACACAAGAAGCCGAAGCAGAGGGTGGTACAGTAGAGACTGGTCCAGAAGTCGAAGTAGTTCTTACCACAGTTACAAGAGTCGTAGGTAAGTTTCTGTAACTGGGGACAGCGTTGGGGTGCACTGTGAAAACAGTCCATGAGGCACAGCACTGTGCTGCTTCAGTCTGGATAAGTTGGAAATGTGCTTTGCAGTGCAAGTGAGAATAGTCAGATTTAAAGATTCTGGTACTGAAAAAAATAATGTTTAATGTTTTGTAGTACGGATAAGGAATTCTGAGCAAAACGTGTTCCTCTTCTCTCGCTCCCACTCTCCCCCTGCTCCCCAGCACTTGTTTGATTAACTTAAAATACCTGTTTTTCTGTTTTTCCCAGTCGAAGCTACAGTAGAAGTAGATCCAGAAGTAGCTCTTATGGTCATCACAGTCGATCCAGGTATGGATTATAATTTTGTACCAACTCTGCAATATATACACTTAAATATCTTTATTATAAGACTATCTCTTTATGGTGCTTAAAATATGATCCCAACTTGAATCAAAGCAGAATCAGCCTAAGGCACTTGTAAGAGCTGAAAGTTACCAAATCATCCTGGCAGTAGTTCTAGGTGATTATATGAACTTAGTAGTAGTGAGCACCTTCCCCTTTGTTGTAGAAATAAAATCAAGTTATAAATGGAATCACTTGTACATGTTTTCAGAAGTGTAGGCAAACAAGGTTTTTACTGCATCTACAATTTGCAGAGACAGCACGAGACTTTTATTTACTAAGCATTTTATTTTCATTTTGTTTTTCTAGATGAATAAATGTCACTTATCCTGTTGTTTTGAAGAGACCTGTTCTTGCATTTCAACTTCTATAAAGCGTAGAATTATTCTATTTGCCGCACCCTTGAAAAGTAATGTTATATAGTCACTCATCTCTGTATATAAATGTCTTTAAAGCATAGATTTTAACATAAATAGCATTTTAGACAAGAAATGGTAAATTTACAGTTAGTTTCTTCTCTCTTTAAAGTAGGTCATACACGTATGATAGCTACTACAGCAGGAGTCGCAGCAGCAGCAAAAGGAGTGACAGCTATCGAAGGTCTAGAAGTTATGATAGGAGATCCAGGTATGTTTTTGACTCTGTATTCATGCAAAAGAATTTGCTAAACACATACTTAGGATGTTCATGAAGGCTAATGTTTGTTTTTCCCTCGAGCATAAAACCCACCCCATTTTTGTTTCCAAAAGTAATAATTAAAAACAATTGCAATTAGAGCAAGCGTGTGAATGAGGAAATCAGAATTTCTGACATACTGAACTTGAGGATGGGGAAGTTCATTGTATGTATGCATTCAGAATAAGCATGTTTGGTGTTTTTTTTTAAATAATTTTCAGTGTTTCTTAAAACCTATAATGAACTAGCTCTCAAGATTTAAATCAAGTGCCCTGTTATGGATTAAAAACTTGGTATGCAAAGAATTCTATTGGACGCTGAATTCTTTTTGGTTAGACTGCAAAAGTGGGTTAAAAAAAAAATTATCTGGAAGGGAAATTAAAAATTGCAATGCAATCAAAAAGTAACTTCTTAGAACATGTTTTGAAAGAGCATTTTATCTGCAAATCCAATGTGCTTCAGGTGAATTTAGAAGAAATTTTATTCTACTCAGTCCAGGGGAATGAGGTAGGTGTGAGCATGTTTCACAAAGCCCAGAATTGAAATGGGTGTGTGTGTGGGGGGGGTGTATATATAATATCAATGATTATTTCTTTTGTACCTTGTAGTATGTCCCAAATTAGTCAGTGGTAAATCAGTCAGATCTAAGACTAATGTAAATTTTCATTCTCTGCTGTCCTTGTACTCATTTTTTCACAACTGTGTAGCAACTCTAAAAGGACTTTTACTCTCACCCATTTCCCCATCTAGTTCTGACAGTAAGACAACTGTCATCCTGTGTGTGAGGGGAAATCATGGAGATGAACCAAGAGTTGTGGAATAGACTCAGAAAATCATTGTTTTCAGATGTTGGGAAGCTTCAGAGAAACAAGGATTGGGTTAGGATATGCTCAGGTTTCACTTAGAAACTTTCCTCACAGGCACAAGGCTAGAAAATCTGTAATGAAAGTTTATTCTAATTTGAGTGTGTCCTGTGGCTTGTCTGAAACCATCTGGACTCTGTCTTGATGCTTGGCCAGGTGCTGAGCTTGGAATTCTGCTAGTTAAGCCAAAACATTTTAATCTACAACTTCCACTCTGCAGACAGTCACACACTCCTGTTGCTGTTACGGGGGCCAATTCTTCAGACCCTTCTTCAGACAAAAAACTGCCAATATATAAAGCAAGGATTTGTGACATTATCTTAGTTGAGAACTGCTTGCAATATAAAATATTTGTTAGAATCGTGTCCATCTTGACAGCTTTTTTACGTGGTGCAGTTTTGAAGCTCAGAATACAATTTTTGAGGCATTTTAATCTTTCCTTTGTAGATCTTACGGCTCTGACAGTGAAAGCGATCGCAGTTACTCCAACAACAGAAGTCCCAGTGGAAGCAGCAGATACAGCTGAAAACGTGTCTTTGATGATGGAAACTATTTCATAATTTTTTTCAGTATTATGTTTTTTAAAAAAGCACCCTGTTGTCACAGTGTCCCAAGTGAAGTTGAAGGGTTTTTCCTGAGTTAACTGCAACTTTGCTGTTTCACAGTGAACTCAACTGACTCGGAAGTACTGAGCTCAACTGATTTTCATTTTTATGTCAAATGCTACTTTACAAAATAGGAAAAAAAAAAAAACACAAAAAACAACCTCAAACAGTTTTATTTCCTTGAATTGGATTTTCCAAGCCATGAGTGACACTTAGGTGATGAATTTGCTGCCACCACTTCTCTGGGTGCAGCCATCAGTGCTATCTTTGAAGTTTGTTTCTAAACACCTTAGGGCTTTCTGCCTGTTCCTGCTAAATCTATGCTAGCAACTCTAAAACTGTGAAGAAGACTTCTTACAAAGGTAGCCATTTCTGGTTTATTAAAATGCTTTTTGTAAATGCTGGAAGATGGGCTCCCTGCTGTCTTGTTTGTGGATTATTGCATAAATACAGTCCATACACAACACCTGGGTGATGAAAACAAAGACTGCCACTCTGTCTTAATCCTGGGAATTATCACACTGACAAGCAGTGAGCACAAGTGTGATGAAGGAGTTTCAATCTGAACATCCAACTTGTCTAAACTTCTGTGTTTCAAATGGAATTTTGTGATAAACAGCAATGTTCTTAAGAACCTAAAAAAAAAAAGTGTTTCTAAACACTTTTTGCAGTTAATTTTGATTCATATTACAGTGCTTGGCATACTTGGATGCATTTTGAAGTTGAATGTTGTAAACTGTTGAGTAAATCTTGAGTTTGTTCAAAACACTTTTTAAAACTTACTGTAATGATGGGTTTTTTTCAGAAAACAAACCATAATGGTTCCTCTATAAAATGACTGTAGATGTATCCCGTTTGCCATGGGGAATATCAAATATTGATACTGCAGATACTGATCTATGTGTTATTAAAGTGATACAACTACAAAAAAATACTGTATGCCTGAGGAAAAAACATGGACAATACTTGGAAGTTGAATACCAAAAACGGTGCCATGTTACAGGTAAATGGTTTGCAAAAAAAAAAAACAACAACTCCACCCCATCGAGTTAAGCTGGAGACCGTTGAGTGATTTTTTGCAATATTCTGAGTTGATTTTTAAAATAATTTGTAAAGTTTTTGGGGTGTTTAGAAAGTTGTGAACTAAGAAACAGTTTTTAATGGCATAATGTGACCTGAAAAGTGGGGTCTGTACTGAAAAAACAGACTGACATAGCTTGAGTAGAGCTAATGAGTACTGTTGTATGATAACAGTTTTGGTTACTTTCTGTACTACCTTGAGATGTTTCCATTTTCTCAATGTTTTCAAATATTGAAAATGATTTTTTTTTTAAATCTCATCAGGACCCAACAGCTTTGAAAATTAAAAGTGGTGATTTCTTGCTTAGACGTCAGTTCATATTGTCTCTTTTGATTGAATTAAGCTCTCCAAAATTAGCTTTTGGTACACTTCTGAAACAGGAAAGTTCAAAGACAAGTTTGAAGGCTGCAGTGATGCCCTGCATTTCTGTCCATGAATAAGACATTTGGACACAGGTTCCTCAAACTTGAATTGGTCATACAAGTTTTTCACTTTCTAGAAGAATCCAAAATTCTGGATTTCCTACTCTTGTAGTTTAATGACAAAGTGTGTGCATGTAATCCTTTCAAATGAATATTTTGGAAGCTGCTTATGCTTTTTAAGTACATTTATTCCTCAGGTCCATATACACTTAAAGACACGTCTCTTAACAGTAGCAGCCATTTCAGAGGCCTGAACAAGTATTTCCTTGCTAACTCAAGGTAATCTGTGTTGCAGTTTCAACTTGTTTTTTTCCTTGCTGAGAAAACAGAGCTAGTGGTGTAACAAAATATACTAATACAAACGTTGCCATTTAATACTTACTAGAGAGAAAATTCCTCCAGCCTCAGACTTTATCGTATTTCAGATCTGAGTTGACTTTTTAAGGTAAAGGTAATAGAATCAATTAATTGTAGTTGCCCAAAATTACTGCAGTGTCACCAATGTTGATTTCAAATCCTGAATTCAAGCTTTATAAAACAATCCCATGTGGTAGATGGTTGAGGAGGGATGTGAGGGCAGGACAGGGGGGAGTATTTTTATTTAGTGAAGTTATGAAATCATGCTTTGGATAAGAAATGCACCCCTGAGCTCATTTTCTATGCTCTATGTTTTTGCAATTTTGTTATTCAAAAGTAGTTGCTGTTTGTAAAATAAACTTTTGTACATATCTGCAGATGCTGTTTTCTCTACATCTGGAAAAATCTGTTGCTGCTTCAGGGAAACAGGCAGGAAAACTATAAAAAATCTCCTCCAATTTCTAGATCAGCTTTTATCCCTTTCAAGGCTACACCCAAGTTGCTTTTCTTTTTCCTGACCTACGTAGAGACTGATTCCAAAATAGTCATTGGAGGAGCAAATAGTTTGAGATTTCCATGTGATTTCAGGTTTCACCATTTCCTCAAGATGCATGGAAAGTTCCTGTCCTGTGTGAGAAGCTTCACTTCCCAGATCTACATGGCAATCCCACCGTGGGCCGAGTTTGAACCACTTTGCTGAATATTCTTTCCCAAATACACATTCCCACATCGTTTCCGTGACATATTGGAAATGTGGTATTAGTTCAAGTCAGCAGCTGTGATGGCTCAGCAGTCTAATCCATTAGTCTTTGAGACCTTCTGTTACAGAAAAAAATGGATTTTGTTGGGAAATGCTGGTTTTTTCCTAATGGGAAGGCTGGTTGCCTTTGTCTAAGGTGAAAAGTGGAACCGTTTCCTTGTTGGTTTGAGGCTTCAGCCTGATCTGCTTAACCTGGCATTTCCCAGACTTGGGAGCACTGCCTTTGAGGAGGAAGCACAAGAAATCCTAAGGAAAGCAGGAACTCTAGGGGATACAGGCTATAGTGAAAAATTAAAGTGTAATTTAAGGTAAAGGGAAAGTCAGTGGCTGCCTCAGACTCAGCAGATACACACACGGTGTAAGAATCGTCACACAACGTGTCGTGCTGCAGTGTCAAACAGTCTGCCTGCCTTTTAAATGAACAATGTTGGGGGTTTGTGTATAAAAACCCCGAAATTCTGTGCAGAAGGCAAACATCAGGGTGAGGGGGCTGCTCTCAGGTGCTGTGGACCTGCTGCTGTTGAGGTCAAGCTGTCACCTTGAGCCCCAGTGCTGGGTGGAGGCTGGGAGCTGGCCGTGTTAAAAATAGAGCAGCTGACACCTGGTTATGTATTGCTCATTAGTGACACTTTTCTGTTAAAATAAGCCTTAAACCCTGCAATGTAGTAAAATTATTACACAAGCATAAGTGGTTTCATAAAATAACTTGGGAGGGGCAGGTTCTAAATAAGATTAGGTGTGGTCTTTGGTTGTTTTGGCAATAGAGTGCCCAGAGTGTTGTGGTGTAGCTGGGGAACGGCGAGCTTTCTGTCCCCAGCTGCAGGTGAGTGACTGAACTTGTCTAGAATAAGACAATTTTAAGTGAACCATCTGGCCATCAAACAACAAACCAGGCACATATATTTACAAAGCAACAGCATCAAGGCACTTTTCCTAGCCTGTCAACATGGGGAGAGATTTCCTTCCCACTGCATCACTTTGAAGCAAGGGCTGTTTGTGTCCTTGCACTCGAGGGCACGCAGCATGCAGAGTGCTCTTCCAGGAGATCACCAAGTATCTGACAGTGTATTAAATTTCTTTGGAGGGCTTCGTGTGGTTCATGATGATCACTCTTACAGTTTGGAGCAGAACACAGTATGTAGATGACCTTGAGCTGCACTCTGGAGGCAAATCTGGTGTGATTTCCCAACAGAATGCTGCCTGGGATTTAAATTGGGAGAAGATAAAGCTTTGCATGCCCCACCCCTACTTAACATCCATGTAAATAATTTAATTTTATAATATGGTTGTGAAACAGTAATGCTTTTCCACCTGGTTTTAAAAGTATCTAGCTGCTTAACTCTGGTAAGTTCAAACTGTTTAAAAATTATATAAACAAAGCGACCTAGTCTTGAATTCAGTAAAGTCCATGTGATTGCTCTGAAGTAGATAGGATTGCATGGGTGGAATCAGTCTGTCAGTTTGGGTTGGTTTTTTTTTTTTAATGATAGTATTTCAGAGAGACAGTGGGGTGGGCATTAATTTGGCATTAATTGGTATTTCTGCTATGATGTGTATCTGTCCTTGAAAGAGCACGGTGCAGCCCAAGAAAACCCGTGTCCTGACCCAAAGGATGGTCTAACGTGGAGAGGGCTGAGCTCAACGCAGCTTCTGAACACTTGTAGCTCCCACCCTAGCATTATGTCCCGAGTCTTAAGCTGCAAAATTCTTTAATTCCTTAATTCAGGCAGGAAAGGGCTGCCCTTCCTCTTGGGCTTTCTTTTTCTTCCAGTTCATTGTGCACCCTGTGAAAGGCGGAGTTCTCCCCTCTCCTAGTGCCTCAGCCACCCATCCCATCACTTGGGCAGCATCTGTGTAACTTCTCCCTGATGCATTTTGAAAAATGAGCCATGAAAAGGGTGAGGAGGATTGGGAAGGTCCTCAGGAATGGGAGAGGGTAAGGAGCTGATTGCTGTGCTTCCAGGAAAAACACCCCACTCTTCTGGGAATGGACTGGTAAGAGGAATCAATCGACAGAGCTTTTGGGTCGTCAAGTGCTGATTGATGAAAAGTGTTTAAGGAAATATGAAAAAGTAAACCCATTCTATTGAGAGAGCTGAACACTGGGCCTAAGGAAAGCTTTTTTTCTGAAATCAGTGTACCTGTGTGGATTTTGTATGTTTATATTTGCTGTCACTGAACTTCAAGGGAAAGGGAGGCTTGTGCTTCCCTGGCAAACCCCCACCCTCAGTGTCCCCTCGACATGGCCAAACTAGTGAGGTCCTAGAATAAAAGCAACGTGTCAGTGGTCATAACCAAGTTGCAGGTGCACACAGGAAGGAAAAAGCAGGAGGACAAACCCAGGATCCTTTCTCAGTCAACCTAGTAGGCGCTTGCAACGGCTGTGTGTGAACCACTGTGTTGAATAATGGCTGTGGGAAGCAGCTGGGGATGGCTTTTTCAAATCCCTTTAGGCTTCTGAGGTCAGAGAACCACAGAATTGTTTGGGTTGGAAGGGACCTTAAAGATCATTCAACTCCCCTGCCGTGGGCAGGGACACCTCCCACTAAACCAGGTTGCTCAGGGCCCCATCCAACCTGCCCTTGAACACTTCCAGGGATGGGGCATCCACAGCTTCTCCAGGCAACCTGGGCCAGGGTCTCACCAGCCTCACAGGAAAGAATTTCTGAATGTCTAACCTAAACCTACTTACTCTCTCTAGTGCTGGCTTCCACCTCTTAAAAATACAACACTGGGGGTGGGAAATTAATTTCTGCTGTAATGTGTAATTTCATTGAGTGTCCTTAGCTCTTGTTTTGAGAGAAATAACTGGTGAAATGGTCACTTCATTTGACTCATTTTCACTGTCTTCCCTGTAGGGAGCAGTCAGTCATGTGTCCATAGTCAGGGCTGACCCAGGATGCTCCACATCAGCTCCTCATGTCATCGTAGTCACTGGCACGGAGCAGCAGGAACATGCTGGATGTCTCAGGTTCCACTGACTTTGCTTCAGCCCATGCCCTGAAGGTCTCTCCTCCTCCAGCCTCACGTCTCTGTCATGGGTGGGTGTTCAGGTAAAAGTGCAACTTAACAGAGTTCAGTGGTGAGGTTCACTCAGTCACTTAATACATGGGGGGAACACAGAGGGAAAATGGGGTTAGAATGATTTACACAGGGACTGGAGATGCAAGAAGGTAAGGGAGACCCTCCCATTGGGTCAGGAGGTTCAGACTGGACTCCCTTGCTCTCTAAACTTCTCAGAGGAGTCTGGGTGTGGCTGGATCCACTCCTACTCCCAGACATTGTCAGTGATTGAAGGCAAAGCAATTATATGTGTTTATAGGTGAAGGATCACAGGTGCACACCAGAGTCTTTATAGCACTTAGCTAAGATACCAAAGCTTCATCCTGCTGATTCCCACTTCACTTTCCTTCCATCTGGGTGTCTGGTGCTAGTTCTGAAATTTGAACCCCAGAGCAGACCCTCAGGCATGGGATTTTTTAATAAGAAATAATTAAAACGAAATTTTAAAAATAATTAATTTATTAGAGTGGTCCAGCAGCATGGTCAGCTCAAGCTGGGTGCCTCCAGAGGGGAGCTGACCCAAGCAGAGCAACCCCTGGGCAATTACACCCATACAGACTATTTACCCACCCCTCAGGTGATAGTTCCATCCAGTAGGAATACTTGGTCTGGGGTCTTCTTGTTCCTCATTAGGTTCCTTCAGTGCCTTCAGACTGGCCTTTACCTTGTCTAGTTGCAGCTGCCGTTGATGGTTGTAGCCTTGAAGGCTCCATATCTGCTGATGTATGCTGGCTCTGGAGGCTTTGCTGTGACTCAGTAGAGCTGAGGGATGGCTGGCCTGGGTGGTGTGTTCATGGGATGAAGTGGTTGGCTTGCAGTCAGATTGCATACAAGGGAGAGGGATGCACGAGACTCCTCACAGCCACAACTCACTAGTGTTCACTGTGTCACTCTGCTCCTCTGTGGGGTTCCTGGAGAAGTTCCTGGCCTGCACACAGCTCAGGCATTTTCATCTTCCCTGGAGAGGGACTTTTCACAAGGGGGTGTAGTGATAGGACATGGGGGAATGGGCTATAAATTGGGAGAGGGGAGATCTAGGTTAGACATTAGGAAGAAATTCACTGTGAGGTGCGACACTGGCACAGGTTGCCCAAGGAAGCTGTGGCTGCCCCATCCCTGGAGGTGTTCAAGGCCAGGTTGGATGGGGCTTGGAGCAACCTGGTCTGGTGGGAGGTGTTCCTGCACATGGCAGGGGGTGGGACTGGATGATCTGTAAGGTCCCTTCCCATCGAAACCATTCCATGATTCTGTGATCCTTTGGAGCCTGTACCAAACTACTGCTGGTCTGGGGAAGGGGTCAAGTGCATGTGTCACAGCTGGATATCCCATATTCCACTGACTTTGCTTGGACCTGCAAGTCCTGCTGAATAGCAACAGCCTTCAGCCCATACCCTGAAGGTCTCTTGACCTTGGGCCTTACCTCTCCCTTCTTCAAAGACTAAATCTCTTCCTTCTGACAAACAGTTGTTCATTTAAAGGAGTCAAAAAAACAAGAGGGAAGAAGGATATCAAGTACTTGATGTTCTCTGTGGAAAGAAGATCCGGAGAGGAGACCATTACCTAAGACTATGAGATGGATGTTGGTTCCTCCATACCACCAAAGCCACCTTGTGTCACCTGGGGCAATTCTGCACTCTGGAGAGCTCACAAATGTGTTGCAAAGATGTGAGTCCCTGCTGAGCTCAGCCAGGTTGGTCATTGGAGAAATGAGAGCTGTCTAAGGGTCACTTGGCCAACAGGAGCCATTCAGGGACCATGAGCTAAAAACATCTAAAACACAGGCTGTCTCACTCTGCCTCTGCTACTTGGTGGGATTTTGGATTTCCTGAGTGCAGCCATGCTCAGTGGGATGCTCACCTTTCTTTTGCCACTTAACTAAGGGGGCAACAAAAAATACATATTTATCAAAACAGCTCGATGTGCAAAAAAAACCCCAACACCTTTCAGAAGTTTGTGCCAGAAAACAAAGCAAAAAAAGGGGCCTTTTCAGCACCGTTTGCTCCTCCTCAGAGGCAGGATCAACTCTGCATAAATCACAGTAGTTCTTACCCAACCTATCTGTAAAAAATTGCAAGTAGTTGAAGTGCCAAAATTGCCTGAACTATATAAAAAAATCAATATATTTTCTGATTGCTAAACTAAAGCTCCTTTGCTGCCACTTCAGCCCATCACTGCTTCTCACAGGTCGAGAGGAAGAGAATGACCTTTTCCCTTCTAACTCCATGTTTAAGTAGAAGGAAAAAGGCCACCTTAAATAATTGTAAAAGTTGTACTCGCTCTTGCCTAAATCTGGTCTTGTCTGGACTACATAGCTCCAGGTCTTTTGTTTTTTTAGGGGGTGTTGTGTTTTTTTGTGGGTTTTTGGTGGTGGTGGGGTTTTTTTGCAGCCTCTTAGATCTGACCATCTCCTGGACTCTGCCACCAGCCCATAACCTCCCCAAATGACCAAGTGTGGTGTGCTCTGCTTTACAGCTTGACTATTCTTACACAAGCAGCAAGTTTTCCCTTTGTTTCCACTAAACTGCAGCCTTTTAATTTTATTTCATTTTATTTCATTTTTTTCAGGCTATTTCTCTAATGTGTCAAGATTGTTTTGAAGTTCCAGCCCATCCTCCAAAGTACTTGAAGTCCCTCCCGGCTTGGTATCATTTGCAGCTGTAAGAAGCAAATTTTCTATTCATGCAAGTAATTATTAAAAAAATATTTTGAGCAGTACCAGGCCTGGGACAGATCCCCAGGGACTCCCAGGCTGTGTATCTCTTCAGTTTCCCAGAGGATCATAAATGGCTCCTCCAAGCAACATTCCCTCCTTCCAGCCCTGCTTTCCTCTGGCTCCATGTCATCCATCCCTTCCATCCTTCCTCTTCCAGCCACGCCAGCACAGCCATGCTGGGGACACTGGGATGTGGTCAAGGGCTGACATCTTCATTTAATTTCAACTTCAGCTTGTCTGACTTGAGCTTCTGGATGTTGGGTCTTACAAAACCTTGGCTGAAGGTGCCTGTTGCTTGTTTTCCATGGTTGCCCTTGGAGACTGTGTTTCTAATCCCCCTGTAACTTTTATCTTTGGAAAACCAAGTTTGCTGATGACACTAAGCTGGGAGGAGTGGCTGACACACCAGAAGGCTGTGCTGCCATTCAGAGAGACTTAGACAGGCTGGAGAGTTGGGTGGAGAGAAACATGATGAAGTTCAACAAGGGCAAGTGTAGAGTTTTGCATTTGGGGAAGAGAAACACCATGTACCAGTACAGGTTGGGGCTGACCTGCTGGAGAGCAGTGTAGGTGAAAGGGACCTGGGGGTCCTGGTGGACAGGAGGATGACCATGAGCCAGCAATGTGCCCTTGTGGCCAAGAAGGCCAATGGCATCCTGGGGTGCATTAGAAAGGGTGTGGTTAGTAGGTCAAGAGAGGTTCTCCTCCCCCTCTATTCTGCATTGGTGAGGCCACATCTGGAGTATTGTGTCCAGTTCTGGGCCCCTCAGTTCAAGAAGGACAGGGAACTGCTTGAAAGAGTCCAGTGCAGAGCCACAAAGATGATTAAGGGAGTGGAACATCTCCCTTATGAGGAAAGGCTGAGGGAGCTGGGTCTCTTTAGCTTGGAAAAAAGGAGGCTGAGGGGTGACCTCATCAATGTTTACAAATATGTAAGGGGTGAGTGTCAGGGAGATGGAGTTAGGCTCTTCTCAGTGATGACCAGTGATAGGACAAGGGGTAATGGGTGCAAATTGGAGCATAGGAGGTTCAAGGTGAATATCAGAAAAAACTTCTTTACTGTGAGAGTGACAGAGCACTGGAACAGGCTGCCCAGGGAGGTTGTGGAGTCTCCTTCACTGGAGACATTCAAAACCCACCTGGATGTGTTCCTGTGTGATGTGCTTTAGGTGACCCTGCTCTGGCAGGGGGGTTGGACTAGATGATCTTTCGAGGTCCCTTCCAACCCCTAGGATTCTATGATTCTATGATTCTATGATGCACCCTAAGACATCTTTTTCCAGGCCCTCACTTCACCCCCATGACCTTCTCTGCTGAATTTCTCTCAGCAACTTCCTTGAATCAAGGATACCAGCACAAATACCAGCATTTAATATTTTTCTTTAGCTCTAATATAAACCAGATTATTTCTATGTCGTCTTCACCCTGGAGATTTTTTTTTTTCTTTGGGGGATTATTTTCCGTGGTTTAGGAAGAAGAAAAAAATTCCCTGTGTTCTTTCTGCAGATGAGTATTTCCTGGATAAAATGGTTTCTTGTCTTCCACGTTACCAATTTATGCCCCTGTCATGATGGGAAGGTTCCTCATGGATTCCAGGAACATAAAAGCCAGAGGAGGGTGAAGGGGCTTTGAAATTAATGCATTTTTCATGTACCTACTTTGCCACCCCACCAAGTGCCAGTCTTAAAATCACTCCAGACTTGAGATTATCTAAGGAAAAAAGGAATAATATGGGTTTTTTCTAAGAAAATAGGTAAAAGTTAAGAGTGAATTTGGAGACTGATACAAAAGAAGCAGTTAATATTTAGCATTTACTTGGTCTCAACTCCCTCTTGTCCCACTGAGCTCTCAGAAAGGAGAACCCAAGCCATCAAGCAGGACCTAATGTGGTGGGTCTGAGAGGTGGGTCTTCAATTTGACGTGCTGAGCAGAAGCTCCTACTTGGGGCAAAATTCCCCTACTCCCTGAATAGAAATGCATCTCCAGGTATTTCCTGTAACTCCTGATAATTATTTCAATCAAGAGATCAATTTAGAACTTCCTGACAAACGAAATGCTGTTTCTCACCACGTTATCCTTTGATATGTAAAGATGCCTTTGAATTGCAAGCCCTGTGCTGGGAAGACCCATGCAGCTTTCACACCTGGCTCCTCAACAAGCAAACCCATTGCTGCAAACCTGACTTGTAGGTGACACCAGAGCCTTTCTGAGCTGTCGCAGAAATCAGGTCCTGAATTTTGCATCATGCAATGCAGGAACCACTTAATGATTGTTCTAGCTGTGGATTGGATAAGGACAGAAGCTGGTTGCCTGTTCTTGTGAAAGTCTAGAGGGGTTAAGTAGTAATCTAAGCACATCTCACTGGATTTGGGAGACTCTGGTCCAGAAAAATGCCCCATTTTCCTATAAGTTCATCTAGACTAATGTTCTTTTTCAGCAGTGACAGGAGATAATAATTCAGGAGAACATGAAAGGCAGCATCTTCAGTTCATTCCCCTCTGCTTTCCCACCATCAGTGTCATGGCCATTGGTGGGTACCAGCCTGCCCATTCCCTCTAGCATCCTTTGGCACACTTATTGCCCATGAATTTCTCCAGCTCTTTGAATCCATGAATGTATTTAGCTCTTGTGGCAACCTGCTGATTAAATGAGAGCTTTTATATTTGTTTTAAACTGATCTGCTACTCATTTGAGTAATAGTTTTGTATTTGCTGTATTCATTGCCTTTGTGATTCGCTGCACCTTGCTCAGGAGCCCCCAACAGCCTTCCCTGCTCCAGGCTGAGGGGTCCTGAGCTTGTCATCTCACCTTGTAAATCAGCTGGCCCATCCCACTAGTCATTTTAGTTGTTCTTTCTGCTTCTCCAACACCATCATGGAGATCAAGACTACCCACAGCAATTGAATGGTGGATGCATCATGGTTTTCTGTAGCAGCACAGTGGTGCCCTGGGCATTGGACATGCTCGGGGTAGGCAAAGAAATAACAATTTCTTGCTTTTCTTTTGGCTGCCACCTTGAACACACCTTGGCTGTCTTCAGAGAGCTGCTGGTGGCAATCCAAGACCTCAGCTGCCAGTTCCAACCTCAGCATCACACAAGCGTGGCTTGGGCCTTTTTCCTCCAGACTTTGTGTATTCCCACACCAAAACTCATTTGAAACTTTATTCTCTGCTTTTTCTTTTCTTTTTTTTTTTTTTTTCTTTCTCCTGAGAGCCTCCTGGAGTGGCTTGCCATTGCTGTGGCACTTGATGACCTTGGAGGAGCTCACCTGCAAGCACTGAGACGTGAGTCTGCACTCACTCCTCCAGATTGCCAGTGAGGATGTTGAAAAACCCCAGACTTGGTCTCTGGTGAACCACACTGGGGACTCTTTTCCATCTTGAAAAGTGACCACTGAAGCCCTGCCTTTTGCTTCTCGACTTGTGACCAACTTTGAGCAATAAAAGGAGCTCTTCTTGTCAAGGGCTTTTTAAAAAAAAAAAACAAAACAACAACCACAACAGCAAATAGTGATAAAATCCTGTGGTTTTCCCACCTAGAACATAGAATCCAGGTTATATTTTGTTGAATTTTATTGAATTTACTTTTGTCCAGTGCCCTGAATATAACAGGAGTTAAACTGCTTATGCAGGACAGCAGTAGCCAGTAATGGCTGGAGACAAATATTTCATTCCCTAAAATGTTGAAACTGCCAAGTCAAGTTGTTAATAGAGATTGTGTCTCCAGCACAACTGCAGCGAGGACAACTTGGCTTGGGTTGCTCATCTTGGCTTGCTTGATGCATCCAGTGCAGAGGCCTTGATCTTAAAATGTGCAGTTAAGTAACTCTCGAAATAAGCCCTTTTTCCCCCAAAATGGAGACCTGGCAATGTTCTGCTGTAACTCATCCCGGGGAGAATCAGGACCTGGTCAAAAAGCAGGGTAATGTCAACTGCACTGTGCTCTCCTCTCTTGTAACACATTTATAACACACATCTGGAGTGTTGTGTCCAGCTCTGGGCTCCCCAGTTGAAGAGGCACAGGGATCTGCTGGAAAGAGTCCAACAGAGGCTACAAGGATGATTAAAGGACTGGAACATCTGTCATCCAAGGAAAGGCTGAGAGACCTGGGGCTGTTTAGTCTGGAGAAAAGAAGACTGAGAGGGGACTTAATTGTCTATAAATATCTGCAGGGTGGGTGTCAAGAATGGGCCAGTCTCTGTTCAGTGGTGCCTGTGATAGGACGAGGGGAAATGGTACCAAATGACAACACAGGAAGTTCCACCTCAACATGAGGAACAACTTCTGTACTGTGAGGGTGACAGAGCCCTGGGACAGGTTGCCCAGAGAGGTTGTGGAGTCTCCTTCTCTGGAGACTTTCAAGCCCCCACTGGACTGCATTCCGGTGTGATCTGCCCCAGGTGTTCCTGCTGCAGCAGGGGGTTGGACTCAATGATCTCCAGAGGTCCTTTCCAACCCCCTCTATTCTATGATAATTGTCCCACTTCAGGACATGGTTTAGTGGGCCAGGTGCCGTTGGGTTGACGGTTGGACTTGATTATCTTGGAGGTCTTTTCCAACCTTCATGATTCTCTGATTCTATGACCCACCTGGAAGAAGGACCCCAAGACACCACTCCTGGTGCTGTGTTTTTGCAGCACTGGTTCTAATGAGTCCCCACTGCTAATAAGTTGATCTCCATCAACACTGATGCCATGCAAGGGATGCAAAGGCACTAAAGCCACCCTGAGCCAGGCAGCATGAAGACACACATTGCAACCTCACCTGGTTCTGGGTTTTGGTATCAAAAAGGTATTTCTTGATGTTCAGCATCAGGGAAGGTGTTGTGCTTGGGTTGTGAAGGATACAGGTTAAGGCTCCTCTTTGGAGCCTTGGATTGAGCACTGAGAGAACAGAGAGGAAATAAAACAATGAGAAACCTCCTGCTTTGAGCAAGACATTGAATGAACCAGGTGAGCTTGGAGATCCCATCAAACATAAATCCATGATCCTACAATTTCTTTTCTAGGGGTAAAATAGGCTAAATATTTGGCAGGGAATCTGGAAGTGTGAGGGGTAAGTCTCTACCTTCTACCTCCAGGCAATTTTTCTTTAATAATTGGATCTTCTCATCACTGTGCTATAATTCAGGGTTGCAAGTAAACTTGGCATTACCACGTATGAAATTAAAGCTGATTATTACAAAATTGGTAGAAAACAGGACCTGGAAGCCAACAAGAGCTCCTCTGAGAATTAAAACCTGGCTGCTGCTGGCAGGTATATTACTGGCCATGTGAGAAATACAGAAAATACAAATTCAGGAGCTTCACTGGAGTGTCTGATGGGTCAGGGTCTTACTGGTAAGGTGGAATTCCCTTCCTGTCTTTGCCAACCAAAGAGAAAATGTTATTCCCAGTGGAGTTGTGGCTCCTTGAAGGGAAAATACCACCTGACTTGGGATGGGGTGGATTGTGCAGCTTTGGGGGGTGGTGGCTGCCCCTTGGGCAGCAAGATGCTGGGTCAGCCCAGGCTGGGATTCACAGGGGGTGGCTGGATGAACTTGGCACATGCTGTTGTGTTTAAGAGGAGAGTTATGATGTCTTCCCCGGCTTGGATCGCAGCCATTCCAGCAGGAGGATCCCCCTTCCAGGGGATTCAACACCAGCACAGCCACTGCCCACTGCTGGCAGCTGCCGGCAAGAAGGAGACTGTCCTCAGCACCAAGACCTGCCCTCTTGGGAGGAGGGGCGGGGGGGGACTTCACCCGTGTCCTGAGATGACCCCTCTGAACCTGATCCCCTCACTGTGATGCGAGGGTGTCACCTGACACCAGCCAACCCTGCCGGAATAACCGCTTGGCTTTTATTTACTCCTTTAAATTTATTATTTTCTTCCCAGTTTGGAGACAGGAGTGAGAAATCAAGGCGGGGGGGGGGGGGGGGGGGGGAGGAAAAGAAAAAAAGGAGAATTGAGGTCAAGCCGAAGCAGCAGTTATTTCAGTGGTCCTTTGAGAGCTTGTGTCTACTCACACTGTGGGTGTTCTCCTTGCAGACACGACGCAGGAGAGGTTTTCCCTTAGTAGGACAGGCTCCTGTGCCACGGCCCTCCTCGCCTGGCCATAAAAGGGCAGCATCTTCTGCAGGACCCCCGAGGCCTCGGAACGCTGACAGGTTTTTGGGAAGGGTCCTGCCCTGCTGCACCACGACTCTGCTTGCTTTGGACCTTGCAACCCTCCTGGTAATGCTGCTTTGGCTCATTCTTTTCTTGTGCCTTTTGTTTTGTCTTTCTTCTCCTCCTCCTCCTCTCAGGAGGTTGGAGGGAGAGAGGCCAGAGAGCCTCCAGGAATGTTCTTGCTTTCCCTAGTTTGTTTTTTTTTTCCTTTCTCTCTCCCTTGGCCTGATTTGATCTCTTCTTTTCCATGATCCATATGCCTGCTCAGAAAACCAGCTGCTGAGTGGAAACCAGTTGCCAAGCCCATGATATGTCCCCAAAGGGTTGACCATGTCCCCAGCCTCTGTCCTGTGTCCCATGGGTGAGGCCATGGCAATCTAGAGGCCTCCTCCACCTCCTGCTTTACCCAAGCACATGCTTTGATATGCTGGGGGCTCAGCGCTGGCTTGGGAAGGGTGGACACCAAGGAAGTGCATCTCCCCATCTCCCAGACCATCTATCCATGGAACTTCCAGCCTACAGAAGATGGTCAGCAGAGCATGAGTGTTGTGCTTGAACCAGTGAATCCAGCCCAGGCAGGCAGAGCCAGTGAGAGGAAATAGAACCACCTTGGAGATGCCCTTCCAGGTCTACTTGGTTCTTTATAAAATCATGTAAATTGGAAAAGATCCTTAAGATCACCATTAACCTAACACTGCCAAGTCCACCATTTAACTGTGTCTTTAAGGGACACATCCACGTGTCTTTAATACCTCCAGGCTCTTGTGTGGGTCCTCACAAGCACAGGCTATCAGCTTTCTACTTGTCCCTTGTTCTTGTTGGCTCTTCTTTTGGAGAAGACTGAAGCTATGGAAATGCAAATTGAAATATCAAGGATCAGTTCTACCAAGGAAATACAAACCTCTTCTGGTTTCCCTAAATGTTTTACAGTCCCTGTATTGTTGTGGCTGGGCCTTCATTTTAAGACCCTTTGTGACCTCGTGGAGTCACTGGGTTGCTATCTCATGGCCCAATGAGGGAAGAGTGGAGGGAAAGCTACAGGAGATGTCCCTTTTGTGGGCACCACACTGCTGGAAAGAGGTGGGGAGGAGACAACACTTCTCTTGTGTCACCGGGGCCACCTTCCATTTGTTCCTCATGTACCAGTTTCTCCAGAGCTTCCCTCTTGCTGGCGAACCTGTTCCCTAACAGCAACTGAACTCAACTCCAGACCCCCAGATCCCATTAGGGTGGGCTGGACCCCCATCACACTCCCATTGGTCATTCTTGCCAGTTACGTGTCTATGCAAGATAAGGCAAAGCCATCTCCCAGGAAGACTCCGGACCTTCCAGATCTTTGCATGAAGGCACAGAGAGCTTGGAGTTACCCCCTTTCAGAAATCCCAGCAGTTGAAGAAAGAAAGTTCCCACTAGAGTTCAGTTGTCCATGTGCCCCATTAACCTTAACTTATGCAGAAGCATCTTATATCTCACCCTGCTTGGTCCTTGCATGGTGGGATGAGGAGCTGGACAAGAGGTGGCCTAAGCAGGTTAGGGGGTTAGCCCTTGGATTGGTCACACCCAAGACCAACTTGCCTGTCCTACACAGCAAAGACACCAAACCAGGTTGAGTGAGATCCCACCAAACTGGGTTGGGTGGAATTTGCTGGGAGCTTCAGGAAGTTGTTTCAGCAAATGTCAGGTGATCCTGTGGCCAACTAAACCACGTGTGTTTCATCTCTTAGGAGCGTTGCTGTAGTCACTCTTGTCAAATAAAGTGTTTCATCCAAATGTGTCATTGGTTGTGCCCCTTCCAGGACGTGCCACCTTCTGTTCATGGCAACGGTGGGAACAGCTTCTCCCACGTCAGGAGGGAAAAACACTGCTGGCAAAGACCAGGTCTCCATGGGAGAGGTGGCCTCAACATCCCACAAAAGGCAAGGACCCCCTGCTGAGCTCACCAGAGAGCATCAGGGCTTTGACCACCCCTGCCTGTTTCTGCAGACCTGTGTGTTTCAGAGCTACAACTGCTCCAAGCTCTGGAGCTCCTTGGTCCCTTCTGCCACGTCCATGAAGGTGCTGCAGGGATTTGAACTCTGGAGCAGAGCTTAAATCTCCAGCTCCCACCTCTGGCCTCATCTCACCCTCACCCCGGCACTGGCTGCATGTCAGCCGGGTGTTTTCCAGGAGCTCATGTGGCTTTTGGAAAAGTTTCCAGGGTAGAAAACCTGCTGAATAGGCCAAACACTCATCTCACAAAAAGCTTTCTGATAGGAGAAAGGCGCTGGTGGCATTGGCCAGGATTTTTTCCCTATAGAACGGAGCAGGGTTGAGAGCAAGAAAAGGCATTAAAAAATAAAATAAAATAGATGAAATAAACCCAGCAGAGGCAGGACGTGGCCACGGTGATATTATGCAAAGAGCTGTACACATCTGGAAGAAGTTACTGTGCACGGCAACCGAAGCAGAGTCTAAACAAGTGCAAGACGTTACCACATTTATGTCTGCAAGAGGGAGTGGTTAGGAAAAGAGCTGGGAAGGTGGGATGAGGATGGAGCAGCCTGGGGGCTCCAGTGACCCCCCCCCAGCCCCACTGTCATGAGGCTGATGCCCTTTGAGGCCATGGTGTTTCTCTGCTTTTAGGGTGGTGGAAGGCAGTTGATTCGCCCTTGGCGTTTTGGATGGTTGTCTGCATGAATGGTGGGGGCAGAAGTGGGTCTTGGAGGTGGTCACCACCCTGATGGGCTTTGGTTGGATATCTCGAGGGTCTTCTCCTGCCCTGGTGGAGGCCAGTGCCAACAGGCAGAGCCTGTCCTGGTGTTTGAGTGGTAGGAGCACGATGGGACCCTGCATGGTGTTTCCATGGGTACCCTGGGGCAGCTCCAACTTTGCCCCCTCGGTCCCCAGTATGAAGGTTTTGGGGGGACTCAGCTCCCAGCTGAGGCTGGGGGGGGGGGGTTGGGATGCTAAAACCCACCAAGCAGAGCTGGGGGCAAAATAATGAAACTCTGCTTTATTTTGGTGGGGGGGAGCGACTGGGGGGGCTGGCTGTGCCCCATGCTTCACATCCTGGGGCCCGGGGGGGTTTGGGGAGAGCCCCAGCACGACCAGACCCTCCTCCTCAACCAAATGTCCCTTTAACGCCCCCCTCAATCTGCCTGTTGTGTATCCCCATTTTGTCCCCACAGCCAGAGACTGCTGCAAAAATCCCCTTTTTTAATAAAACCGGTATTACCCCCCGACTCCCTAAATTGGGTTTTTATGCCCCAAAAGCTATATTTCGGGGGGGCGGGGCCCTCTCCACGTGCCTCAGTTTCCCCCACGTGGGGTTCAGAGGGTGCTCCCAGGGGAGATGCTGTGCCGCAGAGGCGGGTGTAACGCGGGGATGGGGTTGGGGGATGGAGAGGGAATGGGGTGGAGGGGAGAGGGGATGGGGAGGCCACGCGTGGGCGGTGTGGGAGCCTGTCCCTTTAAAGGGGCAGCCGCGGCCCCATCTGATGCGGCGGCTCCAATCAGCGGCCCCGGGGCTCTTGGCAGCCGGAGCCGGAGCCGCCGCCGCTCCGCATTCCTCCGTCTTCCTAAAAGGGGCTAACATGGCGATGGGCAGGATGAGGTGAAGAAGAGGAGAAGGGGAGGGGGGGGGAAAGAAAAAAAAGAAAAAAAAAAAAGAAAAAAAAGAAGAAAAGGGAGGAGAGGAGAAGAAAAAAAAAAAAGGAAAAAAAGAACAAAAAAAAAAAAAAAAAAGAAAAAGGACGGGGGATGCAAGCAAAGCTGGCAGCAGCGGCGCGGTAATTTCCCCCCCCCCCCCCCCCCCCGCCCCCCCGTCCTCCAAAAAGCAAAAAAAAAAAAAAAAGAGGCAAAAAACGCCAGCCAAAAAAAAAAAAAAAAGGAAAAAAAAAAAAAAGAAACCAACCCAGCAAACCACCCAACCCAACATTTCTTTTTTTTTCATGGAGAGCAAAAACCCCCGGCAAGCGGAGGAGGACCGGGACTCCTTTGCGCGGAGACCTTTGCATCAAAATGGTAGAGCTTGCAAATCCCCCCCCCGCTTCCCTTTTTATTTTTAATTTATTTTCCCCTTTCCGCTTCCCCCCTCCCCGCTTCCTCGCGCTCCCGGGGCTTTGCTGACTTTGCAAAGGCCGCCGAAACTTGCCCCAAATCCTTGCAAGGGCGGTGGAAGGGGGGGAGCGGGGGGGGGGGGGTTGCATGGGTGAGCCGGCGGCATGCGGCATCCTGGGGGGGGGGCTGCTGGGGTGAGGGGGTACAAAGGGGTGTGCAACGGGCCGGGTGTTTTATTGCAAGCCTGTTTTGGAAGAGGGGAGGGGGTTGCATGGCCCCCCTTGTTGTGCTGGGGGAGGGGAAGGTTTTGCATTTGGTTAAAATTGCATTAAAAATGCCCAGCCCCCCCCCCCCCTCCATGCTCCCCCCCCTCCAGCCCCCCCCATGCATGTGGTGAGGGGCTGCGTGGGGATGGAGGGGGTGGGCTCGCTGTTGGGGTGCGGTGAGGGGGCTGTTGGGGGGTTTGGGGATGCAGCGCGGCCTGACAACCCCCATTCCCAGGTGGAGGGTGCTGGCCAGCACCCCCAGGGTTGTGGGGAGCCCCTGGCCCTGACACCCCCCACAACCCCCGAGCCCTCCTCAGGGCTCCTGCTCGGGGGTCAATGAGAAAATTTGGGCAGTGGGAGAGAGGGAAGGGGGGAAACTTTTGGAGCCGACCAGGCCGGAGGATTGGCTGGCACAGGAGCAGCCAGCCTCTTCCTCGGCCCTTTTTGTTCCCCGGATGACTCCTTCATTTTGATAATTCCTCCTTTTCACCCCCCCCGGGACTCACTCCTGCCCTGCCACGGGGACCCCCTTTTCCCAGGGGGGGCTGTGGATCCGGGGGGATGCTCGACTCATTCCCCATATCCCGGTGGAGTGAGGCTGCAGGGAAAGTGCAGCATCCCACCCCGCTTCGGGGTTGGAAAGGGATTTTCCATGAGTGCTCTTAAACAAAATAAAATAATAATTAATAGTAATAATAATTATAATAATGGGGGGGTGTGGCTGGTTGCACCCGGGGTGCCTCGCAGCCTGCGGCACTGACCTATTTGAACAGCTGGTGGACTTTTTTTTGGGGGGTTAGTTTGACTTGCAGAGAGCAGGCCTGAGTTGGGGAGATGAAGGGGAAAATCCCTTGGGATGTGTGAAGTCCCTTGGGATGTGTGGTGCCTAGGGAACTGACATTCCTGGTACTCTGGTGCCTTCCCCATCCCTGAAAGTGAGGGGTTGCTCTTGCCCCAGCAAAGGTTGCATGCCCCTAATAACACCCCAGGAGGTGTTGGAACAGCTTTTTGGAAAAGGGGAAAAAAGTGGAAGCTTTGGGAAAAGAAAAGATACAATGCTGACCAGGCACACGGGATGATGGCTGGGAGGCTGGGACCCCAATCTGGGGACACCTGGAGCTGGGTTTGGGTTCCTGCTGGCCTGCAGAATTCCTGCTGTTGTTCAATCAGCTGCTGAATCCACCCCTGCATCCCCTCCAAGGGGAGATGCTGATGGACCCGGGGGAGGCACCGGGGTGATTTCTGGGAGCGTTTCATGCCCCAACGTGGGGATGGGGATGCCCAGAGCCCACCTAAGCAGCCAGCCCTGTGAGGAAGAAGGGGAAAAGTTGGGAATTAAAACCTTTTCCTCAGCAAGAACCAGAGGAAAAATTGCTTCACGAAGCAAAAAAACCTCCTTGGAGAGAGATTAAGATTTTTTTTTTTTTTAATTTTTTTTTTCTGGGTCTGGGCTGAAATCTGGCTGGGTGCAAACACTTTGGTGCTGACCATGGAGTTTCCCTGAGGATGCTGGCTGGGTTAAACGCTGCTCCAGGGCTTTGCTGGGGCAGCCCGAGGGTCCCCTTCACCGCCCGGCTTGGCTTCACGGCGGAGCTTTGTTCTCCCGGCGAGGAATTAACGACGCGTTAGGTTATTACCAAGCAAACGCTGGAGTCGGGCGAGATAAACGGCCTTGTGTTTGTCTGGTGTCTGGAGGAGAGGCGTGACACCCCCTTCATCAAAATAACCCACTGCTGCCTTTGGAGATACCTTCTTTGTAAACGGGAGGGAGAAGCAGGAGGTTGCCTGTGAGTTGATTAAATATTGGTTATTTTTGAGGTGCAGTTGTGGGGGTTTTTTTCCTCGCTGAGGGGAAAAACCTGTTTGTTTGGGGTTTTTTTTTTGCGGATGAACTGAATGTGTCAAAACATCAGAGGGTTTGGGAAGGTTTTGGGGAATGGCTGATTTTCCTCATCCTCCCTCCTCGCTCTCCTGTGCTTCTGCATTTAAGCCTTTTCAGATGGGGGTGTGATGGTGGCCGTGACAAAGTGCTCTTCAGAAAGAGCAAGAGCTGAAGTTTTAATTTTGCTGCCGTGTTTGCATGACCCCGAAAAAGGGGATTCCCTGTCCCCTGTGTGGTTTGCATCCTGAATGTCTTGTGACATCCCGTGGGGTCCGTGGTCCTTGTGAGGCTGGAGGAGCAGATGCTGGTGGGGAGCATGAACTCAGGGCCAGGCTCTGCCACCTGCCCCTCATTTTTCCTTATTTCTAAAGGAGACACGTTGTGTTGCATTGGGGTGATATTTGCAGAGCAGGGCTGGCCTTGTTGGATTTCTCACATGGGCACATCTGGGGATTTGTCCCTGTGTCCTTCAGGGCTATTGACCCTCTTCAGCCAGCCTTGGTGCTTCAGCTGCCTCTCCTGATGGTGAAATCTGGAATGGCTTTCGATGGCAAAAGACTGGCCATGGCATTGCAGATATGATGGGTAGAGGACTTAATTGCAATAAATAATCTTTTTAAATTATTATTTTTATGATAATATATTTTGCCCAGAGCCAGGGCTACTAACACCCAACTGAGTTAGAGCCCTGCTCCCTGAGCTACTGAATTTGCTGGCCAGCTGTGATGAAAATAGGCCATTTTAATGCACATTCATAAAAATTTTCAAATCTTGGGCAGAGAGGATGGTTGGACTGGAGGAGAACAGCTAGTACTTCCCAAAGAGTCATGGCTGAGTTCAGGATGGAGATGGATGTGGATGTGTTGTTGATGTCCCCTCTCTGGAAGTGGTCAAGGCCAGGTTGGATGGGGCTTGGAGCAACCTGGTCTGGTGGAAGGTGTCCTTGCGCATGCAGGCGGGTTGGAACTAGATGATCTTTATGTTCATCTGACCCAAACCAATGTGTGATTCTATGTGGGTACCATTCCTGGGGCAGTGTCAGGGTTTGAAATGGATGCTCCAGGATGGAAAGCCCTGCCCAGGATGCTGGGGTAGGCTCAACCTTGGATATCTCTGCCAATGTGGTGGTCTGGAGTTGAGTTAGGAAATGCTGTGGTTTTAGGGTCTGGTGGGAGCCAGGTGTGGGGCAAACCATGGAGGTGCCATATCCCATCTTACTGTTGACCCACCTGGAAAGTCACAGAGGCTTCCCCGGCGATGCGGATGCAGCCATCTGGTTCCAGCCTAATCCAGCAGCGTGTGGGAGGAGGCTTCATGCATCCCTTCTCCTCGCTTTCCAGGGATCTTGGCCTCTTCCTGGCCATTGCATGGCAGTGTGTGGCTGTGGGGCTGGCTTGGGGACACAATGGCTTCAGGCTGTGCACAAGCAGGGTGGCGACTGCCCCACTGCACCCATTCTCGCTCCTATCACTGAGTGTGAGGTCCCTGGGGGTCCTGTGAGCCACGGGGGGCTTGGTGCATCACCTGCCCCACTGCATCCATCCCTTCCTGAGGTGGCACTGGGGACACCCGTAGGGTCCCCAGGGGATGGTGCTCACCTCCTCCCCAGCCTCATGCCGAGCTGGGCAGCGCTCCGGAGCCGGCCTCTGGCGCAGCCACTTGGCTGACATCCCGGCTGGGGAGGTCAGCGTTGGGTTTTGTCCTCATTTCCTCCCTTGATCTTTCCTCTGCTTGTTCTTTTTGGGCAGGAGGGGGAGGGAGGGGGACAGTGGCTTTGCATGTGTGTGTGTGTGTGTCCCCTGGGCTCTTCCACCGAGACAGTGGCTCCACAGGAGGTCCTGCATCCCCCAGAGAGGAGGGCAGCATCCCATCCCGCTGCCTGCTCCCATGCCAGGCCTGGGGACATCTCCATCAGCTGAGTGTCAGGAGCTGTGCCAGGCACTGGTGGGGACCCCGTGGCTTGGTTGCCCCAGCTGTGTTTGGCATTTGCCAGGAGGATGCCAGCTCTGCCAAAATCCAACTGCGGCCACTTGGGGTTTAAGCCCAGACCTTGCTACAGGATCTTGAATCAGCTTTTGCACTGGACGTTGGGTCTGGCTGAGCTGCACCCAAATAAACCCCTTTCGTCTCCAACCGAGGGGATGTGGACAGACAGATGGGTGCATCCAGCCTGGCTTCAGTGTCTCCACTGTCCCACCAGAGCAGGGGGACTGGGACTTGTCCAGGGCTGAAAACAATGTGGTGCTGGGCTGGAGCCTGGGTGGTTTTGCAGCAGGGAGGCTGCGATGAGTGGGGACGGTGCTCACCCTTGCACCTGTTGTGATGGATGCTGAGGTTATTGAGTAGATCTCGGGGCTGGTGGGACACAGGGATGGTGTCCTCTATGCCATCACGGTGGTGGATGCCTTGCTGGACTGGTTTGGGGACAGAGGGTGGTGATGGCATTGGACCGTCTGTCCTTGCAAAGCGTCATTGTGGCTTTGCAGCTCTGTGCAAGAAAGAGAAGGAGAAAGACACCCAGAGCAGCTGGCAGGGTTTAAAAAATATATTAAAAAAGTATAGAACAAATAAGAAAGCAACCAGCCATTAACCCTCTGCGGGCTGTGGTGCTGGGAAGCCAGTGCCTGCTCCGAGAAGGCAAAGTCTTGTGTTGCTCATCCCACCTTGTCCCCCCGCTCTCCCCAAGCCATGGGTGGCCATGGCACTTGTAAGAAAATCCCCAATGAACCTTTTCCCCGTTTGCAGAGGTGGCGTCTTGGCTGCCGTGGGATGAGAGAAGGATTTGTCCCTGTTCCCTTGTGCTGAGGATGGTCCTGCTGGGCCTGGCGCTGCCTCTGGCTTCCCAGGCTGCTCCCTGGAAAAGCATCTCTGAGCCGAAGCCTGTAATTGCTGGATGCTATTAAAAAAAGCACAAAAAAACACCAAAGGGAAAAAAAAAAAAAAAAAAAGAGCCTGGGAAACATCTGACTGTCCCCTAGCTGGGCTAATGCTCTTCTTCACTCACACAGAGCCTGGGAGGTGTTTTTTGGGATGCCCAACACACCGGGGTGGGACAGGATCTGGGAGCATTGCTGAGCCCCTTCCCATCGCTTCCCCTCCCTGCCTCCTCCTTATGGCTCTCTTTTGGGCAACCTCAAGCCTTTTAGACAGCTCAAAGAGGAAAAAAATCACCACTTCAGGTGGTGTCACCACCATCCTAAAGGCCATGGCCATCCCTGGCCTCCAGAGCTGAGATGGGACCATCCCCAGCAGCATCCCGTGGGCAGGATGCCGGTGGTGGGCGCTTGAGGCCGTGTTGGCCGGCGCCTCGCCAGGCGGGGCTGCGGCCGAGCTATTGTTTTCCCTTCCTGCTTGTTTTTCCGGACAACCCTCCCCTAATTAAATACAAACACCCGTCGGACAAGCGAACAAAACCACCCCCCACCCCTGGCACAGTCCTGTGCCGTGAAAGGGCGAAGCACCCACGGGAGAGGTCACCGGGGAGGGGGGCGATGGGCGAGCGGAGCTGAAGGTAGGTGGTAGGTGAGGGGAGGCTGCGTTGGGATGTGTTTTATCCCACTGCCAGGTTTCCATGCATGGCTGTGGTCCAAAAATGGGGTTTTTTGGGGAGGTTTTGATGATGTATGGGATCTATACGGTCTGGGCAGTGCTGCTGGTTCCGGAGTGGCTTCATCCTGGAGCATCCCGGCTTTGGGGAGTGTGTGAAGATGCAAGCATCACATCATCCTTAAAAAAAAATAACACCAACAAACCCCTTTATGGCCTCAAAACTGCAGAGAAAAGGCTGACGGTCTCATCCAAGGGTCTTGAAAGGAGAGGGCAAATTATAGGGGGCTGAAGGTTGAGACCTGAAGTGTGGGTGGTGTGGAGATTTCTAGCGATACGCCTTTGTATCACTTGAATTAATCTGTAAAAATTGGATTTTAATGCTATTTCTTTCTTTAGCAAAAGCCAAGTTGTGGCATTTTAAATAGTTGCAGCCAGGTTCTTTCTCCCTGAAATGCAGCCGTGTTCAAATTGAGAATAGGACGTGGGTTCCTTTTTTTTTTTTTTGTCCAGAGGAGCAAGTGCAAACACTGTATTCAGCTACTTATTAAAGCACTTTTCCTTAATGCAATTTAATGCTGAAGGTCAAGGGTAAATGTTTTGGTAGTTGCGGATGGCACGGAAGAGCAGACTGCTGTTTTCATGGGAGTTTTGAGGCTGAAAGATTTTAAGGACATCTCCAGGTTTCGTGCCTGACAGAAACTGGTTTACGGGTCTAACTGCTCTGCTTAACAAGAAATAGGGACTTAAATGTGCGTTTTGTCCCCCAAAACTCCTGTCCTTGTCCTAATACAGGTGCTCGTGGTCGTCAGAGCTCCGGGGATGAGGGTGATAGATGTGGCTATAAATGAATAGAGAGGCCAGTTATGTCAGGGATGGTCTTCTGAGGGGCTACAGATATGGGTATTTAAATATATCCAGGGTGACCCGAAGTGCTGGTCCCTCAGGGGCTTTAGTGCTGCAAGAGCATTTAGGGATCTGATTCTCAGTACCTACTAAAACAAATTAGCATTTTATCTTAGCACAGTGATATAAACCCAGCAGCAGCCTCCTTACAAGGGAGGTGATTGGGTGCTGGTGTGGGAAACTGAGGCACACGTGGGGATGTGGGTGGAAGGGGAGTGGGGCTGTGCTCAGACATCATCTCCTACAGCAAGATTTTTGGTGGATTCTCCTGGGAGAGGCTTTCCTGCTCCATGCATCAGCATCTCCTTCGACCATCATTCCTTTATCACTCTTCTCTCTTCCTTGCATCCCTCACCATCAGGGCTCATTACCCCAAGCATCCTCCCTGTCCTCTGGCCACCCTCCCACCCTGCCAGCTGCTTCATGATGGGACTTTGGCATCACTGCTTGGGAAACCTCTTAAAATAGAGCCAGAGGGCAACATCAGGGTGGAGAGGGCTGGCTGGAGGCACCACCATCCCCTCGGGGTGGGGAATTTCACAGCCATGCTGCTTTCAAATAATTTTGGGGTTTTTTTTTGATGCCAGGGCTCTGCCTGGAGGTCGGTAGTGCCTGGCTGGGGGGGAAGTGGTTTTGGGTTTCACTCCAGCATGATACCTAGAGGCACCCAGTGGGCACCCTGAGGCCAGACCTGGGATGGAGGTGGGATGGGTGACCTGTGATGCCGTGTCAGGTTCAACCGATGCAGCGGGACCACGGTGGAGTTGGTGGAAAAGAGCAAAACTGTGCTTTGTATTTAAAAAAATTACAATGTATTTTTTTAAAAAAAATCTTTAAATATGTATTTTAAATATATTTTTAAAATATTTGCATTTTCCCAGGGGAAGGGGTAATGGGGTTAACTCTCCTATTAACCCCAATTAATCAGACTTTTCTTCCTCGATGGGGTTGCAGGGACAGGAGCTGCCGGAGGGGTATTTTGAGGCAAGTTGGGGTCTTTCTTGGGATCTCACCCCGGCGGGTGCCTCTCATCTTGGCTGGGGCTGCAGCTCCAGGCAAACTCATGAAAAGCATCTGATAGCAATAAAGAGCAAAAACCTCCCGCTGACAAGCCCAGGCTGAAGTCACCGACGGGACGCGGCCAAGACACGCATTGTCCTCGCCACTGCTGGGACTGATTAGAGCCGCCTGGCAAGCCCCGGTGCTGGGTGAGGAGTCAGCCCCTTTTGCCAAAAAACCTTGATCCAGAGGAAAAAAAAAAACAACAAAAAACAAACCAACAAAAACCAGCTTTTGTTTTCCAGGCTGGGCTGTGCGGAGGCGATGCCGCCCGGCAGACCCAATTCCCCCTGTTTTGCGCCCACTTCTCCACAGCTGTGCCGAGCTTGGGGCTTCCTATATAGGGAACAAGGTGAGATGGATCCCAGGAGGAAAAACCTGGATCCAGGTTGTTTTTTCATAGGAAAAGCAAAGCAGGAGAGTCCCTGACAAGCAGCAGTCCACTCTGCTGTCTCTTCGGTGCTCGATATTTATTATATCATTATTTATTTTCTGTGTGCTTGGGAGGGGGGTGCTGAGCCATCCAAGATCCTCTCGTCAGAATGTCCTTGGCAGCCATGAGGCTTCAATAATGGGGGGAGGTGGATGGCTGTTCCAGCTGGGATGCAGAATTTTATGACAAATAAATACAGAGAGTGTGTTTTAAAAATATATATATTTGTATATTTATTTATAGATGTATTTGTATAGAAAAGAATTGGAATATAAATAAATACATAAAATATTCATATATGTTAATGTATTAATATATACATATATATTAAAACCCCCTCTTTTCCTACCTCCTTGCCCCACTCCAAGCTGCAGAGCCAAGAGTTTGGAGAAGAGCTGTTTTTTTCCTATTTTTTTCCCATTTTCCATGGGTGCAGGAATTTGCTAGGCCTCTCCAGGACCACTGGGATGATGTGAAGCTGATGATCCCATGGGTTGCAGAGCAGAAATGGAGTGAAAATGAAAAATTTTGGCAGGGAGGGGGGAAGGGTTTTATTTGCTTGTTGAGAAAACAGAGAAGAAAACACCCTTTTTTATTATTTAAACATTTCTGTCTGTGTGCTTTTTGCCTTTGGCTCACAGGAAAAAAAAAAGACAAACACAACGTGTCTTGCTGGAATTCGTGTGTTGATCAAGAGCTGCCGTTTGTCCTAGAAAACGTGGGAGCTGAGAAGCTCTTTTAGAAGCAGGAGGGGCAGGATAAGCCAGGCAGGTTGAATCCTTCATCTCCACCACTGTTCTGCACCGTGTCCTTGGTCACAGCCCACAGTGGTGGTGGAAGAGGATGTGAATGTGGCTGGATCTGTCTCCATCTCTGAGCTGGGTGTTCAGCACAGAAAGCCAAAGGGAAGCAGAGGGAAAGGAGCTATCCCACCCGCTTTTACTACAGGGCATGGGATTTAGGGTATGGGATATCCCTCATGTTTGGGGTCATAGACTCATAGAATGGTTTGGGTTGGAAGGGACCTTAAGGATCATCCAGTTCCAACCCCCCTGCATGGGCAGGGGCACCTCCCACTAGACCTGGTTGCTCCAAGCCCCATCCAACCTGCCCTTCAACACTGCCAGGGATGGGGCATCCACAGCTTCTCTGTGCAACCTGTGCCAGTGTCTCACCACCCTCACAGGGAAGAATTTCTTCCTAATGTCTAACCTGAATGTCCTCCCCTCTTCAGTTTAAAGCTGTTCCCCCAACTTGTCCCATCACTCCAAGCTCTTGTAAAAAGTCCCTCCCCAGCTTTCCTGTAGCCCCTTCAGGTACTGGAAGGCCACTATTAGGTGTTGCTGGAGCCTTCTCTTCTCCAGGCTGAACAACTCCAACTTTCAAGAACATCCAGGGGCTCAGGTGTCCCAAGGAGAGATGATTAATGTCCAGGGGTGGTTTGCCCATGCAAAATACACGGGAGCTACATTAAGTATCTAGCAAATGCAGCCTGGGGAGTGTTGGTGGTCACGGTTTTTCCCAGCCTGGGGCTTCTGCTCCCTGACCTCTATTTTTTCCATTTTTGACCTTTTCCCTGGACAATTCAGAATGGGCATTAAGAAAGGGCACGTGTTGTCCTGGTGAATCCAGTGAATGAGTTAACTGCTAACGTGAGTCAGAGCACGTGGCGTGATTCAGTAGACATTAGAGAATATTGTCCTTTATGTAATCATGGTGTGGGAGCAGGGAGATTTAAAATCCTAATTTGCTTCTAGTTAGGTGGTTAAATCTCAGCTGGTGCCTAAAATTGTCTTTCCATGTGGGGCAAATGTTCCCCCAGGGTCCCCATCTCATTCAGGAAGTCAAGGATGTATTGAGGTGTCTTCTCCTCTGCATGGCATCTCCTCCCTATGATCGTGGACAGCTGAGCCAGGCTTTGGATGTCTTTGATGGTGGGGTGACCTTGGTGCCTCCTAAGCAGGTTGAAGTAATGTCACTGGGTGCTTGGATGGCCTTGGCCTGTCCTTTCACTGGACTTTCTCCTCCTTGGTTGAGTCTCCTGGGCTCAAGTTGATGGTGGAGCTTCTTGGTTGGTGTCTCCAAACTGATGGTGGAGCTTCTTGGTTGGTGTCTCCAAACTGATGGTGGAGCTTTTTGGTTGGCATCTTCAAGCTGGGCCTTGTAGTAGAACTTCTTGGTGCTGTGAAGCTGGGTCTGGTGGTGGAGCTTCTTGGTTGGCATCTCCAAGCTGGGACTGACAGTGGAGCTTCTCAGTTGACATCTCTGACTTGGGATGCATGGGCAGGGATGGGTGGCATGGCCGGGCGTGTGTTTTCCTGAGGGAAAAGCCCTCTTGAATGATTTTTATTTCCTTCCTGTCCACAGCTGATAGTAGAAAAAACGACTGACTACCCTTCGGCTGAGTACTCCCTGGTGGAGGATGTAGCCCTCCACTTCACGTGTTTGATGGACAGACTGAACGAGCAGCGCCTCTTTCAGCCGGACCTGTGCGACGTGGACATTGTGCTGGTGCAGCACAAGAGCATCTTCCCAGCGCACAAGGGGGTCCTGGCAGCCTACAGCCAGTTCTTCCACTCCCTCTTCACCCAAAACAAGCAGCTGCAGCGTGTGGAGCTCTCGCTGGAGGCCCTCACCTCGCAGGGCCTCCAGCAGATCCTCAACTTCATCTACACCTCCAAGCTCCTCGTCAACTCCTGTAATGTGCAAGACGTGCTGAACGCGGCCGCCGTGCTGCAGATGAACAACATTGCCTCCTCCTGCCAGGACCTCCTCGACACCCGCTCGCTCAGCCTGGCTGCTGACATGGCCCTGCCTGCTGAGGGCTGTGCTGGACCCCCACCCTACTACTGTGAGATCAAGCAGGAGGTGGATGCTCCCCATCCCAAGATCTATGCTCGGGAGGGCAACGACCCCTACTCAGTGCGGGTGGAGGATGGAGCAGGTGGTGGTGGGACGCTCCCTGCTGGTCCAGCCAAGCAATACTACAAGGAGGAGAAGGATGGTGGTCCTGGCACTGTCTGTAAGATGGAAGGCGAAGAGTCTGAGGAGGACCTGGACAGCCAGGGGTCATACAACCGGGAGCAGATCATTGTGGAGGTGAACCTCAACAACCAAACCCTCAATGTCTCCAAGGGCATGGAGGGGAAGGTGGCTGCCAGTGAGGCGGCTGTGATGGGGCGGCCTGATGGTGATGGGCGTGACACAGAGGAGGATGGGGAGGAGGAGAATGAGGAAGGGGAGGAGGAGGAGGAAGAAGAGGAGGACGCGGAGGTGGGTGAGGAGGAAGAGGAGGAGCACAGTGAAGAGGAAGACCTGGAGGAGACAACGGAAGAAGAGGATGATGATGATGACGATGAAGACGCGTTGGAGATGAAAAGGGAAAAGGGTGGGTCCCGCAGAGGCAGCCGGGCATCCAAAGTCACCAAACCTGCCATGGCAACCAGGTCCCAGGAGATGGCCAAAGCAGAAGAGGAGGAGGAGGAAGAAGAGGAAGGCCAGCGAGGGAGGAAGAGGAAAAAGGAGCAGGATGGTTTGGGGCAGAAGGTGAAGCTGGAGGAGAAGCAGCATTACCCGTGCAAGAAGTGTCCCCGGGTCTTCAACAACCGCTGGTACCTGGAGAAGCACATGAACGTCACCCACAGCCGCATGCAGATCTGTGACAAGTGTGGCAAACGCTTCCTGCTGGAGAGCGAGCTGCTGCTGCACCACCAGACTGACTGTGAGAAGAACATCCAGGTGAGCCAGCCCCAGAGATGTCCCACCAGGGGATGAACATCCCACTAAGGGGTGGAACATCCTACCAAGGTGGGGACATCCCATGAGGAGCATCCCATCATGATGGGACATCCCAGTGGGGGAGAACATCCCACCAAGGGGGAAACATCCCACCAAGGGGGAAACATCCCACCAAGGGATGGGGCATCCCACTGGGGATGGGCATCCCACCAACGTGGGGACCTTCCAATAGCTGAAAGGGGCCTATAAGAAGGCTGGGAAGAGCTGTTCACAAGATCATGTAACAATAGGACAAGGGGTAATGGTTTCAAGCTAGAGAAGGGTAGATTTAGGTTGGACATTAGGAAAAAGTTCTTTACTATGAGGGTGGTGGATCACTGGAACAGGTTGCCTAGAGAGGTGGTGGAGGCCCCATCCCTGGAGACATTCAAGGTCAGGCTTGACAGGGCTCTGTGCAATCTGTTCTAGTGTGAGATGTCCCTGTTAATGTAGGGGGGTTGGACTAGAGGACCTTTAGAGGTCCCTTCCAACCCAAAACGTTCTATGATTCTGTGGTTCTCACCAGAGGAGGAGCATCCCACTATGATGAGCCATCTCAGTGGGGGACAACATCGCACCCACTAGGACAGACATCCCACCCAGCTACACCATAGATGGGCTCATGCTCAAATGATGTTTTTGATGTTGTGGGTGGCACGTGGCAGATGGGAGAGAGCCTTTCTTCACCCATGACCTGTGTTCAGGCTCAGGAGAGTTCCATGGTGGCATGGGACTGAAGGACTTGTGCCAGAGGACTGTGGCTTCCCCTTGGCCAGCCAGGTGGAAACATGGAGTAATTTTTGAAGAGTAATTTTTCTTTGAGTTTATTCAGTTAATCTGGATAAAACATTGCGAGCCCCTGATGGAGACACACTCCAGCCGTTCCCACCCAGGCTGAAACCAATTTAGCTTAATTCACAGATTTGCTGACACCAGTTAAAATGGTTTTAATCTGCCTTTTGTGCTCTTTAGCTGGTGTATTAGTGAGTTTCCGAGCACATTTGTCATCCATGCGTGGCTCGGGCTTGGTGTGTCCTTGGCCTAATGCTAATGAGATCCCGCATTTGCAAATTGCCTCCGTTAAATCCGTTCAATTCTGGGGGCAGTCCCATCAGAGCAGCAAACATCTGCATTCCTGCAGACCCCTCCAGCCCACCTCCTGATCCCCCATGAGCTGTTTCGTGTGATGCTGCCACTACTGATTAAAAAAATACCAATTTCTGGAGAGTTTTGCCCATCGTCTTTCCCACCACGTCAGGATTTTAAATGATCTTGCAGCTCTCCCAGATGGAAGTATTGCAACCCAAGTGCCATTGGAGCCCTCCACTGATGGTACCCCAAATAAAATGGGTGATGAAGCACATCTCAGCATTAGGGCATACAGGGAATATGGAGGCAGGAGTTGTCTTGGCTCGAGTGGGTGAAGGAGCTGCTGCCTGCACTGGCCCTTTGGTGCATCTTCCTGAAAAATTTACGGCCCTTAGGTTGCTTTTTTTGGAAGCTTTTTCCCAGAGTGGATGAGTGCAGCTCTGATAGCTGCCTGCTGGTGGCTGTTTTCGAGCCCAGATGTAATGTTCCCAGAACGGTTCTTCAGCCTCATCTGCTTTCCCACTGGATAATATGGGGCTGTCACCTCATTGCCTTTTTTTCCCCTACTTCTCATCCCTTTTCCAAGTCATTTCTGAATAGGATGAACCACAGCTGTCCATGTGTTACATCCTTCTGCAGAAAACATGGATCATTACTTCTCACTTAGCTGAGCATCTTTAAGTTTACAAATAGCTGAATTAACTCCCTTTGCTCTGATAATGTTGAATAACTTTATCAATACACCATGGAATTATAGCTGGATGGAAAAGGCATTTTTGTTTTTACTCTACTTTTGTTTTGAAATGGAAAGAGGGGAGATTAAGGTTACACATTAGGAGGAAATTCTTCACTATGAGGGTGGTGAGACACTGGCACAGGTTGTCCAGAGAAGCTGTGGCTGCCCCATCCCTGGAAGTGTTCAAGGGCAGGTTGGATGGGGCTTGGAGCAACCTGGTCCAGTGGGAGGTGTCCCTGCACATGTAGGAGGGTTGGAACTAGATGATCTTTAAGGTCCCTTCAAGCCCAAACCGTTCTATGATTATGATTCTATAATGGAGGGTCTTTATTGTTTTTTAGCCAGATCCCTGGAGGGATCATGCCTCTTATCCCATTCTGTTCTTTCTTCCTTTCCCTGTTTTGTCCCCAGATTTCATCCGTGATGCTTTAGGCTTTCTTTTGCTCCCTGTGATCATTTCCCATCACCATCCACAGTCTCTGTAGCAGGTGTCCTGCCTCCACCACCTGAAAAACAATCCTTTGCTTTGTCAGGTTGTTTCTCCAACTCTTTCTGTTGGCTGCCTTCAGTATGGTTTTCCACTTAACCTGGGGGAATTAATCTTCTCACTTTTTTCCCCTCGTTTGGATGTCATTTCCACATTTTTGAGTGATGCTTTTTTGTGGCAACTGAGGACACAGATCTCAGCCCTCCAGGGTGCTTGGTCCCAGCCCGGGGGCTTTCCTACATGTGCTGCTTTCCCTCTACCTTTACTTTTAAATTTCCCCTGCAGTCTATTCCATTTTAAGTGGAGAAAATGGATATTGATGTGTCTTTGATAACAGGCTCTGGTCCTGAATTTGTCTTGAAATGTTTCTTAAAGCAGAAATAAAACCATTTTGATCCACAGAAATATTTACTTAGGAACAGTGAAACTCAGAGGACTATTCATGTTGATATTCAGGCATGGTAAGATGAAGAAGAGGAGTGTTGGGAATGCCTCTCTGACCCTAATTTTGCCTCCCAGGCACTTTATATAAACATATATAGCAAGATACTGTGATTACATGGCATAATGGTGTATTTTCCATGGTATCACAGACTCATTTGGTGCAAAATTTGATTGAAGCCCATCAATGAGCATCTGTTCCCCTGGGTAGGGAGAAGATGGAGGCTGTGCTGCCTGCACTGCTTCAAGCCCTGCTGGGAAGTCCACCCTGGGCTTACTGGTACCACTCAGCTGTGCTGTTGCTAGGTGCCTCTAAGGCAGGAATTATTTTCTTAATGCACCTGCGAGGAGAAGAGATGCTTTTCTTGCTGTCGGCCAAGAGGAAGATGAGTCATGGAGAGATGAATGGGAAGGAGTGTCCTGTGGCTCCTGGCAGGGTCCTCAGCAGGGTGCTGCCTGCTGCACCCATGCTCCAGCAGTGGTTTCCCATGAGGACCCCGCTCTCCCATCTTCCCCTGAGCACCGAGCTGGTCTCATGCTGAAGTTGGACCTTTTCCTGGGAACTTTGCAAGAACTGTTGAACTTGGAGCTGAAATGAATCTCTACCAGAACTCGGGGGAGACTTTGCACATCCCATTGTTCTGCTTGTGCTGATGGACTGTTTTTTGGGTTCCTTTTGGTCCATTTGGATATGATTGGAAAACTTACTTAGTGGTAGAGTGTCCATAATATCTGCTGAAGACTGCAGTTGTGCTGCCCTGGCTTGGGCTTCTTCTTGTTTCTATATTCTTTGCAGCCTTCTAATGCACAGAGGGTTGGTTTATTTTTTTTTTTACGTAATGGCTTCATTCTGTGGAAAAATGAAATCCCCAGTAGGGAACAGGACTTTGGTGTGGGAGCTGCTGTTTATGCAATCCTAATACATCCATTGATGGAGAAGCCATGTGCTTCCCTGGAAAGGCATCGCTCCTTCCCTTTCCAGTGGCTAGAAATTTGAATTTTGGAGGTTTTGAAGTGACAAGGTCTGCAGGACACTTGCTGGTCGTTATGATTTTTGATACCTCAGCTGTAGGTTTCATAATGACGTTCCCTTTCAATAGCAAAACCAAAATGCTGGTGGTGCCTGGGCTCGTTCCCCTGCTTCCCTGCCCACCACCTCTCTTCTTGCAGTGTGTGACCTGTGGGAAGGGGTTCAAGAAGCTCTGGTCCCTCCACGAGCACAACAAGATCGTCCACGGCTATGCCGAGAAGAAGTTCTCCTGCGAGATCTGCGAGAAGAAGTTCTACACCATGGCCCACGTGCGCAAACACATGGTTGGTGAGTGCGAGAGGCACCGGTGCCACGGGGAGGTCTTGTTAGGGGTGTTCCTCCATCGTTTTGGCCACGAAGGGTGTTTTTTTGTCAGTGCCATGTTGGGAGTTCAGGGCTGGATTTAGTTTTGGCTGAGCTTTCTGACGTCGATGCAGGGGCCTTGAAATTTGGCCCAGTGTTTAATGCTGGATGTCTGTCTGCTTGGTGCTGGGTATGGAGCAATCAGACACACTGCTGGGGGAGCTCATTTATTTTATTTAACTAGAAGAAAAAAACCTCAGAAGTGATTAAAGGAGGGTTTGAAGTGTAACCATCCTTGCCTTGTAAAAGAGGACCAGACCACACCAAAGCCAGCCTTTGAAAAGCAAATTGCAGAAGGCAACAGCGGTCAAATCCTTGGAGCTTGTAGGTGCCAAAGAGGTCCAAAAAAGGGGGTTTTGGCAGGTAATTAGGGGAGTACCTGGTAAGTTGCTGCTGCACATCTTCCCAAGATGGCTTTGGGTTTGCTGGGGTTGGGTGCTGGGGTTGGGAGCAGCAGCTGCAACGTGGGGACATGGATGCTCAGGGTGTGGGGAGGGCACCTGACCGTGCTCCTCTCCACTTCAGCTCACACCAAGGACATGCCGTTCACCTGCGAGACCTGCGGGAAGTCCTTCAAGCGCAGCATGTCCCTCAAGGTCCATTCGCTCCAGCACTCTGGGGAAAAGCCTTTTAAATGTGAGGTAAGGTCCTGTGGATCTCCTCGCCCCGCGTCCTCTCAAACGAGCACAAAGACACTGATCTGGGGAAAGCTCTTCCACTTTTTGAGCTTTCCCGTGTGCTTTTTGCCAGTGGAGCTGTAGGGATGCTACCCCTTCTCCCAAACTTTGCATCTCCGCCTGGTTTGAAGGTCTCTCCAACCCTATGATGAAACTGGTGGCCAACGCCAGGATTTATCTGTCCAATGCCTGGACCTTGCATCCCACCCCAGGTCCACCCAGCCTGCAAATCTGCCTGCGTGTGTCTCAAAAAGCAATTGATTCGGGTTCTTTTACAGGGGAAAAGGTGATTTCAGTGGTGCTCTGACATGCTGGTGATTTGGAGGGCATGTGGGGGGTGTTTTGGGTGCTCATCAGCAGGTGGTCCCCCTCTCTCCCCTGCAGAACTGCAATGAGCGCTTCCAGTACAAGTACCAGCTGCGCTCCCACATGAGCATCCACATCGGCCACAAGCAGTTCATGTGCCAGTGGTGTGGCAAGGACTTCAACATGAAGCAGTACTTTGATGAGCACATGAAGACGCACACGGGTGAGAGCTCCTCGCCTTGCCCCCAGCCCCTGGGAAAGCACATTGGGAGAGAGGTGGCATGTTGGAGTGAGTCCAGAGGAGGGCCATGAAGGTGCTCAGAGGGCTGGAATACCTCTCTTGTGAAGACAGGTTGAGAGAGTTGGGGTTGTTCAGCCTGGAGAAACGAAGGCTTCACGAGACCTTAGAGCACCTTCTAGTGCCTGAAGTGGCTACAGGAAAGAGGGCGAGGGACTTTTTACAAGGGCGTGGGGTAATAGAATGAGGGGGGATGGTTTCAAACTGAGAGAGGGGAGATTTAGGTTAGATATTAGGAATAAATTCTTTCCTGTGAAGGTGGTGAGACACTGGAACAGGTTGCTCAGAGGAGCTGTGGCTGCCCCATCCCTGGAAGTGTTCAAGGGCAGGTTGGATGAGGCTTGGAGCAACCTGGTCTAGTGGGAGGTGTCCCTGCGCATGCAGGGGGGGCGTTGGGTGATCTTTAAGGTCCCTTCCAACCCAAACCATTCTGTGATTCTGATCTCTGGGTGGATGGCAAGATGAGGTTTTGGAGGGGGAGCTGTCCAGCCACCAGCTTCTCACCTGTCTCCTCCCACCCTTAGGCGAGAAGCCCTACATCTGCGAGATCTGTGGGAAGAGCTTCACCAGCCGCCCCAACATGAAGCGGCACCGCCGGACCCACACGGGCGAGAAGCCCTACCCGTGCGACGTCTGCGGCCAGCGCTTCCGCTTCTCCAACATGCTCAAAGCCCACAGGGAGAAATGTTTCCGCGTCAGCAACCCCTTGGCTTCGGACACGGCCACCCCCCAACCCGCTGCCAGCCCCGCTCCGCTGCCCCCCGGCCCCGGTGTCTCCCCCCTGCCCCTGCCGCTGCTTCATCCCCTTCCACAGACCCTCCCTCCTCCTCCTCACCTACCGCCGCCCCCTCCCCTGTTTCCCGCGGGGAGGATAAATTCAAACAACAACTAGGTGCCCCCCCGCCCCGGCCATGTGCCCGCACGGACTGCTCTGCCCTTTGGGAATGTCTCCCCACTAGGGGAGCCAAGGCTTTGCTTGCTCTCTACCCCCACTTCCTCCTCATTTTGGGGTTGTTTAGGGATCTGTATTTTTTTTTCCCCCTTTTTCTCACCTGTCACTCTCCGCAGAGAGGGGGAGCAGGAGGAAACCCCTCCCTGGGAGGAGCGTGGATGAGAGCGTGGGAGGGGAATGCTGTCCGTCCATAAGGGTGTAGGTAGAAGGCATCATCTCGTGGATCAGCTTCACCTCTGTGCCAGGATGGTGGCAGGGCTTGGAGGAGCAGGGTGCTGAGCTGGCTAGCATCACGTGACCGAATTCCTGCCGGCGCCCCCATGTTTCTAACCAGCCGAACCCTTGTCGTGGTGCTCAAATCCCTGTACTGTAAAGCTGGTCTTTCAATTCAGGCTCTTTTCCCAAGAGGCTGAGGTGGGCACCATGAAGGAGCCTCCGTTGGCCCTCTCTGCTGGCCCTGGTGGCCTGCGGCAAGCAAGTAGCTGTCCCCATGGGAAGGCCACCAACCCGCTCTCCTTAGCAGCCCTCACTGCCTCCTCCTTCCCCGCCACAGGTTTTCCTCCCTGGTAGGTGAAAGCACAAACACTGGTGTCATCACAGCTTGGGGCATCAGCAGTTGGCTCATTTTTGGGGTGTCCAAAGGGAGCCAGGCTCTGGTGTGACCTTTCTGTGCATCCTAGCAGGAGTCGAACTCCTGAGGATGCTCTGGAGTTGGCAGGGTGGCCCTGGGAGAGCTCAGATGGCCTTGGGACTGGTGGGAGTGTGGCTCCACAGCAGCCCAGGATGGAGGAGCGGGACGATGCCGTTTCTTGGCAGAATCAGCCCAGAATAGTGCCTTAACAATTCGAATAAATCCCTGACCCATGGGTGAGCTCCAGGCTGTGTCCCATTGCAGTTTAGAGCTAAAGCAAGACCATGTTCAGCCTGATGACAATGTCCCATCCTCCAGCTTGTTGCCTGTGTTGCTCTGTCAAGCTTTACCTGTCTCCATGGGGTTGGCAGCCGTTTCCCTGCCCTGACCTGGTGGGACCAGAGGGGACCAGTGAGGGCTTTGGTTGGTTTGGTGATGCCCCACGTGATTGGTTAGTGCTCCTCCGACCATGTTGTGGTTGGTGAAGTTGAGCTGGTCTTTGGCTTCACATGTTCAGTCTGGCTTCATGCTGGTGGAGGAGGAAGAGAAGGTGGTGGCTTCACCATGACCTTGTTATTGGACACTGGGGTCCAGGCTGGGTCTCTTGCTGCTGTGCTGTGCCCCAGGGTGTTGTCTGGTGGCCCAACCATGGCTGTGTGATCTTCCTGCCTAGAGAAGTGTCCACTTTGGTGTCAGGGAGAGCTGGGAGCGCTGCAGGGGCTACAGAGCATCCAACACAAGGCAGAGAGGTGCTGGTCAAGAGTTGGGGTCTTGATGGCTTGCTCCCAAGGCCAACACTGAGGATGCATGCGAATGTGGGTCAGGTCACAGAGGAGGCAGTGAGCAGGACTGTTAGGCGAGAAGGAAGAGAGGACATTGAGCAGGCTGCAGGAACCATTTCCCATTTACACCTCTGGGTGATAGTGGGGTGCTGGGACAATGAGCCGCATCTGGCTCTGCAAGAAGTCTTGGTGCTTTGTCTCCTGGACCAAATCAGCAAAGCACTTGGGGAGCATTGGGGCTGGCCCTGCAGAGCTGGGAGGATTCAGCCACATGCTCAAGAGCTTTGCTGAGTGGGGACATGCAGGAGCCTGACAGGGACAGGACAGGGGAACACCCATTGTACTCCTGAGTGCTGTTTGAGGTGATGGGTGACTGAAATCCCTTCCTTCTGAGTGGTGCCCCTCATGCGTGATGTCTCTTGGAAAGCTGGCTGCTCGTGGGGATGTTAGCATGTTGGAGCAACAAATTGCTTTTTATCCTCATGTTGGCTGGGATCCTGTGGACCCCCAGAACCACAGTCAGCACCAGTGAGCTCACCCTCATCTCCCTCTGCTTTGAGCAAAGGGAGGATGCTATGGCAGAGCTGCCTTGCTATATTGACCTGCTCAGATAGCTACCAAAGGCTTCTCTGCTCTCCTTCCTCCATGACCCTGGGGCTTATTGGGAAGGTGCAAAACCTTCTCAAACACACACCTGGGAGGGATGTGGGCACTCAGCTCTTGGGGTCATTGGCTCTCTGAAGGGACTGTGACCCAGACTAGAAGAAATTGCTTTAAAGAAGCCTTTAGTGATATCCTTGGAGGGCCTCAGTAGAGTGGTCAATGCTGTCTCCTCCTCCACTGCCTCCTAGACCCCATCCCCTCGGGCTCCCTTGCATTTCTTTCCCCTCACACAGCCTCAACATGGAATAGGAGTACTGCACCCGAGGAGGACTCACCTTGCCTGTAGAATCTCTGTGATGGAGCCTGTCAGCCTGCCTGGCTGATAGACTTCTCCCTCCAAGCAAACCGCCATGCCGGCATATGCTCCTTTGTACCTGGAAGTGGCTTTCCCTGTCCCAGTTCATCCTCTCCTGGTGAAGACCTGACCTGCTTGGACACCACTGCACGATGAGAGCTCCTTGAGGCTAGAAGCCCAGCAGAAAGCCCAGTGACTGATCCCAGCCACGTCCGATCCACTTGGAGAGCCTGTCCAGAGAGCCACTTGGAGACGTCGAGATGTGACCATGCACACAGCACTTTGGAGAACCAGATCCCTGCCGCTCCCTCCCCCCTCCAAGGCCTGAGCAGTACCCAGGAGTCCTACACGGCCTCCGTGCCCTTTTGTCTACACCCCGATTTGGCCCTGATGTGTCTCTTCATGTCTGGTTTTCATTAACATACTGAGAGCTCCAATGAGTCGCTCCCGCAGCGTCTCATCCCTCGTCCATCCCATTCAGACCCCGTTGGCTTAGACGGGGCGGGAGGCGGGGGAGTTGGGTCCGTTGTTTTCAAGCTTTTTATATTTTATTTTAATTTCTTTTTAGTATTTTTCTTTTGTTTAACTCTTGCACCTTAATCTCTCACCTCCCTTCTTCGACAGAGCGCGAGGGTGGAGAGGGCCTTGATTTCCATTGCGCAGCTCATGAACATGCCGCAACGCAACGTTGAGCTGACAACTCGGCCCACGCACCTCACCCCAGACCTCTCTGGGTTGGAATGATGTTTCCCCCCTTCATTTGAACTCTGGGGAGGGAGGGAGTAATGTAGGAAGGGTCATTTTTTGATTTTATCTATCCCAGGAGCCTGGTAGCACAGCCCAGTTAGCCTCATAATGTCCATGAGGTGTGGCTGGCCCCTTCGGACCACAGCCATAAGCCCAGTGCGGTGGGAAGGTGATGGATGGATGGATGGATGGATGGATGGGTGGGTGGGTGGTGGACAGCTGGCAGGTGGGAACGGCTGTGACAGTGCAATAGAGATGAGCATCCGCTGCTAGACAACTCCACTGATGAGACTCTTGGTTTGCCCGAAGTCGAGAGAGAAGGACGGACGGACAGACGCCCTTTGTTCACACGGACGGAGAGAGCTTCCTCACACACAGCCCTGCCTGGTGACACCTAACCACCATGGGAGTTGGGTCAAACTTGCAAAGGAAGAAAATAATAATAATAGAAATGGAAAAAAACAGGAGGAAGAACAACCTCAGTAGCATGGAACTTGAAGGAAATGAATGAAACCCCAAGCACTTGCCTCAAAACTAGTTTCTCATGCCTGGTGTCCAGCTCTGTATTATGTTACGGCATTCGGTATCGGTTGCCCAAACATGCCAAGTTAAGAGTGTCTTGGTGGCTCTACTAGTGTGAACAAGCTAAATGAAGCACTTTATTCTGTATAGATAAGGGAAGGTGGGGAGGGGAAGCTTGGATGCTTTTCAGAAGCATCTGAAGTAATGTTCTAGGAAATGTATTATTATTATTACTTTTTTTTTTTTATGACCATGTGTAATCAATATATGTTTATCTTTAACTCCAAGTACAGCAGTTACTCTCTTTGGGATGGTGTGGTGAGGGGGAGGCTGAGGTGGTCAGGTTAGTCCATCAGCAGCATGGGGCCAACTGGAGCAAGTCATTACATACTGCAGGAACGGGCAAGTCTTGCTTCGTTGATGGCCCTGTCGGCCAATGTCCAGGAGGTCCCAAGAGGTGCATCAAAGCTGCCTTCTAGGGCACAGCTCAAACTTATCCTTGGCGCCAAGGGCACAACATGCATCCCCATCCTGAGCCACCTTTTGCCTGGGGGTGCTGGGGCTGCTCTCTGGACCACCCACAAGCAAGATGAGGCACAGTAGGCTGTTTTGGGTTGTCCTTAGAGGCCAGGTCCTTGGCCATGCTTTGAAACCTGCTTTTGGCCTCTCACCAAGGCACGTCAGGGGTCTCTGAGCTCTGAAAGTGGTGAGAGGTCAGAATGGGGCCTTTCCACTGTGTTCTCCCAGTCTGGAAGTGTTATGACTGTTGCCAAAGAGGTTGCAAGTGGAAGGACTGAATCAATAAACGATTTGTCTTTTATAAAAGAAAACCTAAAGCTCCACCACTTTCTTTGTTACCTTAGTTTTGATTTTTTTGTTGGTTTCTTTTTTAAGTCTCTTTTCAGGCAGTTGTGTGAGGAGTCAGGCCCAGCAGGATGGGCTTCCCATGGCCTGTTGACCACTGCCATTGCTTCACACATACAGACTTTGTATTGGGTTTGGTGGGAGGTGTGTGCATGTGTGTGAGACAGCTGGACTCCTGTGGGGCCAACAAAAATAGCTTCTTAGGGAAGGGTGATGAATGGGTGAAAGAAGGGACTTGGTGAGGGCTGAGATCGTGGGTCCTTCTGGCTCCATGGGGTTTGTTTGAACTATGACCTGGGACTCCCTGAGCTCCTCTGTAAGCAGTGGGGAAACCAAGGAGCCCATCCAAGAGCACCCTGTGCCTTTATTGACATAAAATGGAGTGGTGGGAACCTCACAGTAATATCAGCACTGATACTGGGAAGCTAATGGAAGAAGAGATTGTTTTCCCCCACCCTTGGAACATACCTGCTCATTTGCTGCTGACATTGCCCAGAGAAGATACTCACAAGGGGACCTGTGCTGGTGGAGTTGTGTGCATCTGAGCTGAGAAAACGCCAGGCAGCAGCAGGGGGTGATGCCTCTCTGGGTTTTCATGCTGGCATTTCTTACCTGTGATTGCCTTTGGACTGAGGCAGCCTCTTGGGGAGGTGTTGGTGAACATTTCTGGGCCAGACTTTAACTTGCCAAAGTGCAACTTGGCTGCCTTCCTTGGGCCAACGCTGGTTTGCAAGCACTGAGATGTGGCCTTCATGGCTCAAGCAATGGGATATTTCAAGCTCTTCCGGGTCCTTCTATACAACAGGTGTTTTTCCTTTTATGGTTTCTTGCCCTGTGCCAGTGGTAGCATCTCCCACAGTATTATAATGGATGTGAAGCATGCAGGAGCACTAAGCTCTCATTGGCTGTATTCCTGATGGACAATTGCGAGGTGAGTGACCAAGGATGGGGACCAGTCTCAATCGCTGCTTCTCAAGCTATCATCAAGGTACTGCACCATAACAACTCATTGAGGCTCAGCAACATTCCTGTTGACTTCAAAGGGCCCCAGTTTCTCCCGGGAGAGCCAACCAACGTGGCAGCAGGTGGATGAGGATTAACCTTCTCTTAGGATCAAGTGTTAACAGCTTTCTACCCCATGTCCAGCAAGAAGAGCTGAAGCAAAGGTTTTGGTGCCCACTCGCAGGCAGGAGGTGGTATCCTGCCCTCACAATAAATGATTTTTAAGAAATTATTATTCTATGCATGGACTATTTTTTTCTTCCTCATAACTTTTATTTTTTTGACACAAGCTATTCTACATTTGGTAGTTTTATCTTCAATCAGCCTGGGACTTGTCCACAAGAATTTCTGCAGAACTGAATAGAAGGTGATTTTCTTTTTTTTTTTTCAGGGTATTTTTCGCACATTTCATGTTTCAAAGGTTTTTCTTGCCTTTTTTTTCTTTTTTTTTTCCCCTAAAGCTATTTTGTGCCAGCCAGTCACCTTGGATTTATTTTTCTTGAGAAAATGTTTCATTAGTGTTCTGATGTGATTGTCCTCTAAGGAGATTATCCTCTAACTTTTGAAATCCTTAAAATGAAACCACGACAAGACTCTGGTTCCTTTACTCATGGCAAATAGTCTTTCCTCCCAAACATGCTTTGGTTTCTCCATGACTGCATTTGGAGCGAGATGAATCAGCTATGATTTTTAATACCATAATTTTCATGCCACTTTGAGGGTATTATTTTGCAAGGCTTGTAGTTCTTTTTTATTATTATCACCCTTGTTCGTGGTATCATGAGATCTTGTGGGCACCCAGCTTCCTTCAAGGTTTAGGGAAGCTTCTAGTCCTCATATCTTTGGAAATAGCTGTAAGGCCATGAATGCTAAAGCTTCAGCTCTCAAACGGTGGGGAAATAAGAAGGATAAATTTTGGGGCTGTGCTAGGGCTCCCCATGGGGCTGGTTTGCTGCTTGTGTTCATCACAGCTTTTGCTTGGTCCTTGTGTTCAGTTGCAGCTCGATCAACATGCAAACACAGGGGATTTCTTTTGAAATAGCCTAATAATTTATTTTTAAATAAACCACTGGTCAGATGGTGTGGGCATCAGGCAATTTTTTGTTCTAGCAGATCTTTGTCCTGCTGCCAGTACAGTTGTGTTTCTATCAAAACATCATCATGGATAACTTTAAAATAAAAAGAAAGCATTCTTCCTCAGTTGGAAGCTCTCTTTGAGCCAAACACATCTGAGGTCTCCATGTACTTAGCAAACTAGAATACTCTTTAAAAAAAAATAAAATCAGAACATTAAAAGAAAAGGAACAGCTTGAATACAAAACCTTTCCCTGAAAAACAGGGTTTGTCCAACCACAGGTGAGGACATTGTGATCTGTGATTGAAGATGAGGCGCCCAAAAACCTGGAGATGAATGCACATGCCCCCCTGCCCATCTCCCCCCTTTTCCTACCCTACTACTTGCATGACTGTTCCCCCCCCACTACAGACTTTTGCTCCTGGCATCTCTTCAGTCCCAAGTCCAGGTGGAGGCAGAGACTATTTTCTTTTCGTTGCAACTTCCAAAGTCTTTCTGCTGCCCACACGCTCTTTTCTTTTAACTGTCACATCCCAAGAACCCTCAGCACTTAGGAACTCACCAAAGTCCACCAAGTCTCTCCTTTACCACTTGACTTTGACCTTTCCTTCTCTCCAAGGTGGGCTCTAGCACCATGCTTACAAGTACCTTTTGTGGGGAAATACCTTATAGACCTTCTTTCCTGTGGGGAACATCAGCTTAGTCCTTTGGGACCCCCCTTCTGCCTCCACTGTTGGTTGAGAAGGTTCAACAGCAGTTGAGAAGAGGGGGAAAAACACCAAAAAAGAAGAGGAATGAGAGTAGGATCTTTTTGGCCTGTCTACTGAGACTGGAACAGCTCATTGCTCCTTGCTTCTCAGTCTATCCCAGCACCTTGCAGACTCCAGGTCCCTTCTCTAGCTCTCTTGTGAGCATCTTCAAATTCCCATAGGACTTCCAGATACTTTCCCTCTTTTCCCATTTAACTAAGTAAAACGGTACCAATCACAGATGCAATGTCCTACATGGTATCCATCTCTGTGCTGATGAGCATGGCCTCACCTCCTCTCCCATCCCTCCTTGCCCCAGACCCCCCATAGAAAAAAAAAAACAAACCCAACAAATCCTGCCTCATTACATCTTCGTTAGGCGCAAAACATTGAGGCGCACGGGAAGGAAAGTGGCGCCGGAGGCATACTGGATCTCCCGGAGGACACCTTCCCACTTCTTCTGCTCTTCATCATATCTAGGGAGAGACAGACAGACAGATGGGGTAAGGATCTCCACTCCCTCACTTCAGCTGTTCTCCATAGTGGTGGGAGCCCTGGTGCATGGTGTGATGTCCCACAGACATTATTTGGTCACAGGAGTTGATGAATGTTTCTAAGATATCTGTGGGGGCTGCAAGGGGAATTTCAGCCCTGGTGTGCTGTGGGTTGCAGCTCCAGGCTAGGAGACACAGATATAATAGAATCATAGAATCGTTTTGGTTGGAAAAGACCTTTAAGATCATCAAGTCCAACTGTTACCAGCACTTGGTCTTGCAGTGAAGGGTGTATTTTCCCACTGGGAAATGGGTTGATGGCGCCAAGACTGAACACCCATGGTGAAGGCCAGCAGGTGCCTGCTGAGGGTACTCTAGAGCCACAGATGTGAAGGACAGGATCAGCTCATGCTAAATGAGCAGCCATCAGAAGGTGCTTTTTGCCCACTTCTCTGCTCCCTTGTAAGACTGTCTGATTTCCAGCCTGAGCACTGGGAGAGGATGCGTTGCACAGGCGCTGCTTCACACCAAGGGGGAGGTCTGGAACCTGCTCCAGGCAAAATGCCAATGCAGCAACAAAGCTGAAGGAGCAGATTTTCCCTGGTATGTTGCTATATGAGGTTGGGAGAAATCACTGAATGTGTCCTCCAGCACAGGGTGAACTTGTCACCCAGAAACCCTGCAGCTTTTAGCTGGAGTAACAACATCCACCTCACGCTGAAGGCATCAAGGAGGACAGAAATACTCTGTTCCCTCAGCAGTTTTGCTAACGTCCCTCCCATGCTCCCTTGGACAGTCCTGGGGAAGATTGTCACCTCCAAACATCGTTCAGCTCTGTTGGCACCAGCTCTCCTGACTCCGTCTCCACCGTGGCGAAGCCTCCAAGCAGGTAGAGCACCCCAGCCAAGCTCACCAGGCTGACCGAGCTGCGTTCTTGCGGGAACTCAGTGAAGGTGTTCCACCTGCCATGGCAAGACAGGGGACATGTTAGAGCATCCTACCTGCCCCCACACTGAGGCTGGCCCCAAATCAGGAATCAACAACTGAATTAACTAGGGACAGATTAACTTGTGTAGGTCTGCGTGGGATGGGTTCATACACTGTTGCTGCTGATACCTGTTTCCATCATCATAGTTCAGCTTCATTTTGCATTGAGTAGATGAGCTTTGAATCATGACCTGGCATGGACTTGCAGGTCCCAGTGGTGAGACTGCAGCTGCAAGGCTCACCCAAAGTCAGAGAGTCTACTGCATTGGGTGAAGCTGCCAAGATGAAGCTACAGCTCTGCAGGGGAGCCAAGGGCTACACCAGCTGGTGAAACTGCTTTAAAGGTGAACCTGAGTTGACCCCACAGCCCAACACCAGTGGCATTGGTGATGCTCAGCTGTCCAGACTGGGAGGAACTGGTATTGGGAATTGCAAGCAAACTCCAGAATGTTGGAAGTTGCTTAATGTACACCTGCAGCTGCTCTTTGTGTAACTATGCCCTGAAGGTGTGCTCAGATACGTACGTGTTAGTGGCAATGTCATAGACTTCCACCGTGCTGGTCAAGCCAGAGTCAGTCACACCAGCTGCTACGTAGATTTTGTCCTTGTGCACAGTGGCTCCAAACAAGGAGCGGGCAGTTTTCATGGGAGCCAGCTCCTTCCACTCAAACTTGGATGGGTTGTAGACACACATCTTGTTCAGGCACTTCCTAGAGGAAGATGAGAGAGAAAAGGAGCTTTGATGACCCGCTGAGGAGCAGCTTGGCACTGCAGGAGTTTGGGGATGTCTGCTGGGAAGAACTTGGGGTCTCTAGAAAGGATTTTACTCCTCCACATTGGCATGAGTACCTTTGCTTGGGTGTACACTCAAGGATGCCCATGCCTGGAGACATCATCTGTGTGTATAACACAGCCCCCCCTGCTGTGACCACTTTGGGTAGGAGGCCTAAAAGCTGGAGGTTGTGCTCACACAGCTGGACATGGGTCCATGTAGCCAGCTGCCTCTCAGGAGCTCACACACAGCCATCAGACAGTGTTTCCATGCTCCTGATCCAACTTGACTCAGCACAAGAAGGACATGGAGCTGTTGGAGTGAGTCCAGAGGAGGCCATGAACATGACCCGAGGGCTGGAGCAGCTCTGCTATGGAGACAGGCTGAGAGAGTTGGGGTTGTTCAACCTGCAGAAGAGAAGGCTCCAGGTAGACCTTATTGTTGCCCTTCAGTACTTAAAGGGGACTTATAAGAAAAATGAGGACAAACTTTTTAGCAGGACCTGTTGCAACAGGACAAGGGGTGATGGTTTTAAAGTAAAGTGGGGAGATATTAGATATTAGGAAGAAGTTTTTTACAATGAGGGTGGTGAAACACTGGCAGAGGTTGCCCAGAGAGGTGGTAGATGTTCCCTCCCTGGAAACATTCAAGGTCAGGCTGGACGGGGCTCTGAGCAACCTGATCTGATTGAATATGTCCCTGCTCACTGCAGGGGGTTGGACTAAATGACCTTTAAAGGTCTCTTCCAACCCAAACCATTCTGTGATTCTACAAAATACCAACAGTAACATCCCGGTTCCCCAGGACATAGTGTAAGGTGGGTGGATGTATGCACGCTCACACTTTTCAGCTCCTCATCCTTTCTGAGCAGGATCATTTGCTGGATTATGGTGTGTTTGCTCTGCAAACAGTCATACTTCTGCCTTGCAAAGCAATGGCTGCAAGGCTCCCCCAGAGAGGCCTTTTCTGCTGAAACCATCTCCTGCAGGATGGGCGTCAGCTTTGATGAGCATTTTCTCCCCCGCTGCAAATACCCATCTGGATTTGACCAAGACCCCACTGCTACCCAACAAGTCTGAGACAGGAGACCCCTAATGTGAAGGGACTTCTTGCTCTTTGGCTCCTCTCCCAGTCTGTGCAATGTTTATTGTGAGCAAAGGGGATGATATGTTCCCTCTCCTGTGAGGACAGTGACATATCCCTGATGTCCCTGTAGGACTCCTAAGGGCTTGGGAAGGGCTGCAGTCCCAGAGGTGACCTAAAAGGGAAGGATCCACATCCCACACCCTGTCCAACCCTCCTTAACTCAAAGCATCCAGGTTGGGCAGGTACCAACTCATGCTCTGCACTCCCACCCATTTGGGGAATGAATTTCTATTGCTTTTTTACTTACTTGTCACTTCCTTTGCCTCCGAGGACATAGACCAGGTCCTTGTGTGATACCACTGCGTGGCCATAGACTGCATAGGGAAGGGAATCAGCCTCACCCCACTTGAAGGACCTGGATCAGAGAAAGATGGGAAGCAAAAAGATTTGTGGCGTGCTGGGTGAGGCCCAGAGCACGTGGCACTTTCCAGACCTGGAAGTGAGCACAGATCCTGACTCAGTCTCACAAATATGAGGTTTTCAATGAGATAGGGCTCATCCAGGAAATTTTGTGATCCTAAAAAAAGGGCAAAATAAGACATGCAGAATGTTTATGCTAATATTAATTATTTTCTATGGCATCCCCTACTTTTGAGCTTTGTGAATACACATCCCCAGCTTTCCCAAGACCTCACCTCCTTTATAAGCATTACCAGCTGAACACAATCGAGACAGAGATTTCTGTGTGATGGAAAAAAATAATAATTAAAAACAATGAGAGTTAGGGCTGCAAGATCCTGAGGACAAATTTATTTTTTGACCATTGCTTTCCAATTTGAGGTGCTTTGGTTGGCCAGCACTCAGAAAGGACACACAGAGGTGGCTATATCTATGTTTTGAAGGCTGTGTTGAAGCCTTTGAGCTAGTTCCAGGGCAGCTGAGTAGAGGATGTAGCTGTAAGGCCTTGGAAACCCCAAACTGGTACCCAAATAGGGCTGACCAATTTCTCAAGACCTGTCTGGTCATGTCCATGTAGTTTAGACTTATCCCCAGTTTTCATATATGGAGGATGTAGCCCCCAGGACCTGCACTTTGTTTTACCTAAGAAGTGTGTTGCCTGGGCACTGAGTGTTTTCGAATTACCCAACCACCCTGGGCAATTATTTGATCCCATAGTCCAGCAGTTTGCCCTCTCCAGGTTTATTATAGTTAAAATCTGGACCTAAATAATGCTACAAATACAGGTGGTGCTGATCACATCTCCACCACCTTCAAATTTGTTTTCAAAGCACCCCTGAGTACTCAGAGGGGCAGACATGTCCTTTCCTGGAGTCTGTCAGGGCAGAGAAATGCCCCGTTCCGGGGCAATGAAGCTGGTTTCAAATCTCTGCCTGTAAAAGAGACTATGAAGCACACACATCTAAATATAGACCGAGCAAAGGCTTCTTACTGCCTACTGCTCTGCCTCCTTGGGGCAGAGAGGAGCAGTCTCTGGATGTTTCTGTCTCCTGTGAGCAGAACAGGATGGTGCCTTTTAATAAAGCTCATGACATAAAATGAGTCAGAGCCCCTTGTCCAAAAATAATTGGGTATCAAGCCTGATACCAGTCAGGATGGGCCATTCAGTGCCACGCTTGAGTATTTTCAAAACAAATTTTCCTGCTCAAAGCCACTCCTGGTGAGACTACAGTGAAACACAGAATCGTAGAGTAGTTTAAGGAAGAGACCTTAAAGATCATCTAGTTCCAAACCCCCTGCATGGGCAGGGACACCTCCCACTAGGCCAGGTTGCTCCAAGCCCCATCCAACCTGGCCTTGAACACTTCCAGGGAGGGGGCACCCACAACCTCCCTGTGCAACCTGGATACCTCATGTCACTGAACCCCCAACCAGTGCTAGAGCAGAAGGAAAAAACCTTTTTGCTCCTCAGTACAGGTCTCCCATGAGTATCTGCTAAGCTTGGTCCCTGATAACATAATATCCCCATTACGATTCCAGCTCCAGGAGGTTCAATTACAAGAAACGAAGCAGCTGGAGAGTGACAGCTCAGAGCCCCAGGGTACAGCTTGAGACAGTCCCAGTGGTCCCAGCATCTAGATGCAGAATTCAAACCCTGTCTCCAAAAACCTTTGGGTCCCTGGAGAGCTGGAGTCAATTTGCACGGCAGCTGCTTCTCCTTCTGTCAACCACCCCCAACCCCACACTCGCACGTGAACACTTACAGCCGGTCGTAGCACAGGACTGAATCCAAGGTTTTCTCTCCCTCTTTCAGTTCTTTCCCTCCTACCACGAATATGGAGTTTTCTGCCTCTCCCAAGCCAAAGAGGCAGCGAGGGGAGGGCAGCGGGGGCATCCCCAGCCAGTCTGCATCCAGATGGTCATACTGAAAGGAGACGTGGTCATTAGTGTGTGCTCACCAGGCCCAGTTGCTCAGCAAAAATGAGGGTGCAGAGACTGAGGGCAAGATCCAGTCCCACGTGCAGCTTGGTCACCCCAGCAGGCACTTTCTGCAGTGCCAGCCTCAGCCTGTGCCTCACCAGCTGGTGCAGGGTGGGGGATCTCAGTGCAAACCCAAGTCATAGATCACATGACATATATTTATGACAAGGCATAAGAGCAGAGATGCACCAGCAGGAATGTGGTCGGCTCTGTGCACCAAAGCCTTGACTTTCATAGAGTCATAGAATGGTTTGAGTTGGAAGGGACCTTCAAGATCATTTAGATCCAACCCCCTGCCATGGGCAGGGACACCCTCGCACTAGACCAGGTTGCTCAGGGCTCCATCCAACCTGCCCTTGAACACTTCCAGGGATGGGGCAGCCACAGCTTCTCTGTGCAACCTGTGCCAGTGTCTCACCACCCTCACACTAAAGAATTTCCTCCTAATATCTAACCTAAATCTCCCCTCCTCCAGTTTTGATCCATTACCCCTTGTCCTCTCACTACAAGCCCTTGTAAAAAGTCCCTTCCCAGCTTTCCTGTAGGCCCCCTTCAGACTTTGAACAAGCTTGGTCATCTTTGGGTGACAGAGTCCTGTGTTGGACCTACAAGGGATAGTTCCTGGGGCTGGAGGAGCTGAAGCACTTCAATCTTAGAGATTTTGCCTGAACCTCTTCAGCTGTAGCACACACCACAGTATTTCATACTGATATTTTCCATCCCTGCCAGGTCGCAGCGTGGTGTTGGCAATGTTGGCTATAGAGCTCACTCCCCTTGAACCCTTCTTCTCCCACCAAGTCTTCTTTAAGTCTTCTTACTGTGTCCTTCCTTTGCTTCTCCAGATACTGGTGTTGTCCCCTATCACCTCAGTGTGTGTGAGAGCTGGTGAGATTGTGGACAACACCACTGAGATTGTGCTGCAAACTCAGAGCTCTTCTTGCTGTCCAAAGTGTGCCAGACCCATCTGATGGGGAATCTGATCCATACAGTACTACTAGATGAGATGGCCAAATCCTTGCAGATCCTTGGACATCTATAGATCAAGGCATTGCCCCATCTCCCACCAGAAAAAAAAAAAAAACAAAACACAACAGATGTGAAAGATTCTGGGGCTGGGGGCTCTCTGGGCATCATGACTTGATGGGAACTGTAAACTAGGGCAAATTTTTTTAATGTAGCTGGGTAGAGAGGAGTGGCTTCATGGGTTAAGTCTGGAGTGATGTCTTGCAGTTTGGTGGGACTCTGCAAGATGAAGCTGTGATACATCACTGCCTGAAGCACTGTTTGCTATGGGCTGGGGCCAAAGAGCTCTCCAGCTCGCTGGGTTGCTTCCAAAGACTTGGCCTCAGCTGGGTGCCTGTGGTTATTGTCTCTTTGTAAGATGTGGCCCACATATGTGTTATTTATAGTGCAAGCCTGAGCAGCTCAGTCACCAGGACAGTTCCTGCTTCTTGATGGATTCAGCATTGTTTTCAAGTCATAAATCTTGCAAGTGACAAATAAAGGATACCCTTTTCCATCTGAAATGTCGATGGAATAATTTTGTTCCTGACAAAGTTTGCAAGGCCTCTGGGATTTATCAGCATTTTTATGTCTGGTGCCTGCCCTTAAGTCTAAACTATCCCTGACCTATCTCTCCTGGTTTTGGCAGGAGGAATGTAAAATCAGGGAGGCCAGAGACAGAGTCAGAAGGTGTAAGATGATGCTGCACTGACACGGTGGTTCAAGGATTCATCATACAGATGTTTGTCTACATCCGTGTGAAGTTGCAGCTGAAAAACAAGGCTCAAAGGTCTCTCTGACTTGTACAGGAACCGTGAGCTATGTCATGGCACTGGTGGCACTAAACTGCACCTTTGCAAACCGATGGCTCCTTCCAGCCCTGGGACTCGTCTGCACCTTGAGTGCCACAGTGAACTGTGAAGGGACCACTGTCCCTTTCTTGTGGGGGTGACATGTCTCAGCTTGGGAGCTACCCTTACTTTATCCTTTCTGCCTGGACATGCTGTTGTTTCCTCCCAGAAGATATGTGAGCCATGGGAGAAGAATCATAGAATGGTTTGGGTTGGAAAGGACCTTAAAGATCATTTAGATCCAACCCCCTGCCATGGGCAGGGACACCTCCCACTAGACCAGGTTGCTCCAAGCCCCATCCAACCTGCCCTTGAACATTTCCAGGGATGGGGCAGCCACAGCTTCTCTGGGCAACCTGGGCTAGGGTCTCACCACCCTCACACTACAGAATTTCTTCCTCATGTCTAACCTAAATCTCCCCTCTTCCAGTTGAAAGAACAAAAGGATTTCTGGATATGGAAGTACAGAGGGTTTACTGCATTCCTACAGAGTCAGCAGGAAGGGTGGACACCTTGGGGAAGGTGCTCTTGGGTTATAACCCAGGCCAGGGCTCAGCTTGCCTGTGCACAGCTTGATCTGATCACAGCTTTGGTTGCTGCTGAGCTAGAACACCCACTTTTCTTGTGGAGGATCCCAGACGACATCACACCATGGTTTCCCCCCATGTGATAGAAATGGCCAGAGGCTGTGAGCTGAACCTAGCACACCTCCAGGGGCAAGAACAGCACAGGGAATGGGGCACATATTGGTAGCTATGGACATATTCTGTGTCCTTGGAGTGTTTGCCCTGTGGCTGTAGCTGCTGCTGTTCCCTTTGTTGGCACCTGGCAGGGTCACTCTTGGGTTTTGCTGAGGGTTCACACCAGGGAACATAAAAGATACAAAGCTGAAGCCAGACCTGATACCACTAACCTCCCAGTTTGTGTGCCCTAAGGCAGCCCTTCAAGGCTTCTTCCTCAATGACTAGAATCCTCCTCTCTGTAGGATTTGACATGAATATATAGGGAGAAAAACCTCTAATAAAACAACTCAAATGTTTTTCCTCCATTTACAACTTTCTTTCTAATATTACATGACAATGTATATGACTGGCATCACATGGAAGCTGAAGACTGGTGATGCTCCAAAGTGGTCAAGGAAACAAAAGAAAGACAAAGCTAGTACCTGTAGGAAGTAGGAGCTCATGGGATCCTCTTTGCTGTCCTCGTTGTAGTACAGTCCTCCGACAATGAAGATCTGATTCTCTTTGGTCACCAGACTGACATGGTTCTTTGGGATTTGAGTAGACAGGGAGGCAAAATAGCACTCGTTGGCAGTGGGATCATAGGCCACTGCTCCACTGTCACTCACCATGAAAATAAGGTCCTGGAGGAACATCCCAAAGCGCATTGTGTCATTTAAGATCCCTGGGAGAGCATCCTCCTCTGTTTCTTCCTCCTGATTTACTGCTCCATTGACAACTTTGTCTTTCTCTTGCTTTTCACCACTTTTCTTCACTTTCTTCTTCTTCACCACAGTGAATTTGCCTTTCTGGGCATCCTTCACCATCTGCAGTTTCTTGAGCAGCTCTGGGCTGGACTTGACCATGGCGTGCTTCTCCACATGGTCATTGAGGTAGTCGTTGGGCATCAGACGGAAGCGGATGCTTTCAAAGATGACAGGCAAGGCCTTCTTCCGGCTGTCATGGTCCTTGGTCCCCACCCACTTCATCACTACTTCAAAGACAGTCTCCTCTTTCTCGATGTTGAGGGAGTCACTGGAGATGATTGCAATAAGCTCATCGGGGGAGAGCTGGTAGAACTCCTCATCCCGAGAAACCAGGGCAAAGCGATCACAGATGAAATCCCGAGCTGCCACAGCCAGCCGGGCACAGTCCAGCATCAAGCCCAGCCTGAAGATAGCCAAGCAGTTGCTAAGGCAGAGCCTCTTTTGCAAGAAGGACACGCAGACGGTGAAGATGGAAGGGATCTGGAACATGTTGGCCACAGAAAAGATGTCCTGCACATTCTGCTCTGTGATCTCCAGCTCAGAGGTGTAGATATAATGGAGGATCTTGCCCATGACCTCTGGATCAACGTCTTCCAAACTGACCTCCCTCTTCTTGCTCTCTTCCATGTCTGAGAGGAACATGGCCCGAAAATACGGGCTGCAAGCTGCCAGCACCAGCCGATGGCAGGGAAACTCCTTCCCCTTGACTTTTAAGACACAGTCCAGAAACTTATTGTGGTCCAACATATCTTTGAGTCCATCCTGGAGGAGAGTTTGCTGGTAGAGACGCAGTTCTTCCACTTGATCAAAAGGCAAACCCATGGTGAAGAGTAACAGCTCCTTTTATCCCCAATCCTTCTTTATATAAATATATATATATTTATATATTTAATTAATATATCTATAACTGAGCCCCTGGTAAAGAAACTTACTCAAAGCTGGGCTCCTGGGTCTCCCTTGCTTCCAGACTGTCAGCACACTGGGAATGTGAAACACTTGCTACTATGGCAGCTGTCTGTGCACTTCAGCCTCCAACGTGGGGCTTTATATATAACCACAGAGTTACCAAGCTTAAGGAATCCATCCTGGAGCATGTGTAAGCCGATCACCCTTTAATATGACACATTGGACAAGGAGGGAGGGAGAGGGATGAGGGAACAGCTGTAATTCCAGCCTCCGTGCTTCAGGAAGGGTCTGTCAGCCCCTGAGTCACCACGGGGGGAGCAGGAGCTTGTTGCTGCCATCCCATGATGAGCTGCGCTTGGGAAACGGCCTCCAGATGAATCAAGCATCCCAATCTGCCTTCTGGGTCATGGATAGCAGGGCTGGGACCTTCTCCTGACACCCTTAAACCAACTGCTCTGAAATTGCTAAACCTTTTGCTGTGCTAAAAATAGACTGTGAAGTCAATGCTGGGAAGAAGCAATAAGGGAGTGTTCTACGTGGGCTTGGTGGCAGCCCCACCAGCCAGCTTGCTCCTGGGGCTGCTTTTCTGCACAGGTCTGTCCTTTATTGTCCTCTGGAGTAAGTTTTCAAAGGTCTGGAAAGGGATGGAAAAATAAGATTGAGCCATTTATTTACAGGCTTGTATGGTTATGAGACCTACACTTGAAATTCCTTAAAAAGTCTCACTAAAGGAGGAGACTCAATGAGCCTGGGAGAGGGATGGCTCTGCTTTGTGCAGACACTGGCACGGTCTCTGGACACTTTATCGTTAATAAATCCATCTTCTCCATATCCTGGTGACAGAGAGAGGGTCTGAGGCAGAACAGAAGTAAAGAGAGCACAACAGTGGGCTTCAAGTCACAGATTGGGACATCTAAACACAGGTATCTTCTTGTGAGTTGAGGGTCTCCTACTAAGGTGTACTGAGATCCAACACCCCCATGTTGAAGTCTAGGACTTCAGGAGGACAACTTGCCTGGTCTTGAGCTGATGCTCCAGAAAGGCTGATGTCTCCAGCAGGTCTTGTGTCCTGCTTGCATGCCCATGGATATTTAGGAAGCCCCATGGGGTCATGAATGGCTGGTTCAGATCCAGCTCTTCCCATGAAGCTCATGAAGAAGCGAATTAGTTTTGACAGACGTAGATGAGCAGAGTAGCTATAATTATTTATACCTATGGTAAAATGTATACATGAATCTGTTTTATTTTATCTCTGTTACTATGGACCTTCTGGGCTGGCTGACACTCAGCGATGGCACAGATGTAATTAACGATTTAATTAAGTCTATGCAAATACATTAGCCACTCTTCTCGGTGTATTTAAAGCCACATAACCCCTTGCTCTGGCATGGATGCATTTATAACAGTGCTTTGTGTCATGATGGTTGTCTACATAAGTGGGGAGAGGGAGGGAGCTATACTGGTATAAAGCCTTTTTGTACTGGTGAGGTTCCAGCAGCATCTGGGAGGTACCAACACAGCAGGGAAATAATCATAAGCTGTTTTCAGAGCTCACATCATAAGCTCTTCTGCTGTGCTGCTCATCTGTGATGGGATCAGACGGCGAGTGCTGATCTCTGTACTGGGTCGAAATTCAGAAGTGTTCCTCTGCTCCCAAACATCTGGGGCTGGACAACCCTGTCCTCCTCTCTCCCCTCCCTCTGCACTAGTCCAAGTTTAATCCTTCACTGTTGTGCTGCTGGCTGGGATTTTTCCCCTCTCTGCCTTTAATCTCCCTTGAGCCCTGGCTTGTTTTAGTTTTTGCTGGGCTGCCATCCGAGGTTTGCTTCCACGTTTCCTGTGTCATTAGGTGACCCTGCTAAAAGGCAGCTACTGCTCATCCCTTCCCACAGGAGCTCCTCGCCCATTGGTGGATTTGTGGCTTCTCCCAGGTTCTCTTCTTATGATAGAATTCCAGACTAGTTTGGGTTGGAAGGGACCTTAATGATCATCTAGTTCTAACCTCCCTGCTATGAGCAGAGACACCTCCCACTAGACCAGGTTGCTCTAAACCCCATCCAGCTTGGCCTTGAACACTTCCTGGGAAGGGGCATCCACAGCTTCTCTAGGCAACTTGTGCCAGGTTCTCACCACCCTCAGTGGCTCTAGTCTACATCTCCCCTCTTCCAGTTTAAAACCATCACCTCTTGTCCTGTCACTCCAGGCCCTGCTAAAAAGTTTGTCCCCATCTTTCTTATAGGCCCCCTTGAAATATTGGAAAGCCACTATAGGGTCTCCCCGGAGCCTTCTCTTCTCCAGGCTGAACAGCCCCAACTCTCTCAGCCTCTCTCCAGAGCACAGCTGATCCAGCCCTTTCATCATTGTAGCTGCAATAAATAATTGCTTGTCTTGGCTTCTCAGGCAGGTGCTGCTACCATGCAAGCAGCAGCTAGATCAGATTAGATACTCTTCTCCAGGAGACAGATAAGCAGTTATGAATCTCACTCCACGGAGACACATGTTGAGGCTGAGGGTCACCTGCACAACTCTGAACAGTGACATGTGGTTGAGATAGAACCACTTGGTGCTCCTGGCCCACCAGACTCCCTGGGCTTCTAATAGCAGCCATAAATGAGGGGACAACTTCAGACAAAGAGGAGCAAAGCCCAGGTTCTCCCATGAACTGCCACTCAAACAAATCACTCACTCGGTGTCTAAGATTAGCTCTTCTGGCTGCTTCAGCAGATGCAGCTGCTGGGTAAATTTAGATCCTTAGTGAATGGGTTATTTTCTCTCCTGGAGTATCCAAGTCAGGAGGGAAGTGCAGAGTCACTGGGCTTTGCCATGTGAGTCACCCACTTGGACACCAGGAGGTGGGTGACTCTGTTTGTCCTCCCAGGCAACCAGGAACCTGAACTGAGCCACCCACAGAGACAGAGAACCCTTGATCTTGGCAGCTCAGGGTGGCTTCAGCTATGTGAGGACACCTGTATGGAGGAGAAGAACTGAATTTTACACTGGGAGGAAGCACATAATCTCAGTTGTTTTGGTGATAAAGAGGAAATCTGAGGTAATGGAGAGGCCAAGAAACATCCAGCACAGATCCAGCAGCAGAGCTGTGTTAAAGCAAGGTGTGCCTGGCAGCTGAAGAGGTTTTGGTGGTGTGACTAGGGTGCCAAGGCACAATATCTGCCCTTACTTCTCCTCCCAGAAATAAAACCAACAGGTCTTCCAACTCAAAACCTACATGGATGACAGTTTGATGGCAGTAGGCCCATGATATTTCACCTGTATAACGATGGAGTCGAAATAAAGTAAACCAATTAGTGAATATGAATCAAGCTGCAGCCAAACCTCCAGCCTGGTGGTGCCACTGAGGTGGGTTTGTACCAAACTCAATGATGTCTTCCCTTGTGTCACAGTTAGGGGTGGGAGGTGAGGATTTGCAAGATCTCTGTCTCTCTCAGCTCTGGTGGCAGAGCATTGCCCCGGGTGTCACTTGCATCGCAGCAGCCTAGCAGAGATGAGCAGCAGGCACCATAGGTGTCCAACATTTATTTGCTACATAAATAAATGACATTTATCAGGGACTTCACAAATTACTTTGGCAGAGCTGAAAGCTGGCTAGGAACGGATCCTGTTTGATCCACAGGGAAGCCAGAACACACCAGCACCAAGCATCTCAACCTGCGTTGCAAAGTGGTCCAGATTCTGCCCTCACTGAACACTGACATACCTCAGACATAAGGCCACTAAAGTTACTCTAAAGTGCACGAGAGCCAGAGTGGCTTTTCAGTTATAAACCCACCTTCCCCCCCAAGGCACCATGTTTCACACCTGTACATTTACTCAATTCACTCACTCTGCAGTGTCCCGTGGTCTCAAAGGCTCCTTCTTCAAGGAGTCTACCATGGGCTTCCCTTCTGCCACCAAGTCCCAAATCACTGCCTTTCACTCAGGGTCTTCCTCCTTTGGTTGTACACACGTGTGTGTGCTCATTCAGCCACACAAAGTCAGGTGAGTAAAGGGCTGACTGGCTGGAGATGAGCAAGGGTTGGCTACAGCATCTTCTATTCTTCAGTCGTGGGCAGGAACATGAGCTTAAACCTTCATCCGTGGTGTGTAAAAAAAAATGCAAGTGGGATTTGTTTTGAGTCCCAGGACACTTATCACAGCAGGATGGTTGTTGTGCCCACATGGGTCTCAGACCCAGCCCTTTGGGTCCAAGCTGGGGCCTGGTGCTCAAGCAGTTATAAGCCACATGTGGTGTTCCTTTGGCACATCCCAGGTGCCCTGTACATGATGTGGGATGGCTGTGAAGCAGTTTTGCCTCCCACACTCATTAACTATGCCTGATATTGGCACTAAATAATTTTTTTCCAGACATTTAGCACTGGAGAGACCTGTTTTGCAGAGAGCTTGAGATCATAACAGCTATCACTCTGCACCACTGACAGTGGTGGGGGGATAATTGCCCTTCAATGAGCCATTCCTGGTCCTTTTTTCCTTTGCTACAAAGACTGCACTAATTATTTATTAGCCTCTTGGTAGGTATAGATAAGGCTGAGCCATTTCACAGTCCTTACTGCACAACTATAGATGCCAAACACTTGGCAGGAGACACTGACCCTTTCTTGTAGCAATGGAAACATGGGGTGCTGGGGCTCAAAGTGACCTGGAGATGGCCTGAAGCAGGCTCAGCTCCAGTTAATCCCTTTCCCATACCTGTGTGTCTGGTTTACCTTACAACCTCCAGCCATTGGACTTGGAGTGTCCCCTCTGGGAGACTTGAGCTACAGGTCCTGCAGGAGAGCCAAGTGCTGGTGGTCCAAGTCTTACGGGAAGCCGGGTGAAATCTCTAGGCCTGCACAATGCCAGAGGGTCAGAAAAATGATGGAGATGGCTGTTTTTGGCATTCAAAAAATGTCCTACCTCAGAGGTTTGCCACATATGGGGAGCCTGAGAAAAGCCCACTGGGTCTTATAGACAATCTTTCCTGCACCAAGGGGTTTTTTTCCTGCGCCTGTGCCTTCCAGGTGACTTCTACGTGGGTGAGCTACAGCAGTCCAATTGCCATGAGTGCTTGGAGAGCCCCTGCCAGTTGCCAGCCTGGCAGCAGTGGCTGTTGGGGAGATGGGGCTTTGGGACAAGCCCACCGATGCCTCCTTCTACTCCACCTTTGCTTTGTCACACTCCTCCTCCTTGATGGCCAGGATGCGCTCACGCTCTTTGATCAGCTGCACTCCACAGTATGTGATGAACCAGATGGACAAGGTGCTGACAGGGAAACCTAGAAGATGGAGGGAGACATGGTCATCTTGGTGTAGCTGCTTGTCAGGTGGGGCCAGCTCTTCTCCAGCACTGCTGTCTCTTGAGGGGGTTTGGGAGGTCCCACAAGTTTACGATGGCCAACAACATTTTCCATTGTGGATCCAGCACTACAGTTTCACTGAGAGGAGAGAAATCCTTGGGATCAGATTTTAGATGAAGCTGTGCCTAAGCCCACCAATGCACCATGGACCACAGCTAATGTGGGAACATGCTGGAGTGGCTTTGAGGACTACCTTAACCCCAAACCTCCTTCTGCCCCCCAAGTTCCAACTCAGTGGTTGACTTTCTGCCCATTCAACCTGCCTATGTCTATCATTGTTCAGCACGATGACCTTCTGGAAGTTTTGGGCCCTGCTGACACTGAGGATCAAGCCCAGCCTTGTCCCATACTTAGAGGGGACACAGTGTGCATCCAGGGATTTGTCACCTAGGTAAGTGACCAAGAGCCGGGAGTTCTTCTTCCACTTAGAAAGAGTCTGACGACATTCGTAACCATGTGTCTGGTATCCACAGCAGAGGGCAGACACAGGCTTTGTACCTGCTAAAACAGGACCTCTGAAATGAATAATGCAACCAGCAAAAGCCAGCTAGCTCAGCGAGCAGGCACTTCTGGCACAATGAGCCCAGAACGTCACATTATCCATTTCCTGTGCCAGCCCTGTCCCTCAGAGCGCTGGAGGACACAGGCTCCACATGGATATTTATACCCTGCACTGCTCAAGAAGACTTCAAATAATGCCACCACCCACTGATTAGCAGTGTGCAGGTAAGAGTGTGGAGCTTAGGACAAGAGGAAATTGATTCAAGTTGTGCCAGGTATAGATTAGATACTAGATGAAACTTCTTCACTGGAAGGGTAATGAAACACTGGAACAAGCTGCCCAGGGAGGTGGTTGAATCATCATCCCTGGAGGTGTTTAAATGATGTATTGATGAGTTGCTGAGGGAACTGGTTTAAGCACTGGACTTGGTAGAGTTAGGTTAATGGTTGGACTCGATGATCTTAAAGGTCTTTTCCAACCAGAATTGTTCTGTGATTCTGAGGACTTGTACCTGCCACATTCAGGTTGATTCAGGAATAGCTGCTAAAGCAAAAGGAGATGAGGTAGGACAAGTAAATCCCTTTCTCCAGCAAGGGGGCCATTTTGCAGCCCACCTTGGTGGGGTAAATGTGACTTTTGTGTTGCTGCAAGGAGTCTAAATCACAGCGTTGGGCTGTGCTGGGAGCTATGCTTACACCACAGAGAGCTCACACAAGAAGGGTGGGAGCTTCCTACACCTTTTGAACAATAATTAAGCACCTTGAGAGCATGTACCGAGCCAATGGCCAGGCCACCAAGAGGATTCAGAAGTCCCAGCCCTCATCTTCCCCACTAGTGTCTCCCCATCATGACAAGGGGGCCTAGAGAAGGAAGGCTGATGGCATCTTACCTGTCAGGAGGAGCCTCTTGGTGACCAGCAGTGCAAACTCCAGGCTGTTGAGGGCAAGGATGTTGTAGAGGACAATGGCCCAGAAATTTGCCGCCCCAAAAACTGCCCTAATCCTCCGAGACATGGCCCCTGACAGTTTGGCCTGTGGAAGGGAGAGGAGCAGAGAGTGAGGGAAAAATGGAGCTGTAAAGAAAGGGGATGCACGGGTCCAACTCTGGCCAAACTCCAGCTGGGATCACTGAGGGGCAGGCAAAAATCAGAGCAGCCTTTAGTGTCCCTGGCATGAAGATATGTAAGGGCAAGGCAGAACTTTCACTCTGCTGCTGGACTCAGATACATCTGGGACTCTGGATTGGTGTTTCATGGTCCCAGGGGTGGGGGGAAGATGTCATACATGGTTTCATGCTGATTGTGATGTCTGAGTAGTGGTGTCTTCATCTGTTGCCTTGGGTAAGCTGTTCCTCAAGGCAGATGAATGCTGCATGTACCAGGGCTATTATTAGCCCTGTGTGTAAATCCTGGTAGAAATTCCTTCTTAGGAATTAAAAAAAAAAAAAAAAAAGCGCTAAAAACTAGTGACAGCAGCAGAGTGGAATTGTCACTGGCACATAATCCTCAGGAGCAGCTGCTGTGAGCAGAGCAGGGAAGTGGTTTACAGCAATCTTCAAAGAGCACGATGAGTCCCCAAGCCACTTAGCACCAAGCATTGTGGTGCCGCCGGGAAGGAGGTTCCACTGCCTGCCAGTCCTGTCATCTGATTAGAAGTTCAACGAGGAGAGCGAAGGGGAAGATTGTTCTTCAGAGTTTTTATTAAAAAAATGGGTCCTTACAGAACTGGTTTAGGACCTCCAGGTGTAAAAAAAGTAAAAGAATTGTTTCCAGGATGGAGTTTCCTATGTGTTTCGTTCAACATGTCCCTTTGGCACCTTGGTCCCAGACAGAGATGGGGCACTAAGCATTTGAGTGGTTGGAAAATAATTAATTCTAGTACCTAAATAGTTGTTTTTATCAGAAATCAGATCCAAACCACTCAGAATGCCAAGATATTTTGCAGAACAGGAAAGATAAATTATTTCCATACGGAAATATATAAGCATTTCCCCATGGAGAGACCTCAGATTTTGTGTCTATCTGTGGTGCTTGGATGCCTCATTGGGGCTGCATTCCTGGTTCTCTTGGACTTCTATTTTCCCTCTGAAGGCTCCACACCCAACCTAAACTTCCCATGAAGCATCACAGGGGCAGATGGGAACTTGCTCTGGGTGAGTAACACAGTGCATGGGATGAAGGGAGCCAGAGCACCAGGAACGTGCTTCCCTTGCACAGCTGAGCAGTGAATCACAAGGATGCTAAAGGCCACAGGAGAGATCTTCAGGTCTGCAGGCAGGAGGCTTGGACATGGAGCTGCACAGCGTCATCAGGGATGTTGCTTTTCAGCCTCAGCTGAAAAAGGATCTTGTTTAAACAAGTTTGAGCTCCCGACTGTCATGGATGTTTTCCAGCACAAGAGTTTGGCCCCAGACTCACTGATCTTCCCCCATCCACTTTCAGCCCAGCTCCTCACCTCCAGTTTGGCAAAAGGCTGCTGCTGGAAGAACTTCTGCACCCAGAGCTCGAAGTTGAGACCGAAGCAGTTGAAGACAGACCAGATGTAAACAATCTCACAGGGCCCCAGCCACAGGGTAGTGACAGCAAAGGTGGCGATTGAGGCCACAAGCTCCTTCATGATCTTGTCATGGTTCTCTCCAATGTGGTCATACACATACCTAATGGCCAAGAAAAGTGGTCAGTACACCCCGTAGTCAAGGAGACCCCTCTGGAGCCCCTTCTACCACACTCCCCCACCACAAGCTCCTCACAAGCAGGTCAATATAGAGTGCTTTGGAGAGACAGGAGGGATGTTTTGGCTGACACGTTTCAGCAATAACTGATTTTTGCTACAGCTCAGCTACACGTGGCTTGTTTTCCTCACAAACCTGTAGCTCCTTCAGGGCAAATGCCACCCTTTCCCCCTCTTGCTGGTGAAGGGTAGATAAATGTGGGGCTCTGTAGTGGTGCAGGCTGTCTCATGGTGTGTACTCGTGGCTGAAGAGAGCTGAAGGGCTGAGGGAGATGCAGATGGAGCTCTGGCCACCCTTGTTAGCCAGGATATGGGAGACCTGGGCTCAGGTCCCCTTTCCTCCTGGTGGAATATGAACCTGACTCTTCTTTCCTTGAGGCAATGCTAAACCCACCAGACTTAAAGGGTTTTCTAGGAGAGAGTCTCTTATTCCCAACTTGGGGGAGTTGCACTTTGTGGTGATTAATTCAATGGTCTTAGGGATAAACAGGCCAAATTAGAGTTCATGCCATAGTGGGATTCACCCAGAAGAGAGGACACCTCAGCTTTAGGATGAACAGTATTTAATGCTTCATTGCTATGTGATGAAAGAGAAGACCCTGAACCGGACTAGAGATGGTTGGTTAGACACTTACTTGCACAGCCAGTCATTGATCCCTCTGTCAAAGTGCCTAAAAATGCAGACAACAAAAAGCATGTTAAAACACACAGTGTAACAACATCCTTCCATGCAGCAGCCAGAGAAGGCACCTGGTTCCCTGGCAAGGTACATCTTGAACCTTGTCCACAGCAGTTCTCCCTTCTCCTTCCTTTAGCAGGTCCCACTACCAGTGTGGTTGTAACCTCTTATCCATTTCTTCCTGCCCAAAAATATTTCCCTGGGCTATGGCCAGGTCTAGACTATAGGTTCAGTCTAGACTGATCAATGTAGGTAGTCTCCAACCTGCAGGGCAGCTGCTCAGAACCACAGCCCAGACCTCCTCCCCACCATGAAGACTTCATTCAGGTCAAACATCCCATCTCTCTTCATCGATGCACAGGGGGTACTCACGTTTCTGCAAAGATGTAGAGCATGGTGATGCATTTTGGGGGCTGGGGTGGGTCCAAGTGGTCCAGTCTGGCAATGGTGTTGATGACCCCAAACATGACAGCAGCTTTCACCCAGTCGTACACCAAATTGGAGTAGGCCAAGCCAGCTGGAGCAAAGATGAGAGTCAAACATGTGAAAAGGAGCATGGGATGCATCACCTTCAGGGCTTTGGGGGACACCATGTCCCACGGTAGCATGTAGTCTATTGCAACACATATAACATCAAGAGGACAGTCTAATGCTGTCTTGGACCAGCAAAGCTTTAAAAACTAAGTAGCTTGGCTTTTTGGTTCTAAGAAGCTTGAACCAAAGGAGAATATCTTCTTAGAGTATTTGGGAGCAAACTGTTTATTGGTCTTAGTAGCCCAAGAAACTCCTAGAAGCTCATACAAATCTAATTTCTTCCAGCAAAAGATCTTTCCTCCTCTCTGAGGCTTATTAACCTAAGACAAACTCATCACAGTTCTTGACTCTGACCTCTGAACTTTGACTGACCCCTTCATCACAATGCCCTCCAACCCAGCTCCTCATGGCATAGATGTAATGTTCCTGCAGGAACAAACACCAAAGATTTCAAATTCCTCTGCAAACAGAAACTAAAATGCCCCCATCTTGGTGGGATTCAGCTCATAGTTTAAGAGTCATCCAGTGCCTCAATATGAGCCATGCCTGAGCTCCCATGGTGGACAAGGCAGATCTGGCTGATACTATTGGCAGAGCCTGCAGTGGAGGTCAGCTCCCTCTGGAGCAACACATGTGGTTGGTCAGTCCACTCAGGTCTCTTAGGACACCCAAAATCAACCCTAGTGCCATTCCAGCTGCATTAGGATTTTCTTTTGGCCTCCAGCTGCCACTATGGAGAGACATGGGGCTTCTCCATGCCCTGTTTGCTCAGTGCCAACCTCATGTGGATGTCAGATACCCTACTACATCCTATAGCATCTCAGATGCTTCCATCAGATGTGTATTTGGCCAGCTGAAATCCTCTATCCAGCTTCCAGCTAAATGCCACAGCTGCTACCACTACTCATCACAGGAGTTAGGGTTCTGGAGGTCCCTAGTCCAGCTCTGCTCAGAGCACAGCCAGTGTTGAATGGAGATCAGGTTGTGCTGGTCCTTGTCCATTTAAGCATTGACTATCTCTGGGTATGGAGAACCTATAACCTCCCTTGGCCTCTATTTAAATGTTTGACCACTCAAAGAAAAAAAAAATCCTTATGTGCAATCAGCCTTTGTCTTGCTGCACCTTGCTCATTGTGTCCTGCTTCCTCCCTGCTGGCCTCCAAGAAGAGTCCATCTTCTCTACAAACCTCCTTTAGGTAGTTGAAGACAGCAGCTACACCTCTCATCTTCTCCCTGTACAACCTACACCCTGTGACCATTTCAGTGGCTCACAAACACCCATAATGGGTGACCACCTGTGAAGGCACCTGAGATACCGTATGTGCCTCTTCCAACAGCATGGGGCTGATTTTTGGAGGTTTTGATCTCCCTTCCAGTCCAGAAAAGCAATGGGAATGGCTTAGTGCTCAGCCTCTTAAACCCCAAGTCAAATAATTTATTCCAGGACCTGATGAGGGCATCAAACCAACACCATCTGACAGACCCCAGCTCTGTGCATTGTTGATGGGAAGAAGGGGGGCTTTACCCAAACCTGTCCAACATAGGCATTGATGAGGCCTCTCAATGGAGATGGATGGAGATCCAGATCACTCACCACTTCCTTGAAGCTGAGTACAGGTGTGAGCATGTCCAAGCATGGCCACTCACCCAAGGACCAGTCTGAGAGGCGGTTCACGAACTTCAAGTCAGAAGGAAGAGTGAGGATGTAGAAGAAGTGGAAGAAGATGTCCACAGCAATGATGGCCCCCACGTGGAGGAGGGCATGGATGCGGATGTTCTTCATCTCATCATCTTTGCGTCTCAGCTCTCGGGTGCTCACCTGCCAGGATGGCAAAACAGGAAAGGGCTGAGCTGAGGGACAGGATGGGCAGCACGTTCCTCCATCGGGAGAAACTTTCAAGGTCCAGATGGGGACTCAATGCTCTCCTTTAGAAATCATACCATGGACTACATTGTCCAATTCTCCATTGATTAAGGAAGACCCAAGGGACTAGCTCAGTTTAACACACCTACAAAGAGCAGACATGTCCCACCCACAGCTTCCCTCCACCACCCCCTCCTCAGTGCTGTGCAATGTGTCTCCTGAAAAGGCTGTTGCCATCACTGGGGCTTCCAGCAGAGCAGACACACGGCTGTATCTAAAGGACCTTAGGTGGGCTGAAAACCATGCCAACTAGGGAGCTGGAGTTTATGGTCTTTCTGCAGGGACATGTTCAGAAAGTCAGCTCTGCTTAAGGTTGGCCCCTTGCACAGGTCACTAAAAGGGGGAGTAAGTGCCCATACCCATCACATCTTCAGGATGCCTGTAGGGAAGGACATCTAAACGCCCAGGAGAGGTTGGGAGCAGGGCTGGAATCCCACCTGACAGCTCTTCTAGGGCCAGATGCATCTTTTTGGCCAGTGTCAGTCAGGAGGAGGAGAAGGAGAAGGGTGACTGATGGTCTCTGGAGCTTCTGCTGCAGACCCCTGCTACAAAGCAGAGGGACAGCTGCTCGAGGGGCCATCCCAAATCTGTTGGGACCTGATCCATGGGGATTTCTTCTCTTCTGTGCCTTGTACAAACAGGGACCAGGCTTTTCCTCCAGGAGCTGTCACGTCTCCGGCTGTTGCAACACAAAAATCATCAGAAGCAGCTCTGGGGATTAGGTCGGGCAGACGGATGTCCTCGCTTCCCCGCGTGGCCATAAAAACTGCTGCTGTGTTCAAAATCCTCTTATGTTTATTCCTTTCCTTCACTCCCCGTGAGGTGGGAGCTCCCCCCGTGGAACCCTCCGGCTGCCACCCCAGCCCCGTCCTCACATCCAGATGACTCCTGAGAATTAGAGCCTCGGCCAGGTTTCTCCATGCCTGTTGCATGCCAAGTGCTTTAGGGAGACAAAGAGCTGAGGAGAAGGTGAAGGAGGATGGGCTCTGGCATGGAGATGTGTGAGAGGACAGGGGGGCCCATTTCCCACCCATCCTCATGTCTCCGCAGCAGGTTGCCACCATCTCTTTGGGATCAGGGTTGTGTTCCCCACATCTCCAGCCCTACAGAAGGGAATTGGTTCCCCTAACCATAGTAAGGAAGATGCTTTCTAGCTGGAATGGGGCTGGCCAAGCCCGAGGACAAATGAGTTCCCACCACACCATGGGAGGGGGTGGGGAGTGCAAGGGTTCCACAAGGATGTAGCACCAGTAGGAGCCAAAGGGACAGGTCTGTTCCCTAACTGGGCCCTACACCCCACCCTGGGGAAGGGACTCCATCCTCCTGTCCCCACAATTACTGTTGGGTAATTAGGAAATCACCTCTGCAATGAGCTGCATCTCCAGCGGTGCAGGGGGGTATCTAGCCAGGAGATGGCAGTGGTGTCCAGGTCAAGACAGGACCCCTGGCCAGGGCATGGGAAAGGGCTCGAGGACTTACTCCTTGTGCCTTTGGGGTGTTTTAAGCAGTGAAAGGGGGAATTGCTCATTAAGTGGATATAAACATGATGGTTTGGGGCTGTGCAAAAGGAACTAGACTCTCCAGATCAAGCCTTGTAGGCATGGTGGGAATTCAGGTCTTGGAGACATCAGCAGTTTAATGCCCTGATTTATAGATACCTGGCTGCAGTGTTAGAAGAAGCCAGAAAAGACTGATGGAAGCTGGGGAAGGAAGAGGAACATGAGGTGAGGGGGACACCCCAAGGTACTGCACCCCCTCCAGAGGGGCTTGGACCATAGGGCTGCTGGAGTCATACTCACCTGGGCTTCAGCCCAGCAGGTAAGAAAGATGAATCCTAAGGATGAAACATTTCTTCCAGCAACCTGAGGAGAAGAGTCCATCTAGGGATTCATCCCTGGTACTTTTCTGCTAAGAATGTGCTGCTGGTGGACTCAATGCACAGTGAGTATCTCTCATGGGGGACACCAGAGCTGACTTTGTGATCTTCAGGGTCAAATGTTAAAAAAGTCCTTTCAAATAGATCCTGCAAGACCCAAGGGATCTCAGTCCTGCACTCTCATCCTTTCACCATGCAGCAGGAGGTTGTTAATGGCCCAGGTGAATGAACTAGCTCGGAGTAGGACTTGGATCAGGGCTCATCCTGCCCACTGGAGGAAACAAAAGTAGTGGAGGCCCTTTCTTAGGCAACAACTACCAGCCCAATGTTGGAGAAATGTGCTGGTCTGGGTGGGTCTTTGGTCTTCTCCTCACCAGGGAGGCTCTGGCTGCTCTCCTCTGCTCTGGGCTGGTTTGTTCTTCCAAATTCACAAATGTTTTTTCCAAAGTGCTCTTGCACCCGGATGTCAAATGGGGTCCAAGAATTCAATGCAGCCATTCTTCTTTAAAAGGAGGTAGAGGGGTGGTGGCAATCCTTCCCAGACCATTGCTGACCAAGCAAGAAGTCTCTCCCATAGCAAACAGGACCAATTTGCTTTGATGACCAGGGCTGACCCTTAGTGTAAAAGGATGTTGAGATGGGAAGAGTGAGGAGAGAGAGAGCACTGACCTTCTGCTTGATCTGCTGGTCCCAGCCCAAGCTTCTGCTGATGTTTTCCAGTGCTGTTTGGAGTCTGCTCTTCAAAAAGTGCCCATGGTTGTGTGTGACACAGGCAAAGACTTGGGGCATCAGGATATTTAATGGGAAGCAGAGGAAGCAGCTGAGGACACAGCCTTCCACCCCATCTTACTTATTTCTAGAGAAATAACTTGATCTTAAGGCTCACAGACCATCCCCAGACACTCGTGCTCCTTGGGTGAACCAGCTGGATAGAAACATGAGACTTCCCATGCTCTCACAGCCACCAACATGCAGAGGTCCCATGATGGCCACCACATGTGTGGTTCTCACCATGGCCTCTTGGGACCACACATGGAGCTGCTGGGGTGACAGCACATGGAAACAGTGAGTGAGGACATGAGCTGAACTCTCCTCATCCAAGTATGATGCATTCACCACAGCAATATTTTCCTTTCTGAACTCATCAGTAGAAATGGCCAAAAACCCAAAATTGAAGGACAACCATCAGTTCTTACCCCTCTTTCCCAAAGTCACAGCACCTATGACAACCACAGACTATGTGATCATGAGAAGCTCTACAACCATTTGCACCTTCATTGTGGCAAACTGTGGGTTTTTATAGGCACTAAACCAAATCAAATAAATGTAGGGATAGGTCCTCCTCCAGCCCAGGCTTGGGAGCACTCACCTGGACATGGAACTGGTCAAACGTCATGACAGGCCCAAAGAAGAAGAAGGGGAGGTAGAAGTTGTACTTGAGGAGGTCAAAGATGGAGTAGATGCCTTCTTTCTTCTCAGAGCTCTCGAGTGCAAAGCTCATGCAGCGCATGATGGTGAAGCTGCTTCCTCCATAGAAGAGGACATCTTGAAGATCAAAAGCTCCCGTTACAAACCCACTCTGGATGAGAAACAAAGAGTTACCACCAGGAATGTGATGTCATTTCTGTGCTCCCTCACTCTGGGGAAGGCATCACTGCCAGGGCAGTAGGCGAAGCCTCTAATTATGCTCCAAAACCAATTGTCCCTGGAGATAATGAGCCTTGCTGTTGGAAGGAGAAAACTGGGGCTTGATTTCTTAGCTGGCTCCTGCATCCTGGAGGAGCCACGGAGTGGTAGATCCTCTTGGCCATGTCTTCACTAAGCAGCTGTGGGCCACACAGTCTTTGGTCTGGGGTGGGAATGTCATCCTGTAACAGGGACATAACCCTCCCCAGGGGGTGAAGAAAAGCCAGCACAGGCCTGATGGAGAGGTGGGAATGGGTTTCAGGAGGTGAGCAGCAGGCAAGGACAGGCAGCACTGCCCTTCAGAGGGACTGAATAGCTTTATAAGGTCCTTCCTGGGCTTCTCTCCACCCACCAGTGAGAGAAAGTCTTAACTGGGCAGCGACCTAAGAGCTAGGCATACATGTCACTGAACCCATCCCACCAGTGTGTTACAGGTGGGGAAACTGAGGCATGAGGTAAGAACATGTCTTGCTTGGCTGACAAGCTGTTGCCTGATCAGTGAGAAGGACTCAGGTGTCCTGAGCTCTGGTCCATCATGAAACCACCAAAACATAACATAGCCCTTGTCTGATTATTCCCAAACTCAGTGGCACAACAATCCCCTCCCTCTCAAATCCTATGGGAGCTCTGTCATAGCCAGGAGAAGTGCCCAGGGTTTGGGGGTGACCCTGGAAACCTCCCTAGAGATAATCCCAGGGAGAGGGACAAAAGTGGGCTGGAAATGAGGCAGATGGGTGGTCCTAGACAGCACCTACCTGCCACGAGCTGAATGGCTCCACCTTCAAGGAGGCAAGACAGCAAAGCCCGGCCACATAGCAGAGCCACTTCTGCTTGGCCAGTGCAACGGAGTAGAGGACAATGCAGTGAGAGAGGATGATCATCAGGTAGACCAGCCCCATGCTGCCTAGCACGGCCAGGACCCCATACAGCATGTACACCACGGCCCGGTGCTGTGAGAAGACAGTGGCCACCACTCATGGTCAGCTTGGTGAAAGCCCCAACTCTGCTCCCCCTGCCCTAGAACATCCCCGATCCTAGAACATTTTCCCCATCCTTGAACATGCCCCCATCCCAGAACATCCCCCAAGCCCTCTCCACAGATCCCAGGTCACCCCGGTGCTTTCAAATCCATCCCACCCCATCCCTGGCTCACCTGAGGCACTGTCATGGAGCAGAGCTTGCCAAAGAGGACATGTCCCGAGAGGGCGAAGACGATGACGTTCCTGAACGAGGTGAACCACATCATCCACTCGAAATCAGCCACGTCCTGTGGGAGCAGCACCCAGTGCCTTACTGTGCACAGCCCTCACACCCCACCCTGACACCCATCCGGAAGGGAAACCACTCCACTTCCAAAGCCTTTTCTTCCTATTTTCCACCCAAGGGCTCCCGAGCACTTAGCTTGGTCACAAAACCCCAAGGGAGATGTGCAGAGGTTGCTCATCTCAGTGCACACAAAGCAGAGAGTCCACTGCAGGGCTGATATTTTCCTGACTATTTCTTTAGGGACATAAACCAGGAGTCATGTGGAGTTTGCAAAACTGTGTCAGTAGCAGAAAACCAGCTCTGCTTCTTCAGTGGTCAGCAGCAACCATGGCACCAGTATCACAGAACATTAAGGGTTGGAAGGGACCTCGGAAGATCATCAAGTCCAACACCCCTGCTAGAGCAGGACCAAAAACTAGGGCAGATCACTCAGAAAGGCACCCAGACAGGTCTTGAAAGCCTCCAGAGAAGGAGGCTCCACAACCTCTCTGGGAAGCCTGTTCAGTAGCTGGGAAAGACAGAGTCCTTCCTCTGCTTACCATCTTCCTGCCGAAGTAGTGCCAGCCCGGCTTTATGCCATCCCGGAAGGCTTTTCTGTTCATGCTGTCTGCAAGAGAACCAGAGTTATAGGGAGAGGAACAGCTCTGGGAAATGGGGCCAGGGCTTGGGCAAGGCAGGGAAGCTTCCTGCGTTAAGAAGAGTGTGGCCAAAATGTTGAGGGAGGTTCTCTTCCCCCTCTACTGTGCCCTGGTGAGGCCCCACCTGGAATACTGCGTCCAGTTCTGGGCTCCCCAGTTCATAAAGGACAAGGAACTACTGGAGAGAGTCCAGCACAGGCCACTAAGATGATTAAGGGACTGGAGCATCTGCCTTGTGAGGAAAGGCTGGGAGAGCTGGGGCTGTTGAGCCTGGAGGAGACTGAGGGGGGATCTCATCAATGCTTATAAATATCTACAGGGGGTGTCAGGAGGATGGGACCAGACTCTTTTCAGTAGTGTCCAATGACAGGGCGAGGGGGGAATGGGCACAAACTTCAACACAAGAGGTTTAACCTAAACATAAGGAAAACTTCTTTACTGTGAGGGTGACAGAGCACCGTAACAGGCTGCCCAGAGAGCCTGTGGAGCCTCCATCTCTGGAGATATTTAAAACCCATCTGGATGCCATCCTGCTCTAGGTGAACCTCCTCTAGCTGGGGGGTTGGACTGGATGATCTCCACAGGTCCCTTCCATCCCCAACCATTCTGTGATTCTGTGTGAATTCTCACCACGATAATGAGTTATTAGGGCTCAAACAGCCTGTCCCAGAAGTCCCCAGTGCCCATGGACAACCTTAGCAGTCAGGAACCTCAACAGTTTCAGCAAGAATTTCCATTTCCCTTTTTGCCGTGCACATCCCATGGATCCCCAGCTGATCCCATGACACTTCCAGTGTTTTAGGCTTACAGACAAAACATTTGGGAACCAGCCCCATGTAGGCAGGGTGGCTGCCTATTCCAAGCATGGGCTGGAGAGGTGAGAAGTGCCATAGAAACAGGGACCAGGAGACAACCAGGCAAAAGTCCTTTTTGATCCCTGGAAAGGATTCCCAAATGGTTCTCTGGGAAAATTAAAGCCAGGGAACTACTGCTGGTATCAACAGCTGTAAAAGCAGCCACCTTACACTCCCAGTCCCTGCCAGGGCCCCCTCTGAGGGACACGGTGGGAAGTGTTACCTCTGGATGCTTCGAAGATCCCGCTGCCACTGTACACCACGGCACACGTCACCACGAGAGCATAAAACCCCAGTTCATAGCTGGGGAGCATGGCTTTAACCCCCATGGTGGCAGGTCACTGCCACAGCCTGGGTGGAGGATCCAGACCTGGGAAAGGGGAGGAGAAAAAGGGAAGAAAACAAGAGGTGAGAGCTCACCTGCCCTCCTACCCCACCAACACCCTCAATTGCTGCTGCTCTGCTTTGTGGGCTTCCTTGAAGGCCAGTGGTTGGAAGGAGAAGGTGGCATCACCTGGGGCTGAACCTTGGGACAAGACTCAGGTGCCAGGAGAGAAGTTGCTGCTGAGCCCTGCTGCAAAACCCACCCCCAAAGCCAGGGGGTTTTGGGTGACTCAAAACCCACCCTGGAGCCAGGCTTTGGTGGCGGGTTTTAGAAAGGCCACCACTCAGCCAGTTGGTCCTTCTAAAGGGCACTTCCCAGCAAGTTGTGTCCATCCCAATGTTTGGAGATGCTCTAGGATGCCAACCATGCAGGATGGGGTTCCTCCCAAGTGCCTCTGGTGCTCCCCTAATTCCCATTTGGATCCTTGGAGGGGATCCAGGATAGAGCACAAAGATGCCCATGCTGGAGGGGTCTCAGGGGGCTGTCCTGCTCTGCTGCCCTGGGCTGCTGCTCACCTTCTGCTGGGGTTTTGCCCAACCTCGATCTCCTGAGGGGCTCCTAAAGAGCCCAGTGGCCCCAACTGCTCCCAGCCACGAGCTTTAGGACCCCTCGCAGGCACGGTTGAGATCCCCCCGGCCGGCGGCATCGGCAGGGCTCGGGGGATGCCGGCGTTCAACCCCGCAATTAGCCCCGGACTAATTACTCCTGCCAGGGCTAATTAACCCCGGCGTGACGCGCCTTTTTAGCCCGCCCCGAACTCTGCAGCCTCCCGGCAGCTGCTGAAAAACGCAGTTTTCAGGGTTGGAGCAGAGGGGGGATGATGGGGGTGGGGGTTAAAGGCAGCGAGCATCCTCCCCGGGGCTGTCACCCACCCCCAGCAGTGTCACCCCCCGCGATGGGGGGGGGACGACCCCGCAGTCCCTGAGACGGCGCTGGGCGCTTTGAAGGGAATAAGGAGCAAAACTCGGCTTTTAGGCAGCAATAAAAGGCGACCCCCTCACCCTCTGCTTTCCCATCTGCATGGCGAAGCTTTGGCCATGGGGGCTTATTTAATTTCTATTTTTTTTTTTTTTTTAATTCTTTTTTTAGGTCACCGAGTTTTTTAAGAGCGGCGGTTGCGGGGGGTGGGGTTGCGGGCAGCGATGCGGGGTTGACCCCATCTTTCCCAGCGGGAAGGGCCTTTCCCTGGGCTGGGCACAGCCCCGGGGGGGTGCGGAGGTCGCTCTGCCACCTCCCTGCGGTCCGCTGCGGCGGGAGGGCACTCACGGAGGTGCTTTTCATAAGCTTTTTTGTTTTTTCCTCTCCTTTTCGTGCTTTTCAAGGTCCTTTTTTTTTTCTTTTTTTTTTTTTTTGGGGGGGGAGTGGGCAAGGCCACCCCGCAAATGAATCGGGAGGAGCCGGTTAACAGCCCCCGGTGGCCACTGGGGACAACACTACGAGGGTGCTGGCGGGGGACCCCTCGGACAATTTTAACTCCTAATTACTCCCGGGCTGCGGAGTCAGGTGCATGGGGGGTCCCCAGTACAGCCCCCCTCTGCTCCGGGCTGCCGGGGGGCAGCAGCATCCTCATCCCCCCCGATCCCCTCCGCTGCCCCCAGACCCCCGGGCCGGGCGGTAGGAGAAGGCAGAGGTGACAAAAAGCCCCGGGACTGCGGGAACAGGGTGTCCCCACCCCCAGCGTGGCCCCCCCAGCCCCGCATCACTCCCCGCTACTGACCTTGAGCCCCGGGGCCGCGGGTGGAGGCGGGCGGGGGTCCGGCACCGCGACGGGGGGACGGCAGGAGGAGGCAAAGTGGGGGGGGGAATAAAAGCGATGGAGGGGTTTTGGGGAGGGGGGTTGACCTGCCCTACAGCATCTCTCAGCCTGGCTTGGGGTGGTGGTGGGGGGTCGGGTGTATTTTTGGGCTGCCGTTCCCCACCTTGCCCCTGGAGGAAGTTTGGCCGGGAGTGGAGAGGAGCAGGCGGGAGGTATTTTTATTTTAGAGCAGCACTGCAGAGGGGGGCTGGTTCAGGAGCTGTCTGTCACGGCAGCTGCTGGAGAGGACCTGTGCTGGCTGCCAAAGCTGTCCCCGGGCCAGGGAGCAGGTCCGGGAGGTGGCCACGGGAGTCCCCGGGGCACAGCAGCCCCCACGCAGGGACCAGGGCTCTTCTCAGGGGTGTTTCAGTGCCCTGTTTTGAGCCCTGCAAGAGATGGGGTAGCCCCCATCACCTTGTGTGACAGGGGGGACAGCTGTTACTGCATGGGGATGGGGAAACTGAGGCACAGAGACAAAAGGTGCAATTCTATTAATTCCTCCCTGGCTCAGGCCAGGGGTTCAGAGGTTGCAACACCTCTACAAACCATCTTTGGGGTTTCCTTCTCAGCTTTTGGCATCTGTAGCCAAACCAGGGGGTAGGAAGGGGCTGGGTTGGGTTATGGTCTCTGTTCTTGTGGGATATGTAAATACAAGTCAGCCAAGAACAAGTCAACACTCCGCATCAGGCCTGTCTCTGTGTCCTGCATCAAGCTCTTTCTACCAAACCCCATGAGATCTGGGGAGAGCTCATTCTGGGGACTGTATTCCCGAGCATCTCCTGGGCTGCCTGTAGGGCCAGGAGAGAGAAACAAGGCAGAAAACCCTGGATTTTATAAGTACTTCTGTGGCTTGTGTGTTTTGGGGTGAGATGAGTCGTGTTCTTGGCTTAGGAGGGAGGATCTCCAGGATGGGGACCCCTCGGATCAGCGCAGCTTTGCCATTGCACTGGCCACAAACAAAAAGGCTTTTTTAGCAGCATTTTTAACTTGGTGTGCAGGAAAGAGGCTCCACAGAGAGCCTTGGTGACGGCTCTATGGCCAACACTTTCAGCACCTAATGAGCCACTTTAATTTGCGGCAGGATTTGGCTGCCTGCCCTTCAGAAGCCCCGGAGCACCAGCCTTCATCCTGCTGCCTCTGTCCCTGCCCGGGGGCTTCAGCTCTTCAGTCCTTGGCATAATTGACTAGGTGCTTAGAGGAGAAGTAATTAAGAGATCGGTGCAGATAAGCACAGATGCAATTCATCACGCTCCTGGTGTTTGGGGAGTGCAGGGGTTCATGGCCAGCCAGGGCCATACCTCAAGGAGCCTCAGGAGGGAAAATTGTGCCTGTCCCCCTCACAGGCAGGTGGCTGTCACCCTCTCTGGCTCCCAAACCCACTCACCCCCCATCCTGCTCCATGCAGAAACCAAAACCAGCCCCAAACCCCTTCTCTCTGCTGCATTGGAGGCACAAGGGGCCTCATTGTGTGGCAACGGGGATCTCACTTTTGGGATGCAAGGGGGTTTTCCAGGGAGTGGGGCTCAGAGGAGGTTTTCCAGGGTAGGAGGCTCATGGTCCCATCGTGCTCCTCTCCCTGGGCATTGGTAGCCAGCGGGTTTTGGGCAAACAATAGATTTTTATTGCCTTCATTTTTTTAAATCTTTTTAAGTAATTTGTGATCTTGCTGGATTAAAAGTGCAATACAGGTGGAGGGCTGGGCAGCCATTTTTCATGAGAATCTGGGAACTGTGGTGATAAAAATCACTTAGCTTTAATTTATTGATATTATAAAAAAAATAGAAAAAAAAACAAACAAACAACCAACACAAAACCACTCTTGATTTCTAATATAATAAGATTTATTTTTAATGTGAGCAGCCTGCCTTCCTCAGCACAGGGGACACCTCTGTGTTTTACTGCCCCAGTGCTGCTTCCATCTGGTTACTGGAAGTTGTGGCACACCAGCTGAGGCCAGGCCCCTCTTTAGTGTTGGAGACAGTCAGTGGGAAGGTGGTGGGGTTCAACAAAAGGCTCTCAGCTCTGTCCCAGTGAGGCTTGGCACAAACTGGAGATGTTTGATGGGGACACCAAAGGAGCCTCCTCCTGCCTCATGCAGCTGTCTCCCTGCAGGTGGAGCAGTTCTTTATGGAGTGAACTGGAAGGAGAGTTTCTGTGGGTTATAAAAACCCACAGGGGTTGTTTTATACTGCCTCAAGTTGTCCCATCATGTTGCCCATGCAAACATGTTGCTTGGAACATGACAACCCCACCAGGACTTCAGCAGACACCTCCCTGCCAGCAGGACAGCTCAGGAGATGGGGATGTTTGCTCCATCCATCCAACCATCCATTGATCCACCAGGTCATCCCCAGGACCCCTCTCAGCACCCCCAGAATGGCTCTTCCTGTCCCCTGTGGCACACACCAACCCCATCAAAGGTCCCAGGACCCCCTGCTGCCCCTGGGGAAGGACTCCAAAGAATGCTCCCACCACCTGGTAGGAGCAACCCAGCATCAGGTGAAAGCTCACTGACTTCAGCTCCCTCATCTCACTATCCCCTCCCATGCCTGAGAAAATGCCCCAATTGTTCCTGAGAAAATGTCCCAATTAGGTAGATGAGGTGGTGGGATGACCCCCCCTCCTCTTGCTGCCATGCTGCACCCTGCACAGAACTATTCTCGCTGACAAACGAGATCCTTTAAAGCCCAGGACTTCACCCCCTGCTTGCAGATGGGTTTCAGAGCTGTAAGTGGAGATGTGTGGGGATCGAGGTGGCATTTGTTGAGCGAGGCCACCCTGTCCCATGGGAGCAGCCAGCTCGGAGCTGGGCTCGGCGGGGAGAGGATGAGGGGAGAAACCTAATACCCCTCTTGGCTCAGTTGTGGCTTAATTTAGAGCACAGGGGCTCTGCTGGAGTGTTTTTCCATTTAAAGCTGAACCTCATTCCTTTTTTCATGCACAGGGGTGAGGGCCCTGTGGCCAGCAGGGCAGTAGCAGCTGATGGCTGTGGCTGCCGGAGGGGTTGGCAAAGCAATTTCCAGCTTAGTTCCCCTTTGCCACCAGCTTCCTCCCCATTTCACCCACGTGAAGGGCTGAAGTTTGTCTTCTCCTCACACCTCTGGAGCCTTGGGAGGGCACAAGCCACCCACAGCATCAGTCTAGGGCTCTAAATGGGAGGTGTTCTAGTGGGATCAGCTTTGACCTGCTGGCTGATCCTCTGCCACTTGGCCGAGCAGAGCCCGGGGCAGGGAGAACACTCCTGTTTCCACACTGTCTATATTTAACTGCAACTGAATTCAAGTTAAGGCCAGTTTGGAACGCTGCACTCTCATGATGCCTGCTCTTTGCAGGTAGATGTCTTAACACTGGGCTGAAAGGAAAACCATGACAATTCATCAGAGGTTATTTATTCCCAGAGGTTCAGCTGTACCTTTAAAATCAGATGCATCCGTTGGGTACTTCCTGGTGGCTTTGTGGAGGTGTTTTGCCCAGCTCCAGGGTAGGACACAAGCTTTGGGTCAGCCAAGGTGTCTGGAGGCCTCATATTCTTAGCAGACATTGGCTAAAATGTGGCCAAATCCTAACAAGGAGCATCCATGTCCTCAAATGCAGCAATTAACCTCACGCTGTTCCTCACAGCTGAACTGGATCCACCAGCCTGTGCCAGCAGAGCTGAGTGTTGTCACCACTAGCTTGTCACCACCATTAGCTACACTGAGAGACTGAAAAAACTCTGAGCTTATCAAAAAGCAGCCTGTGAGATGATTTTCTGCTGGATGAAGGCTGTCCCAGCAGGGAAATGCTGGGAGCTCTCCCTGCTTTTCCCTAGCAAAGGAAGGCGTAACAGTGACTGGCTGCAGACTGAAGCCAGAGAAATCCAAATGAGAACTGGAGCACAGGATTTTAATGGGCTGGTAATTATCCATGAGGACAAATTTCTCAAGGGGAACAGGGGGTTGTGGAAGTTTCAAATCAAGCACAGCCCAAAAACGTGGTAGCTCAAACAGCACATGGAGCACATCAACACACAGGGGGGTTTTTGCAGGCAGTGAGGAAAGTATTTTCATGTTTTTTTATGGGCTGGGGGACATGGGGCTGCTGCAGCCAGCTGAACCAAGGCTGCTGCTTCCAGTATCTGATGGGCTTTGTTCTATCAGGCGACGAAACAACATGTAATGCAAGAAAATGGGTCTCAAAAAACCTGGGAATTGGTTGGTACAAGAGTTAGCACAGGGGGAAACTGAAGGCAGGTCACTCTGTGGAAGTGCAGAGAGAACTTATTTCAACACTAAGGTGAAAATTGACATGATCTGGACAAGTTGGCCTGTGTTTAGACCCCCCCACCCTTCTGTGATGGGAGACAGATCCCACATTTCCATGAGAAACAGTTACTTACAGGTACAGACTCTCTAAATAAACTTTCATAGTGTCTTAGTTCCTTCTTTGACAACGAGGCTGGTAGTGATATGTGTGTGTGAGGGAAAAGAAAAGAAGAGAAAATGCTTCTGTGAGACCCCAAACAAGCATATGTTTAAAGAAATGAGTGTTGCAGCACTTGAGAAGAGCTGTGCACCGTGTGCTAGTGAGCCATATGTGTTCTGTAACATACAGTTTCTTCCCTGTGTTTCATGGGTTGGTTCACAGCCATTTTTCTGGAGAGTGGTGTGATCTTCACTGCCTCACCACGGGACAGGAGACAAATGCTGAGTGTGGATTAGAAAGGATGGCAGACTGCCCCTCCTGTGCTTAAGTAAAAATATTATTGATTCACACTTCTGTGTAAGCGAAATCAGAATCTCCAGCCTCCAGCTACCAAGCCTGAATTTAGCAGCCACCACATAGTAAAAGCTCCACACCTCTGCCACAGCTCAGGAAGCTTTTCAAAGGGATCCCCTCACTGCTGCAGGTCCTTTAAATATCTGTCAGAAGTGAGTTGATTTCTTCCCTTTGGTCTGTTCACTCCACCCTGTGCTACATAACCATCAGGATGGAGTTACACCGAAACAAACCACAGCTCCTTTGGATGAGGCTGTGTCTGTCTCTTGATCCAGGAGTTAGGATTCTTCAGGTTGTCAGGAGGGTAGTGGGTTGCAGGATGCCCTTTCCTCTGATGCTGCTGGCAGGGTGAGCAGCAGGGATGTGGCAATGAACTGTTTTGGTCCCACCTGATGGCTTCGCTCAGCTATAAGCCAGAGCAGAGCTCTTAAGTATGGGAGGCAGCTTATCCTCAGCTCCCACCTCCTCCATCAGGAACTCCATGAATTGTTTGAAGAGAGAAGTCTCTGAACCTAAGCAGGAAAAGAGACAACACCAGCCTGACTGCATCTGGAGTGACTCCTGCTCTGCTCTCTCACTCTGCCTCACCTCAGTGCAGTGGAGCTAGGACCCGATCCCTGTGCTGGGAAAGGCAGCAGAGGTTTGCTGGTCCATAAATCCACTTTGCACTGGTGGTGACTGGGCTTAAACAAAGAGGCTGACAAAGCAGAGCAGAAAAAGAAGAGCTTTCAAGACTTTCAACCGAGAAACAAAGCAGCACTATCCTGAAATGACTAGCTCTCCACTTGCTTGTGATCCCCAAGCTGCCTGGCCCTGGCAGGCTGCACATTAATGCCTTATTAGCTTGCACTTGGTGTTCTCATCATGCTGCAAGAGAGAGAGGGACAGAGGGTTTTTAACACCTCCAAAAGTCCCTCCACCACTGCAGGGGAGGACCTGCCTGCCTTTTGTTAGCATTTCTTCCCACTGAGAACAAGACCTGCCTGATGGATGAATGCAGGGACCCAGAAATAGGGAATTCAGAACCCTGTTCTGACTGATTGCAGGGGTGATCTGCACGGTCTGCCTTTCCACTGGAAACTCCACTGAGTTTCAGAAAACTCTGCTGCCAGTACATTCAAGCAAATAAACAGGTTGGAACGGTGAGTGGAGCCCCCCAAAAATTCACTTGCAGATATTCACAGGCCAGGCTGATCCACTAGCTCAACACTGAAGTACTACAGGAAGCCTCAGACAGACAGGCATCAGCGTGCTGATAAAAACACAACTTGGTTTGTTCCTGGCACGACTCTGGAAGGGAGCTGGCATAACTTTTGTACAGCAGATTCCTTTATGAGGTGATAAAGGAGGCAGCATATTGAATAACGAGCCCTCTTGAGGAAAATTTTGTGGAAACTAGAGAGGTTTTGCCCAAAATCACACTGCAGAATTGCAGCTTCCTAAACTGCACCAACCTACAGCGTGTGCAGTCTGGGAGCCAGCTGCTTGCTAACTCTTGCAGCCAGAATTTGCTGACATGCAAAACCTTCCCCCCTTTTGTATTTCATCTCCATTTCTCATCCTCTTCTGCTAATGCTAAAGAAATGACATGATCTGAGGCTGCAAAACTACACAGCCACTGCTTTCAATTCATGGGCACGATGCCTGGGCTCTCCCCCTGCTTTGCAGTCCAAAGGACTCTGAATATCTTGCTTAACTCTTCTCCTGTTTCTGCTGCCGAATGGCCTGTAGAAAGATATCCTTCACTTGGTCCATTGTGTCCTGATACAGTTTGAAGTCTTCCTCTTTCTTTCTCACAGTCGTTTCCAGAGCTGCCTTCAGAGCTTCGTTCTCATCCAGCTGGATCATAAGCCTATGAGGGAAACAAAGGGAAACTTTCATGTGAGCTGTGGAGCTTCAAAGCAAATTCGATCAGTGCTTCAGCTCTAGGGGAGAAAACCCTGCAACACATGATCTCTGGTAATCTTAGGACAGGCGTGAGAAAGGGCAGACCTGACACTTGTTCCTTCTCTCTTTGAGGTAGAAAAGAGCATTAGATGACCAAGATACTTTGCAGATCTCTTTTGAGAAAAGTTTCTAATTTTATTTTCGCTAATGAGCTTTGCAATCAACGCAGAAGGAAAGAAAAAGACAACAACAACAACAAAAAAAAGGTGTGCTCCTTGTGTGTCTTTTGTGTTGCTCACCATCTGCATTAGCTTAACTTTCCCAGCGCAGTGATTAGGAAATTTGTGTAAGAAAGAGAGACCAGAGGATCTGTGACTTCCACAGTTTGCTGGGTTTGACCTTCTGAGGAGTGACAGGACAGCACGGAATGTGAGCTCCTGTGAGCAACAGAGCAGGGAGGAAGGGAAACCACCAGACCTGGTGCTCAGCTCCTCTATCTGCGATTCCAGAGGCAACTTGGAGAGCTGGGCTGCAGAGAGCTCCTTCCTATCACTCACACTCAAGGTGGGTTTGGAGTGATGTGCAGACTGGCCTGTAGATTTAATAAAAAAAATGGGAGTTTTAGTAAAACAAGCGACCATTTTCACATGGCAGCAGACTGAGTAAATCTCAGGAAACCATGAATAAATACTAAGGAATCAGTTCAATTCTACACATATCCAAGAAGATACTGTAACTATGTAAGACAGACTTTTATTTTAATCTCCTTTCAGCAAAATTAAAACATGGTGAGTTTGCATTTCAGGGCTAAATGCAGGAATATGTGTGCCTACCTATTCAGAGAAGAAAAAAAAACAACCCCAAAACATTTAAGTGGCCAAAGCAACAGGTGACAGAAAGAGCTGAAAAGATTTATTTTGATATTGACCTTGTCATTCTGTTTCACTTGATTATGGCAACTGTTGCCTCCTGTGATAATTCTGTGTGTGGCACACACTGAAACAGCTTTTGTAAAGCACTTTGATCCTCAGCACAAACACAGGTTAAACACAGTAAAGTACTTAACTGTGCACATCAAACTAAAGGTTTGAAGTATCCAAGGTTCTAAATCTGGAGTGTTTTCCTAAATAAAGGCCTACCCAAAACATGCAGCACTGCTCCTGTCAGCCTAAAAGAGACACAAAGCCTTTTTTTTTTCAGGGCTATAGAGAAAGCATAATTCAAATTTACTGCTGAGACTGAAAAAGCAAAAAACTGTGAATTAGCCAGTGAATTCATACAATGGAAGAAGGCTCTGAGAAGACAGGCAAGGATGATGTGCTCAAGAAGTTCAGAAAGGAATGTGGGAAGTGACCACAGCAATTGTAGAGGATGTTGCACTTATCCCAACACCAAGGGGGCTGGAGGGTGGTCTTTGCTGTAGATAAACAGCTGAATCAGTTGAGCACCTGTAAGTGGCTTTCTCTGAAATAACCAGTGGAAAGTACCACCTACCTTGAGCCAGCCAGCCCAACATGAGGGAAGTGTCAATATGGTTCAGCCCAACAAAGAGTATAAAAATCAAACAACCAGCAAAATGAACTTTGGAGAAAACAGGTTTGACCTGGCTTTAACCCTTACATTCTTCTCTGGCAACTGGGGGCACCCAGCATGGTGACAGTGAACATCTAGGTTGGCAACAGGAATCACATGTGTGTTGTGAGTTGGCTGTGTACTGCAATGGCTACACCGTGCTCAGGCTGTGATTCCACCACATGGCTCCATGGCTTTTCCAAATTAAATTCCCACTTAATGTCAAATGTCCTCAAATAGGTTAATTGGGTACTAAACCACCAGATCCTTCTCGCGTGGAATAGACATGGTCAGAGAGTATTTGACTCAAAAACACACGAGAACAAAAGGCTTTGTTGTATAACCAAAGAATGCCTTTGATCTTGAAGTTGTGTTTTATATGACAGAGGAAAACCTGCTGTTACTTACCTGTTCTCCTCAGGGATTGTTCTTTGCTCATTAGAAATTTGGATAAGAGAAAAAAAACTGAAAAGCATGAATAATTTTAAAACACAACTGGGTTGTTTCTAGCTCCTCAGCACCGTTATCTACTTCCCTTGAACTGAAGAGACTAGAAACATCAGATTAGCAATTAGATCAGCTCTCTCCAATTTTACACTTTCAGAAAGAAAAGAAAATATTATGTTAATTAGCAGGTTCTCTAGTCTCTATTTTACATTCAAGGTTTTCATTCCTTCTTATTTCTTCAACTATCTGGCATGAAGGCATTTAGATAACCTACATGCTCTGCTGAAGAGATGTGTTACAGACTTGTAGACTCGTTTCTTGTACCAACTCCAGAGAGTTTTTGCACATCCCAAGAGGCTGAGCTCTCTTCAGAGAAGGGTGCTGAAACAGACTTTTACCTGCTCATCTTATGGACTGGGATCTGGGGTGTTCAGCCCAGAGAAAAGGAGGCTGAGGGGAGATCTTATCACTCTCTACAACTGCCTTAAAGGAGGTTGTTAAGAGGTGGAGATCAGGCTGTTCTATGAGATTACAAGTGATAGGACAAGAGGTAATGGCCTCAAGTTGCACCAGGGGAGGTTTAGATTGGATGTTAGGAAGAATTTCTTCACTGAAAGGGTTCTCAGGCATTGGAACAGGCTGCCCAGGGCAGTGGTGGAGTCACCATCCCTGGAGGTATTTCAGAGTCATATAGATATAGTACTTAGGGACATGGTTTAGTTAAGGACTTGTCAGGGTGAAGTTGATGGTTGGACTCGATGATCTTGAAGGTCTTTTCCAACCAAGGTGATTCTGTCATTCTGTGACTTAAAGAGGATTTCTTCTTATTAATCTTACTGCCAATCCTTCTCTACATTTGCTTTTGGTCCTTAAGCAGACAAGGCTAATGAACTAAATCTTTAGTAAGAAGGAAACTGCCACACCAGGAAGAGCAGTCTGCTCCCCCTGGCCATGAAATGCCAGTCTCCCAGAGATGAGTTACCAAATGGTCACTACAGCACAACAGCTTGACCAAAATGGCTCAGGACCTGGAGAGTTTATGACTGTATCTCTTTGAGGTTGTCAGGGAAATCTAAGTGGAGCACATGTCTGATAACAGAACAACACATCAACACTTTACCAGGTTGTATAAAAGTCTAAGTATTCAAAAATCCAGCTATATTGTCCTCTAGGAGACAGCACCAAAATGCTCCCACACTCTTCAAGGCATGGAGTCAGGAAGAAGTGCACCAGTGAGAGCTGTTTTCCCACAGCTTTCACTTGGCTACTACCTGTCCCTGATTTCTTCCTCTGGGCATCTGCAGAACCATATGAAGGCTCCAAAGCCTCTCACCTCCAAACCCTCCTGGGAATCACAAAGGCCATCCCATGATACCACTTCTGTGAGGCCCAGCACTACTCTCTTACCAATAGAAATGTCCTGTATTCTGCAGGCCAAAGGTTGCAGCACTTTGTTTCTAATCACTGTGTTTCTATGAGGATCTTAGCTTTTCTGCACTACTTTTTCTGCTGTCAGGCTCTGGGTTAATCCAGGTAAGACAGCTCTAAAAAACAGTGCTTGCAGAAAAAGACATGACAATGAGTCAGTCTTGGCTGCAGCCCTATCCTATAATCAAGTAATAATAGAATACCAGGTTGGAAGGACTCAAGGATCATTTGGTCCAACCTTTCTTAGCAAGGACTCAAGAGTTCTGCTCTAAGGAAAAGATCTGTATTTTACAGGGGGGAGTTGGCTTGAAGCAACCACTTGGTCTCCGTTCAGGATAAAAGCTTCTCTGAATCACAGAAGCACAGACTGGTTTGGGTTGGAAGGGACCTTCAAGTTCATCCAGTTCCAACCCCCCCTGCATGGGCAGGGACACCTCCCACTAGACCAGGTTGCTCCAAGCCCCATCCAGCCTGGCCTTGAACACCTCCAGAGATGGAGCAGCCACAGCTTCTCTGGGCAACCTGGGCCAGTGTCTCACCACCCTCATAGTGAAGTATTTCCTCCTAATGTCTCATCTAAATCTCCCATCTTCCAGTTTTAAGCCATCACCCCTTGTCCTCTCACTACAAGCCCTTGTAAAGAGCCCTGTTCTCATATACTTAATTCTCCCTGTACACTGAATGGGTGAATGGCCATGCTTCCCTTGAGGCCTTCAACACTGTGTAGATGTTAGACTGGAGACTCCAGCTCTCCTGTATGGATTGAGATCATAGTGAACAACACCATGATATCCTGCATCACAGCCCTGCTGCAGAGAGAATTTACTGTTAAACAGGCATGTGACCAAGGGCATTACAATGGGAGCTGCAAAGAAATGCAAAGCAGTTACAGGAGCACTTCTTACCTCAGCCTGACCCAGCCTAAGGAGCAACATGACACCAGTGCAGGTGGAAAAGGAGATGACAGCTTCTACAGGTCATAGTGCTCAGTACAGGTCAGCTCTAAGGTGAGGAGGTAGCATCAGTACAACTGTAGTGCTGGATGGAGCCAGGATGGAAAGCCACACCATGCATCTGCTGAGCTGCAGGGCAGTCTCCCCATGGCCCAGGATCATGTGCTTCAGCATGGGGCAGGCCAGGAGCTCACACAAGGTCTCTAATGAGGCTTGTGAGCTCTCTGATCACCCTAACTCAGCCTGAGGCATCCGAGTGTTTGCCAAATTGAAATTCCTGTTCCTACTGTCCATATCCTGGCATTTGAAGTCTTTTTACTTTATGAAAATACATATAAGAAGGGAAACGACTGGAAGAGTTTCCTTAAGAATATGTCCCATTTTATTGGTTTGGACACTTAACAGAATCAGAGTCCTTAAGCAATAAAGGGATCTGATCAGGGAAATAAAAAATTAACATCCACCATGAATTCTTCCCCTTTAACTGTGCTAGTGAGGCTTTCGTATTTATAGCAGGAGATTATCATGTTCATGGGATAATAAATTACACCAGATCTAATTACTTCATCACCAGCAGTAGTTTTTCATAGGCACTGACAGGCCTTAAATTGGGATGCATCCTCTAATTGTGCTCTTAACCTTCAGCTGAAACTCTCAGGCAGAAGTGCAAAGGGAACACAGCAGTGGACATGGTGGCAACACAGGGCAGGGTCAAGTTTTTTTTCTGTAGACTGTCATCCCAAAAGTCCTGGGCCCACTTAAACCTGTGGCAAAACCCTCTTGAATGAACTGGGGCCAGGAGTTCACCTTCTGCACTGCTCCATGGGTGGGAGTAGGTCCAGATCTCCACGTGTAAGGCCAAGCACTGGTGTAGGTTGCATAGATAAGAGCCCGAAAGTTGTTTCTGTCTATGAAGCACAGAGGTGGGAATGGGGACATAGTTGTAGGTAAGTGCTCCACCTCACCTGTTTTGCTCCTCAGGGGAGGTTTCTGAGCACCTCTGCTCCTCCCTGGATCCATCTGCAGTTTTTCAAGCTGCTGTTCCAAAACAAGACCATGGCGCCGCTCTTCCTGAAGCCTCTTCTGAGCTTCCAAGATTTTATGGCTGCCTTCCTCCACCCTGATGTGCAAAAAGAAAAGGTAATTCAGCTCAACTTTGTGGTTTTGTTACTATTAAGGATCAGTCAGTCTCCATCCTGAACGCTGCTTCATGCTGCATTGCTCCCAACAGAGGGAAAAGGAGAATTTTCCATGCATCCCAAGGCTGAAATCCCAGTGTAATTGTTCCAGATGACATCCTCTAAAACAGAATTAACTAATGAGTACAGTTGGAAATAATGGGTTCATTAATGGAGGTTGCCCAGATCCCTTCACACTGAGTGGATTTACCACTCAGATGAGCAGGCAAGCTGCAGATCCCTGAAGAGAGATCGTTTATTCCAGGAATGATAAAGTGCATTTCTTTAAACATACTGGGAAAATTTGGAAGGAAAAGAGTTTATAAAAACACTGTCTAGGCATTTAGCTGGTTTGCATGAATTACCTGCAAGTAAGAAAAGAAACTTGATACTGCTTGTAGTAGACTTGGCCATTCAACTTGACTGTGGAAGGAACTGAGTGGAAAAGAAGCTGATGGTTCCCTCTCTGTTCACCCCACACAACATCTTAGAAAATTAATGGCAAAAAATTTGATGTGTGCCCACGGATGCAGTGAGTGGTGCCTCTCGTGTGGGGCAGCACCTGGTATGAAATGATTTGAAGGAGTTTAAAGCTAGAGAGAAACCTGACTGGGCTCACTGCAGAGTAACAGAATTTCCTTCTTGACCTCACAGGTGATGGCTGATTAATCCCTGAATCAAGAGATTTGATGAGTCTTATTTCCCTCCTAGCTGGCATAACTAAAAAAAATTAATATATTACAAGCATAGTAAAATTATATCAGTGTCTTAAAAGTCTAGCTACAGGCAAGACTCTGACCTGCTGTGGCAGTGAATTATCAGGCTGGTGGCATGCTATGAGAAATTCTATTTTCTCCCAGTGGTTCTGCATTCACTGAACTTTGATTTGACCAGGTGGTAGCAGCCACATTAGACAAACAGTGAGGAAAAATGACAAGCCTGGTCAGTTTTTGTTAAATCTTCTGCCAACAGGAATAACTTAAACTAAAAGGTTCCTCTAGCTCTTCCCCTTTTCCCAGCAGGGCCCAATCCCACCAACCATTTACAATGCAGCATCTTCTGTATATTCTGCTCCAGAGAATATTGGGAAACACAGTCCTAAGCTCTGGCAGCTGCTGTGGGAAAACCCCACTCGTGTAACCATTACCAGTGTTCCCCTCTTGACTTCATCATTATATATACATCACTTGACACTCTGACAGGGGGAGAAGAGGAGGAATGTGTGATTATTTTACACACATTCACGTTGAAACATGACTGGGTGCTGTTTTATCCTGAGGCCTTCCAAGACTTACTGCAGACAACCTCACAAAATTTATATTACCTGCAGGAGCTCTGGATAAATGTGTGATAACCGTGGAGCTGCTGAATCATCAGGCTGTGATACATTTTACAAGTAACTGTGCTTTTCACTGACTCTGTGCTCTTCATTATCCCATATTCACAATGGCCCCATTTCAGCTATCACTGACACCTCCATCCTCAGCTCATTGCAAAGCTCTAGTCAAGTCATTAGGCTTACAAACACAGATAAGATTCTCCCAGCTTGTATTTCCAAGATTCAGCTCTTAAAAACACTTCTACTGCAGTTATATGTATAAAATAAATAATGTATTTTTCTGACTGTGATTAATTGTACAGGACAAAAGTTAAACAAGTGAGAAATGGTAACTATTGTAAAATAAAGCAAGCAAGAAAGCAACTAGTGCCTACTGTGTTCAAAAGCACAGAGACAAAAAGTATGTCTTCCTACAAGCTGCAATACAAATTTGGGTACCAGAGAACACACATTCTTTACCCAGGAAAAAAAGTAGCTGAAAGGTGTCCCAAGAGAAAAGACTTTGCTTTCTCTGCCCTCCTAAAACATAGTTTGCTCTTAACATCATCATACATTGAATAATAGAAAAAAAAAATAAATCACCACTATGCTTCAGTTAAACCAGAAATAATTCACTTAGAAGAGGATGCAGTGAGACTTAAAAGAATGTGAAAAGCTTTTGGAAGGAGAGTCAGATTATAACTATAATTACAGTATTTACTACTGATGAGTAATATTACTGCCTAAATAACACCACACCTATATAAATACTGAATTCTAGTTTTATGAAGGTGCAGAAAGCTTGGAGATTGCTCTGTTTTTTCCCCTGCCCTTTGTTCTAAAACAATAATGAGAAAAATGAATCACCAGCTGGGCAACGGAATCGAGCAGAAACATTTTGAGAGCCCCTGTTGGAGGAAAGGATCCCCCTGGCAGCCTGTGAGAGGCACTACATGCTACAGACTCACACACGTCCCAAGTGCTCCTTAATCCCAGCATCCCACAAAGGATCCTGGCAGAATCAGGCACTACCTTTTCTGCAGCACAGTGACCAGTTGCAGGAGCCTGTCTCTTTCCACTTCAGCAGCCTGGCACAGGGCCTTGTGCTCTGTGATCTGTGTCTGCAGCACTTGCAAATCCAGGCTGTCAGAGCCAGCGAGCCTAAAAGCAGCAGAAGTGTGGAGAGTCTGTTTCTCATTCCACAAATGAAAGAAATGAAACAAAGGCAGGATTTGAAAAAAAAACATCTCAAAATGCCAACGTCTGAAGACCAAGCCAGAAGGCAGAGGCAGGCTCCCTAACCCCCCCCCCCCAGCATCAATCTCCATACTGCAACAAATGGGACAGAAATATTTGGAAATAAAGCCCCCATGAGTTTCATCTGAAAGGGTTTTCCTTCACATGGATGCTTTCCCTCCCCATCACCCCTGAAAACAACCTTCCACCTCTGGTCAATTCACTGTCACTGACTCTCCCCCCCTTGCTACTGCCCAAGTAAAAGCTGCCTGTGTGTGGGTTCTCCAAAGTGCTGGGCCAAGCTGCTAAGTGGCAGCCTATTGATTTCCAACCACTGAAAGGCTTCAGGCAGCCTTAGGACAATGGTTGTTCTTGTGCCTAAAACGTGATGAAAGGAAGGGGCAGTTTTCCCATGAATCCCATTGTGATGTATTTCATTACCTCTCCAACCTCTCAGCACAGGAGTATGGAGGAGTATCTCCTTTAGAGCAAAAAGAAGGAGAAATCTTGGTGATTGGGGATTTACGGGGCATAAAATGAGCAGTTAAACTAAAAAATTAAGATAGCAAGAAGACACTAGAGACTCAGGTAGGAAGGATGGTGAAAGAGGCTGTTTGCTGCAGGAACAAGACAGACAAGGATAAGGCTTGTCAGCAGCTTCTGGAGCATGGCAGGAAACCTTCCTTCTTCATGAAGTTTACATACATACCTTCCAGGTGTGATGTTAGCAGGGAGAAGGGAAGGCTTAGTAGCTGCTGACTCTACAAGAGTGTGGCCCATCTTGGACACTGTGCTGAGAGGAAGACAGTTTAGTTAGACACTGAGCTCCACAGAGGGCAATGCTCCAAGAACTCAGGTCATTTTCCAATGCCTGTGTTTATTGCTGCCTTGTAGGGAAAAGACTCCCAGAGCCTAAGTTGGTATCACACAAGCTTTGCATACACAATAGCTCAGCTTGCTCCCTGACTCAAAAACTTGCTGTAAAAACACTTTTTACTGTGTGTGTTTGACTGTGTTGGCATGTTGCATGCTTTCATGACCAGTGGAACCCCTGTTTTGCAACAAGTGCACAACTTTTATTTCTGAATGCCTTTTAAAAATGCACTTTCTATGGTTTTCTGAAGCCTTCTACTTTATGGAGACCCTCAGGAAGTTCTGTCAGGCTTCAAGTTGTAAGAGAAGTCAAGTGATAATACTAGAGCATCACTCTCAGTCTGGATGAGTTTTATGCATAACTTGGGGCCTACAGGAAAGCTGGGGTGGGATTTTTGATAAGGGGAGATTCAGATGAGACATTAGGAGGAAATTTTGTAGTGTGAGGGTGGTGAGACACTGGCACAGGTTGCCCAAGGAAGTTCTGGAAGCCCCATCCCTGGCAGTGTTCAAGGCCAGGTTGGATGGGACTTGGAGCAACCTGTTCTAGTGGGAGGTGTCCCTGCCCATGCAGGGGGCTGGATCTAGATGATCTTTAAGGTCCCTTCCAACCCAAACCATTCTGTGATTCTATGATAATGGTATGTGTGCTCGGGACATAAAGTTCTAGTGTGTGTTTGCTTTCCAAACTTGAGCTCAGCTGCCTAAAGGCAAGTCCATCTAGACTTAGCCCATGTTTCCTTGTCCTTAGACTGCAGCTAACAGAGGATAAAGCCTTGATATCATGGAATAGGCAGAGCTGCCTTCTAGACTAGGAGTGGTTAATCCTAAAATCAAGTTAAGGTTGATAAAGACAGAAGTGGTCCAGTCTAACAGTGCAGATTTTTACTTTGACATCTCCAAGGGGCTCTTGTTCCTATTTATAGCATTTTTCATTTCATCTTTCCTGATAGGAAAAGATGATTCACTAAAGTAAAATGGAAGGGAAATTCATCAGTATATTGAAGTTAATAGAATGAGTGAGCCCTGCTGACCAAGTTATTAATGGCTCTTGCAGTTTTCAGCCTCATTCATTGCCCACTTGACATATCAGCTATTTTCATGCCAGAGCTATGTTAGCCACATATACAAAGCAGTAATTTATGCATTGCACTTTGTGGCTTCTACAAAGCCATTACCCAAGTTTATTTTCCTGCCTGCCTTCCTGCCTACCATCAGCAGATATACAAAGTTAAAAAGTGGGTAAAATATGGGCTTTATCCAGGGAAGTGCAACTGATGCAGAGGTGGAAGTGGGAGAATAAAGTCAGTCAGAAGAGTGCAACAATGGAGATGAGGAAACTTCAAATAAAGGGCTTTTTAACTCTAACTTTTAAAAAATGTTGTAGTTATGCTTTACGTATACTGAGGGATACAGCTGATAATTTTAAAGCCAAACTCAGTGTCTAAAGTAATGTGGTACATGTGTTGTGTTAAAATTACACAGAAGAAATCAGTTGCAAACTGAACTGGATGAAAAATTTCCTCCTTCCTCAGAAGTCTCAAAACCTCATTGTCAATTAGACCACGAACTCTTTAGCAACAAGACCAGCATTTTAGCAGGAAAAGATATAATTTGCCCTGGTATTATGGTCCCTTTCCACAGCCAGTGTGACCCAGAGTCACAGCAGTGTAAACAAAAATGAGATTTACAGCTGTATTAAGATTAGTGTAATTTACATGGTCCTCAGTAAGGCTTTAAAAAGGGTGTTTGTTAAGAACAAATGATGTGCGTTTTTTTCAACATTTCTGCAAGTAAATCCTACCCAAAGTGTATTTATTGATCTAAATAATGCTCCAGTGATTTAGTGCTTACTTGAAATGGAGTTCTGTATTAATTCTCCACCCTGCTCTCAGAAGTCTGCTCATTAGAAGCCCTGTTTGTCATAAGAGAGAAGAATCACAGGCACTTAAGCTAACCACATAAACATTATCTGAGCTGGGGAAACAGAATTAGCTGCACTGCCATCATGCCCAATGTAGTAATGTCTGCAAGTCTGTGTATCTTTCTGTGTTCCAGGATGAAAGTCCAAGAGATAACGTGATTAGAGATTCCCAAACAGTGTAAACCCTGCCACAGCTGTTGGCACACAGCACTTGTGGTTTGCTACAGTTGTCTGGGAAAACCACACTTTGGAATAACTCACAACAAATTTAAACCCTGACATTAGGGTCTTCTTACCGAGCAGATCCCATCCTCCCAACCTGACTGCTGCCTGATGCCAGGGTAAAACCTGGCTCTTCTGAGTGCTCAGAAGGTGGTGGATCAGCAGCTCCTGAACCGTCCCCTTGATGGGCAGATTTCTTCTGTTAATGTTGGAGCAGGTTATAAAACCAATTACACACTTGAAAGGAAAACAGTAGCATCAATGCCTAATCAGCAGCTTGCAACCATTGCTACAACCATGCCAGAACTTTTGGTTCACAGGACCTCTTCAGAAACTTTTCTCTAGAGGGCCCTTCCAACTCTGACAACTCTGTGATTCTCTCCACTGCAGGATGGGAACACTGCAAGAGTCAGTAAAAAGTGCAGTTCCAGATGAAATCAGAGGGTGCACATGGTGTTGGTAGAGAACCCACAGCACAGCCCCACCACTACCACTGCCAGCAGGGTTGGTTTGTGTCCCCAACCCAAGTTTCATCGTGGATTCAATGCTCTACCCCTCATTACTGAGGTATCTGACAGATTCCTGATCTCACCATAACCCCACAAGGGTTTGATATCAGTGGGAATAGTGGGAATGGAATTTGGCTGGGAGAGCTGGGGCTGTCCAGCTTAGAGAAAAGGAGGCTGAGGGGGGATCTCATCAATGCTTGTAAGTATCTACAGGGGGTGTCAGGAGGATGGGGCCAGACTCTTCTTAGTGGTGTCCAGTGACAGAACAAGGGGCAGTGGTCACAGACTGGTAAACAGGAGGTTTAACCTAAATATAATATTTTTACTTCTTATATAATATGCCTAATAACCTAAATACAGGAAAATGTTTCTTTACTGTGAGGGTAACAGAGCACTGGGACAGGTTGCCCAGGAAGGTTGTGGAGTCTCCATCCCTGGAGACATTCCAAACCTGCCTTGCTCTAGAGGATCCTGCTCTGGCAGAGGGGTTGGACTAGATGATCTTCAGAGGTCCCTTCCAACCCCCAGCATCCTGTGACTCTGTGACACCAGGCCACATGAGAAGCCTTTGGCAGGTTACTGGCCATCCTCCCACCTCCTGTGCCTGTGCTCTGGCAATAGCATCACCTGGCTTATGTTAGTTTGCAACACCAGGCCATAAAAGTTGAAAACATTTTTAAGATACTCGTCCATAAGGGGCCAACTTTCCCAATTCTTTCATCTGTACAAGGAAACTTCCATATGCCTGACCCCCTGAGGACTCAGACTCAGACTCCAATAGCTTGGAGACCTGGGGGAGAGGAATTTTTTGAAGTGATAAACAGTGGGAGATGAGAATAACTTACTAGGGATCCCATCACTCCATGAGAGAATGTAGCTGGGCACATGGCAGCTTGCTGATGGTGGCCTCACCTATGTTTGTTGGCTTGCTTCCTTCAGCAGCTAAGGATGCTGAAGAGTGAGAAGTCCCCACCACAGCCCACCCTTGCTGTCAGGCATGTGACAGTCTTGACATGGAGCCACATGTGGATTTGATTGATATTTCTATGTTTTCTGCTGCCTAAACAGCTTGCAGAAATGTTATGTATAAATAGGAAGGAAACCTAAGAGTTACAAGAGACAATTTCTGCTTTATCATTCCATCAGGAGAGACTGTCAGTAGGACAGGTACTAGTGTCTCGAGCTAGCAACCATCTCAGATAACAAGGGAGACAGAAGTGGAAGAGCAGATCTAAACTGATTACAAATTTTCTCTGTCTACCTGAAGTGTGAGTTGCTCAATCTCCTCTTCCAGCTCTTTAACCTTTGCCTCTCGTTCAGCCACCATCTGTCTGAGCTGCTCTACAAGGCAGTTTTGTTTCTGGACCTCACTGTTCAAGTGTTGCCCTAACATCTGCTGGGACTCCTTGTTCTTCTCATCCTGCTGGCTCAGGTGCTTTAAGATCTCCTGCATTTGCTTCTGTTGGCTCTGAGAAAAGAGAAACCATGAGTGACATCTTCACTTTTCTACCCAACGATTAGGACTCCCTGGGTGTTCTACACCCTCCAAGACCCAATTAGGAATTCTGGACCAAGCCAACCCCATTCCTTGGTGTAAGCCCACTGATGTGCTACTCCAGGAATTTGGTTCATTATGTTTGAAGTGTGAGATCACCTTGTCTTGTTCTCTGCACAGCACATCCACTTGCAATGCCCAGACACATGTGGCTGCCTGGTAAGGGCAGCCTGTCCCCACTGGCCCCTCTTGGTCATATCAAGATTTTAGTGACTGGATGGTGCAAGTAGAAAAGACCTGAGCAATGGAGAGCTTCAGTTTGCTGGCAGCTTTGCTCCTAAGTGTAGCAGAAAAGAGAGCAGGAAAGGCTGGCCTTTGACAAAGACTTTTTCATACATTGGATAAAAGTAAAGGTTTCAATTTGCTTTTGTGGGAAATTAGAACACCATCAGATTGTGTGATGGTGACATTAAAAGCTGAGGGTTGTATGGGACCACAGCTATGAGGTTAGGATGTTTTACCAGTGGGTTTTGGAGTTTTTCTCACACTGACAAATCTAACACTTGTTGGACAGTTGGTTCTGTCAGGCCAACAAACTGCAAGCAAGGTGCTGCTTTGACGTAAGGGGTAAAACAGGATAACCATTCCCAAATAAACTTACATCTTTCTGAAATAATTTTAGTGAGAATGCTGACACTTAGCAGATTAACAACTACTGTTTGGCTCCTCTAATCTGCCAGTCAGGACAGATACTTGGTGTGCAGAAAGGACAGTGCCAGCTTACTCATGTCTTAGCTAAAACTCAGTTCAGAAGTAAGGAGATATTAGTGATTTGAAACTTGTGAGGAGCTGGATCAGGAAAAAACCTACTAAGAAGTGGCATATTTTCTAATATATATATATATATTTTTCATTCTTATAATTGGGGGAGACTACTTAGAACCATGGCAGGACAAAAGGAGCCTGCAAGACCATGAAAGCAGCCATTTATTTCAGCTTGAGTCTCCACTAATACTCTTGGTTTTAAAGAGGCCCTCTCAGCTCCAGCTGCTCCGAGTGAAGGTCTGCAAGGTTTAGTACTCATGGTTCAGCTTGTGAGTTTTGGGCTGTGTAACACAACAAAATGAAGTGCAAGATTGCAGAGATTCTCAGAAAAAAAACCAAATCTACCAACGGAGCTGAAAGGAGAACAGAAAATACAGTCCAGCTTCATAGGTCAGGAATGAAGCCCTTCCTCTCTACCTGCTAGACAATCCTGTTTCAATCCTTCTGCAACACATCCCTTACCACACTTGCAGCTTAGAGCCTCTCGACTGCAACGGTGTCTTTGCATGATCTGATCCAAAATGAAGGGCTTTAGCTGACTACAAAACCTCTGGCTGTCACAGCTTGATTCATCAGGCCCCCATACACCCTCAGGTTGTCCGTGTCATGGTGTCATTAAATGACATCATGTTTGATCACTCAGAGAAAGAGGGTTGGTCTGCAGGGGCTGGGACCAAGAGGAAGAGTCAGACTGTACCAGTAAGGCGTCGATGAGCTCATCGTCGTGCTTCCCTTTCTCCAGCAAGGTTATGATCTGTCCCTTCAGGGTTTTCACTTCACTGCACAGTACTTTGTTCCTGGCTTTGGATGCATCAAGTCTTTTTTTCACTTCCTCGTGACTCTTCTGGAGAGCATCATGTTCCCCAGTGAGTTTCTGCAGTGATGCAAACACATCACAGGGAGTGACAGTTAGAGCCTATCGCCAAGCCCCAGGTGCTTTGGTCAGCTAAAGAAATCACACATTGCCTGGTAGAAGCCAAAAAAATGGAATTGTACACCAAATCATCCCTAAGTAAGTAGAAATCATAAATGCTACTACTCACTGCCTGCTTGCCAGCATGGAAAAAGGTCTGTCTGCTCAGGAATACAAGTGGACTAGGTTGATTCATTACGTGCCAGGGTGCAAATGATAATTTTGTGTTAAAATCCAACTCTTTATGCTCCTGCTTTTTCATCTGCCTCCTCAGTCTCCATGGGGAAGCTCTCTGCCTTCCAGACATGGGGTGGTGATGTCACACTGTCTACTAGACACTGTCTTAGGCATATGCTGCCCCCCTGAGCCATGCCTTCCCCTAGATAAAGGCAGGTCGAGGGAGGGGATTCTCTCCCTCTGTTTGGCTCTTCTGAGAACCCCCTGCAGAGCTGTGTCCAGTTCTGAAGGCCCCAACACAAGAAGGACATGGAGCTCTTGGAGTGAGGCCAGAGGAGGGCCACAAAGATGCTCAGAGGGCTGGAGCACTTCTGCTAGGGAGACAGGCTGAGAGAGTTAAAGTTGTTCAGTCTGGAGAAGAGAAGGCTCCGGGGAGACCTTAGAGCACCTTCCAGTGCCTGAAGGGGCTCCAGGAAAGCTGGGGAGGGGCTTTTGACAAGGGCAGGGAGTGACAGGACAAGGGGAACTGTTTCAAGTTGAAAGGAGGGAGAGCTAGATGAGATATTAGGAAGAAATTGTTTCCTGTGAGAGTGGTGAGACACTGGAACACATTGCCCAGGGAAGCTGTGGCTGCCCCATCCCTGGAAATGTTCAAGGGCAGGTTGGATGGGGTTTGGAGTAATCTGGTCTAGTGGGAGGTGTCCCTGTTCATGGCAAGGGGTTTGGAACTAGATGATTTGTAATGTCTTTTCCAACCCAAACCAGTCTGTGACACCATGATTCTATGAAACTGCCCAGGGTGCCTGCTAGCAGTGACATAGTAATGGTCACCAACAGGGGAGGTTACTGTGAACGGAGCCTGAAACACAAAAGCAGAAGTGGAACTGTGCAGATTACAGCTGCTGAGGAAAGCCTTCCCTGTGCTGTGTGCCTGTAGCTATAAAATCTTCCCTTTCATTCTCATGGCCAAGACTGAGAGGTGTGGATCACCCCATTGCTCATTCTGTTGCATGGTTACATCGTGGTGACAAAAGCAGCAGCTAGTGAAGCTCTGGGATGGTGCCAGATGGCCTCTGCAGGAGCAAATACAGGGAGGGAGCACAGGGAGGTATGTTTTGCTAACCTGAATATGTGTAGCTGACTCCTACCCTCCATGTTTCCTGTGGACATAGGTCTACAAATCCTTTCCACCTCAGGATTTACTACCTATGCCAGCAGCTCTAGCCTCATTCAACCCCTAAACGCAGTTTACTTTTGGAGCTGCACGACAGCCCAGGGCCTCTCTCCCTCTTCCTAACATCACATATCAAGCACAGTTGTCAAGTGGCCATGTTGCAGGTCAAGTAGATGCATCTGACACATGAATCATGCAGCAGAAGGGGGGTACTAAATCTTGTCCTGCCAAAGGATGCCTGGCCACACAAGAGTGCCACACAGAAAACAAGCCTGGAAGCTTCTTGCTCAGTCTGTGAACCGTGGCAGGACCTCCTCCAGCAGATCAGGTGGGTTTCTGAAATGGTCTCCTGGTAGGGTCTGCCACACACCCTGAAGGGAAGTTATTACACACTATATACCCAAACAGGACCTTGTCAGCTCACATTTTTTTTACCTCCAAGGCTTCTTTCTTTTCTTTTTCCAAGCTGCGAATCTTCAACAAGTTCTTCTCTTGGGCTGACAACTTCCTTGGATCAGTAAGTGCCAGCAACCCCTCATCAACCTCACCCAGTGATGTTCTGGTCTTGTTTTGACCCAACTGACTCTCCAGCTCTCGAACCTAGAGGACAATAATGACAAGTCACCCAGAGCCTTTACCAGGAGTACAGTGGTCCAGCATCAAAAAGGCCATAACCTAAGGCAGCTCCAAGTGCAGCAGCAAGTTACTTCTTGACATTCTCATGCTTAACTAACACAGAGAAATGTCTGTTCTTTCACATTTAAATTTGTAAGCTGCTCACAAACATGCAGATGTCTAGGGCATCTGTGCAGGGAAGAGAAGTGACACCAGACCTACTGGAGACTCAGGACACATGGGAGATCTGTGCCTTATTGCAGCCATATTTGGAGGCCAGGCAGACACTCCAAAGCATCTTGAATACCACTAAACACACATGTGGGCAACAGAACAATACTTCAGATCTCCTCTAAAAGAGCAGAGACCCACTCACCCATATACATTTAAGCATCTTGGTCTTTAGCAGAATCACCACCCAGGATCTAAGGCACAGTTCACAAGCCTGACTACAGGTGTTTGAGATGCCCTGGGATACTGGAGACACACACAGCACAAGATCTACAATGCATCCATACTCCTCTGGAGAGATGACCTGAGGCACACCCTAGGGCACCTTGGTTGGCATTAGACACCTATATGTGGTCAAATGAACTCAGCCCCTGCATCTCAGCTCCTCACTACAAACTTCTTCTATAGTCAGTGGAAGGAAATGAGCACTGCTACATCACAGCTTCTCTGCCCTCTTCTGGGGGTGTCTTCTAAGATAAGATCCACTGACCTCACTTTTGAGCCAGTGACTGTATTTACAAGATCCCCACTGACTACAGAAGGGGCCTGAGGAGACTGGCTCAGAACAGAAATTTCTACATTACAGTTGAGTACAGTTGGGATGAATCCCAGCCAGGGAGTCTAACAGAAGGGAAATGTAATTTGCTCAAGGGAAAGGAGAGGTTAACAACTTAAGTCAATCAGACTGCAAAACTCACAGCTTGTTGGACTATAATTAAACAGCAGAAAACTAGGTATCAAATTGCCTGAGAGAAGTTTTATTGAAGATGCAGACAAAACTGGCTCCCTGTCTCAAGCTGACATTTTCAGCTCATCCATGCCCTTCAGAAGACTCAAGAGTTAAACATTTTCCTGAAGTTCCTGGGGGAACAACTTGAAAATTGCATCTGGCCTCAATTCTTCCCATCTGACTTTAGGCACTGAGCAAAGGTGCTTCAGTGAGAGCACAGACAGTGAGAGCACAGGCACTGACAGGGCTCCTTCTGTGCTCAGTGGAGAGAAGCACCTTCAAAACATCCCAGGGTTGGAACTAGGCTGCCATGGCTCTCTAAGGTCACTGAACTGTCTCTGACACAGATGTGAAAGGTTCCCAGCTTCAATACTGAAGCTGGCATGTTTGCAATAGACTAATTCATATTGCTTGCAGGAACTCTGAAAGACCCTGCACACATCAACACATATTTAAAATTGAACACCCCACCACCACGCTCAGATATTCAAAAGAACAACTCCAGAAGTTACCATAAAGTGTTTTATTCTAACAGTTGCTTTCTTCAACACAGAAAGGACTGGCCAAGGACAGTATCTTTACCTTAAACTGAGGTAACATCTGTACTTAGAAAGAGCATCCCAGCTTACATGGCACCATGCAGGGTCTTAACTCACCTTGCTCTGGAGAACAAGAATTTGCTGGGCTCGTCCTCGCCAGCCCCCAGAATTGATCAAGAGACTTTGGATATTCACATCTTCACCAACTTCATTTGCTAAAAGCTATGAAAAAGGGATTACCATCAACAATAAGGCCCTATAGGCTTAAATACATGTGCTGGGGAGAGGGGAGGGAAAACTGGTCTTTCTAGCAGTCAACACAAAATAGTGTAATTATACATAGTGGCCTGTATCTGATAGCCAGCAGCCCATGCAGTGCAAGCTCTTCAGATCATTATAGTGCAAGGTCCTGCCCCTGGGTTGGGGCAATCCCAAGCACAAAGAGATGCTGGGTGAAGAATGGACCTAAAACAGTCTGGAGGAGAAGGACTTGGGGTGATGGTGGATGAGAAGCTCAACATGAGACACCAATGTGCACTGGCAGCCCAGAAACCAACCATGTCCTGGGCTGCATCAACAGAAGCGTGGCCAGCAGGGCCAGGGAGGGGGTTCTGCCCCTCTGCTCTCATGAGACCCCACCTGGAGAACTGTGTACAGCTCTGAAGCCCCCAACATAAGAGGGACATGGAGCTCCTGGAGAAAGTCCAGAGAAGGGCCACAAAGATGATCAGAGGGCTGGAGCAGCTCTGCTCTGGAGACAGGCTGAGAGAGTTGGGGCTGTTCAGCCTGGAGAAGAGAAGGCTCCGGGGAGACCTTAGAGCACCTGCCAGTGCCTGAAGGGGCTCCAGGAAAGCTGGGGAGGGGCTTTTTACAAGGGCTTGTACTGAGAGGACAAGAGATAATAGATTAAAACTAGAAGAGGGGAGATTTAGATGAGACATTAGGACAAAATTCTTTAGTGTGAGGGTGGTGAGATACTGGCCCAGGTTGCCCAGGGAAGTTGTGGCTGCCCCATCCCTGGAAGTGTTCAAGGGCAGGTTGGATGGGGCTTGGAGCAACCTGGTCTAGTGGGAGGTGTCCCTGCCCATGCAGGGGGGTTGGATCTAGATGATCCTTGAAAGTCCCTTCCAACCCAAACCATTCTATGATTCTATGATTATTACAATACAGGTTGTTGGTGGTTGGAAGGAGTTTGGGTTTATCTATTGAGGTGGGTAATTAAGTATTTTCTTAAGTCTGAGTATTATTCTTTGCTTTTTTTAAACATGTGAACCCAGTTCTCCTGCCTGTCTACAGAGAGTGTCAAATTGTATCACCTAGCTGTACAGCTGGCTGTCAAGCTGTGCTACTTTTGTAAAAAATAGGATTTCAAATTCATCACCCAGGTTTACAAAGCATTGCTAAGAGTGTTCAATACACACAATTATTTTTTATATAATGTATACTTAATCAGAACTAAACAGGAACAGAGAGGTTCTCTTAATGCATATTTTTGCAGTCAGGAATTGAGCCAATCTTTCTTGCACAATTCTGACACAGCCACATTAACAGGAGCTAAAGTTAGTATGAAGAGCATTTAAATTATTTATAAAAAGGTCAGGAGATTTCTATTTTTAGGATCATATTCTCTACTCTGATCTGCATTGCAGGTCTCTTAGGTGAAGTAATGAAACCAAAGGAAACAGAGCCCACAGTAATGCATTAAAATCCACCATGAATCAAAGAGGAAAAGGTTACTCTGGATGTCACTCCAATACACTGTACAAACATGTGCTTTAGTTGCAGGGTGGTCTTTAATCTCATCTCCTTCCATGGGACTGAAGCCTGCATTAAAAGTAAATACATAATGAACTGTTTTGGAAAGGAGGAATGGGCCTGAACGTGTGCTTCAAGTCAGCCACAAGCTTATTTTGCTGAACTGAGACTTTCAAACCCTAAACAAAATTTTTTTCCAATGCAACCACAACACCCCTGTCCTTCTTTACCTCCTTACAGTTCCCTGGAATACTTCATGGAGGCTTATCAAAGCTCAAAAGAAAAGAAGCCTCCTCTGATTTCACAAGAATATACCTCTTGGACAGGATGCCAGCCACAGGATGTGTCCCACAATGGTACCTTTTGGGTCATCTTCAGTTCCTGTTTTGCAGACTGGAGCTGGTTACGATAGTCCAACACTTTAAAGTTGGTTGTGGTTAATTTTTCTTGCAATGCTTTCACCTCTGGATTTTCAGCCTTTGAAGAGAAGAATATACTCAGTAAGAACAGAATCCTCAGGGGAAAACATGAAGTGATTAAGATCCCCAGATCCATCAGGATCACAGAATCTTTTTTCCCAGGCCCATGCAAATGCCCTCCTGAATTTTTTGGGGCCATAGAGAAGGTACAAACAGAGCAAACTGGTCACAAAACTAGTGACACAGACACATCCTTGTCACAGGGAAAGGTCTGCACGTTAGGAGAGAACCAAGTATCAGCTTCTGATTTCCTCTCTTCTATCACAATTCGTACCAAGTTTCCTTCTGCCATCTTCAGGGCTGATTGCTTGATTCCTGCATCACAACCACCAAGAGAATGTATTTTTTCTACAGCTGTCTGTAGCTGGAAAAGAAAAAGAAAGGTGTTGCTTGGTACCCATAGTACCATGGAAGATCAATCAGGAAAAAAGCACAACAGCAATTCTGATGAGCCTGAATGTTTATTTACTCTAGAAAAATCCCCCACCACTTCATCCCTCTTTGTTTTTAAAATACAATCAATAGGAAAGCATACAATTTTTCCTGAAATACTTCAGGAAACACAGCAGCATGTGTTATTTTCCTGTGGAAAAACTTCAGTGTAAATGTCTCTGACTTGCTGAGGTGGGATCAGTTACCAAGTGTGGGGATTCCTGTGAGTTTTCATCACAGAATAAAACAAGTGTTTATACATAAAAATGCAAATAGAGTACAGTACAGATCAGGATGTATAGATCAGGATGTTGTCTCTGGATTCTGGATGCCAGTTTACCCACTCTTCAGGAAAATCACAGGGTATTTCATAAAAAACACATAGTTCTCTTTACCAGATGAATTTAAAAGGAGGAAGACTAGTTAGTAATGATGTTAAAGCTCTTTTTCTCTAGCTGGGATAGCTCTAAGGTTGCATTTCTCAACCTGTGAAGAAAATGTCTCATTGCTTGCCACAGTTTAGGAAGGCAGGCACATAACCCCTCCTCTCTGAATCATGTCCTGTGTTGAGGTTGCAAAGCCTTCTTCCTGGACTGGAGAGCAGTGGATTTGGAGCTGGAAAGGCTGGGCAGTGCTCTTTTAAAGGGCTGAGGCTTCGTTCTTTGAGCTGGGCAGAAAATCTTGATTATCTGCCTGAGTAAAAGAAGGCTCCAAGGAATAGCTGCTTCATTAAAGTGACATCTGGAGAAACAGGGAGTGCAATTCAGACCCAGGTCTAATGTTACTCCTTCTTTGCAAGTGCATCAATGGTTAGGCCACCCCTTCTATGCAGCTCATAAACTCTTTTAGTCAATGGACTGAGAATGAGAAATTTCAGCTGGTGTTGGCAGCTGCTAGGTCAAATCCTAAGCAACTTTTCTGCAAACATCCTTTTGCAGTCTTTGTTCACATGTACCACCCCTTGCTAAGTGATTGCTCAATTGCTCCTATATTGTCTGTGGGAACAGTCATGCTAAAACACTACTGATTTACATATTTTTCAGCTTTCATACAAGCAAAGAGCTAACAATTACATAAAATAACAGTGTTTTCTAGTGGTGAAAGTACATGTTGTGGTGGATTTGCAAGGTACCATTGCCACAATCTATTTAGCAGAGTTTAAGGCATCTAGAAGTAGGGACAGGGGATGAGGCTTAACTCACAAATTAACATTTTCCCTGTTTCCAGTGTGGGTGTCTCTATAAAGACTGGAGTCTAGTCAATACAATCAGGGCAGCCTAGTCTTCAGCTGACTGTGCAGTAGACACCTCCATCACATCAAGTGGATGCACTGACTTGCTGACTCAGTTTTGTTGCCCACCCCCAGGTGTATGGTGCCATTTGAGGCATCTGAGGGTATCTAGCAGGCCTTCAGCTGCTGCCCCAGCATTGCCAGTCCTGTCACATCTAACAGCCCTGCAGGGATGCCTGAGAGAGAGGTCAATGGCATCTCAGACTGTACTTTCCATGTTTCCACGTGGGCAACTGAATTGCACTTCAGTGGTCTTGGTTCTTTCTACACTCAGTGGGAAAAGATGAGCCTGTCTAGACAGTGATCCAGCTTAGCTGAAGAGTAACTACAGAGATGTGAATCCCTGCAGGGTCTTGTCTGTGGCAGCTCTTCCCTTTCATCACTCAACATTTTTCATAGATACCTCCCACTGTCAAACATTGCTTTAATTTTAAACATCTTTTATATCTCCATATAGTTCCACCGAACAAGTACAATCCACAAACTCAGGCACTGACCAGGAGTTTAGAGAAGAGCCATCTCAGATGGGGTTGAGAGAAAACACAGACCATTGAGCAGGCCATGGTTTCAGTGGGGTTCCCAACATGGTTCATCTTCACCTCAGATGAGACAGGTAGCTGTGTTTGGTTTTGATCTCGATGGTGCTGGTGTCTACAGCCAGATTAGTTCATATCTAAAGTGTCCATTCCTGCTTTGACCAGCAATTTCTGTTTGGTTTGAGTTTGATTTCCTTTCCTGAAATGTCTGTGGTCCTATCTTTTGGGTCAATGTCTGACAGTATTTTCAGTTTGTTTGAACAATGGTACTTAAACTTCTGCAGGTTGATTTTTCTGGAAATTATTCATGGCTCTCTCCCTTACTTCTGTGATTTTGTAGGTCCACAGCTAAGCCTGATTTTAATTAGCCAGCCTGCCAACTGTGTGACAAAACCCTTCTGGACTGACACCATCATTCTGGATTTATGCAGGAGTTCTCAAAAAATTTTCTCTACCATTTCTTGATCTTTCAGGTAACTGCATTCAGACACATGCATGATTCATGATCACACTGACTGTGAAAGACAGACTAAAGATGCATTTGTCAGGCAGGATGATCAACGTTATTGATCCATTTAAATGTGGTCTTAAAAGGAAGCAAAGCATTAAAAATTACCCCAAATTTTACAAGTATTGTGCAAGTGAGTGCAGTAGCTGCCAATGAACAAAGTAAACATTGGCATCAGGGCTTCTAATTTTCATTTCAGCAGTCACCTGAATAAAATGATTCCTGTGAAAGGTTAGCACATATAAAAAACTGTACTAAATCACAAAAAGAAATTTGACTGAGTGAAGATTTGCAACTGTCTCAGTTCTGGAAGTACTTGTGGCAGAAAACAGCTTTCATTATGTGGATCAATAAAGCTTGGAGTAATAGAGTACTAATTCATGGCTGGTCTTAAAGAGTTGGGCACCTACATAATGGTATGAAACTTGGTCCTCCTCACAGAGAAAAAAACCCAGAAAACTATCATTGCCATACTGCTAGAAAGGCCTCTGTGCTTCAAATACAAGTGAATTTCCTAATTGTTATTTCACAGAATCACAGAACTACCAAGGCTGGAAAAGACCTTTAAGATCATCAAGTCCAGCCTATGACCAACACTACCACACCATCTAGACCATGGCACTAAGTGCCACATCCAGCCTTTCCTTGAACATATCCAGGGATGGTGCCTCCACCACTTCCCTGGGAAGTCTATTCCAATGTCTAATCACCCTCTCTGTGAGGAAGTGCTTCCTAATATCCAACCTAAACCTCCCCTGGTGCAGCTTCAGGCTGTGCCCTCTTGTCCTGTCACTGGTTGCCTGGGAGAAGAGCCCAGCCCCCACTGACTGCAACCTCCCTTCAGGTAGTTGAAGAGAGTGATGAGGTCCCCCTTGAGTCTCCTCACTCATTACAACTGATGGAAATCCTTCCCTAGCTGCCCCTTTCTGCAAAGATGACAACAGCTGAGGGCACATGTCCCTCTCTGCCAGCATGGACAGCAATGACATGGACTCAAAGCAAGCACAGATGAACAGCAAATTCCATATGGGAACATGAATTAAATGCAGCTTCTATAGCTCCTCTATCTCACAAGCTGGATTTCCGTGTTTTTAGCATGCAAAAAGAGAATGAGAATAATGCCTCACTTCTTTCTCCAGCTCTTTGACTTTGTAATTCAGCTGCTTCACTTTGGCTTTTTCCCTCTCAGCCTCGGCAGTGACCTCACGGTTCTTTTTGGCCAATTCAACGATCTTAGTCGCTGCCACATCTCCAGCTAAACCAGATGCCCCTGAAAAGTATACAAAAAAGGCAATGACACATCTTACAGGCAAGATGCAGAATAGACAACGCTTTTGTCCTCTGTCCTCTGCATAATGAACTTTTATTGTCTAATCCATTTCTCTCAGGGCTGTGCCAGGCGCTTCAGTGAACAAGCAGGGGAAAAGAGGCACCAGTGATTACAGCTGGATTGCTTTGAGTCAGCACCCATGGTGGCCAGCAAGGCCACATTTCACACTTCAGCAACAGCCACATGTCAGGAGGCCACCACAGTGGTCGTAGCAACGTTACTACATAGAAAGGGTAAAGGTGTTTTCTGCTGCCTGCTGTGAGGGACAATTATGAGGAGCTTTTTTGCAGCACGTCACAGAAGAAGACAACACTCTAGTTTGCACTGGTTGTTTACTACTGGAGGAGTTCTTGCAGCAGAGATGCAAACTTTTCTAGACATCTGTCCTAAAAGGTCAGGGACACTATCACAGTTGGGTCCTGGATAACGTCCAGGAAATTTCATTGTGCCTATTTATATGTCCCTTGCAATCCTCCATGGAGCATTACTATATTACTCTTTTAATTGCTCTTTTAAACAGACACATCATTCACCTCCTCATCAGAGAGGGTTTGATTGGTGTCACAAATAAAGTAATCCCCTGGATGGGCTGGTGTGTCACTTGGCTTTCATTAACATCATGCAGGTGATGAAAAGTTGTCACACAAGTACAAAATCAATATAATTGCATACAATGTCCATGGAAACCTCTAGTGCCAGTATCAGCATCAGCCTGCAATAACAAATCTTTTGTGAGATGTATGGAGACTGAACTTGGCTGTTGTCATTCTTTTTAACTCTTTCATCCTCCTTCAGTGCTCTGAAGCAATGACTTTCCTACTGACATCTGTGAAGATTGTGCTCAAGAACCTGAGTGAGATGCAAAGATGACAGATTGCTCTTAAGTGAATTTTGAGTCCCATAAAAGCCCTAGAGACATCAAAGGGGCCATGCAGAATATAAACAACAACAGAACATGACCCTGTGTCACTATTTAAAAACATTGTAGAGAAAAAATTAAATTAATTATTTTTAATCCTTTATCTGAGACGTGTTTCCCCTTTCATCCAGAAGCTACTTTTTTTCTCTGTTTTCATAATAAATTACAGAATCACAGAAGGGTTGGAAGGGACCTTGGAGATCATCTAGTTCCAACCCCCCCCTGCATGGGCAGGGACACCTCCCACTACACCAGGTTGCTCCAAGCCCCATCCAGCCTGGCCTTGAACACTTCCATGTGTTGGAAGGGATGGGGCAGCCACAGCTTCTCTGGGCTATATAATGGCTGTTATGAATCAAAGCAAGTACTAAACTAACCCCAAGCGAGGCTGGTGCCTCCATGTGAAGGTCTTTAAATGTATTGCACGCATTTAATCCAAACTTTCAATTCCCATGCAGTGTGGGTCAGTCTCTTGCCACGATGCAGATAAGGAAGACAGAGGCAGGAGCCAAACTGCCACGAGTTGGCAAGTGAGTCAGGCAAAGGAGCTGCAACAGCACATCTGGCTCCCGGTCCTGACCCAGAAATAGTTTATCATCTCGCCTCAATACAAGCTACAGCTTGTTTTTAAGAATTAAGGTGTAATTTCAGTGTTGTTTAGTTCTTATTGCTGGTTTCCCCCTCCTGCACCAGCCTGGCCATGGCTGCTGTCCTGATCAACAGTGGCACCCAGTGGAGGAGCTGCGGGCTGCACAGCCCAGTGTTCAAAGGACACCAAAGCCCCTTCAGAAACTGGACTTTGCATTAAGCCAGAGCCCTGCGGGCGCCTGAATTCAGGCATTCAAACGGAAGGAGCCTGAATAAGGAACTTTACACCAAGTAGCAGTGAAAGCTGCAAAACTGCTCTTTGACACTAAAATAAACTTGTCCAAAATATGATTTCTATGGCTTGTCATTTTTTGTGCCAACAGAAGCAAGTCAGCAGATCCCTGAGGAGCAGAGATCACTGCGTACCCCTAAAGAGCACTGTACTTCTTTTAAGGGACACATCATGATCATTAACAATATTTTGCACCTTAGGTCTGACCTGTCTGACTACCAGAAGTCACCTGGTCCTTTCAAGAGCTCTCTAAGATGGGGAGTAGTGGTATTCATATTTTGCAGCTCATGAAATTGAAGGAGAGAGAAGACACAGATCTTGAAGCATGCACAGAATTCCACGTGTAAGTGTTATCATGTCAAGCCATTGTGAGGAGCTTCCTCTGCAAATAAAGCAATGAGACTCCTTACATGGGGGAGACATGATGTTCAGGAAAATCTGCAAATGCCAAACAGTGTCAGCTTAGACCCTGGCAAATTTTAGGTAGCAACTAGTGTTGACTAAAGCTATACCCAAGTGTCTTAAGTATTTTCAAAGTTCGAAGCCAAGTGGTTTCAGTGCTCCTTGCAAACTAAAACAGAACAAGTCTCTCAGTTGATAGCTGAATTTTGGTCCCTCCTAGCAGAAGCTTATTACAGGAGTGGAAAAGGAGGCAGCCACAATATGACTGAAATACTCATTTTTAGCATAAAGCAGGTAGAGAGATGTCACATGGATACTTCACTGTCAGGAACTCACAATGAATCTATTCTCCTACCTCTACAGTCATCAGCATCAAGCCCACACTGGAACCAACATAGGGAGAATACAAAGTTACTGTGTTTACCTGACAAAGCCAACCTGTCCTCCTGTATTTTTTTCTGGAGTTGCTTTATTTCAAAATCTTTGTCTGCCACCAGTTTGTACAGCCTGCAGTTCTCAGCTCGGACCTCTCGAAGCTGATCCTGGAGCTGCTCCTTCTCAGCTTCAAGCAACCTGTGAAAAAATAAGCCATAATGGCACAGGTCACTGTCATGTGCTTCAAACAGATGCTTCCAGAAATAAAATAATTAAAGGACTGTATGCTGGATGAGCTGAGCTTACCAGGAGTGAATTTATTGAAGGAAGCAAACATCCTGAACCTCAGATCAGAACACAAGCTAACAGTTTGACCTTTTCAGTTAACTTCTTCTTCAAAAATTCTGCACTTCCTCTCATTGTCTGGGGCAAAACATCACAGAACAACTATTTTTTCAGGGCTCCTGAGATTACTGAACAGTCTCTTCTCACTGACTCTTAATTATTTGGTTTTTCAGAGGAAACCAGGCAGGCCAACCATTCAGCATCCGTGGCACTCAGGCTTTACCTCCTATACTTCCTGAAGCCAATGGAAGCCAACTGAGCACCAGCTACAAAAGCTGCTGCTGAGGTTCTTTATTTCAAAAGGAATGCTTCATAGCAATTCACAAAAGACAAATTTCTTCTGTCCTTCATCTGACTTTCTTGGAAACTCAACAGAATAGACTGGCACCAGTTTGCATTGTTCACATTGCTTTTTTGGAATTCATTTAGAAACAAAGAATATCAAAAGTCCTCTGAATGGGGGGGGAAACAGCCTTGTTTCTCCTGTTCTTCAGTGCATTTAGTAACATTTATGAGTTTCATCTCTCTAAGACATTTGAAGAATTAGTAACTTTAATCTCTTTGTTGTCCTTTGTTCCTCCATATGTAAAAACTAGAAGCTAAGGCCTCGGGGGCTCAATTCCATTGTGGGCACTCAGGCATCTGTTTGAGATGCTCCAGGATCACCTGAGCTCCCTGAGGCCAGCAGCCATCCCACAGAGTTCTTGGGAGAACTTCTGGGACACTGTCAAGAGAATGGACAGCATCTCGGAGAGCACCTGCCACCCATGTGTGGACATATGAACCAACCCCAGGAATTACTAACATCCTCCAACTTCAGACACACCTTTTAGCTAGACTCCTCCAGACAGCAGCATTTCAGAATAGAAACCAACCTGTCTCCTTTCCCCAGAGAGGAAACCAAACAGGAGCTGTACTGACACTGTCTTTGGTAAATCTGTTTGTGGTAGAGACTCTGCTGGCTCAAGTCAGTGGTTCCCACTCTGCCTGACCCTCTTTCCATCTGAGTTCCAGGGTGGGGTCCCACTCTGTACCAAGACACGGGTGTCTCTCTTTGAGCAACAAGCCAAAATGCCCACAAAACCCAAAAATACAACCAGCACTGCCTGCAGACCCACTGCTGCTGTAGGGTAGCATGAATCTCAACTGCCACAAGTGTTCTGCTGAGGGGACTCAGTTCAGTGACCCACACACAGGTGCCATTTGGGCTGAAGGACTCCTGTGTCCTACCTGTCATTGCCATGTGGAAGTTCCTGATACCCTACAGCATCTCAGATGTCCCAAGACACCTAAGCCAGCCAGATTAACTGACCCCTAGATTTTTATTATCTACAGTGTGACCCTGGATGTCTACATTTTGGTGAGTTAATCTGGAACAGTGTTTCACCCTTTTGGCCTACAGAATGATTCCTCCAGACTACAACAGGAGTAGGTAGCTTGGATAATCACAGAGATTTGGATAAAGCCACAGGCAGACAAGGCAGCTACCTCAATAGTCACCTACATCTTTTTTATTCAAAAGTTTTAGCAAGTTTTTTGCTCCAACTGGACTTTGGAGCTTTTAAATGCACGCTCCATAAGTACATGTCAGAATAAATGATTCCTTAGAGCACTGCCACAAACAGCACAGTGGATTTATGACATGATTCACAATCCATAATTAAGCAATGCACTTCTTTCAAAGCTGCAAATCAAAGGGAGATCAAAGGCAGCTGTTGACAAAGGAGAAGAAAGAAACCAACAATCTGAGCAGAGAAACAGTGAAACTAAGTTATTCCCACGTGCACCACTCATCGAAGTGAGCAACAAACCTGTGCAGACTTAATTAGAGAGACATAGAATCACAGAATCCTAGGGGTTGGAAGGGACCTCGAAAGATCATCTAGTCCAACCCCCCTGCCAGAGCAGGGTCACCTAGAGCACATCACACAGGAACTTGTCCAGGTGGGTTTTGAATGTCTCCAGCGAAGGAGACTCCACAACCTCCCTGGGCAGCCTGTTCCAGTGCTCTGTCACTCTCACAGTAAAAAAATTTTTTCGAATATTCACCTTGAACCTCCTATGCTCCAATTTACACCCATTACTCCTTGTCCTATCACTGGTCATCACTGAGAAGAGCCTAACTCCATCTCCCTGACACTCACCCCTTACATATTTGTAAACATTGATGAGGTCACCCCTCAGCCTCCTTTTTTCCAAGCTAAAGAGACCCAGCTCCCTCAGCCTTTCCTCATAAGGGAGATGTTCCACTCCCTTAATCATCTTTGTGGACAAAAAGATTTTTACCAGTTAGGGAATCAAAAAGTTTCTAAGCCCTTAACACACCTGCTCAGTGATGTCTTCCTCAGAGCTGGCTTCCACGTCTTGACAAAAATCACTTGGAGTGGGATGGGCAGAAATCCCAACTGCAAAGAGCTGGAGTCTCCTCTGAGAACCTTCTCCATCCCATCCCAGACTAACTCTACATGTTACAGATGAGGTAGCAGGTTCCACCCCAGCGGCTCAGAAACAGGCTGCAGAAAGGTAACCTTTTTCACTCTAGCTGAGGGAAACAGCCAGGGGAAGCTTGTGGGCAAGGCCTACGTCTGAAATCCGGGTAAGTGTCTTTTCCAACTCTGTTAGAGATTGTCCATGTGACTGGGGAGAATCACTTCATCTTAAATATACCAAACAGAACAGGAAGGATAAAGTTCAGAAAGAGCAAAACAGAAAGACATGTCAGCTAAACACTTACTAAAATAAAATTTGGGAGTAGGTCGAGAGGAAGGAAAAATGACCTCCCAAGGCTCAGGGGAAGGGAGACTTCTGAGAGGAGGATGTTTTCCAAGCGCTGCTATAAACAACACTGACGTGCTGAAATCACTGCCACTGCAGACCATATGGAGTCCTGTCATTCTGGAACAAGTTTCTAATGTGTTGTCATGGGAATACTGCAAAGTACATCCTGGAGAATCCCTTCCAGGAGCAAATGCTGCCCAGATTTGATACACTCATAACACTCATACACTCATAACCGCTCGTCTGCTGGTGGAGGTAAATAAGCCAAGGACAATCCAGATAAACCTGCTGCACCTGCCATGTCACATGGGAACCTTTTACAGTCAGTGCCACTGGAAATGGAGGTGACAGCTCTTGAATTACTCAGACCTAAACTACTGCACCATAAATGGCTGAGAACTGCTGGGACTCTCCTGTGCTCAGCACCTCAGAGCATGCATGCTGCACCAGGACGTGCTATGGGAGCACCTGAGCCTCCTCCCCAGCCAGACAAACCCATATCCACATTGTGGGAATCAGCCTCCCCTTCCATTAAAAATTAAAAAAAAACCCACAAAAAACCCAAACAAAACCCCACAGATCTCCATAGGAATCTTCTACATGCTTTCAGAACAAAATGTTGAAGGGAAGAGAACAGCTGGTAGAGGTCAGATCAGAAGTCATATCGAGGGGGCTATGTGTGAAGAAGACAATATATGATGCAATGGTGAGAGCATTACTTTCTAGGAGGTGAACTCCCTGTTTCCACACAATGTCCTTTGCAGCCTGGACACATTCCCAAAAGCACCTGAATGTGTCAGTGGTTCACTCCTGGGTTCCCTGCATCTTCACAGAAGCTCTTCTTCACTTGGGCCTTAAGGAAGCAATCTTCAGAAACAAGCTGAGCAGGGAGTTGGCCAGAGTTTCACAGAGGGAAGATCAGCATTTAGGGAGAAATAAACCCTGGTTAGTAGCTTGATAAACATTGGTAAAGGTGCCTTTCCCCACACCAGAATCTGGGAAGGGAAACTGTCTCAAGCTGCCTAACTGTGGTTTTCCACCAGTGATCTGCTGGTTTTGGCAGAGTTGCCAGCTCCTCCTTCCTGCACCTGTATCACAGGACATCACCCCATCATAACCCCAATAAAACAGTCTGTGGGGCTGAAGCTTTAAAACAGATCACTGAAATGGCTTGAGATAAAAGTCCCTTGCCCCAGAAAGCAAGTCCAGTTTCCAGCAAACAACTATATCAGCACAGTTGCTATGGGGGAGCAGAAGCAGGAATTTCTTCAGCTGGCTTCAACCACTAAGAGGGAGCAAACCCCTGGACAGCCAACACTGTAGTAACTGCAGACATCTTTGGGATGTGTCCAATTTCAGACCTGTTCTAGTTTGTACAAAAAAGTATTAATTGATTCAAAAGGAAAGACTGACTATATCCTAGGAGGAAGATGAATCATCTGAGCTGGGGTTTCAAATCTCTGCTCCAGTAAATTGAATTATGCACTCAGCTTCAAAACCAAGATCAAGGGAGAGCCACACCAGAATGTCCAATGTCCTGGTAATCCAGACACTACCCCAATGACTGAGATAAGACCCGAACCACTGTTCCCAGTAAGATTTAAAGCCCTACCTTGTATTACCCTGTCAAGAATCTTAACCAGGAGGCAACTCTATCTGAGACCCTCCTATATAGCTGGCTGTCTTCTGATCTCCTAAATAAAGTCATATTGCAAAGATAGCCAGTGGAACACTCTTCCATGCTGCAGCACTTTGGCTTGCTTCCATTAGCTGCTTTGCACTTATCTGCCTTTGGAAATTATTCATGTAGGGCACCTGATTGTTTACAAGGCTGGGCAGGACCTAACCAACAGTTCCAAGGATGTTAGTGAGCCTGAATGACTGGATTTTGTCAGATAGTACCTAGCTGCCTTCAGCATATCATCCTTAACCCCTCTGTCCTTCCACTCCTCCTTTGCAAAACACTGATAATAAAGAGGACACCACAAGGAGGATAAACAAGCCAGGGAGAGAGTGAGTCTTTCTGGAATAGAATCATAGAATCATAGAATCATAGAATCCTAGGGGTTGGAAGGGACCTCGAAAGATCATCTAGTCCAACCCCCCTGCCAGAGCAGGGTCACCTAGAGCACATCACACAGGAACTTGTCCAGGCGGGTTTTGAATGTCTCCAGTGAAGGAGACTCCACAACCTCCCTGGGCAGCCTGTTCCAGTGCTCTGTCACTCTCACAGTAAAGAAGTTTTTTCTGATATTCACCTTGAACCTCCTATGCTCCAATTTACACCCATTACCCCTTGTCCTATCACTGGTCATCACTGAGAAGAGCCTAACTCCATCTCCCTGACACTCACCCCTTACATATTTGTAAACATTGATGAGGTCACCCCTCAGCCTCCTTTTTTCCAAGCTAAACAGACCCAGCTCCCTCAGCCTTTCCTCATAAGGGAGATGTTCCACTCCCTTAATCATCTTTGTGGCTCTGTGCTGGACTCTTTCAAGCAGTTCCCTGTCCTTCTTGAACTGAGGGGCGCAGAACTGGACACAATACTCCAGATGCGGCCTCACCAATGCAGAATAGAGGGGGAGGAGAACCTCTCTTGACCTACTAACCACACCCTTTCTAATGCACCCCAGGATGCCATTGGTCTTCCTAGCCACAAGGGCACATTGCTGTGAATAGTGAAAGCCCAATATGTGAAGACAGAAAGTGTTCTTCCAACTTAATGTGAGTTTCATCACATCATATACAAGGTATACTTCTGTGAGTTCCTGAAGGAACTGTGCTGCTACACCTTTACCTTTTGCTGCCATCTTCATTTACAGGTTGTCCAGTTTCAAACAGGTTTAGATCATCTGGGATTTCGAAAACCTTTGTGTTGCCATTATCATCCTTCAGGCTGTTCTGCTTTTCCTTCTTCCTCTCCATTAGGTTTTGCAGCCGCTTTTCCTGTTGCTCTTGATAAGCCTTAAACTGGCTTTTAAAATGTTCACTCTCTTTTATGTCTGACTCCATTGTTTACTAAAAGCACAACAAGAAGAAAATAAAAAGTGACAGAGAGCAGAGATCAAGATTGCTTTGAAAAAACATCCTCTTCTAGCAGCTGCCTCACACTTTCTCCTCACTGACCTCTGCACAGTCTCTCTGCTGCCTCCTCCTCTCACTCCTCTCAGCCCCCAGCCCCACGGCCTTGCTTCAAGTGCCTTTTTCCATAAACAGCTTCCAAAGAGTCTTCAAGAAAGTTATCCAGTCTTTTTCACGCTAGTATTCAAAAAGCAATGTTTTGAAATATTTTTAAACAGATCTCTTTAAATAAACATTGTTACAGAAGAGCAAGTTAGGGTCAAATCCAAGTGAATGTGGCAACCACATTATACTGACTAAAGGGAACATAGACCATTTATGACCCAGGTCCATCCTGCCTTCCTTCCCAATTTCCAAAAAAGGTGCAGATCCCCCCATTTTTTGGGTTAATGTAGGACTGACAAAGGAAGAAAAATCTCTGTTTTTCCTAATGCTCCCTTTGGCCACTAGACACCAAGAATGTGGCTTACATCTTTCCCCCAACATTTCTAAGCATTAAGTGATAACACTGAAGCAATAATATTGCTACCCATTTAAATGTCTAGAGCTTTACTTAGTATGACTAAAACCGATCAGTTTTCTGATGTGTTCCAGCCCACTCTCCTTCTGTTTGACATTTACTGTCAGCAAAAAAATCTAGCTCACCTTTGGTCTGGGAAAAGCAATTGGTAAGAACTTCCAAAGGCACATGCTCCACTGAGTAATTAACGCAGGCCCTTTCTCACACTAAGGCAGCAATCACCCTGATAAAGTGCCAACATGCATGGTATGTCCCTTTGTGCCTGTATGTACTGCTCGGGGCGGAGGGACATTGCAGGCAGCTTTTCCTCCACACCTGCCTCTGGATCCCACGGGCGTGGACAAGGTGCTTAAGGACTGACAAGTGCAAAGGGCGGAGTCCGGTGCCTCCGCACAGCCTCGTGAGTATGAGAGATAGCCTGGGGGCAACCTTTAGCCCTCCAGCCTACCTGGGTACTGCCTCCAGACCGGGCATGGAGGGATTTGCCACAGAGCTGCTGCGTGGGGAGAAGGGAATTCCCTCATCCCCCCCGCAACACCCGCTTTGTCCTGCGGCCTGACAGGGCCACACTGCCGCCCCACCCTCGGGCCGCCGGCCCGCACCACTCCATCCCCCTTGCCTACCGAAACCGCCTTCCCCGGCCCCGAGAGCAGCGGGAGGATCCCCCGGGCTGCCCACTCCCACCGGCTGCCCGGCTGGACAGGGTTGGCTCCGGTTCCGGCTGCCGGCCGGGCCGCAGCCCCACGCGGTTCCCATAGCAACGGCGCCAAGGGCAGGGGAAGGGCAGGGGAAGGGCAGGGCCGCGCATGCGCCGAGCGCGGGGGCAGGGCGCGCCTTTCCCCTCAGCCCGGCAGCCATGACAGCTCCCGCAGCCGCTCCTTCCCCGGCAGCCTCCTCCGGTCCCGGGGCCTCCCCTCCCGCAGACAGCCCGGCCCTTCGGGGTGACGGAGCTGCTCCCTATCCCCGCCCCAAGGTGGGGAGGAGGGCGGCAGTTACGGGAAAAAGGCCTTTGCGCGATGGAGGGGCGGCTCCTCACGCCCTCCCCCGCTCCACCCCTGAGGGAGGCCTGTGCGAGCAAGTAGTGAAAGACCGCAGGATTGTAGCGGCTGGGACCGCCCTTTCCAGTAGCGTTGCACCCTCTCAGGTGATTTTTATTGATGCATATAAGCTCACCCCCTCCTTCCTCAGGAGGCTGCATGCTCAGGGGGAGCAACTCCCCAAGAAATCCATAGCCAAAACCTTGTTATCTCCAGTGCTTGCATATTTATTCAATATTTCATCTCCTACTGTTCTGTACAACGTTGCAGAGGTGCAGTATTTATTACAAAGAGACATCATATTGTCACTTTGGAATGTAAGCTAATAGGAGAAAATGAGGGTTTTTTACAAATTAGTTTTATCAACACATTTATTTTTGTGACTGCTGTTGGTGATACAAGGGGTTCGAGTGGAAAAGAACGGTGGCAATTTACAGAGAAGGGTTTTAACACCTCGAAGGTGATGAGGGTTTTTCAGATTTAAATGTTTTAAAATGCCTACAGGGAATGATACTGCAGAAAGGAGAGCTAGATTATACACTTAAATTAGAACACCAAATCAAGGTTTAGTTTTCACAAGATATATTTTAAATGTTACATTTAAATATGTTATTCAGAAGAACACTGTCAATAAAGTTACAAAATATAGTAATCCAAGAGTCTGCAAATCTATAGTAAAAATAGGGAGCCTGTGTCTTCGTTAACAATGAATAAATACAACATTTAAATAGTTGCAATATACCAAATACTTCTCATGTGCCTTAAATAAACAAAAATAGATGTTTATATCTCTCTCAGTATTTTGGAAGTCATTCAGTGCTACTGGAAGCTTTTAAGTTACAAAGCTGGAGGCTGACAAGTACACCAGATAAAAAACAACAGCAAAGCGGTCAGGACACAATCTTACAGACACACCCTCCTGCCTGAGGCCTGAGGGAAGCTGGTTCAGACCTCATGGTTTTGGGCAACGGCAACAAAAAAAAGTGAGTCACCAATTTTAGGTCCGAGTTGGCAGTCCAGGGGAGGATAAAAGGATTGCTCTTCCCCAAAACGTGTGACGTGGCAGTGCCAACCTGGAAGAGCCAGACCCTGCTCTGCCAGCTTCAAGACAGGGTACCATACAGAAAATACATACAGGGCAATTCTCTAATACCATGTTTGTTTTTTTTTTCCTCAAGAACCCCTTGATATGAGGTTTGTAGTTGCAGTACACAGGCCTCTATCAGGGAAGAGATACCAGTCAGGGTTCCACTACTCCTTGGGCTTCACCACGTACTCCCGGAACATGGAATACAGCACACCTACAAGGCAGAAACACAAGCACCATTAGAAAGCTGGGTTAAATAGGAAATAATGGGTTTAAAAATCTGAACAGTAAGAGATAATGCTCAGCAACAGAAATAATGTTTCCTTCCTCTTCTGCTGTATGTATTTTTTTAATAGCAGCGGTGAACACTACAAAGTTCTCCATATAGAGAGAAACTGGATATGAAAATACACTGGATATCAAACTACACTGGATGTGAAAAAGTAGATCCCCAGCTAATTCTGATTTGCTTTGCAGCCAAAGTCAAGCTTTTCTGTTGTACCTTTTGGGAATACAGTACAGACAACCAGTGTTTCATGGGATATAGATTTCCACACATACACAGCTACAATAGTTAGATGAGACCTGAGAGGTACAGATCACTGAGCATGTTCAGGGACACAATTCTAGTCCTGAAAAAATAGATATAAAATAGAATAACACAGTCTATACAAGCTGATTGTTCAATGCATTAAATTCAGAAACAGCAGCATATTTACAAGGGAAAATATTAGTAACAAGTAGTTGTTTTTTTCTCTTTGCCTCTCATCTTCAGCACCTGCAGAACCACGTATACTTCCCAGGTCTAGAAGCAGCCAAAACTACCCTCAGAGTTAGTGCAGCTGAATATTAAATACGTGTATTTAAACATCACATTACTCTAGAAAGGCTAAGCAAACACCAGTAAGGAAAGATGATGTCCTGGACACTTCCACCTGAGGATATTCCACGCACACTGTATTATCCACCAGGAGAAGAGGTGGGAGAGGTTCTCTGTGGTTCAGCAGTGCCAAGGACATCCTCCCGTTGGCTACGTACCGCACGTTATGGCTCCCACCACGAAGCCCTGGGCTGCCACGCGCATGTGAATCAGGTGTAGTGACATCTTCATGTCACCTCTGTGCTTCAGTCTGTACAGCCCGTAGCCAACCACCATGGCAAAGCCAGCCATCCCTGCAAGGTAAGGAGAGCATCCTTCTGAGCCCAGAGCCAAGGGATCGAGATGTGGGAAGTGACCCCCCACGCAAAGTATCCTGGGAATAATCGCGTTTTGGTCTCAGAGTTCCTGGGATATTTTTCAGAAAGCACATGTGCTGCTTGCACCCTCTCCTGGATGGAATCTCACGGCCCAGAACACTGCTGAGCTGCAGCTGGGACACTCAGTGTCTGGAAGCACCCTGACATACCCCCCGGCCTGCTGAGGTTGCTATTTTGGGTGGTGTCACGTTTGGCCACCTTTCATGGGGACAGTCATACGGGACTTGTCCTGTGCTGTGGGGAGAGAGGTTCACAGGGCTGGAGTTACCTTTTAGTCTTTCAACAGACTAAGCCAACTCCACCCTGTGTACACAGGCTCTCACAGAACACAGAGCAGCAATGCATACAATTTCCCAATTTCATCCACGTTATTCCATTCTATAGCATGATTATTTACATAGTTCAAAGGAGGCTGCCAAGTGTGAAGTGTTGCATTTTACTGCTGAGAGCCCAGACAGCTTAGCTCCCTGAGCAGGAATATTACCACTTCCACTTTGGAAGCTATAAACCATCACTTCACTGGTGCAGCATCCACGTGACAGCTTCATTAAATACCAATCAAGAGTTTTAGGGCCTTCAAACTAGTTCCAACAAAGGTTAAAGGTAAGTTCTGCTAAACTGCTTGGGAGAATCCAAACTCGCAGAGTTCACAGTACACTCCAGCGAGCTGAAGAGCAAAGTCCTGTGACCAGAGCAGCCAGTGATGGATATCTGTTGTCAAACTCTTGGAACAGTTCACCCCAAGTGACCTGACTGCTCTCCACTTAAGATGCCTGGAAATCAAAACGTGTCTCATGTCAAAGGCAGTTCCTGATGGGAGGAAAGTTCTCAGGATGAGCGTGACTGTTCCTCTCTCAGAGGCTTTTCTGGGGTCTCAGCAGAGAGGCTGAGAACTTAACAACCCCCTCAAGCTGGGGCACCACAAAACCTACTAAGAAAATGCATTTTAAACTAAGGGACAGCAGCAGTGACGGGTGCCATGTTTAGCAGGTGGGCTGCATTTTAGATACTTCTGGTTTGTATTTTGTCAGCTTTAAAGTCACTCCCTGGTGACCACACAGCTCCCAGTAACTGCACTCCAGAATGGCTGCAAAACTCACTCCTTACCACCCAACATCATCACTTAAACATGTTTTTTAGGCTCACCTAAACAGCCTTCCAGGGTTTGTTGGGTTTTTTCCCCTGTAATTGCAGGCTCCAAGTTTCCTATTTAAGATAACAGGACTCATTAACTTCCCTGTTTCTTGCAGAATTAGGACCATTAAGGACAGGAGTGCTGCTGTCACCACACAAAGAGCATGAGGAAGTAATTTCAAAGTAATTTCCTGTTCCCAGGAGAACAGTGAGCTGTGACAGTGTTTACCCTGGGGACTGCCCATGGAGAGGAAGAACTCTGTAACCAGAACTCTGTAACCAGGTTTCTTCATCTCTAAACTCACCGATGGGTACAAATGGTGTCTCTTTAAATTTTCTTATCAGCTTTGATGTCTGGCTGGTGTCGGTCTCATACTCTGAGTAAACGGGTTCCTGACCAGGTGACATGGTGGCTGTGAAGACAAAGAGTCTCTCTTCAGGTTTTTAGGAACACCCAGTTAAGAGAACGCTCAGAAAAAAGACAACCCCTTGTGTCTTCCACCAGTCACAAATGTCCACAGAGAGAAGTACAAGCACAAGAGCTAGATTTGAGCTGATGAGCTACATACAGAAGATTTAATTCAAGTCTTGGGAAGCAAGGTCGTTGCATACTAGAACAGGACAAAAAATAAAACAGCAGCAAAGCAACAGATTTCTACCATCCCTTTTCACACCATTGCAGACCCCTGTGCCCCCCCCACTCACAGGCAGCAAGAAGCCACTGAAAGCTTTGGTCACTGCCTGCGTTTCCTTTTAGGACTTTCATCCCCCAGCACACCACTTTGCTTTCACAGGCTGTTCCTTAATAGCAGCTCTGATCTCAGACAAGCTCATGCCTCCCTTTCACTCCCTGCCAAGAACAGCAACCCAAGTGCTCCAGATGGAAACCGTGAGCTGCTGTGGGAGGTCAGCCCTACCTGGCAGCTCCTCAGTCACTACTACAGCCTATCCCACCTCACTCACCACTGCAAGAGTTTCATACTCCTGCTGGAGAACACTGAGTATGAAATGGCAGCTGCTGAGGAGCACAAGTGAGTCTTGAAGCCCCTGACAGGCCTCAGACTGGTGTGGGGACACATCAGGAAGACAAGCAGAGGTGATTGCAGCACAGGTGATTTTTCACCTCTCTCCAAGGCAAAAAAAACCCCACAAACCAAAGAGCAATGGCCCTGAGAAGGGCTCTACTCTCCGAGTTAGACAACCTCACCCAACTGGTGAGACCACCTACCAAACCTTGCCAGCTTGTTGTGCTGTCCCTGTTGGAGATTAATGCAAGACCCATTTGCTCTCCAGTGCTCAGCATAAGCATCTCTCTTCTATCAGTGCCCACTTCCCTGAGCTCAGCGACACCACAAAGGTCACTGCTACAAAAATCTCTACTAGTATCATGCCAGTTTTGCCATCAACATGCTCAGCAGCACAACACAGCCTGGCCTCCCGGGGAAGAACTCCAAACTCTTGAAATAAGCCAACGGGAGTTTAACTTAAGCATGGGCTGGTAAACACACACAAAAGATTCATTTCCACCTGATTAAGCAGCATTTTGCACACATCCATTTCAGCAGGCTGACTCTTTTTTAAACTAAATGTGCAAACCATTTCATCTGCAGGCCAAAGAATTTGGACTCTCTGCGCCTGCTACAACTGCCATTATTTGCTCCAGAGGAGTTATATTTTAGCCTAACTCATTTGCAGAAGGAAATACGAGCACACCCTGTCACTCAGGGAAGGTGGAGACAGCCAGAGGTGAGGTTTACACAAAGATTTCAGAAGCGAATCAGTTTGTCCACTGTAAGAGATTTCCTCGACCTTCAGCTCTCGCAGAGGCCGGGGTGGGCACGGGGCAGAGACCGACGGGCAAAACGCACGTCCCGGCTGCCCTGACCTTGCTGACACCCGCAGCGGGGAGGCGCGGAGCACCTGCGTGGCCACCCACGGGGGACAGCCTTGACATGGGGGAAGGAAAACGTGGCAGAAAGTGACAAGGACCCAGCGCCCCTCCTGGGGCTGGGCACCTCTAGGCTGCCTTCCCCCTGCCCAGACCCCCACCGGGCCCCTACCCTACCCCAGCTCCAGGTCCCCACAGCGGGTTTCTGCCCTACACCAGCGCAAGGTCCCCATACCCAACATCGGGCTTCTGCCCTACTCCAGGCCCAGGCTCCTCCACCCACACAGGACCCCCTGCCCCAGATACCATCCCCCCACAGCCTCCGCGCGCCCCAGCTCACCCCCCACCTCCCTGTGGCCCCGGTTTCGCCCCCCGCTGCCACCACCCCGACCCCCTCTCGGACGCCCCGGCCCCTCACCACGCCGCCGCTGTCCCTGACTGCCCGACACCGGCCGCCCTCTGCCAAGCCAGGCCCCGCCCCCCGCTTCTTATTGGCCGGGTCCGGCCCCGCCCTCACCCCGAGGCGCGCGCCGGCCGGAGTGGAACCACAGCTCCCAGCGTGCCGCGCGGCAAGGACGCCCCCCGACAGCCAATCCGGAGCGTGAACGCTGCCCACGTGACCTTATAGCGGCGGGCCACGAACGGGTAGTGGTGACGTCACCGCGGGGGGCTCGCCGCATTGCGGCGGGAGTGACGTCACACGGGCGGGAAGGCGGCAGCGCCTGGCCTGACGCTAGGGGGCGCTGTGGGGCCCGCACCGCCCCTATCGGCACCTGCTGCTGCCCCCGCACAGCCCCTGCCCGCACCCGCACCTGCCCCCGCACAGCCCCTGTACGTTCCCCCGCACCGCACAGGCCCTTTCCGCACCTGCACCTGTCCCTTCCCGCACCTGCACCTGCCCGTGCCCGCACCTGCCCCTGTCCGCACAGCCCCTTCTCGCACCTGCCCCTGTCCGAACCGCCCCTACCCGCGCCTGCCCGGTCTTGCCTGCATCTGGTCGCACCGGATTTCTCCTGCCTGCACCTTCCCGCAGCCCTTGCCCGCATCTTCCCGGCCCTGCCCGCAGCCCTTGCTCGCAGCTGCCTCCCCCTGCCCGTCCCTGCCCGCCCCTGCTTCCCCCTTGCCCGCCCCTGGAGCTTCCAAAGCACGAACCGGGCGCGGCCCTGCCCGCAACAAGCGTTCCCCGAGCAGCGGGGCGGGCGCGGCCGGGGAACCAGGGAGGCTGCTGACTGGGCTTGGCGAGTGGTTCCGCCCCAAAACGGGGGGTTTAGGCCGTTGTTTTCAGGACGGAAAATCAGGCGGTGGCTTCTGCTGCAACTTGGCGGCTTTTGGGTTCGACGCTTCTCGTGTCAGAGTAACCCACTCTCTGACATCAAGTGGAAGCTTGAGGCAGAGGCCAAAGTCAGAGCCTGGTTTTCCCTCTGTCTGATTTTCATTTTTCTGCCAATGAATTGATTTATTAACTATTTTTTTCCTGAATTTCAGCTTTCAAGCATAGCTCCCTCTGCCACCATTGTGTGCTGGGCAGTGGGTTTTGGAGTCGAAAGCCAACTTTGAAATGGCTCCTGACTTTAACTGAACCAAACCCTAGAGCAGGAAGAAACATCCCTTGGCATCCTGAAGATGCCAAAAACCCTGTCTTAAACCCCGTGGATAGTTCATGGAGCAAAACAACAAAGAAAAGTCTTTTTTTCTTTCCAAAAGCCCTGTCTGGTGTGATTTTTTGACTCCCCATCTCCAAGCACTGGGGTGAGCAGAGCTGCTGCTCCCACGGGGCCAACTCCTCAGCTCACATGCTGCATTTTTGGCAGCATAAAAGTGGCTCAGATAACACCGTTTGTTAGTATCCCTGTGTCTCTAAATGTGCTTCCCATTACGGGTAATTTGGTTACTTTAATTGCCCAAGCCATTAGGGCTCTGCAGAGTCTGACAGAAAACAACAACAAAAAATAATCTATGCAATTACCTGCTCCCAAATTGAGTTAAAATATTGTAATAAATTACAGTGAAGGCTACTTTCTCCAGTGACTCTCAGAGGTACATTTAATTCCCTGCAGCTCTGCGTGATAGGTGCTTCAGGGGAGAAACTCAATTAAAAACAAGAACTGATTTCATTTTAATTGCTGGGCTAATGAAACTGCTGTCACCTGCTGACCCCCTGTGCGTGTCTGGTGCCTTGGCTTGGCGAGCAGCTTCTTGCTCTCTCCTAAAGTGCACGTTGCCCATATTCTACAACTCCCTGAAAAGAGGGTGTAGCAAGGTGGGGTTGGTCTCTTCTCCCAAGTTACAAGTGGTAGAACAAGGAGAAGTGGCCTCAGGTTGTGGCAGGGGAGGTTGAGATTGGATATTAGGAACGATTTCTTCCTGGAAAGGGTTGTCAGGCCCTGGCCCAGGCTGCCCAGGGCAGTGGTGGAGTCCCCATCCCTGGAGGGATTTCAAAGCCGTGTAGATGTGGTGCTGAAGGACATGGGTTAGTGGTGGCCTTGGCAGTGCTGGGTTAATGGTTGGACTGGATGATCTTAGAGGCCTTTTGCAACCAAAATGATCCTATGATTCTATATATGTATTTATTATATGAAATATTTTTAGTACAAGCACGCATGTGCACCAGCTGGTGGTGGCACACATGAATATGGGTAAAAAGACCATGTTTCTCTCTGTGGATCGACCTGCCAGGGGGTAAGTTGGGTGGGGGGCTGTGGCCATCAGTGCATGGATGGAACAATGGAGAGAAGAAAGGCAAAAGGAACTGATTCTATCTAAGCAAGTGGCTGGTCTCTGTGCTTATCTGGGTGACCCAGACAAACCTACTTCAGACTATGTTGTGGGTGGCCTCACCACCCAGCCTAGGCATGCTGGGGTGCATGGGATCCACCAGCAATCTTCTCATTTGTGCTGATCTGGGTCCTTGGCCCCAGAGGCTCTGACCATCCCTGACTTGGTGCCTGACTCAAGCTATACAAGAGCAGGTTGTATTTCCCTAGGAAGGGTGCTGGGTTCCCATGGCACCCGTGGCAGGAGGCACTGTGGTCCTGATGGGTATCTCAGGAGGCAAAGCCCAAGTTTGGATGCAGACACTAGTTGTAGATGCTGTAGAAGCACAAACGTTCGGACATGGCAGGGAGGTGATTCTTCCAGTGCTGTCACACTGGGAAAACAAAACAGCAAGGTCACATTGGGCTCACATTTCCTGCCCATGCTCTTATGAAAGTAAAAGAGCTTCCTAAAAGGCTGACTCAAGCCTCTGGCAGGATGAGAACTGCCCACGGTGGAAAAGAAGCTCCTGTAAGTGCATTTTCTGCTCCTTCCTTGCAGACAAAGCTGCACAAGAAACCTGGAGAGGTTCTTTCTTCTTCTGGAAAGTTAGCCTGCTTGTAAGCACCGGTGCTCTGTCAGGCTGGGATTAATTTCTGAGCTCAGCACGTGCTGCATTCCTCATTCCCCTGCTAGGAGCTACAGGCTGGGAAGGGGAATAGCAGTGCACGCGTGACACAGAGCTGGGGAGACGTGGCAGGAGGAGAAAAGGCATCTTGGTGGCCTGGAAGTGAGCCAGAAATGGAAATTTTGAGCTTGGCTTCTCCTGATATGGTGTGTATGGGGCAAGGTGCTTAGGGGGTCTCACTGGGTGTTGCTGGGATCAGAAGGGTGGGCAGCTTTGGTTTCTTCTCAAAGGTGTACAGTCAGAACTGTAGGTGGCTAAAGATGAATTTCCTCCAAAATATGAAACAGAGGCAGCAAAAAAAACACAAACCTAATTCCCAGAATAGTCTTTTTATGGCACTCTCCTGTGGCAGATCTCTGCTCCCCGTGGCTGCTCTGTCTGAAGTGTCCAGTGGCACTTGCCAAAGAACTGCGAGACAGCAGGAAAACATTTCTATCCAGCTTAAACCAAATTTTCTTTTACTTTCAGCTACCTGGAATTGCCTGGAATGAGGATTTAAGCAATTATAACCATGGGACAGCAGCAGGTATGTCCACAGCTTCACCCCTTAGAGCTGCACACCCTCAGGCATCCTCAGCACCCCATTCCAAGCCCTGGGTGCTTTGCTTAACCCACTTGGGGTGGAGGGGCTCCCATTACTTGGTGGCTTCAGGTCAGTGGGAGAAAAAGGATCCTCGAGGAGACCAGGGCAGGAATGAGTGCAGGCAGGGAACTACACAGTCATGCCTGTTTTGGGATTGCTGGAAAAATGAGCTCCAGGGGAAAAGTGGAAAGCTTTGGCCATCCCTGAAAAATGTTATGTTTTAGGGGTGGAGAGGTATTTGCACAATTTTTTCCCTGTCACAGCCCTGGTTTGCTGTCAGAGCCTGGAGATTAGTCTTGATTTTTGAAAACCACATTAACCTTCACAGTACTGACAGGAGGTGGCTCAGGCAGGTCCCATCTCCCAGTGGGTGGGAGCTGGGCTCTTCAGCAACAGCCATTGTCCAGTTAGGGTGGCTTTTGAAAAACAAAATTCTTGTAATGTTCTTGTGTTGTTATTTTTTTTAAATTTTTTTGGAAAATCAGACTCCAAAAGTAGGAAGCTCTCCAAATCAGTCACAATTTCCTGAAATCTGGCCTGCAGCTGTCTAAACACTGACAGCAGCCTGCTGTTCTGGGGAGTGGCTGACCACACAGCCCTCACCCTCCTTGGTCAGCAGGATCTCATGCAGGATCAAATCCAGCAACATCCTTCCAGCTAAATCCCTATCTCTACCTCTAGCCTTGATCCAGGAGTTGATTCTGGTGCCTACATGTGCTTACCTTGATGCTTTGAGTGACCTGGTCTAATAGCAGGTGTCCCTGCCCATGCAGGGGGGGTGGAACTATTTAAGGTCTCTTCTAACCCATTCACGGGACCCTTCTATGATTCTGTATTTTCCACTTACCCTTTACAAGGTGTCTTAGAGTTGTTATGGAGAGGGGTCAGTGTTCTACCAGGAGCAGTGAGATGTTCAGCATTTCACCTTTGGGGGCAGCCACACCAACACAGAGGTGCTGGTGGCAGGTTCTGCTTCAATGAGAACTGAGGTGTTGCTTTCTCAGTAGTGACTCGAGTGAACCTAAAGCAGCCCACAGCAAGGTGTGGTGGTGCATTTCCCACCATTTAGAGCAGAAACTGCCTCAAAAGATTGCGGTGGTATCAGGAGGAAGTGATGAGTTATGTCAGAGGAGACCCTGCTCATTTTCTTTCAAGTTTTAACGTGTCAGAGTAAGAAGATCAGGATCATTTTTTGATGTGTCTGTGCAGACAGCTGTCCCCATGCCATAGGCAAAGGCCAAGGAGTGCAGGACACACTTAGCAGAAGGTGGCAGAAGTTAAACCTATGAACTAGAGGAAAACCCTCCATGATGTGATGTTTGCCTTTCCTGAGTGGATTGGAACAACATTTTGATCCCTTTTGCTTGTCTTCTGCTCCTAGGCAGCCACTTGTCAAACTCAACTTCAACCATGGCAACAGCAACTGCTGCCACCTGGCTGGATGCTGCCAGTTCGAGTGACTACCCGTACGAGTACCTGGATGAGGAGGACTACATTCACTATGGCCTCTGCACAAAAGAAGAGGTACTCTCCTTCAGCAGAGTATTCTTGCCATCGTTTTACACCGTGGTCTTCCTGGTTGGGCTGGCTGGGAATGCCCTCCTGTTTATTGTCCTCATTAAGTACATCAAGAAGAAAAAGATGACCGAGGTGTACCTGCTGAACCTGGTGGTTTCAGACTTCTTCTTGCTACTAACCCTTCCTTTTTGGGCTCTCTACATTTCTCAGTGGGTGACCTGGGACATACTGTGCCCAGTATTAAATGCCATGTACACTGTGAATTTCTACAGTGGTATCTTTTTTGTGAGCTGCATGAGCCTGGACATGTATCTGCAGATAGTTCATGCTTGCTCTCCTCGCAGCTCCATGACACGGAAGAAGTCGATCCTCATCTTGTTGATGTTATGGGTCCTTTCCATACTTCTCTCCATTCCTGATGGCCTCTTCTCCACCACAAGGAAAATCCACAACAAAACCATCATGTGCACCCATTACTATGGGCAGAAACACTTATTCTGGAAAGTTGTCTTTCGGGTCATTCAGAACATCCTGGGTTTCCTTTGTCCCTTCCTCTTCATGATGTTTTGCTATTCCCGCATAGCGTGTGTCCTCACCATGTCTCAGATGCCTGGCTCAAGGAGAGCACTCTGCTTAGTTGTTACTCTGGTGAGTGTCTTCTTTATCCTGTGGTCCCCTTACAACATTGTCCTCATTCTTCACTCCCTCCAAGATGTTGGTGTGATCAGGAGCTGTGAGAGCAGTAGGCGGTTGGACTATGCCATGCAGATCACGGAGAGTTTGTCCTTTGTCCACTGCTGTCTCAACCCCTTGCTCTATGCTTTTGTGAAAAAACGACTCAGGTTGTATCTATGGAAGATCCCTCAGGCCATTTTCAGGAGAAGTGCTTTCTTTGACATCCAGCCCTCAGAGACAAGCCAGTCTTGCAGCAGATACGCAGCTGAGATCGAAATGTTGAGTATCACAAATGCGTGATCAACATTTGCATTATGTACCTTGACAGGCATGCCCTCTGCACTGCACTGTACTGCTCCTGGCCATGAGATGGGAGTTGGTGTGAGCCCAAAGCACTGCATAACCAGATATTTCATCCTAGCACCAGCATCAAGAGGAGGATTTTCCACATTGGGATTGGAAAAGTACGTGTGGGATTTTTTTCTGTTGTAACTGGAGGATGCAACAAAGGGTTGCCCTGGTTTTATGCTCATGGAAGAAGCCCAGCTTCTGTCTGGAGTCTGTGAGGCATTACTGGAGGAATGAGATGCTGCGCCCTTAAAAATGCAAACTGAAACTTGTGCAGAACTTCTGCTCCTTAGATCCCAAAGGGTTGGATGGAGGAGAGCAATCCCATTATACCTCCAGCTCATGGTGTGGGCTGGGAATGGATTGCCACACTCATCCATCAGGCCAGAAACAGGTGGCCAGAAGCCCAGTTTGGTTGGTGGCTTTGCTGCCAGGTAGGTGTGTTCAACTGGGCTCATCCCTTTGTCTACCAGGAGAGACAACAGGAAGAATTAGGCACCTTTGAACTGCATTGTCTGACCAGTGATGGGTTTCTCCATTACCATGAGCTGTGCCACACTCACATCTGCTGAGCAGGAGACTGTGTCTGTCCAAGGGACAGACCCTTGGTTAGAGGTCAGTTGGATCATTAGCTGATTTGAGATCAGGTCGATCAGCAGCCAAGTTCAAACCAGTAACAACCAGTGAGAAAGAGAAAAACCAACGGGCTCAGTAGAACAGTGGTGGAAGTATTTGCCTTCCTGAAGATCCATTTTGACAAGACAAAAAAGATTCATGGATACTGTCTTTAACGTAAATATTGGCTTTAAAACACCACAGAGTGAGAGCATGGCCTTGAGCAGAAGAGCACAGTTAGCCAATCCTTACTTATTACTTAAAGTATAGCTTTAAAGTTCAATGTTATTAGTTTGCTCACCTTTACAGAAAGGTATTATTCACCTCAAATACTCTTGACACTTAAATGAGCCCTTTCCAGCCTGGAAACCTATTGAGCAGTTGCCTAAAATTGTACAAATTACATTTATAATGTAAGAGAAAACACCCATGACCTTAATTTTATTGCTAGACGAGGTTACTGAATTGAGAAGGACTTTGAGTCGATCTAGAAAGGTGGATTTGTTTTCACTGCTGTTAGTTATCTTGCCAACATTTATACAGCACGTTTCCAAAATGATAAGGCTGGGAGCTTTCCTTAAAAATAAATAAATGCCTGAATAAATATTTAGCTGATGTAGGATGTGGCCTTCACTCCACGGGTCAGGTCACTGGGAGGGAATATGGAAGGGGAGAGCAGCTGGGAAGCAAAATCTAAGATGAAGATCATGATCCCATGCAGAGGAGGGCTTGTGGGACTGTGTGAAACTTGTGATGGGATGCTCAGGGGAAGGGCAAAGGTGGGGAGATAGAGGGGGGGGATAAAAGGGTTGTGTATAAGCAGCACACCCTGTGCCTGCTCACTGTAGTCTGTCCTGTAGCCTTATTAAATACTGCTTTTAAACTCTCTTTCCATACACTGTCACTCTCTGTCCTACATGTGGGTGCTGCGAGGTCCAAGTGCCAGCAGTTGGGGCAGAGGCTGTGGTGACTGGCTGTGTAGATCAGGGTGGCAGCACCCAGAGGCATAGCAATGGATGGGGCACGGGGTCCCTGGCGTCGTCTCCAAACCCCATCTAGATACTGAAGAGCAGGAGGGACTGAGAAGCAGAAGGGAAAATGGGTAAAACTGCCAAGTACAGGGATGGGAGCAGGAGGGCAGAGGGTTGGGGGTGCTCAGCTGGCTGGAGGGGACATGGCTGATTTACAGCCTCTCAACACTGGGTGTGTGCAGATCAGCACAGAAGATAGTGCTATTGTCCATCTGAACACTGCGGCTCATCAGCCAGGAGGTGGGCTTGGCCATTTACAGGCTCCAGACTCATCTGTTTCTAAGCAAATGCAACTGATTCAAGCCCTCATCACTCGAGGGAGACACAGGCCTGCTTTGCTTTGCCCTCAGATGTGTTAGCAGTGCTTCCAGTGTTTATTGGCAGGCACTTGTGGGGCACTTTGTGTTGGAGAACATAAAAATGTTGGAGACCTTTCCTTCTCTAAGCTTTTGAGATTAAATTAGCTCAGCTAACCCCCTTCCTTCTATCCAGAGCTCATTTCCAGTAGCATTTCTAGCCTCCACTCTTCCTCTCATTTTCTCAGCCTACAGCGTGTGTCCACAGCCTGGTCTTAAAGGCAGAAATCACTGAGTGAAATTCTCTGAACCCTCTTTCTTCAAAAATGGGCCCCACACAACCTAGAAAAGGGAAATTGCTTAAGCTGCTGCAGAGCACACACCGAAACCTGCCCACCTCACACAGCAGCCTGGTAACTCCAACTTGATTACAACATACCTTTCACCTTAAAAATCTCTGTGTGTTCATCACGGGAGAAGGACACGCTGGAGCGCTCCACAGGGAAAAGCCAAACACCCACTGCCAGTGGGGACAGAGGTTGTCAGCTGTGCATCTGCATATCAGCTGCTGGATGGGAATAAAAAGCTTGTTCCTGCCCCAACCTAGCTCTAGTCCAAGCTCCAGGACGGGCTCTCATGGCACTCTGGGTGGTTCTCCTCTGTACCTTGATAGCATTGCTGCTTGGTGGGCTCTATGTCTTGGGTGCACTTCGGAGACGGAGACCCAATGAGCCACCTCTGGACAAAGGAACTATTCCCTGGCTGGGTCATGCGCTGGACTTCAGAAAGGACAGTTCACAGTTTCTTAAAAGGATGCAGAGAAAACATGGGGATATTTTCACAGTGCTGATTGGAGGCTATTACTTCACCTTTGTGATGGACCCCTTCTGCTTTGGAGCCATCGTGAAGGAATCTCGATCTAAACTAGACTTTAGGACTTTTGCATCTAAACTGGTCCAGCAGGTTTTTGGCTACAAGCCCATCGAAGCCAACCACAGGATAATTCATACATCGAGCACGAAACATCTGATGGGAGATGGACTCACAGTCATGACACAGGCCACCATGGAGAACTTTCAGAAGCTGATGCTTTTCAATTTGAGCTCAGGAGAGGGGAAAAGAGTGTGGCAAGAGGACAGCCTCTTCTACTTCTGCTACAACGTGGTCTTCAGAGCTGGGTACCTGGCTCTGTATGGCACTGAGCCACACCAAGGGGCAGAAAAGGAGAAAGCTCATGAGCAAGATCGCATCCGCTCCAACCAGCTGTTCCACGAGTTTCGGAAGTACGACCGCCTCTTCCCTCGCCTGGCCTATGCCATGTTGCCTCCCAAGGACAAAACAGAAGCTGAACGGCTGAAGAGGCTCTTCTGGAGCATGCTGTCTGTGAAGAAGAGCCGGCAGAAGGACAATATCAGTGGGTGGATAAGTGATCAAGAGCAGCTTCTGGCAGCAAATGGTGTTCCTGAGTACATGCGGGATCGTTTCATGTTTATGATGCTCTGGGCATCCCAAGGTAATACAGGCCCAACTGCCTTCTGGCTCCTCTTCTACCTAATGAAACATCCAGAAGCTATGAAGGCTGTTAAGGATGAAGTAGATAAAGTCTCAAGGGAGAATGGCCAGGAAGTGAAGCCGGGGAGCCCACCAATTAACATCACAAGGGACATGTTAAACCAGACTCCTTTTCTGGACAGTGCCCTGGAAGAGACCCTGAGGCTGGTTGCAGCCCCAATACTGATCAGAGCTGTCCTCCAGGACATCAGCCTTAAGACAAGCAGTGGAACGGAGTACACTGTCCGCAAAGGAGACAGGGTGGCTCTGTTCCCTCACGTCTCTGTGCAGATGAACCCAGAAATTCACCCCGAGCCTCACAAATTTAAGTACGACCGCTTCATAAACCCAGATGGCACCAAGAAGGATTTCTACAAAAACGGGAAAAGGCTGAAATATTTCAACATGCCTTGGGGGGGCAGGAGTATCCATCTGTCCCGGGCGGTTCTTTGCTACCACAGAAATCAAACTGTTTGTCTTCTTGATGCTGAGTCATTATGACCTGGAGCTGGTCAACAGAGAAGAGGAGATCCCAGAGATAGACATCAGCCGCTGGGGGTTTGGGACGATGCAGCCTGTTCGTGATGTTCGGTTCAGATACCGGCCTCACTTTTGAGAAGTTCTTGTTGCATTGTTGTATTTTTTTCTGGTATTATCTATGAAATAAGTTGCATGATCCCATGGTTATCAGATCCACACAGTGCCATCACTGGTATGATAGTGTTCACTTAATGGTTACTGTGGCTTTTCTCTTTACCTCCTTCACTTGTATCATTGCTCTGTAGCTTCAGTTATTGTGGTGTTGGGTGATGTGATACAAGCTCATCTGCACACCCACAAAGGAGCACAGAGAGACAAACAGTACCCTGCCATCTTGGGGACCATCAGCCTGTCAAAAGCCCATCTACACAAGCCCAAAGGTGCACAGAAGCATATTGGCAGGTGGGAACGCAAATTAAGGACTTCCAAGGAGGAAGTATTTTGTTTGGATCCCTCCCAGGGTTGTCCCAGGAGAGCCATCAGCGCCACAGTCCCAGCATGAGACCCATCAAGGTGTGTCATTGGGAGCAGCTTTCTGGATCATCGTCTGGACTAAAGGGGATTGCTGTCAAGGGAGGGGGGACATCTGATGGCATGCAGAAGAAGAGCATTTTGGGATTGCACAGGACTTGTGGCGGGATGTTTAGGGGAGGAGCCAAAAGTGGGAAAAAGGAGGGATTTACGTGATTTGGGGAGGAAAATAGAGGGGCAAGGGGATAAAAAGGGCTGGTTGTGTGTAAATAGGTGGCTGGACCATACACTTGTCTGGTCATACCCTGCACCTGATCAGCACAGTCTGTCCTATAGTCTTATTAAATTCCTTTCCTTAAATTCAAGCTTGTAGTAAACCCCTGGCAGGTCAGAGAACACCAGATATCTTCTCCAGAGATGTAAGGATTTCCTCGGGTCTTTCAAATTCTCAAGTCTCCTTCTTGTGTGCTATGAGATCCCCAAAGGGAGCAGAGGTGGGAGGTACTGAGCAAGGACACAGTGACAACTCCTTCCCAGTTCAAGCTTAAGAAAAGCAGAGGTCTTGCCAATCTCATTTACCATGTCGGGGAGAGGAGAAGGGAGTTCCAAACATCACTGATAACCTGCGGTACTGTTTTCATGTGTCTACATGAGGTAGGAATGCACATAGTCACCTGCCTTTCCAGGGCTGCAGGAGGTTGTGCATTTAAGTCCTGTGTCTTGTGTGCAGTTCCTGGGAATAAAAAAAGCTCTGTGTGTGTGTCACAGTGTGTATCTGGATCCACCCCACCAATCATAACACAGCTGAAGTGTGGCTATGTCCACCCTGAGCCAGGATCCCCCACACCACTGAACCAGCTCCCTGTTTCAACCCAAACCATTGCACAAGCCTAGAAATTTTGGACTCTGCATGCTGGGCAGGAATGGGTCTGCCCTCCTAAGAGGGGATGGTGGTCTGGACTGTGGTGCCTGAGTCTTGCTCAGCTTGAGCCTGATTGGGATCTTGATGGTCCTCCACATGCTCCTTGAGTCCCAGAGGCTGATGGTGTTCCCAGAAGATGCCTGTTGGAAAATGCCACCCTCCTTCCAAATTTAGATCCCATCCTCTGCAAAGGCCCAAGGAAACTATAAGGAATGGGAAGGAGAGATGGGAAAGGGCCGGAAAACCAATGTAGGACATGACAAAACAACCTCAATCCCATACAGGCTACAGCCACTGTGACCTTCTGAGTCCTCCAAATATCTCTGTTTTATCCACTGGATTCAACGCAGGGTAGAACTTTCCTCTACAAGCTCTGCTTTGCTTTTTGTCCCCTTCAATAATTAGGGCTCTGACAACATCAGTCCTTACCAAAGTTAAATCCCAGCCTTACCTGTGCAGAGGACAGCACATTGATTTTCATGCTGACTCTAACCTTGGACTTTGGAGATTATGTAGGATCCAGGAATGAAACTCAAACATTTTCCCATGTGTTCAGACATCAAAACCAGGTTCTACTTTGTTCTGCACAGGACAGGGTTATGTTGTAACTGCAAGTCAAGGGCAAACCACACTGGTCTTTAGCCCAGAACCTGTGGTGGTGGAAATTCAGGCAGAAACTATCAAACAGCTGTGTCAGAGCCAAGGAAAAAGAAGAGTACTGTGACAGTTAATATTCCCAATAGCAATCCCAGCACCTTTTCACCACTTCCATGTTCCCTCCGCAGCTCTCACCCCTTTTTTGTCACCCACAGGTTCATCTCTTTGCTCTGCTACCAAGAAAAGGTGGAGCTCTTCCCACGTTCTGGCCAATGGCTGGATCTTTGCAAGCTCCAAACCACGCTCAGTAATGCCTTGGGATAGTGGGGCAGGTCAGAGCCATCGTGACATCCTGGTCAAGTGATGTCCTCACTCCAAGGCTCTAGTAAGAGGAATTTTTTTTGTGTGGATGGTTTGCATGAAGGTTGTTCACTGCTAGTGCCCACTGTGTAGTTGTGGTTACCACTTGTAGGGACCTCAGGTCAGAGTTGAGGGGTTAGGGATGGGTGCTGCACAAACATGGGCTGCACTTGGGAAAGGGATATAAAAATAAGGACATTGACAATGATTCAGCAGAAAAATCTGGCTTTACTTCCTTGTCAGAATGGTTTATTTAACCAAACAATATTGAGTCTATGAAAGACCTCAGACATGCTCAAATGCATGCAGTTGTGAGAAGCAAAAAAAAAAATTAAAAAAAAAAAATCACTTAATTTGAGTCGTATATGGAAGAGTGTGAAAGCTCCAAATGAGTTAATTTGCAGTTAAGTTTTATGCTTAGATGGGTTGTCCCCTGGCAGTGAGCTTTCCATCCCAAAGTGTACCAGTAAGAGTGAACTTCCCTGTGCCAACAGAAACCCTATTGTATTTGTAGAAGAAGTTAAACTAGAACGAATCCAGGGTCTTGAAAAATTTACTGGGGGCAGACCTTATTGCAGTGTCTGTCTCGTGGGACTGCTCTGTCCCCCAAAAGAACTGAGCATGGAGCCCTAAACCCTTGTTTTTCTCTTCTGTAGTGCCTAGTGAAGACAATAGTACTTTGATGTTCAAAGACTATTGAGTCAGTGTCTGGTCTCCACAGCCTACTGAAAGCATCTCCAGTCTCAGTTATAATTCCTGCTCTCCTGTGTACACTGTACAAGGGATGGAGTCATGACACTGAATGCTTCAGGTTTGGAAAAATACAGGTTAAAGGTGTTGGAAAAGACACCCCATGGTTAAACAGCTTCACATCTAGTATTAAACTGTAATGTGTTAGCAACTGCTTTCCTGTCCTTGTTCCTCTAAACACAGCCAGATACAGCTCTGATAAATCCTGTGCTTGCTGTTGCTTGTAGGGAAACTTGGAGAAACTCAACGGCACCATCAGATACATCATTCACTTCAGAGAAACTCAAAGGCACATTGAGGTTGTAAGTGCAAAGCAATGACACAGCTAACACCATCCCGTCTGAAGGAAAGCAGATTTTGAAGGAGAAAAAGGAACATGGAAGTTCAGGATTTTTTTTTTAAGAATTAATACTTGCTGGTGCCACTGCTGCCACGTCTGCTGTAGATGTGTCTGGGCACTCCCCAGGGAAGAGCAGCTCAGCTTCCTAGTGGCAAAGTCTCTTGGTGGTACATCATTTGCATGTAACAAGGTCATGGGCACTTTTGTGTTTGCTGCCTGGACTTCCCAGTGGCTACATTATTCCCACAAGTCACAGTGTATGCAGGAATACCCTGTGGCAGGCAGGATGTACTGATAAAAACCCAGAGAAGCCAGGCAGAATTGGGGAGTATTTCTGATCAGGAGAAAAGCTAGGCTGCAATGACCCACTGCCACCACCACCTGAGAGCTTGAGTGTGCTCAGGAAAGGCTTTCTGCACAAGGCAGTTTTAGCCCTGCTCATGGGGAAAGCCCTACAACTAAATGTTCCATGTGCCAGCATCCTGGCCACAGGGAAGGTCTGTCCCAGAGATGCTCAAACACCAAGTCACAGCTTGGTTTCTTCAAGAACTGCTCCTGTATGTTTGTTCTTTACCACATTATTAAGATAATTGATGCAGATGCAGTCAGACAGGTGAGGGGTTTCCGTGAGATCCTACATGATGGGTAAGTCTGTCATCTGGGTCTAATGGGAGACCTCAAATACATGACCCCAAAATCCAAGTTTTTTAGTGTTTTCAAACCTGGCAACCTTTGAGGATGTTGGTCAGCTCTGCAGATGTGACAATGCAGGTGACCACAGAGAGCTGGTGACCCTCCATGGAGCCACACAGCTCACTGAGCAGTGGACTAGGCTCTGAGAGAGCAGAAACTGGCCTGTCCCAGTGGAGCAATATAAGAAAAGTCCACTTGGGCCCTAGAGAGAGCAGCAGCTCTTCTCAAAACCAAGCAAGGTCTGGCCTCTTGCAGGAGGTAGGATGTGCAATTTATCAGTTACTGGAAAACCCCATCGCTGTTGTCCTCCCCAACACACCTTGTGCTACAGGGTGGAGCTACAAGGCTGCCTTAATGGAGACTCTCTGCCTGTTTCTTATGACTTGGGCAGGAAAGAATTTCCTCACGAGGTATGTAGAGCTCTGGTTAAAACCTCCTCCGTGGTACCACTGTCACACAGGTGACAGACATCTTCCTTTGCAGCCTCCACAGCTGGAAAAGTCCTCCTCTAGCCCCTGTGCTTAATCTCAGGTCAGCCCCACAGGGATGGTGGAGAACTTGGCCTAGTAAGCAACATGCTGGGCCTGGCTGCCAATGGATGCTAGCAGAGTCCCACTCCAGCCTTGTGCCTGGCACTTGGCAAAGACATGGGATCACAGGACAAGACAGGTTGTGGGGGAGCTCAGGAGATCTCTAGACCAACCTTCTGCTCAAAGCCAGGTCAGCTATCAGCTCAGGCCAGGTTGCTCAGGGCTTTTTCCAGTTGGACCTTTACATCCAAAGCCTGAAGATACATTGCCGTCTAGCATCAATCCAAAAAAAGTGCTTTACTTTTCCCTATTTTCTCATCGTAACTGGTCTTTGAATTCTTTTGGGTTAGAGGCAGGTGGGAAACCCACCAGCCACTCAGACCTTGCTGTGGTGGTCACTGTGGGATGAGCAGTACCATAACATCTGAAAGCATGCCTGGTTGTCATCTCCTGGGGCCAGGGGCAGAAGTCAGTGCCCAGCATTTGCACCCATGGAGCCTTTCTGGCCTCAGGGAAGGATTTGCAAAGCTGCTTGGGGCTGGTAGCTAGTCCCGTTTGGAAATCTTTCCTGGTTATTCCAGGGAGCAAGCAGCCAAGTGAAGCAGGGACTGTCAAGTTACTGTTAGTCAGCTGAGCCCCGTTAGGTCTGCATTTCTGTTCTTACCTTGTGGCAATGCACATAACAGGGATTAATTTGCTCAGTTATGCTAATTGCATTCCTAATGAGCAGTTGTCACAGCTCAGCTGAGGCACAGCAACTTGGCAGGACCCTTTGGTACCGAACACTAAGTGCAGAAGGGGAGAGGGAGACAATTCCCATGTGTAATTACATCCAGGTCACTGTGCAATCATGAGGCCATACTTGGAGCACAGCAGGCCCCTTTTCTTCTCCCGTTCCATGAGGAAATTCCTCAGTTTGGTGGAAGGGAAGGTAACCGGTGCTTGCTGCCTGTTGTCCAAGCCTGTCTCCTGGAGCCACGGGCTCTGAAGGCACTCTGAGGCTGATGGCCTTCCCCTGGAACAGGCAAAGTTGAGAAGGTCAGTCAGGGATCTGACAGGTGAGGAGGCTCCTTGTAAATGCAGAGGAAGAAGGGACAATACCCAGGATCTGCACCAACTGTGCTGTTGGGAGAGCAGACACCATCTTACCAGGGGTTTGCACACAGTGTGCTCTGGAGAAAGGACACTGCTCCCCCAGAGAGACCTGCATAACACCTCGTGAGCTTCACCTTCCCTTTCCTGGTGGTTCTCAGAAACTCGCAGGGTACGTCAGAGCTGACTGGGTAGTTGGCACTCAACCTGCCCCAAAAGAAGAGAATTGATCAGCATGATGGGCACCAGTCAAGGTGCTCCTTCTCCCAGGAATTCCCAACCAGCACTGTGAGGAGGATCATGATGATGCACGCAAATGTCATATGGGAAACAAAATCTCAAAGGCCATTGTTCCTCAGGGGATTTAATGACTTTGGCTGCTTTTCTACTCGGCGTAATTTGAATTTTCTTGGTTAAGTTGAAGCTGAGTGAGAAACATCATCAGCTTTGTAAACATCATCAGTGTTGTAAAACTGCCTCCTTACTCTACATGGAGACATTGCCAGGACTAGGACATGGTGCTGCCACCTCCATACTCTCCATCACACAGACTTCTGCAGCATTGCCTAGGAGAGGGGGCACCACTGGGGTTAACTCCGAGTCAATGCCTCTCCCCTGGTTGATGACTCTGAAATTGCACTTTTAAAGCTGCTCTAGGGTAGGGAAGGACAGACTGACTTACATGATGAAGGCTGTGACTCCAATGGACCAGATATCAGTCTGTGGGAGGGCTCCTTGCTCTGTCAGCAGCTCTGGAGCTGGAAAAGCAAACTGATGTGAGCCAAGCTCCTCTCCAATGCAGAAACCAGCACAAAAGCAGTGGGTACATTTATTCTTTGCTGCCTTCCCAAGAGTGAAGAAGAAAAAGCTCCTAGTACAGGGAGCTGGTTCAGGTAAGACACCCTCGTAGATGATGACTGCAACGAAACCTTGAGAACACCAGACCAAATGGCAGTAAGACTAAACCCCTGAGCTCTGGACACGTGGAGGCCAGTTGGCCATGACCTCAGTCTTTGCTCTCTGTGGTCTCCAAGTGGGACAGCTGCCACCATTACCTGCTCCCATGAACTCACACCCTTACTGGAGAGCAGCCGGAGAGACTTGCTGGGGCCAACTGCTGCCTTGACCAATGGCTCTGTTTGTCTTTCTGCTTAGCACAGATTGCACACAAGGCCAAGGCTGCAGTGACTGAACTCTGTACTCACCCATGGTTTCAACATAGTCCATGCACTTGTCCATGGTAATAACTGTCTCTTGTGTGTAGAACTGTGCGTTGCCAAAATCCAGGAGTTTCAGCAGGTTGGGCTCCGTGATGATCATGTTTTCAGATCTGAGATCCAAGTGCAGGATGCTGTGTGCGTGGAGATACTCAACAGCACTGAGGATCTGCCACAGATAATCCCGGACCTCCACTTCTGAGTATGATGTCCTGGTAGAAGAAAGGGGATAGAAACCAGAGGTGTCCTACCTGCATGTCCAAGGGCACCATTTTACACCTGCTATTGTCCTCCTCTGCATGTCTAATCTTACGAGGCCCTTGTGAATCAAGAAGAAACAACTCTACTCATTTAGGAAATCTATTGTATATGGAGAAGCTGGGCCAGACTGTGAGTCAAGTTTACAGAAGCAAGAGGTTCAGGAGGCTGTAGAGCTGCATGCCAGAGAAAGCAGTGGTTGTGCAGAACTCAAAATGCAGATTTGATGCCCACCGTTCCCTCTCCTTTAATCAGTGGATTTCAGCAGATCCATTTGCAGCCACTGTGAGAAACAACATGGAGGAGAATTGTGGCTTCCTGAGCCACAATAATCTCCTTCTCATAGAAGAGGGTGTTTCATATCATAGAATCACAGAATGATTTGGGTTGGAATGGACCTTAAAGATCATCCAGTCCCAAATCCCCTGCCATGGGCAGGGACACCTTCCACTAGACCAGGTTGCTCCAAGCCCCATCCAACCCGGTCTTAAGCACTTCCAGGGATGGGTCAGCCAAAGCTTCTCTGGGCAACCTGTGCCAGTGTCTCACCACCCTCACAGGAAAGAATTTCCTCCTAATGTCTTATCAAAACTTCCCCTCTTTCAGCTTAAAACCATTACTTCTCATCCTATCCCTCCCCGCCCTTGTCCAAAGTCCTTCCCCAGCTTTCCTGTAGCCCCTTCAGGCACTGGAAGGTGCTCTAAGTTCTCCCCAGAGCCTTCTCTTCTCCAGGCTGAACAGCCCCAACTCTCCCAGCCTGTCTCCAGAGCAGAGCTGCTCCAGCCCTCTGATTACTTCCATGGACCTCCTCTGGCCAACTAGTGTAAACTGCTTTTAACATCTCAACTGGGTGTCCCTGAATTGTCCCCTACCCCAGCCAGGTAGAGAAGTAACTTGTTTATGTCACAAGTAGTTGCAGAACAAATGCATCACAAATCCTGTGTGCAATGACAGCACACTGGAGGAGATGGAGAGGGAAGATCCAGTTTGTCAGGTGAAGGCAATAGGTGTTTTGGTCCCTGCACCAGCCAAGACTGGAAGCCCCTTCCCTCCTCTTGTTATTACCGTAACGCCAAGGAGTGGAGCAGCTCTGGTCCCAGGCACATCTCCTGGATCAGCACTAAGTGCCGTGGGCTGACGTAGGCTCCCTTCAGCTGAGCTATGTTAGTGTGATGAAGCTTCCTCAGGACTTGGTACTCCAGGAGCACAATCTGCTTGTCCTCTTGCCAGTAAGGGATAATTTTAGCAGCTAAAGTCTTGCCGCTTACTTTTTCCCGGCACTGTCGGACGATGCTGAAACGCCCCCTGATACAAGAGAACACAAAGGCAAGTTAAGCTTCTCTGCTGCTCCTGGAAGAGTTCTGTTCTTTAAAACCACCAGGATCCAGTGCTGTGTTTTTCATCCATGGCTGATGTGGAGTTGTTGCATCTGTTGTCACAGTTTGCACATCCTCCTGTGTCTCTAAATTGTACGTTGCTTTGAATTGCAGGAGTGAGAGCGTAACTCCTTTGGAGAGGGAGAAGGTGGCTCATTGTGTCTTGAGCAAGAGAACTACCCCCTGTTGGCAACAGAAGTTTGTGCCTATCTTCTAGGCACAGCAAGTTGAAACCCAAACCTATGTCAGAAACTGCTAGCTGCAAAGGTTGATGCAGCAAGGAGAGGAGGAGACTTTGTTAGCCCCAGGCTCACTTCCCAATACACTCAGGGGCTGTCCTTTTGCTATCCCAGAAAATCTACATCTGAATCCTCCCAAACCAAGATGAAGATTGCTCAGCCAATGACCTGAGGTTTATAGGTATTGCTGTGGAGGTGTTTTCAATAAACCACTGGGACAGTAGGTGAGCAGCACATTTCTAAAAGTGACTTTTCTAAACTCCAGCTGCATGTGGCATTGTTGAGTGGCCAGATGGATTAATTACCTTTTGATCTCTGTTTGGAAGGCGTAGGTCTGGTAGGTTGGGAAGGGTTCAGATGGTGTGATTATTTCACTCTCTTCTTCAGTAGCAGCTGGTGGGAATTTCTGCGTTGCAGCTCGAAGCTCTGCAGAGAGAAAGCAACAGAGATTACAAGGAAAAAACACTTCTGGAAACTGGAGCCTCTCCGAGCCACCATCCACTATGTACACTGACAAAGGTGACAGCTCTTCTCCAGACAAGTCTGTAGGTTGCCTCCCAGCTGTGACACCCAATGGCTTTTTAATACAACCGATTAATTCCTTGGTGTGACCACTCCAGACTATGAGGCAGATTGTATGTTGTGTGCTGTGATATCAAACATCTCAGCCACTGGTTCTCATCTCACATAACGAGTCATCAGAGCATGATAAGACACTGACAAAGAATTAGAAACTTCTTTTAGTTGGGTATTTCGAGGCAGCAGTTGAGACTTGTTGCTCTGGTTCTGGCATGTGGTTGTGTCCGAGTGCTCCTGAAATATTAAAACATCCCTTGACACCTTAAAGCATCTGCTTGGAAATGCTGGGCACGTTGAAATATCTTAATCCTGGGCCAAGGGAAAGCAGGGGATTTAGGGTGAGTTAAAAATATCTCTGTTAACTGATTTTTATAGAATACTCCTCTCCACTGGGAGGAAATTCCAGTTAGACCATCTTTCCACTTCTTGGCAGAAAGGATACTTCCTTTGCTACAAGGATATATTTGCTGTGGGGTCATGGATTTCTTAATTTTAAAAACATATGGGTAGTACAAAGTATTCCAACAGGTGAAAAAATTAGCAAACTGAGGTTTCTTTGTTTCAGAGACAAAATACAGCTGAAAAGTGCACCACAGTAGGGTGACAATTCCAAGTAGCAAACACCAGAACACATAAATTAACTACTGAAGCTGGGGCTGAGTCCATAACAAAGAGCAGGTCCAGAGCTTTCACTGGTGGCACATCTCTACCAACAGGTCAATGCCTCCAGTAACACATTCATTGTTCCAGACCTGTTTCCTTGTGATCTCACCTCAAAAACTGTCTCCCCCGTGGGTAATCTACAGTTTCCAGATTTGTATTTTATTATTGTATTTGTATATGTATTGACATATTATTTATATTTGCATAATGTTATTATTTGTCATATATTGACACATATTCCCCTAACTATGTCCAGAATTAGAAAATAATTGACTTTTAAATAAGAAAGCCAAAGAGGAGGAAGCCCTAAACCCCCCTGAGCCAAGTGGAATTGGTCTTGGTTCATTTGCTCTTGACTTCTTCATCCAAAAGGGTACAATTACTTTGGTGCAGGAAAACCCCAATGCTCTCTTCACCTTTGATCTTACCCATTTGATCCTTCCCAGTGATGTTCACTGTGGCAGAAGGGTTGCTGTAAGGGCCCATTCCTGCTTTACTGGTGCAGGCAATCCTGAAGGAGTAGGTAAACCCTTGGGAGAGATTTTTGGCATGGTAGCAGCAGTCAGCAATGTCAGAAGCAAGAGTCGTCCACTCCCCATCTTAACCAAGGAAAGACAGAAAAGGGATTAGGACTCATTCCAGATGGCCACACTGGGGTTTTTGGGTTGGGTTGGGTTTATTTTTGAGTTTTGGGGTTTTGTTGGGTTTGCTGTCTCACCTTTGTCTCTGTACATGTGCCAAAATTACTTTCATCAGCAGTTTTATATCTAATCAGTCCAAGGTCTGGCAATATTGCTTCAGAGCAATAATGAAACTTCATTGTATAGTTTCTGTTTATCTAATTCATTCCACTAATCTCCAATGCAATATACATCAAGATCTCCAAATAAAAACTTAGTGAAATCACAGTTTTTTCCCTTTTGGTGCTGTCTTGAATCCAATTGAAACCATGAAGTGCAGGATTTCAGGACAGAACCATCCCCTAGCACCCTCCTAGCAAACCCAGTGTTTGAAACTTGGGCAGGTTTACTCAGCTTTTATGAAACTCAGATGATTTCTCAGGGGACTGAATTTGTAGTTGTGGTCTGGAGTCATTATTCATGGGACTAAGTTGCGAAGTAGAAAACTAGCAGCAAACATTTGTTATCATTCATCTGGTGCTGGAGCTGTTGGAGCAAGTCCAGAGAAAGCCATGAAGATGCTCAGAGAACTGGAGCAGCTCTGCTCTGGAGACAGGTTGAGAGAGTTGGGGGTGTTCAGCCTGGAGAAGAGAAGGCTCCAGGGAGACCTTAGAGCACCTTCCAGTACCTGAAGGGGCCACAGGAAAGCTGGGGAGGGACTTTTTATGGGGACTTGGAGTGATGGGATGAGGGGAAACAGGTTTAAGCTGAAAGATGGGAAAATTAGATGAGATATTAGGAAGAAATTATTTCCTGTGAGGGTGGTGAGACACTGGCACAGGTTGCCCAAAGACGTTGTGGATGCTCCATCCCTGGAAGTGTTTAAGACTGGGTTGGATGGGTCTCCAAACGACCTGATCTAGTGGGAAATGTCCCTGCCCATGGCAGGGTGGTTGATGATCCCTTCCAACCCAAACCATGATTCCATGATTCTGTGATTGTACATGATGTGTCCCACACTTTGCCATTGCTGCTGTGCTCAAGGCTGAGCTGAACTCCCCGAGACTGCCTGAGCTTAAACCCATCCTTTCATTCAAATCAACATGGGTAGAGACCCTCAGCCCACAGGACAAGCAATAGTTTGCCACCCCAAACAAAGGTACCAGTGACTTTCCAGGGTACTGGTTGAATGAGGAGGTGTGTATGTGTAAGGAGCAGATACAGCTGAGAAACAGAGAAAAGTGTCTGCAGAAGCAGTGTGCAAAAGCCTACTGCCAAATAATGGATAAAACAAGGAGTTTTTTTCTGATTATCTTAATCCTCCTGTGCTCAGGAAAGCAGGATTTTGCATGTTCCTGCCAAATGCACAGAACGCAGTGGAAGTTTGTAGATGCTGTTTCCTGTTTTTCTTCCTAATTGGAACAACTTGCATTTGTATCCTCCCCAAAGCCTTGCTTACACTTGTGTCAAAAAGAATAATGAGTGGAGGAGAAGTGGCTGACACCAGCTCCAGAGTGAAAAGGCAGAAAGCTGCTGCCCAGGCTCATGCTAATCCTGCAAGGAGTGCATGCATTTTTTGAAAATTAAAAGAGGGAACATGGAGCAGCTGAAGCCAAAGGGCTGTGTACGTGTGACTGCAGTGGCAATTACTATCAGGCAAAGCATTCATAATATCAACAGCAAAAAGCAATCCCAAGAGAGATGGAACACGCCTGGGGATTTGATTTAAAGTTTGTGGAATTAAACAAGAAAGCATCCATTGACTTCATCAGGCTCTGGACCAAGCCTTGGAAGGCAACATCAAAGGGATGATGCGGTTTTGCCAAACTCTTGTTGTCTGCTCCTGGCTGTTTGCCCTAAACTGCCTCCTGCGTCATCGATGGAAAAAGAAAGCATGGCTGTTTAGTGTAGGATGAATTCCCTTTTGGATAGACCATCTTCCTCCACAGATTGTACAGACAGCCTGGGTGTAGGATGATATTGTCTGCTGGTCATAGTTGCTGGGCATTATTAGAGTATCATGTTGTCAGAACTGTAATTTGGGAGGATTACTCAGGGCTGTGTATCTGGCACCAACCAGGCACATCCTTCTGTAGCTGTTCCCTTTTTGCTCACAGCTTCCACATGACCTGGTTAGGTCACTTCAGCACAGCCTTTCTGTGAGTATGCATATTTATGCTGGCTGATTTAGCCAGCACAACATCTAACTTTTAGATGTCTAAATGATGGCTGTAGGAATTTCCTTCTGAATTCTAAGCGAGGGAGTGAAAACCAGGATGTTTCTGAACAAAACCAAAATATCCAGCTGGTGAAGAGATCATACACATTGGGATGTTCCCTACAAGGCATGAGGGCAGCACTCCACTTTACCTTTACTCTTGCACTGGACAGTGTAATGGATGGGGATGTTGGTTTCTACAGGTTTCCAGGCCAGCTGCACTCCATCCTCATGGACATCTACAATGTCAGGGGGTGGAGGGCTGGGAGGAACTTCTGTGGAGAGGAATCACAAAAACCAGTTACTGTTTGTGATGGCACTGCTGCCATACATACCTCTACATCCAGCAGTCCTCGGGGATATTCTTCATATGTATATGTGCACATGGCTTTATATAGTTGTGTGTGTACATATAAATGTGTATATTATATATATATATGTGTGTGTGTATATCTGCACACACCCCTGGCAGAAGAGCAATTCAACTATGCCTGATTTAAACTCAATATTAAGATTCTGCAGTCTGGTTCTGGAACCACACGGCTACTGGGCTGGCTCTGAATCCAGCAGAGACACTGAAGAGTACAGAAGAGAGAATGAACCCTGCAAAATGTGCCACTCTACCCAACAGCAAGGGCTGTGGACTAGAGCAGGCAAGGGAGAGATTGTCCTCTGAACCAAGCTGCAGGAATCTCACCTCACAGGTATTTACAGGTCACATTTTTGGGCACAAGTACTTGTAACACCTACTTCTGTAGCTACTGCTTCTCTTACCTGCTTTCCTTATGACACAAGAAGTGGATGCTGAGCCCAGGGAGTTTGTGGCCACGCAGGTGTAAATACCAAAATCATCAGCATTAACAGAGAGAACCGTTAACAGCTGGAAGTTTTTGAGCGTGGCTGAGATGAGGATCCTGCTGCTGCTGTGGACAGGTGTTCCATCTGAAAAGGAGAAGACAGGAGACATAAGTAGCTTGCAAACTGATACCAAAAACCCACCTTGCACCCCTGTCCCAGTGGTTAGGGACTCCCTAGAGGGATGCCAATGTCACCTCGGAACCAGTTGATGTTCAGGGAGGAGTGAGCCGCCGTCCGGCACGACAGAGTCAGGCACTGCCCCACGGCAGCAGCCTGATCCATGAGCTCCTCAACGAAGGAAGGTGCTGCAAAGAAGAGGGAGAACAGCAATTTAGAGTGGTCAGGAAGGCTAAGTGGAAATATAAATGCATGCAGGACATCAGAAAGCATTTTTAAATGGTTCAGGAACATTTCTAGTTCATGCTCTGGCTTTCCTTTGACCACCAGTTGGAGAATCCTCTGGGCATTGGGCATGCAGGTGCAGGAGCTCCATTCAGTGTATGGGTGCAATGTGACTACTCATACATGATAACCAAGATAGATCTTGGGAAGTCCATGGGGAACATCTGCATTGCCCAGCCCTGCTGGTACCCCTAAGGCAGCAGAACAGCTCAGAGAGAGAGGGAGCATGTCAGAGCAGTTTTCTTCTGACCTAGCTTATATGTGGGGGCAAAACTAAAATATGGTATTTCAAGGATAAGGGGGTCAAATCAAGACAACACAAGAAGAGAGAGGAAGAGATGAAAGATGGATATGAAGGGAGGAAAAAAAACATAGAACACCGAATCTGCTGCTGTGTCCATGAGAAAGGGGAAGTTCAGGTTTTCTTCTGTGTGCCCAGGTGGCCAAGAGGGCAAATACCATCCTGGCCTGTATCAGCACTAGTGTGGCCAACAGGACCAGGGCAGGGTTCATCCCCCTGTGCTGCGCATTGGTGAGGCCACACCTCGAATCCCAGGGTCAGTTTTGGGCCCCTCACTCCAAGAAGGACATTGAGGATCTGGAACATGTCCAGAGAAGGACAACAGAGTGTGGGAAGGGGCTGGAGCACAAGTCTGACCAGGAGCTGCTGAGGGAACTGAGGGTGTTCAGCCTGGAGAAAAGGAGGCTGAGGGGAGACCTTCTGCCTCTCTACAACTGCCTGAGAGGAGGTTGGAGTGAGGGGAGATCGGTCTCTTCTCCCAAGGAACAAGTGATGGGACAAGAGAAACCAGCCTCAAGTGGTGCCAGGGGAGGTTTAGACCGGATCTTGGGAACAATTTCTTCCACAGAGGGTTGTCAGACCCTGGCCCAGGCTGCCCAGGGCAGTGCTGGGACTCTGGAAGGATTTCCAGCCCGTGTAGATGTGGTGCTGAAGGACATGGGTCAGTGGTGACCTTGGCAGGGCTGGGTTAACGGTTGGACTTGGTGATCTTAAAGGTCTTTTCCAACCAAAACAATTCTATGATTCTGTGACTTCCCAAGTGTTTTTTCTCCACAGTGCCCAGGAGCTGCCAGCCTCACCCCCCTGCCCTCCCCAGTACTTGGCTGGGCTCTGCTGGATACTGGGGCATTAACCTCAGCTCAGAAAATGCTCCTGGTAGAGTCAAAGGGAAACCTGCCTGGGGAAAATCGAGTTCCCAGCTGTGCTGCCACACTGTTTGGGGTGGCCCCACTGTTTTTCATTTCACAGCAGTGTGCCTGTCCCTTACATGTGCAGGCTGGACTGGGCTGTAGCAATTCACAATTCCCTGTTCCTGCCATCCCACCCTAGGATACTCCATTTATTTAGCATGCACATAGAATTTATTCCTTTCTAGTGGCTTCCTAGAATGGCTCAAATTTGCAAGCAATGCCAAGATAAGACAGTTTTAGTGAGGACAGTTAGTTATGAAGTAAACAGAGGAGGCTGGGTCATATTGCATGAGTTGGTCCAGGTCCTCTCAAGAAAATCATTGCAGACCCATCCATTGAAACCACCCTCAATCAGCACTGCCATATTAATTACTGATGTTTCATGATAAAACTAACTGATGACTTATGCAACAGCAATACCTTTCTCCTTTGGCATAAGGCTTGATAACTTGAAGGAAGCAAGTCCTGATTTCCTCTTCAGAGATCCTTCAGCACCTGTTAACAGCTCTTTATCTACTGCCTCACTTCCCAGCTCACCAAACTCTGGAAGAAAGGACAAGAAGTCATCCAAGGCCATCCTTCTCCTTTTGGCTTCCATTTACAGCAGACAGCTCAGGGATTTGCACATGAATAGTTCAGTGGTCACAGATTTGCTTATTAATGGACCAGGTAAGGCTGTGACAGCTATTACAAAGAGGATGATGTCCTGGAGGAACAGGGCATATCTAGGGATGACAGAGAAGAAGTGACAGATTCTGTTGTCCAGTGGCACTGACTTAGGTAGCCAGGTTGACTTCACCAACTTCTCCCAGTCACTGTAGCTTTTAAGATTTGCCAGATGAGAACTGCAGGAGAAACTGCAGCATGGAAAGCACCACCCAACCCTGGTGGATTCAGTGTGCAAACTCAGACAGAGGAATTTAAGCCACTTCCATCAGCAGGTTAACCCAGCTGACTCTGCACTGAAGTGAGTCTGTAACAGGGAGCTAGTGGTGAAGAGAGCTAATTTCATATCCTGCCAGTTCTGCAATGACTGTCTGACCACGGCCCCAGATAAGCTGAGGAAAAAGGAAAAGGCAGATACAGCAGAGCTCAGTTATGGCAGCAAAACTATGAAGGCACAGAGTAAAATATTTACCTTCCTCTACCTCTGGCTCAGGAGATATCTTTCCTTTTAGGATTCTTGAAATATGGGCAACAGAAGCTTTTACTTTCTGCTTCAGACTCTGCTCCACTGACTGATCCACTGAATGAGACCTTGCATATGGCTTGAAGAGTCCTGGCTTGTTGTAAAAGGAGCTTTTCTGCTTCCCACTTGAGTCCTTTTGGGGGCCATACATTTCCTTATGACTCTCTGCCCCTTTCCCCATGGCTAATAAATGAGTTGCCTTTGAGTCCTCAGATATTTCCAAATGGGTCTTCCTCTTCTTGTCCTCTGCCTCTTCTCTGATGCACAGTCTTTTATCCTTATGCAAATGCCCTGCAGGAGGTGACCTTGTCCTTTCAGCAAAAGGAATAAAACGTCTCCCAGTTGGCTTGGGTTGAGGCTTCCTATAGTTCAGAAACTCAAATGGAAAATAGACAATATCATACAAGTCAGAGAAATTCAGATAGGCAGGTTCTACCTCTGAGATGTCAAATTTTTGAGTCCCACTGCCAAGGCTGGGTGTTTCGTCCGACAGGTCTTTGATTTTCACTAAAGAAACTTCTGGGTGTTTACCAGTGTCCTTGCTCACTGACACTTGACTGGGTCTTTTTCTAGTGTCCAAGCTATCTGTTGAGGAAATGCTCACTTGGCTGGAAGTGGGGCTCTCAAAGGCTAAGTCCTCCAGATGCTCACATTCATGAGGAACCATCTGTGCTCCCTGCCCTTCCTGTACCACTGACTCCTCACTCAAGATGAGATAGGGTTCTGCAAGGTCATCCAGTTCAGAGACTTCTCTTTTACCCCGTTGTACAGAAGGGAAGGAGGTGTCCTTGGGTGCTTGGCTACCTGAGCCTTTGTAGAACATTTCTGTGGGAGGTGAGATGTGCTTTCTGCATTCCTTCTCACCAGAAACTGACTCTGCCCAAACATTCATCTCTTCAGAGAGGGAGACCATCTCATCCACTAATCCCTCTAGTGCAGCAGACTCCTCATCACTGTAAAAGGAAGACCTGTGATGTGAGAGCTCCTGATGTTTGTCCCTGGGGAGTGATGGTGGAACAGTTTTTCCAGCATCACAACTTCCACCTTCTAAGGTATCACCTCTATCTTCAGCATAAAACTTTGGACGTTCCTCATATTCTAGCTTATAGACTGAGGCTGGAGCAACTTCTTGTTGTGAAGCAGTTAAAACACCTGGAGGTCCACCCTCCAGATCCACAGAAACTTTGCCACTGGGATGGGAAGCCCTGTGCTGCTCAGACACCTGATGTCCAGCCTTGGGGAAAGGAGCAGGCATGGTCTGCACAGCTGCTTGGCTTCCTGCTGTCACAACAGATCTCACCTCACTGGCCAGTGATGCCTTTGGATGTTCTCGCTTTTCACTCTCACAGACTGAAGGGAGGCTGGTGTTTTGGCAGGACACAGTTCTAGCTGGGTGTCTGCTCTCCAGAACAGCAGACACCATGCCACTGCCTTCAAAGACCCCCTTCTGGGGTTTAAGTCCTTCGATTTCAGCTTCATGTGCCAAACTGGGAGCAACCTCTGCAGCAGCTGAGCTTTCACTCCTCAGAGCAGTGAGACTCTCCTTGCTAGGAACTGGCCATTCCCTTTCAGCCTGCTGTGCTCCATCAGAGCCCGAGGTTGAAGTTGATTTTGGTGGTGGGATTTTTGGAACAAGATGCTCTCCCTTCAGGACAGCTGATGCTGTGTCTACATGAACAGAAGCCCTCTTGTGTGCTTGGTTTTTACCATCATAGGCTGATGGTGGGGTGATTCCTGTAACACCCAGTCCTTCATCCATCAGGACAGCAGGTCTCACCTCTTCATAGGTCTTCAGCTGATGAGCACCTTCATCAGCTGCGTGCAGAGCAGTTAGGGTACCTGGCTGCTTGCCCACCAAGACAGTAGTTCCTGGAACACTTTGACCAGGAAGTTCCTGACTTCTGTCTTTACATACTGGAAGTGAAACAGTTTCTGTTTGTGGGCCTGCTGAAACAGCAGAGCTTTCCTGCTCCATGAGATCAGATTTAGCAGAAGTTATCTCATGTGAATGTTTCTGCCTTTTGTCTTTCCAAGGTGCATCTGGGACTGTCCTTTTGATAAGCAAGTTTGCACCTTTTAGATCCGGAGGGATGTCGGTACCAGGAGCAGACTCCTGGGGCAGACACACACCTCTCTTCCTTGTAGAAGCTGGTCTGGAGGTGACCTCTGGCTGTGTGAGAGCTGAAATGGACTGTTGGCCTTCCTGAAAAGCAGGGTCAGAGGCACTGACAGGGGATTTACCCTCTAGGCTTTCATGTTTTTGACCTGATGATGCAGTTACATCTGAGCACTGGGTAGTTGGAACAGGGCTTTTGCCTTCCAAACCTTCTACTTCCTCCTCAATGTAGGTAGCTTTTGACTTCTTCAGTAAAGGTTTCATGTTCTCACTCCTATGAGGTGACACTGGGAGTCTCTCCAGCTGTTGCACAAGAACAGCTGGACACCCATTACCCTCACATTGTGTAGAAGGAGAGGACTGCTCTTCTGAACAATCCTTCCTGGCTCTCCTAAGGTCCTCTTGCTTTGAAGTGTCTACAGAACATCCCTTGCCAGACCCCGCAGAAACGTCGCAATGGTCACTGCCTTCAGGGCAACTTTCTTGTGACAATATATCACAGTCTTCTTCCAAAATATCTTCTTCCCTCAATGATCTTGAGGCTCTCAGCCTGTAGTCATCCAGGGAACGGCTTCGGCTAGCACCAGCGATGGCAGGATGTGGTGGTTTCCTTGCAGTGTCAAACGAAGCTGATTTGGTCAAGGAACCAAGCAGACTTTCCCTGCGGTCATCTCCATCATCAGCCTTTCCTTCTTCTTCCAGTTCAAACTGCTCTAGAAGGGGTTCACGGAGACCACTCAGGGGCACCTTCGAATACCCAGCTTTCCGGAAAGTCCTTCTGGCTCTGTCCAGGTGCCTTCTGAACTCCCTGCCTGGTGAGGAAGGCCCCCTTGCAGGTAGCTCAGTTGCTTGGCTGTAGAAAGTGCTTTTAATGACACTCTGTCTAGGAACACAGACAGATGGCTTTTCTGTCCCATCCTCAGCCTTTTCAATTCTGTCCTTATCAGATAAAGATATGTCTGGTTTTTCTTTCTGACACAAATGAGATGTACTTTCTGTGGAGGTCCTCACTAATGAAGGCTCAGCAGCACCACTTGTTTGGGACTGCTCTGCTCTTTCAACTTGAAGTCTGGGATGGAGCCCCTCCTCTTTCTCCTTTAAGATACTTGCCATGAGCTCTTTGGTTTCTGTAGGTGATTTGTCCCCTGCCTCAGCTTTCATTGATGCATACTTCCTCCTCATGGGTTTCACGGGTGGGATTGAGGATTTGGAGTGCTTCTCTTCACTTGCATGTTTTGGAGGCTCCTGATGGCTTGGTGCATCAAAGATGGACACGTGCAGTTCGGGTGTAGAGCCAAAGTGTCTCTTCTTGGGGAAATGTGAGTTCTCATTGTCTGAAGAGGAGCCACTGGTGCTGGATGAAGTGCTTTCTTCAATGAGATGTCGGGAGATGGCCAGGGAGGTGTTGTCATGAGTCCTTTCTAGGATTTCTGGGATAGACCTCATTACCAGTATGGACTTGTAGCACATCAGAGACCTCTGAAAAGCAAAACAAATGGAAAGTCAGATGGAAACATGGTGGGAGTATGGTAAAGCAAGCAGGCCAAAATGGGCTTCTGCACTTTTAAATACCACACATACTAGTTGAATAACACACTGCCACCCTTTTGTACACATCATCAACCCAGGCCTCATTTGGTCTGCAAGTCTTCCTCTTCTCTCATTCACAGAGGTGAAACAATATTGACTCCAGGTGCTGTTGTGAAAGGGGAAGCAGGACCCTGCTTGAGATTTTCAAAGACAATCTGGCCACTCAATGCAGATGGAAAAGGGGTTTTTAATGGAACACATCAGATGAAATCCTAGCTGGAGTAAATGGCTTTAAATCCATTTACTGCAGTACAACCTAACAGAAGACCTACCATACTGTAGGAGGTAGGATTCATCTGCTCTAACTTCTGCCATGTGAGACATCTCAGCTGAATTTGAGCAGCTGGCCTCCCCTTACAGCCAACAGAGAGAAACAGGCATCTTCAGAAGCAACTAATCTGGTTGTTTTAGAGAACGTCAGGAAAAGAGGAATCTTCTTGGGACCTGTCTATAATTTCATTCCCATTACAAAGGCATCTGAGAGCACCTAAGTTAGACACAAACACACATCTTACAGACACCTGCATTGGCCCAGATGATTTCCAGGCAGTAAAAGCCCAAATAATTAAAATAATTTATTTCTGCCACATCCATGTCTCCCCTGGACTTATTCCCCATTCACAGCCACGCTGAGATCTCTGCTGTGCTCACTGTCCTAGCCCAATAGACACTAAAAGATGCAAATGTAATTAAAAATATCTATCACTAAAAAGAACCAACATAGATTAAGGGCAACTCACCTGCCACTTGCTCCGAGCCACAATGAATTTGAGCTGCTTGGTATTAATGAAATGAGCTGCTTCGAGGGGGAGATTGTGCTGCCAGGTGGAATGAAAGGAAAATCATTGGTTAAAAATACTGACTTAATTTCCTTAGAATTCATTTATTTATTTATTATTCTCTCCTTCCAGAATTGTTTAATTTAGGAAAGTTACAATAGACCCAATGCTACAGTCCCCTCCTGGCTAAATTGAAGACAATCTCAGCTTTTCAACTATAAAAGCAAGCCCTGTTCAGTGCATTAAATCCCTTTTGTTGTTGTTGTGAATTTTTACTCTTCTCCTTAGCAATTTAAGGTGTTGGAATATAAACCATAACTTTGCTCTGCAAAGCCACAGTTTTCCTTTCTATTCAAACATGTTTTATTTGCTTAAGCCAGTAGTAAGCTTTTGAAAGGAAAGGTATCTTGGCATGTAAACACCAATGTGTCTCCTCTTTCTGGAGAGCCATGCCTGAGTTTCTCTGTAGGACAGAAAGTAGGAGACCAAGAGAAAAAAGAAACCAGCAAAATAATATAAAGCAGTATTAAGAGCTGCCCCTCCAAACGGCTCTTCCAACTTCAATATTTTTAATGACTTACCATGAACCACTTGTGGGAAAGACAGTCCAAAGCACTAGGCCTGGCTCTGATAAGAGAGAAGATCACCTTTTTAGTAGCAAGTCACTTCCAACAGCAATGACAAGGTCTACCTGAAGGTGCCTTCTTCACACACACACACACACACACACACACACTTTGTGTACATCCTTATGCTGCTGTTTTTGAGCCAGGAAGCCAAACAGGCAGACAGAGCTTTCAACCCGAGGTTTCCTTTCCTTGAGGTGAAACAATCCTCCTTTTCCACTCTGAGGCTCCCTGCAGATCCTTAGGAAGATCCCGTGGCATGCTGCAGGGAGCCTGTTCATGGGCATCAGGAGAAGCCCTAAGAGTGACTTTGACTCTTTCAGTGGCCAGAGCTAAAATAGCTTTGGCAGCAGGGGGAAAGAATAGAAAAGAAATTAAAGAGCAAGTGCCTGCAAACATGTCTTCAAGCCTCCTTTTGTACTTGAAATTGCTTAATGAATGTGGTTAATATTATTTAATTCTCACATAACTCCCTCTATACCAGTCCTTGCTCTTCCCACTTCTCTATGTCATTTCAGAAACTCATCTGCCTGGAGGGAGTAAGGACATCACCACACCAGAAACAGGCCAATTAGGCAAATTGCCAAGTTGTGAATTGGGTAATGGGGAATAATAAAGAAGAATTAGGGCATAACACACCACATCTCAGTCAGCTGTCTCCTTTTCAAGACAACCACAGCTTTGATAAGCTGAGGTCTGCCTGCTGAGACATCAACATCTTTGCACACAGGCTGTAGGAAGCACAAAAGTGCACTCACGTGGGGTGCTGCTGTAGGATCCCTTTTATAAAGTCCTTTGCATCTTCACTCAAGTGAACAAAATCAGGAATGGTCCATGAAATTTTCCCATTCTGGATATTTAGAAGGGTTCCTCTGTCATTCTCCCCAGCAAACGGAGACTTGCATGTTAGGCTGATTTATTGAACACCATAAAATAATAGGAGACAGACTTTAGAATGTTTGAATGACAGAAGCACAAATGCTTACATGGGGCTTTAAAATCCTTGAGGGACACCACGCATGGGACTTGCAATGCTTGTGAGCAGCATGTCCACTAACAGCATCTTTCACCCCAGCATGCCATGGCACTCAACTGAATTATTTATTCATAGATAAGGAATTAAGGGTTTGATTTTGCACAGCTACAGTAGGGTGTTGGCTAAAAGAGGCAAGGAGGAGACTGAACCTCATCCAACGCTCTCATTGCTAACTGCAAAGAGAGCAGCTCTCAGGTCTTCAAGCAGGGACAATGACTTTCCCCGAGCAACCAAGAAAGAGTAAAGCAGAAAACTACAAAAGAAATTGCCCTCCTTATGGAAAGACTCAATGTTTCCCTCAAATCAATCACTTGAAGGTACTGGAGGGCTCTGCCTCACAAAGGGATATGGAATGGGTGTTTGCAAGAAGATGCATTTACCTTAAATACGTGATGACTCCCACAGCCCTGAGGAGAGAGTGAACACAAACATCAGGGATTCACACACAGAATCACACAGAATCACCAAGGCTGGAAAAGACCTTTAAGATCATCAAGTCCAGCCTATGACCAACACCACCACACCATCTAGACCATGGCACTAAGTGCCACATCCAGCCTTGCCTTGAACACATCCAGGGGTGGTGCCTCCACCACTTCCCTGGGAAGTCTATTCCAATGTCTAATCACCCTTTCCATGAGGAAGTGCTTCCTAATATCCAACCTAAACCTCTCTTGGAGCAACTTCAGGCTGTGCCCTCTTGTCCTGTCACTGGTTGCCTGGGAGAAGAGCCCAGCCCCCACCTGACTGCAACCTCCCTTCAGGTAGTTGAAGAGAGTGATGAGGTCCCCCCTGAGTGTCCTCTTCTCCAGGCTAAACAACCCCAGCTCCCTCAGCCTCTCCCTATAAGACTTTCCCTCTAGTCCTTTCACCAGCCTTGTTGCTCTCCTCTGGACCCGCTCCAGCACCTCAACATCCTTCTTGAAGTGAGGGGCCCACACAGCCCCTTTTCCTACCACTAGACACCCATGCACAGTAAGATCATCTTCTCCCCACCTTTCCAAGGGAAATAAATTGCAAAAGCTGTTGCTTTCACTCTTTCCTTTCAGCATTATTTAAAATTCTTTAAAATTCTTCTCGAGCACTACTCTATAAAAGCGTAGATAGAGAAGACTCAAAACACTTTTTTCTTTGGAGGTTGTTTGCCTTTTCTAGGATGCCTCTTAGGATCATCTTCCCTATTTGCTGCCTCTAGGAATAATCATCCTCTCTAAGATGCTCCTCTGCATTAATTAGCTGTCAGAGTTCAATTATGGCTGAACGAAATAGAAGGTTTAAAAAGCCCTGATGGGTTTTGAAGTCACACTGTTCACTTTCAGCTTCCTGTATTATTATCACTAATCCATTACCACATTATTAACAAGAAATGGAAATTGCGGACAAAAGCTTTTTAGAGAGATGACAGGTTGGTTACCAGATATCAGTTGCTTTTGACACTGGTGACTGAGAAACAATTTCTGGGGCAACAAACTCTGGAGATCCGTATTTGCTGAACTGAGGCTCAAAGGGTGTGATCTTCTGGGCAAATCCAAAGTCACAGAGCTTAAGATCTTCCCTTTCAGGATAAACCATGAGGATATTCAGCGGCTAGGAAATGAAATGAAATGAAATGAAATGAAATGAAATGAAATGAAATGAAATGAAATGAAGGGGAGGATTTTTTCTTGAAAGCAGGCAATGTTTTCAGTTTAAAGTAAGAATAATTCAACTGCCCAATCCCTGACCAAGAGACTATGATAAGCTGGCCCTGCCAGGTGCACATTACCTTAACGTCCAAATGAAGGATGTTGTTGTCATGAAGGTATTTGACTCCTTCCAAAATTTGCTTGATATATAATTTGACCTAAAAATTAAATCAATTATTAAACATGGATAGTAAATAAGAAGGTCCCCGATTTCACCACATTTTTATTCTATGAAAGAGGGAGACATTGGACTAGAAGCACTTTTAAAAGTTGAATGAACTTCTTGTGTTAATCTTGCATTTGAAATAAGGTGTCAATCAAACATTTCTCTGTGGAATGAAGCTCTGCCTCATGTGTGCCCTGCTGGAGTCTTCTATATGTGAAAAAGCCCCTACATAATAAACAAAAGCAAAACCAAAAACATACAAAAACCCAACACCAACATCATACAAAAAAAAAAAAGAAAAAAAAAGAGATGCAGAAATTCCCAAGTTTGATGAACCTTATCAGCTGTCTCATTTGTCTAACTCAGACTGAGCTCTGGCTTGGTGTAAATCACACAATTAAAGCACAAATGTATTTAAAAAATATGTTTAAGCCTGTTTTCTTGACCATGTGTTGATCCAATCTGACTATGACAGAAGAAGGAGTGAAGATTTACAGCTAGCTTCAACTCTGCAAGTCCTCTATCTTTGACACTTTGCAGTGTTAGCTGAAATCTGATCTTTAAAGGTCCCTTCAACCCAAACCATTCTATGATTCCATATTTGTCTCTGCGTATTTCAAGGAAAAACCCAATTTTATCAATAAATATGGGACACCTGGCTACTAGATGGGAGATGTGAAACATTTTGAATCTTGAGCACCAAGGATCTCAAAAAAAGACACCCTTAGAAACTGAAATTCCAGCTCTTGGTTTGGAGACTGAAAGGGAGTGGATAGTAGTTTGCAAGGGGATAAAGCATTATTGAGCACGTGACAAAACAGTAGCTCCAGAGAGCAAAGAAATGGTGTTAATAGATTAAATATCATCTGCATCAGGCTGAGTGCAATGCTGGGGGTCAAAACCACTGGCTGTTTCTAGTTGTAGAATCATAGAATGGTGAAGGTTGGAAGGGACCTTAAAGATCATCAGGTTCCAACCTCCCTGCCATCAGCAGGGACACCTCCCACTAGACCAGGCTGCACAAGCCTCATCCAACCTGGCCTTGAACACCTCCAGGGAGGGGACATCCACAGCCTCCCTGGGCAACCTATTCCAGTGCCTTACTGCCCTCATGGTGAAGAATTTCTTCCTGATGTCTAACCTAAATCTCCCCTCTTCCAGTTTAAAACCATCACCCCTTGTCCTATCACTGCCCTCTCTGGTGAAAAGCCCCTTCCCAGGTTTCCTGTAGCCCCTTCAGGCACTGGAAGGTGATCTAAGGTCTCCCCAAAGCCTTCTCTTCTCCAGGCTGAACAGCCCCAACTCCCTCAGCCTGTCTTCATAGCAGAGCTGCTCCAGCCCTTTGATCATCTCTGTGGCCCTTCTCTGGACCCTCTCCAACAGCTCCATGTCTCTCCTGTGCTGAGGGCTCCAGAGCTGTACACAGTAATTCAGGTGTGGCCTCACCAGAGCAGAGCAAAGGGGCAGAATCACCTCCCTCGACCTGCTTGGCTATGAAAGCTGATGGGAACCCATTTAAAAAGCTGATTCTCTTTTAACAGATTGTCACTGGTTCAAAGATTTTCCTCATATTCAAAAAGAAAAATGCAGCTGGAAGGTGCTGTGGTGGTGCCCACCAATTCTGGACTTTCACATGAGAAAGAAAGATTACCTCTGCTTCAGTGACCACACTCTTCTTGAACAAACGGTCGAGGAGCTCTTCACTGGAGCATCTGAGAATGGCATTAAGGGATAATAGAACAACTGTTTTTAAATTTTATTTTTCCTTTTTTTTTGGACTTTGTAACCACCTCTATCCAGCTAACAGAGCAGAATTCACGAGCACTCATGCTCAGCATTGCGTTTTCTTGCTGTTCGCCTAGACTGGATCTCACAGGATCAGAGTCTTTCTCCTCCAGACATTCCAGAAAACAGATTTGGTGCTCAACAAGTCACTCAGATTTGCATATGCAAGTGTCATGGCTTTTCCTAAAGCAGCAGAAACACAATACTTCAGTGAAGAACTCACAGAGAGATGCTGTCCTGCAGTGCAGAAAAAGATTGTGTGTGTCCTTTTATCTCAGGCACAACCTCAAAGTGGTTAATTGCATGGTTATTTCATAAATGATTTCTGCCCAGTACTTCCAGCCTTCTCAGAGAAGCAGTACAGAAAAGGATACAACTCCAGAATCAAAATCAGTGTTTTCCGTGTTTCAAACTGATCCAGGAGCCTGGTAATTCTGTCGTGGGACAGAGAGGTGAGAATATCCCTCTCTTGATGGGCTCGAGCCTTTGTTTTGCTTCGCAGAGGTATGAATTTGGCAGCACAAGACACTCTATTCCCTTTGTGTACAACTCGTTTCACAAAGCTGAAGCAGCCCCTGTGTAAAATCAAAGGACAGGCCCTGCTCAGACTTGGTTCAGAGCCCTCTGCACAGCAGGTGTAGACCTTTCCATGTCCCAGCCTTTCACAGCTCCCCGCTGGTCAAGGCTTTGATTCTCCAACACAAAAAGCTGATTGTCCTGTATGTGAGGTGCTATTGCCCTCTCCTGGTTGTCTCCAAAACTCAACAACGAGCTCACAGCAAGGGAAAAGCTGTTTGAGGTGATACAGCCTTGTGCTGACAGAGGTTGATCCTCTTGGATCCCTTGGGTGGGCATGGTCCTTGTATGTATGGGCTTGTGATGTTAGCACTGCGAAGGAGCCATCCCTGGGCACCTATCCTGCCCAGCTCCCTGGGCCTGTGGGCTCTATGGACTCTCCCATTCTCCATCAGAAACCTCAGGAAAGTGTTTCTCACAGACCTGCAATGGGGTGACCTCCCACCCATGCCACTACTTCCACCTTTTCAGACCTTTCCACAGCTGGGTCCACCTCTGCCTCTGGTTACAGATGTTCAGCAGCTCAGATGATCAATTAGATATTCCCTGTCCTACCGTAAAGTTGGAAAATTCATGTACCTTCCAATCTCCTGTTTCACCTCGTACAGGGAATGGAGCTTTCTCCTGGTGGCCACTTTCTTTGATGCTTGATCTTTCTTAGCTTTGGAAAGGAAGGAAAATAGAAGTGTTAGCATTCACACACAAATGCCTTGCTAATAGCATGCCAAGTCATTACAGGACAATTTAATGCAGGAAGAATTACAAGGGTCCTCTAAACTTCTGCACAGAATTAGATGGAGCTGTTCCATGACAGAAACTGTCAATATAAACTTTGGGGCTGCATCTTATAGAATCATAGAATCCTTTTGGTTGGAAAAGACCTTTAAGATCATCGATTCCAACTGTTAACCCAGCACTACTAAGGCCACCACTAAACCACATCCCTCAACACTATATCTACAATCTTCATCTGCCATAAATCGGAAGAGTCAGGCTAAAGATGAGAACACCACCAGAGACATGGCCCCACTTGTTCCTGTGGCCCATTGTGTCAGTTTGTCCCATAGTCTGAAGCAGAGAAAAAAAAATCATCTTTGTATATAGGTCATTAGACCATTTGGCCTGATACCGGAACTTGCCAAACTGGTAATAGAATCATAGAATGTCAGGTAGAAGGGACCTCAAGGACCATCTGATCCAAACTTTCTTGGCAAAATCACGGTCTAGATAAATGCTACTCAGGAATACAGGACAGGTACAAATGGGTACCAGAAGATCATAGAATTATAGAATGGTTTGGGTTGGAAGGGACCTTAAAGATCATCTAGTTCCAACCCCCCTACAGTGGCAGGGACACCTTCCACCAGACCGGGTTGCTCCAAACCCCATCCAACCTGGCCTTGAACACTTCCAGGGAGGGGACACCCACAACTTCCCTGAGTAACCTGTGCCAGTGTCTCACCATCCTCACAGGAAAGAATTTCTTCCTAATGTCTAACCTAAATCTCCCCTCTTTCAGCTTAAAATTATTGCCCCTTGTCTTCTTGCTACAAACCCCTGTAAAAAGTTCCTCCCCAGCTTTTGTGTAGCCACTTCAGGCACTGGAAGGTCACTACTAGGTCTCTCTCGAGCCTTCTCTTCTCCAGGCTGAACAGCCCAAACTCTCTCAGCCTGTCTTCATAGCAGAGCTGCTCCAACCCTCTGAACATCTTCATGGCCCTCCTTGGGACTCACTCCAGGAGCTCCATGTCTGCATGGTGTCCACATTGCAGTGGCTATGGAAGGAACTCCTGCAGCTGAAAGAATGACTTTACCTTCATGTACAATAAGCTCTGCTTTGCACAACACCTCCCCTCCAGTATTTTTGGCAACACAGGTATAAACACCACCATCTTCCGAGGCAGCACTCTCTACCACTAAGAAATATGTTGTTCCTTGCTTCCCTTGATGGAGCCTGTTGCTGTCTGTCAGCAATGACGTGCCCTGAAAGAATGAAATGACATTTTGACACTCAGAAAAGATGGAAAGAAATGTTCTTTCTCTTCAAGAAACAAGATATAAGAGCAGAGCTACAACCTAAACCTTTTAGGCTAGCAAAAAAATCCTGGCTGAAGAAGTCCCCCATGGCTAACTGTTTCTGTGTTGCCTGATAACATTTTTGTTTCATAAGAATACAGGCTTGGGAGGGTTCACCAGGGCTATGTGGTTTATTCTTTAGCTCTACCAGTGCACCATGCCTGGGCAGCCAGCACAGGGAGCATGAGGATCAGTTGCTTTCCTCTTGCCTGCTCTCCAGCTTGTGCTGGTGCTTTTCACACAGAGTTACAGAATCACTGAGGCTGGAAAAGACCTTTAAGATCATCAAGTCCAGCCTATGACCAACACCACCACATCAGCCAGACCATGGCACTAAGTGCCACATCCAGCCTTTCCTTGAACACATCCAGGGATGGTGCCTCCACCACTTCCCTGGACAGTCCATTCCAATGTCTAATCACCCTCTCCATGAGGAAGTGCTTCCTAATATCCAACCTAAACCTCCCTTGGAGCAACTTCAGGCTGTGCCCTCTTGTCCTGTCACCAGTTGCCTGGGAGAAGAGCCCGACCCCCACTTGACTACAACCTCCCTTCAGGGAGTTGAAGAGAGTGATGAGGTCCCCCCTGAGTGTCCTCTTCTCCAGGCTAAACAACCCCAGCTCCCTCAGCCTCTCCCTATAAGACTTTCCCTCTAGTCCTTTCACCAGCCTTGTTGCTCTCCTCTGGACCTGCTCCAGCACCTCAACGTCCTTCTTGAAGTGAGGGGCCCAGAGCTGGACACAGGACTTGAGGTGAGGCCTCACCAGTGCTGTGTACAGGGGGAGAATCACATCCCTGCTCCTGCTGGCCACACTATTCCTGATCCAAGCCAGGATGCCATTGGCCTTCCGGGCCACCTGGGCACACTGCTGGCTCATGTTCAACCAGCTGTCCACCAGCACTCCCAGGTCCCTGCTGCTTAATATAATCATAAATGCTGTGAAAAGAGGAGTACAGGAGGCAGCATGTGTGACACAGAGAGCATATTATGAAGATTTGAAAAAGGATCTTATAAAACCTTCTGACTGGGCAGTAAAATGCCAGATAAATGTATATAATACAGATATATAAAATGTGATGCAACCCTATTCGCCCACATGAAATGTCAATCTTTGAGCTATTCCTTATTACACCAGAGCAAAACTTGGAGTTACAGTAGATCACTCCATGGCACCACCATAGAATCATAGAATCATAGAATCATAGAATCCTAGGGGTTGGAAGGGACCTCGAAAGATCATCTAGTCCAACCCCCCTGCCAGAGCAGGGTCACCTAGAGTACATCACACAGGAACTTGTCCAGGTGGGTTTTGAATGTCTCCAGTGAAGGAGACTCCACAACCTCTCTGGGCAGCCTGTTCCAGTGCTCTGTCACTCTCACAGTAAAGAAGTTTTTTCGGATATTGACCTTGAACCTCCTATGCTCCAATTTACACCCATTACCCCTTGTCCTATCACTGGTCATCACTGAGAAGAGCCTAACTCCATCTTCCTGACACTCACCCCTTACATATTTGTAAACATTGATGAGGTCACCCCTCAGCCTCCTTTTTTCCAAGCTAAAGAGACCCAGCTCCCTCAGCCTTTCCTCATAAGGGAGATGTTCCACTCCCTTAATCATCTTTGTGGCTCTGTGCTGGACTCTTTCAAGCAGTTCCCTGTCCTTCTTGAACTGAGGGGCCCAGAACTGGACACAATACTCCAGATGTGGCCTCACCAATGCAGAATAGAGGGGGAGGAGAACCTCTCTTGACCGACCAACCACACCCTTTCTAATGCACCCCAGGATGCCATTGGCCTTCTTGGCCACAAGGGCACATTGCTGGCTCATGGTCATCCTCCTGTCTACCAGGACCCCCAGGTCTCTTTCACCTACACTACTCTCCAGCAGGTCAGCCCCCAACCTATACTGGGACATCGTGTTGTTCTTCCCCAAATGCAAAACTCTACACTTCCCCTTGTTGAATTTCATCATGTTTCTCCCCGCCCAACTCTCCAGCCTGTCTAAGTCTCTCTGAATGGCAGCACAGCCTTCTGGTGTGTCAGCCACTCCTCCCAGCTTAGTGTCATCAGCAAACTTGCTGAGGGTACATTCTATACCCTCATCCAGGTCGTTGATGAAGATGTTGAACAACATCAGTCCCAGTACTGACCCCTGAGGGACTCCACTAGTCACACTCTTCCAACCAGATTCTGCCCCATTGACTACAACTCTCTGACTCCTTCCCATCAACCAGTTCCTGATCCACCTCACTACCTGATCACCAAACCCATACCTGATCAACAGGTTGGATCATTTGTTCTTATTCTTTTCAAGGTGTTGAGGTGTGTGCATGTAGCAGTGTGCGTGGGAGGGGGTTCTTTGCATTTTTGCTTGTTTTTTTAAAGGTGATTTTATTTGTCTGAGTGGCTCATCTTTGCACTTCCCAAGCAGAAACAAAATTGAGTAAAACTTGTGTGTGCAAAACACTTAGTTAGACAGAAGAGTTACAGACAATCCTTATAGATCAACAGTGGCTCATTTCAGGGGCACAGCAATATTCTGGGGAATAACGAGTTATTTCTCCTTCTTTTCTATGGGATATTATTAATTGCCCTCAGTCGCAGTCATTTTACCAATTAGCTGCAAAAATATACAGAGACTGAAGTCATGTTAACAATGGCAATAATCCACTCTTAATCCCATCCTTAACTCTGAAACCATAGCAGACATCTTGGTGGCTCTCAGATAGACACCTGTCTTCCTCTCTGCCCATCTTGGGCCCCAAAACCATCCTGGTGGACCTTTCTGGAACAGGAGCCACAGTGACACTGGAGGCAACACAGGGTGAGATGTGTGGCTGGTGGTTCCAGTGAGAACTGCAGCTCAAGGTTTATAGGTATGACCCAGAATCAATGTGAGAGGTGTGGGATGAAAGAGGAAAACAAATTCCCTACAGAAATACTTCCCTACAGTCCTTCCTGTGGTCCTTACTCTCAGCCAGAGGGAAGTCTGCACTTACCTTAAACCACAAAACAGTAGGTTCAGGGGTTCCTTCGATGACTGCCTGAAATTTGGCACGATCCCCAGAATTCACCTGCACATCCTCTATTGTCACTTGCATGTAGGGAGGCCCTGGTGAGACACAAGGGTTTGCTGCATGCACGATACCCGAGCTTCGTGCTGATGTAGGTTGTGCTACTCAAATGGGGTTTATAGGACTGGCCATCTAGGATATAACATGAATGTCAATTCAAGAGATAGCACCGAAATATATTTGGGTTTCTTTACATTGGCTTTACTTTCAGGCTTTGTATCTTCATGCTTACCTGTTACTTTCTGTTTATTAAACAGTTCCTACTCAAGAAACTGAACTATTTAAAAAAACAGAGTTATTACCAAAAGAAAACGAGAATCACAGGATGTGGGAGGGGGAAACAAGACTCTTCCTTACTTGTTGGGGTCTTCTCCTCAGTCTTATACACACAGGTTCTTTCCGTGGTCTCAATATAAACTTCACTGTGTACTTCTCTTCTGTACCAGTCTCCTTCCCCCTCAGCTGGTGATGTTCTTTTATAAAGCCCAGGAGAAAAGATCATTACACAGTCACATACAGCTACAGACATACAGGGTTACACCTCACCATTGATCTGTGGGTTTCACTACCAGACAAATAATTATTTACTTAAAATTAATACAAGAAGAATTTTGTTTGGGGGGGGAATTAATGTCTCTCCAACCTTTTGGATCCTTCTTGCACGACTCATGTGTGAACAGGATTTTAAAAACAATAACAAACCTACGAGAATCAGTTCAAGTCACCACCTGCTTCCTCCACCACAGAGAACTTGCTTTTCTTGTAACCAAGTCTGCCAGGTTTGGAAGTCTGTGTATTGGGATGGGTATTATTTACCTGGTAATAGGAACAGTGCGTTCCTGAGCACTTTCACCTCCAGCAGCTGTCTCTTCATGGGAAGGACCAGGGCTGGGCTTTGGCACACTTGGTTCTTCAGCTGGAGTCTGCCTTTGTGCTTTGTCTGGCAGCAGAAATAGGGCAAGTTAGACATGTCAGCTGTGACAGCACACCTGAAACCCAGAGCAAACCTTTGGAGCCATCTCCAGTCTGCCTGGTGTCAGAACTGAGTCCATCTGACCTCAGCTGGGTGCAATCACTGATGCTAAGAGGAGAATTTAGCCCTTTTGGGAAGACCACATGAAGCAAAGGGACTGAATGACATCAGAGAGACTGAATGACAGCACACTGCTGACTGGGAGAAACAAACTTTTCTGTAAGGAAACACACACAGACAAAACCAGGAAAAGCAGTCAGTGGGGACAAGAAGAACCAGGATGACTAGAAGGAGAGCGTGAGTTTAGGACATCCTTTGTAGGAGATAATTTAACTGTGTTTGAGTTCCAGCTCACGGCTTTGATGAAATCATAGAATCATTTTGGTTGGAAAAGACCCTTAAGATCATCAAGTCCAACCATTAACCCAGCACTGCCAAGTCCACCACTAAACCGTGTTCAGAAGTGCCATATCTACATGGCTTTTACATACCCCAGGGATGCCCAGCTTTAGCTTTGTACACATGAATGCTTCCATTAAACTTTGCATAAGTTGACTCACTGGTGCAACCACAGACAGCACCAGTGAAATGAGGAAGCTCACGTGAGTGTAAAACTGGTGGTCAAGGCAGGCCCTGGATGAGGGTACAACTAATATGGAGATCATATGGAGGTGTGCTAATATGGAGGACCTACTGATGCTAAAACATCAGCATTGGTGAACCTCCACTGGGGTCTTTGAAAATGTCCCTGTACAACTCTACATTACACCAGAACAAGGTTTGGCATCTAGGGCTTATAGGAACAAGGAAATCAAGAGATGGTGGAGCTTGATGGCAGTTCAGGTATTGTTCTTCTTTTAGTAATAATTATTTTACCAGATATATCTTCATAAACGGGGTTGATCTTCCATTCTGAAAGTATCTGATTGTCTTTTGATACTGACCATTGGAGTTACCCACAGGATAAAGCATGTCATCACCTTTTCCATGTGAGGAGAAAAGGTTAAATCCAGAGAAATCTTCTCCCCAGCAGGAAGGGCCTTTTTGGGGATCACTCTAGGGTGTTTGGTGCTGTCTGGTTTTGGAAAAAAAGCAGCACATAAACCAGCTCTATTGGGATGAAAACCATGGTTATTTAAGGCATTAGTGGTAGGGTCAGAGATCCCAGGTGGGTGGGATTGTGCTGTCCTATTGCCAGCACTATCGAAATATTTGCCTTCTTTTTGTTCAAAGCGTGTGATCATAAGGACAGTTGTCAAGTCTCCATTTTGTGAAAATAATTTCCCATATTAATAACACATTTAGTTTTTTCTTGGATGACAGGACTGCATAACCACCTCATTCTATTATCTCTGTACTTATGACTAAGGATAGAATCCACTAGTTGACATTTTACTTATGATTTTTGAGTCATCCTCCTTCACCAGAGGATTATTTTCACAGATTATTTCCTACCAGAAAGGAAAAAAAGGTTTTAAAGCCTTGCCATTTTTTAATGTAGTTATTTTGGATCTGATTCTGTGAGATGTTTCTATCCTTGTTAGATTTCAGGCAAGGACATCTTTTTTTCTTTATACAGCATCCAGAGTTTGAGGGCTGGAGGATACTTGACATTGTCCTTTTAAGCTGACACTGGTGGAGGGCAGTTCCTCTGACTTGACACAGAAACAGCTTAGACAAGTTGTTATGGCAGAAGCAGAAGGAAGAGAGGAAGGGTTGCCACTTAGTTATGTTTTAGGGTTTTTTAAGACAAAAGTCTTGTTCTCCTGGGAAGACACAGTCACACACATCATTGGTTTTCATCACACAGAAGGTATTAAGGTCTCTATCAAGGCCCCAGGACCAGTGAAATGCAGGTGAACCTGATGCACCCATCATCCTAGGGAGTCTCTGGCAGTTGATACAAGGGGTGTTAAACACATTGTTTAAGGCAAACAATAAAACAAAAGCAACCTCCTTACCCACCCCACCAAATAAACACCCAAATTATTTCTCGAAATGTAAAGGAGGGATCCCACCCCACCTTGTCCTCCCAGAAACTTGAAGCAAGTCCAGGGTCAAAAAACCAAAGGTGGAAAAATCCCCAATCCCTCCATTTTAGGCAGGTGATGAACGAAACTACCTCAGGCACAGTTTTCTAACGTCTTCTGTTTCCAGAAAGTTCTGCCCCAAACTTGTGTCCAACCTAACCCCCACCCATAGCCCCATGTTTCTTTGGGTCTAAATGGTCTCTCTTAATCTTCAACTGCTCAAAACACAATGAAGCAGAAAATACTATTATTGGCATGTTCAATATTTTTGTCTCTCTTGAATCCCATGGAACATTTTACAGATTCATCCCAAACCTACCATGCCCCCCAGCACCCTGGGTTTGGGTACCAGCTTCATGAACTAGCACAGAGGGCCTGGCTGCTGTTTCTGAGTGGTCAGAAGGAATGGACCCAGGAAGGCCACCAGCTCCTCCTCGCATGCCCGGGGGGAAGAGTCACCAGCAGTGACGCCGAGTCCACAAGTTTCTTTAGAGCTGTCTTGATCTCCATATCAGCACGCTGAAGTGAGGCCTGGACAGAAGTCTCCATCTCTGAGTGTGGGGAAGTCATTCCTACAGACAAGAAGAACAGCTTTTCTCTCTTCAGGGTAAAAAAGAAAATAGCAGCATCATCCAACCCATGGAAATATTTGCAATTGTATCATTTTCCCCTCCTAGAGCAGGGAGCTGGTGCAGAAATGCTTATTTGAGCAAGAAGGAACGTAGCTAAGACTTCAAATAAGAAGGCTGGCAACACACACTTTGGAAAGACATATCTCACCAGGTTGAGGACGCTGTGCCACAATGCACACACAAGGGTCCACCTCCCAGGTCAACCCCATGTTGGCTGCTCTGTTAAAAACACCTTTGTTAAGACCAATGAAGTGAACCCAGCAGTGACCCATTGCACGGGCACAGGCCCCACGAGCAAGGAGGGGGCAATTCTCACAGGGAAGGAGAAGGAGTGAGCAGGTACCAGCCTCATCAGTCACTCTGGAGAAGAGGAGGGAAAAGAAGGGAGGTCTGCTCTGCTTCATGAGCCTGTAGTCCAAGAGGATGGCAGAAAAGCTACTGATTGCAGAGTATTGTATTTGTCCTGCTTCTCAATATCTGAATATTTTTGCTGGATTTTGCACTAGACTTCTAAATTTGTACTATGCCTTTGGAAGATACTCTGGAAGCAAAGTGACCTGGTCAGTAATGCACAGCAGCTGTGTGTAGGGAAGCATTATACAGAGGAAGATGTAACTTCTGCCTTGAGAAACTCATGGTCTTGAAGGCAGAGAGAAGACAAAAGCTTTCCACACAGAAAAGTGGATTTTCAAGCACACATCTTTGTCAAATAGCCACCCAGGAAACAAATACCATGGTCTCATCTCCAGTCAGTGCTGTTAGAAGATTCTAGGCTAGGGTGGGATCATAGGACCTCAGGAGCTCATCTCATCCAATCTCCCGCCCAATTGACCTTCCACAGATGATGAAGAGGCACAACAAAGGGACAGATGATATCTAGGGAAACCCTCAAGTAACCATAAAGACAGACAAGGTGTGTGTCCAATTAAGAAAATTCATCACATTCAAGATGTGATTGCTTGCCAAGCAAGAGTGCAGACTCAAACCATCATGTGGTTCAAGAACAAATAAGGGCACTTGCACACAAACAACCCTGACGTGTTTAATGTCATTGACACTAGAACATGTCCTGTAGCTGTTTTGGCTCTGCTCCTTTCTTGGCCTTAAGAAAGTACATTCCCAGGATAGACCTTAGCAGGTAAAGTTGAAGGTTACATTTGGACCAGCCCGTTTTGAAGGCATCTCAGTTGATCTTTGTTTTCAGTGTCCTCCCCATGACCTGAGTGGTTACGAAATATTTCAGTTCCGGGTTTGTTAATGGAAAAAAGCAAGTTTTGGTCACACAATGTCCCAGACTGTCCATCAGTGTTCATCAGCACAGGTCTGAGAGGAAGATCTTTAAATACTTCAGTAGATAAATATTTTAATTCCCCGGCATTCCTGCTGTGATTGCCATCAACTGGTTCTGTCCTACAAGCTGGGCAGCTGCCAACAACTGCACAGTTTGGAAAGGCATGAAACACACTTATTTTCTCTCAATAAGAAATATATTCACAGGTTATATGTAACAATGGACATCAATAAAAAGTTCTTTACTATGAGGGTGGTGGATCACTGGAACAGGTTGCCTAGAGAGGTGGTGGAGGACCCATCCCCAGAAACATTCAAGTCAGGCTTGATGGGGCTCTGAGCAATCTGTTCTAGTGTGAGATGTCCCTGCTTATTGTAGGGGGGTTGGACTAGATGATCTTTAAAGGTCCCTTCCAACCCAAGACATTCTATGAGTCTATAACCACAGGTCTCCCCCATACTGCTCATACCAGGTCTTTCATCCCTGTTTCCATCCTGTTCAGGGATGTTACCCACTATGAGGAACTTCCATAGTAGCTGAGGTACATCAAACTAACGTTGCAGTGATGACACACCTGTGATGAACAGCTTGTTCCCCACTTCTAAAATCTCAACCATAAACATTTCCACCTCGCATGTCCTTCAGCCAATAACCAGGAATACAAGACTGACATGTATTTGGAAGTCCCAGTTCAGCCTCAGAGAAAGAGCCAAGAGGATAAGCATTGTTCAAAATTATTGACTCATGGATCTGGGTTGGAAGATTTCCTAAAACCAGGTTATTTCACTTCAACCCTTCTGAAACTGTCCATAAGAAGCTGAGCTAGAGCCATGTTCTTGGGTTGCAGCCCAGCTCCTGCCAAAGTTGATGGGAAAAGGGGACGAGCTGATGGACTATTGAGTGCCATGAACAGAGAACAGAAACCCAATGAGTTTAGTGACAGCTGATGCAAGACATTTATTGATATAAACTCAGCATCTAACAGCATATCTTGCTTTTGATGTTTTGATTTTGTTTCTTTGGTGTATGTTTTTTTTTTCTTTGTGTATCTCAAGCAAACTGAAGTTTCCACTTTATTCATACCCATTTACTGCAGGAATTTTAGTAAAACATTCTCTGTATTAAAATGTTAAATACAGCTGCATGTTTTCATCTACAAGAAATAAACCCCCACACATCTCATTAGTTATCTACATAGTTTAATCACTTACAAGCATATTTTTTAACCTCTAGGAAAATATTTTGAAAGTATATGCAATGAACTTTCCATAAACCTTTCACTTTTTGAACAGAGTGCTGCATAGGATTTTAGAAAATCCTTTCAATTTATTCTTTTGCTTAAGTTTCAAACTAAAGTGTAAACAGATGTTAATAGCTTTGGGCTAATGAGTAGAAGTATAGTTGTGTCTTCTATGACCATCTGAACTGCAAGCTTTCAGCTTCTTTAGAAAAACCTGAGCATCAACCACAACAGGAGGAAACCTCCACATCCCTTTACACATCTTTAGTAACTTTTGGGTTAATATAATGTTTTTGAAGACTATCATAGGGCAGATTCTTTTCTCAGCAGTATCTTTGTAAATCCAAATCAAATCCACTTCCTTACATAGAATTATTCCAGATTGATACTGGAATTACTGAGAACAGAATCAAGCCCAATAAAAAAGGAGTATTTTCAATTTCAAAAGTATTTCTCTGTTGCATGTTTGTTACTTTCCAACATACAGTGCAATATATGAAAAAAGCAGTAATATATTTCCATCCTAGTGCTTAATTATAAAAGAAAGAGTACAAACCAAGGAGATGTTATAAAAAAATAGGAGAATAACATAAAAGAGGCTTGATTTCTTTCACCACATGTAATCACTGGAAAAGCATCCTGTATCATGAGGGCAATGCACATGATATTACACATAATAACCTGTTTGGATATTGAGAGTAAAAGGCTGTGAAATCAATATGTTTATTTTAGTCAGCACATGATCAAGGTGCAGCCACAGAAGGAAAAAAAAACAAAATACTGTATTCTTTTCTACAAGCACCTTTTGTGAATTCAATCCCTGTTAGCAGGGATAGTGCCTGGAGGACTCCAGAACAAGCTTCACAATTTTACCTGGCTGGGAAACACCGAGGCCACATCACACATCAACATTTCCAAAGCAAAATCTCGCTCAATCCTCTCCCTTCATGCTATGGGTAGAAATTCAGCTGTGTCTGAGCATTTCTGGTTTCCCTGCACCATCTAAATGAAAACAGTTTCTATCACAATGGTGCTGCACAACTCAGCTGGGAAGAGGTGCTGGGACTTTCCACCCCACATCACTGTTGGAGAGAGGGGGACAGTGCTTGGTCCTACTGAGATCAGTGACAAACACCAGCTGACTTCAACTGGGACCAATGTTTGGGCCTGTGAGCTCACTCCTTTCCAGGGCTGAGCAACTTGTGCAAGGTGTGTGCAACACCTGTTTTTGGTGAAGCCAACAGGAATGGCCCATGCTCAGTGCATCTTAGCCTTCCCCTTAATCAGTGCTCCTGCTGAGCTGCAAAGCTCCAGAGAAACTAAGCAGGAGGTAGGACCTTTATGAGACAACTCAGGGTGTGTGCTTACAGTACTACGATGCAGTTGCAACTGGCAGTGCTTCCAAGCAGCCCAACACATCTGGTGGAGATGTGTTTTTCAACCAGGCATTTATGGTAAAGATCTCCTTTCTTTATTTTGGGGTTTTTTTTTAGCTGTCTTTGTGCTCCTGCTACTTTGCTGTAGCTCAGTGGTGAATTCTTCTTAGCACATATAGGAGACTTCATCCATCAATCTGTTAACAGTAATGGTTCACCACTGGCATGTACAGGAGACCAAACATTCTTCCAGTAATATTTATTGACAAAAACCACATTTGTGGTTCTTTATACATGTTAGCATTTGATTATAGATGCAGAAGTCATTTTGTGCAGCACTTCAATCTTCTGGTGCACATTAGGTAAATTATATTTTAAAAGATATAGTTTATAAGTCCACCACACTAGAATGCAACATAATGAAACCTACATCTTTAGACACCTGGGAGTGGACTTGAAAATAGCAGTCATTGTGAAAAGATGGTCTTTTTTTACTTAAAGCAGAAGAGAACAACAAAATCCTTGCTTCCTCAAGTCAGTGGGAATGTCACCATTGACTTCAGTCAAATCGGGATTTCAACCAAAGGGTCTGAGCAGCCCTTTGCATTCTTAGTAAACACAATATTTTCTGTACGTTTCATTCTGTGGCAGAAGTTTAAAACAACGTAACCAGAACTGTGCTTGTTGAGAGGCTTATGAAGACATTTGGATAGAGCTAATTGCTGTCACAAGTGTACAGCAGAGTTGAAGCAATGTGAAGCTTCATGACTTTTGGGCACACACAGTGACAGGAGATTGCTTTAGCTGGAAAGAGTCCTCCTGTCCTGGGCTGCTGAAGGATACTGAAAAGCTTAGATGTTTTCACCTTCTTGTCACACCACAATTTAAAAATTGGCACTTGAAATAATGTTCAAGTTCATGGACAAAACCACACTTATTTATAGTTCTGTCATAGGCAGGAGAATTAAGCTTTTCCTAAACCTACCATCACGGCTCCACTATGGAATGATATATGTTCACCTCGACCAAAGCTTTTACAATTATAAACTGTTCTGACAGACATGTTCCCTTTAAGACTGGAAAAGCTTGACATATCACATTGAAATATATTTTCCTCAAAGGTATTCCCTCATACATGTTACCTTGTCATCTTTGCCACCAATTCCCCTCACCTACAACAATTTTGATTAGGTTTGTTGGTTTTTTTTCTAAAGCAGTGCTTTCTTTTACATGAAAAATTATTGCTTGCATCTGCTCAACTTTGGGAGAGGTCTTCTGTGCTGATGTGCAAGGTAACAGGCTCGCCAACAGTCCCATAGCTGAGGGTTCTTGTGGAAACTTCAGTTTTAAAGCTTGACTGTCCATTGTCTGCTGAGAGCTGGACTTCAGTGCAGAAGGAAGGTTTCACTGTGAAGGAGGGACCAGGAGAAGATGCTGCTGTTGCTACATGCACTCCAGGTGTCACCATGCAGGTATCACTCACATGAAAAGTGATGTTTGAGGGGCCTGCAGACTGCACACCGGTTACTCTAGATGCTGACATGAACATGCTCCCAGGAATGTGCTCCTTAAACTGGCTGAAAAATCTTTGCCTGGGCTTGGAAACCACAGGTCTCCCCAGATTCAGCAGCACTGGCTTCCCAATCATTGGATCATTAATCTCTGTCTGGAGCACAGAGATCTCACAGGGTTTGTCCACCTTGCGGTTCGGATCATCACACCTGTAGGTCTCACCTTCCTCAGGAACATAATCTTCAAGATCCTCCAAAGTTAATACTTTGCCATTGTGGGTTAAGATTTTGAGGTCCCGGGTGCTAATGTCATCTGTCTGTAGTTCCTCTGGCTCATCAACTATAATGACATTATCATCTTCTGGAAGGACATCTTGTATTACTGCAGGTACCTCATCTTCAACAGACCAAGATACATCTAATTCATCTGCTCCCTCTGTAACCTCTGGACTCGCTGGTGAGAACAGAAATTCCTGCTGGTCTGCAGCAGCTGTCTCAAAAGTGAAGATCAAAGGCTCACCCCCACAGGCAAGCAGTGGAGAAGTGATGTCTGACCCATAGTGAGCACTTGTTTCATGGGGGAAGTTCTTTCCTTCAGTTCCATAATCCATAAATGAATTATTTCCTACTTGTTCAGACCCACGTGAGAAGCTTCTGTCTTCGTTGATGACTTGAGATCCTTCCCACTCGGTAGTATACACCAGGGGCTGGATATCAGTTTCAGAGAGGCTGTCATTAGGCAAAGATTTTGACTGTTCCACCAATTTATTGTTGGAGTTGTTGGTGTTGGGATCATCTTCTGGGGAACGCCTAGGCCTTGGGCTGGGAAACGTGAATGTTAACACACCTGAGTCATCTTTTTCTTGTTTTGCTGGGGAAGAGCCTCTTTTCCTTGCAGGTTTTGGTGATTTTTTCACCTTGAATTCAATTATTTCTTCCACTTCAACCCATTTGGGCTTTTTCTCTTCCACCTTGGTCTCTATGACGACATCTCTAGCTGCTGCTCCTTGTCTGTCCTCTGGTTCTGTGACAAAAAGCATGGGAACGGCTGACTTTGGTGTTGCCTCCTGCTCATGCCTGTGGACAGGTTGCCTGATCTTTGAAACATAAACCGGCTCTGGAGCTGGCTCTGCTCTTGGGGAGCGGGAAGGCGAATGACCTGAAGAAGAACGTGCAGGAGAAACCCTTCCCCTTTGTCTTGGGTTCTTCACCACCGTGGTGATCGTTTCCTCTCTGATGACAGAAAGGGTTGAAATGGAGTTGGCAGGAAGACGAGACTTGTCAGGGAGCCACACTCCATCAGCACATGCCATTGTTGGTCAGGGCGCTACAGCGGGGTTAGTCGTGTGAGCACTCCAGCTTTGGGTGAAGTGTGTCATTTTTGGAGGGGATACACACGCAAGGCACACACCCACATGCCCATCTCCACTTACGTTCTGATCCAGGGAAAACCTCAGTGCTCTTTCCCTCAGGTGGCTCCTAGCTCCACTGAGTGCATGAACACACAATGAGGGTGTCCAGCTGAGAAATGTTCTTCTGGATGCTGCTCTCTGTTTCATGTGCTTGTCTTGACCACCTACTATGCTACTTTGGACCTATATAGCAGTTTTACCCAAAGATTTTAAACACTCAGGACATTTAACCTTCTGCTGAGTGTCTTTTGGCTGAAATCTTGGCTTTATAAAAACACAACAGCAAAATGCCCTTATTTCAGCAAGGTCAGCACTTTCTTCTTTTTTAATAAATGTAACGTATCTTATTTATTTTTTTTTTTGTTAAAGACTTTTGAGACCAAACATCCGCATTTTCACACGCAGAGCAGTTATAATAAAAGGGCACTAGGCATGTGAAGACCAGGAAAAGAAAATTAGAAAGTTTCCTGAAGTCATCTATGCCAAAATGTGCTTATTTTTACTCTGCATAATATCATCGTTGCAGACACAGCCTGATCCTACAACCACCAGTTGACACTGGAGTACCAAACAAGAGGAACTGGCCTCAAGTGGCACCAGGGGAGGCCCTGGCCCAGGCTGCCCAGGGCAGGGGTGGAGCCCCCATCCCTGGAGAGATTTCAAAGTCGTGTAGATGTGGTGCTGAGGGACACGGGTCAGTGGTGGCCTTGGCAGTGCTGGGTTAATGGTTGGACTTGATGATCATAAGTTTTTTTCCAATAAAAATTATTCTATGATTTTATGATTCTATTATAATAATTTCTCAGCATATTTCTGCTGGCTTTACTTTGGCTTTTTTGAGGTATCCAAAGCACTTGGACTTCTCAGCATCTCTGCAGAAATACACAACTTGTGTCAAAACAAACTTCTGCTCCCACCCCAGAACAAACTTTAAATGAGCTACAGATGAAATTGGATGAAATAGCTTGAAAAGCTGGGAACAAGAACACCTAAACACAGACTTCAGTGCTCTTAGTCTGTATGTTTAACATGGGGGTTTTCCTGCAGATTTTTCAGTGGCATGTCTTGCATGGAAAAACTTGAGGGCAAAGACAATGTTGTCTGTGCAAGCAGAAGGCAGCTGATGCTCTGCTGGTTCAGTGGAGCTAATGTTTCTGTGTTGGGATTCTGTCCTACCTTCAAGCAATGGGATAAAGCAGGAACTAACTGAAGGGCAAAGACAATGGCTTGAAGTGGGGAGGAATGATTATGAATTAAGATAAAAGCTTTTGAATTTCTCACTTTCTCCATACCAGCCTCCAGTCATAGCCACATAGGACTGAAAGTCACCAGCTTTGCTCTCCAGCTGCCTCTGCTCTGGCTCTTCAGAGAAGGGTGGAAGGAGTCTTTGTGAAAGGAGAGCCTGTTTGTCCTCTTGCATTTGTCTAACCATCATGGAAGACTAATCCTTTTAGATATCTCGTAGCCTTTCTCATCTATTGGTCTCATTTTTGGAGACTGGTATTGCCTTCTCCTATGGAGATCAGATTTCTTTCCACCATCAATCTCTCCCTTTGAGGATGCAGTGAAGTCCAGAACTGGATCAGATACAGTGTGATTTTTTTTCAGAGCAGTCTTCTACTGCTCATTTCTTAATTTCTTAAGGAGAGGAAATTCAGGCTAGACATTAGGAAGAAGTTCTTTCCTTTGAGGGTGGTGAGATGCTGGAACAGGTTGCCCAGGGAGGTTATGGATGCCCCCTCCCTGGAGGTGTTCAAGGCCAGATTGGATGAGGCCTTAAGCAACCTGGTGTAGTGGGAGGTGTCCCTGCCCATGCAGGGGGGTTGGAACTAGGTGATCTTTAAGGTCCCTTCCAACCCTAGATGTTCTATGATTCTATGATTTCCACTGCTTTACTCTTTCCCCCAGGTTTATCAGCTTGTTTCTGATCCTCCATCCCATGCTGGGCTTATCTGCTCACTGACATTGCTATAAAGCTTGAAGGTCTATGCAGAGCTTTCATAATGGCCACGGTGCCTTTCTGAATTACATAGAACTAAATGATTTAGGGATAAAGATGAGAGTTAATCCACGTGTTTTTGCACCAGACTTTGCTCTACATTGCAAGCTGAAATTCTTGTATAGGCTTTGTTCTATCCTGTCTCAAGTGGATCTCTTATTATCTTATTATCTGTTATTTTCTGCCAATAGTTTCAAAGCTGCTTCTGTTCCTCAGCTCACTACACACTGGGGAGACCTGGAATGTGCCCTTGGAGAGTTGTTCCAAATCTTTACCCCACCACTATCCCACTTCCAGCTGAGGCCCACTCTAAGGAGATAATGACCCCATCCACTAGTAAAAGGAGGGGAATTTCTGTTTTTCTGATATCTCACTCATAAATATACCAACCTCCTTTGGGGCTGCAGCCCTTACTTTAGGAATCACTTATTGAGCTGTCCATCTATGGCTTGGAGCAGAGTGGCTGGAAAAGGCCCAGTGGAGAAGGACCTGGGGGTGTTGGTTGACAGTGGCTGAATATGAGCCATTGTGTGTGCCCAAGTAGCCAAGAAGGCTGATGGCATCCTGGCCTGTATTAGAAATAGTATGACCAGCAGGACCAGGGCAGGGATTGTCCCCCTGTGCTCAGCATGGGTGAGGCCACACCTCAAATCCCAGGGTGAGTTCTGGGCTCCTCACTCCAAGGACACTGAGGAGCTGGAGCATGTCCAAAGAAGGGCAACAGAGCTGAGGAAGGGTCTGGAGCAGAAGTCTGACCAGAATCAGCTGAGGGAGCTGGGGGTGTTGAGCCTGAAGAAAAGGAGGCTGAGGGGAGACCATCTCACTCTCTACAACTACCTGAAAAGAGGTTGGAGTGAGGGTGGTCAGTCTCTTCTCCCAAGGAACAAATGACAGAACAAGGGGAAACGGCCTCAAGTTGTGCCAGGGGAGGTTTAGATTAGATCTTGGGAACAATTTCTTCCCCAAAGGGTTGTCAGGCCCTGGCCCAGGCTGCCCAGGACAGTGGTGGAGTCCCCATCCCTGGAGGGATTTCAAAGCCGTGTAGATGTGGTGCTGAGGGACATGGGTCAGTGGTGGCCTTGGCAGGGCTGGGTTAACAGTTGGACTTGGTGATCTTAAAGGTCTTTTCCAACCAAAACAATTCTATGAGTCTATGAATTTACATGTCAGACATTTAGAAATGAGCTCAACTGATGATATTTTGCATTAGTTTAATATTATTTAACCAATCAATAATAACAATGCTGCTTGTGATGTGAAATAATGAAGGGGAAAGGAGAACTATTAGCTGACTGAGGTCTGGCTCTGAGTGACTCCTTCCTGCTCATTACTTTCTCGGGCTGTTTCCCAACATGGTATCAAAAAATACTCCTCTGTTTAGGTACCCCACTGATACCTGAACCCTGGTCCTTGAGATGGTACAGGCAGAAACACCTTTTTCTGCTCTTTGCAGGGTAAAAAAGTCCAATACCTGGAGATGTTAAGTGAACTGATGTGCAAGAGAGAGGGGCAAAGGCAGATCCCTCTTCCTGCCTTTCCCATCTGCTCTTTGCCTATTCAAGGTGGAAGCTATTAGGAGAGGGGACACATCTCATTAAAATCTCTCTGGCTCCAAATGGCCTGAGTGCTCATAAGAAATAGTCATCATAGAAAATAATACAAGAGATAAAAGGTAAGCAAGACTTGACCATATTTTAGTTGTCATTTCCCACGTCTTCCTCACCATCTAACAGAAGTACAAGAAGTCAACTTTAGCATCATGTCCAAGTCAAGGACTGATTTGAGCAGTAGTACCAATCTTGAGGGAATGCACTGCCCTGAAATGTCCATTGTATGGTCACCTACTACTATGAGAACATGATTTGAATAGCTTGGAGGTGCTCTGGAGGCCTACCACAGCAGGACAATGTCCCCCTTCCAGCACATGAAACTATTTTATTTACGATACTTAAAAGCAATAAGTTACATTAAGATTTTAATGGTTGATGAGCTTCTGGTCTACATACAACTGAGAAAGTACCACTTTTTCTGCAATTAATCTTTATATGTTATAATCACCCAATGTAAACCAGGCTCAAATTATCCAAAAAGACCAAGTTATTATCAGGACAAAATTTCGTATGAAAAATACAGCGACAGAAGGCGATAAAAATGTGAATCTTCTTTCTGCTTCATTATAAAAGGCTTTCCTGAAGAATTTAAAGCAAAAAGCCAAAAGAAATCACTGTAAGCTATGAAATATTGGTTAAATTTGTACACTTTTTCAACTAGTCACTTCTCAAAGCTGGTATCTTTTTAACATGGAGAGTCAGACTCCACCTTCTCGAGCTCTTCTGCAACTCCAGCAGTATTCAGTGGAATTTTTTCATGTGTAATACCACAAAAAAACTGACCCAGGCTGTGTCTAACCCCAGTGCTACTATTTTTTGAAAGGCATAGTAAGATTTTTGTCTTCAGGTGGTCACTTTGCATGGCACAGAATACTGTGAGAACTGGTGGGATGGGAATGAACACACTTGCATGGCCAATAAACACAAGCTTGTTATTGGGTCATGCATGGGCAGCAAGGCAAAACACAAATGTTACACAAAAAAATAATAGTCAGCACTTACATGATGATGGTTTTCTTGGGCACTTTAGTCTCTTGTTCAGTGACTACAAAGAAAACAGTATGAACAGCATGGGGTTAAAGAAAGGCAAAAGCTGAAATGAGTAAATTAACTTTGCTCAGTTCATCAAAATAAACTGGAGGGAAAAAAACCAACCAACTGTACCATCCCATCCATGCTTTCTGTGGTTATTTCCAGCATCATCTTTAGTGTTTCTGACCAAGAAGGAGAATTCAGAGTGCTCTCTGAACAGTGAATGATTTAGCCTTGAAACTGAATACTTTGTGGAGAACAATCTTGCAAAATCTCTTTAATTCTACCGTGAGATTCTGACATTTTGTTTGACAGGTCAAAGCTACAAAACAAGGTCCTTTTTTTTTTTTTCCTCCTATAGCAAGGTATTGATGGTGTGAGAAACCTGAAAAATGCCTTGATCTGGGAAATTCTGGAGATGAAATTCTTTAAGCTGTGATTTCATTTATGAGGAAAAAAGTTTCCCCAAACACGGAATGGTTTCCAAGCTTTTGTGAACTAGATGCAAAATCCAAGCTGATAGCAATGAAAACTGAAGTCATTATCATCAGTAAAGAAAATCAGCATCAAAAAATCCCCCTAGGAAACCCAGAAGAGCCCTGTAATACACCTATGCCTATTCCACCTCTGCTTTTGCTCTAATTTGCAATTTTTCCTGACCCCTGTCCCACCACAAACTGGAAGCTGTTGAGGGATATCTACATCAAAAGAAAAGTAAGGATGTAATGATTTTGCAATTCCTTAAAAGTGACCTTTTTAAAAAAAAAATAAGGAAGATACCATTTAAGAAGCTAATAGATATTTTTAGCAGGTTCCTATCCTATCTGCTGGAATAAAATTAAGACACTGTTTGAACCAGATGGTTTTGAACACACTCTGAACTGCTGAACCTATCTGAGATCTAGAAAAAGCAACAGTAAGCCCCACTTTTTACTTAATAAACTAGTAAATTGTCTAAAACCCCCTTAACTTAATCTCAAAGTAATTTGTCCAGCAATTGGTGTGCAATCTTCCAGCCAGCCTATAATAAATAAGCTCTGGTAATTTTCAGTTGACACATTTGAAAGTGAACTGCAACTTAAAAATATATCGATAAAATCACACAGTTCTTGCCCAGGGAAGTTGTAGTGTCTCTATTATTTGTTAAATAACTTATGATTAGTGCTCATATTTTCATTAGTGTCCCAAAACTGCACTGACTGACAATTAAAGCCACATTTACAATATTAGATGGAACAGTTTAACCTGATTTTCCTTCCACTTAACTTCCGAGGGCTCTCTGCTGCCGCTGGGTATGACGACAATCCCACCATCAGGAAAAAGAATATTGTGAGAGTGTTGCTGTTCATATCTGACCTAGAGCTCTAGGTTTTCTTTGCAGAGCCTTGTCTCATTTATGCATGTAAAAATCTGGAATAATTTCCAATAGTCAGAGGAGTTACTGCAGATTTAGGTGGATTTAAACAAAATCTGTTTGGAAATTAGAAATAGAATTTACTGGGTAAGCTAATGGGAAAATTATTTTCAAATGTTGATCTCTGAACACAATTACAACAGAAACGTTTACCTCATCCTTAGATAATATTTTTTAAATCATTCAGAGCCTTTTTTAAATGGTGGAGTGATAATTATACAATGATGGAAGTTGAACTGAGTGCTCAAAACATTTACTGCACCCAGCTTAGAAATTTTTAAACCCTTAAAACAACATTGTGAACTTATAGAAAATGTCATCAAATAATACAATGAGATTAATCCATAAGCAGAAAGAGTATCAGTTCTGATGTAAATAGGAATTTATTAATTTGATTCTACACCTAAGCATAAATGTTTTATCCAATTATTTTAACAGCAACTGCATTTAGATGATAATTAAATATGTATGTAATGAAACCCCCAATGTCTATAAGAAGTCTCTTTAATGTTTACTGCTAATGTCTGTTCTTGCAGTCCTCCCAAATGACATCAACCACAATATTTATACATGTAGCCCATGTCAAAGGGCTTCAGTATTCAGAAGTTGAGCAGGCCTGGGATGAGAAAGCTGTAGATGGCATAAAGTACATGGGTCCTGATGACTGGCAGCCTAGTGCATGACAGATCCATTTTATATGTGTTAACCAAGGTGTGAGGGAAGATTCAAGCAATCCTAAATGAAGGATAGAACCACATGAAAGTAGGATGAGAGAATTTGGGGGTTTTTTTGTTCGTTTTGTTTTGGTATTTTTTTTAATTTAATTTCTTTTCCCCGAGAGGAAAATATTCTGCATCCATTAGAGCACCAGATTTATCATTTCAACTTGTTCAATAGCATTTTAGGAACACAGCTTTGCAAAGCAGGAGCCCCTGATAAGCAGGTTAAAAGCTGCAAGCATTAGGATCAGTCAGTGCTTCTATAGGACTAGACTCCTCTTTGGTTAATACGTTATATCAATGACTTACAGGTGATGAAACATTTAGGATAAGTCAGTTCTTGTTGCTCGGAATGGATGAAAAGTGGTTTATGGGCTTTACTGCAAACTTGGCATCTGCTTTCTCAACTCACAGAAGCATAAACCTGTTTTTCCTGTCCAGCAGGAACACGCTGCTGGGATAAACCACAGGAGCACAGCTCTGCTTTCATCCCTCTTCTGCTGCACTTTGGAGATTAATCTGCAAGAGATCTGCCATGAACTGCTAAAGCTGACCTTGAAATGAGCAATTCATGGACATAACTCCGCTTCCTAAGTTGTGTGAATGAAATTAAAGTGGTTTGCACTCTCTCTAAATAATAAAAGGAAGCTCCACTCCTGCAGCGACCGAGATGGTTGCCAAGGCAGATTGTGTTCTCTTGAATTTGCACTGAAAACCACCTGGCCAGCCCAAAAATGAGACTAACCAACAATGACAACAGACTAAATGTAACAAGGTAAATATCCTAACCATCACCCCAACCAGGGAACTTTAAAAAGGTCAGGGGACAAACTCCTCTGCCCTACTCCTTCAGTTGAAGAATAGCACTGGGAGATCTAATGCCCCTCTGTGTTTTAAAGCAATTTTCTATCTGAGAGCCTCGATTTTTTAGCTTTTCCCTCCAAGATGGGTATAACCAAACAAGGCAACTAAATAACTAGCCCAAAACTCTGCAAAAACTCTGCAAAACTATGAACAGATTCCTGCTGCTGGGCTGTAACCATCCTGGCTATTTTTCTTTACAGTTTTGCTTGTCTCCACTTATGTAGCTGATTCTTACCATGAGGGTAGGAAGGCACTGGAATAGGTTGCCAGGGAGGTTGTGGAAGTCCCCTCCCTGGAGGTGTGCAAGGCCAGGTTGGATGAGGCTTTGGAACCTGATGATCTTTAAGGTCCCTTCCAACCATTCTATGATGCTATGATTCTATGATTCCTTCCCCTGAAAGCAACTATCTGATGATACATCCTGGACCTGTCTGCCCAGGTGAGAATGCAACACCTTTTAAAAACTTCTGGCATTGTTTTTCTTAAAAAAATGAACAAGTTAGTGAGCCTGGGATGAGTGGATTGCAATAACATGTTAAAGAGGGATGCCAGAGCACAGCAGCCCAGATCTGCTGTGTGGAGGTTAAGCAGCAAGGTGCAAAGCAAACAGTCAACTTGAAGTCAAAGAGAAAGATCTTCTTTCAGTTACACTTTTTTTTTTTAAGTGTCTAAAATTATTCCAATATCCACAGAAGAAGGATTTTAAAAGCAACTCTCCATTGACTTCAGTGCAGAGACAATGTGTAGCTGAAGGCAGAACTCAGCATTTCAGGCTTGCAGCCCAAGCCACGGGTGCTCGCAAGGGGACCCCTTAGTCCAGTGGTTTCCAGCCTTTTTGGATTGGGTCCTTTCAGTGGATCAGCAAATGCCCATCATGTGAATTTAAACCTAATGGCAAGAAGGTTGGTTTTGAGCCCCACGGTGTTGGACTGTGGACTAGGTCAGGGCTTGTAAACCACCAGACTGAGGGTATCCCAAATTGTGACAGTAGGTCTTGGTTCAGCATAATAAACAGTACAGAAAGGCAGAAGGATAACAACTAAAATAGTTGCAACTAAAGCCCCTTGGGTGCCTCAGGAGACTCTGACAATAGTCACTCCACAGAACCAACAATAAATCAGGTAAGACTTAGGCCCACCATGCAGGAGAGCTAGGAAACAGAGACAGTCTCTACTTTCTGTTGTAATAGTACCACACAGCAGTAATGTTGTCCTCTTGGTGAAGTTACAAATAATCCCATTTTTCACCAATAGAAAGGATTGTAAGGATGGAAAGACAAAGCCTTCATGAGATCCATCCGTCCTCCAGTTCTTTGCCAGATGAACCTGATTTTTCCATAGGTAGATCAAGGCTGGTTATTGATTCTCAAGAAAGCCACAAATTCCCTCCTCGGTCAAGTAGGTTATGTCAAATGCTCAGAACAATCCTCTTGCTCCATGGATGAGCCTGCTCTTTGCTCCACTGGCCTGAAGCAGCTCTCCCTCCTTTTCTCCCTGGAGGTGACTCAGGGATCTATTTTCTTCCCTATTACCAAGTTCAAGCAATTGCACATCACGGATCAAAACCTATTTTGTAACATTCCTGAAGCTTCCAGGTGAACTCCAACTATATTACTTTGAGCAAGCTCATGAATTTCATTTATTTACAACCGTAGGAATAACAGCACATTAGTAATTTGGGGTTGAATATACACATTTGCAACTCTGAGAGCTGAACAATGCTCCTATCACTGTTTTACAGCCCTTGTTTGTTTTTATAACATCTTCTGCCTTGGTTCAAAGGAATGTCATCAAGATATGCCACCCTAACAGTGATTTGTTTGTGTTCCTCACATCCTGCATACAACTTATTTTTCTGTCTTTGGTGTATGGCAAAGACAAAGCATTGCAGGTTTATTCTGCTGAAAGGGTTATACTGTTGCTGCACTAACACCACCCTCCCTGTATTGCTTTGGAATGATTTGATGGAACTCTGGGAAAGGACTAGAAGGAAAGCAAGCATAAAAACGAGACAAGGAAGTACAGAGATCAGGGTACCAATCTAATAGCCTGTTCATCCTCTTAATGTAATAATACAACATCAGTGTCTACAAAGAACTGGCCCAAAGGTCCGTCCAGACCAGGATCCTGTCTCAGGCAGGGCCAACAGCAGAGGCCTATGGAAAATTATGAAAAAAATACAAGTGGAGTATCCTGTTCCTTGAATATATCTCTAGATTCCAGCAGCTTCTTGAGTCAGAATGCCTTTGCATTTGATGGTTCTCACTTGATGTCGATAATAACAATTATCCCCTGTCAAAAACACACTTGAACCCCTGTTATTATCACAAGACAATGTGAAAACACTGAAGTTGAGGAAAGAAGGTCCTAGAGCTGTTGGCAAACCTTTGGCTTTTGTTGGCCATGTCTCCACTAACCACATCTAGGACAGTTCTCTGGCACCAAGGTTTGCTGCCATGGCATGGCCTGTGTCTAAGTCCTCTTTCTTATCCCCCAGAAACCATCTCTCATCTATTATCAATGGTCTCTTGGCTGTATTAGCTCCTGAACCCCTGCTGGGAACTGTTTGAGACAACTGTTCTTTGAGAAGAAGATAACTTTACCCAGTTGCATCCTAAAGGTGTTAAGGAGGAGACGGGGTGGTTGGATGAGTGTAAAATGAGCCCATCGCACCCTAACAATTCCAGCAAAACAAGCAAAAATAATAATAATAAAAAAAGGAATAGACACCAGGACTATGTGGTGTGTAATACCTGAACTGTCCTAGATAATGGATGGACTAATATTGCTCAGAAAAAAACTGCTGTCAGTTCTGCTTTCTCAGTCATTCGAGATGGTCTTCAGTGGTATTTGAGAAATGACCACAAGATGCCTGCAGCTTTAGTTGCTGGCCCTGGTTTTTCTCAGCACTAGGTAACTCATGTTCTGCCAGGCTGACACCCGTTAGTGTGTCACTAGTGGTGTGTGTGACATACCCTTCATTTGCTCATCCTTTTCCATATAATGCATTTATGAGCATTATATGAGGAAGTTGATTTGCCAGGTTTGGAAATCAACAGATGGTGATGGGTATAGAGCTGAGCTGCAGTATACCCATGCACATCTCATAGACATACAGAGAGGTGGACACCAACAATCAACATGGATAAGATGGCAAATATATTCGATCCTCAATGAGATGGCTTTAGAGTGATTAACTGACATACTTACAGAGCTGGTCAAGGATCATACCTTCTATGGTAATGGCTTGGTCTCCTCTCCTGTCCTGGGTCAGGGCTGCAGCACTGTGGTGGTAAAGTTCTGCTCCGCTTTTTGCAGACCCTAATCTGTTCACCAGCTGAAGAGAATCATGCAGTACCAAATGAAACGGGGGGTGTTTTGGTATAATAAAACCTTCCTCTACTACGTTCCAAATTCATGGCCATTATATGGCAACAGAAATGGATGAAGATGTGACCCCAAACCAAAGACTGACTTGGAATGAACACATTGCTGCTCAGTGGAGCTCCTGATAACACTTCACCACCAAGAACTCACACTGACAAGTTCTGGCACACCAGATAACTTAGTTATTTGCAGTTTGCTCTCTGGCTTGGTCCTGAGGCAGCTCTGTCTTTACCAACAGGCACAGATTCCTGCCATATGACATTCAAGTAGTAATTAAAGAGGTTGTTTTGTTTATCATCCACTAATCAACTGAGTCTTACGCAGCCGAGGGAATCCTGGACCTTGGGATCTTAGCTGATGGCAAATGCAAGGTAATGTGATTTTGCTAAAATTCTAGGAGAAGTCTTTATATCAAACTTCCTAAAAATTTCTGCAGAATAACTGTGAAGTTGCTGGGATCCATGCTAATTTCCTAAACTGAGGTAAACTGGTTTTATTGTTGAGCCCTGAGAGTTTATTACTACTTTATTACTATGAAGGCATGGACTATGACTATATTTTAGAAAATATTTTACCCAGCACATTGATTTTATTTTTTAGATACTTCCATGCATGCTTGCCAAATAAACAGGAATTTCAGTGGCTTACACTTCTATTTAGATGGGATTTCTTTATTTTGGGTTTGGATGGTTTCCTTGTAGTGGCATGAATCTGTTCTAATTTAAAAATGGTCCAGAAACAAAACATCAGAATGGTCCTAAATTTTGTAAGAGGTACTGATAGAGATCTGGATCTGAATTTAAGCTACAGATCAAGCTCACTCTGTTATTATTTGATCCACCAAACTCTTAGATCAGAATATTCTGATGCTTTCAGATGTTCACAATCCAGATCTAGTTAGGAGGACCTGACTTGTATAAAGTTTTGATATGACAGATGGCAGCAATTACTCAGCCATTGTTCTCTTGCAGTGGATCTCTCCCAGTAAAATGAATTTTTCTATTTATGTCATGTCAGACAGCAGATCTTTAAATCTATCTGAACTTACCTCACATTCATAATGCCCCATATCTTCATTGGAAGGGTTCTTGACCACCAGGACTATTATACCACTCCGTGGTTCACTGAAAGTCTGGTATTTATTTGTGTCCTTCAACAGTACACCATCTTTGTACCACCTGCATGTGGAAAACATAAGCCAGGAAAAATATGCAGTGTCAGGAAGTCCCCAGCTCACCAATCCATCTATCAGAGCAGTGGGTGAACAACTCAAGAGTTAATCATTAGGCAAAAGTTTGGATCCTGGAAGATAGGTCTGCAGGTGGGTAGATCATGTGGATACTAAACTGCACAGGTTTATGAGATGCTTTTCAAGAAATGGCATCAGCCCATGCAGGGGAAAGGGCTTCTGATCATGCAAAGCTCTGCTGAGCTTTTTGTCTGAATACCCCAGACTGGTTAAATTCAAGTGTAAGGAAGGGAGGATAAAGAAATGACAAAATATTTGCAGGACATTAGATCTGATACATTCCTCTGGCAGGTATTATCTGTAGACATTTGTTTTCAGGTGCCAGCTAGAATAAATTGCTGAGAATCTCAGGAATGTTTGGATTGGGAAGAGTCAGCGTCGGGATGGGGTTAAGGTGGAAGACAGAGAGAAAAAAGGATCATAACCTTGAAAGAAGGGGCAGGAGACTCTTTTGACCATGCAAAATGGGAGAACAGGATTTGTTCCAGTGTGACTTGAACTGACCTGATCTGAGGCCTTGGTGCTCCTTCAATTGTACAGGTGAACTGAGCATCTTCACCTTCCACAAGATAAGCATTTCTAACCTTGTTCACAAACCGTGGTGGCACTGCAAAGCAAGGATAAATGTAGCTAGGAGCTGGAAACATGACCAGATACCAAGGATGTGTCTCTGACCAGCAAATTCTTAGCATGTCTACAAACAAGACACTAAATATCAACTTTTTTGACCTGAGAACAACAGACACCTGTTCATAAAATAATTTCATTTAAAGTATTATCCAGTAGATGTTATACAGAAATTCTGGAATGTCTTATTCACAGAATCGTTCTGGTTGGAAAAGACCTTTAAGATCATCTAGTCCAGCCAGTAAATGATGAAAGCATTACATATTACAAACCATTAATGTTTAAGGTATTACATAGCAAACCCCTTTAACACAATATATCTGTGCAGGACTTTACCTTGAACAAGGATCTTCCCTAAGGTACTGGCATTTCCAGCAGGACTGGAAGCAAAGCACATGTACTGTCCTGAGTCAACACCTGTTAGGTTGTCCAAGATCAATGTACAGGAACCATCAGGATCTTCTATTATAATGTGGTGGGGATCCACCTCCACAGGCTTTCCATCTTAAAGGGGAAGAAAAAGTCTTAGTAAAGAGTTTCATGTTTTCTCCTTGGGAATTTCATCCAGCTTTTTGCTTGAGAGGACGGAGAGCTGTATTTGCTTTATTGCAGCTGATGTTAGTAGTGGAGGAATGAGCTCTTCATCTTCCTCCAGCTCTCTACAAAACAACCTCCAGACAAAGCACTGTTGAGGGACCTCATAGGTCATCAATCCTCATTTAAAAGTGAAATCTTCCCAGGGTACAAGCTGTGCAGGTAAATCTCTGATTTGTTACTCAAAGGAACCCCTCCAAAGTGCCTGTGAACACGCACAACAGATTTTACAAGGTGTGAATTTATAGCAGAGCTGTTTCCTCTCCAACACACTGAGCAAAAGAGTGTGTCTGCACAGCTGCTGCTGCTATGACATGGAAACATCTGAGCCAGTTGAAACAAGTTGTTCATCTCCTAGAAGCTGTGCAACTGCCACAAGATGTGGACTCATACAGGCTAATAGGCAAATCAGGAAAATCAAGGTACAGCTCACAGGAAGAGCTACATTACTTGGGTGGTTTAGTAGCTAACTTCAAGACTAGGCTTGGGTATCTCCAGGTGGTCAGTGTTTAGATTACCCACTAACCAATTAGCACAAGGCAATGTAGACAGAGAACAGCTTTGGAGGATGCATTTCATACCTTTGTACCAACTGACAGATGGCTTGGGAGCTCCTGTGACTTTGCAGGCCAGCTTGACTGTCTCCCCGAGCTCAGCTGTACAATCTGCCAGTTCTTCCACAAAATCTGGAGGTACTGAAACATCAGAATAAGCATGTTAGTCTGCAGGAGGGAGCTCTGGAGACAGGAGTCTCTGTAGGATGGCTGCTGCAAAGTAAGATGAGAACAGGCATAATTAATGCAAAACTGTGAGGTTCAACATGGAAAGCTGAGCAGGTAATTTTAGCAGCCAATGACTTCCCAGGTGACACGTAGTCCTTGTTTATCTGAGACTAAATTCAGTCTGTCCAATGTCTGTTGCTGGCTATAAAGATGGGCCATAAAAAGAAAAAAAAATAATAATTTGTTGCTGGAAGTATATTTTAGACCATGGTTTTAAGAAGCACATCCATTTTTCAGACACCACACAGCTGTCACAGTTAAGATAAGTCCTCAAACAAAATGCACCCTTGATAACCAAACAAGTATTCTGTTGGTCTCCATACAATAACATCTGTGATTTGTTAAGGGAATGTTATCATAACTAACTAATACCCTATGAAACTATGCAAAATTATTCTGATAATCTTCCTCTTTAGAATATCTCACTAAAAGCACAGAAATAAAATACCCAGACTTGTTTTCAGTGTATACACACTAAACTCAATTCTGTTCTGGTATTTTGAGGTGCCAATTTTCCTTACACTGTAGAGGACACCATTTCTAGCTTGTACCTGGATAATAAAGATCTAATATCCCTGCTGATAAATTTTGTGGACAGAAAATTGTTGGAATCTCAAATGACAGTAAGGATGAAGCAGCCTAAATCATGAGATAAAAGTCCAAAGCAAACCCATGTGCCCAGACACAGCAATGTGTCCAGAAGTCTGGAGTGAGGGATTTGGTGTCCAACGAAGTCACAGGGGGCTTTTTGCTGGTATCAGCAGGACTCTGGGTCAGGTCCTGACTCTGCTTTTCCCACTAGAGTCTGATTCCCTTCATGCAGTGGGCCAGGGCCCTTGTCACCAAATTCTGTGGTCATCTACTCTTCTGCAATCCCCAACTTGATCCCAAAGGTCAAATGTGTCTCTAGTGCCAACTCTGCAGTTTGTCTCTTAGAAGTTTCAGTAACTTCTTTCTCTTCTCCAGTGACACATTTTTCTGGGCTATTTTGCTAGAAAACAACATCCTCTACTTATTGAAAAAAATAAGGATAATGGAATCCCAGACAATGAGGCAGCATCAGTGGGGGCCCAACTTAAAAGCCTCTATGCAAATTCACTCAGCATGGGAAAGATGTATGAATATGATGACACGGAACTGAGCAACCACTTCAGCCTCTGACTCTGGTTCTCCATCAAAGGCAGCCCACATCACTTGAAACAGCCAGGGACAGCCAGCTTTTATCAGGCCATCAGCCTGTGTTTTCCACAGGAAATGGACATTGAAGAGTAATTAGAAAGTTACTTTTCTGTTCTGGTATTCTCTCAAAATCTATACATGTACCAATCTGTTGATGCGGAGTCCAAGAGCTCTTGATGGGGAATGAAGAGTCCTACGCCACTGTCCCACCCTGAAAAAGGTGCTTTCTCCAGCTCAGGTGGAGGGCCTAACACTGCTATAACCATTCCAGTCCAAGCTTACTGCTTGCTATCATGTCACATGAGTTGTTATTCACAGCAACGTGTGAAGTGATTAAAGGAAAACCTCAACCTGAGTTCAGTTTAAGAGGCAGCAGATGACCCTAGATGGTTTCTCTCCCTCTTTTCCTGATCTCCTTCTAAAACCAGGGAGAACACCCAAGAAAACAACAGGAGGTTTGGGCTATCTGAGGCCATACTCACTCCAGACAGGCTCGCTGATCCGCTGCTGAATGCCACAGATCTCCTTCACCCAGGAGTTCTTGATATTCACTGTACGTGCCTGAAGGAGGTACTTGCGGACCAAGTCTTCCCGTTCATGCCAGATCTCAAATGCCCGGTCATCCCCTTCCACAAGGTCGTTCACATCTATGTTGTTCAGCTGCATGACAGAAGAACAAGAAAATCAACACACATCCTGTGTTCTTAGGGCTGAATTTTGGCCAGAACTTTTCCCACAGCTGAAATCCCAGAGTTTAGGACAGTTCAGGTCTGGACCTGTCTTTTGTGAACCAGAACTGTCTTCCATCAAAGTCTGAAATGGAAACAACTATTAAACACCAGCAAGTCTCCTGCTGCCAGTGTGTACTCTCCTTAGTAGACATGAGCTGTGCCATTCTAAGTACTGTGTCCAGTTCTGGGTTCTCCAAAACAAGAAGGACATGGAGCTGTTGGAGAGAGTCCAGAGGAGGCCATGAAGAGGGCTGGAGCAGCTCTGCTCTGGAGACAGGCTGAGAGAGTTGGGGCTGTTCAGCCTGGAGAAGAGAAGGCTCCAGGGAGACCCTAGAGCTCCTTCCAGTGCCTGAAGGGGCTACAGGAAAGCTGGGGAGGGACTTTTTACAAGGGGTTGGAGTGACAGGATGAGGGGGGATGGTTTCAAGCTGAAAGACCAAAGATTTAGAGAAGATATCAGGAAGAAATTCTTTCCTGTGAGGGTGGTGAGACACTGGCACAGGTTGTCCAGGGAAGCTGCGGATACCCCGTCCCTGTTAGTGTTCAAGGCCAGGTTGGATGGGGCTTGGAGCAACCTGGTCTAGTGGGAGGTGTCCCTGCCCATGGCTGGGAGTTGGAACTAGATGAGCTTTAAGGTTCCTTCCAACCCAAATCAAAGCTTTATTAGATGCTCCAACAGCAAAAGGGATAATTTACACCACTTTTAAAGAATTTTCAGATTGCATGACCAATGCAAGGTGGCTTTGACTGAAGAGCAGTCAGGGTCACTTTACAATCCTTTCCCCAGTGTACTGGACTTTCAGGAAAATAACATCCAGCATTAAAGGGTATCCCAAGGGTGGGACACAATTTTCTGCAATTTCTTGCAGTTTTAATTTGATCTCTGAATGTCTGAAGACAACCTGGTCAAATCCTCTGAATTTTTTATTTCTAAAGAAGAATTGGTGTCAGGAAAGGACACAACCAGCAGAAAGAACCACTGGGAATGTAGCATATGACTTAAACAGCATTTCCTCCAATTTGCTACCAACTTTACAGGCTGCCAAAAGCAAAGATTGAAAAATGCTACCAAATACCATAGACAGAAAAAATCTCATCAAAGCCAGGTGCTTATGCAGTTAATGAGGTAACAGAGATGAATAAACACTGGTACCTGTAACCTCATTGCTGCATGATTAAAATCCACTCACGCTTCTGATGATTCTAACAGGTTTCTGACAGGTTTAACAGTGAGATTTGGGGATAGACATAGATTTTACGTGTCCTTCAAAGACTTTTGGAAACAAAGGAATAGCTCAAAAGATTAGTGAAATGTCCAAGTCGGATAGAAATGTGAAGCTCTAAATGGCAGGGGAATGCTCTTGGTGAGGATATAATGGTCAGACCTTCATGATGTTCTTGAAGATGTAACTGTAGGTGTCTGTCTTTGTGTCTCGCTTTGGTTTGCAGATCACAATATAATTTTTAAAGAGGAAGACGTGTCTTTTGTGTCCTTTCCATGCCATTCTAGCTCCTGGAGCTCCTTCCCACACAATGAAGTGGCCCTGATAGGAAAAAAGAAGGAAGAGCACAAAGTGATGAATCTGGAGTCATTACCACAATGATGTCTCACCATCATTTTTCAGAGAACAGATAACAAATGTTTCCTGTTACATCGTCACCTTGTGTGTTGGTGTTTTATTACAGCACAGCAGATTGCTTCTAATGCTGAAGGTGATGCATCAAGCTGACAGCACCAACAGGGGCACACACAGTGGTTGTCACTACATTGTCCTTTAAATGGCATTACCCGTTGCCAGAAAAAAACGTCTCTCTTGTCAGGTAGGCTCACTCTTGGAAATGGAAGTGCTAATGGAAAATTGTATTTTGTGTGTCCTGTGGATACTTCATATGCTCATTTGGTCTCCTTCCCCAAAGCAGGACATGCATTTCACATCTCTTCAGATATATACAGCTCAGTTAGGGACATCAGTTCCCCCTGGGCATCATTAGGGAGAAGCAAGCACTCTTGGGGTGTGATGTGACTCTTCATGGGATGTCTGAATGTGGATAGATGAATGTCCATCAGCCTATCACTGTAATTTAGCCCTAGAGCTCCACTCAGCAACACACTGTGATTCCCATGGAAGACACAGGATACAAACGGGCAGAGTAAATGACTCGCCCAGCATGACACAGTAAGTCTACATAGAAACAGGAATTTGAGTAAGGGTGTTGAAACTCATAGACTAGTGTCCTCATAGCTGAGTCATCTTTCCTCTGTGCTCCTAAACCACACATCTGTTTCATGAGAGACCGAGAGGAGTACACAGGTCTTTTGAAGATGTACAGGCAGTTGTGGGAGAACATCCATAAGCTGATCTAAAGTTTTCATATGGAGCACAAGTAATGTATGCTGTGCTTCCTTGTACTGACTCACCCACAGATTAGGCTCTTTGAAAGAACTGTGTGAATTTGAAAGCATGTAGACTGAAAAGTCTCAGTGAGCTTTTAAGACATAAGGAATCAAAAGTGAAGACTTACTGATGCCTGTAATTTCAGAAGTTGGCCCATGTAGCTTGCCAATTGTAAGAGAGGGGGAGGAAAAAAAAAATATTTAAAATCTTATGGGGACCTAGAACAAATCTGTTCTTGTTTGATGAGCAGGCTGGAAAGGCAAATAACAACATTATGTATTAGTTGCTCCATAAATGTCTATGCTCTGGTGCTTCAAACCTTCATCAAGCCAGGAGACGCACCTCTCTGAGCAGTAAGAGAGGCAGTAAGCACATCCTCTCTGTTAGGTATGATTTCTAAAGGAGCTTATTCTAGGACCTAAGGCTACTTGGTAACCAGTGAAGACATGCATGGCACTAGCTGGGAAATTCCAGTTACCTGTCGGATGGGTTCACCAAGGCTTTCCAAGGTCCCTGGATAATTCTCAATGAGTGAGACGTGGAGGTTGTTTTCTGCTCTTCGGGTGAGTGCAGACACAATGGCATAAGCCTGCTCCAGCAAAGTGCAGTTCTGGCTGTTTCTTGCTTTGTTTCGGATTAATTCCTGTAGATGAATGAAGAAAATGTCACTGGGCAGTCAGGAAAAAAAAAAAATTAAAATAATTTCCTTGATAGCCAAAAAGTTTCTCAGTATCAGTTCTGGCTCTTTCTTCTTAGCTTTTATCACATTCTTTCACCATGTGCTGCTTTGCTACTAAAGTCTCTTCTTTCCTACCCATTCTGCAGCTTTGATGAGTAACCAGTCTGGCTTTTCCTTGTATCGATTGATGTTAAACAAAGGCAAAGTTAAAGCAAATACCAGATATGCATCAGTGATTGAAAACCAAAAATATGCCAAAGCAATCCCAAATGTACCCATTCCGTTTCTCTTGTGCTTTTCCCTGATGATACCACGTGGCAAGAACATGTTGCAGTGCTAAAATGAGTCAATATTAGATTAATACAAAGAGAGTTTGGAAAGGCAGCTATCCTGTTACTCTCAAATTTGTTCCTGTTCCTCTCTTTTAGCACAGAAGCCATGGAAAGTGATTGTACTTTCTCTCTCTTCCAAGAGACCCTTAAAAGTTTTGGTGTTTGTGTGCAGGCTTGTGTTCAAAATTAGGAAATTAATGTTCTTCAAACTATTCAACTTGCTCACTTAGGTACCACTAGAATACAGAAATACTTTGGCATGACTCTTCTTCCTGGATATCCTAGTGCTGTTTCCCATGAAAAATAGTATTTGAGGTCCGACTTTGAAATGTTTGTTTGTTGTTTGGGCTAGAACCTGAGATAGCAGGATGGGGGAAAGCTTGAAAGAGGAAACATTTTAGAGCGGCTGAATGGAGCAAAGCTTTTCAGAAAACAAAAATATTCATCTTACTATAATGCCAGTATAAAACACGATTAAAGAAGTGGTAAATGAGTATCTTATGCATTGGAAATTGATTATTTTTATAACATACTTGTTGCTGAGTGTGAAGCAAATCCATACATGTCATGGATATAGACATACATGAATATATATATGTGTATAAGCATATATTTTTGTGTATGTATATGCATATATTTAAAGATCACTCAGCTAAAGCTTGCTGAACTTTATGGGGTTGGAGACTGTGAATCTTTACCTGGATTTACATTTACAAAACTATTTAGAGAGCACCATCACTGGTGATGATTACCATCTTACTCAAGCAGTTTCCAACTGCAGTTGCCCCAGAAGGAAGCCAAGAAACATGAAATAAAAAAATAAGGTCTTTTTTTCTACACAAGCTGCCCAAAGCAGAACATAAACCTATCAGATGTAAGTGCATAACAAAAGCCCTTCACCTTGATTATGGTCTGATACTGCTGGATCCTGTTTATGGGTTTCTCCAGGTAGTGCTGCAGTGGTGGGATAAGAGGCTGTGAAGGATCTTCGTTAGTTAAAATTTCATCCGTGTATCTCTGAAAAAATACAGAGAGGAATGAGGAAAGGTTGTTATGAAGAACAGTAGAAAAGATGACCCTGGAAAATGCTCATATGGTGCTGGTTCATAGAGCTAAGTGGGAGGCTGCTACTGGACCTTACTATCCCCATGCAATTCACCAACAAACTTCAAGCTGGACTAGATGTAAGTAGGAGACCCGGGGTCCAGGCATGGACATTAGGGAGGCTCAGAGCTTCTGCTGATAAATTGGAGGATCTGTGAGTGTGGGGTTACTGTGAACATGTTCATTTGTTTTCTAAGCCAACATCAAGCTTGCTGTTGAGTAGGAGGCTCATGGAGAGGGTAAAAGACCTCAGGATCTAGGCATGGGTATCCAATATGCAGAGAGTCCATGCTGGCTGCTCAAGGAATCCATAAACATGCATGTGCTCATGGATTTGAAGTGTTTTCACTAGTGAACTTCAATCCTGAGCTGCTGGAACAGAGAATTGGGATTTCCCTCTCTATCCGTAGGTTTTATGTGAGTTTCCTTGGTCTTATAATGTGGTGGCCCTTGAAACATCCCTTAATTACATTTACATCATCACAGCCACATTAATATCTGTATAATTTTTATAATATTCATAAATGCATAAGCATATGTAAATATGCTCCCATATTGATTGTACCTGCCAGGAAGAGCTGGCAGTGAACACAAGATTATTGTAGTTAGCCATAATTTCCCACAAAATTGTTTTATAATCCTTTTCAGGATCACATTTATGATTAATAACTACATTTCTTGATGCAGGGGGTTATAGGATGCATGTTCCTCGGGTACTTTCATTGCTGTTTTACCTTGTAGAAGTCCTGGACAGCTTTGCTGACAACAATCGACTCAGCCTGTACCCTCCCCACCAGGTACTGGATGTACTTATTAAATTCTGCTTCATGCTTAATAAAGCACATGGCCACATCATCATCAGTGTCACATTTCTGCAAGCCTTGGAGGAAGACACTGTGGAGACAAAGTAAAAAGGACATCTGAGGAGAAGGTGATGGAATGAGGCTAGGACCCAGTTCCAGCAGCCAGATGTTTCAATCAGGAAATTTCAGGCTAACACAGATTACAGAATATGACTGGGGGAAATGAGGGATGTTGTCACATTAACATTAAACTTCTCATTTCCTCTCAACCCAGCATGACGCTGTCCCTGGAGAAATCTGGTTTAGTGGGAGATGTCCCTGCCTGTGGCAGAGGGTTTGGAACTAGATGGTCTTTAAGGTCCTTTCCAATGCAAACCATTCTATGATTCTATGAATGCTCTGCAAAGGAGGTAGGGATAATTTTCAAGGGCTTAGCTCAAGGTGGGAAGTCAACCCCTCCCCAGATCCCTGTGCCTCAGTCCAAGGATCAATGAGCCATTCACATGAGTGAAGGGAGAGGTCCCTACTCTGCTTCACAAAGGATGTTGGGACAGGTTCACATGCACCAAGATTTTTTGGCAGCGTTGCTAGCTGATGACATACATCACCTCCCACAGTCAAAGTTACTTTTTGAGAAAAACAAAAGGGGAGGGAAAAGAGAGAGAAAGGAACAAATGAGAAGGGAAACCTATTCTCATGGCCCAGTCAGGAAAAGTGCCAGATGTCCCACAGAAGCATCCTCCTCATTGCAGAAGTGGTGTCCCCCATAATGATTTCCCCAGAATAATAATATACTTTTCATCACAACCTGCTCAAACTCCTTATTGGCTGCTCCTGCTGATGAGGCACTGATCAGAGCACACCTTGCTTAGGGAAAATGCTGCCCACCCACTGGTTGTTGAGCTTTGTGTGTGCATATTAGCGACCTCCTCCCTCAGGTAAACCAAAAGTTAAGACCACAGGATAAGAAAATGGGGAAGAAAAGGTGATTCTCATGCTGTTGGCAGGGACTTCCCATGAGACGCATCACTTCCCATGAGAGCAAGGGTATCAAGGTGCAAAAGGAGGTCCCCTAGCAATGGATAACCTAAGGTGTGTAAAACCCACGTTGTACAACACCTCCTCTCCCGGGCAAGAAAATTGTTTTGGCTTGGACCTTTGGAAGTCACTCTGTGAACAGATCTGTTCTGCCTGTCAGGCCATGCTCCCTTTTTCCACTAATTCACTGTTTCTCAATTAAATTTACATAAAAGACTAAGAAATAAGCTGGACATATGAAGTCTTGGAGCTCTGAAGGGTATTATGGGAGGCCCAACTCTGTGCTCTGACCCCCAAAGGACCATAAATTCCCTTGAACCTCAGCATTGCTAGTGCTTCATGTTCTTCACAGTACTGATAGTTACTGTGGCTCTGACACCAGGTAAGTGTGAGCCACTCCTGGGTCTCCACTGAAGGCACATGGGAATGCCCACCTGGAATGGAAGCGAGTGATGTCATCAATATTCCTGAAGATTGTGGCTTTCTGACTGGTGACAGCTCCTGGGACATTGGGACAGATCTCAGTGTACCTAAGGTGATGAGTCTGGAGGAACTGTAGGTCTTGAATGTAATCCTCTTCTGAGACCAACAGCTCTTGAATAAGGACACTGAAAGGAAGACAGTTTGGCAAAAAGAAAGCACAGAAGAATCATCACACTTATCCTAGAGACTTTCAGGCTCTAAAGTAATGATATATGATCAGAGGAACAGACCCCTTGAAGTGTGTTGACTAGATCCCCTCTGACCATAAGATGAAGTTGGGTCAGGAACGGCTTATGGAGTGACACCTACCTCTACCTTACAGACATCTACTGTTAGGGAAGATAAAATAGAGCATGAACAACAAAAGGACCTCTGTAAAACAGACAGTTGCAACTTCAATGCCACTGTATGCAACGAAGAAAGTAAATATCTCCATGAGCACACACCCAGGAACTCAACAAGTTCGAGTTTTCAGTCACTTGAGCTTTCAGTCATTTGAGTTTCATTCCCTCTTTAGACATCATCCTTGGATATAGGGCATCCCAAAGCATGGAGGCACTGTATTTAGGATTTTGTGAAAACAGAGAGCTTCCAGAATTCCATCATGTAAAGCCCTCCTTTCAAGTAATCCAATCCAATTTAGATGGCCTGGAATTTTCCTAGGCTGAAATCGATGGCAAAACCCAATCAAACATCAAAAATTAGAAGCCTGAGAGCATCAAGGGTTTGCTAGATTCTGGGAAAGGGGAGGGTGGCAGGACTCAGCAGAAGAAAAACCATTACTCTGACAGGAGGGACCTAGATGCCAACACTCATGTTAGCTCAAAAGGCAGGAAAACTCTAAGGTACAAATACCAAGTGACACGAGCTCACCTGAGCTTCCTTTTGTATTCATCTTCAGAAACAAACTCTCCAGGGAATTCAGGAGCTTCTGTTGTTCCCCACTCTGGTGACAACTAAAATACAAGCAAGAAGAAACATCATTATTTCAAGTGAGCAGTGCTTTTATCAAGGCCCACTGAGGAATATCCCTTGTGTGCTCACAGTCTCTTTTAACAGTCCCTAAACCAGTGTGACATTTATTTTTCCCTAGAGGATGATTAGGTTTTTCAAACCCAGACACCCCTGCACACACAGAGAAATATTGTCTAATCAGATCATGAAAAAACCCATCACGTCACAGACCCTTTCAACAACCTCATCCATCACTCCTTGCAAAAGGAATTTTACATGAAAAATAAACACATCATGAACATTCACCTTTAATTTCTTGTCCAGGTAAGCTGGAGAGACCCAACCCTGTCGAGAAGGGCTGGATTTTGTGGGTTTAGTTCTGACCAGCCATTTCAGAGGATGAGCTGAATCAAGGACTTCCACGTATTGGCCTTCTTTCAAAGTGATGGTCTCCCTGTCAGGAGCAGCAGGAGCATAGTCTGCTGTAACCATGTAGACATCAAAGATCTGCAGGCATGAAATGAGAGTTATTTTGTGCTCTGAAAATAGAATACAGCAACACCAGCAGGACAGAAGTGCTTATCTCTGTTTAATGTTTTATTCTCCAGCCCTTGTCCTGCAAAGAGAATCACTGTTTGCTTTTGGCAAGTAGAAGTCTAAATCTTCTAGGAAGCTCAGGGCATATTTTCAAAACTAGTTGAGGTGCTTTAGATTGGCACCATGAAACAGTGGATTTTTCTCTCACGGCAAAACAAACATTGATCCTAGAAATGTCAAAATAGGTTAACATCTCCAAAGTTTTAATTATTTTTATTATTTTCAATTTACCGATTTCAATTTCTCATTTTCACAAATGTCTCATTTTTCTCAAGAAGAACTTCTTAATAAAATTATTCTGACCAACCCTACCCAAGGCCACACAAAATCAAGCTCTGACTTTCTGAAGCTCAGTCATGAAAGCAAAAGGTGCCAAATAATGGATATGTTTTGACAATGTTGACTTGAACAACTTGATCAGGATCACAGAGGGAGCATCAGAATTTGATTCTCTGTGCTCTGTATCACAGACTCAACATTTACCTACTAAAGTGAAGTACAACCCTAAAGGAGATGGAGACCCCTAAACCATCAGAGATTGATCATTTTAAGTCAAATATTCTCCTTGGGTCAACCTTGTCCTTGAAAGATATCCTACCTCTCCTCTGGAATCCCCATCTTCAGATTCAGAGGAGGACTCCTGAGCAATGGACGAAGGTCTGGATCGTCCATGGCGAGGAGATGCAGATGGAGTTCTTGATTCATCATCACTTTCCCCACCTGGCACTCGAAGTGTAGCTAAAAAGCAGAGCAACAGCAAAGTCTGGAATAAATATATCCAGTTTGAAATCTATAATTTCCAATTTTATAAAAACAACGATTGTCTAGGAAGAGCATTTGTAGTATTTAGTGTGATTTCCTGCTGATGTTTAGGATTAAATAAATAATTGGGATGTTTTAATACATGAGGTTGCACACCTGCTGCAGGTACTGCTGTTGCACTGCAAGAATATTTGTAGCAGAGGTAATGCCTCTATTTTTGCTTCAAGATAAAATTTTGCTATGAGTTAATCGGTATATGATACACAAACCAGAATGTTTCATTTAATTCAATAAATCTCTGGATTATTGCTCAGCTGTGCACAGAGTTTTTTGCCTCAACTTGATTTTAAAATCCCATTGTGAGCTAAAACTTGAGGACGTGGGAGGTCCTCCAAACAGGATTGCTTTCAGACTCAGGAGTGATGAATATCTGAGGATATATTACCTAAGGTGTTCAAAACACACTTCCATTGTTACAAGTTGTCCTTCTCTCTAAAGCTTGCAGTTATTCCTACTTAATGAAATGAACACTGTATGCATTAAATGGACATTCATCATCTTAATTTACTGTCATAGCTTTTTTTCTAGTTCCAAATTGTAGGCTAAGACATGCAGTTTGGATGGACTCTTAACTAAAAATTCTCAGTTCTAAGCATTTACAAACATTCAGGTGCTTAGGTAGGATGACTGTCTCAAAACCTTTTTCATAAATCTCACTGATATTTAAAGTCTAACTGATACCTAAAAAAAGCCAAGCAACAAAAGACTGCATATTTTCTACACCAATTAAATTGTGTCTGCCAGGTTCCTTACCCTGACTTATTTTTGCAGATACCATTTCTGAGATACGGGAGGTGAGTTTCTGGAAGAACTCTTCTGAGCCAACATCAGCTAATGAAATAGGGCTTTTGGGTACACCTTCTCTACCAGCTTCAAGGTCTCCTGGTAAGAAGAGAATTTTCTGTTAAATAGGCAATGTCATTGAAAAGTCATCTTTTTTGGAGTAACAAAAGCTTCTCTGGAAGGAAGGTCTAATTTTCTTCGCTTCCCCTGCTGTTAAAACTGCACTTGCTCACATTTCATCCAAATAATTCACTCTTGAACAGATACTAGTTCTGCAAAGTTCCAACATTTCAGACAGTTTCAAAAAATAGGACAAGAGTAGGTGATAATTATGAAATACATAGAGAATCTCAGCTGTAGATGTGAAGGGCAGGAGTAGGAGAGAGAAAACAGCTTCTCCTACCTTCTCTTGTTTCAGAGGGATGAATAGCTCTGGAAAAAAAAAAAAAAAAAAAAAAAAGCAGAGTTAAATATTAAAATGTGTAGTAAGGAGAGTTAGAAGAGAAACATGCCCTCCTCCTCACACTTTGTACCTGAAGGCTGGGAATATCTAAGTTAGGACTCTGGTTTGGGCTGCAGGTGCTGGGAGCTGATACTCACCAGGGCCAATGAGAGAAATTAGAATTGGGACACCTGGCCCATATTCACACAGGAACACTCAGGTGGTTTAATCTTTGAGCCAAACCCCATCCGAGAATTCTCCTTATCCCTGACTTTTATTTAGCTTGAGAAGACCTGGCTGCTCATGGAGTGGGTTGCAGGACAGAGTAGCCTCCAGCTCCTTGGTGCTGCTGGGACTTTATTCTCAGCTGGCAGTGAAATAGAACTGTCACAGTTGGAGACATTATGTCAAACGGGGATCTGTAGTCTCAGGCAGTTTTCAGTGAGCTGGTGCTCACCAACCTCCAGTGGATTAATCAGGAAACCAAGAACTGGAGAACATGCAGCTGCTGTGGTCCTGCCGAGAGATCTGCCCACATCACATCACATCAAAATCACATCACCATCACATCACATCATATTGTGTTGGGGAAGCAAGCTGACTACTGGTTCTGCAGTGGTTCTGGAGTCCAAAGAGACACCTGCTACACAGACAGCTTTTACTCACACCACATTCATCCCTTTCCAATAGGAAAGGGGCAGGAGATGATGCTGCCAACACTGAGTGAAAATGACTACACAGATGTGAAGAACTACCAGAATTTGCTTGCAGCAGATAAAGAGCATTTGTGGTGTTTCCCAGGACGACAGCTCTGCAAAAAAACCCTAAATCCTGAAGTGAACATCTCTACTATGCCTGAGCTTTTTGTAGGCAAGATATAAACAGTCATTGCACAAGCTGACCTGCCCTGTTTCTCTGTGAGTACGTAGGAAGCAGGAGGAAGCTCACTCCACTTCATCTCTCACAAACCAGGTATCACTAAGTGTGTTTAACAGAGCTTGGGAGGGGCTGCAGGGAAATACCTGAATTCACACTGTAGCTTTCTTCACACACCAGAGGAAGACTGGTCAAGCCTTTTAGGCTGGACATATTCTAGAAGTTAATGTGTGTTCAGGTGGATACCACTTTTCAGATTGTGTCTGCCTGGTATCCAAGCCAACAATGAAGAATTAAGGTTAGTTTTTATGTGCATTTGTAAACAAGAAGTTTGAGAGCAGACCCATTTCATCTACTTCTTTTTCTGTGAAGCATCAATGAATTTTAATGTTGGCAAGTAACAGTTGGACCTTAACCCTGTGATTTTTTTTGGAATTCTGATTAAGAGATTAAAAGTAGCAAGAGACTTATATGACCTACCCATTTTATTAGTCTTTTTTGTCCTTGTTTTTATCTTCCCTGATAAACCAGCATAAGCAGCTGACATTAGTACTAGAGTATTTCTATCACTTTCCATCCTAGGACCTCAAACTATTTTAACTTTGGTGCTGAGACTTGAATACAGGATGTTCAAAGTGAACACATGCCTAAAAGTGACTCCTAGGAACTTCTGCAGGGTGGTACCTGCACTGCTCCACTCCAGCTTGGGTGGCCAACCACTTACCCCAGTGTGGTCATGATGGCTTCTGACACCATCACACGCTCCTGGGTCAGAACTTCAGCCTCTTTCACTGCAAAATTAGGGTTTATCATTAGAGGACAGAAGGTACACAATCTAATCTAGGCACATTTTCTACACAAGGATTACTGGGACCACTGGAATACTGAATCTGCCCTGTTAGCAGCTCCTGACCTGGGATACATACTCCTTCTTATATGATGCAATAACTTTGCTCCTCTCCCTGTTCACGTGGATGTGTGATGGCCTCATTTCTCTACACTGTTCAATCTGTGCTCCTGAGCTCTTGGTAGAGTAAAAATGTGAGGTGGAAGGAAGGATAACAGAAAAATGGAGTCTTCTTTAGTGCTGCCCCTACTCCCAACCTGTATTTGCTTGTCCCACCTCTACTGAAGGAACTGTTCCAGGAGAGGCCCTGGAAAGCTCTGCAAAAGAGGAATGGAATAACTCCATCTGCCTTAAGGCAATTCTATAAAGCAAAATACCTTAGAAGAGTGAAACACTCCAAATAATTTTTTAAATGTTGACTTTTTCTAGTTACTTTACATTACCTTTCTTCTTTTCTGCTTTATTTGGTTGTTTCTTAGAGTTGTCTTCTGTTTATACAGCAAAGATGTTGCTGTTAATCCAAGCTAGGGTCAGAAAACTCAAACATTATAGAAGTAAAGGGTGTCATCATGTGCAAGACAAGCAAAGTCATGGTTAATCTTGGGAAAATGCATTTTGTTTTCAGTGGTGAGGTATTAATTTCCTTACCAGTCACATTTGTTTTTCTCTTAGGTACTGTATAAAAGTAATCTAGAGAATATGTGTGTATTATAACAAAGATTTACCATCTGCAACTTCCAGGGTGGCAGTGCAGATGGACTGGCCAGCCTTGTTGGTAGCAATGCACGTGTAGGCTCCACTGTATTTCTTCTTAACGTCCAGCAGGATTAGACTGTGATGCATATTTGAACTGGCAAGTTTATACCCAGGAGTGTCTGGTTTGATCCACAGGATGTCTTCCCGAGACTGTTCTTTCAGCCAAGTAATAGTTGGTGGTGGATGCCCTAAAGGAAAAGCAATGCAATGAGCTTTAATTTTCCTGATGGTGTTCCTTCCTTACAATTATGAGCTGTGACTGCTGTGAATAAAGGCTGTTTTGGTCTGTTTCCTGATACTTTTCCAACAATAACAGCCATAATATATCATAAAGGAACACAAGCCTTTCAACAGTGCACACATAAGGTTTTGTAAAACCAAAACCCTTAATCAACACATTTTCATAAGATTAACAAGTGTTCTTATCCCTGGTTTTACATACAGGAAAATGGAGGTGAAGATGTAAAGTCTCTTACAAACCTGGGAGTAGAGTCCCAGACTTCAGATCAGAAGATGAGGTTACAAAGACTTGGGCCAGTCTAGAATGTGCCATGAAGGTACATAATTTAAGTGTTATGCAGAGAGCCAAGATATCTATCCACTTACCTTCAACTTTTACAGATAATGTGATGCTTGCACCTTTTTTCACCTTTTTATTAGTAAATCTTTCTAGGAACCTTGGTGGTATCAGCTGCTCGTGGGAATCTGAAAATGACATTATTGATGAAACATGGTGACACCTTCTGTGTGACTTTAGACTACTGAAAAATTCCAAGAGGTTCTGTTACCACCAGCTATGGCTTCTCTCACCTGTTTCTGGTGGCTCTTCTTTCTCATCAGGATCTGTAACACAAGGAGAACAAACACAATGAAAAATAACTTTCAGGCCATGAGTTTAAAAACAGAGAAGTTACTTCAGGGACTTACTTCTTGCTGGAGACATTACACAGAAATGTTAGTGTGAATTGTAAGAGGCCCTCGGGTTTAATAAAATAAACCATTAAAGTTAATGAGGTTGGGCAGGACTAAAAGTTAAGATCCTCAAGAAGTACACACCTCATTTTTTGGACATGTAGTAAATGCACAGGTGAACTAAGATTAAACCAAGTCATCTTTTATCTACAGGTTTCCTCAACTCCCATGATGAGTCTTGGTAGCTTTCTCAAGAAAAATAACTATATAAAATGGAAAGAGCCACTGGAATAGAAACAAGAAGACACCAAAAATAGTCCAACACCTACCTTTGACTACCAGCCTGGCTGACGAATATGCAGAACCTGCAGAGTTGATGACAAACGTTGAGTACTGGCCAGCATCTGCCTTAGTGACGTCGCGAATTTCCAGTGAGTGGAATTCCTGTTTATCAGTCTTCAGGATGCGATCCGAGGCCTTTAAGGGCTGCCCATTTTTGAACCAGTAGAGACGAGGCTGTGGGAACCCTGGGAGGAGCAGTTACAGACATGGAGAACAGAATGCATCAGCAACATCAATTTGGGAGCTTCTCCAGACAGGTAGATCCCTCTGAGCAGGAGCCAAGGAACCCTCAGCCGTGCCCAGGGCTGCCGTTTCAAGCATTTACCCAATTAGGAATGACTGCACATTCATAAATTTCTATTTATCTATTAAAATACCTCCTTGCCTCTTCAGTTTCTGGCACTCCCTGTATTGGCTGCATCTGCAAATGCTTTCCAGGCTGAGAAGGTAACCCTTAGGTCTGATTTGCCATGTACACAAAGACAAAAGCTGAAGCCATAATAGTTCTCATTGTTTTTGCAGGCAGCAATTAGAAAAAACAGGAGGATCCCTACATCTCCTCCTATACCAGGAGGACATTTTTGCAATTTTTAGATTGTAACAACAACCCCCTCATAAAGCACGCAAGTCCAGGACTGTTTCATTTATTAAAGAGAATAAAGGACACCCTCACTACTTTTTTTTATTTCTTATTGCTCCTCCATAAATAATGTGCTCAGAGAATCCCAGGACTCAGTTTTCAGAAGCCTATGCCTGTAATTATGCCTGCAGACGTGGTCACAGAATTAGGCATTTAATCTGCCTAAATCTGCTGCAAAAGTCAAAGTTCATCAGTATGAACACACTCCTCTAGCTGGTTTGTGCAAACACGGTGCAAGAGGCATGGACTGGGGTCACAGTGGCAGAAGAGCATGTCAGAAACCTTGTCCACCACTTCAACCTGCCAGCAAACCTGGGAGAACTGACAGTGCTGTGGGCTCCCCTCACCTTTCACTTTCAGGTGAAATTTAGCCAGTGATGCTCCAGGTGCCACATGAATATCATGAAGTTCATCGAAGATCTGGGGTAATTGCTCCTCCTCAGTGGTAGATTCCTCCTGTTCACGGCTAAGAAGAAAATGGAATTAGATAAGTCAGCAAGCCAGAAGAGTTAGGAATAAGAATAACCTATTTTAGGTTAATTCAATATGTGGGTTTTGCCATCATGACAAGAGATTCAGCACCGGATGACATTAAAAGTAACGGAGTGATGCCATGAAGAAATCTCCAGGCTAGCCTGAAGGAAGCCAGAGAAAGTTTGCACATTATAAATGTCCAGTTGTTGCAGTTACTGCATCCCAGCTGGTCTGGTTTTTCCTTTATGACATTAAACTGGCCCTGTTTGATATAGAAAAAAAACATCTTGACATAAATATACATATTGATCTTATCAAGTCGTTTTCATATTTTTGATATTTTACCTTGAAATGTATTCTTTGGCACTGTAGTAAGAAGATGTCTCTGTTGCATCTGCTGCTGTCTCATAGTCAGTGCTGGTCACTGTTAGATGGAAAAGGAAATGTTTTTTTTTATAAACAAACACAGACTGGTTTGGGTTAGATGGGACCTTAAAGACAATCTATTTCCAATGCCACCTATCATAGGCATGGACACCTCCCACCAGACCAGGTTGCTCCAAGCCCCATCCAACCTGCCCTTCAACACTTCCAGGGATGGGGCAGCCACAGCTTCTCTGGGCAGCCTGTGCCAGTGTCTCACAATCCTCATGGTGAAGGTTATATTCTTTCTAATACCTAACCTAGATCTACCCTCTTTTAGCTTAAAACTGTTACTCCTCATCCTATCACTGCCTGCCCTTGCAAAAACTCCCTCTCCATCTTTCTTCTGAGCTTTGAAACTATTTTTCTTAGTATAATTATAGTTTCCCTACTAATCTGAGTGACTAGCAGGTCAATTTCAGACTGGTGCTGCAGCAGGACCCCCACATGTCCCTGGATTAGGGAAAATATCTCTGCTTGTCTGAAAAGCTTTGCTCTGAGCCTTGCCTTGGAGTTGGGGAAAAAAAGTGAACCCAAGAGGTTTGCAAGTGAAACATTTTGTGGGCAACACATGCACTTTTTTAATGCAAAGGGTGTTTCTTTGAAAAAACAAAACAAAACAAAGTATCCACCTCTCAGCAGGACCCCTTCCCTTGTTTTTTCTTCAGTGATTTTGAGACTTACAGTCCACTCGAAGCTCAGCCTTGGTTGAAGCAACTCCCATGTTGTTTTCAGCGAGGCAACGGTAAACACCCATGTCGGTGGGGACCACAGCTGTGATGATCAGCTGGTGGCACCCTTCCTGGTCCTCGTTGATCATGTAGTGATCATTTTCTTCAATAGCTTTCCCATCCTTGAACCAGCGAACCGTGGGAAGTGGTTTGCCAATGACAATGCAGTCAAAGCTGACTGGATATCCATCTTGGACTTCTTGGTTTTGGAGCTCAGTCATAAACATGGGAGCTAAAACCAGAGTAGTTAGGAGGGAAGAAAGGAAACACTTGGTTGTGTTAAAGATGTATTTTAAGAGCATTGCTGCCCAGTGCCTTCTGGTTTCTGGGTTTTTTAATTGCAGAGTGATATCTTTTCTCTATGAAAACAGTCAAGAAGAAACCCCCAGACAAACACTATGAAGATATTCCACACCACCATAAACATTGCAACACCACAGCTGCAAACCATCCACTGCCTCCATTCCTCTCCTTGCCAGAATGTGTCCTCAGACTGGTTCTGAAAACTCTTTCACTTATTTAAATATAATACTGGTAGCTTCTGTGGCCATATTATTGTAGTGGAGGACATTTCTATTGAGAAAAGCAGCTTTGTAAATAAGTCAATACTTGGCAACCACCTCCTTCATCACTAACCTCCCTCTTCTCCCTCAGAATGCTAAATAATAAAAAATAATAAGTTATTTTTTAAAAATGCAAAGTTTCCAGACAAATATCTGCACCAAATGAAAAACAAAGTATTTTTGAAAGTTATTCATGAGTGAAAAGAGAACATTCTGACCTGCTCCAGCTGTCTTCTCCAAAGAGTAAACAGGTTTGCTTCACTTACCTGTATCAGAAGTCAGCAAAGGTGGTGGAGGTCTCGCTATTGGTGGTGCAAACTTCCCATGGGTGGGTGGTGTTGCTTTCCCAATCCGCAGTTCAGTTTTTTTAGGGCCTTGTTCCAAAATGTCAATCTCCACGGGAATCCCCAGGGCACCGAACATCTCTCGGAATCGAGTGGCAGCAGATCTTGCCTCAGACAAGATTTCAAACTTGATGTAGATGTACTGGTCATCCTCACGATACGTCTGATGGTCGACCATCTCTATGTCCCCTTCATCTGCGCTGACAAAGAGCTCTTCCTCCACGTCAGATATCTCTGTTGAGATCTTGGCCCTGAAGAGTCTATGAAGTCTCCTTCCTGCTTTACGGAAAGCATCATCCAGCTCACTGCCAGATGAGCTCTCTGTCTCACTGTCAGTGCTTTGTTTCTTCTGCTTCTCCTTGCGAAGAACTTGAGGTTCTTGAGTGCCAATAACCACCTTTGCACTGTGGGAAACCTTGCCAAATTTATTGGATGCCTCACAGGTGTATTTACCTCCATCTTTCCTGTCCAGGCCAGCAATAATCAAAGAGCAGGTCCCATCACTGTAATTGTCTATGTGATAGTAGCGACCATCTGAAAGCTCTTCCCCATCTTTCAGCCAACGGACTTTCATGTCAGTTTTGCTGTGGGCCACACACTCCAGGTGGAGTGTGCTTCCAGGCTCACCAGAGAAATCCTTGAAAGTCTCCATAAACACTGGGCACTCTTGCTGCTTGATCTCTTTCCTGACTTTGTAACCTTTGAATGCAGCCTGGATCTTCACAGCAGCCTTGTTCATAGAAGGATCATCTAAATCTGGCATTTCTGGTTCAGCTGGTTTAGCAGCTGGGGCAGCCACAACAGTCTCCACACCGGATTTCTCCCACTGTTTCCATAATTTGCTTGTGGAGATGGACTGAACTTTGCTAGTAACACTGACACTTTTCTTCCCAGCTTTCTTGAGGTAGTTCACCAGTGATGGAGTCCCAGCTCTAGACTCATCATCTGAGCTTGTGAAAGAGAAATCTGCTTCTCCTGTCCTAGCCAGCTCATCACACGTGGAGTACTCCTCTGAGTAATAGTGAGACATCTCCGCTTCCTCCTTCCTCAACTTCTGAAGCTTCTCCTCCTCTTCAGGCACCTCACTGATGGAATCCAAGGTGGGCTCCCGGCTCATCCGGCGTTTCTTGGCCAGGGCTTCCCACAGCAGGTGAAGGTCTCCCTCCTGAGCAGCCTCAGGGGGCAAACTGGGCTGGATATGGCCGTCCACTAGCTCCTCTGGTTGTCTTGCAGGGGGTGCTTCCCTGGCGATCTCTTTTAGCATTGCCACCGTGGGAACTGAGGAGAATTAAATTAATCAGATTTTAAAAGGCCATGAATAAGCTCAGAGAAAGCACATGGAAATGTCATTCTAAAGCCTGGGCAGAAGAGTATCAGTGACATTTAGCTAAGCATTCTGTTGGGAACAAAATGTGAAATTTTGTCCTCAAAAGTGAAATGTGGGGGGAAAAAAAAAAAAAAAAAAAAAAGAAAAAAGTGAAATAGCTAGATGTGGTCCTGGGCAACTTGTTCTAGGTGACCCTGCTTTGAACAGGAGGTGAACTACACTATCTTTGGAAGTCCCTTCCAACTTCAACTATTGTGTTATTCTATGCTTATTCATAAAACATGGCCAAGTACCTTTTTTCCTTCCTCACACCTTTGAACCCAATAAATACATATCTGCCCTTTTTGAATGTTGCAGTCAAGGAATATCTGGTTAAGACTGTCAGTGGAACCTGGAAAGGTATTCCAGGCTCATCCTGTTTTACAGCTAGACAAGGCTTCACTGGTTGGCTTTAATAGATCTCCTCTGGTTGTAATAGGAGTTGAGACTCCCACCTCCTATGGAGCTATCTGCATGTAGATACTTCGCTTTAGATGTGTCAAAGTCTGAAGGTTGTGACTCACCCTCTGGGACACACTGACTTGCCTCTGCATGGTGCTCAGTGCCATTCAAGATCCTCCAGGCTGCCTGGGACATCCACACATAGGTCTCAAATACAACACAGGACTTGTGAATGCTCTGGGTCCCTCTGGAGGAGATGGAGGCCAGGGGTGATATCCTGAAATGCCTCAATGGCACAATGCTTCTGTGTGGGCCACTGAATCCCACCACAGGAACACAACTCAGTTTCCTAAGCACTATGACCCAAAGCCATTTGGGATGTCCAGGACAGGGGCCTGGCAAATACCATGAAGGACATAAGAAATAGCCCTCACTTTCTGAAGAAGTAGCTGAAGGTCAGGGAGGGTACTCTGAGACATCTCAAAAGGCACCAGAAACCCATGTAGAAGCAACTGGATCCCATCTTACATATTGGACTTGGGAAAACCTTATCTGAGCAGCTCAAAGTTGTTAGGGATTCAGAAACATACTGGGCAATACAGAACAGGAAAGTAACAATTATTTGTGGATGGTTATCACAGCTTGCAAGAGAAAATGAATTCTAGTCCAAGCTGTGGAGGTGCCCCTGGGTGTCCATAAACAGAACTGATTTAACAGCCATACCTTCAAGACACAAGCTGGCAACAGATTTGACTTCTGGAGAAACCATGCAGGTGTATGTGTCCTGATCTTCAGCTTTAAATGCATGAATAATGAGTATCTGCTTTTTCCCTTCAGAGAGGATCTCGTATCTCCCTCCAGCTCGTATTTGTTCTTTTCCTTTGAACCATGTCACTTTCTCTTCAGGTTCACTTGAGAACTTACACTCCAAGCGAGCCTCCTGCCCTTCTGAGACTGATCCTCCCACCAAAGGATGGGTGACTGTAACCTGAGGCTCTGTAATTAAAAAAAAAAAAAAATAATTAACACAAAGAACATACCATAATCTGGCTTTAAGACACTGGATAAGACACTCTATAAAATATCCAAGCATCCCATCTTTCATTGGAGATTCTTTAGCTGTTGTAGAAAACAAAAAGAAAGAAAAAGCAACAACTCTGGCATCCCAAAGTTTGCACTTCCAAAGATAACATCAAAAAAGCTTTATAAGCTCTCCCAGAATTTAAACCAGCTCAATTTAAATGTATACATGCAAAAGTGGTTGCATTTTTCACATTCCTGTTTCTTTGCTGATCTTCGTTTACCCATCACTGGTATTCAAAGGTGAACTGTGTCCTCCAGCATTTCTTTTTGGGGGTTATTGAAAAAGATACACAAATAATACAATGAAAGAGACAGATGGGTGAAAAAGTCAACAGTGGCCACCCACCGCATTGGTACCAGGGTCTTGGTTACCCCGAATGCATTCCAGCATGCTTCTTTTGACTCATTCCATCCAAACCCCACCAAAAAAGAAATTCATGGATGCAGTGCAGGCTGCAAGGCAGCTTGATGCAGTTTGGGGAAAATAAGTCGAGTACTAACAGCCCAGCAGGGTTGTTGTTTTTTTTGCTGCAGCCCAGAACAACTTTTCCAAGCTCTTTCTTCTCTATTGTGTTGGCAGCAAAGCGCTGGAAGATGTTTCAGAGTGAGCTCTTCCAGGTGATCCTGGAATGGGTGAAGCAGGCATGCCATGCGAAACACAAGGCCTACAGCAGCTTGTAGTCCTCCATGAGGGCATCTCTCCATTCTCACCTAGATGCACCATCTGAGGGAAGTGCACTGGCTCGCTGGCCCCAACTTTGTTTATAGCCGAGACGCGGAATCTGTAGGGTTCACCTGGGGTGAGGTTGTCCACCATAAACTCCGTGTTCTGAATAATGCCCTTGCTGCATGACTCCCAGCCAATACCTGGGATTTTCCTCTCCACATTGTAGCCTAGGATGTCACAACCACCGTTGCTCAATGGCTTGTACCAAGACAGAGTTACTGAGTGACTGTTCTTACTTAAAACTTCCGGCTCTTCAGGTGGGTCAGGGCAGGCTGAAGGCACAACAGAGGTCCCATGATGTAAGACATGAGCAATAATGCTTTATACTAAATACTCTGTACTGAAACAACCAAGAGCCTTCTACAATCAGTGAGAAGAAGCACAACAGATTCAATTATCTCTTTGTAAAGTTGAGTGGGTACGTGTCCATGACACATACCTGTGCACCGAGTTTTCTTTTATCTGCTAATGACAAACATTAATTTCCCATTGATCATCTCACATACTTAATGTCACATATTACTGTGATATTTTTCCTGCTGCTTTGTCCCACCCAGCTCAAAATAAATATAACTCCACACTCTCCATATTATGAAGGAACTTCACTGAAAATTCAACTACCGTTGGGCCTTGATTTTATCTATTTCAGACATTTACCAAGTAAATGACCTGCCACAATGTACCAATCCAACAAAGTAAAGGCAAATAAATTCAACAGCCAGTTATTTAACTCTGGACACCATAAATACAATATAAAAGCTTGTTTTCTTCTTCATCAGCCAAATTTCATACAGAAAACCTGTAAAAATGAGGAGTTTATGAGGACAGTATTTTGTGGTTCCTAAAATGTAGGTGCCCAAAGTAAGAGAATGCTGGCTTAAATCCATCAACAACCAATTTATTTATTTTTTTCTGTGGAAATGACTGGAATATATGAGGGATCCCTCAAATCTCAGAAATAATTAGACAGACAGACTACCTCTAACAATTTAAAGAATGAATGGTCAATAAATGGCTCTTGAACATCTCAACTACAGCGTAGAGCTAAAACACGTTGCAATTATCTCATAACCATTACTGGGGTTGTGCTGGTGTGACCATTGCTGGGTGACCCACTGTGGGAACGTGCCAGACCTTGGATGCTGGAATGGACATTGGAGAATGGTCTAACCTGCCCCATAAGGGAATGAGGGAACGATAAATTTTTGTGTGTTTCATGGATCTCATCCGCATGAAGATGAGATTAATGCAACTCATTAATCTGGAAAACTAGTTGCCCTGCACTTGCGTAGATTAGCAAAATTCAAAGGGTTCTCTGCTGCCCTGGGTAATTTTTCCATTTGCACTCAAGTTCAGCTCCCTCCCATGTCAATGTTTGCTGTAGGTGATGTTGAATTCCGAGTAAACTGTTAGACTCTATGTTACATTTTACAATAGATTGCAACTAAAAAAAGTTGGTGAACATCTCTACCATCACCAGCCTGATACATTTTTTCTTCTCATGAGGTAAACTGTTCCTGGTCAAAGAACAAGTTACCCAGCAGCATCTTCTCAGGCTAAGAACACTAGCCTGGGACATGCAAGGCAAAGAGACAAGGCAAAGAGCACAAAAGTTAGAAAATTCAATATTGTCGCTCATGTCAAAGTCTGAGATTTCAAGCACCACTGGGCTAGAACAACAGACACTTACCTATCACAGATAACTTGGCTGATGTAATTGCTTCCCTAGAAGCAAAGGTGACCTCTCCAGAATGATGTGGTTGGGCTTTTTTCAGAATAAGTTTGTATTTGTTTCCATCTGCTTGTACCTCCCAGTCCTCACTGGACTGGATCTCTACGTCATTACTATACCAGGAGATTTCATTAATTGGCACAGCTTCACTTAGAACACAGCTAAAAGTGGCTTTCTCCCCCAAAGAGACTTCCACATCTGTGAGAGGCTGCAAGATCTGTAGGCGCCATCCTGTAGATAAGAATAGGTAACCAAGCCCTCAGTTACAGAGACACATACAGGCAAGAGATTTTGTGAATATTTCTGCAGAAACTCTGGACAATGAGGCCTTAGAGACCAAGATCATTAAAAGGAGGTTGTGTTATCACTGAGGTCTGAAGCTTTCCAAAACTTTCAGGAGCAAAGACCAACTTAACAATGTCTTTTTTTCCCAAGTATCAGAAAACCATAATGGAGATATGAGGATACTGAGGATGGCTGGTCTTGTACTCTGAAAGGGGTTCTGATCCTCACAGGCCTCTCCAGTAATAGCATAAAATTCAAGGATGCAGAGATCATCTTGTTGCTGAGAGATAATATTGTTGCTGATATAGCTCTCATCTCTAAAGCCCTGAAGTACCTATAAACACAACCCAGCTCATGAGAATAATGACAACTGTAAGACAGTAAGTTCCTAATAGCTCATTGCCAATTGCTGCTTATATCCATGTAATAGATGTCATATATCTATAACAGAACCATAGAATTGTTTTGGTTGGAAAAGACCTTTAAGATCAAGTCCAACCATTAAACCAGCACTGCCAAGCCCACCAATAAACCATGTCCCTCAGCACCACATCTACAAGGCTTTGAAATCCCTCCAGGGATGGTGACTCCACCACTGCCCTGGGCAGTCTGGGCCAGGGCCTGACAACCCTTTCCATGAAGAAATTTTTCCCAATATTCAATCTAAACCTCCCCTGGCACAACTTGAGGCCATTTCCTCTTATTCTGTCACTTGTTCCTTGGGAGAAGAGGCTGACTCCCACCTTGCTACAACCTCCTTTCAAGGAGTTGTAGAGAGTGAAAAGGTCTCCCCTGAGCACACAGAACAAGACAAAAAAAGGAAATTGCAACACATCATCCACTAATTAAGGGGGAAGAATTTAGTTAAGCAAGTAACAAATGCAACTTTTCCTCTCTGCTACTCATCATATTTTCCTGGCTGATTTGCCATTTCCAGACAGAAATGGAAGTCTCCCCATGCACAAGTGCTCCAGCTACCTTTCACCGTCAGGAAGGCTGAGGTCACCGCGTCGCTGCACATGAAAGTCACCCTGCAGCTGTCCTGGGGAGTTAGGTTCTTCAGCAGCAGGACATGCCTGCGTCCATTTTCAAAGTAAACCATCTCAGTGTTTTCTGTCGTTTTGGCAGGTTCATCATCAATCAGCCAGTTGTAATTGTAGCACTCGGGCTTGGAAAGATAGCATTCAAACAAGGCTTCCCCTCCTTCCACGGCTTCCACATTCTCCAAGCCCTGGACAATGCTGTTCTTGGCTAGCAAAGAAGGACAATGAAGGGTATTAATTGTTTGGCCATGCATATGTTAATATTAACAAGCCTCGGAGCACTGGATGTGTCCCACTGCTGGAAAGCTGATGGAAAGGAGGTGGATGTGATAACCTTTGCTTGGAGGTTTAGTTGTTGATTTCAACGATGCTCAAACACAATAGTATATTTTAAACCATTTAAAGTAGTGGGATAGTTTGAAAATAATATTAAACCTCTAGGACCTCTAGCATTTCATCCAGACTTCCTCCAGAAACCTGTCTTCTGTTTTTACTAAGAAAAAAATGTTGTTTATATGAGTCAAGCCAAGAGTTGATAGGAAGGGATAGGATAATAAAATATAATCAAATTCCTTCTGTTCCACAGAGGAAAACACTTCCCACAGATCTCCCAGGCAGTGCAATTATCACCTTAATTGGGGAGATGTGAATGCACATGATAAATTCTTACTGGTTTTCATGCAAAGCAAATATGAGACAATATCATAGCTGGCAAAGCTATAGCAACTGTCATCTGAGTTAGTAAGTCTGCCTCTAGGAAACACACAAAAATTAAAATTTGTATTAACAGTGTTTTGAATAGTAAATTTCTGAATTATTCCAAAAGCTCTGTGATAATATATTAGGTTTATTTCCTCGTGTGTGTGTGGTTAATCGTGTGGTTGGAAACATGCACACATCTACACACTCCATTTACCCACTGAGTCAGGCACCAGTTGGCATTTGTACATAAGCAATCAGCCTGATCCAAAATTAACTGTGGGCTGGTGCATGAAAATATAATTCATTTTAAACCAGCTACATGGACAAATTACATGCACAACAGTGGGAACACACAGTTGAGTAAATACAGTTTACACAAATACCATGATCTATAATATAAACCAATGTCCTGACACATTCCTGTTTAGATCTCGGTAACCAGGATCTGGAACTGTTCAAAGAACAATGTATTTAACATAAAAATAAAATAAATTGTATTTTATAAAACTCATGGAGAGCAATATGGGGTTTGTAAATCCTTGGAGATTGTATAATTTTGTTATAAAAATATCTGAGCCGTTTCATTGTGCACTTTTGGAGCACGGATTTCTCTAACTACAAAAAGCAGCCAGTTGCAAATCCTGCCTCATCTGGGATGCTTTTCAATTATGTTCATTAGTATCTTTTAAATATCTAAAATGGAAAGTTCTTATCAATGTAGAAAATATTTTAATAAATAATACCCTAATCTTCTGTACTCACAACTGCGGCTAAGCAAGAAGACATAATTGCCTAACAAAATACAAATATTCAGAAATCAAACCAGAAGCATTTCTCTTGCTGATCACACTAATTTGGGACCAAATCCAACAATTCCATATACAGCAGAAAAAATAAGAATTGTCAGCATAAAATCCTAAACCTATTGTTAATATTTACTGCTTCTCAGGGCCCTCAAAAATGCTGATGCCAAGTGAGAAGGTAATTCCTGAGTGATCAGTATTTGAAATAAGTAAAATACCAAGCTACCTCAGCTTAGGTGAAAATACAATGAAATTCCATCCTGTCCATTATCCATTGATTTTAAGGCACGTTGTGCATAAAAAGAATTCTGCCCCACAGCAAAAATACTCTTATTTATTCCTTTGGACTAAAACCAGATCTTTGATTTTACAACCATTCAGCAGGGACATCCCATTGCACTGATGTTCCAGTTCATTGTAGAAGAGATATGATGTGTAAGTGGAGTAATAAATGAGTGCTAATTAGAACTAAGCTCCAATGAAGTGCTGTAGTTTCATATTCAGGCCCCGTTAGCTCCCAACTGCTTTTATCATCGTTATCAGCACTGGAGTGAACACCAAAGAGCAGGTAACTGCTGTGTCACTTCTTGTGAGGTGCTGCCATGATTTTTCCACCTCTTTTGTTTGGAACCCATGATAGTCTTCCTCTTTGGCTGGAAGACCTCACCTTGGACATCAAGTGCAGCCATCACTTTAATGCCTTCAGCTTCACAAGAATAGATGCCAGTGTCTTCTGGTACCGTAGGTTTAATTTTTAGCATGCTTACATTCCAGTCCTGATCGATAATGACTCGCTGCCCATCTGCATGTATTTCCTGATCATTTTTCTTCCATATGGCGTGTACTGGCCTAGAATATTGGCATATGAACTCTGCTGTGCCATCTTCATCAACAGTTATATCCTGCATGGGACTGACCACTTCAATGGTTGGATCTGTTAACCAACACGTCAGGAAGGACATGCATTAGTGGATCCTCATGGAAATCGCAACTTCAAGAGATTTTTGACAAGCAAAGAGCCTGCAGGGAGCAAGCAGAGTGACAGTGCAAGCAGGAAGCTGAGTGGGCACGCTGGGGATTAGCAGTTTAGTCTGTGCTTGTGTCAGCATCAAGCAGGATTGAAGCAAAACTGGTGCATTAGAATATAACTGTCACACTGGAAAATGGGCCACCCGCAACTAAGCCTTGTGCTTTGACAGTCCTGAATATGAACTTCCCTCTAGGCTTAGTTTTCTCCCAATGTTGCTGAAATCCTTTAGATTAGGAAGAACTGGATGCAAAACACTCCTGCTGCCCGGAATGTGGCAGGAGTGCAAACATGAGCTGGAGGACTGCAAAGGATGGGCAGCTGGGACTGGTTCCCTGTAACTCCCAACCTCACATGGCAATAGGAAAATGCCACTAACTTTACCTGAGGTGCCTCATAGGAGCAAAGTCATTGGAGATAAATGCAATATTCAAATGCAAATACTCCTTCCTATCCTGTGGTGGTGATGGCTCTATGTCAGAAGCCATTGGCAGTAAAGATCCAGGACAAACATAACAAAAAAGGGAGCTTCACAGCAGACAGGTACTTATTGTTTTGATTAGCATGTGTTCCTCTGCAGCAGAGACATAGTTTGGGAAAAATATAAGATTATTTCCTTCACAGTAACTGATCTAGAGCTGCACCATGAACCATTGCAATCTCAGATTGAGAGGCTATAAGATGCTGGTAGCAGCTGGCCATGCAGCTCCTCTGAAGAAGGTGAGGTCCATGAGGCTTCTTTTAAGCATCCAGTCTTTTAAAAGACTAGTTCTGCTTCTTGGGAGGTGGCTGTAGGACACAGTAGATATATCTAACCTCCAAATATTCTGAGCTTCCAAAGCAGCCAAGGTGTCCTCCTGAGGTGTTAAATTGGACCACCTGCATACAACTGCAATATATATGCTGACAAGAAATATCTCAATGAAGTCTGAAAACAGAAGTCTCTCTGCAACATCCTTCTCAGCAGAACTATGGCAACTCTCTCCCTCAAAAAAAAAAAAATGATGGGACATAAAAAGATGACAGTCAAAGAAAGGTGATGTATGTTCCTGTCTTTCAAATAGTTGTTCTGATCAAAAAATGGCTAAAATAAACTACACTGGACTTCTGTCTAGAATGCTCCTCTGGAAGCTAGTGCTTTGGGTTGAGGATTTGGGACATTACTGGAAGACCTTAGGAAGCAAAGATTGTTTTGAAAATGTCTTTTGGAAAGGTTTCGTCCCACTTTCTAAGGCTCCCTCTACCACTCCGTGTGTCTGCACGGGTTTTTATGGACAGTAGGCATCAAAGGCAGATCATGGAGATGTTTTGGTTAAACCAGGACTGAAGAAGCACGAAGGTATCTGTGCACTGCTGTCCCCTTCCATAAGATGCAGACATGTGCTCCTCTTAGCAAATGTCACCTGTGGTCTTGGAGAAAAAAGATGTCCTGGTTCCACTGCCCTGTTGTTCTTTGCCACTGCTAGTCTTTAACCTTGGTGGCCCTGTTCATCCATGCAGAATGGCAGAAATCTCCTGGGGGACTTGGGAGCCAAAGTGGACACTGGGGCCTGTAACTCTTATGCTGCCCAAGGGGGTCAGAAGAAGGTGGCAGCTCCTTCACCTTTTTCCATTTCCCCCCCAACCGCAGGTGAAGATGTGATCATACTGGGCCACTGAATGAATGCAGCTGTGAGACAATGATACTGGGAAGGCCCAAGAAGAAAAACTGTCATGAGATCTCACTTATCATAGAAAATGTCCAGTTACAAGCTGGCTTTAAAACAGGAGAATGGGACGTATGGAACAAAGGGAAAGAAATTGTTCCTTGATGAAGAGCAAGCCATGGATAGCTACCTTGACTGAACTATCTTTAAATTTCTGGACAAAAAAAAAGTGCACAAGATTGGTTAATACAAGCACAGTAAGAATTTTACTAATGTTTTACCTCCCTATTAAATCCAGTGTTATTGAGCACAGTCTAACTGGGGTGTTGTTTAAATAACTTTGTCATCCTAATCCAATTACAATCATATACTACTGTCATTCAGATTCACATTAAAGAAATCTCACCTTAATAGAAGTATAAAATATCCACATATAAGTGTGTACTAGCATGAGCTGTGGAATTGGCCCAGATGATCTCCAGAGGTCCCTTCCAAAATCAATGATGCTGTGATTCTGTGAAATGAAAACCTCTCGGGAGCCCTTTGTTTGACTGAGTAGAATACCTAACGATGCATTTATTTTTAATTTATGTTATAGACCCATTGAAGTTGTTCACCTAGTGAGCTCAGAACCAGGTTCTGTCTCTGAAAATATGGAACTCAAAATTTATACAAATGGATGAGGGATTGGCAGGGTTTGCACACTACGTTGTTGCTGCCTGATGCTGATATTAGGAAGAAGTGATCACAGAATCACAGAATTATTGAGGCTGGAAAAGACCTCTGAGTTCATCAAGTCCCACCTATGTCCTAAGACCACCACATCAGCTAGACCATGGCACTAAGTGCCATCGTGACTCCACCACTTCCTTGGGTAGTCTGATTGACACATTCCAATGTCTGATCACCCTTTCTGTGAGGAAGTACTTCCTAATCTGATCTGATCTGTCATTTTCTCTTTGCAGAGAGTTAAATTTTCCGAATTCACAAGGGACACATTATGCAGAGAAGGAGACATCAACCATTGACTACAATTCCATATTGTGGATGGCTCCTGTTACAGTACACAGAGCATGAGGATAGATTTTAATAAAGAACCCTTAACCCTTTCTATCTCCATATATACAGATACCTTTTCCAAGGAAGGAAAAGTTTTACTTTTGTCTGAAAAATAACAACTTTCCCCAATGGCTATAAAAGGACTGGCTGTGAAGGAGCTTGCTTTATCAAGTCTGGAGCTCAGTGTTATTTGCAGCTTGTGGCTACCCTTACTAAATGACAAATATTCATTCAACAGACCAGAAAGGTTTGCTAGCTCAGAGATGACCATTACTATCCTGGCAGTCATCAGAAGAGGCTCATTTTGTCTCTGTGTTACCCCGATGTCATATACTCTTTGGTTTCCAGGAAGAGCTCTGGGGCCATCAACAGAACAGCCCAAAGTCTTGCCTTGGGAACATGCTGAGCTCAGCACCAATAGCTACTATGGAGCAGCACAGTGGTAATTTTGTGAATTTTCAGCTACATCATTTGTGGTAGTATAAAAACTGTTGAAGGGAGGATAGAAAAATCACGTGCTGCCACAGTGGTTTATGTTCTATTTAGGTGTCAGATGAAAGCAGCAGCCCTGAACCACTCAAAAATATCAGTGTGGTTGTATGTAGAAGACTTCTGGAGTGAGTGTGGGTGACTTGCAGAAGTGGAGGGTTGCAGAAGACAGAAGAACTGTGAAGGGATTTAGTAAGGGTAGCCAGGAAGGCAGAAGCAGGAGTGCACTGAGCAAGTCCAGAGGTGGCCGTGTGTGTTTTTCTAACAACAAAATACCTTTGACTAATAATTTAGCTGAAGATATTAGGGGCCCAGCTCTGAAGGTGACAGTGCCTGAGTCATGGCACGCCACGTCATTTAGGGTTAAAGTGTGGATCATCCCATCCTGCTCAGAGATTTCAGTCACAAAGTTGTTGTGAAGGGGGGATCCATCGAGCCACCACTGTACGTTCTTCACGCCCGGGTGCGAGAGCTCGCAGGTGAACGTGGCCGACTCACCCACAAAGACGTCTGTGTTCTTTAAACCAGAGACTATGACTGCTGCCTCTTCTGCATAACAGAGCAAGAGAAGGTGCCAAAGGAAAACAAAAGCATCAACACATACATGTCCCTTCCTGCAGAACTAGCCCGAGTGACAGTGCAAGTTGTCCAGGAGAGTTAAACTTGTAATGCTGTTCCAGTGAAAAAGCTTAAATTTGCTTTGAGGGATTGGGACACCACCTTCCATCCTTCACCCACTTGCAAGCATGGTGTGTGTGTCTGCAAAAGCTGCTTCATCGAGAGGAAGGTCTGCTCCATGGTCAGACCATGACTGGCACTCCTGTGGGTTGTAGCCATCTTCACTGATATCGTATGAAGTTGGGAGATGGCTAAAGATTTATGTGGGATGCTTCTTACAGTGTTTTAAAAGAGTAATAAGAATATCACCAATGAGAGCAGCTGCCATCAGTAATAACAAGAATTTCAGCATTTTTTTTACAACTGTAACTCCAAGCAAATAATTTTTCAGCAGTACCACCATCAGCAGAAGGTGGTACAGAGTACGGGTAGTACTTTGAACTACCTGAAGCTACAAACATTGGTCCAGCTTCAGCCTAGGTGTGTTTATATCTTCACTGAAATCAGGAAAGAAAAGAATGGACTTTCAACTGTCTGCATCTGAGACAAGTTTGGCCAGTTACTGTCAAAGATCTTTGAATAAGAAATCCGGGCAGCAAAACCAGAGCATTTCCACCATGGATCACCTTACCTTGTACATACACAGAACACGTGGTGATCTCATATCCAGTGCTACAGGTATAGTCCCCACAGTCATCAGGCTCTACACCATGGATGATCAGCTCAGCAATACTGCCCTTCAGCTTCATCTCGTACTTATCACTGGGTTGAATGACCACCCCTCCTTTTCTCCACTCAATGGGGGCATCAGGCTTGGAGATCTCACAGTGCAAGACAGCTGTTCCCCCCTCTTCAGCCTCTACATTTTTCAGTTCTTCTTTAAACAGCACAGGTAATACTGTGGTGGAGAAGCAACTGCATCAGTGACAGTGCCCAGAGGTGAGAAACTTGCTTGCAACTTCTCCGTCTTGGCAGTTCCCATCTTTCTGAACCACAACTTGCCTGCTGGCAATGAATCATGGGATTCAGGTTGGATGGGGCTTGGAGCAACCTGGTCTAGTGGGAGGTGCCCCTGCACATGGCAGGGGGGTTGGAACTAGATGATCTTTAAGGTCCCTTCCAACCCAAACCATTCTATGATTCTATGAATGCCAAACCCAGAGCAATACTTGGAGTTGTGCGGTAGCTCATGGGGATCAGGTGCTGATACTGTGAGGGTGTCCACTGCTGCTCCATAAAGATTGCCATAGGTCACAGGACCTCTAAGGGGCTTCATGTGGCCATACACACAATTCTCAGTGTAAGCAGTTAGAGGCACAGTGGTACCAATCAAAGCACTTGGGCATTTTGTTGCTGAAACCACACACTCTGAGCTGGAGATGGTTGTGGGATTAAACCCAGGATCTAAACAAATAACACTATAAAATCAATATATAAAAGTATAAAATGAATAAAACTCTAAGATCAAAAAAAGTAGCCAGTAGAAAAGGAAAAGGAGCCACAAATCGTGCCTGTTTTAGGCATGGTGAAATACTCCAGTCTCTTCTTGTCAGGCAGCAGGCAAGTTTTCTAAACCCTCTTGTTTGTCCCCTCCATTAGCGACAACAGCAGTTTTGGTCCCAGTTCTCAGAGTGAGATCAAAATTGTAACTGCAGAAACAGAATTGTGTTTAAAAGGTACTAGATTCTTCTTTGAAGATCGAGGATCAAACCCTTTCCTGCAGTTGTATCTCACAAAGTGTTAATGATAAGTCAGGGATAAAACTCCCTCATCACCCCTGTGGAGGACAACCACAGCCAGACCTTCTCTGCCTTTGAGCAAGGCTTCTCCTACCTTTGACTTGCAATGAGGCGGTGGTCTGCTGGTCCCCCGAGTCACACGTGTAATCACCAGCATCCTCAGCCTCAGCGTAGTAGATGAGGAGCTCAACACGTGTCCCTTCTTGCCGGATCTCGTACTTGTCACTGGAGTGCAGCACCTTATCTCCTTTCCTCCACTCCACACGTGCGTTGGGTTTCGTCAGCTCGCAGTGCAGCAGGGCTGTGCGCCCTTCCTCCACCTCCTCGTTTTTCAGCCGGTGTTTGAAAAGCACAGGCAGGGCTTGAAATGGGGAAGCAGAGAAAACAGGAGAAGAAAAATGGAAAATCATAGAATCACAGAATCACAGACTGGTTTGGGTTGGAAGAGACCTTAAAGATCATCGAGTTCCAACCCCCCTGCCCTGGGGAAGGACACCTTCCACTAGACCAGGTTGCTCCAAGCCCCATCCAACCTGGCCTCGAACACTTCCAGGGAGGGGGCATCTACAGCATCTCTGGGCAACCTGACCCAGTGTCTCACCATCCTCACACTAAAGAATTTTGTCCTAATGTCTAACCTGTATCTACTCTCTTCCAGTTTAAAGCCATTCCCCTCCATCCTATCACTCCAAGCCCCTGTCAAAAGTCCCTCCCCAGCTTTCCTGTAGCCCCTTTAGGTACAAGAAGGTGATCTAAGCTCTCCCCAGAGCCTCCTCTTCTCCAGGATGAACAACCCCAACTCTCTTAGCCTGTCTCCATAGTAGAGGTGTTCCAGCCCTCTGACCATCATAATGCCATGCATGAAGTTCATGCACAATTCTGGTGGCATTAACTAAGGAGACCTGTCATGGATAGGGATGTCTAGGACTAAGGCAGACAGAGAAGGAGGAGGGAGAGGAGTTAACCAGCAGAAAATATTTAAGTTCCACAGAAGCTGCATTTCTCTCCCCATATCTTAGACTTCTTTTCACAAAGAATTTCTAACTAACTTCAGTAATAATTTATGTTGCCCAGATGATTTTTCATCCCCAAAATAAAACCACAGAACAGGGTAAAAGCACTCAAAGAATACACACCTGCAGACCTGAGGCTGCACCATTTTAAGAATAACTTGAGATCATGCAGCCAGGGATCAATTACAGAATAATTAAGGCTGAAGGGACTTCTGGAGATCTTCCACAGATGGAGATTCCTCTGCCACTCTCAGTCCCAGTTCCAGTGTCTCATCATCCCTTCATTGTAAAAGGGTGGTTTTTTTCCTAATACAAATTTCTCTTGCTGCAGGTTGCACTTCTTGTCTCCAATCTGTTTACTGCACACCCCAAGGACCTGAGCACCTCCCTCTCCTCTGTAGACCCCCATCAGGTAGCTGCAGACAGCAATAAGGTCTCCCTTCAGCCTTCTCTTCCCCTGACAAACTTGATGGCCTCTGCCACACTTGCTCTGCCAACTCAATGCCAGTCTTGTCCTGGGGAGCTCCAAAAATTGACACTGGCACCTCTCACTACTGCTGAGTAAAGAGGGAATCATACCTTTAACCTCCAGCCTGGCACTGGTCTTCCCATCAGCTGTGTGGCAGCTGTACTCCCCCGTGTCTGCACGGTTCAGATCATGGATGACCAGGGTGTGCACCTTCCCCTCCTGCTTGATGCTGCACTTCTGGCTGGAGCGGAGCACAGAGGTGCCTTTCTTCCACTCCACTGGGACATCGGGCTTGGACACCTCACAGGACAAGTGAGCTGTGCCACCCTCCTGCAGCTCCAGGTTGTGGAGAGCCTTTACAAAGGTGACTGGAGCAACTGTGGGGAAAAGGGGACCAACACTGCTGAAACCACCTAATTCAGTGTTGCCTCAGGTTGGAAATGGGTGCCTACAGCTACATCATGAACCAGATCAAAAAGGAACAAACAAGATACGATATCGACATGGCCCTTCTTTCAAAACCATTTGATAGAACTTAATGGAAAGGTTTTTCAGAGTTTTTGGATGCTTTTTGGAGTAAATATGATCCAACAGTATCATAAGTAGATTAATTCAGAACATTTTCTTGACTCCTTCAGCATGGATTCTGACATATGTTAGCTGTTGATTTCAGGACCAGTTGGATGGTCTTCCAAGGATGTCTTCTTCACTCCATGAACTATACAAAAGGACTGGAACGACTAAGTTGGGTGTACATATCTAACTCTTAAATGCCTTAAGTAGATTTAGCAGAATCTCCAAAATTTCCAAGGACCTCTCCTCCCAAATAAACCTCTCCAGAAGCTGAAGCAATGTTGACAGTGCTTACCAGTACCTTCTCAATACCCTTTCCCGGAAGTTCACTCACCTCGAACCGTTAGCTGTGCTGTTGAGGTGTGCTGCCCAACTTTGAAACTGATGGGACTGCAGTCTTCTAGTGTCACCTTCCTCAGAACCAAAGTGTGACGTGTCCCTTGGACTCTGATCTCATTCATTTCATTGGATTGCAGGGGAACATCTCCTAGGAACCACTGGGCATCCTGAGTCGTTTCCCGGGACAGCCTGCATTCAAACACTGCATCTTCTCCTTCATACGAAGTGATGTCCTTCAGCATCTCCACTATGGTTGCTGCTGGCTCTTTATGGAAAGGTCAACAGAGTCTGAGATCTACTTTCAAGTGGTGCTTCCTGGGTTAAACATTTTGTTATGCTCTTTCGTGACAGTATTATATCATTTGACAGGATGACCACTAAGCACTAAATGCATGGAAATGTGGTCACACAGGCAGGTGGTAACAGGTTACACTCCTACAGATGCTTAATGTATGTATGTGCATATATATAATGCACATAGATAGGATAGTCTATAAAGTATGCATGTTATACTGTACTGCCTGTATAGTACATTTATAATACACATTTATCATGCAATCTACGTGTTGTGACATTATCAACAGATTTTAGGGGGTGACATTAACATTTAGCCACAGAATGACTGGCTACAGACCCATTTCTGATTCCCTAGAGATAACTGACTCAGTTAACTGACCTCTGAAAGCACTCTTGTTTTTGAGATCCCCACGATTCAGTTTGGGCACAGGACAATGTCTACCTGTCAAATTACTTAATCATGTGTCCCCGCCACGGTACCAAGCTCTGTTCAGCTCATCCCAATGCAAAGCCCCACCTTTCACCAGCACAGTCGCAGTGGTTTTCTGGTCCCCTGTCTCACATGTGTACTCCCCAGCATCAGCTCCACTCAGGTTGCAAATTGTCAGCTCAGCCACTGATCCCACTTGACTCATCTTGTATTTGTCACTTGGTCTCAGCACTGTCCCAGCCTTCTTCCACTGCACAGAGGTGTTGGATTTTGAGACTTCACAGCTCAAAGTGATGGTGCCGCCTTCTTCAGCTTGCTGGTTCTGGAGTGGTTGGGTGAAACTTGCTGGCAAAGCTAAATCAAGAAAAATCAGAGGGGAAAAATAATTATGATTCATTGCTGACTTTGCCACTAAGTCTTGTGTTTAATGAAACTGTGCTGCCATTCCAAATTTGGTTCAAAGTCAATTTCAAAATTACTTTCAAACCCAAACAAGGAATAACAGCAAGTTCTGGATTTCCAGGAGCACTAAGCACTCTGCATTGAAGAGTCACTGGGCACTGCACACACCAAGAGATCTGGGAATACATTCCTCCTTACACAGGAGTGGTCATGGATGTGGACTCTTGACCATCTAAGTGCATGTATCTCCAAATGGGTATGAAAGCCACAACGCAAAAGCTTACACCTAATCATCTGAGCTCTTGGGTATTTGGGAAGATCCATGGAGAAACATCATTATACATGCTCCTCATTTGAAAACGAGCCTGGAAGAGAGATGAACTCTGGATGTCTCTGCACTGATATGTATCACTGATGGGTCAAGATGGAGTTTTGGTGGGTTGATTTACAGTGTGTCACATGTAGAAGTTTAGTCGACAGAATCACAGAATAACAGAAACATTTTAGTTGGAAAAGACTTCTAAGGTCATCTAGTCCAACCATAACCTACCAAACATTAACCTAACTCTACCAAGTCCAGTGCTTAAGCCATGTTCCCAAGCACCACATCTATAGGTCTTTCAAACACCTCCAGCTATGGTGATTCAACACCTCCCTGGGCAGCCTGTTCTAGTGTTTAATTACCCTTTCAGTGAAGAAGTTTCTTCTAATATCTAACCTAGAACTCCCCTGGTGCAACTTGAGTCCATTTCCTCTCGTCCTGTTCCTTGTTACAAAGGACAAGAGGCTGACCCCCACCTCACTCCAACCTCCTTTCAGATAGTTGTAGAGAGTGAGAAGGTCTCCTCTCAGCCTCCTTTTCTCCAGGCTAAACAACCCCAGTTCCCTCAGCTGTGCCACATAAGTTTCTAAAGTCCAATTCCCTAGAATAATGTTGGTTGCTCCACAGTTATTGGAGTTTACAAGGGAAAGAAATGAGTTTCTAGAAATCGTGGTGAATTCACAGGAACCAGGTGACAGATACACATAAGAGGAGAGTGATCTGAAGGTGCTTGTGGGTGATTCAGGAAGGAATGGTGTATTCTGTGGGACAGCTGGGCAATGGCTGAGCTCAAGGCTTTTGTACAGTTACATTTGCAGTGAAGACATCTCATTTGTGCATCTGAGTCCTGCCGCCCCAGGGCTTACAGGAGCCAGCAAAGGAATAAGTAGGTGACAGAAATAATGTCTCAACAGACAAGTTTTATGAAGACCTACGCCATCAGTCTTCATCACTGTTGAGAAAGAAATCCTCATCACAAAAAAGGACAAGACTCTCTGCCTCATTGTCCCCAGATCTTACACACAGAACATCTAAACTAACCTAGAGGTCCCTAAAAGGTGAAGTGAAAGCTTTTTGTCAGCTTTTACTACCAAGCATGCCATAGTCTGATCATTGCCATAGCCCAGATGTAGTCTTCAGCATCCTTCAGCTGTGGATGGTGGATGAGTAGCTCCACAGCTGAGCACCTCTGCTGCATCTCATACTTGTTGCTGGCTTGGAGCAAGACGGACCCTTTTTTCCACCTCACTGGTATGTCATGTTTGCAGAACTTAGCATGAAGGGTGACCAGAGAGCCTTCCTCAGTTTCCTGGTTTCAGAGGTGTGTTTTTTTTTAAATTATTGGAGTGGCTGTGACCACAGACAGAGACACAAACGGACAGCCTCCATCAGAGGATCTGCTTACAGTGCACATTGTCTGATATCACAGGATGCTGAAGTCAGTGTGAGAGCAGGCAGGTCCATGACCTTCATGGGACAGCTGTCAAGGTTTATTTCAAAAGATATTTCACAAGAATATCCTGGATCCTCTTTATTTTAACAGATTTTTTATCTCAGAAGAAGCCATGTGAGTATTATATTTATTGCAGAGTAGATTTTTTAAAATGGACATATTGGCACATTGCACCTATTTTTAAGACTCTGGGAACTAGAAATATTAAGGTCCCTCACTCTTCATCTGGAGCTGAGTGCCCAGGTAAGTTTGGGCACTTTGAATCTTAAGCACCATTTGCCCAGGAGGGACAACAGCTCGAAGGACTAGGGTGGTTAAGAATCAAAATGTTCTTAGTCTAATTTTAGTTCCAGACTTGTTTTTCTGCATGTTCAGAAAGAGGCCCTTGGGTGTAGGGTTGTGGAAGCCATTCCTGCACTTGGGTTCTTCCATGTTCATTGCTCAAGACACCACAGGACTTAACGTAATTTCTGAGAGTAAAAGGACTGAGCTGCTTCATGTCAGCCAAGTGCATCACAAGTCAAGGACAGTAGATAACCTCTTCTTGCTAGTACTAAAACTGAGGAAGTGGAACAAGTTTCTCACCTTAAAAAAATCCCCCACAAAATAACCTACCTTTAACAGTTACAGTGGCCGTTGTTTTTTCGTTTCCATTATCACAGGTGTATTTCCCAGAGTCTTCTGGTTTTACATGATGAATCTTTAAAGTATGGATTGTCCCCTCCTGCTTGATTTCATACTTGGAACTGGGAGATATCACCTGAGTGCCCTTCTTCCACTCCACTGCAACATTGGGCTGGGACACCTCACAGCAGAGGGTGGCTGTTTCTTCTTCCTGCAGTTCTGTGCTCTGTAATTTCTCCTTAAAGACTGGAGGTGGCACTGAAATCACAAACACAGCAAAGGTGTTTATGGTCACCTTTATCTGGTTCCCTTGCAGCTGAACAGTTCAGTATTAAAAAAATACTTTAAATTCTGTGTTATTTATTGGAGAGTTAAACAAAGTGAATGGATTTTGGTTGAAACCCACTCACAAATGATAGAATCACAGAATGGTTTGGGTTGGAAGACACCTTAAAGGTCATCTAGTTCCAACTCCCCTGTTATAAGCAGGGACACCTTTGCCTGGACCAGGTTGCTCCAAGTCCCATCCAACTTGGCTTTGAACACTTCCAGAGATGGGGCATTCACAACTTCCTCGGGCAACCTGGGCCAGTGTCACACCACTCTTTCAGGAAATAATTTCTTCCTAATATCTCATCTAAGGTGAAGGGTCTGGAGCACAAGTCTTATGAGGAGCGGATGAAGGAACTGGGGGTGTTCAACCTGGAGAAAAGGAGGCTGAGGGGAGACCTCCTTGCTCTCTATAAGCCCCTGAAAGGAGGTTGGATGAAGGGGTGGGAGCAGGTTAGTCTCTTCTCCCAGGTAACAAGTGATAGCACAAGAATGGCCTCAAGTTGTGCCAGGGGAGGTTTATATTGGATATTAGGAAAAATTTATTTACTGAAAGGATTTTCAAGCACTAGAACAGGCTGCCTGGGGAAGTGGCTGAGTCACAATCCCTTGAGGTATGTGAAAGACCTGTAGACATGGTACTGAGGGACATAGTTTAGTGGTGGACTTGATGATCTTAACGGTCTTTTCCAACTAAAATGATTCTGTGATTCCATGTGTGGCTAATAATTCCTTCAAAACAGTGGTTAGAGAAAGACTCCAAAGAAGTAAAATAAAAAAATAAAAGGGAAAGAGGAAGCAATGAAAATTACAGATCTATCAATCCACCTACTAGAGCCACTGGAGTTTCTCTAGAAACCAATTAGCTTCAGAACCCTGGTGCCATGTCCACTGTCCATCCATAGGGATGTGGTCTATGAGACCACACCAGTACAATAGGTATGCTCTGAAGTACAAACACCCTACTAACATGAGCTCCCAAGGGGTGAATGATGGCCTTGAATTCACTATTTGCATAAGCAAAATGTCACCTGTTCTCACCAATCCTGTTCCTTTCCTACATCACAGAGATCTCTTACCTTTTACTGTGAGCTCTGCCTTTGATGTGTGGGCTCCCACTCGGAAAGTGATGGTGCCAATGTCCTGCTCAGTCACCTTCCTTAATGTCAGGGTGTGGATCTTCCCTTTCTCCACTGAGATCTCATTCATTTCGTTATTTTGCAGAGCAACATCCTGAAGTTTCCATTCAACACCCCTTGCATTCTCGTGAGAAACCTGGCACTGAAACGTGACATCGTCCCCTTCAAACACCACCATGTCCTTTAGGCCACTCACGATGGTCACATCAGGCTCTGCAAACAGTCCATCAGCAGTCAAGCCATGAAAGGGAAAACAAGGATCAGATTAGAAAAATCATCAAATAATATAGACTGGAGTGGATTTCTGGAGGCCATCTGGTCTGACCATGGCTCAAAGCAGGACCAGCTTACAGCAGATTGCCCAGCTGAGCTTCAGAGGTCTCCAAGGATGGAGATAGCACAGCCTCTCAAAATCATGTTTCAAACTCTGCTGCTTCCCTGCTTTCAGCATACTTGGTACCATGGCCAATATCTTTCAGTTAGTGGCTTTATCACTTGTCCTTTCTCAGAGACACATTGTACACTGATTTTTTTTTTAATTGAATGTTTGATACTCTAACTGGGTGAATAAGGCATGAACTCCAGATGCAAAAAAATCAGGATTTTGTTACACTTTCACTTAGATATCTTCTCAGAATAACATTTAAACCTGATCCCCTCTATTGTCTTTTTGCAAACTGAATTGCATACACCCCGTGTGGATGCTCCAAACTGGCTGGGGATCTGGTTGGCTCCATTCTCTCAGCAGGACTCACTGGATTACCCTGAGCATGGGGTATTTGCACTTCAGTTTGCTGGAGTTCTGCTTCTAGGACAGCTGGGGACCTGCAGGTCTGTGCAAGGACCATACAGACAGCCTGCAACAAGCAGAAGCTGTACATACCCCAAATCTGCTGGGGAACACCAAAGGAAAAGCAGCTTAACCTTCACCTGGGCAAACATTGTACGTATTCATACCACTGAAGTCACCATCTGCACAAAAAATGGTGCAGCTGGGCTTCACGTGCTGAGTATCTGTAAAAATCAAGTGGCCTGTAGAGATGCCAGCAGTGGCTGTTCCACACCAGTGGTCCAACCTGAACACAAGCTCTGTCTGTAACAACACTGTGCCCAGATGCAGCTGCCATGTGACTGGAAGCTGGGGATGGACCATCTGTTCACTCACATGCGCATGATGTCAGGCAAATATTTCAAGCCATGAGTCAAAAATTTCAACTGCCTCATCCTCTCCTGTCCACCAAGTGAAGCTTTGCTTCAACGCATTCGTTGACCGTAAGATTTTTTTATGGCACCCTTCCTATGCTCTGCATTTAGCACAAGAGTTTAGCAAATTATTTTTATTATAATAATAATAATGTGAAATCTTAGTATTCTAAAGTGAAAATCCCCTTGCCCCAGTAAACGGGTCTTGCCTTTCACAGTCAGTATTGCAGAGCTTGTCTCATCCCCAGCCTTGCAGGAATATTCTCCAGCATCACCAGGCTCCAAGCGATGAACCCACAGCTCACGGAAGGTGCCATCCTGCCTCATTTGGTACTTGGAGCTGGAGTGAAGGATGGCTCCATCTTTCCTCCACTCCACTTCTGCTTTGCTAATGGAAATCTCGCAGCGCAGCTTGGCTGTTCCTCCCACTTCCACTTCTTCATTCTTCAGCTGCTGCTTCACCCGGGGTTTGATGGCTGTAGAGCAAAAAAATATTTCATTAATGAACGATTCATTGAGCTTGAATGCCAGGTCTGGACAACTCACCACAAGGCACCTGGGGTCTGATGCTGCAGAAGAAATTTGCATTAAGTGGTTATATAATAATAACAACTCTTTTTTTCTCTATAAACAGACTGATATTCTGTATATCCAGACCAGGAGAGGATCAGAAAATTCCCCACATATGCTTGTTTCTTCTAAAGTCAAGGGGCATCCACATAACACCTTTTATACATCTGCTCTGGATATTGGAAACTACAACACGCAGAAAGATTTTAGCTAAACGAGACCTGATACTTTCTGATTAAAACTAGTGTAAATCTGATCATTTTAATAGAAATACTCAGACTTCCAACACTGTAAATGAGGTAAAGCTTTAAACACATCTCTGCTTTCTCTGCTATTGTTTCAAGACCATCAGTGGTAATTTCTTCCAGATGCACAAACAAATGGACTACATTTATCCACATGAGGCATCGAGCAGCTCAGACAACAGGTTGATGAAAACAAGAAGGAAATATCCATTGTGTGTGTGAGCAGTTGTAAAAACAGAAATCTCAGTGCTTGTGGTTCTTCTGCCTAAACCCTATTGTGATACACGTAAAGAAGCACAGGGCTCTTTTGCTCATAGTTGTCCCAGTGACTGCTTTGTGGGTCAAGGTCATACAAGAGGACATAGTGTGAAAGGTTGTGGTTTAGATCAAAGCCACAAGTTACACTGAGCAGTTTGAGATGACCACAAACATTTCAGAGATTGTGATTAATCACAGACATACTTTCTGGTTTGTCTAGACACAGTATTCTCAGGATCTTCATGGGAGAGGGTTACAAAAACCTGAATATAGTAGATATTTTAAATGGTTTTGTAAATTACTCATGATTAGTCGTCAATGCAGCTGAACTGGCAATGAATGCAAAGTGCAAAAACTTAAGATCTATTAGATCTATCATTGTGCTTTCCAGGCTTAAATAACCATTCTACAAATCCTTCCCCACCAGATCCACTTTTCTGTATTCTCATTCATGACTGGGCACCTGCTTTCCTCTTTATTTTGGGGTTCTTTATTCACCAATGAATAAAGACTACCATGCACGTAATTTCAGAAGTCCCTTCTCTCTGTTCCATTTTGAAGCAATGCTAACCATTCACTCTGAGGACTGCTGTGCTCTGCTGGTCTCCTGTGTCACAAGTGTAATCAGAGGCATCTTCCAGTTCTACATTATGAATCACGAGTTCAGCTGTGTGACCACTTAATTTAATCTCATATTTGGCACACGGGAAGAGCTCCATGGTGCCTTTTCTCCACTCCACTGTTGCATTATCCTTTGTCAGCTCACACTGGAACTTCACTGCTGCTCCTTCTTCTGCCTCCTTGTCCTTGAGCTCCTTTTTGAAAAGAACTGGCAGAGCTAAAGGGGGGAAAAAAGAAGCAAAAGGAGCTTTTATTGAAGCTTGAGTCAAGTTCTGGTTAACACAGTTAGACTGGCAGTTCAGGGAACAAGATACTGTGCTTTGCAAGTGCTGTATTCCTAGGTAGGATCCATCTTTTCCAATTTGCCTGGAGCTACTAGGAGATCTTGCTGCATCAGAAGCAGCCATCAGCACCTACAACATTTATTTCCTTTGTTCCTTGACTCAGGTCCTTCCCAGGGTTGGATCCTTTAAATGAATTTATCCTTCAGTTGATCTAACAAAGATGTCAAGAGTAAAGAAGTTAAAAACTCCATGGACAGCCTTGATGGATCAGGAAGGTCATTGTCAGTGCTCTCCCAGAATTTGGAATAAAATACTTTTTAAAAATATTTAAGCCACATATCATGTGAGGTGTTTAGATGTTATGCTAAAATATTGCTCTTTTTTTTTATTTTCTCCCCAGCCATAAAGCTAGAAAGTGTTTCTTCCTAGAACCAAAGACTCAAATGCAACACTGGAAGAACAAAGTACCATCCTCTTCCATTCTCATTTAAAAAAGAAAATCAGTATCCTTGTAGATCAGATGAAAACGAAAAGATTTATAGGGAAAAAAAATAATGTACTTCAAGATATTAATATTCAAACTGTTTATTTGCATGTTGGATGGAATAAATTGCTTTAGGAGTCAGCTCACACCACCTACCTTTCACAGTTAAAGATGCCTTGGTTTCCTGATCCCCTGTATCACAGCTGTATTCTCCTGTATCTTCTAATTTTAGATTATGTATTAAAAGCTCTACCCAGCATTCCCTCTGCCTCATTTCATACTTCTGGCTGGGCTGCAGCCCCACTCCTCCTTTTCTCCATTCCACTGCAGCATTGGATTTTGACAGCTCACAACAGAATGTAGCTGTACTTCCTTCTTCTGATTCCTTATTTTGAAGGGGTTGGTTAAATGTGACAGGCAGTGCTGCAAAATTTGAGAAGGAAAGGTTTTCAGAGTGTTTCAGTCCAGCGAGGAGACAGTCCTACTACCGTTCTTCAGAAATGGCCTACTCTAATGAGTCCACAATCCTTGGGCTGCAACTCTGTCTTGGTAGCACATTTCTTGAGCCATTACATGAACCAAGAGCTGAGGACAGATGGTGGGAGCTGGTCTTAGAGAGTGGTCCTCAGAATGGCCTGGTTCGTGTCTGAAGGAGTCAGACTTCCCTACAGAAATATGTTGATGCCAGCTAGGGAAGCTTTAGCCAAAGACCACTGGGACACAGTGGGACACGGACCCTTGCTCCTTAATAGAGGTCTGTGAGTTTGCAGTATTAGGCAAAGAATATTTTTCCCCTCAAATAAAGCTGCTATCAATGTATAAAAGATCCAGTTAGCATTCAAAACATGTCGGGGCAACAGAGTAAGAGATGACCATAGAGTGGTAAGTGGGAGGGGAAATTCACATTCCTGGCAAGATCTTGCTCAGGATGACAGAAGGGGCAGGGATGAACACCTGAGGCTCAAAGCTTCAAGTAACAATGCAGCACCTTCACGTGTTACAGAAATCCTTTATCCACCAATTGTTGCATCTTTTATCAACCTGATCAGGCATTGAACCCAATTAGGCATTTGATATTCCTACTGAAACAGTCAACAACCCAAAATAACTATCAGCCTGCCTGGCTTATTTTCTGTTATCCATTCCCACATGCAGCCACACTCTTTGCACTCAGAGAACAGGAGGGTTCATCATATTTTGACATCATGGCAACATTAAATTACATTGATGCTGATTAATCACTCCTGATACTGCAAGCAGAACCTCTCTAACTCAACCATGTGTCATGCTCAAGTAGGGTATGTTTGCTGGCGTGGACCAGGAGCAAAACAAATAAATGGCTGTAGGGGAACACTGAGAGATGCTCCTTTCACTTCATCTCTACTGAGCCAAGGGTCAATACTCTGCCTACCATGTACGGTGACCAAAGCTGTTGTCTGCTGATGTCCAGAGTCACAGGTGTACTGCCCTGAATCATCCAGTTCTACATCATGAATGACCAATTCAGCAGTGGAGTCCTGCTGCTTCATCTCATATTTCAAACCAGGGTAGAGAGTAGTATCTCCTTTCCTCCACTCTACTGGAGCCTTGGGTTTGGTAAGCTCACACCTCAGTGCTGCTGTACCACCTTCTTCTGCCTCAGTATTCTGAAGCTCTTGTTTAAAAAGTGCTGGTAGGGCTATAAAATAGAAATATAACTTGCAACATACTGCAGTTGGGGGTTGGGAAAGAGAAAGTAGAAAGAAAATGAAAGCACCAGAAGAGCTTTTTTTGCTCTAAACCTTTTTTTGCTTCTAAACTTCAATTCAAAGTATGAGGCTATTTCCCTAGAGAAGTAATAGGAATATCTGCAGAACAAGAAGAAATTGCTTTCAAGAAGTTACATTTGCCATGAAGTACATAGAAGCTTAATATAATCTATGACCTAAAAATGGCAGAACGTTTTCCTTACTATAAAAGTAGCCAACACATTGCCATGATCACTGAAGAGGTATTCTGAAGGTCAGCAGGGATTTGTAAAAGCTCAGCTTCCCTTTTAAGGCAGGCCACTTGCAGGAGAGATTACAATTATCCTGAATATAATATACTGACCAAATGCACTCAGTTCAGCATTGCAATTCCCATTTTCTACCTACTAGGTTGTATAGACCATGCTGTTCCACACATCTTCCTTAGGAATGTAGCCAAGTCTTCTCCATAACTGACACTAACATAGAGCCTGCATTTTCAGAATATATTGTAACCTTTTCCCTTTTTAAACTTTCAATTTTTACATTTCTAAGCTTTTTTCTTTTACCATTGACTGTCAAAGTGGCAGTTGTCTGCTGATCTCCACACACACAGGTGTAATCTCCAGTGTCCTCCACATCCAGCTCCTGAATAATCAGCTTTGCAACAACACCATCTTGACTGATTTTGTATTTGCTGCTGGCTTTGAGCACCTCCTGCCCTTTCTTCCACTCCACCACAGCAGGTTTAGTCAGCTCACAGTGTAGAGCAGCTGTCTCATTTTCTACAGCTTCGAGGTCCTTCAGGTCTTTTTTGAATTCTGGAGGCAGTGCTGAAGAGTAAAAGAATTACCACAGAGAGAGTGAATATTCCTTAAAAAGCAGCTAGATGAGGTCCTGGGGGAGAGGATGCATGACGTGCTACTGAGCCCTGATCCAGGTCAGTGGAACACAATGGAAAAAATCTCCCTCATTTTCCCTTCCTCTGCATCAGGGCAAGGAAAGTGAGAAGGACCAGCACAGCTGAGGAGGAAAAAAACAACAGGGAACTCTTTCCAGTTCTAACAGAAAAAGGAAGCACATAAGCCAAGCCCAAAGGAACACAAAAGCACAAGAAAACAGAAAGTGAATAATGGGAACAGATCATAGCAGTGGAGACTTGGGCAGATCTAGGGTTTGGAGGGCCTTAGTCCCAAGGGTTACTTTACCATGCACTGTCAAGGTAGCTGTGGTGCTCTTCTCTCCACATACACAGGTATAATCCCCAGCATCATTCGAGTCTAAATGGTGAACTACCAGCTCCACAACACAGCCTTCCTGTCTCATGCTGTACTTGTTGTCTGGGGTGAGGATGTGATGTCCCTTCTTCCACTGAACACGGGCAGATGCCTTGCTGAGCTCACAGTGCAAAGTGGTCATTCCACCTTCCACAGCTTCCTTGCTCGTCATTTCTTCTTGGAAAAATGGAGGCACAGCTGAAGGGTGCAGGTAAAAAGTATTACAAACTGAGGATATCTCCAGGGATGGGTGAAAGTAGGAAGTGACAGGAAAGTTGTGATGGTTATGGAAGGGTGAGCATCAGAAGCAAAGAGGAAAGAGAAATGAAAACATCCTACTGGGACTATATACCCTAATCCTTTTGGTTTCATGCTGGCTTCCTACTAGCAAAATTGCACTGTCCTCAAGAGATTTACACCCGCATTCTGCATGTTTGCATGTCAAAAGAATTAAGAATATAATCTCTGAGCTCCTTAGTTCTCATATGATTTAGAGTCTTCCACAAACTTCAGGTCTTCGTACTCTCTTTTCCTACTTACAGAGCTGCCCTGCTGAGCTCTGAGTGATGACAAAGCTCCTTACTCATCATCTCTCCTTCTTCCTTGAGATACCCTTGAAAAGATGCAGCCAGGGCTCACAGATTCTTCTCGTCCCCAAAGAAAACCCCCAGATGCTGATTCCCAGCCTGTCTTCTTGTCTCAGAACATATTTTCCCCACTGAACACAATTCTAGTACCCATTGCAAGTTGTGTCCTTGGAATAAATTTGGTGACCTTAAAGTATGTCTCTCTAATACCTAGGTGGGATAATGGGATATTCCTCCTGGTTAACAAGGTTGGATACCTCAGATCTCAGATTTAGTGTCTCACTCCATAGCAGTGCAGCTAAGTTAAAACATCCAGGCTAGAAACTAGGTTTGTTCTCCTGGATTTGGCACATTTCCCATCTCCAGCAGTGTTCAGCTGAAACACCACTTTCGTTTGCACAGCAACTGGTTCTTGCAACAAAATAAGAGCAGGAGGAGGTCACAGAAAGAACTTATTCTTTCCTGCTTAGAAAATCTGTCTCCCAGTGCAAATCTATCAATTAGGACAGAGGTTATGGGCACAAAACCCAACAGAAACATAACTCAGGATAGAAGAAATTGTAACTAATACAGTCATATTCTGGATACTGCTTTTTATATGCTATACTGCAATAAAATGGCAGGTATTAGGAATGCCAGAAAGGAATGGCAAGGAATAAACACATTTGTGTTCTAGAGAATAAATGCAGGGTGGGAAAGACAAAAAAATAGTGGATTTCTATGCTAGGAAAGGAATGCCAGAAGGGAAAGATGAAAGGATAGCAGATTTGTGCTTAAGGAAAGGAAAAGACAAAAGGACAGCACAGAAAAATGCAGGGAGGTATTTTCCAATATACACAGCCTGCAGGTCATCAAAGGCAGGGAATGCTTTCAAGTGAATGGAACTTCAGTTAATATGTATGATCAAACAGCCATGGAAAACTGAACACCTTATAGCAGAGGACAGACTTTTCCAGTTAGGAAATAGAAGGTCAAGATGGTTTTTACCCTGTACTGTTAAGACAGCCGTGGTCTGGAACTCTCCACACACACAGGTGTAATCTCCTGCATCCTCCTCAGCTACTCCATGGATCACCAGCTCTGCCTTTGTCCCTTCCTGCCTCAATTTGTATTTCTCACTCGCTTTGAGAATCCTCTGGTTCTTCCACCACTCCACTGGAGCAGCCTTGGTGAGCTCACAGTGCAGGGACACTTCTCCACCTTCCTTTGCTTCCTTGTTCTTTAGTTCCTCCTTAAAGAGCGGTGGCAGAGCTGAGGGATGCAATGTGGACAGATGATCACCACAAAACCAGAATTGAAGTCCTAATTTCTTTTTCATGCTTGGGATTATTCCCCCTCATGCCTCTCTTTTCCAGCCTATCATAAACATACTTAGCCAAGTTCAGAAACTCTGAGCATCCCTCTTCAAGTGTGATGTGGTTTCATTTACCATAAGGGACCAGTTCCCTGGGTGTCTGTTATTTTTTGTGGTGGAAGAAGAATAAAGATCCAGATCTTGGGTCAACAGCACTCAAAAATAACACTGCTGGATACAGCACTATTTTACCTACACAAGTATGATTTAGTGAAGGTTGGTATTGTTATTTTCTGAGTTGTTTTCACTAAAAACTTACAGACCCACTGACAGAAAATCAGTCAGATTTCAAAATAAAACTACTTCTAGTTTTAAATTGAAGTTTCAGGTTCTACCTATTTCCCATTTTCGAAATCAAAACTTAAAGACAGAGCAACCTACAGGAAACAACCTTCATGAAAACTAGTTCTTAACATTTACCCACAAATGTGCCTTGTGTACAACTACTGTATAAGGGTACAGAATACAAACAGTACTCCCCAAATGCCCCAGAAAAGGCACATGTCTCAGAAAAGAAAGTCTGTGTCTCAGAAAAGCCTGAGGGGAGGGTCAGAAGTTTTTGGAAATAGCTGGAGGGGACATGACTGGGTCTCTTTGAGCAAGTTGCTCATAGCCAAGGACTGCTACTCCATTAGCAGTTACTCACTGACTTTCTCAGTGAGGAATGAGCTACACACAGAATGAAGAGAAAGGGAAAAAAACAAAGTTACTGACCTAGGACAGAAACAGCTGAATTTCATATTGATGTCTATCTACAGAGCTATTTAATAAATTTAATAAGGTCTTTTTACCATGAACTGTTAAAGTTGCTGTTGTCTTCTGATCACCACACACACAGGTGTAATCTCCAGCATCTTTCACTTCTAGGTCATGAATGACCAGCTCTGCAGTGGTGTCAGTCTGCCTCATTTGATACTTGTCACTTGCTTTGAGCACTTTGGACCCTATTTTCCACTGTACTGGAGCTGCTTTGGTTAATTCACAATGCAGAGAGGCAGATGCTCCTTCTTGGACTTCTTCATTCTTCAGTTCCTCCTTGAAAAGCACTGGCAGGGCTGGGAATGGAAAGTCAATAGATAGTGCATTTAAACTAGGAACTTTGCTTTTGCCATCAGTGTCATGAATTCTCAACTGAAGTTCAAATCTGGTCAAGACTTTAGTCATTGAGGTTCAGGTTATCACTACAATGACCTGGAAAACTAAATTCAGCAGAGACAAGAAAAGAAATGTTGAGCTGACAGGTGAAAGTACAACAGGTTGGATGGATTCAAGCTGCAGTCTGAAGAATTTATCACAGGCCCACCCTCCATGGGGGCAGGACATCTCAGCAGGTCTAACAGGAGCATATCTTAGGCACCAATCCCTTAAATTTACAACAAAGCATTTTGTCTGCATGGAGAAACAGTCACACCCACATCTCCCTTTTCAGGAGTAACAGACCAAAATTAAATGTCAGAACGAGAAGTTCTCCTTTACTGAACACAAATGAATTCCCAGGAAAAAGCTGCCAGGTGAACACTTCATACAGCACCAGTGTGTTTCAGAGAAACAAACAATGAACAGTCATCTGCAAGATGAATTTACCATTTACTGTCAGAGAAGCCGTGGTGTGCTGGTCTCCACACACACAGGTGTAATCTCCTGCATCCTGCAGCTCTAGATCCTGAATTTCCAGCTCAGCAAGGGCATTATCCTGCCTCAGGATATATTTTTCACTTGCCCTGAGTATTTTGTTTCCTTTCTTCCATGAGACAGCTGCAGCCTTGGTCAGCACGCAGCGCAGAGTGGCTGTTTGGCTTTCCGTGGCTTGCAGGTCCTTCAGTTCTTCTTTGAAAAGTGCAGGCAGGGCTGAAGGTCACAAAACGGACAGAGGACATTAAAAATGACACAGGGTACACAGGTGATGATGGTGATGGTACAGAAACAATGTTTTAGGGTGGAAAGAAGTTTCCTTTCCCCATAATTCTGCGACATCAGACAAACCACTAGACAGAAACAGAAAAGCAGCCTGGATGCAACCAGGTCTTGGAATCAGCTTACAAATGAAAAAAAAAAACAACGAACAACAAATTCAGCCACAGGTGAACACAAAATAGGGATGAGCTGGTGGAGAAAAACACAATAATACATATAAATAGATATAGATGCTTTTTACCATGCACTGTCAAGGCAGCTGTTGTCTCCTGTTCTCCACACACACAAGTGTATTCTCCAGCATCTTTGAGTTCTACCTCCTGGATAAGCAGCTTCATGACCGTGCCCTCCTGTCTCATTTTGTACTTGTCGCTGGCTTTGAGCAAACTGCTTCCCTTTCTCCACTCTACTGGAGCAACCTTGGTCAACTCACAGCGCAGAGCGGCTGCTTGACCTTCTGTTGCCTCCTGGTCCTTCAGGCTTTCCTTGATGCGTGCAGGCAACGCTGAGGGGGCAATGGACAGAGGGTTAACATGGAGCAGCACACAGCCTCCTGGTCAGGGACACGGGGAGGGAGAAGGATAGATGAGGGCAACAGTGGAGAGCTGTCTTTGGGCCTGATCTCATGTCCACTTTAAGGGTTAGGCCTTAAAGCCACTTTGTACAAGGAACTGGGGTGAAAGGTTTTCTCTTAAATCACAAAATGCAAATTAATTCCCATGATGGTGACAGTCAGACTCAGAGGAACTACGTAGATATAAGAATGAACATGAAGAAAAAATAAATATTACAAACATAAGCTCAATAATGAGGATGTCTAGATGAAACTGGTTATTACCATGTATGGTTAAGGAAGCTGTGGACTGCTCATCCCCACACACACAGGTATAGTCACCAGCATCACTCTCATTCAGATCATGGATGACCAGTTCTGCAGTGACATCCTTCTGCCTCATTTTGTATTTCTCGCTAGGTTTGAGTACTCTGTGTCCTTTTTTCCACTCCACTGAAGCAGTCTTGGTCAGCTCACAGTGCAGAGTAACTACTTCACCCTCCATGGCCTCCTCATTTCTTAACTCTTCTTTGAAGAGAGCAGGAAGGGCTGAGAAACAGAGGAGCAAACATTTTCATGACAAACAGTTCTCGGCCACCAAAGCAAATGAACCTGGTGTTTACCAGTATCTATCTGTGCCTAGGAATGGACACAAGGATCATCTCACAGAAGGAGGATACTAATTTGTATCATAGACACAAAAGGATCTTATATGGTGGTAAATTTGCTGATTGGTTTAGAGATGTAGGGAGAATAAACAGCAGGAATGAGAAAAATTCATATATAGTCAAAACTGTAAATTGATACAGCAGGTTACACTGAGATCAGGCAAAAAAGCTCAAGGGAAAAATGAAAAGGTTTTCCTAGAGGTGTTAAGGATGCCTACAGACCTAGCCCCAGAGTTAGAATGACAGCAGAACCAGAGACTTCTGGAAAGTGCCTGGGTATCAATAAAAAGCAAAAAGGACAATGTCTCCATTGTGGAAATCCGCTGTAAGACCTTCACACCAGGAAGTTCAGGTGAATCCTAACACCCCATCCCTTTTGAACAACTGATAGGATCATTCAGAGCAGAGCAATGTGGTAATATGTACTGTGGGAGCAGTAGGATGGGACAATGTCTGCCAAGTCTTTGGAATGGGATGGGAATCATTTTTTGATATAGAATAGATATAGAAGAAAGGAGAGGAGAATCACCAATTCCTGACTCTGACCAGCAAGAAATAAATATTTGAGAATACAGATGTGGAGGATAATTGAGCAGACATCAATAATGAAGCAGGAGAGCTCATGGTTTTTAGGACAAATAATGATGGAGAAGAGCAAAAGGGAATTCTGTAGGCAACAAGAAAGAAAGCTTCAATAGTTCCAGAATTATTACTTATGATCAAGCAGAAATATACTTAAAGGACAAGGTAGTTTAAGAGAGTGGAAAACTTCTCAAAGAAACAATGTTAAGGGGATAATTACAGAGACTATATCACTCCAAGGATCATCAGGAAGAGCCTGCCTAAATCACAAATTCTTAAATGTCCTGAAACTCAAGAGACCTATAAAATACAGGAGGTTTAGCTGAGTGTAAAAGGAGTATTACAGAAAGTAGGAGCTAAAGCAGGAAGGCCAGGATCCCTGCATGTCTCAGGAAGGTCAAGGGCAGTTCCCCTTTCCTGGAATCTGTCACCTCATGGACAAGAGACCAAAGGCTGAAAGGTAATCTGCAAAATGATGCTGATATCAAATGTCTCCAGACACAACTGTCAGTATTTGCATCCAGCAACTGGGTGGTGAGATCACTACTCCAGGAGCTTTCCATTTCCTCTCCTCATGGTTCAGCTTGAGGGTCTTGGCAATATCTGAATATTAGCATGCAAATCCCAGGACACCTGGTCAGCCTGAACTAAAAAGTAGCAGAAATAATACAACGAAATTCTGTAGGCAGATTAGAAGAAAAACAACGAGGGAGAAGTTGGACTACCAACTTCCAGGAATGTAGGTTGATGGTAGGTGACATAGGGAGAGCTGAAGTGTTTAGTTCCTTTTTCTTCTTTAATATTAAAAGTTAATGATAGCTAAGAAAGTAATAGGAATTCTGGCTAGGATAAGAAAACAACAGATTAGAGAACATATAAATAAGCTGGATATTTTCAAAACACCTTGGTGAGATAAAATTTGTCATGGAATACTTAAGGCACAGGCTCATCCAGTAACAGACATTACCAGTTACACTGGAGAAATCAAAGAGAATGGGTGATGCTCCACAAGGGTAGGGAAAAAAAAAGGGAACTCAGAGATGGCAAATGTCACACAGATTGAAATGCACACAGTTAGTTCTCACCATGTAAACTAGGAGTTTACGTTGCCCAGAAAGTCAAGAAAGATCCAGACAAAGTCAATGGACCCAACGGAGCTACCTGCACACCAAGTGTGTCAGCTACACAGTGAACTGGATGTCTCCCTGGCTTCCATTTATTAGATAACAGTGGGAATTTAGGAACACTCGTCAGTCTTGACCTCCAGGCTGAATTCCATTTACAGTGCTTGTCTTGGAAAAAGGGAGAAGAGGGGAGGGGCAGAGAGAGAACCCAAGAGAGTATGGCCATTCCAGTTCAGCTTTAATTCTCTGAAAAATGTTATAGCAATACACATGGACTTGCCAACAGCTTTTCTCTTCGTGAAGGAGTGGATCAGTGTAATTTTTCTTGATTTAGGTTAATAAGCTTCACTGATAGACACAATATATGCTGTACATTTTTATTTTAATAAAGCTCTGAATTAGGTATAGGTGGCACTGTGGCAGGAAGCACCACCAGTTTGGAATCCACAGTCAAAGAATGACAATTCAACTGTGATTTACACTGACAATGAAAGAATGAGTTGAGCAGAGTTCCTCAGTACCCTGGAGCCCAGTATTATTCTTTTAGTGAATTTTCTTTAGTGACTTGAACAACGAAATGCAGAGTAGTCATTAACCTTGCATTTGGCCTCAAGCTGGGAAGAGAGAGAAGCTGAAAGCACTTTGTTAAACAGGATTAGGATATAGAAGATCTTGATGAAGCAGTGGTGAAAAAATAGGCTACAATTCAGCAAGAGCAGGTGTAAAATACTATATTTAGGAATAATCAACAACCCAAACACAAGATGGGGAACAATAAGCTGCAGATCTTCAGGGAGATATTTGGGTTGTAACCCCAAAAGGGATCATGGAGAAAATGCAAGTCAAAAATGCAATTCTGATGTGAATAAAGTCAACGTTCTAATAGGGATATATAAAATGGAGAGTCTTATACAAGACACATGAAGCCCTTTCATCCTACTTCAGTCTGGCAAAGCCTCAGATGGGGCACTGTAGTCTGCTTTTGGCACATCTAGAAAGATGTGGATTAGCTGAAGATGGTCCAGAAAGCAAAAAATATGAGCTGAAGTCTAGAAAATATGACCTATGGAGATACACTGAAGGGATTGAAGGTGCTTAGTTCAGAAAAAAAGAAGGCAGAAAAGAGGCATGATGTAAGTTTTAAAATCTTTCACAGAGAGCAAAGTTGCAAACATTTCTCCATTTCTACAGGATATGGAACAAGATGTAATGACTTAAACCAACTCAAGAAAGACTTTTGTTGAAATTAGGAAGAACTTTCTGGCAGTATTGATGGCTAGGCTGTAGAATGAGTGTCCAGGGGAACTGCAAATTCTTCAGAACTGGAGTGAGGTTAGGTAAACATGATGGTGTCTTGGGGCTCAAGGATGGACTAGATGAGCTGTAGAGATTCTTTCCAATTCTATTTTCCATGATTAAATTGGAAGTTCAGGACTGAAGCCATTTTGCTTTATTGGTAGCTATCAAGATGAAAAAGTCTGGACAGTAATAAGAAACCAACCCGTTGACCTACTGAATTTCCAGGCAAGAAAGATGGTGCAACTACTTGCAACTGGCCCATGTTAGTAGTGGAAATAAAGTTTTCTCTCTTCTAGGTGAAGCTGCAGATGAATTTGACTGAGGAACATGAAGTACTCTCATACTAAAATACTGTCTGTTCTGCAATACCAGAATACAAATCTACATCATCCTTGGTCAGAGTTATATTAAAAAAAAAAAAAGTTGCATTCAATCAAGTTTTGTGTGTAGAATTATGAATGTTCCTGCTGCTCCATCTCTCTAGGGTCAAGGGAAAAAGTAAATAAAATGGGACAAGGAATGCAAGCACATGGAACCCTTCAGTCTGCAGTGTGGTACAGAGCAGTACAGCCATGCACCAACGTGAGAAAGGAGAAGGACAAAGTGAAAATGTTAGTGTAATCAATGGAACTGCAATTCTAGTTAGACAAAAATCACAATAAAACCAAGAAAATCCATTACTGACAGAATTAATGATGGCAAGATTAGATAAAGAACTCGTTGTGGGTCAATACTGAGGCTTTCAGAGGAAACGGGAGAAACATCACACCAAAACGTCTCATTTCTCTTTTCTTTACCATGCACTGTCAGTGCTGCAGTGGTCTTCTCATCTCCACACACACAGGTGTACTCCCCAGCATCCTTGACTTCTAAAGCATGGATCAGCAGTAGTGCTGTAGTACCTTCCTGTCTCATCGTGTATTTTTCACTCGATTTGAGCACTTTGTGTTTCTTCTTCCACTCCACAAAGGCAGCCCTAGATAGCTCACATTGTAGCGTGGCTGTTCCACCTTCTGTGGCTTCTTCATTCTTCATCTCTTTCTTGAAGTGTGCAGGCAAGGCTGAGGAGTTCAAAATGAGCAGAATGTATGACCATGGCAGCTATTGAAGTAACAATTTCTCTGTGGTCTGTCAACCACGTGTGACAACCGAAGCCTTCCCTAATAAAGTAGGATTGATAATCACTCTGGGACCCTTAAAACAGAGACTTTGGAAAGCTGGAAATCACCTTATTGAGAAGTCAGAGCTTTTTAATGGTGTGGTTTATGGCATGACATGGAGAACCCACTAGACTCAACTTCTTCAGAGTCTGCAAGACCGAGCCCTACCTTACTTTGGGTATCACCTACCCCAGTGGAAACCTAACTAGAGTGTCTAAGTTCTACCACAATGAAAATCATTACTGAAAAGTTCATAAATGAAACTATATCTGAGGCATCAATCTCATTTTTCCATGAGATTTCTCCTCAGGTAGTGGTCTACCAGAACTCAACCACCAGATTACTCTGAAGCACTGAAAACTGTATCAAAAAGATCTCATTGCCAAATTGTAATACCCTCAACTTTAGGATTGTAGCATCTTTACAACCAAGACCACAACAATATGGTTTTCCTTTTTTTTATCAACTACTGAACACGAGCAAAGAAATGAGTTAATACCAAGAAGAACATCTGAAATTTTTGCAACGAACCCCTGGTCTGGGCCTGATCCTGACCAGTACATTCAGGCATTTATGTCCATGTCCAATCACATATTGCTAAAATCATCAGAAGTGGGGGCTGCAATTTCAAAGCTGGTACTACCGTGCTCTTAAAAAATAACCAGCTGGTTGAAAAGAATCCCCTTAAATGGTTCTATTTTTCTTATATGTATTTATATATAAATATTACCATTCACTTTTAGCTTAGCAGTGGTTTTCTGCTCTCCATAACAGCATGTGTAATCTCCAGCATCTGTCAGCTCTAAATCGTGGATCACCAGCTCTGCAATTGTCCCCTCACATCTCATGGTGAACTTGTCATTTGGCTCCAGGGCTCTGTCTCCTTTCCTCCATCCCACGGCAGCTGTAGGTTTGTTCAGTTCACAGCAGAAAGTGGCTGTGCCCTCTTCTGTGGCTTCCATGTTCTTCAGCTCTTTTTTAAAATGTGGAGGAAGGGCTGAAGATCACAGGTGAAGAGAAAAACACTGCGTCTTGACTGCTCCACTGGATTAAAACCCTTTAATCTCTAAAAGTTTTAGACTATGTAGTACCTAAGAGGCAAATGATGATTTCAGGGACATCCCTGCCTTACACTTTGCAACACACCACGCTCAGAATGTCACAACTGATTTGGAAATCAGGGTTGTAAAACTATAATTTCGCTACTGGAAGGTATGCTCTAAAGGCATTTTAAGATATAACAACAGAAAGCTGAACCCAAGATATGAAGGAACTATAGCTCTGTCTTAAGATCAGACAAACAGTTAAAATGAACAAGGGTATTTAAAATTCCAGGCTGCAATGGGTCATTCTCACCTGCCTTTCTCAGCTGTTATCCTAACAGAGCAACTTTCAACTCCACTGAAAGAAAAACAAGTGAACTCTCAGTGATAAGCCTAGGGAGATGAATTGATGGAAATACTGAAAGTGCTATTTATGACTTCCCCTTGGTCTTCATCAGCTGCTTCCAGGTCCCATTAACATGAAAGAACAGGGACAGAAAAGATTCTATGGTGCTATTTCTCAGTCCTGAGAGAAGGACTTTCAATAAAAGGTACTCCCAGATACAGTTGTCATAACAATTTAAGATAATAGCTGGGATTAAGACCAGCTAGTGATCCTGCATGAGATCACAGAGGAAAAAGCAGAAAATCCCTATTAAACTTAAATATTTTACCATGCACCGTCAGGGATGCAGTTGTCGTCTTGTCTCCGCACACACATGTGTAATCTCCTGCATCTTGTTCCTCCAGGCTATGGATTGTCAGCTCAGCAATGGTGTCCTTCAGCCTCATTTTGTACTTCTCGTTAGGCGTGAGCACCTTTTGCCCTTTCCTCCACCCCACTGAGGTGGGTTTGGTTAGCTCACACTGCAGAACAGCCGTTCCGTTTTCTGTGGCTTCCACATTGACAAGTTCTGTTTTGAACAGTGCAGGCAAGGCTACAGGGTGTAATATAAACAGAGAGTACATCAAAACCCTTAACCAGACCTTGAGGAAATTAGAACTAGGTCCTGAGGCCAGTCCTTCACTATTACAGGAAAAAAAAAAAAAAGAATAATAGAATTTTTTGAGTTGGAAGGGACCTTAAAGATCATCTAGTTTAAACTTCCCTGCATGGGCAGGGAAACTTCCCACTAGACCAGGCTGCTCCAAGCCCCATCCAACCTGGCCTTCAACACTTCCAGGGATGGGGCAGCCACAACTGCTCTTGAGCTATCTGGGCCAATGTCTCACCACCCTCACATATAGCCTTGAAAACTGTGTCTATTAGAAAACTACTTCAGGACCTCACAATTGCCACCGTGACCTGCCTTTAATGTTGACTTCTGCAGCACATTCATAATTCCCCAGCTGATTCCAGTAGTCCTCCCTACCTATTTCAATATTAAATCATCCACCTTGGACATCAATGACTTGACTTTTCATTGAAAGCCATTGCCCCAGATGACAGCACTGCTGGCTGGAGATCTCTACACTTCCTGACACCATAATTAATCTTTCTTGTTCAGAAAAAAAAAATAATAAAAAAATCATTTAACTTCAAGTGTACCTTTAAGCCCTGATTTTCAAGGACATAATGGCTCTAATATCAGGAATAGAGAGTTTTTTCTAGCAGCATTCAGCAAGTTGCCTTGTGCTGTGCCACCAAAGTAAAAAAGAAGTGACTTGCACAGGGAGGAACATGTCAGAGGAGGGGAGGAACCTCCAGCTGGGAGAACAAAGAGGCAGTAAAAGTGTGCAGAAAATCTGAGAAGAGAGTTTTGCCTCCACAGTTTTGCCCCTGTCTTTAGCAGCATCTTATCCTTAAGATACATGTCAAATAAAACCTATTCTTCCATCTGTTTGAACTATATATGAACTGCCCAACAACCAAAGCTTGTTGCTGTTCCCCACGGCAGAGGCAGGGACAAAACCTGTCCCATTACTCCCTAAATCAGGACCTGCAGTGTAATGGTATGTTTGGGGTTCTTTTTGCTTGGAAATTACTATTTCCTCAGCAAAATAGATCACTGTCCCACAAAGGAGAAGGCTCATTCCTTCAAGTTAAGCACCGAAATCTGCTGGCATCAGTGGGATGTAAGGACAAGGTTGCTGCTGGAGGTCTGCCTGCTTTTGGCCTTATGTACATGTGTCTTTTTCATTTTTAAAAAGTGAAAGCTAAGATGATAAATTCTCACAACTCTCCTTTGCTACAAAGCCACCAGTTTCAAACTGACAGACAGTGGGAGATGGATGAAACACAGCCAGCAAAGCAGGAAAATGCTGAATTAAAACATCAAAGCAAGTGGGAAAGAGACCTCTGAGAGGAAAGGGATCTCCCCAAGATACTGCTATCATAGCAGAGAATGGCTTTTTACCATGGACTGTCAAGACAGCTGAGGTCTTCTGATCTCCACACACACAGGTGTATTCTCCTGTATCTTCCACCACCAGATCTCGGATCAGCAGCTCTGCAGCAGTACCTTCTTGCCTCATCCTGTACTTATCACTCTGCTTGAGAGTCTTGTCCCCTTTTTTCCACTCCACCGGGACACCGACCTTGCTCAGCTCGCAGTGCAGCGTGGCTGTTGCACCATCTGTGGCTTCTCTGTTCTTCAGTCCCTCTTTGAAAAATGCTGGCAAAGCTGAAGGACAGCAACATGAGCAGTGAGATGCAATTCCCTGAAGAGTTTAAATTAACCATGGATGTTTCATTTTCCTTTTACCTCTTATCTTGACCTGATTTATCAATACAAGAACATAGATTCTCAATAGTCTCCACGAATCAGTATGAGGCAAGAAAAGTCATCACCAGGAAAGGATTCAATACTTGCAGTAATCCATACAGATATTTTGCACATACTCAGAGTCACAGATCAATACAGACAGAAGAAGAAAACCCAATTTTTCCCTGGGAAATTTCAAGCAAAAAAAATTTTGAAATTTCTGGAAAAAGTTGGTTTCCTTATGTGACTTTGAAAACTACAATAGGAGGGTTTTTGCTACGTTTGCACACATTTAAGCAAATGAAAATACATTGTGCATTAAAACTGAAAGGCTGGAGTCTCATTCTAAATGTCAGTTTGAAATGAAATTGGTCATTTCAATACATGGTGGGAAAACAAGCATTTTCACCTGAACTGGCATATCTTTTTGAACATGCTAGTTGCAGTAAAAATCAAAGTTTTCCCTGGGAACAGTCGTTCCTTAGAAGATTTGGGCTTGTTTTACACAGGAAAGCAACTGAACACAATGACAACTGGCCCATGTGTATAAAAGCACTTTTTTGTGCCAGGAATGGGGTATGGGAATAAGATTCCAAGGAAGAACCTAACCTTTGGGAACATTATGAAACCTTAAAATCCCTAAGCCATAGTCCCTTCAAGGCAACCCATTTTATTGGGCTTGAGCACAGTGGGGAGTCAAATAAAGGAACTTTCAAGGTCCTTTAACTGATGGGCCTTAATGGAACTCCTTGTGCCACACACCCTGGCTGCACTGACACCACTGGCAGCACCACTGGTACCAGTAAGCTGTGGATAAGGGTCTGGCAGAAGCAAGGAGATGGTAGGGTAGCCAGATGTCTGTCCAAATGACCAGAGAGAAAACAGGAGAGTTACTTTTAGCATGTGTCTGGTTTTGTTTGTTTTACCATGCACTGTTAAAACTGCCATAGTCTGCTGGTCTCCGCACACACAGGAATAATTCCCAGCATCCGTCGTGTCTAGATTTTGGATTATAAGCTCAGCAACGACACCTTCACGTTTCATTTTATACTTGTCACTCGATTTGAGGGTCTTGAAGCCCTTCTTCCACTCCACGCTAGCAGCAGCCTTGTTCAGCTCACAGTGCAGAGAGACACTTTTACCTTCTGTAGCTTCTTCATCTGTCAGTTCTTTGGTGAAAAGAGCAGGCAGGACTGCAGAGTAAATGCAACAGGGACATGGCATCAAAGCTGAGAAAGCCTGACCCATCATCTACTCACTCTTTCCTCTTCTCTCCCTGAACCTGCATGTCACTTAAGCCACAAGACCTTCTTCACATGCCAGGATTTTGTTCCAATCTCTAAGATTTCAAAAGAGATATCAGTCTGATTTTTATTTTTTTTTGTCCTCACACCCTAAAACTTGCTTTAAAAGCCAGTCTGCCTATCTGCAAATTTAGTTGACAAACCATCTGTCTTTTGCTTTATACACCATAAAATCAAAGGGGTAAAAGTAGAGATATTTCAACATGAGACCCAGAGCATTTTGTTTCCCTTCAGGAAAACAGGAGCTCTACAGAAGTGCCTGACTCATGGCATTGTCTGTATTTTTATAAATAGAATACCTTAAAACAGAAAAGATACATTCCTGCTGTCAGCTTTCTGCAGAGATAAAGCATAGGCTTGGGAAGAGTTAAACCCAAATTGTTAAAAAAGGGCAGGGAATAGCAGGAGCATTATGAGGCAATTTTTCATTAAGTCCCTGTGTAGCATCACACATCGATGAAAACTTGTTCCTCTGAGGAATAACAAGTGCCATAGTCTAAGTTACAAGAAGTAAATATTATTCCCACTTTTAGGGCAATCCCTAGGGGAAAACTTATAAACAAGCAGCTGTACTGGACTAGGGAGGTTGTGCTGAGCTGGGGACCTGTGCTCCACATGTCAATTCAAACATAGCTCCTAGGAAGACAAACAGCACATCAAGAGGGCATCAGGTGAATGGAGAGAGAGACACGGAAAACGAGATAGAAAAATGAATCAGCTGGAGGGAGAATGCAAAATATGCAGGGACCAGATGAAAGAGGAGAAAAAGAGGAAGAAGGTTTACTTGGGGCACGTGCTGAGAATTTCTTTTTACCATTTACTGTCAAGGCAGCCGTAGTCTGTTGATCTCCACACACACAGCTGTAATCCCCGGTGTCTGCCAAATCCAAATCCCGAATTGTCAGCTCCACAAAGGGGCCTTCCTGCTCTATTTTGTATTTCTCACTTGGCTTGAGAACTTTATTGCCCTTCCTCCACTCCACCAGGGCCGATTTGCTCAGTTTACAGTGCAAAGTGACTGCCTCCCCCTCTGTGGCTTCCTTGTTCAGCAGTTCTTCTTGGAAGAGGATAGGCAAGGCTGAAGGATGCAATACCAACAGAGAAGGAATCAGCACTAGATGGAAATGAACTAGACTCTGCTGTGAGTTGCAGGGCTGCAGTGTATACATTTAACCAAAATGCATTCCTGCTAGGTGGGCAGAGTTGAAAGGGGGGTAAAACCTTCTAGAGTAGAGAGAAATTGTGCTGAAAAGGACAAGGAATATTCCCTAATATGGCAACTCTGGCAGAGAAGACATTAAACCTCTAAGAAATCACACTGACCAAGCTTCAGATGACCAGAAAATGCTGTCAAATATGCTACATTTGGGGCTTAATGACAAATACGGGTAGAACGGTTACCATTCACTCTCAAAGCAGCTGTTGTCTTCTGGTCTCCACACACACAGGTGTAGCTCCCAGCATCCGTCAAGTCCAGGTCTTGGATTACCAGCTCAACAAAACGCCCTTCTTGCCTCATTTTGTACTTGCTGTCGGGCACCAGCACCTTCCCATCCTTCCTCCACTCCACCAAGCCCACCTGGCTCAGCTCGCACTGCAGCGTGGCCGTCCCGCTCTCCGTGCCCTCCTCGTTCTTCAGTTCTTGTTTGAAACGGACTGGCAGGGCTGAGAGATGCAGAACAAAAGGGGTTGCAACCCAAGGGCCTGCCCAGCACCTCTGCTCTGAGGCTGAATTGTGATTTATCACGTGACTACCCAAGCCTTATTCCCACACCCTTATCCTTAAACTTATCCTGCCTTTTTTTTTTTTTTTTTTGTGGCTGATAAAAATAATTCTCTAATAAATTGTTCCGTGTGTGTGATCTTGATTGGGATCATGCATATTAATGACAAACATCCTCATCATTAAAGGTGATGAACCCTGCTCAACAGAAAATCCCAAGGAATCTTATGTTTTCATAGTAATCCAGGAAAACACCCGTGCACATGAGCACCCTTCACTTGAGGAAAGGTGAGAAGACAATACAACACACACACACACCGTTGGGTATAATGAAAGCTGATCATGGAGGGACACTGGGGAAAGGAGTGACATGGCAACATGAAAAAGTGGAAGGATGAAAAAAGTAGAAGCAGGATATGAGGTAGGAGTTGTGAGGGAATATACATACAGGAGGAGGGAAGAGATGGACAACAACGTTTCAGAGTTTTGTGGGTTATTTCTGACTTTTTTACCATTCACTGCTAAGGCTGCTGTGGTTTTTTGGTTCCCCACAACACATGTATAGTCTCCAGCATCCTTTGGGTCCAGGTCATGGATCAGAAGCTCAGTCACCTCGCCCTCCTGCCTCATCCTGTACTTGTTACTTGGCCGAAGAAGAGTGTGCCCCTTCCTCCACTCCACGGGGGCCTCTCTGCTCAGCTGGCATCTCAGGGTGGCCATCCCACCTTCCACAGCTTCCACACTCTTCAGCTCTTCCTTGATGAGCACAGACATGGCTGAGGAATGAAGTGTTCTCATTTTATTTCAGAAGTATCATTACCAACTGGCGACCTCACATGGGACTTAAAACCAAAACAAATTCTCTTGGCACAGCTAATAAGCCCTGACCTACCTGGACTTCCAGGACTCTACTTCCATTTACAATAGCACACCACGGGTTTGTGAGGAAATAAAAACAATTATTTTCCAATAATTAGAATATTGAAACAATTACCCTTCTGCTGCCCAAATGCTGTGGGCCACTGATGTGTGAAAAAGTTGCTGAATAAGCTCAAGAAAGAGCTGCATATTTTGTAACAAAATGTGTAACTGAGGCCCTTCTTACCTCCTGGCTTAGAGCTCAGACCAGCACCTCTGTTCGGAGCAGAAAGCAGAACACTTATTTCAGAGGAAAGGAAAGACATTTTGTTATCAAGGATAACTGATTGCTATGTTTTAGCATCACGTTATTGTCCTAGAAAACAAAGAACATTATGGACCCAGCCAGAGCTGCCTTTTGTATGCACTGATCCCTTTTTTTTTTTTCCTGAATGCTCACTGTAAATGTGCAGGAGTTAGCAGGACCATGGCAAGAACAACAACAACAAATGGTCACAAGCAGGTGTCTTATTCCTACCATGGATTTTGACTTGGGCTGTGGTCTGCTGGTCTCCAGTGTCACAGGTGTATCTTCCCGCATCTTCTGGCTCTGTATTATGAATCACCAGCTCTGCCACTGTCCCCTTCTGCTTCATTTCATATTTGGCACTTGCCTGGAGTGTGGCTTCTCCCTTCTTCCACACCACCGTGGCATCAGCTTTTGTGAGTTCACAGCGCAAGGAGACAGATTTCCCCTCTTCCATCTCTGTGTTCTCCAGGCCTTGTTTGAAAAGGACAGGCATAGCTAGAAAACAGAACCAGGGATCAGGAGATGCTCTCTTGTCCCATTATAGTAGTCACCCCTTAAAACCAGTTCTTTTCCAAATAAGCAGAGCAGCCCTGGGCCTTCTCTTGGCTATGAAACATCAAAGTGCCATGAGGCATCAGAGTGACTCTGCCTGGGAGCAGGAAGAAATTTCTCCCCCAGAAATCATTATCTCTTTGGGGCATGGGGACAAGTTTCTCTTGTCCTTATTAAGGACCCCATCAGAGTTCTCTGGGCATCCTCACCTAATAAATTCCTTAACTCTTTCCTGCTTTCTGCTTCAACATATACTATCTTGCTACACTACTGAAGGTACCACATTTGTTTAAGGGCACTGGGAAGTGCAAGTGGCATCTGAGAGCCTTTAAAAAAGGATGTTTTGGAGAGTTTGGGATCAAAACATTAATCAGGGACTGGACTTGACTGATGTTCTTCTTCTGGTCCCTTGCTCCTGGTCTCCATCTCTAACTCCAGTCTTAATCCCAGCCACGTAAGGTACCTGATAGGTCAGAAACTACAGTATGTAGGGTGTAGAATATGAACCATTTGCACTTATTTTCTGTTCAGTGGCAAGTTACAGATTTAAAATCCCAAATACATATATATATATATACAGGTGCTTACAATATGCAATATTACCATTAAATTTTATGTATGAGTTTGTAGATGGCACTTCCTCAAAGTCCTGTGTTGTGTGGGTTTTTTTAAATAGAATATCTATTAAGCAATGCATTAAGAAATTGTGACACCATATGTAACTCTGCCTACCATTTACTTTCACCTGAGCAGTGGTCTTCTGTTCCCCAGAGCTGCAGCTATATTCCCCAGAGTCTATTGATCTGACATCTCGAATAATGAGCTCAGCCACAGTACCACACTGCTTAAATTCATATTTCTCACTAGCATAGAGGACAGTGTTTCCTTTCATCCATTTCACTGGGGTGTCAGGTTTGCTGAGCTCACAGGTCAGCTTGACTTGTTTTCCTTCTTTAGCTTCTTCATTTTGGAGCTCTTTCTTGAAAAGAACTGGGATTTCTGAAAAAGAACAGAACAAATGTTTAAGGAGGAAACATATGAGACTGGAAATAACTTTTTCCTTTGTGTTTCAGACCTTTCTATTCAGATAGAAAACCACAGGAAGAGAAAAGCACTCACAAACTATAAACAGAATCTTACAGCTCACATCTGTCTGCCAGCACTCTACAGAAGCAAAAAATATTTGAGATCAAATGCTTTTTAATTCCTTTTAACCACTACCTGTATTACTGAAGGTATTACAACTATTCCTGCTGTCATGATTAATATTATTGGGAGATGCTGCCCTGCTATTAATGACACAGTGTGTTGCAGTGTTGCAGATGGATGCTCAGAGCTGAAACAACATCACAAAAAACATGAAACTTCACTGAGATCAACTCGGACAGAACACAGAGGACACAGAAAAATGGCAAAGCACTTGTTGTCGTGATCAGCAGTATTGATTTCTCATTATTAAAAAAAAAAAACCCACACCATTTTTTTATCCAACATGAATACAGGCTTAAAAGCAGCACAGAGCAAGCACAGAGAGGAAAGCACAGCTGTACGTGGAGGGTCCTTGTGGAGATTCCTGTGGAGGCTCTGTCACAGCCTGGCATTCAAGGCTTTAAGGTGAACTAGTCTAGAGAAGGCACTTACTGGGATAAAAAAAACCCCTCAGCTGAAGTTTTTTCCCTTCAGGACATGATAAAATACTCCAATTTCTTCCTGACTTCTGCTGTCTCATGAATATTCTAATCAGCTACTGATCTGTGGTGCGGTTGCCCTGTGGCTGTTGAAAAACTAAAGCAAATTCTTCTGTTCTCCTTTGAGAGAACACACATTGGGTGCACTACTCCAGTAAATTTGGCTGCCTAAAGCAATCACCCAGGCAAATGTGGGAGTATGAGGGAGACCTCCTTGGAGAGAGCCATCAGTGGAGAGAGCTTCAGAAGATGATTCACCCTTTCTCTGCATTACCTCTTAGGCAGGTTGGATCTTCTACAGAGATGCCCATTGTCTTCTACAGACCCATTGCTCTCTTCTCCAGAGAGCTTCAGTGCTTAACTTTACAAAACCAGGTAGGAAGAAGGATTTTCTTATGTCACATTCTGTCACTTCTCTGGGTGCTGTTGTGTTGGTGCACACCACACACGTGACTTGATGAGAACCTCTCCTGCACTGTGGTGCAAAGACACGAGGTTCCTTTTCCGTTCAGTTCCACATTTTATCATTCCAACTTATTACTCTGACCTCAGTGTTAGATGATGAGTCAGGACCCCAACCATCACTCCAAGTGTTCTTACCCTTGACAGTAACAACCGCACTACTTTTAGCTGCTCCAGCCTCACACTCATATCTGCCACTGTCTCTTTCTTCTGCCCTGTGAATGACAAGCTTGGCTTCAAATCCCAACCGGCTGATGTTATACTTGGAAGAATTCCTAAGGCTCTTCCCGTCTTTGCACCACTTTACAGGAATGTCTGATTTGGAGGTTTCACAGTGAAGGATCACATCCTCTCCCTCAGTGACTTCAGTGTCAACCAGCTCCTTTGTGAAGATGCAGGGCTTCTCTAGAATCACATAAAAACCGTCTGAGATGTTTCACAAGAGGTTGGGATTTTCAGATCACAAGTAATCTGTGAGATTCACATCCAAGATTACTTGTATCAGAATTACAGGTCAAGGTTAGTACAAACAATTTGGTGATCATGGTTATGAAGCCCTCAGGCTGGCACCAGTCATGCCATAAAGTGTTGTTTAGTAAATACCTAACACCATCTAGAAGAAACTGAGAAGACATTGTCCCTGTTGAAGAATACAAATAAGAACTTTCTCACATCTGTCTAAAGGCAAACAAGCTGGGGACATGAGTTTCCTAAGCCCTTTTCCATGTGAGCTGATTAGTTTGAACCTTCTAACTGAACGTGGAAAAGTTAATTCTACGTGAAGTGAGTGAAGTTTCTCAAAACTAGTGATCTAGAGCAGGTCTCATCAGTCTGAATCCTCTAAAAACCAGGCATATAGTCCAGACTGGTCATGTTGGGTGTCTCTCTAGCCACTGGAAGATGAAAGACACATCCAGAGACCAGACATTCACTTCCAAAATAGGTCTTTAGCACAGAGAAGATGAGCTGCTCTGTGGAATTTCTCATCTTTCTACACAGCTTATAGAAGCTAAATATCCATAGCTGAATTGGCCAAGGTAGATCCTATTCCACCTAGCTTAATAATTTTTAATTAATAAAAATCCAATCAATCAGATGACCAGAACCTGTTTTTGGTACCATAGCATCACACCTTAGTGTTACCAAAAAGAGACAGCCTTTTGCAAATAAAAACCTTTCATTTGCCTTCAGAAAAAAATTCTGGGTGCATTTTTGTGCAATGGCAAAACTTGGAAAAATTTTGACCAAAAAAAAAATAAAATAAGGTCTTTGCAAGAAACTCGGTGGTTCTGAAAAGAATGAAAATATTATCTAGCACTGTGGAGATTGAGTAGTTTACATCTTTGGGCTACAAGAAATGTTTATGTTTCCAGTATGAAAGCACATCTGTAATCCTGCCCTTGGGCTGTCTGACATAAATTTTATTCCATTGCTATAGGATTAGACTAACACTGCAGTTTTAACTCAGTTTAACTTCCAGAGAAAACAATTCATTGTCAACAACCAATAGCACAGAACACTTGATATTGCCTTTCAAGCAATGAAAGCTAGATTAAAAACTTATTGGTTGCACCTTTTTTTGTCTTTTTTCCCTTTAACTAATTGGTTTCTCATTACCCTACCAGCTCAACTCAAGGAAAACTGGACAAGGCATCCATCACCCCAGTATAATATTCCCAGCTGAAGTCCAATACATTCCCATCTAAGGTCCAATAAACACACTGAGAGTTGTCCAGAAGTACAAAGTGTCAATTCCCAAGCCCTAACTTCATTATATAGGTAATGCTGTTGGACATATACAGATACACAGATGCTGGGGCCAAATTTGTAGCATTTTTATTCTTTTTTCCACCTACCCACGTTAACCCGTATTTATTTCTACACATCCTTTCCTCTCCTGCAGGTTTTATGATTGAATTACCTTTAACAACCAAACTGGCAGAGGTTTTCTTATCACCAGCTTCAAACGTAATGACCCCCGAGTCCTTCAGTGAGAGTTTTTTCAACGTTAGCAAGTGATATCCACCAGGCTGAGACTGGATGTCATTAAGTTCATTGGTATGGAGTGGGGTTTTATCCAAAAACCACTGCACTCTGCTATAGTCTACAGGAGAGATTCTGCATTTGAACATGGCAGATTCTCCTTCTAACACAGTGACATCCTCCAGGTCTTCTGTTATTAGCACTTTATGGCCTGAAAGGAACATAGATACATCAATTACTGGAATCTTCAGTTTCTAGCATGAAAATCGTTATGGAAAACTCCAAGATTCCCCATGTGAGCATTTCAAGAAAGAAATAAGTTCACGATAGAGAAGACTGAAACACAATTCCCCGTTATCAAACACAAAAACCATTCACAGCAAGAAAATTTATACAGGACACACACCAAAATAGGACACCTTCAAAACACCACGACACACAGAGCAGAACAAGTAGCCAGTACAGTGCAAATCCTCTGTTATAAATTTTCTCCTAAGGGAACTGCCTGGAAAGGCTGAAAAGCTGCAGCTCTGACAGCATCACTGGACTCTAGCCATCACTGAGCAGGTGATGACATCCCCAGAACATCCCCATCTCATTCCCCCACGACATCCCCCCACAACAACACCTCTGCTCTTCTAGAGCAAATACAACTTGCTTTCTATGGGATAGGACCACCCATCCTCCACCTTCTTTGAGCCTAATCTGACCATAAACACAGTGGGAAGTGGTGAGAGTGTTTAACTGTAGCTTTAGTAAAAATAAACAGCCCTCAGAACCTGTCTGTACAGATACAGATAGATATACACATACTTAAATAAATAAAATATTCACTCTATACAAAGCTACATCTGATGTTGCTCCTACTTACAAAACCAGCACAGGTAATTTTTTATTTTTTTTTTTCTTGTGCTTTGGGACTGAAAAGTATTTTTTCACTCAGAAAAGTTAGTGTTAGAAACCTCACAGCCAATTCAGGTAGCTCAGGGCCTAAAGTCATGGTGGGGATTAAGCACAATTTGCTCCTCAAGGCTGCTCTAGCAGATGATCAGAGGCCAAAGGAGTCTGGCTTTACCCCTTGGTCTTTGATAATTAACTATAATAATTAACAAGTGGACAGTGCCACTGTCTCTCTGTGTGACTAGTCTTGAATTGTTCCTCCTGTTCTCTTCATCGCTTCACCTGTTTCAGCTGAAGAGTTTCTCCCAGCTGGGGCTCCAGTGAGGGAGCTGTGAGGAGCAGTAGCAACCAGACCTCACTCCTTTCCCTAAAACACTACCCTGCTGGTAGCATTGGCCACCAAAGATCATTTACTTCTGGGAGCATCGAACAAAAGCTGCTTGGGTTGTGCCCTTCAGCTGGAGGGTGTAACTGATGTCTAAGGCCCAGAGACACATTAAGCACTTAAAGATCCCTGGACCACGCATTTACCCATCTCTTCTTAGCTACCACTACTGGAAAGGGGCACCAAGGGATATGGGCAAAAGCCTGGAGGCAGAATAATTTTTCCCCTTATCTATTAGCAGGCACTCTGAATCATATCCATCATATGTTCACACAGGAACACCAGCATCTCCTGCCATCAGCATTTGGGGTTTTAAATCATGTCATAGAATCACAGAACTGTTTAGAAGGGACCTTGAAGATCATCTACTTCCAACCCCCCTGCCATGGTCAGGGACACCTCCCACTAGACCAGGTTGCTCCAAGCCCCATCCAACCTGGCCTTCAACACTTCCAGGAAGGGGGCAGCCACAACTGCTCTTGGGCTACCTGGGCCAGGATCTCAGCACCCTCACACTAAAGAATTTCTTCCTAATGTCTCATCTCAATCTCCCCTCTTTCGGCTTGAAAACATTCCCCTTCACCTCAACACTCCATGCCCTTATAAAAAGCCTCCCCCAACTTTCCTGGAGTCCCTTCAGGTACTAGAAGGTACTCTAAGGTCTCCCTGGAGCCTTATCCTGTCCAGGCTGAAAAACCTCAACTATCTCAGTCTGTTTTCACAGGAGAGGTGCTCCAGCCCTCTGGTCATCTTCATGGCACTCCTTTGGACTTGCTCCAGAGGAGGAGCCAAATCATACCCAAAGTACTCCAGGTGTAATTGCTTCAAATCAACAAATTGCTCTGCACATCCAGATCCGTGCTCCTATATTTTTTTTTCCACCTGGCCTGTGCAGTGTATAAACATCATGAGTGAGAGCCAGAAATCAGTGGATCTGCTACCCCTGTGCTGCAAAATATATCTGCCTGTGCATATAATGTTTCCTGGTGGAGAAATGGGATGTACAGTCACATTCCTCTCATGCCTACCTTGCACAACCAGCTTGGCTCTGGACTGGGCATCGCCGACGTCACAGGTGTAAGTGTCACTGTCACTTTTCTCCAAGTTATTTATGGTCAGCTGCAGGACTTGTCCTTTCTGTGTAATCTCATATTTCTTGCTAGCCCTGAGCTCAGCTATGCCTTTCCTCCAGACCACAGAGGATGGAGCTTTCTCACTCTGGCACGTAAAAACTGCAGTTCCACTTTCATTGACTTTAAGGTCTGAAAGTTCCTTGACAAAATAATTGGGTTTTTCTGGAAAAAAAAAAGAAAAAGAAAAAAAAAAAAAGAAGAAAGAGGGAGACAGAGACAGGTTTGTTACCCAAACTAGTCCTGAGCAGAAGGAATGGTCTCGAATCCCCTCTGCCCTCACTTGTAGAACCACAGAATATAGAATCATAGAATCACTTAGGTTGGAAAAGATCTTGAAGATCATCAAGTCCAACCATTAACCCAGCCCTGCCAAGGCCACCACTGACCCATGTCCCTCAGCACCACATCTACATGGCTTGGAAATCCCTCCAGGGATGGGGACTCCACCCCTGCCCTGGGCAGCCTGTGCCAGGGCCTGACATCCTTTTTGGGGAAGAAATTATTCCTAATATCCAACCTAAACCTCCCCTGTAACAACTTGAGGCCATTTTCTCTCATCCTATCAGATGGAATGGACCTAAGAAGATCACCAGATTCACCTCATTTCTCAGGACATATCAGGTACAAAATTTCTAGAAAAGATCAATGCCATTGTCCAGGTACTGGGGAGGTCTCATCTTGCAGACCACATACAGTTTGGACCACCCATATTAAAAAAAAAATTGTCACTTTTTATTGGCTCGTTAAGTAACACATAAGATTCTTCAATCCTTAAAAGCTGTTTTTTTCAGAGATTTTTCTAAAAGCTTTTAATCCATGACATTTTTTTGAAAACTAAATGTTCATTCTGTTTAGGAAGACAGAAGAGAAGAACATCTCCCACAGGCAGTAGATATTTTCCTCAACTTCTGTACCCGCCAGCCCCTACGCATGCTTCAACTGACCTTGCACTGTGACTGTGGCTTTTGTTTTAGAGAACTCTGTCTCACAGGTGTACTCCCCACTGTCCTTGACCGTGGAGTCATGGATGATCAGAATGGCCCGTGTTCCCTTTTGGTGCAACTCATATTTCTGGCTTTTCCGGATTGCTTTGCCATCCTTGTACCACCTGATGCTCACATCGGGTTTCGACAACTCACAGGTCAGGCTGATGTCCTGCCCTGCTGCTGATGTTTTATCCTCCAGCTGTTTTGTAACCTCAGTAGGTTTTTCTGCAGAGAAGGTGGTGAAAGAAAAGGGAACTCTGAATACACATCATCATCATCACGATCACTGTGTGGTTGGGGTTTTTGCAATTCAAATATCCAGTAAGTTTTCACATTCCCCAGTGAAGGATTTATTTTATGCTGGGGAAGGGAGGAGAAAAGTAGTCTTGCTTTATAGTACATATTAATTGTAGGTATGGGCTCTCAGTGAGTATTAATGATTGCTTCTAGGAACTGAGGACTGGGCCTGATGGTATCCATTTCAGGGGATGTCATTTTGTCATCACTGAAGTTACTGTAGGTGTACAGTTATAGAATAATAGACTTGTAGCACACCAGGTTGGAAGGTACCTCAAGGATCATCTGGTCCAACCTTTCTTGGCAAAAGCATGGTCTAGACAAGATGGCCCAGCACCTTGTCCAGCTGAATTGTGAAAGTTCCAATGTTGGGGAATCCCCACTTCCCTGAGGAGATAACTCCAATGGCTGGTTGTTCTCATTGGGAACATTTTTCCTCTTGCATCCAACCAGAATCTCCCCAGGAGTAACTTGTATCTATGGTGGCATCTATCTCATTAAATACAGACATCTACACTGTAGAGAGATGTGGCAGGGGCACTCCTTCCAAGGTGGCTCTACAGCCAGCAGTGATCTGCTGAGTACAGGGAGTGAACTTCAAGGAACAATTTATTTTGTCCCAAATAGACCTAACTGGATCATGAACCATGTCTGGAAACCACCTATTTCTTCTCTCCACTGGCTACCCAGGGAGCCTTGGGTGATTATGTCACATGCACACAGTCTGGGTAGTAATTGACTGTGCAATTACACTGCCCAGTGTGTTCTGAACTTCTCAGGTATCTATTAGAAGTCTCAGCCTTTCACTTATTTTAAGGAAAAACCTCAGTGCCTCAAGGCTCACAGAGAAGGCTGCTGTTCACTTGATCATAACAAGAATTTGCCTTCATGGTTTGCTGACATACCTTCATAGAATCATAGAGTGGTTTGGGTTGGAAGGGACATTAAAGATCATCTAGTTCCAATCCCTCTGCCCTGGACAGAAACACCTCCGACGAGATCAAGTTGCTCCAAGCCCCATCCAACCCGGTCTTAAGCACTTCCAGGGATGGGGCAGCCACAATTTCCCTGGGCAACTTGTACCAGTGTCTCACCACCCTCACACTAAATAGTTTCCTTCTCATGTCTAACCTAAAGATCCTCTCTTCCAGCTTAAAACCATTACCCCTTGTCCTATCACTACACACCCTTGTAAAAAGCCCCTCCCTAGCTTTGCTGTAGGCCCTTCAGATACTGGAAGGCTGCTATAAGATCTCCTCAGAGCCTTCTCTTCTCCAGGTTGAACAACCCCAACTCTCTCAGCCTATCTTCATAGCAGAGCTGCTCCAGCCCTCGGATCACCTTCGTGGCCTCCTCTGGACTCACTCCAAGAGCTCTGTCCTTCCTATGTTGGGGGATTCCAGAACTGGACACAATACTCCAGGTGGGGTCTCATGAGAGTGGAGCAGAGGAGGAGAATCACCTCCCTCAACCTGCTGGCCAGACTTCTTTTGATGCAGCCCAAGACACAGTTGGCTTTCTGGGATGAATGTGCACATTGGTGGCTCATGTTGAGCTTCTCATCAACCAACACCCCCAGGTCCTTCTCCTCAAGGCTTTCCTTATGGAAAGACACAAGAAATCAAACCTCAGAACCTTTCTGGCCTCCTTACCTTTCACAATGAGAGAAGCCTTGGAGGTTAGGCCGCGGGCAGTGAAAATTACTTCCCCAGCATCATCAGGAATCACATTTTTTATATTGAGTGTGTATTTCCGACCCATGTTAGAGGCTTTAAATCTCCCACCAGTTTCCACTTTGCTGCCGTTCAGCGTCCAGTTGAAGTCGTCAATGCTTTCATGGGACAAAACACACTCAAAAGTGCAGTCTTCTCCCTCGTGGATTTCAGTGTTCTTCAGCCGCTTGGTGATGCCAATGTTCAGCTCTGGAAGAAAAAAAGCAAGTCAATATAAGCAGAAAAAGCTTTTACGATTGACTTAAGTAGTAGTGTTGACACTTTTAGCAGATCAGACTGGTTTATCTATAAGATTGGAAGGACAGCACTGCAGTCTTCACAGAGGTATTTGACATGGGAAGGTTTCCTCAGACATTATCCACTCAGAATCACCACAAAACTATAGAAAAAATGGGCATGTGAATTTCCTGGCTTTGCTCTAGAAGGACTGCATAGACAATATCTTACTCCATGGAGAAAAGTCAAGATTCCGTGAACTAGAAGGAGGAAAAGCTGTCAGACAGGAAGTCTCTGGAACCATACATGTGAGGTTTCTTTGTGCATGCTGCTACAAGAAACTGAATGTTTGTATTTGTTAACTTGTTACCATCCTGCTCCTCCTGGTGCTCAAATCAGACAAATTCAAAATTCTCATTATCAACATGAGACTGAAAGCCATGGATACTCCTCTTCCCTTCAGGCAGCCACAAGGACGAAAGAAAAGCTGAGAGGACAGTTGCTGGGTTCTTCAATAGACAGTGTTGTCCTACTCCAGTGTCCCCACAACTGACCCTGAATTAATATCTGAACCATGTGAAACACACGCTGTGGGTTTTTTGGGTTTTGGTTGAGTTTTTTCAGTTGTGCTTTTTTTTTTTTTTTTTTTTGTGTGTGTGTTTTTTGGTCGGGTTGTTTATTTAGGCTTTTTTGTTTGTTAGGTTTTGTCGGTTTTGGTTGGGTGTTTTTTTGGTTTGGGTTGTGGGTTTGTTTATTTATTTATTTATTTCAAAAAATTAGTTGCTCTTCTGGGAGGATTTTTCCACTTCAAGGATGTTCAGGAAGGAAACACTGTCAATACATCAACACATGAATCTTCCTGAAACACCAGATACACTCACATAGAAGAGCAATGGGGATAGTTCAAACATCTCCATGTTATACACTAAATTCTGTTAGAACTGTTCAAGAGTGGAAGCCGTTGAGGCTTATGGAGGACTAGGTGTGAGACAAAGTGACCAACCCCACCCATATTCACAGCATCCCTTGACTGGCCATTGTCTACAATACTTACCCTGAACGCTGACCTTTGACTTGGCAACATCAGTGCCAATATCACAAGTGTATAAACCTGCATCTGTCTTTTCGAGGTCATGGATAAGGAGGCACAGGGTCTTCCCAGACTGTATCTCCTCATACTTTTTACCAGAAGTGAGCTTCACACCATCCTTTTTCCAAACAGGTGTGACCTTCTCCTTGGAGACTTCACATTGCAGTTTGACTACACTTCGCTCCTCACCAAAAACATCATCCAAGGCTTTCATGAAGACAGCAGGCTTCTCTGAAGGTTGAGAGGCAAGAACAGAGATCAATCAGGATATTTAAGTTGAGACATTTTCAGCTGCTACCAAATATTTAAAGTAAAACCTTGACAATGCTGACGATACCAAGTCAGAGCCTCAGAGTCTCACACTTCATGACTGGAATGAGTTTTAGGGAAATCAGAATTTATAACTGGGAGGATGCAGGGAAGGAAGGAGGCAGTCCATGTTGCTGTGCAGGAGGAGTGATATTCAGGGCTGTAATCATGGTCTTTTTTTACGACTGCACACCTATGAGATTACAAGGACTCATTTTTCTCTGTGTTGGGGCATCTGTCAGGCACAGGAGATCCCATGAGAGAGTCCATAACAGGGAATGTTATGTTAACAGGTGTGTAGGGCCTCAGTGAAGGCCAGAGGTATAGCTGCACTCTTCTATGGAATAGCTTTTCAACAAGATAGAGTAGGTTTAAGGAAGCCCTTCTCTGTATCATGGAGGGGCAGAAAATGTTCTCTGGAAACATCCTTTGTCATTGCAGCAGTGTACAAGTGGAAAGGTTAGAACGTGGTTAGAAGAAAAATGTGTGAAGAGAAGTAATTGGGATGTTAGTCTTCTAAAGCCAGAGAGCTGGCACTGCCTTTTCATGTAGCAGGATTCATGCAGTAGGAGAAGCAATAAAAAGATATTCTGCACAATCTCTTCACTCTCCTGAATTTTTTGTTCTTCCCTTTATCTAATTTAAAATATATTTTACATTGAATATATTTATACTGAGGAAATTTTTGACCAGATACAGAAGAAAGGAGGAAGAGGAATTCCTTGACTCTCTGAGAGGTTAGAGTAGAAGAATTAAATTATTCAAATGCTCTGGGAAAAACAAATGGTCATGATCAGGAGTCAAAATGCAAGGAGAATTGTCTCTTTGATGACTTAAGAAGGTACGAAGGACATTAGACTGTAACTTTCAGAGAGAAAGGCTCAGAACATTTCCCACTTATGCTTCCAGGTAGATGATGGTGGTAATTTAGGGTAACAAAACACTATAATTCACAGGTGTGCTGCTAAAAAAAGTATAGTTTTGAAATTTTGATGAGAGTTTTACCTCTTGTCTCTAACATGCCTGAAAAAATTCACCCAGCTTACTGTGGCTTAGCTGATGTTAAACCACAGCAACCCAGAGGTGTGACCAAACTGCAAGACATATGAAGGACAACAGCAAACCTTCTCTTTGCAGATTCAGTTCAATTCCAGAGCTGAGGTACTAAAGGTGTGCCCTGCCCTTGGAGGCAAACTGAAGCTCAGTTCTTTCCATATAAAAATCTTTAGAAACAACAGTTTATAGACTATATAATATGGACTGGACCGACAAGTAGAGGAAATTGCTTTTGAGACTATCCTGATAAATAAAAGGATGAGCTATGGAAAGTTTTGGCAAGACAACAAAACAATCTTCCTTAGAAAAATCATCAGCTACAGCAGAAACTGGAAGAAAACCCCTGCACACCTATTACTTGGCCCCAGAGAGGTGCAGCTTACAACCAGGATTGCTGCACAGATATGGGAAATAACAGCTCCTTTGCATCTCTTATTTACATTCAGGAGGAGTATGATCAGAACCCACCTATCACCTTCAGATGCACACTCTCCAACACCTTGTCTGACTTCATTGTCACTGTGCCAGCATCCTCAGGCTTGACCTGCTTCATCGTCAGCGTGTAGCATTTACCAACATTCCTGATGTCATTGAAATTGTTGGTGTAAAGGAGGATGCCATTGAGGAACCATTCCACGTCCTCATCATCATGGGACAGCTCGCAGGAGAAGACAGCAGAACTCTCTTCTTCAATTTCCACGTCCTGCAGGTGTTTGAGCACTTCTACATTGCGTGCTGTGGGAAAGCAAGGTGCACCATCACCACTGTTACCATAAATCAGTATTGTTGTCACAAACAGATTTCTTAGTGTTTCAGGTTTATTAGATTATTTCATCTGGTTTACTGTACACCATGAGTCATTACATTTTATTTAATTGGTTCTGCATTTGGTCCAACAAAAAAAGTCATCCGTTAAAAAGACTAGGTTGTCCAGACCCCTCAGTTCGCTTTTAACACATACAACTGTGTGGCTTTTCTCTCTTTTTAATTTAAAAATAAGTAAGTCTTTCTAAAATGGTCGTGATGTTACAGTGATGCCTAAACACCCCACAGAGCTCCAATCCCTGTGTGTTCATCACTGCACATACACATTAACACATTACAACTAAATTATCCCTGACTCACTGCCAGGAAAACACAAAGGAAGAGATTGAGAGAATGGGTTTGGTCACAAACAGCAACTAAGAAGAGATTAAGCAGCTTGCTCAGGTTTAGGGAGCAACAGGAATTTAATTTTCTTTCCCAGTCCTTAGCCAGAGGACTTCACAGCTTCTCCACCCATTAAATGCTCTTTCTCAAGGACTACCTATCTCAGAAGAGGGTTTGGGGAGTATCAAATCATTTTGTCATTTGGATGAACCTCTTCAAGGCCAAACTGTGATCAAAAGCTGCTTCCTGGACTTCTGGAAATGATTCCATGGCTCACCTCCAAGTCTTGTTGAAAGCAACACTGTGATCATCTCTTCTTACAGTTTCACCAGAGGTGAAGAACTGGCTAAAACCAGTGCCATACCAGGATGAGGTAGAACATCATTATGAATAATACATCTCAAGCAGATATAAAGGCTGACACAGTGGTCAGAAGATGATAGCCACAACCAAGATCAGCAGAATCAGGGGCTCGTAGCAGTTTAACATAAAGGACATTTTTAGCAAGAAGTGTCAAAGAGTTCTAGTTCCTCAGATGAAATGGAAAACAATGTACCTTGAGAAAGATACATGAATTTCTGCCTTACCAGGGTGATGCCCTTCCATCTGCATTACCTACTCCATGGTGAGTGCTGGATTTCAAGTGTCATGGAATATCAACTCTGTGTGTAACAAAGTCAGTTTACTTAAGCTATTGCATTTATATGAAATTAGCACCAGAGGACTGTGGGAATCTACCTCCACTCAAGAAAAGAAATCTACAGGGAAATACTGAAGCATGAGTGACAGAGCACTGGAACAGGCTGCCCAGAGAGGTTGTGGAGTCTCCTTCACGGGAGACATTCAAAACCCGCCTGGACAAGTTCCTGTGTGATGTGCTCTAGGTGACCCTGCCTGGCAGGGGGGTTGGACTAGATGATCTTTTGAGGTCCCTTCCAACCCCTAGGATTCTATGATTCTATGATTCATGAAGATATCATAGAATCACAAAATGGTTCGGGTTGGAAGGGACTTTTCAAGCTCATCTAGTCCAACCTCCCTGCAATGAGCAGAGACAATTAGACCAGGTTGCTCAGAGCCCTGTCCAACCTGATCTTGAATGTTTCCATCTACCACCTCTTTGGGCAACCTGTTCCAACGTTTCACCATAAAAATATCTTCTTCATAAAAAATGTCTTCCTTGCATCTATTCAACAGGCAAAGCTCCCTGCTGCAAGCCTCTCATACCTTCCACCGTCAGCGTGGCTTCGGTCTCGGCGTTTCCAGCCCTGCACTTGTACACACCAGCATCCTCAGGCTTCACCTTCAAAATCTTGAGCTCTGCTGAATGCTCCTCCCGCTTGATTTTGTACTTCTCAGAGGGCTCAATGGGTGTGTGGCCCTTGAACCACTTCACAACCTTTGGAGAAGGCCTGAAGTCACAGGACAGGATGACCGAATGGCGCTCCAGAGCTGTCTTGTCCTCCATCTTCCTGGTGATCTGTATGTGGTAATCTGCAAAGTGGGGTTGGGAAAGGAGAAAGGATCAACCTGAAGAAGAGGAAAGTTTTTAATCTGTATTTCATGACAATTAATGTAATGTACATTGTTCACCACCAGTTTGTGGATTGCTCAGATGATGTTACGGGTTCCTGCTACAGAAGTGATCTGCCTTAAAGCTCAAACAACATGATGCTCTATAGGGAATGCTGGTTTCTATATTATAAAGCTGTATATTAACTGGACCAAATGCATGATCCAGTTCTGGTTCAGTGCTTACTGAATTGCTCTCTAATTGAAATTTTTATTCAAGAGAATATTAAAGGCATAACAAGGGCTTCAGGATGTGACTGGAGATATTTACTATGGTGACAGCAGAAAATAAAAAGCCTTGGAGCATTGTCCCAGATCAAGTCAATGACAAAGTAGATTAAGTAAATGAGCTATCAAACTTTCTAGTTCAGAAATAGGACAAAATAAACTCTCCTGGCAAATTTAATCTGTTTTGTCGTATTTGGTAAAATCAAGAAAAAAGCCAACCCATCTTAGCTCAGTAAATTTGATTATCAGGCACTCCAAACTCATTTAATTGGATCCCTTCCTGAGACACTGCTGTCTCATTTCCTGCACCAAACATTGCACCCAACAACTTGGAACTGGGAACTAAGCAGATCTTCCAGGTATACATAAATCTCCAGACCCCAGTGGAGCCTGCATGTCAGCCAGTATGTCTGAAAAATTACTTTCCAGGGACTGTGAGAGGGAGGATCTCTCCCGATCTAATTCAAACCAGGACAGATCACGTTACCTCTGACAAGCAGGTTTGCTGTGGATTTTGATTTGCCAATGGAGAACTGAATGGTGCCTGTCATATCAGCTTTGGTTTTCACTATTGTCAGCCTGTGGATGGTGCCTTCTTGCTGCATGATAATGTTCCTGCCAGCCTGTAAGACCTCTCCCCGTAGAGACCATTTGGGTGGTTTCACAGATGGAATGGATGTCTCACATTCAAAATTGGCTTCTTCAGGCTCAGTCACGTCCTCATCACACAACTCCTTCACAATATTGATGGATTGCTCTGGGTAAAGGATGGAATGAGAAAGCAGGGATTGAGGAGACGTGAAAGAACTCCTTCATCAGCATCCTCCACACTCATGCCATCTTTTTCTGCAGTGAATTCTTCACTTATTGGCTCAAAAAGCCTCAAAACATCCTTTTTTAAATTTTATTTTTCCTTATAAAAATAAACATCTATTGCTTGTCAAATGTCAGACAGTGAGACTGTGACACAGGCTGGAGAGAACCCAGATCTCCTGATTCCCAGTCCTATTTCTAAAACCACCTTCCTATCCTTATATGAAACACTTGGCACTACAAGATGAAAAACCAATTCATTGAAATGCAAATGTTGATAATAAGAAAGATTTTGGTTGGTTACAGCAACTTTTATCTGAACAATAAACTTTCGTCAGCACATCTGATCAGCTTCTCTGGAATGGGAATTTCATCACTTTCCTTAGGAAAATAAACCATTTTGCAGGATGTTCCTGCACTTATAATCCTAAAAGGAAGCCATAGCAATGGACTAAAAAAAAAAAAAAAAGTCAACGCAGAATGAAAATACTTTTAAAGTGATTTTGTGCTTTCAAAGTAAATGACAAGGGCTTTTAAAGTCAGCCAATCCTTCTTCCAGCACATCCCAGAGAGGGTAAAAATGGTTTACTACCTTCAACAAAGAAATTAGCACTGCTTTTGTCATCAAAGGCATCACAAGTGTACGTGTCCTCATCTTCATAACCCGCATCGTTGATGATGAGTTTCCGGTAGACGCCCTCGCTCACGATCTCGTATTTGTCACTTGAGTGAATTTCAAAGTCCTTTTTGTACCACCTCACTTTGGCATTGGCACGAGACACCTGGCACTCCAGGATCCCCCGATGTTTTTCAAGAGCAATCTTATCTCGCAAAGGCTTCACGATTTTTACAGGCAGCTCTGGAAGGAGTAAAACCAGATGGGATTATCAGCACAGTTGTCATGAAAGGTGCCAATTAAAAGCTCGTTAGCAATATTTCTTTTCTGTTCAGTAATCTGGATGATGATAGGAATCCCCACTATGATAAGCACTCAATGAGCACACAGCAAGGGAAAGAGCTAATGAAAGGAAAACTAATTTACCACTTGTATGGCTGAACTGCAGAGATAATGAGTAATTTACCCTGCACTACCAGCAGTGCTATGGCAAAGCCAGGCACGGATCTTAGAGTTCCTGAGCTCCTCAGCAGTGTGTTAATTCCAATGTCTGCCTTCTCTCTATCACACTGCTTAAAATGTGTTTAAAACGTTCTATTCTTTTCAAACATACACCAGAAAGACAAAATGCAGAAGAAAGTCAAGCTACAGCTCCTTGACCCTTCAATTCAAACAAAACTTTTAATGTCTTAATGTCCAAAACCCACCTCCAGAGAAAATAAACCCTGTTATTTAGCAAAAGTAAATCCCAGGATGATATTTCAAGTGCAGTAAGATAAGTTGGAGTTTTTCTTTCCCTGAAAGGTGTAGGTGCTGTTTAACCTTCTTCACATTAAAAAGTGAGGGAAGTTGGTTGCTCTGTAACACAAGAGAGCTTGAGCAGAATTGGCATGAAAAGCAGAATTACCTTTTACAGTGAGATGGGCACGAGATTCTGCCTTTTCTGCTACAAATTTGATCTCTGCTGCATCTTCGACTTGGACACGTGCGTAAGTCAGTGAATAGGTCTTTCCTGAGAACAGACAGACATGCAGACATGGCTTGCCCTGAGCAAAGAGCTTCACTCTCCAAGGCACACTGCTAGGTTCAGCAACACTCAGCTGGTTTCAGTGCATCACCACCAGCTCTCACGACCATTCCCCTATGTCCATGTCCCTAGATCAAAGGATAACCTCCAAGGACTGATTGAATGTGGTCCTCACCATCTGGAAAGTACTTGAAACAGGAGAATCCCACTCACTCTCAAATGATACAAGTTCCTACCCACTGCTGGCAGCATGGGATGGTGGGACAACACCAAATTTGCCTTATTAAAGTCTCCACCACATCATTGCCCCAGCCTAGCTGCAGTCCCAAAACAAACAGGGAAGTCTCTGCTACACCTTCTCAATTTTGAAGGTAAGACCCTTCTGCTTTGTCTCCAATACCAATACCTACTCCACCCCACCCCCATTCCAGCAGGAGATACCCCCTTTTTCATCCTACCATCTTGACGCATTCTGATGTTGTCAGCAGCCTTCAGCTTGTTGTCATTTTTGTACCATTGGGTTTGGACCTCATCGTGTGAAATCTCACAGACAAAAGATGCAGTCTCATATTCATTCACTTCCACATCTTCCAGTGGTTTAACAATCTTGATATCTCGGGCTGTGAAATCATAGAGACAAATATTTACTTGGGGTTTCTCCATAACTCAGTGTCATGTGTTTACCTTCTGCATAATTGCATGGAAAAAAATGGGATTGTGTTTTATTCTACACCAGCCTCCCTTCCTGGGTAGTTGCTCTCTTCAACACAGTACATTTATTTTATGTTTGAACCTTCAGGTAGAGTTAGCAGCTACAGTGGACCTCACTGCAAGAGGGTTTTGTGGTTGCCAGAACTTTACCCAGGTTTTAAATGAAAGTAAACATAGTAATGAAAGAAAATCTGCCAAGGAAAACTAAATATATGCCTAGAATCTCTTGTGTCACTATAGACCTGTCTCATTCACATGCTTCTCTGCATGTTCTCCACTTACTCCCTTGCTTGTGTGTCTAGACTGTGTCAGCCACTGGGACCACAGCCACAAGTTTTACCCAGGAGACACCTTTTCTTCAGAGTCCCCTGAACTCAGTAAAATCCTCTTTAACTCTGCAGCTTTGCACTAATTCATGTCAGAAATTCCCTTTTGAAAGGGAAGGCTTTGACACACCTTGGATGACCCTCAGGAGCAGAGTTGAAATATAAACCAGCCAGCATTCAAATAGCAGCCCATCCCAATCACTAAGTCAGGGAGAAATAGGGAAGTTCAACAGAGCAAGGGAACAGGAGAGATGTTCATTAAGATATTGTTGAACCCAAGTGGCCACATGAGGACAGCACTTAGTAAGCAATAAGAAAGAGCTGATCTGTCTTTTCAGATGTCCCTCTGGAAAATAACATCGTCCAGAGCACAGCAGACTTGTCTGTTCAGTAACTGGCCTCTAGCACTAACTTATCTCTGGTGCTTCAGAGCCTGGTGACAAAACACATCTGGTTCTTGACCATCTGGTGCTTGACCAGCTGCACAGTGGAGGGAAAAACTGTCTTGAGCATAAATGAGATGTACAGTGAGAAAACATGACCTTCTCCTTAGCATTTAAAACACAAAAAGTAGGAATTTCTTGAGATCACATCCAAGGTTTGAGCAGCCCCTACTCAGGCAAAGTCCCCTTGTGATCATGGCAGAAGCTAAACCAAATCATGTCAGCACCAGCCATTGGCTCTCTGCTTTGTGCCAGGCTGTCCACCATCTGCTAACTTGTGAATCTAGCAACAATTTAAATTCCAGAGACCAGAAATCACTTCTGATAAGCAGAAAAAGAAGTAAGCCGCTCTTCCAAAAACACTCCTCTAAGGATAGAGCAAACACAGGACAGCTCAGCCTCACTAAGAGGAAGTTATCCAAAATGAATAATTGCAAAACACACAAACTGCCCAGGAAGCATTTCTTGCTGTGTAGTCAGAAATACTGCAGTAAAGGTAATTTCCTACTTCAGTTAAACATACCATGAACCTTCAGGGTAGCTGATGTCTTGTCTTCAGCTGCTTCACACGTATAGGTCCCCTGGTCTTCATATTCACACTTGTGAATAATGAGGCTTCTCTTATTTCCCTGGGAAACAATCCCCACTTTTTTACTTTGTTGGAGCTCCTTCCCATCCTAGAAGAGAAAATGTCAAACCAGATCACCATCAACTCCTCTGTGTCTGCAGTGACCAAAACAAACAACCAGACTTATGGTAAACTCATCTCTCTCACTGGACTTAATTGCACTGGACTTACTGGAACATAGGCTGAAACTTAAGGACAGTGCAAAGTTTTCAAGAAGCAGGAATGGCTGAACACACATTACTTTTGGTTGACCTTAGACACCTCTTTGAAGGCTTCAGATGCCCTGCAGGGTTGGAAATAAGCCCCTCCAGGCATTACCTTGAAGAAATGCCACCATCCCAATTTAAGGGAAGCACCAGCTGAGCCCCCAGGAAGGTACATGAAATGCCTGAGCTGATCCCCAAAATGTCTGTCAGGTGCAAAGGGAATTGAAGCTTCACCTGAAGGCTGCACCTTGAGTACTGTGTGTAGTTTTGGGCACCACAGTATAAGAGGGACATTGAGGTGCTGGAGCAGGTATAGAGAAGAACAATGAAGCTGGTGAAGGGTCTTGAGGAGAAGTCTTATGAGGAGCAGCTGAGGGAGCTGAGGATATTGAGGATATTTTCTGCTGGAGAAAAGGTGACTGAGGGGAGCCCTTATTGCTCTCTACAACTCCCTGAAAGGAGGTCGTAGAGAGCTGAGTGTCAGTCTCTTCTCACAAGTAACAAGTGCGAGGATGAGTGGAAATGGCCTCAAGTTGCACCAGGGGAGGTTTAGATTGGGTATTAGGAACAATTTAATCACAGAAAGGGTTGTTAGGCCCTGGCACAGCCTGCCCAGGGCAGTGGTGGAGTCACCATCGCTGGACGTGTTTAAGAGCCGTGTAGATGTGGTGCTTAGGGCCATAGTTTAGAGGTGGACTTAGCAGAGTTAGATTAATGGTTGGACTAGATGATCTTAAAGGTCTTTTCCAACCAAAATGATTCTGTGATTCTACAAATCACAGTTCCCAGCAAGGCTATAAATCCTGGGTGAGAGTTGTTAGGCATGAAGTAAAGCACAAGACTGCTTTGCTGTCAACAGCAGAGCTCACATTCTGGGCAAGAATAGAAAAGTTTAACTTTCAACCCAATAAACACGGACATTAAATAAACAACAGAGGGTGATTAACTGGGCAAGGAAATGAACAGAAGGACAAGAGAGCAATGCTAAGAGCTGTACAGCAAAAGCTCAGCCTCCCATCTCCTGGAAGTGAAATTAAAGGCTCTCATTCCCTTCCAGAGAAGTCAGAAATTAAAATACCACTATTCATTAAGTGCTGTACCTTGAACCACTTAACATCCACGTTGGGCCTGGAGAGCTCACACTCAAATGTGACCTTGTCCTTCTGAGCTACACTGGCATCTATCAAAGGTTTGCTGATTTTCACAGGCAATTCTGCAAAAAGAAGAGAAAGTCCAGTTAGTGGGAATTTAGGACCATCTGGCACAAGAAATAACATGTAGGAAGTGCCTGGCTTCCATGCTTAATAAAACTTGTCACAACAAAATCATACTGTTTTGAGAACATTCTCATGAGTTGTCCTGTGGACAATGATGTCACAATAATCCTGTTGACATTAGAAGGATATGTTATGGATGATAGTCCAGTGCTTCACATCCTTTGCTGTTACAAGGAAAGCTTGTTCCTCTCTTGAAAGTTTGCTTTCTGGGCCAGGAGAAGACAACCATGTCCCATCCCAACCAGAGTCAGAGGCTTTTGGGTCTGTGTACCTGTCACAGTGAGGTTCCCTGATGAATGAATGCCCTCTGCTTTGAAGGAGATGAGTCCTGCATCCTCAAGGGTCACCGAAGAAAGAGTCAGTGAATGTTTCTTCCCCTGGACACCAATACTGATGTTTGGTGAAGGCTTCAGCCGAACACCATCCTTCTGCCAGGTCCCTTCCACCTCCTCATGCGACACCTCCACTTCAAAGGTGACGGTCCCTTTCTCAGAGACTTGGAGGGGCTGAAGGCCTTTCACCAGCTTGATCTGCCTCACTGCAAAAACAACAAGGACAAGTTGGAGATCTGACAGCTGTGAAACAGCCTGAGGACTTCCAACATAGATTATTTCCCTGTTTCTTACACAGGTACCTGCCACTTAACTGGTATCTGCCAGGTAAACAACCACCTTTTCAGGAAGTAAAACCTGGTCATGACCCCAGTGCTAGCATGGCTGCTGTTCGTAAAAGGGATTCTTCCAGCTGGGACAAACAAGTCAGCCAAACACTGCAGAAAAGGGGCCAACTGGTCCTTTTTCTAGCAAGAGCCACCACATTCACTGTCTGTGCCAGAAATAAGCTTTGAAGTTGCATACACACCCAGGAGTGGAGGCATTCCTGCTCTGGGTGAGGTGGTCACCAATAACCATCAGGAAGAAGCACTGCAGCAGAAGACAATGTTGCTGTTATTTACACTGGGACCAGGCTCCCTGTGCTGTACCACAACAGGGATCATAGAATGGTTTGGGTGGGAAAGGACCTTTAAAGGTCATCTAGTCCAGCCCCCCTGCAATAAGCAGGGACACCTTCAACTAGATCAGGTTGCTCAGAGCCCTGTCGAAATTGACCTGGAGTATTTCCAGGGATGGGGCATCTCCAACCTCTCTGGGCAACCTCGGCCAGTGTCTCACCACCCTCAGTGTAAAACAATTCATCCTAAAATCTAGTCTAAATCTCCCCTCTTTTAGTTTAAAACCATCACCCCCTGTCCTATTGCTACAGGCCCTGCTAAAGTGTCTGTCCCCAGCTTTCTCATAAGCCCCCTCTAAGTATTAAAAAGCCAGATCTTTCCAGATGTTGCTGAAAATACTTATTCTTCATGTATGATTCAAGAGAAAGATGATCAAAAGAGATTAATAGAGCATAAAGGAATGTACAATATTGTTCAGTTTTCAACTAGGATAAAACAAGGGAGGGAGGGAAGTAGCAGGGAGAGGAAAAATTGATTTTAATTAAAAGAAATAAACTTCATGACATGGTGTGAAGTGCACTGACACCTTACAGCTTAGGGAACAAAGCATCCATGGTTTGCTCCTACTAGAAGACATCAGTGCCCTATCAGCCAGTAAAATGGATTTAGTGCTTAAACCTGTTTTGCTCTCTAAAGAAATTAAGTTTTCAACTACAAAAATAAAATCAAATACCCAAAAAACCAAACAAAGCCAAAGAAAAAACCCCAAAACCTCAAAAAAAAACCACCCCACAAAACCTCACCAACCTCTGCAAAGCCATGAGTTACTCATAAAAACCTGCAGCTCCCCATGGGTCCCCTGGGAATATTTCAACCTTCCTAGTGCATGTTTAGCAGAGATAATCCACATTCAGATGGAACCTGAAGGCAAACCTGAGCAGGAGTGGGCTGAGGGCTCTGTTCAGTGCTCAAGGTCTGGACCCAGTTCCTGGGCTGAGAACACCATGGCCTTCCTGAGGCTCTAACATCTCCTGTTGGCATCAGCCCTATGCCACATAAGGGACAATAGGGAACAAATTGCACCTCCAAAGGTCCCACAAAGGTGTTATGAGTCGACTATGACTTTATTAAGAAATTAGGTAGAAGCACACTACCACGCTCCTCAGGAGTCTAGCCTAGTCTAGTCTCCAGGTGAGTCTAGCTCCTTCAGCTTTTCCTGTCCCCTCTGTTGCTGTTACACTTCACAGTAGGTTTATAGAGGAACATACTCATTCTTTGCAGAATCGTGTCTAATTCCTCTCTCAAGGAAACTACACTGATTTCTCTCTCATGGTCTTCTCCAAGGTCACAACCACTTAAACACAAGTTTGCCTCAAGGACATGTTTTGAACCAGACAAATGAGGGAAACAGAGGCAATCCCAGGAGCTTGTTCTTTGTTTCCCAAACTAAGACATCAGCCCTCCTGGATTTGGTCACTAAAATTTGAATCATTCCCAGATTTCTGAACTGATTTTTCAACCCATCCTTATCTCCCCAGGGTATCTTATACTCTACTGAACACAGTGTACCTGTTATTCTCTAAACTTTCTCCTAGATTAATAGATACTTCAGCCCCTCAGACAGTGAATGGACTGAGGATCAAACTGAAATTATTCTGAGGGGGTAGTGAAACGGACTTGGAAAAACATTAACTAAATAGCACAGACATTTCTAACTCAGTGAGTGGCCTCCTGGATGTGCCTTTACTTGATGGTATCCACAGGACTGAAAAAAACCCCACTTTTTCAAAGGTCTTGTCATAAAGAAGAAACTTTTGGGGAATGATGGGATTTATTTTAATAGACAATGTGTCTAGACAAAGTGTCCAAAGACTTGAAATTTCATACTCGTGTTGCCAGTATAATTTCTGCTATAATTAATTGACCTAATTATGCTTTTCCCTAGTGAAAGCTTGGAGGTGTATCAGAGGAAGAATCACTTTACTCACGACTGACTTATTTAAGCCTTCCACAAACTTCTCCTCCTGGTCACAACTGAAAATAGATATTCAGCCAGATATGTTATTGAATTGAGCTGCTGAGTTGTTTTTAGGACCTTCTGGCATCTTAGGATCAGAAGAGATGTTTCTGTTTTGATGAAGCAACTTTTAGACTGGAGTAAATCAACAGATTTTCATATAGCTATTCCTCATTTACCTTGCTCTGAAAGCAGTCTCAAGCCAAACATTATAGTCCAGCTTCATGTTTTTTAAATAAAGGTCCTCCAAAATCCAGCTTCTTGACCCAAAGCTGAGCACCAAATAGTAGTAGCTCAATTCCCCAGACCATGAGCATTTGAAGAACTTCTGCTGACCTCAATGCAAGCTCTAACACAATCTAATGAAAAGATGCCATTTGCTTATACACCAAAAAATGGAGCATAAATTTTAGACTTCTACTTTTGAAGTCTTGCTTTTGCTGTAAAGCAGTGTGAGAGCTTGGTGCAGTCTCAGCTGGAGGACTTGGATGCAGAGCTCATGTAGTCTAGTGAGATTCTTTTATGTGGCCCCTTTCCTCTTGCAGCTCATGACTAATGCTTGCTTGATCATAAACAAAAAGAACTCCCTGAAACTGGCCAACGATTCCCCTTTCACAAAATCACAGAATCACCAAGGCTGGAAAGATCATCAAGTCCAGCCTATGACCAACACCACCACACCATCTAGACCATGGCACTAAGTGCCACATCCAGCCCTTCCTTGAACACATCCAGGGATGGTGCCTCCACCACTTCCTTGGACAGTCCATTCCAATGTCTAATCACCCTCTCCATGAGGAAGTGCTTCCTAATATCCAACCTAAACCTCCCTTGGAGCAGCTTCAGGCTGTGCCCTCTTGTCCTGTCACTGGTTGCCTGGGAGAAGAGCCCGACCTCCACCTGACTACAACCTCCCTTCAGGTAGTTGAAGAGAGTGATGAGGTCCTCCCCTGAGTCTCCACTTCTCCAGGCGAAATAACCCCAGCACCCTTAGCCTCTCCCTATAAGACTTTCCCTCTAGTCCCTTCACCAGTCTCGTTGCTCTCCTCTGGACCTGCTCCAGCACCTCAACGTCCTTCTTGAAGTGAGGGGCCCAGAACTGGACACAGAACTCGAGGTGAGGCCTCACCAGTACACTGTCAGATCACCATGAATTCACATCACTGCATGAAACGACCTCAGTTCATCAACAGAGGAGCTAGTTTTCACAGTGACACTAATGAGAATGCAGCTGGGTGCCTGGAGAGCACAAACCAAAATCTCTCTCCATCAGAATGGGAAGTTTATAAAGCAGAGACAGAACTAAATTTATCCCTGCATGACTCACCTTGCAGAAAACAATGTTGGCAGCTATCAGGACTACCCAATTACTTCCTATATAAACACTGTTCCATCATTTTTATTTTTACTACTTGGCTACAGCAACAGCCAGTGCCTAAAACCAGGTATAGCTGAATCTACAACCAACTGCTGGAATATCTTGCTGGAAGGAAACTGAGTATCACCCAGAGTCTGAAAAAAAAAATCCCTTGGGTTGTAACGGGTGAAAGAGGATGGAGCAGTAAACTGCCCCACATTGCACTGCATTCTTCCAAAACACTTTGACCACAGAAGTGCTCGATTTATTTATCTTCTGTGGACCAAAGTAACCTCATTTTTCTGAGACAGTAAACCTGGATCTAGTTTTAAAACAGGATTGTAGTCACTCATGGTTCCTTGCAGACTCAGAAAGACACTCCAGAAGGTAATTCAGTGCACCAAAGACTTAAAACATTCCCTAGAGGTCTTTTTTCCTCTCTCTTGACTACAGAAGGAGCCAAAAGTGATGTGCTAGATTTAGGCTGCATGAATCCAAGACTAATCTACCAGCTCCTAGTCCCTGGTAATTTTTTTTTTTTTTTTTTTTTTAGAGCTATTTCAGTTTGGAAAAAAAGATGAGCAACTGCCAATAGAAGTGATACCTGCCCTATATCAGGATGCTAAAGCAGCAGGGTTTTGGCAACTGTCAGCCAGAAAGATTTTGAAGAGGAAGCTGTCTTAGCAGTGCATGAAAGTGAGTTGACCAGTCGTGCTCTGTATGAGTCTGTCATTGATTTTTTGCATGTTTGATACCATCAGAAGACCAAAATATTAGCTGGAAAGACCTAGAAAAATCATCTAGCCTTTTCCTTCTGCTCTTGGACATGCTCAGGTCTTTACATCATTCCAGACAGATATTTCACTGACCTTTTCTTAAGCTCATGGTGGTGGCTCCACAACCTCTCCAGACTGACTGTTCAGCCCTCCAACCATTAAAAGCTTTTTACTGTAAAACCCGGATCTTTCTCATTGCAATCGAAGTAAATTATTTCCTGTCACTATTTCCACATGGAGAACAGATTGTTCCCTTCCACTTTATAACAGCCTTTTATGTCCTTGAAGCCTGTTATCTAGTCATAGAATCCTAGGGGTTGGAAGGGACCTCGAAAGATCATCTAGTCCAACCCCCCCTGCCAGAGCAGGGTCACCTAGAGCACATCACACAGGAACTTGTCCAGGCGGGTTTTGAATGTCTCCAGCGAAGGAGACTCCACAACCTCTCTGGGCAGCCTGTTCCAGTGCTCTGTCACTCTCACAGTAAAAAAATTTTTTCGGATATTCACCTTGAACCTCCTATGCTCCAATTTACACCCATTACTCCTTGTCCTATCACTGGTCATCACTGAGAAGAGCCTAACTCCATCTCCCTGACACTCACCCATATTAATATGAGAATTAATAATTTATTGATCTTATATTGTTCTATCAATAGCTCATAGGTAAAGTCAGAGACATTAATCCAATTATCATAGAATCATAGAATCATAGAATCCTAGGGGTTGGAAGGGACCTCGAAAGATCATCTAGTCCAACCCCCCTGCCAGAGCAGGGTCACCTAGAGCACATCACACAGGAACGCATCCAAGCGGGTTTTGAATGTCTCCAGTGAAGGAGACTCCACAACCTCCCTGGGCAGCCTGTTCCAGGGCTCTGTCACTCTCACAGTAAAAAAGGTTTTTCTGATATTTACCTTGTACCTCCTATGCTCCAATTTGCACCCATTACTCCTTGTCCTATCACTGGTCATCACTAGTCCATCCTTACCTACTAGTTATGACTTACACAGCACCAATTAGTGGCATGGGCTTTACAGACAAAACCAGCTAGTCCTTAAGTAGCTAAATCCTGTCTTCATCTACCCTGTAACAATCATGACAAAAGGATGTAGAAAAAAAGGACACAGCTACAGCTGAGACACCATTAGCTCACTTGAAAGGGCAGCACCCTGAGGTAAAAGATCGGCTTTTGTAGCTTTTTTCTAACCCTGATTGAATATAAAGATACATTCTGAAAGAGGTGGTATGCAGAGAAGAATTAGGGCAATGGATGGCTGAAGAGGGAATGGTTTGATAAAAGCCATACAAGGGAAAAAGCAGAGTGTACCAGAGAGTGAGAAATTTCAGAGGAAAGAGAAGAATTAGCCAAGAGGCTTCATGGCCAACAGCATGACTAAAAGCTGGTGGGACTAGATGGAGAAAACAAGAATGAGCCAACTGTTCTCTTTTTACTGCCCTTGCTTCCACCTCCTTTCAGTCATTTGACTGGTGGCCAAGCCCATGGTGGTGTCCCTGTGTCCCCATGGCAGGTGGGGGTGGCAGTGGTCACTATGATAATGGAACAGACCAGAACCTACCTCCAAACCCCATCCAGGTTATTTACAGTACTGAAGATCATTCAACTTACTTTCAACATTGATCTTGGCTTGAGTCTTGTCATCAGGACTCTCACAGCAGTAGAAGCCCCTGTCTGCAAAGGAGATGTCCTTAACCACCAAGGTATGCTTTCTTCCCTCAGCTTTGATCTCTATTTTTTCACTGGGCTTCAATACGATGCTGTTCCTCATCCACTTCACCTCTGCAGGCTTGGTCAGCTCTACCTCCAAGGTCACTGTGTCCCTCTCTTCAACTGTTCTGGGCTCCAGTTTCTTCTTGAATGTGATTGAGGCCTCTGCCAAAGGAGAATAAATATTGCTAAGAACCTAGAATTTCCAGAAAACAGGCTTTCAGAGAGAATTACAATGGTGGCTCATGTATCTGCAGTCCCAATGTGTTCTGGTAATCCATATTTAATGATGTGAATGCAGAATTTCCCTACTGCTGATTTAACCAGTCATAGGGAAGGCCACAGAAAACATCACAGGTCATTTGACATCATTGACAGCTGGTCAAAGTGATGTTATCACTTCCTACCTCGGACTCGGAGGTTGGCTGTGCTTTCTACCCCTTCAGCAATGGCGGAGATTTCAGCTGCATCTTCCAGAGTCAGGTCAGTGATGGTGAGGCTGTGGTTGGTGTCCTTCTGCGAGATCATGTACTTCTTGCTGGCTTCAATCTTGACCCCGTTCCTGAGCCAAGTGACCACAGCATCACTGGGAGAGATGGTGCACTTGAACACAGCCTCTTTTCCTTCCTCAGAGACCACGCTGCTGAGACTCGTAACGAATTTCACCACTCTGGGAGCTGATGGATAGGAATAACACATTTTGGACCATCTCTTTGAGACATGAAATAAATAGCCTCAAAGAGCCAAATGCTTTGATGATTTTGTTGGAATCATCAATTTTTATTAGTTACAGTGAGTGATTATGTTAATGGGTCGTCACATTTCCCATGTCTGAAAGTTTTGTGTATGAAGATGCCAGAGCAGAAAGGTAAATACAGAGGGGGGGGGGGGGGGAATCTCATCTTATATTTGGGATACTCACTTCCAGCCTCAAATGCAAGATGCAGGTAAATTTCCCCATATATTAAGAGACCAGAGCTCAACAGGTCTCAGAATCATAGATTCATGGAATGGTTTGGGTTGGAAGGGACCTTAAAGATCATCTAGTTCCAGCCCCCCTGCCATGGGCAGGGACACTTCCCACTAGAAAAGGTTGCTCAGAGCCCCATCCAACCTGGCCTTGAACACTTCCAGGCATGGGGCAACTTATCTGGCCAATCTGTTCCAGTGTCTCACCACCCTCACAGGAAAGAATTCATTGTGTTCTTCACAAAGAGGTTCTACTGACACTGAGAGAGGAAGTGGAGCTTTGAATTTAGCTGTCAACACAAGAGACAGCACAAACACACAAAACAAACTCAGCTTTGCGGAGTTGCAATGACTGAGGACAAAACACATGGATCCTTCCACATTGTCCCCACACAGTTCTAGAGACATACCTTTGGGGATGATGGAAATGCTGCTCTTGTCACCTCTAGACTCACAGGAGTACTCTCCCTCATCCTCAGCCCGGATCCCTGTTATTGTCAGAGTTCTCTTGACCCCATCCTCATGGATCTGGAAACGTTTGCTGGGCTTGATCTGGACACCATTCCTGCACCACACGACCTTCCCTTTGGCATGGCTCACCTCGCAGGTCAAAGAGACACTGCCCCCAATCTCGGCATTAACAGCCTCAAGTTTTTTGGCAAACTTCACTGGGATTTCTGAGATATAGAAGAAGGAAAAACGATGAGAAGGGGAAAGGTAAGAAACTTGTTATAAGAAATCATTTCTGGCCAACTTTAGAAGAAATACAAAAACAAAAACCCAACAGATTTTGGGATCAGTGTTGTCCTGGTTTGAGCCGGGGTGAAGCGAACGTTCTCTTTGCTGATTTTGTTTTTTCTTTCAGTGAACTTTTTAGCAGCACCAGTGGACTGATAATAACCAAGGTCACTTCTGAGTGTCTGCAGCCTCCCCCCACCATGGGGGAGCAGATTAGACCGAAGGCAGGATCAGCAAATCAGAATATTCTCTTCTCATAACATTTTCTCTATTTGGCTTTCAGTATAGGTTAAGACATCACAGAAGTCAAGCCTTTCGTTTTCCTTTTCCTCTCACTTTTCTGCTTCCTGTCACTTCTATCTCCATCTCTTTGGCTCTCTCTCTTTTTTCCCATGTTTTCTTCCCAGCCAACATCCCAGGACCCTGTCCGTGCACCCGGACACTCCCCCCTTCAGCTGGAGTCACCAGGGAGGAGAGTTGCTATGAGAGTCCCTAGGGGAGGAGGGAGGGGATGAGGTGTTGCACATCCCTTTACAAATATATATATTCCCTTATCACTAATAATTAAAATCAATCTGTTTCACTTTTCAACCCAGAAAGCCTCTTTCTCATTTTTTCTCCCTCTCTCCCTACCTTGGGGAAGGGGGGTGGGACTGAGAGCATTATTGTTATTGGTTTGACTGCCAACCTGGAGCCAAACCGTGACAAGTGTAGAGAGAAACAAACCAGAAAGGTGGAAATTTAGGGAGATTCCTTTGACATGGAATTTTAATATCATGATCATTCTGTTCAGCAAGTGCCTTTAAACAGGATTGAGTTTTGCTTTCTTTTCTTTCTAATTTCATACCCAATGAGACTATGGAGTGTTTTTACATCAGAGCCTGATTTGCCTGACTAAACGTAACAATCCACATGGATACAAAAGCTCCAGCCTTCTTTGTCTCTCCTGTCACTGGAGATGCAGTCAATGGAGTCAGAGAAATTGAGGGTTTGATTCCTTTCATCCTGAAGGACACGTTTTGATAGGTTAGATGTATCATGGTCTATTAGCAGCCACTCTGCAATGACTCCAAAGGGAGCTGAGAGGGTGCATCTCAGCTGCAGAGATCTTCAGTTTGAGTGTCTGAACAGAAACGAGCAAGTCTTTGCTCTGGGACATCATCCTTCTCATCACCATCTGTGGACTAGCTGTGCTTCATCCTTCCTGTCAATAGAGAGCCTCAGCCTTGACTAGGGCACAGCATCCCAGGTGCATCATCCCAGAAACAAAGGAGGAAACAACTCAGGTCCTCTTTCACCATGTGACTACCTCAAAAATCTTCTCCTCACACAACATCCCTCTATGTCCTCCTCACCTTTGCCATGCTGGAGAAGAGCTTAGGCTCTGCTGTCCCCCAGCTACTGGGGTTAGGAGGAGACAGAAACAGGGTGGTGACAGTGGGGAGCATAGTCCAGGAAAAGCACCCATCATAGGCCTCCTGGTTACCCTGAGTGGCCAGCAAAGGACAAAAATTGGGTACTTGAAAGGTGGAGAACTTTGCTGGCCTATGGTGGGACAGCCACCACATCTGCAACAGCATTTCAGGCCCTGAGGTTTGAATGGTTTTAGAGAGAGTTTGGACTTCACCTCTATCTTACCTATCTCATTGAAAATTTTCCCAGTGAGAACAATCAGCCATTGGAATAAACTCCACAGGGAAGTGGGGCATTCCTCAACCTTGCACATGTATCTGGACAGGGTACTAGGCCATCTTGCCTAGACCATACTTTTGCCAAGAAAGGTTGGACCAAATGACCCTTGAGGTTTCTTCCAACCTGGAATTCTATGGTTCTATGGTTCTGACATAAGGGAAGCTTAGCTGTTGGGTTGGGACACCACCTGGGGGCTCCTCTCCACTCACCTTTCACTTGCACTTTGAATTCCTGCTTGTCGCTCTTTGTCTGGCAGGTGTACACAGCAGTGTCTGTGCTCTCAGCCAGGTTCACCCTCAGGGTCCTGGATGCCCCCCTCACTTTTGATCTCATATGTCTTGCTTGCTTTGATTTCTGTTCCATCCTTGAACCACTTCACTGCAGCAGTTTCAGGCGTTACTGAAGTAGTCAGTGTGATGCTTTCATGTTCTTGAACAATAAGAGGCTCCTTCTGGACAACTTTATTTTCAAATTTAGCCTCTGGTTCTAGGAAAGACATTAAAATATGAAAACTAATAATCTAAATCTCAAATCCTTAACACAGCAATTTTCTATTTCTCTCCTTCTCATCCATAATCTGTAATAATCCAGGGAACATGCCTGAATATTCGTGGCTGGTGAAATCTTTTGCTAAGCAGGAAGAAAAAAAAAAATTATGTCAGGCTGCCCAGAGCTTCTGCTTAGAAGAGAAGCAATGGAAAGGAAATGAAGACACACATTTTATCTGCTGCCCAAAAAAAAGCTTGTTTCTTAGAAGTAAAATTACCTGCACAATTATTTCCACTCCTATTTTTTTTATTTTAGAGCTAATTAAGATGAAATATTAATATACTAAACCTGAATTTGTGGCCTACTTTCTTTTTGTCTTGCTCTATTCCTTTTATCTTGGGTACTCCTCTACCTTGTACAATGCTCTGCCACAAAACCAGGCAGTTTTGGGGCACACACATCAGCAGACCAGCTTTTCTTAGACATCTTTCTTTATTTCTGCTCTTTAAAACTTCCCACTTCTACATTCAGCCCCTCCCACCACTTTAAAAGTTTGGGGGATGAGGAGCATGAAGGAGACTCTAAGCAAATAGCGGGACAGGATCTCCATAGCCAAAGAAAAAAAAAGTCTCCAGCCAGATTTCCCACCTCCACACCACCACACTACTAGATTATAAAGGTCACATTAATGTGTGATGTGATTCACCAATGTTGCTCCCAGGGAAATGGCTGCAATGTGGCCACTGGGAATGTCCAGTTCTCCTCTAAGCCCCACAGAGATCTGCTTAGGTGAGTTCTCACCAGTTGGTTCCAGCTTGAAGGTAAGCTTCTGGCCTGCAGCCTCACAGGTGTATTCTCCAGCATCTTTCTTCTCCAGCTGCTCTATAACCAGGGATCGGGTTTTGCCCCTAGTTTCTGTTTTGAATTTTCTAGAAGAAACGAGCAGTCTTCCATCCTTGTACCATTTCACTTCGGTGGCATCCTGTGCCACCTCACAGCTGAGGGTGGCACTTTCTGTCAGGACAGCCTTCACCTCCGTCTGGACTTTTTCCTGGTTTATGAATGCAGGTTTTGGCTCTGAGTGCAGAAAAGGAATTGAAAGTGGATGGAGGGATTAAAATGAGGTCATTCTCACAGATTTTTCTGCAGACATTTGGAAAATATTTAGGTTGCCACTTGCCAAAACCGATTGACTTCCCTGGGCAATTTCTACCCTTCTGTGTCACAAAACCCCAGTGTGGGAACCAGGGAAGCAAGAGCCAAGGGATGGAGAGGATCAAGAGGGTCCTTGACATCAATCCTATGGTTGCAAGCCACCATGGAAAAAACATTTAATTCGAACCTTCCCAAGGAACTTCTTGTCCTGCATATCACCAAAAGCTTGAAAATTCCTTTTACTTAAGATCAACAGTGAAATGTCAGGGTCACAAAGACCATGAGCATCTGGAGCAGACACTTCATGGTCTCTTCCACTGTCATAAATGTGACTTTCAAAGGGAGAAATGTGACTTTAAAAGGAACAAAGATCCCCCTATAGTGCTCAGGTAGGCCAGGATCATGGCTGGCAGGGAAACCAAGGTTATTTGCACCCCCTTTAGCATCACCACGTCCTTAGAACTGTTTGGGCACCTGTGATCCTGTTCCAAAAGACCAGTTTCTGGAAATCTTTCATGACAAAGTGACATTTAGCACTTGGCAGAAGTAGTAAGGCACCCCGATGGCTGAGACCTCACAGGATAGCACAAATGCAGAAAAAGTGCTGAGTATTCAATCCACCTCAATAAGTGCCACACAAATGACAAAGCATATTCCAGCCTCTCAGTTTTCAGAAATGGGATCATAAATCTAATGAGAAATGGGTGTTTGAATGACTCTTTAAAGAAATTCAGTGCACAAGAATTAACCTTTGTGATCCCAAAAGTGAGAGAGATTTGAATAATATGTTGATTATTATTTCTATTCTATTTATAACTGCAATTACTATATAAACTGACTAAGAATGAGACAGGCCTTTCTGTTGTGCTAGAGACAAACATTCCCATTCCTACAAGTCCAGGCAACCAGGTACAGAATGTCAGGTGAACCCCACAGGGTGCAACAAAGTGCAGACTACTGCAATTGACTCATGGTGTAATTTTTACTACTTGTATTACTTTATTATCCTTAGGTATACTTAAGACAAGATATGTCTCACCTGTGACATCAATTTTGAAGGTCAGTTTCTGGCCAGCAGCCTCACAGGTGTACTCCCCAGCATCTTTCTTCTCCACCTGACCCACCACCAGACGACGCAATTTGCCCTCTGACTCCACCTTGAACTTCTTGCTCGAGGTGATCAGTTTCCCTTCCTTGTACCATTTCACATCGGTCTTCTCGTGGGCCACCTCACAGCTCAGTGTGGCATTTTCTGATAGTGCAGCTTTCACCTCCTTCTGCACCTTCTCCTTGTTAGTAAACACAACTTCTGGCTCTGAAAAGAGAGAGAAATGCAGAGTGTGTCCAAGATATGATGTTGTCCAGTCCCCTTCCACAGCTTACAGGTAACACTGGAAACAAAGACCCTGACTTGACACACCTAAAACCATTGGTAGAACATTCAAACTGCTTTGTGGTGAGTTTGTGTGTTTTGTTTTGGGTTTTGAGTGCAGACATCAGGCAGACACACTACCACTCTTCATCATGATCCTGCTCTGAATTTCACTGGCAAGCAGTTGTGTTGAAGAGTTGTTCTGGTTGCACCAATATGTGGGGATGGAGAGGTGCAATCAGTCCTTCCCTTTTCAGGGCCCTGTTCCTACAAAGATGGGTGGATCCCCAAGTTTTTACAGGATGGAACTCAATGTCTTAAAGATTTTATACTGTTTCCCATAGAAGGTATATCATAACTATAATACTCCTTTTTCAAAACATTCCAGAAAAAGGAAAGCTGGGCCAAAGAATTTTCTCCCACCTGGGACATCAATTTTGAAGGTCAGTTTCTGGCCAGCAGCCTCACAGGTGTACTCCCCAGCATCTTTCTTCTCCACCTGACCCACCACCAGACGACGCAATTTGCCCTCTGACTCCACCTTGAACTTCTTGCTCGAGGTGATCAGTTTCCCTTCCTTGTACCATTTCACATTGGTCTTCTCCTGGGCCACCTCACAGCTCAATGTGATGTTCTCATTCAGCACTGCCTTCACCTCCTTCTGCACTTTGTCTTTGTGTTCAAATACATCATCTGCAAGATTGGAAAAAAGGAAAAATCTAGAAAAAAAACCATGAAAATGATAACTTTGCTTCCAAGGTCATATGGAAGTTGGTTTTCAATGGGAGACCACCTGGCAGATGACAGTTTAAATAAAGCAGCCTTAAAATTGAAAAGGTTAATAGTGTCAGAGTTAAGCAAATTCTTGAGGAAGCACTGGCAGGAACAGCTTGCTTCCAGAGAGAGCAGTTTCTGGCTGCTGCTTTTTTGGGCAACAGGAAGAACTGCCATGCCTGATCTTGAGGCTTACACCAGCTTTCCTGCACACTGTACAGTCATTCTCAGCAGGCCAAGCATGATGGGCTCTCTTGGGGAAGATGGGCATGTTCTGTTCACTCACAGAAAAGACTGGGCTGCATATTTACAGTAAACAGAACATACTCCAGGCAGAATCCTTCATCAGCCAGCACTGTCCTCATATTTGGTCCAAGAAATTTTCAGGAAAAAAACAATAAGGGTTATGAAATAGATGCATAAGCCCTGGTGCACCTTCACTGAGATGTATGTGGGGTTGTGTCCTTATGGAACAACATCACTTCCCAGATGTATTCTACAGAACATGTGCTACTAATAGTACAAAATCACATTCATAAAATAATTTAGGTTAGGAGTGATCTCTGGAGGTCATCCAGTCCCACTTCCCCACTGACAGCAGATAAAATTACATCAAGTTACTCAGGGCCCTGTGAGTTCTGAATATCTCCACCACTGGAGATCCCTCAACCTCAAGGCTCCTGTCTAGAGCCAAAAATGAAACATCTATACCAAAATCTGCTATTCTTCCCTCATAACCCCTTCAAGCAAGACAGAAGCGAAGAAGATGAGAGAGGAAGTACTGAGTAACATTTTCCACAAAAATAACTAGCAGCAAGGATAGAAATGTAGGCACTGATGATTCACCAACATACACCAAAAACTGGGTACCAGTCTGAGCTCACACTCAACATTGTGTGCTGTGCAATTCCTCCTGAAGTCATACTGGCAAATTCTTTCTGCAAAGCCATGTCCTGGATGGATGTGGCAGAGAAACTCTGCCCCAACAGAGATGGAAACTACAGATTCAAGAGTGGAGCTACAGACTTCTAAAGAGTGGAAGCATTGCAGCCTGCTTGTCTTGTTCTTCTCTATGTATTCCTGGACAAAATCAGAGACAGAATACCAACCTAAGTGGATTTTTCTCTTTCCCAAACCATCCAAACACATGCCCTGAATACTGACCTTTAAGAATTACCACTTAAGTTCTATTGCAGACCTAAGACCAAGGCTAGAAATAAATCTGTGTCACTAGGAAAGTCTCTTTATAGATACAGCAAAAAAAAAAATGTAATCAGATAATCCCTCACCTGGGACATCAATTTTGAAGGTCAGTTTCTGGCCAGCAGCCTCACAGGTGTACTCCCCAGCATCTTTCTTCTCCACCTGACCCACCACCAGACGATGCAATTTGCCCTCTGACTCCACCTTGAACTTCTTGCTCGAGGTGATCAGTTTCCCTTCCTTGTACCATTTCACATTGGTCTTCTCCTGGGCCACCTCACAGCTCAGTGTGGCATTTTCTGATAGTGCAGCTTTCACCTCCTTCTGCACCTTCTCCTTGTTCATGAAAGCATCTTCTGCTTCTGCAAGGTGGAAGAAGCAATTTAAGAATCACACATATGTTCCTGTTGACCACAATGTCTGTCATCGGATGCAAAATTGTGCTTATGAGACCTTCTCACAGCTCTGTCCTTTCTGGAATGGTCCCAACTACAGCTAGGATACATTCAGACAGGACACATCCCACCATACAGCCTGAGAACAACACTTCAGCCATTTCTGAGCTAAATGAACCAATACCCCAAGAGTTGTGGTTCTTCCCATCCCCATGGATCCACAAGGAATCTGAATTTTTTTCCTTAATATCATGCGTATATGAACCCAACGTCGTTCACCATTGGAACTCCAGTGTAAGCCTTGTCCACCCCAGGTACTTCTTGAGCATGATTCCAGACCTCTTTTCCTACACATCTGGGAGCTGACCCTACCTTTGTATCTATAAATCACAACAGCATGATGCAAACTTGTTTAATTCTTCCTTACTCTGATATCAGAAAACAACAGGGACTGCTGAGTGGGATTCATCTCACGGATGAAGACAACTGGTTAGAGGCATCTCTGGCAACAGACACACACGAACTGATTGCATGATCAACCTCACTACTCAGTGAAGATTTGAGCTACACAGACCCTGGACCCCAGGGAGTGGTTCATTTGCCTTTGTAGTAAAAGGAACTGATGGACCTTTCTGTGATGAGAACCAACGTATCTCCCACCTGTGGTGACAATCTTGAAGGTCAGTTTCTGGCCAGCAGCCTCACAGGTGTACTCCCCAGCATCTTTCTTCTCCACCTGACCCACCACCAGACGACGCAATTTGCCCTCTGACTCCACCTTGAACTTCTTGCTCGAGGTGATCAGTTTCCCCTCCTTGTACCATTTCACATTGGTCTTCTCCTGGGCCACCTCACAGCTCAGTGTGGCATTTTCTGATAGTGCAGCTTTCACCTCCTTCTGCACCTTCTCCTTGTTGACAAACACATCTTCCACCTCTGAAACAGGGTCACAATAGAGAAAAAAGAGATATGATATAAATATCTTGCAACAAGAAGATATTACATGTATTTTGTGCAGGTGCTCTAGAGGCTCATTTATTGTAAGTAACATTGTTCTGCAGGTCTTTTTCTCACACAGAACAATGCCCCCCAAAATATAGTCCATATAATTGTTATATCTCTCTGACTAGTCTTATCAAACAGCTCATCTGCCTCATATTCAAATTTCTAATAAAGGAGACAAAGACAATTTCCCCCTACTTGTCTTTATGATATTTGGATATACCCCACATTTGGAACTAGCCAAATACAGCACAATTACGAGTTGCCACCCTCACTATCAAATTAATTACAAGAATTTACAGGCATCTAGGTCTTTGAGATTAAGCCAGGGTGTTGTTCAGAAATGATCTTGTAACTCAATTGCAAAGAAATGACAAAGATACAGTTGTTAATACAGAAAATCACCTGACCTACGTTATGCATAAAACTATACAATTTGAAGTTTGCTTTTCTTTCCTAAGAAATCTGTAATTTTTCAGAAAACTGGCCACACGGAATCTTCTCACGATACTTAACACAAGCAACAGGAATGGAGTGTTTAAAATCACTTTCTTCCACAGTACTACTTAGAGTTTCCATCTCAACACATGGAGTTGGCACCAAAAGGGCATCGTGTGCAATGAGTAGTTAGGTTTATGCATTGAAAAGATTAAATTGTCACCTTGGTAATTAGAACTGACCGATAAATTGCATCTTTTACTGAGTACTTTAATGATTGTTTTACCTGGTTCTCCTTTTGCCAGCACCTGGTGTGGCCACTGGTAGTTTTTATCTAAGTGTACATTTGAGATATGGGAGGAAAAACAGACTAAATAATGGGGCTGCCACATTTTTTCCCACTGAGTTACCCTAAGACATAACTGCACCAGAGGTGTAAAGTATTTCTGGTCTGCCTACATGATGGACATCACCTAACAACAACCATCCAGCATTTAGCACAGGTGTTCTTTGCCTGTTTGAGTCCCAGATGTGCACTTGAGTGCTGAAGTCTATGATTTCACTGCTGCAGAAGCACAAGCTCTAAAGATCAATGATGAACTAGCAAGTGTATATGGGGTTGGCCTTGTCCTTCAGCTGCAGTGCAAGCATGGAAGATAATTAGAATCATAGAATAGCTTGAGTTGGAAGGGGCCTTTAAAGGTCACCTAGTCCAACCCCCTGAAGTGAGCAGGGACATCTTCACTTAGATCAGGTTGCTCAGAGGCTTGTCCAACCTGACCTGGAATGTTTCCAGGGATGGGACATCTACTACCACTCTGGGCAACCTGTTCCACTGTTTCACCACTCTCACAGTATAGAATTGCTTCCTAAAATCTAGTCTAAAACTCCCCTCTTTTAGTTTAAAACCATCACCCTCTGTTCTATCACTACAGGGAGGGCCTGCTAAAAAGTCTGTCCCCATCTTTCTTGTAAGACCCCTCTAAGAATTGAAAGGCCACAATAATGTCTCCCTGGAGCCTTTTCTCCTCCAGGCTGAACAACCCCAACTCTCTCAGTCTTTCTTCATAGTAAAATCATCCATCCAGCTTCAGGAATCCAGGTTTCCTGGTTAAGGTGACCTGGGAGGCTCTTGGTTCTCCCTGGCAGTCATGGTGAAATCCTTCCATATCCTGTGCTGCTGCCTTCCTTCCCCCAGCAGCCTGCTAGTGCCACCTTTTCCTCCTCCTTGATGACTTTCTCCTCTGCATACCATCTCTGTCATGTCTGTACTCTGAGTGGCAGCAGCTGCCTGGGAGGGTAAGGAGCAGGGGTAAGCTCAGGTCAAGTTCCTACACTGCTGACCATGGCACTACATGCAATCCTGGGAGCCACACCACAGGCTTGACAGCAATATTGCACAGTCCATGGAAAGAGAGAGGTCCTGCAGGGAACAAGCTGAAGCAGGAACACAGCTTATATGATCTAATTTTGAGCTCTGTTTATATTGGCTGTAGAAGGGGTGTAGTGAGGTGACACTGTCATTAAGGTGTCATTAAGAAGGCAGCCTACACGGCCTAGGCTGGCAGATGCAGAACTCCTCAAAGGCACAGGCCAGCCCACTGCAGATTAAGCAGCATTTTGATACCTAAAAGAGCTCAAGCACACACCGTGGTTTGCATTCAGAACTGGTTGCAAAAATATAAGTATTTCCACTTCCATCTGCAGGTGTGAACACACAGAGTGCACAGAACAAATGAGTTACAACCCAGCCTGGGTCAATGAGTGCTGTGTTTAAAATGTCAAGTTAGCAGGACAGGAATATTCCAGATGGGTTACTCACTTGTCCTCTGCTTTCTCGCCCTCTAATATAAACCACCTTAATAGTGGTAGGAAATGTGAGCAAAACTTTTATTCAGCTTACAAAGTGATTAACACTAGCCAGTAATTTTCCTTAGATATTTTAAAGTTAAACAAGTATTCAATGCAGATGACATTTCCAACCTGAGCTGAAACTTGTTAGTGAAGTTCCACTGAATCTGAGGGAAACTATTTTCAGGACATGGAGATTTCACCAGCTTCAAATAAGGATTTCACTGCACACCATGAGTCTTGAAACAATGAGATTTCAGAATCAGCTTTTTTGGCTACACACCCGGCCCAGTCCCAAGGTGTACAGCACCTGCTTCTTTTTCTATTAAGCCAAAAAGCTGTAGCTGCATCCCAATACTCATCACTGAGCCTCTAACCTTCAAGCTGTCCTTAAATAGGGAGGGTTTTCTGCTACCAGTGGAGCCCTGGAGTACAGGAACCCTGAAAAGCTTTCTGAGTGCAATGGTAACAGGATAAATTAAGACCCAAAAGCCACTGCACTTTGGGATAATCTAGTAAGATGAGGATTTCTGCAGCAAAAGAGCCAACCACTCAGAGTACTCATAATCCCTCCTGACTTTCACACTAGATCATTTTCCAGCCAGCACTGGCCTTGCATGTCATGTTACAGCTGTACCCAGGAGAAATACAGCAACAGTAGCTAGGCAGGATCTCCACTGTCGGCAGAGGGGGAAAGGTGTTACCTTACCCTGCACAGCCATGAGGTCATTGGGTTTGAAAGAGAACTGAAAACCTTTGGTTTCTGAGGCAGACAGCTAAGAATAGTCGTTGGCTAGAGAAACTGAAGTGTAAAAGCACCACAATTCTGTGCTTTCTGCCCACAGCTCTGCAGTCATATATGTTCTGGTTTCAGCAGCTCAGCATGAGACCATTGTTTATAACAATGGTCTTTCTATCAATGCCCATGTTGCAGTCTATGGTTCCTCACCAGGGGAGGAGATGGGGCAGGTCCTGATCTCTTCACTCCTGTGACCAATGACAGGACTGGTGGAAATGGCAGGAAGCTGAATCAGGGGAGGTTTAGGTTGGTTATCAGGAAAAGGTTTTTCACCCAGAGGGTGGTTGAGCACTGGAACAACCTCCCCAGGGAACTGGTCACAGCACCAAGCCTGCCTGAGTTCAAGAAGAGTTTGGATGATGCTCTCAGGCACATGGTGTGATTCTTGGGGTGCCCTGCACAGGGACAGGAGATGGACTCAATGATCCTGATGAGTCCCTTTCAACTCAGCATATTCTATGATTCTATGTTGCATTTTCTCTGAAAGATGCCTCTCAAATCTGTAATCCATCCTTCAGTGAAGCTGGCAGCTCCCTGAGCCAAAAGCATGGGATACACAAGTCATGAAAAAGAGCCAAAGTGCCCCAACACACACCCCGTGTGCCCCATGCAGAGTGGGGACCCAAAAGAGCTGATGGCTTACACCATATGCCACGGGGAGCAGCAAAGCTTTATGCTACAGAACCAGTTGCACATCACACGTGGAAGATGGAAGGAGCACAATGCCTCGAGGCAGCAGGAGAGCAGTGAAGACTGCAGCCTTTATATGGGAACAGCATGTGAGCTACACCCTGCAAGGACCTCAGGTCTCCACCATGGCTGTGAGCAGGAAGTCAACAGACTCCCAGCACAGTTGCCCTTCCACATAGCTGATAAAATGCCAGACCTCTGCCAGCATTATGGTCCCAGGGTGTTTGATGCCATAAGAAAGCAGAGGAGAAAATAGGTTTTCTGTTCTGCTCAACTCAGAATATGAGACAAGAAATGCAATGTTAACAGAGAGGCATTTGGCTGCAAAGACAGCAGAGTGGATATGAAAAAAAAAAACAAACCCAAAAGCAAACCCCTTCTTATCATCCAATTCAGTAATTATCACTCAGAATGTAGCCGACATGTCCATGGCTCCCTGGAGCCTGAGATAAAATTTACTGGAGCTCTCACAAAATATACTGAGACCAAAGAACTCTCTCATGTAGTCAGAGTGAAAGAACAGCCTCAGTATTAAATCCTCAGACTCCAAATCATGTTGTTAAGGGAAAAAAAACATGTAATCTGTCTTTACAGATGTAGAACTTGCAATGAACAGTCATCACAGGTCACAGGTGGGTGCAGTGCAGCTGATCCAAAATTTTTGGTGTAATAGGCTACCAGCAGCTCCTAAACCTTCTCAATGCAGCCACAAGCAAGTAAGGATCTTGTAAATGCTACTTTTTAAATCTCATTTGGTAGACAATTATTTGCACCACTTCTCACAGCTTTATAAATCACAACTGGGTACCCAATGACAGGTGAAAGAAGTGGTAGGGGAAGGGCTGGATGAAAGGTGGTTAAATACAACTCATAATTCAAGTTCCACAGATCTCTATACATTTCTGTTCATCATCCACAAAAGCTTCACCGTGCGTGGAGTTAGGAGGCCATGTTCACATATGTCTTTGTACATTCAGGCTGTGGATTAACTGAAGTAATTCTCTGGTTTGGGAGAAAGGATATGTAGAGGAAAGATGAAATTAAGAGGAAAGAAAACAGAGACTTTTGTGAATAACTACCAATAAGAAGAGTAGAAATATCAACACTGATTAACAAATTGGAAGAGATCCTTTAGCACAGAGCCTGCTAATGAAAGGTCTTGATTCACTGTCTGAGCTTAAGGACACACTCAGAGAGTTGAGGAAATGATATCAGGATATCCAGACATAACCCGTAGATCTGCCCAGTCCTGCACAACCTCACTGAAATGGCAGCTTAGACCAACATCAGAAATTACTTTAAGGGCATTTCTAGTATTTTGACAGAGACAAACACCCAGGGACAAAGAAAAGGCAATAAAATATAAAACAAAATATGTCTCCCACCTGGGACATCAATGTTGAAGGTCAGTTTCTGGCCAGCAGCCTCACAGGTGTACTCCCCAGCATCTTTCTTCTCCACCTGACCCACCACCAGACGACGCAATTTGCCCTCTGACTCCACCTTGAACTTCTTGCTCGAGGTGATCAGTTTCCCCTCCTTGTACCATTTCACATCGGTCTTCTCCTGGGCCACCTCACAGCTCAGTGTGGCATTTTCTGATAGTGCAGCTTTCACCTCCTTCTGCACCTTCTCCTTGTTGACAAATGCATCTTCTGCTTCTGCAAGGTGGGAGAAGCAATTTAAAAATCCCACCTATATTCATGTTGTCCAGAGTGTTCAAACACAAATGAAAAATCCTACTTATGAAAACTTCCACAGCTCTGCCATTCTGGAACAGTCCCCCCCACAGCAAAGATACACCCAGACAGGGCATGTCCTTCTCCACAGCCTAAGAACAACACTTCAGCTATTTCAGAGAAAAATGTTCCAGTGACTCAGGAGTTCAGCTTCTTTCCATCTCCACAAGAAATCCAACTTTTTGTTCCGTAACAAATAATCTCCCAATCACATCCACCACTGGAACCCCTATGTTAACCTATCCACTTCTTGAGTAGACCTGTTTTCCTACTTCCTCTAGACCTGTTTTCCTACACATCTGGGAGCTGACCCTACCTTTATATCTATAAAATACATTTATAAAGATATATATCCCAATTCTACTTTACTCTAAAGTTAGAAAACAGTGGGGACTGCTGAGTGGGATTCACCTTGCAGATGAAGACAACTGGTTAGAGGCATCTGTGGCAACAGACACACATGAGCTGGTTGCCTGATCAACCTCACTACTCAGTGAAGATTTGAGCTACACAGACCCTGGACCCCAGAGAGTGGTTCATTTGCCTTTGTAGTAAAAGGAACTGATGGACCTTTCTGTGATGAGAACCAACGTATCTCCCACCTGTGGTGACAATCCTGAAGGTCAGTTTCTGGCCAGCAGCCTCACAGGTGTACTCCCCAGCATCTTTCTTCTCCACCTGACCCACCACCAGACGACGCAATTTGCCCTCTGACTCCACCTTGAACTTCTTGCTCGAGGTGATCAGTTTCCCCTCCTTGTACCATTTCACATCGGTCTTCTCCTGGGCCACCTCACAGCTCAGTGTGGCATTGTCTGATAGTGCAGCTTTCACCTCCTTCTGCACCTTCTCCTTGTTAGTAAACACGTCTTCTGTTTCTGTAAGAAAGCCACAATAGTCACGCATTGGTTTTTACAGTTGTCTTCTCCAGTGCTTAGTCAAGTTCCCTCTATTTCACCATATTTGCCCCTGCCTGGTAGTATCATGACAGCCTATGAAGACAAGAAGCACCTGCATCTCTATTTTGCTGCCACGAGGTGAATAGGTGGATGGAAATTGGGAGACATATTTTAAAAACTCACAATTTGAGCAGGGATTTGAACCTGGGACTCAGAGCACCAACACAAACTGCCTGAGCCCTCCTCCCTCTTCTCTCCTTTTCTCTCCCTCTCCAGGCTTCCTGTGAATCAGAAGGGAGCAGCCCTTGTGTCCCCACACACAGGAACCGTTGTTCTTTTTCTGACCACTTGGGTCACTAAAATTCATTCATTATCCATCTAATCAGAGCTCTTCAGACACCTCCCCCTTCCGTTTCACCTACCCCTTAACTTCTGCTATGGCCTCACACTGATTCTGCAGGAGTTTTTTTGCAGACACACCAGCTAATTTTGAGAGGTGCAGAAGTTTTCATCCTTGCCCATCATTTCCTTGTGGTTACAATTAGTCACGGATGCACAAGTGTGTGTATAAAATGTTGACACAGCAGTTGGCTGAAAATCTAGTTCTAGGGCTGAAATATTTCACCTCCTAGAGGTTGTGATGATCCTCCAAATACTACTCAGAATGGAATATTCCTTCATTTTTGGCATTTCTAGCCTATTCTCACCTCTGACTTTGACTTGGAATGTTGTTCTGTCATCCTTTGTTTCACAGGTGTAGCTCCCTTGGTCTTGCTGTGTCACCTTCTTGATGATGAGCTTGCGGTGTGTCCCCTGGGAGATGATCGTTGTCCTCTGGTCCTGCTTCACCTCAGTTTGATCCTTCTTCCATACCACAGCTCCACTCGCAGTTGACACCTCACACACCAGCTCAAGGTTTTCAGAAGGGTTGATTGAGATTTCTGGAGTTGCTTTGGGTTTGTTGACAAAGTTAACAGCTTCATCTAGAAGAAAAAGAGAAAGAAGTTTATGACTTGATTCAGGCTCATCAGCAGAAAGTTAAGATACAGTAATTACTGATCGTTATTTAATTGGTAGCCAGACTTGGGTGATCAAGTTCCAGCTCTGGAGGTGTAAATGTACACGTGTGAGGGTACTACTGCAGTGTGACTATGACAGTGTTAACAGTTATGGCCATAAACTGTGGTTATCATAGAATCCTAGAATGGTTTGGGTTGGAAAAGACCTTAAAGATCATATAGATCCAATTCCCCTGCATGGGTGGGGACACCTCCAACTATACCAGGTTGCTCCAAGCCCCATCCAACCTGACCTTGAACACTTCTGGGGATGGGGCAGCTACAGCTTCTCTGGCAACCTGTGCCAGTGTCTCACCACCCTCACAGTGAAGAATTTCTTCCTAAAGCCTAACCTAAATCTCCCCTCCTCCAGTTTGTATCCATTGCTCCTTGTCCTCTCACTCTGTGCCCTTGTAAAAAGCCCCTCCCCAGCTTTTCTGTAGCCCCTTCAGATACTGGAAGGTCGCTATGAGGTCTCCCTGGAATCTTCTCCAGAAAAGCCTCTTCTGAGATACTGCCAGGAAACTCATTGTCCAAGTTTTAAACCATCCAGAGAGTTAGTACAGAATGTTCTCCAGTTTTGGAGCTCAGTATTGATGAATCCTTTAAACATCAGCCCACTAGGTCTATCCTGTGGCATTAACACTAGTTAAGGCTAGTGCCTTAATAACTTCTAGATTGATGTGGACTTCTGCCCACCTGGGTTAATAACAAAAATCCACCTGATGTGCACCCGTTTTGTGCCTCCCTTTTGGAAGTCAGTCATGAAACCTGCTACAGAGCACAGACATGGTTTCTATCACCAGAGCTGCATGTGCACAGAGCCATGAGCAGAACCTGCCCCAGCATCACAAGCCCACAAAGCCTGATGTGTGCTTGAATTCACAGCTCCTGTCTGATCACACACATGAATGTTGATGCTTGACTTCCCAACAGATGGTGCAAAGTCCTTCTCTGATCTTCAGATAATTGCTCTCAGTTACAGTGCAATCACATTCATCTCTCCTATATCCTCCTGGATCTCATAAATCAAGTTGAGATGCCCTCAAGCTGCTGACACTTTAATCACCACTCCTTGTTTCTGATTTCAAGCAAGCTCTAGGGAATATGTATTGATGCCTGAGTCCACAGCTTTGAAAATCTCTAACCAGCCTCAGAAAATCTTGTTAGAAGTGATGAGGAGTCTTCTTTTGCACATTTCTGAGGCCATTCCTGCAGCCCCATGTTCACAATATCAGTCCCACTGGATGAATTCTTCCCCAGACCAGATCAGAGTACATGTGAGATAGCATCATTCTTCAGCTTCAACAGGAACAAGTTAATATATGAGCCAAGAGAGTCCCACCTTTCTGCTGAAACTGACCTTCACAGTAAAGAACTCACAACTGCTCAGAGCTCATCTAGCTCCAGCAGTAGAGAGGTTCCTGCTTCTATACATCGAGTTTGGACTCTGCTGACTGCACAAACCACACAGGAGCTGTACACACACACACACACACACATATACAGGAGCTGTGCACACACACACAGGAGCTGTACACACACACACATATATACAGGAGCTGTGCACACACACACACAGGAGCTGTGCACACACACACATATACAGGAGCTGTACACACACACAGGAGCTGTGCACACACACACACAGAGGAGCTGTGCACACACACACAGGAGCTGTACACACACACACACACAGGAGCTGTACACACACACATATATACAGGAGCTGTGCACATACACACAGGAGCTGTACACACACACACACACAGGAGCTGTACACACACACACATATACAGGAGCTGTACACACACACACATATACAGGAGCTGTACACACACACAGGAGCTGTGCACACACACACACAGAGGAGCTGTGCACACACACAGGAGCTGTACACACACACACATATATACAGGAACTGTGCACACACAGGAGCTGTACACACACACACACACAGGAGCTGTACACACACACACACACACAGAAGCTGTGCACACACACACACACACAGAGCGTGTCACGTGTGCAGCAACAATGCAGCATTTTTATCAACTTTTTTTTTTTTGCAAATGTATTTGTAAAGACAAAGAGTGAAGGCAACTCAGAGAGTGAGGATGGGCACCTTGTGTGTCAAATGTGAACAAACCCACCCAACACACCCTGTCCCTAAGCTAACAAGCAGTATTTGATGACCACGTCAGGTATTTCATACCCTTCAGGCCAGCCAGCCAGCCCTTGCCTGAAGAGCAAGCTGGTGGCTGCCAGTATGACAAACTGGGTGGCATTTCTTTCAGCAGCAACTGTTGCTTTCAGTCACTCGGTATCCCAAGGACAATTGCTATGGTACACCCCTGCCAGGCATGTCTGGGGCATCAGAGAATAAATCCTTCATTAAAAATTGTAATCATTAGAATAGAAGGATAGTACCATTTTGGTTGGAATAGTCCTTTATGATTGTCAAGTCCAACTGTTAAACTGGTATTTTTAAAAAATGCTTTCATATTAAATGTAATTTAAAAATAATATTTTTTAATTAAATTACAAAGCATAGGCCCTCCAGGGTCCTGCAGTTCAAGATCAATGGGGTAACTCATCACCATACAGATTACTTCCCTGCACTAAGTCAATCCCCTGACTGTGCAGTGCTGCTTCTGACCACTCTGCAAACTTTTTATGTGGAAGTTGCCCCACCTAAGGTTTCATTAACAGGATGTAACTCAATCCTTGTCAAAAAGTCCATGGGGACACACAGTTACTCAGCAGATGCCACCTTTCTTTGTTTTAGCCATGTGACATTTTGTCAGAGTTACAGGTGGGATCCACCTAACCTAAACATGGTCACCAAAGTTAGGTACCCAGGTAATCATTCAGGCTTCCTCTGCCCTTGATGTTCAGAGAAAGGGAGCACCAGAGAACTTTTCAAGTCCGTCCTAGAGATCCCTCATCAGACAGTAGAAACCAGATGGTATAAATTGCCCTTTGGGGATCAATCCAGACAGAGCCTGGTTGGCTCTTTGAGATCAAATTTTCAATGTGTGAAGTCAGGGACCATGAATTACACCCAAAGTGAAATTGCATCATGTTGGATTCTCAGCCAAAGAGAGCTGGAGGCTGAACATGAGTACCTGAGCAAACACCAGTTGTAAACTGCAAGTAATCCCCCCAGCTCAATAAACCCTGTGGCAATCCCTCAAGTCCAGTGCTCTTCTGGTTTTGATTAGCTGATGAGCAGCATCGCAGTCATGTGGATGTGCTGGTAGAGGTGACATGGACTCAGTTTACTTCTCTTAAATTGCATTGTACTGCAGCATGTAGAGACATCATGAGAAGCTTTCAGCAGGGTTTCAATTTGTAACTTAAAACTGAGTTAAAAATTGGGCTCCAGACATAAGCCAGAAAACCAGTTTTGGAAGAAGAAATGTTCCCGCCAGGCCATGAAAATGAAATCAGTTGAATTTCACAGATATAGAATTTCACAGATAAATTCTTGTGTCATTTTATACTCTGGCTCCATCCTGGACTGGAATGCATCAGTGACAAGCACTTCTCTTCTGGGACTGACCTGACAGCCACGTGCTTTAGCACGTGCTTTATGCTGGTGGGCTTGTGCCATGAACGAATGGCTTCACTTCCAGTGCTGCAAGGAGATGTCTCAGAGATCACAGTGCCCTTTGGGAATAGCAGGAGAGGCTTAACTCTCAATATCAGGAGTTAAACTTGTCAAAGAAGGACACAGGGCTTCCACAGGAAGACTTTAGGACCACCTTATCAGGAGGGTCAAAGGTAACGTACATGCCGAGCTAAGAGCATAAAGGCCAGATGGGGCTCTTGGCTTCTTCCACCAGCGTGGTGTTTGAGTCACTGAAAGCCATTAAAAGTTACTAAAAGCTATTAAAAGCTGGTGCTGACTTTGATACATAACACCATCTATTATTTGCCCATATTATGGATTTGCATAAACAGCACATTAAGGGGCACAGTCTTTGAAATAGGGCTGTGCAATCTTGGCCCAAAAATCGGGCAATTCACATGGTAAAACAAGTAAAATGAAACAAGTCCTGAGTTTCTAACACAGACTCTGATCCCATACTTGCATCACAAACTTACCTGAGACTTTTAAATCAAATATAAGAGTGTCATCTCCAATTTTGCATGTGTACCTTCCTTCATCTTCTTTTGTCACAGCTGAAGCCACAAGCTTATGTAGTTTCCCTTTATCTTCGATGGTGAATTTCTTACTGGCTGTGATTTCTTTGCCCTCTTTGTACCACTTAACCATGATGTTGGCCTCAGAGGTCTCAGAAACAAATTCAGCCTGTTTGCCAGTGATGGCCCTGATGACTCCTCCACTTCTCTCTTTGTTTATGAAGTTTGCAAGTGCTGAAACAAAATATAGAGGGTGGTGAGACACCAAGGAAGCCGTGGCTGCCCCATCCCTGGAAGTGTTCAAGGGCAGGTTGGATGGGGCTTGGAACAACTTGGTCTAGTGGGAGGTGTTCTTGCCTGTGCTGGGGGTTGGATCTAGATGATCTTTAAGGTCCATTCCAACCCAAACCAGTCTGTAATTCTGTGATAATATATATCCCCAGCACTGGTAAAAAAATGTGTGGACATCAGTAGATATGTACACTTACATCTGCGTTAGGTGTTCTCGTATCATAAGACCAAATATCCATGTTTAATTATGGATCTAATGAATAGGTTCTAATGCAGAAGCAGCCCAATTTCCAGCCTTTAGAAACCATGTATTTGATTATCACATGTCCAAAACCCAGAGCACATACACAACACAGTAGGCTGAGGAAGCCCTTGGCAAGAAACACCCAGAAAAGATGAGGAAAGAAAAGAAAGGAAACTGGAGGGAAAGCAATGAAGGTTATTCAGTCATTGCATTGTAGCCTAGAAGAGGTTAAAATTTCATCTAGGCAAATTAAGTTGTATTAAAAATCTATACAGATACCACATAATATTGAAATGGAAAGAAATTTCTTCCTGTCAATTAGCAGGAGCATAGAAGATAAACAATAAATCTGGCACCATATTAAGACACAGTGGAACAATTAAGTCACCAATTGCCTCAAAGCAAAGAGTCAAAACCCCACCAATATCCTAGCTAAAAATGAGAGCTTGACACCACAGTCCCATCTTACTTTAGGTAATGGAATTAATTTTTAAACCTCTCCTTAACATATTCTTTTAAAACAACACACACAAGCAAATCTCTTTGTTGGGACTGTGCAGGCAAAGCTACTGAAATCAAAGCCTTGATTATGTTTGTGGTTTTTCCTTAATTTCAAGAACATGCTTGGGCAATACAAATTAACAACTCTCTGCAAAATGCCTGGCAAAGGCATTAGCTTTCACCCCTGGTACTATAACAAGCAGTTACAGCCCCTGGTCTGGACCAGCTAAGTGTGACTCTCTTAGACTTCTGCTCCCAAGGTGGTGTTCTCAGTGCTACATCCAGGTGTAACACACGGGGCTTCTCCTACACCTTACCCAAGGGTTTTACATTTAGTTTCCTTGCTTTTAAGTACATCAGATTTCTCAGAGTCTGTGGTAGTGCTTTTAAATACAAATATTTGGTAGGGAACAAATATTCACCTGCTTGTACACTGGCAGAGTCTCTGAGGACCTAAATATGAAGAGTGACTCGACTTGCCAAGCAGTACACAAGTAAGAAAGAAAAAAAGAAAACCCCAGTCCTAAATCTCTCCCAGTCTAAGGCTAAGAAATACCCAACATAAAAACAGGAAGGACATGATGATGCAGCCAAGGGTCTCCAGTTCTGTTCCTCAAGGGACTCTGTTCAATCACCAGCTTCTGTCAGGGACAGGAGGTTGCGTTTGACCTCTCCAGGTTCCTACTAGTCCTGTTTTCTGGGCTTTACTACTTCTGCTTATTAGAAGCAAAACTTATGGGTAAAAAAGCCATACCAGAAGCATTTAAACCAGGGACAGCCTGATTTTTTATTGCTTTTTCTTGTGGCCTCTGTTTCCCCTTGCTTCTCTCAAGATTCATAACAGTGGAGCTTTCCCATCAGTAGGAAAACACTGCAGTCCTTCTCCTCCACCCAACCATCTACATCCATTAAGCCTGCAGGGGCTGAACACTGCTGAGATCTCTATGTCTCCACCAGCATTGATGGAACTCAGCCCACAGGTTTGGGAGAAAGAAGAGGGAGAGGGGTTCACTCATGCACCTTCCTTAGAAAACCAGAGTGAAAAATACAACCTCAGCAGCCTGAAGGAGACTTCTCAGATGTCCTGTTCCAACACAGGAGGTCATGTGTCAGGGGACTCCTGGCACATGAAGTCTCATGGCAGCAGAGAGACTGCAATGATAAAAGGAAAGTGCATTTTCTAGCTGGGCTCTGCTGGGCAGGAGGCCCAGCAAGTGACACACCTCTGGCCATGGCTCAGCACGGTGGCCTCTCTGCAGCCACGTGATGTCCATGTGCCAGACACAGCTGACCTGCTCATCAGATGATCCACCAGTTTGCTGGGTCTGATCTACCCGAGCAACAGATACAAGGTGGCAAAAGGTAAAATTCTGGGGCAGCATTTGTGAACCTCATCCTACAGGACATACAGCAAAGCTGATTCTCCAGAAATCAAGCTGCAAACAGCAGATGTTGAAGCTGCAGCTTGTCAACACAGATTTAAAAATAATAGTACATTTACTCATTCGGTTGTCCCGTTACAGTGAAAAGCACAGGAAACATCCATCAGCTAATTCAAATAACTCTGTGGGTAGACCAGGTTGCTCAGAGCCCCATCCAACCTGGTCTTGAACACTTCCAGGGATGGGGCAGCCACAGCTTTCCTGGGCAACGTGTTCCAGTGTCTCACCACCCTCACAGGATAGAATTTCTCCCTAATATCTCATCTAAATCTCTCTTCCACTTTGAAACTGTTCCCCTCATCCTATCACTCCATGCCCTTACAAAAATGCTCTCCCCAGCTTTTCTGTAGGCCCCCTTTATTGACAGGAAAAAAAAACACAACACAAACCCAAACAAATAACCAAAAAAAAAAATCCCATGATACCAAGATGATCTTGGTCCATCAGATCTTTAGTCAGAGCTGAACTAGCTCCTCAGTGACTTGTCCAATATCACATAGCAATTATAGGGCAAGCAGGGGATCACATGCAGCATGTCCTGCCCCTGTGCCTGAATTTCTTCATGACAAGAGCACCTTTTCCCTGCCCACCATCTCATGAAATAACACCAAGTTCTTGTGGAATATCAAGACACCAATCTGAGTGAAAGCACAGCACTTACCCCTGAGACAGTGTTAGAACTTGTGTTCACTCCCAAGTTCCCCTACTCTGGGACCACAGACACTGCCAAGGCTAGATGTTGATGGGGAGTTACCACAACTCCCTGCACTGCCTCTGGAGCACTCCCTTTCCATCCCTTGGTGACTCTATTGGCTTGGGGCAGGAACAGGCCATCAAGGCACAGCAGCTCAGACAGTGCCCTACCTTTCACTGAAAGCTGATAGAGCATTTTGTCCCCTTCACAAACGCACTCATAGACTCCAGCATCCTCTGCTGCAGTGTTGCGAATTTTCAGGATGTGCCTCTTCCCCACGGTTTGAAGTTCATATCTTTCATTGGCCTTGAGTTCTTTCCCATCCTTCAACCACTTCACAATAGCCTCTGTGTCCAAAAGTTCAGCCTGAAGTTTGGTTTCCTCCCGCAGCCGAGTAGAAACCTTTTCTATATCTCTGCTCTTGTTGGTAAATCTCACTGCAGTACCTGCCAGGAGCAAAGGCTTTGTTATTTCAAGTTATATCAAGACAACGTGGCCCTGACATGAGTCTGCTGTAGACTCTGAGAGCTTTGAAAATTTTTTAGGTCCTGTTCTTGCCCTCACACTCATGTCAATACCAAGAAAATCTTTCCAGTTCAGGAGATCCAAATCGGTTCTATTGCCAGAGTCACTGAGAAAAAAAGAAACTTCACATCTTTCTACTGATTAGTAATACTCTAAATATGCTTCTGCAGGGGTTTTCACCCAAAGTCAAACACATCCTTCCAGAATGAATGTCTATTCATTACCTTTTGCCATGCAATGTGGGTAGATACAGATCTTATCATCATTCTGTAGAGGAAAGCTGGAGCATCCAGCTCTCAATACTGAACTGAGTTACATGATCCTAACTGCACACAACACACATCTGTGGTAGACTAAAAATACCTCCAAGAAAAAAACATTGTTAGTAATTAATGCTCCTTTACTTTCAAAAAGCTCTTCTACAGTCAGAAAGACTAGCCAAACCTGGAGGTGAAGTTACTGGTTTAAGGTGAGTCAGTGGTAGATCTGGTGACAGAACCCATGGACTGATGGTCATGAACTACAGAAATTCACGAGCTGATGTTAAGCAGCCTAGTTCAGATACCAACCAGCTGGACAAACTCTGACCTCTGTGCTGTTGTGGTGAGGTCAGCACCAGGACTCGTGTTAGTTCACATGATGCAATTTCAGGTACTTCCTACAGACCAGGCAACAGTGAAGCCTCCAGCCCCATTTGTTATCATCAGGTCACAACAACTGCCCCTTGACTGGAAGAAGAAAGGACAATGATCAAAGTAAATACCTTTCACTCTCATCTTGGTGCTGGTGTCAACATTATTGGCAACAAATTTCACTTCTGCTCCATCATGGTTTTTGGTGACGTTCTTTATTATTAGGGTGTGAGTATTTTGAGTTCTCTTAATGACACAGGTCTCACTTTCCTGTAAGACTTTACCATTAAGGTACCAAGTGCCAGAACATGTCTTTGTAAGGTCAATAGTAAACAGGGCATCTCCTCCAGGTACAGCTTCAACGGTTGTCAGTGGGGTTTTCACAGCCAGGACAGGTTCTAGGGAAGAAGAACAACACGTGTCTCAGAGAGCAAAGGACACAGGACTGCCATGCTGGAGAATAGTTCTTCCTAAGAACAAAGCTGACAACCAGAAGAAAATTTTTCACTGAGAACAGTTGGACTTTGGAGTAATCTCCTCAGGGAAGTGGTGGATTCCCCAACACTTTTGAGACTCAGCTTGACAGGGTGTTGGGCCATGTCACCTAAACCAGGTTTCTACCTAGAAAGGTTGAAGCAGATGATCCTTGAGGTCCCTTCCAACCTGGCATTCCATGATTCTATGAAAGCTTTGGGGGTAAACAAGACATGAGAAAAAAATCCTGCAGCCCTATACAATTTGCATGCACTGAAGACAATGCACAGCTGGTCAACAGGATTTGATTTCTAGAGCTGCAGGTGACCTCTAGCATGAGGGTAATTCCTCTTTCTACAGGGAAAGAACAACAGGTATATTTACTACTTTTTTCCCCTAAGATGTTAAAGGCAGAACAAACCAGAAACAAGTGTGCTACTCATTCAATAACCAGCGTTATTCTTAGATTTAAGAAGGTTCCTAAGGAGGCCACCCAGCCCACTAGTCTCTCCTAGGTATTCTGGGGAAACATAGGTATGTTCAGACACCTAAGGAAAATGATGACACAATAACAAGACACACTATGATCAAAGTCTGTGCAGATGCTGTCCAGTGCAACGAATCAAAGCAAGAACCAATCTCACTGCTCACAATGGTTCTACGGGCACATAAACACCCTAAAAATCAACTAAAAATCCCATATTTCTCATAATAACTCTAGGATTAAAGAGAGACTGACTAGAACTTGGTTTTCATGACAGTGTCATAAAAAATATAAATAAATCATAGAATCATAGAATGGTTTGGTTGGAAGGGACCTTAAAGATCATCTAGTTCCAACCCCCCTACATGGGCAGGGACACCTCCCACTAGACCAGGTTGCTCCAAGCCCCGTCCAACCTGGCCTTGAACACATCCAGGGAGGAGGCATCCACAGCATTTCTGGGCAACCTGTGCCAGTGTCTCACCACCCTTATAGGAAAGAATTTCTTCCTAATATCTACCTAAATCTCCTAAATCTCCCCTCTTTCAGCTTAAAACCGTCACTTCTCATCCTATCCCTCCCCGCCCTTGTCCAAAGTCCCTCCCCAGCTTTCCTGTAGCCCCTTCAGGTACTGGAAGGTGCTCTAAAGTCTCCCTGGAGCCTTCTCTTCTCCAGGCTGAACAGCCCCAACTCTCCCAGCCTGTCTCCAGAGAAGAGCTGCTCCAGCCCTCTGATCATCTTTGTGGTCCTCCTCTGGACTCACTCCAAGAGGTCTGCATCCTTCCTGTCTTGAGGGCTCCAGAACTGCACACAATGATCACCCATTAATATTCTCTAGGTGTTTGGTATCTCATTTGTATATTGAAAATTATTTTATAAGCCCACCTCAATTTTTCCTTTCATAGCAGGTCTAGAAGTAGCACTTCCAGGCTCCCAGTCCATTGCAGAGAGCTCTGCCTTTCACACAGCCTGAGGTGAGATACTGAATTTTGAGCATACTCACAGCTCTACCACAGCAACCCAACCACCATCACTGAGGTGATGGTCAGTAGTTGAAATGAGACAGAAGAACCAGCAGTGAAGGGAAAAAGGTTTTTCTGTGCAAATCTCCCCTACTCAAAGTCATGGGAAACATCTTTAGATGTGGCAGATCAGCCCAGAACGACCTGTTTTGTGATGGTTTTGTGCTCACCGAGGTGCATGCTCCCCGGAAAGTCCAGGTAGGGGCTCTGTCCATAGGTGTTGACTGCAGACACTCTGAACTGATAGTCAGCCTCTTCTGACAGGTTGCTCACCGTGAACTCTGGGACAGGGACATGAGACTCGTGGCACCTCACCCAGGTAAAGCCAGTCAGTTTCTTGCGTTCCACGACGTAGCCATCGATTGGAGTGGGGCGGTTCATCTTTGGAGGGGACCATGCAAGTGTCACTGAGGTTTCTGTTTTATTTTTCACCACAGGGTCAGCTGGGGGTTGGGTGGGAGGCTTTTTGGGAGCTGCACAAGTTAAAAACAAACAAGCAAACAAAAAAAAAATCAAAACAGAGCAAGATTTTTATGTCAGAATGGAATCACAGAATCACAGAACTACCAAGGCTGGACAAGACCTTTAAGATCATCAAGTCCAGCCTATGACCAACACCACCACACCATCTAGACCATGGCACTAAGTGCCACATCCAGCCTTGCCTTGAACACATCCAGGGATGGTGCCTCCACCACTTCCCTGGGAAGTCCATTCCAATGTTTAATCACCCTTTCCATGAGGAAGTGCTTCCTAATATCCAACCTAAACCTCCCCTGGAGCAGCTTCAGGCTGTGCCCTCTTGTCCTGTCACTGGTTGCCTGGAAAAAGAGCCTGACCCCCACTTGACTACAACCTCCCTTCAGGTAGTTGAAGAGAGTGATGAGGTCCCCCCTGAGTCTCCTCTTCTCCAGGCTAAACAACCCCAGCTCCCTCAACCTCTCCCTATAAGACTTTCCCTCTAATCCTTTCACCAGCCTCATTGCTCTCCTCTGGACCTGCTCCAGCACCTCAACGTCCTTCTTGCAGTGAGGGGCCCAGAGCTGCACACAGTACTCAAGGTGAGGCCTCACCAGTGCTGAGTACAGGGGGAGAATTACATCCCTGCTCCTGCTGGCCACACTATTCCTGATCCAAGCCAGGATGCCATTGGAAAAGCCACTATGCCTCACCCAAAAAGCTTACACTGGACTAAATGCTGCTCTTCCTTAACAAACTTCCATAAAATATTGATGTGGGATGGAAAAAGCAAGGGAATGGATAGGAGATGCTTTGGGGCTCTATTACACAAAGATGTAAAATGTTCCTTACCTCCACAGCTAAACATATGTGATTTCTACACAATATTACAACTGTCTTGCACCAAGAGTCTACGATGAACAATTCATGAGCTGAAATTTTCAGTGTCAGATACAGACCCACATCACTTCCCACACAGCTCCTGGGCAAAGCAGACTAACACTCAAGCTTGTTATTGTCACTCAGAAGATGGGTAAAACCACCACCAAAGATTGTTCAAAAAATTCTGTGCACCAAATTCCTGGTCCACTTCCCTGGTGTGAACGCAGGCTAAAAAAATTCAAATAAAAACATCTCAGTGGGATTACTCTGGCAAGGTGGTACAGTTTTGTCCTGTTTACCAGACATCATTGCACAGGAATAGTTGCACTAATATTGTAAATCTCCTGGTATTTCTCTTCTGTCAGAATTTCAACCATACCCATCCCCACAGCCAGGAACATACGTGTGCCTGAGAGAACCAATGTGTCCTAAGGCACCATTGCATCAAGGAAGAGTGTGGCAATTTTTTGCAGTGTTTCCCACACAGGAGTGGCATCCTGGGCACAAATGTAAAGCCTGAGCCTGTCCTCCATTTCTTCTTGAAAACCTGTTCCAACCATACACTAAGAAATGTCAACCCAGATCCTCAGCAGGTTTCATAGAGCAGCTAAACATTGTACAACTAGGTGACATATTTCTTCCCCGAAAGGGTTGTCAGGCCCTGGCACAGGCTGCTCAGGGCAGTGATGGAGTCACCATCCCCAGAGATGTTTAAAAGCCATGGTTTAGTGGTGGCTTTGGCAGTGCTGGGTTAATGGTTGGACTGGATGATCTTAGAGGTCTTCTCCAACCAAAATGATTCTATTATTACAGCAATAAAAGATAGACATGAACAAACAGTGGCCAGGTTTTAGAGTTATGGAGATGTCAGTTGCTTGTTACACAGGTTTGGCTGTTCTCTCCAGCCACTTTCCTCTGGGTACCAGTCCTCTGTCCTGCTTCTGAATTTTATTCTGTCCCCACTCAGAAGGTGGGTTGTAATTTTGTCTCCCAAGAATGATAGCCACAATTGGGGAACTCTGTTTTAGCAAGTTACACAGACACAGCTTTTGGGTATGGGGAATTAACTGCAAAAGGAAATGACAAAGAAACTTTTCCCCATCAGACTCTACAATTGAGTAGGTGTGGGTGCTTTACAGTACCTGAGCTCTCAAATGTATCCCTGCAGGTTTTTGCACAATGAAGATTTATGTTCACTCTCTCATTCCTCTTGAACCCCCTTAAAGAAGGCTCAATTCCCAGCAGGGTTATTTATTATGCGCTGCCACTGATACGGTCACGAAGTTAGGAATTACCTGCTATGCTCTAGTTACACATCTACTGACATGTTAAAGGATTCATTTCATTTAATTTTGGGTGTCTGGTTAAAGTCAGTCAACCAGACTCCAACAGTAATCCCAAGGAGAACACACTCAGGAGCAATTCATCCAGCTTAAAGAAGGTGTGTGAGGCAGGTGAAATGAATCACACGTTGTAGGTACTCAAGTAATCATTACTACAGAGGGAGCCTCTACAATGAGCCTAGACCAAAAACCAAACTCTGCCACAACTGAGCTCCCTGCCTCAGTTTACCCACCTGTAAAACTGACTTGGTAACAATGTAAGGTATGGAGCAAATAATATATAAACATTGCTTGCCTGATAAATGATAATAAAACAGCCAACACTGATCTGTCCAGCTAATTGAAAAAAAAAAAAGTGACCATAGTACACAGGATCCTTCAAGCAGCCAATCAGACATGCACAAAATGTAAAAATAGGAAATCTCAATGTGATATGCTTTTCCTTCATTGCACAAATAGACACAGGGTGGCTGGGGGTGCACAGTTACTAGCCTGTCAGTTACTGCTGGTCAGAGCTGGACGCCAAAGGTCCCATTCGTGTAGTATTAAGCTGAACACTAGACCCTGGAATCAGATCTCTTGACCTTACCATCAGAAACTGTAACATAATATTTTGTTCAGAGATTCCTGTTTGTGGGAAGGCAGCTTCTTCTCTTTTTCTGTTCCATGAATCAACACTTGCTTCATAGATTAAACATCAGAGCCCATAATCAACTTTGCCTTTCCCATGGAATAGGCACTTGGCTGAATGTTAAATAAAAACCTTAGAAACTGTCACAAAGCTAAGTGCAACACCTCATTTTTTCCTCATTTTGTCTCAATAGCATCAGAAGGCCCCAACCAAGTTTAGATAACACAGCAGTTATAGCCCTTTATTTAAAGATTTATTTTATTACTCAGTCATTGCGATTTGGAGGTGGTGGTGGGAGAAAAGTATTATTCTTCCCAAATGATGACTAGATTTGCTGACTTGAACAATGGAAACTGGAACTGCAGCAGAGCCAGAAACAACCTGCAGTTCTCTGCCTTAAATGAAGCAGCTTCTGCCTAGAAAATGCAAGGCCATCAAAACAAAACTTCATAAAACTAGGCAACTTCATCACAACTTCATTTTGGGTCCAATCTCACTGACACTGCACCTGCTGCCACTGCTCTGTCAACAGAAACCCTTGCTCAGATCAGATGTGCCAGCTGAAGGAATTTCCAGCCTGCATCTTGTATCAGTCTCCCCAGGCAAAGGTGATCAAGACAAAGGTCCCCACTTTCAGCCTGGCTACCATCGATTCACAGGGTCTTGCCAGCTTTCTCATGTCAAAGCATGAGAGGATGAGAGAGGAGGCAGCTCTGCTGGTCTCCACAAAAGGAAGGAAACTATACTTTCAGGAGGAAGCATTTCCCCTTTTTCTTGCAGGTTTTTTTGCATTGTTATTATTATATTTTACTTGAATGCAAACAAGAAGCTAAAAGCAAAATAAGATGTTTCAAGTTTGGTGAACACTTGACTGCCCTTCAAATGCTTCATGTGCATGTGTGTAGATGTTCCTTCAGAGATGTTTTTGCTTGCTAGAATGGAAATATTCTGCCAAAAAATGTCCAGGGCACCTATCTACTTCCCTGTCACAGCCAGCATACCCACAAGCTACCCTCACGTGGACCTAGGGAAGGAACTGAATGTTGGCTGACTCCCCCCCTCCAAATCCTCAGCAAAGAGAGAGAGGGAGGGATAAGAGGCCCCCCTTTGCTTGAAGAACTATCCCCATAGCAAGAATTGCTAAATGCCCCTCAGATAAACTAATGACCTTGGAAAATGGAGGTCAGGGAGTAGGTGACTCGCAGCACTCTGTGTAGGATGAAATGACTGCAACTTATACAACTTATGTGATGTTTTCTAACACCTCTTGATGAGGAGAACATGCATGTCCCTCACCCCGTTTTACTCCGTTATCAGTTTGCATTCACTCCAGCACAAAATGAGAATGGTCTGGAGAAGACACACATTTGTGCTCTGCTCTTTCCCCAGGACTCTCCTCTCTCTGTTTTGGTTTCTCTTTAATATTTCCTAACACTATCATTCAGGCTGTTTGCTTTTTGTGGCAAACATCAAACCTCCTCCTGTCCTAGGACAACAAACTTACCCTGGCAGCGCCTAAAACAACAGAGCTAACACAAGAGTACCTGCTGGCTAAGAAGACCCAACACCAAGGCCAAATAAAAGCAAAGCTTACTGGTCACAGTGAACTGGGTAGAAGTCCTGCTTTCATCAGCCAGGAAGGCAATCTCACCAGAATCTTCCATCTTACACTCTCGGATGATCATGGTGTGTTGCTTGCCAGAGCACGTGATGGAGATTCGGTCACTGGGTTTCACTTCTTCTTTATTTTTCAGCCATCGGATGTTCTGGCATTCATTGTCCAGCTCCACACAGAAGATGGCTGTATCATTTATGAAAACTGCAGTCTTTCGTGGAAGCTTTTTTACGATGTTCCCTTTAAATGAGAAATTAATTAGGATCAGCAAATGGCAGATATTAAAGTCTCTGGCAAGACTGGCCCATCCAGGCTACAACAGGACTAGCCAACAGCTCTCACCTAATCAAACCATTGTAGACACTATGCAGACATCCCTAAATGAATTCCGAGCCTCTGAGTTATACAGAACAGATAATCCCAAGGATTCATTTTGGCCTTCAAAGAGAGAAAAGCCATCTTGTTCAACTACAGTCGCTCATGTTTCTACCCCACTATGCAGAGTCTGCTCTTGGGTAAACACAGGGTACGTGGTCTTGCCAAGAACAGCTTTGACAGTGATAGAGCTTTCATTGCCTGAATATGCTGGGAATTCAAATTAAAAATTTGCTGTGGTAGGTCAGTCTTAAACCAGACAGGTCTCTCATCTCTCTTTGGGATTCTGCCTCCATCAAAGTTACCAGTAAATTACATGCCCAAGACTGCAAACACACCAGTCACCTGTATTGACAGAAAATACACTGAAAAACTCAAGTTTCTTCTTGGAGTCAACCCAAAAATTCACATGGAATGAACTTCACTTATTTGTGTCCTTTCCAAGTGACTGTGATGATTATCACTTATTAAAATCACCTCAAAGTTACAAGGTGTGACAATTCACAGGAAAGCTTGGACAAAGCACCAGGAGACTACCCTTATGGACAGATGGTGACTGGCTCCAGCCTTGGAACAATCCCTGTGAGGCAAAAAAGCCCTGACCCAGGCAAAGCACCTAGAGCAACGTAATGAGAAGGAACACTGAACTCCTTCATGCAGCAACAGATCTGGCACACGGTTCATCAGTAGGATTCAAGACCCTGATTCTCTGCTCATCCTCTCTGAAGCCTGGCTGCTCTTTTGTTCCTTGCTGCCCTCAGCACTGTCCCCATCCCTGCAGGCCTTTGCATCCTGCCAAGCTCTCACATTCGCCCAACCTCACCCCGTTCTCTCCAATTTTCTCCCACTGGGGCAGGCACAGGCTCTCCCAGCAAGGCTCTGCCTCCATTCCCTCCTGAGAGCTCCACTTGGTTCAGTCACTCTTTTTTTTTCAATGGAACATGTGGTAGTACCATGGCACAAGCAATTAAATACCTGCTGTCCTACCTTGGCCAAACGCCCTCACAATGCCTCCACCCACGTGCACTCTCAACTCTTTGCTACTGATACAAAAAGGAATTTGCACAAGGGTGCAGGTCACCCAGCTGTGTTGCACCAATTTATGTTGCAAAAAAACTTCTGGTTTAACTGGGAGTAAAGTCAGGCTTCAAATTAGTCAGGACAAGTGCAATCCTGTATCTATGAAAGTCCAGAGGAGGGCCATGAGCTTGGTGAAGGGTTTGGAGGGGATGCCATATGAGGAGTGGCTGAAGGCACTTGGTCTGTTCAGCCTGGAGAAGAGGAGACTGAGGGGAGATTTCATTGCAGCTCACTGCTTCCTCACTAGGGAAGGTGGAGGAGCAGGTGTTGACCTCTTCTCTCTGGTGACCAACGATAGGACCCAAGGGAATGGTAGGAAGATGTGCAGGGGGAGGTTTAGGTTGGACATTAGGAAGGGATTCTTCACCCAGAGGGTGGTGGAGCACTGGAATAGGCTCCCCAGGGAAGCAGTAACGGCACCAAGCCTGACAATATTCAAGAAACATTTCATAGAATCATAGAATCATAGAATCCTAGGGGTTGGAAGGGACCTCAAAAGATCATCTAGTCCAACCCCCCCTGCCAGAGCAGGGTCACCTAGAGCACATCACACAGGAACTTGTCCAGGCGGGTTTTGAATGTCTCCAGTGAAGGAGACTCCACAACCTCTGTGGGCAGCCTGTTCCAGTGCTCTGTCACTCTCACAGTAAAAAAAGTTTTTTTCTGATATTTGCCTTGAACCTCCTATGCTCCAATTTGCACCCACTACCCCTTGTCCTATCACTGGTCACCACTGAGAAAAGCTTAACTCCATCAATTTGGACAATGCCCTCAGGGACATGGTGTGAACTTTAGGGTTGTCCTGTTCTGGGGTGGGAGTTGGACTCTGGCGCGCATGGGGTAAAGGCCCATCCATAAGGCCAAGCCTGGAGTCTCATCCATGAACCTCACACTTGGTAGGCAAGCCTAGGCCAATCTGAAATACAAAGAGCTATTCTTACCTTGGACAGACAACTCAGCGATGGTCCTGCTCCCTTCTTTCATCTCACAGATGTAGACAGCATCATCATCTGCAGTGACATTCTGGACAGTGAGCCGGCGGTACGTGCCCTCCTCCTCGATGTTGTACTTGGTGCTCTGCTGCAGTTTGGTTTCCTCCTTGAACCAAGCTGTCTCTGTACTAGGAACAGGCACTTCACATTGGAAGGTGGCAGATTCTTTCTCCCTCACTTCAAGATCCTTCAGTTTTTCCTTGAAGGGTATTGAGGGTTCTTAAAAGGATAAAGACAGAAAGGAGAAACCAGAGCTTATGATGGTCTGTGCTAAGAGGTGTACAAATAAATGAGTCAATAGCAAAAAATTCAAGGACAACAGGCCTTATTAATCATATGGATTTGTCTTAAGCTGCCATCAAAACTCATAATCAAGCCCTACTACTTACTGTAGGTGTTTTGCTCTCATGTAAATAAATCTTAGATCCCAGCAAGATTTTAAGGACTTAGACAAAAATGAAGCAGTATCAGTCTGAACTGCCCCACAACATCACACAGAGAAGTTGTCTCTAGTCCAAAGCAATGTGAATAAGTTGGTTAATGAATTCTGCTCTTGTAGCCTCCTTGTCCTCTAACATGAACATTTCTGCTTTGCACCTTGTCACTTAGTGGAAGATGAAGGGTAGGGTCCACCCAGTCTGACTCTATAGGTGGCAACAGCCACTCCAGGACACAGTAAAAGCCCTTGAAAGTAATGGTCCTGGTGGGTAAACACCAAACAAGGTGGTCACAGGGAGAGGGCCCAGAGCAGCAATGCTAGGTGGGCATGAGCAGCTGAGCTGGTCAGGTGTTTTAGGGGTCTCACAGCAGAATTGAGCTCAGCAGAATGGTCTGAAAGGGCAGAGGAAGGTTGGCAGTGGCTGTGCACAGAAGGAGAGATGTGGGGGAGAGCACAGATTCACTGATGGAGGAGTTCTCTGTTCTCCCCACCAGCACCAAAGGCTGTATCAGCTTTTGTCAATGACAATAAAAGAACTAGAGAAAGAGCCCGAGCCTCCCCCCTGCCCCTGCTTTCCTCCAGCAGTGGGGCTGCAGTGCCCTGGCTGAGGGAGAAACCAGAGTGTAGATCCCACATGCAAAACAGCTGCACAGCAGGGAGGGAAGGGATTCTGTGGACAGAACGATGTTTAATTCCAGTGACAGCTGCACTGGGAAATCATCCTGGTACCCCAGCACTGAACTGGAGAAAGGGGAGCTGGACTGAAGAGGACAGATGGTGGTCATGGCCACAGGGGCTGATGCCACAGTCACATCACAAGCTTGGATTAGCCAGTGCTGATGCATCTCCACTCATGCTTCATGAGAGATCACGTCTTGACATGTACCTTCATCTTCTAATTATTACTGCCCCAGCTCCCAGCCTTTTCTTGTGACTCTATTCTCCCTCTCCCTGACCACACACACACTCCCAGGATGGTAATTTCATGTGGTCACTAGCAATCCATAATGCCAAGGGCTAGTCTAAGAGTCAAACATGAGTAGACTTGTCTTAGACTTAAAAGCCCATGCCCACTGAGGCACATCCTGCTCAAAATTTAGGCCTTCAAACATCCCACATCCAAACTTTGATGTCCAGGAGCATCCATGTTATAAAATCCAGATCTGGTAGCTCAGCATATAACTGAGTCCATTAACTGTCCCCTCCTGTTCCATCATTAGGACAAGAGCTCCTACAGGAACACTCCTGCTTTGGATCTGGTTTGCCCTTTTCTAAATTCAAGCCCTGGAAACCCAAGTATTCAGCTTTGCAGGTCTCCTATTCAACCCCTGGCATGGCCACGATTGCAACTGTCACATAAACAGTTCCAACAGCTTCTAGCTGAGCACAGCCTGGATAGAGATGCCAGACTTTAAGGGCCTGACAGGACACCTGGAAGGAGCAATACTATCTGCTACCAGGGTTGTTACGCTGAGATGAAAAACTGACTGGGAACCATCCCTTTAGGAGAAGGAAGGTGACTCTAGCTCACCATGGTAACTTGGTTATTTTCTTAAAAGGTGTTTTGCCTTAACACACCTCAATCAAAGCAAACCAAAGTCTTGCCTTTAAAAGCCTTCACCACAGTTACACAGACCTGCTCTGACCACACTCTCCATGCTAATTATCCTTTTTCCTTTAACCAGCAGGCAACTCAGACTTCTGCTCTGCAATTTTCAACCTAAACATAGGGCAAAACTTATTTTCTCTGAGGGCAACAGAGCACTGGAACAGGCTGCCTAGAGAGGCTGTGGATTCTCCTTCTCTGGAGACATTCAAAACCCCTCTGGACACATTCCTGTGTGATCTACTGTAGGTGGTCCTTCTCTGGCAGGGGGGTTGGACTAGATGATCTTCAGAAGTCCCTTCCAGCTCCTACCATTCTGTGATTGCATGAAGCCCATCTATCACCTCTGGAAGCACCCCATGTAGCCAGGGGGAATAAAGCAGCTGTGATTGTCATGCCATGGGAACAAGCAAGGGGATGAGATCAAGAAAACATTGACCAGAAGGATGCCAGCCTCCAGCAGCTGGATGCAGTGTTGTGTGAGACAGGGGCAAGTCTGGAGCTGACACTGAGAACACATGGACATGCTCAAGGACCAAAAAGAAATACAAGATGCACCTGAGAAGCACACAAGTATATTCTCATAGTTGGAACAACTGTCCATGTCACTAACCCCTCTCTCTTTGCAGTCTCTAAACAGTATCTAAGGTTAAAAGAAGAAAGAAGCTACTCTAGGAAAAATCTCTTAAATGTACAAGGACAGACGAGTTGGTTGACACTTGTGTGTGTGTTGCAGTAACAGCACTGCTTTTCCAAACAGGGAAAGTAGGTCCAAGGCTATCTCTATCAGCTTGGGGTCACAGATACTCTCTGAAAACAATTTTGCTTTCATCCTACTGACATGTGCACACAGATCTTTATCTCACTCTGATTGGGGCTTCAGAGAGAGAGCAACTGATAAATGGAATTGAAGCCTGGGATTCACCCAGCCCACTGCTTTTTCTGCTTTGGAGATGTGAGAGACGCTGCAAAACCCACCCACCTCCTCTTCCTGAAGGTATCTTCATGCTCTTTATATGTACCTGGTCAGACAGAGATGGTTAATTTTGGTCAGGGGACTACAGAAGGGCAACAAGACTCTTAAGACTAGGCATCCCAAAGAATTAATCTGGCCCACAACAAACCCTGCCCAGGCCAGAGAGATGCTTGGAGAGGTGGCCAGGAGGGAGCAGTCTCTCCAGCTGATCCAGCCAACCCAGACCTCCAGAAAAGGTCTGTGAAAGGCAGGTGGGCTCATCTTCCTTGGTAACAAACTAATCAACACAGTCTGACTGTATGACCATGTAATATTTACATGAAGAAGACTTGTTCTAAGGATGGAAGGGTCAGACTTCACACCAGCCTCTCAGTGCACTTCAACTACCTAAATGTGAAAACAAATCAATACACTTACTCTCCCACTGGTGCACTGAGCAGAGACCTCTGGCACTGTCTGTCACCCCACGCTGGTCTGAGACTGTCAGTCTGTCAGATTGTGACATTCACATTGCACATTCTCTAACGTAGGGATCCTCTCTTACCTATTTGCACAGCACACAGAACAAACCTGAAATATTCTGTGCTGGAGCTGCTACAGGCACATCAGGAAGAGCTGCTGCAGTTAACAACGTTATACGTGATGTGATCAACTCCATAAATATTGTCTGCTCATTTCTAAATGTCACCTGTGACATGGTGTCGTAGGCTTTTGTTTGGTTCCTACCAAGGAAACTAGCAGTGAGATGATGTTATTTTTTGAAAGCAGGTCCTCCTAACACGTATTCTTCTAAGAACAGGTGCAGCCTGAAAAGAAGTCAATGTTTCCTTAACCTTTTCAAGGCATATCTGTCTGCTTGACCTGGTCTTCTCACCTGCCTACATAACTTCTTGCTTATTCCTGGAATTCTCAAGGGCTCGCCATTTATTATTCCAGAGGCAAGTTTTCCCTCTGCCTAACCAAAATGATCCAGCAGCAGCAAGAATATGGAGAATCCTTTCCACGGGAGCTATCTAAAGGTGCATGGACAAGCTTCCACCATCTTGTGCCTTTGGTCTTCTTCCTAGTTACTGTACCTTCCAAGTTTCCTTTCTACTTCCATGTTTCTAAATTTCACTTTCAGATCTCAGACTGCTACCATGATAACAGTCATCCAAAATCACTTCAGGTCAGAGGGAGAACACAGTGCCCTCAGCATCAGCCTGTTTATCCAGTCTCTATCCTATTTGGCTTGTAACCTTTATCCTTTCCACAGAGTATCTGATGACTCTATTCAAGGACTCAGATGAACATTGCTTGGCCCAGGCCAAAAGATGGAGTCCTGCATGCTGTTCTTGCTAAGTTTACACATGGCCTAGGGACATAGAATTATAGAAATGTTTTGGTTGGAAACAACCTTTAGGATCACCAAGTCCAACCATTAACCCAGCACTGCCAAGGCCACCACTGACCCATGTCCCTCAGCACCATATCTACACAGCTTTGAAATCCCTCCAGGGATGGGGACTCCACCACTGCCCTGGGCAGCCTGGGCCAGGGCCTGACAACCCTTGCCAGGAAGAAATGGTTCCCAAGATCCAATCTCAACCTCCCCTGGCACAACTTGAGCCCATTTCCTCTTGTCCTGTCACTTGTTCGGTAGAAGAGCCCGACCCCCCCCTGGCTCCAACCTCCTCTCAGGCAGTTGCAGAGCCAGCAGGTCTCCCCTCAGCCTCCTTTGCTCCAGGCTGGACACCCCCAGCTCCTCCTCCTAAGACTCGTGCTCCAGCCCCTTCCCCAGCTCCGTTGCCCTTCTTTGGACATGCTCCAGCCCCTCCATGTCCTTCTTGGAGTGAGGGGCCCAGACCTGACCCCAGGATTTGAGGTGCAGCCTCACCAGTGCTGAGCACAGGGGGACAATCCCTGCCCTGGTCCTACTGGCCACGCTATTGCTGACATAAGCCAGGATGCTGGTGGCCTTCTTGTCCACCTGGGCACACTGCTGGCTCATATTCAGCCTCTGTCAACCAACCTCCCCAGGTCCTTTTCCACCAGGCACTTTCCAGCCACTCTGCCCCAAGCCTGGAACCTGGTGTGGGGTTATTGTGACCCAAGTGCATGACCCAGCACTTGGCCTGATTGAACCTCACGTAATTGGCCTCAGCCCATTGATCCAGCCTGTCCAGGTCCCTCTGTAGATCTTTTCTACCCTCAGACAGATCAACACTCCCCAGATCGGCTCCAAAACCTTCAGCAAATTCAAGTCAGTTATTTGTGTTCCTCCCATCCTCTCTGCTCTTTGGTTTGTCGAAGGAGTTTACCGATGGGAAGTTTTTCCTAGCTTCTTTTACAGCTCCCATTTCAGCATAAGGCTTGTGATTTTATTCCTTCTTTACACACATTTCTGAATCAGGGTAATCAGCTCTAGGTTTTCTTAAATGTGAGAGTGACTCTGTGCCCTGCAGCCTCCCCTTGGAGATTTACTAACATCTCATTTAGGAATAGCTTAAAAATCTCTTTTCTTTTTCAGCTCAATGATCTTCAAGGTATGGGCTCAGCAAGGTGCCTAAAAATGTGTTGGATGATTAGACATTGGAATAGACTTCCCAGGGAAGTGGTGGAGGCACCATCCCTGGATGTGTTCAAGAAAAGGCTGGATGTGGCACTTAGTGCCATGGTCTAGATGGTGTGGTGGTGTTGGTCATAGGCTGGACTTGATGATCTTAAAGGTCTTTTCCAGCCTTGGTGATTCCGTGATTCTGTGTGATTCTGTCTAGGATCCAGCTTGATGGAATATAGAAGGTTTTCTAGGGGAGGTCTGGCCTGTGCCCAGCCCTATGCCCTGAGAGACTCCTCAGAACCTCCTTACACACAGGATGTTGGCCTACGTAGCCTTTTTTAATCATTATTTTTAAAAGAAACATAAATATTCTCACTCAGCTACTTGTGTCAGAATTCTGTGAACCAAAACCTCAGAGCATATTTAAACCCATTGTCCTGGTTCAAGAGAACAAAGATAAACATTTCCCATAGCTGTACTAACCTGAGACCTCCTGGGACCCCACCAGCACCTTGTTGATGTGACAGCTCCAATGTGGGGAGCAGCTGTGTCTATGGGGAGGAGAATGTGGGTCAGGTCACCCAAATGGACCAATCACAGTGCTCCTTCCCATGGTGCTCAGTATAAAATGGCTCCTTGGCGAGCCCTGCTTGGGCTGGATTGGGGTTTGTTTGGTCATCTCTCCTTCTGCTGATCTTGTATCCTGTTTTCTCAAAGGAGAAGAACATTGTTCACCCAGACAGGTGGCCTTCCCCTGCCTCCCTGAGTAGGACCAGCTTGGCTGCTCCAAGGTTTTTGTGGACTGTCAACAGGACCATGGACTCAGGCACACCCACCTGCTGCCAAGTCCAGGTTGGGACTTTTCTGGTCAGTAAATAATTACCACCTGAGGAGTGTGGGTTCCATATTTACATGTGTATACATTTGTCTTTAATTCACCAGCATCATTATTACTATTATTATTTATTATTTCATTAATATTCTGTTTTGTTTGGGTTTTTTTTTCCAATCTTAAGGTCTCTGTCCCTTATTCCTCTTTTTATCTTCCCCTGAGAGGGTAAGTGGGGGGATAACAGAGCATCTGTCACAGTTATTGGCCAAAACAGTGACACCCATGAAGCCTGTCTTTCCTGGTACCTGTGTCTATGGACACACACTGTGGATGAAGTGTCACAGGCTCTACAATCATGCTGTTACCCACAGAAAGACCAACTCAGCATCATGGTGCTTAGCAAGGGTGGTAGCTTGGAAAATTTAGCTTCTTCTGCATAACTGAGGAAAGAGAAGGTTGTGTGACAAGATGACCTCCCTAAACCAAACGGCAGATGAGCTAATGGCATCACCAATGGTATAAACAGCAGAATTAAAAGCTCCCTTCACTGCTACATCATTCTGAGCTGTCTTTGGAGGCTCGAGATGGACTTCTGGTGACACAAAGGAGAGTAATTCAGGGCCTATTTATAACCAACACACATGGATTTTCCATGGCAGCCATGTCAGAAAGCCCAACATGGTAACAAAGCAACAGACCATAAACATTTCCACTTAAGCCCTCTGACTCACAGGCATCTCTTGACAATGGACATTGATGAATAACCTTTTCCCATGGTGTTTGCTCCCAGACCTGCAGCTCCACATGCTTTCCCAATCTCCTTTGGAACCAGCTGCCCCAATGGAGAATAATAAAATAATTATGGGCAGGGGGGAGGGTGTTTGTCTTTGCAAGACAAGTGGTGGGCAAGTAACAGAGCTTGGACCATCCTCAAACTGAACACCCACCCAAGGGCCAGGCTTGGTCTTCAGCTCTGAGTCTCAACTCATGATGTAATCATGGCTTTATGTAAGAGGACAAACTCCCTTCCCAACACCACTCTGCACCTTAGGTAGCAACGAGTGGGACAAGCACCAGTGAGTTCCATGGATCTGGTGTCACTGATGGACATAGGGACTGAGTCACGGATAGGAAAGATGGTGAGTGTGAGAGGAGAGATCCAGAAAAGGGAAACCAGAAAACTAAATAAAAGCTGGGAGTCTTAAAGCTGGGTATGAAGGACAGGACATTCCTATTAATTTGGATTGCTAATTTATTTTGCTTGAAGTCAAAACCATCTATTTTGCCACTGAAAATGGCAAAGCCTTTGAGAGTTACATCTGGGAGTTAATTTAGAGGTGCTTCTTGGGTTGCAAACTGCCTGCTGTAACCTTGCCAAGTGGGAGAGCAGCTTGAAAACTTGGAGCTGCCTTTGTGAAAATACATGTGTTACACTTTTATTGCCATTCTGAAGAACTTGGTCTGACCTCCACCAGCACTGAGGGACACTCTGAAGGCAAGTTCTTCACCACTGACCACAACAGAGGCATCCTGGACCTGGTAGAGTTCTGGGAGCATACAAGGATTACAGGCTATCCAGCAACACAAGCTGGGAAAAGGCTGAAGAGCCTGGCAAGAACAAGGCTGCTGGTGGGTCACTCCATACAGGAAAACTGAGATGGACTGTGATTAGAGTTGGAGTAGGTGCCCCGAGGGATCGAAGGCAGCCTGGGACACTCAGCTGGCAGGGAGGAGTTTCTTCTACTACTGCTTAAATGGCACATGTGCCAGCTCAGCTAACCCCTATGGTGAATATAAACCCAGATGTGATCAAAGCCTGGAGGGTAGCATGGGGCTTCAGCAGCCATTGATCAGCAGGATGGTATCAGATCTCTTAGATTACTATGAAAGCAGGCTGGGTGGGAGGGAGATCTGGCTCATCCCAGCTGGCCCACAACCAGCCAGTTCTACATCATCCATCCCTGACCAATGCCCATTATTGCCCTTCCTAAACCTCCCCCAATAATGAGACTCTCTCCTCAGGTCATCTATTCCAGTGCTTAACCCCCTTTGCAGCCAGAGATCTTTGTTCATATCCAGCCCACACTCCTTTGCTGCAGATCAGTGGCAGAAGTGTTGTTCATGCTCCCACCCCAATTCGGAAGTGCATTGGCTGCCTCCTTGCAGGCATCACCACCCTGGTGAGAAGTGCAAGCACCCACCTTTGACAGTGACAAGCACGGAGCTGTACGTCTGGCCTGCCAGGTTGGAGGCCGTGCAGGTGTACAGCCCGTTGTCTATCTGCTTGCAGAAGAGGATCTTCAGCACAAAGTTCTCCTGGTCATCCTCATAGATGACATGACGCCGCCCTTCCAAAATGACCTCATTGTCCTTCTTCCACACAATCTCTGGCTTGGGCTCCCCTGTCACATAGCAGCTCAGCTTGGCGTGCTTCCCCTCCGTCACGCTGCACGTGCGGGTCAGCGCCCCAAAGGTTGCGTTGCGGGCCCCTTTGGTGGTAAGTCCAGCTGCCCTCTCATAATCCCGGGAGAGGCTGTAGCTGATGCCAGACAACCCTTCTGCCATGGAGTAAGACTGGGCAGATGTTGAATCAAGAGTCCCATGGGAGATGTCCATCTTCCTGATCTCTTCCCGCCTCTTTTGCAAGTGAGACAACAAGGACGCCGTCTTGCCGCAGCTGGTATCGAGGTGGCTGCTGCTGCCAGGGTTGGAAGAGCCTTTTGTTTCCACCACCAGTGCAGCTGAAGCGCTGGCAGAGCCGATGAGATTCTCTGCTCGGCAGGTGTAGGTGCCACTGTCCCCCAGCCGGGCACACTGGATGGTGAGAGCGTTTGACTCCCCAGCAGACTCGATCTGGAAGCGTCCAGCATCAGCCCGGTTCCGCAGGTATCTCCCGTCCTTCTCCCAGTTCACCGAGAGGGGAGGGCTGCCCTGGACTTTGCATTTGAACATGGCATCTTCTCCCATTGTCACTTTGATGGAGGAGGGTTTCTGGATGAAGTAGGGGGCTGACTCTGTTACCGTGGTCTCCTCTCCCACTTTGATGCTGACGGCCGCAAAAGCTTCGCCAATGGTGTTCTTGGCCCGGCAGATGTACTGACCACTGTCCTCCAGGCTCAGATCATAGATTGTTAGCCGATAGAGATCCCCATCTTCTGTGGTTTTAAACCTTCCCCCAGACTGGACTGGAAGTTTATCCTTTTCCCAGCTCACAACCGGGATGGGGTTTCCAATGATCTGGCAGCTCAAGGTGGCATCCTTCCCCACAGACACCATAAACGCCTTCGGCCGGGTCAGGAACCGGGGGACTCCACTGAACGAGCTGTAATCCATCTTGGCTTCCCTCCTAAAGGGTGAGAAAGAAAAATGTCAAGAGAGAGTAAATTAGATGGTGCAGGCAAAGAATTGCTGCACTTCCATGGTATTGGACTGTCATATTTTCACTGTCCTTCTCATTATGGCTGAGAAGGCCTTGAAATATTTTAGGCCGTGCAGATTTCTTAGATTTGAGCTCAATAAACTGCTGATGGAGAAGACAGGGCATTTCTCCCCAGGAGTCACCTGGTAAAATATAAATCTTGGGGCAGCTCACGCAGAAGGACCATGATGGTCCCACAGGCCTGTGGCACTAGGGAAGTGACCTTCCCTAATGCTATTTAGAATATGGGCTAGTTCTGTAGCTGCAGAGAAACAAACAGGCATTAAACTCCAAGATGCATCCACCCATCAGGATTCCTCCTCCACCATGCTCATCCCTTCATTTTCTTCTCTCTTTTTCAAGCTCATTTCCCTTGCTATTTTCATTTTTTTTCTCTCTCCTTGCCTTTTTTTTTTTTTTTTCTCTCTCTCTTTATCCCCAGCTTCTATTTACAGAATCACAGAATGTCAGGGTTGGAAGGGACCTCTGGAGATCATTTTATTCAACCCCCCTGCTAGAGCAGAATCCCACACAGGAACACATCCAGGTGGGTTTGGAATGTCTCCAGGGATGGAGACTCCACCACCTCCCTGGGCAGCCTGTCCCAGTGCTCTGTTACCCTCACAGTAAAGAAGTATTTTCTTATATTTAGGTTAAACCTCCTGTTTACCAGTTTGTGACCATTGCTCCTTGTTCTGTCACTGAACACCACTGAGAAGAGACTGGCCCCATCCTCCTGACACCCCCTGTAGATATTTATAAGCATTGATGAGATTCCCCCCTCAGCCTCCTCTTCTCCATGCTCAACAGCTCCAGCTCTCCCAGTCTACCCTCATATGGTAGATGTTTCAGGCCCTTAATCATCCTAGTGGCCTGTGCTGGACTCTCTCCAGTAGTTCCCTGTCCTTCATGAACTGGGGAGCCCAGAACACAGCCACTGAGATACTACTACTTGATGACAATGGCAGCCAGTGAGTACCTATGGCTTCTAGACAGCCTCCTCCAGAGGGTGCAGGGCCAGACACAGCTGCAGTGGGGAAGGGTCTTTGTGCACATCTGGGGCTCGGTGCACATGCATCATGTTCAAGAGAGTGCAAAGCCACATGAAGGAACCACCAGGAGGAATGCACACAGCAATCCATATGGTGCCAGCCTTCTCCAAGAAAACCCTGGGTGGCTTAGGGCTTACAGGAAAGATGTCTCATCACCCACCTATTCTCTACTGCTCTCAGAGGGACCTGTGCTCCAGCCTGCAGCTGTGTCATGACATGGATGAGGCTTGAGCAGTTTCCAAAATCTAAAGCTTGTGGCAATTCTGGTGCCATTGCTTCCTGAGAAAGTCAAAAGCAACCAGTGGCACTCCTCTTTACAGGCATGTTGAGTCACACACAGAGTCTACACATCCCCAGCTGGAGAACAATCCAACAGAGACCACCTTCAGGGCACCCTGAAGTCCACAAAACACAGAAACTTTTCTTGCTTCTTCACTGCTCCTTACATGGACTCCTGGATGTCCTTTCCCTTCTGTTAGAGTGATCCTCCTTCTCTGACAAGAAGCCCTTTTCCATACATTGGCTAGTGTTTACTTTGGTAAGTGTAGATAAGCTAAAACCTGGTCTTGACCCCAGTAGCACCAGTAGCCATAGAATCATAGAATCCCCACCCTGGTTCCAAACTCTTTTCAGGCAGTTGCAGAGCCAGAAGGTCTCCTCTCATCCTCCTTTGCTCCAGGCTGAACACCCTCAGCTGCTCCTGCTCAGACTTGTCCTCCAGACCCTTCCCCAGCTCTGTTGCCCTTCTCTGGACATGCACCAGCCCCTCGATGTTGTGAGGGGCCCAAAAATGACCCCAGAATTCAAGGCACAGCCTGACCAGTGCCCAGCACAGGGGTAAACTGCACCATCTGACTCTCCCTGGGAGCAGGATTAAACCTGACAATAGTGCTCTGTAAGGAAAGCAAGTGTCCCAGCTCCAAGCCTCTCTGGAAGTCCTGCTCAGAAGACTTGAGTGCACCATTTCTCTCCAAGCTACTACACCTCTTTGGCCTCACGATGCCAGACTCTCCTCTCTTAGAAAGCTTCTGCAGTTCCTCTCTGAGCTGTATGAACAGTCTCTACTCAGGGGTGATTGTGTTCCTGCTCTTACATCTCTGCTTTTTCACCTTCCAAGAGCCACACAAAGCAAAACGACCAGGGCTCTGCGTGTTGTAAGTGACTCAGCAAGGAAATAATAACCAGTCACAGCGACAGAAATATCCCCCTTAATCCTGCACCAGTTTGGCTTCCCCGCTGGCCACAAACCCACCCACTCCCTCGCCCAATGGCAGATGCTCTCACAATCTCCCCCCTCCCCCTCCAGCAGAAATCAGTAGGAGCAGGCCAAAATCTTCCTTTCCTTTCTTGAATGACCATTTGAGCAGAGGTTTCCTTATTTTTTCCATTCTCCTCCAGCTCCTGCTGCAGTGCATTAACATCAACGTGCAGTGACGGCACCAGGGAGTGGGGGGTTGGATTGTCCTGCTGAACGACCTGGGGAAAATTGCTTATTTTCCCTGTGTCTTGGCTCCTTTCCTATTTCACAGAATCACAGAATCCTAGGGGTTGGAAGGGACTCCAAAAGATCATCTAGTCCAACCCCCCTGCCAGGCAGGGTCACCTAGAGCACATCACACAGGAACTTGTCCAGGTGGGTTTTGAATGTCTCCAGTGAAGGAGACTCCACAACCTCCCTGGGCAGCCTGTTCATTTTACCTGAAACTCAGGACAGGGATGGTCTCACAAATAATTGTGTTCACAGTGTACATATGATCACATACTTGCTGGAATATATGACAAATCATGCATGACAATCAGTAACAAATTGCAATTTTTCATCCCATTTATTAGGGGTTGAAAGACAGGACTGGTCATTAAAACTAAATACTTGGAAAGTGGTGGCATAAAAATACAAAATGGTGTTTGTTATCATCATTATTACCATTGAAGATGGCATAGCTGAGCTAACCTTCAGGTCTCATTTGGGCCACAGATCTAAAGGCAAAAACAAATGTAGTCTTCTTTCTGTATTTAACAGGAAAAGGAATACACTGTGTCCTATCCTATCCTGTCTCTCCTCCTCCAAAGAACATCCAAAACCCTTCAGAAGCAGCCAAAGGCTTTAGAAAATAATTGATCCTTTCTAAACTGGTTCAGTGTTGGTTGCTGTTCTTTCCAGGTATCAAGCAAATTCAATTATTCCACCAAAAATCTTTAGAAATTAGAGAAAATGCTTTCAAAGCTGAAATATGGGGGGGGGGGGGGGGATAAACAATGGGGGAAATAATTCTTAGTAAACACTAAGAGTGCAAAGAAAGATTGACTTGCAATCATTAGTGCAAAGACCAACTGACTTTCTGTAGACTGGTCACCCACCTTCAATACTAATTCAATTAATATACAGAACTATCTTTCCCTTGGTCTCAGACTGGTCCAGAAATCTATGAAGTAGTTTGCACTTCTTTAGTCCCTCTTACCACCTTCAACTTCTGTCCTCACTTGAGCTTTAAAATGTATTTTCCATGAACACTGGCAAAGCTGCAAGCAGAGAAGCTGCATGAATGGTTAGAAGACACAGACACAAGCCCTGGGCTTGAGCCAAAGTACATTGAAGTCAGTGGAAATTTCCACTGAAGTCAATTGACTGACAATCAGAGTCTTCTGCTAATTTGGGGGAGGACCATTTCAATGTTCAGAGGGGGATGCTGGGATTCAAGCTCATCTCTAGAGAATCCAGCAGTAACATTCACTACATTAATAAGAATTAACAATCAAAACAGAGGCTCAGAGCTCATGTCTTAACCTTTCCCAGCCATTAGCTTGAATTTCAGGCTGCACCATGTCATCAAAGTGCTTGGATCCATCTTCAGAAGACATTGCCATGCCTCGTCCTTCCTAGCTCCCTAGTTGTTTCTGACAGATGTGTCACTCTGACTCATTTCCAGCTTCAAATCTATCACATCAAAAAGAACAAAAAAACAAAGTTGCTTCACTTCTCCTTCAAAGTGGGCTCTGCATAAGATGGAAAAGTGCCTGGAGCACAGAAACGGCTTCAGAGACAAGAGGTGCCTGCTTGGGAGCCAGCCAGTGACCTTTCAGCAAACAGTGGCTTCTCTCAACCTTACTTGCATTGCATCCTCTTTGCCTGGTCCCCAGGAGACACATCCATGCCTGGAGGAGAACTCTGCTCCATGGGAGCGTGGTGGGTGCTCTCCAAGCTTGGCTCTTACAATGTTGATCACTTCTTAAAGCTCCTGGGCATCCTTCTTCCCTGCCCTCCTGTGCTAAACACTGCCCAAACAAGCCCCAGCTCCTCACTGGTATCTCTGAGAGTCAAGAACATTTCAAACACAGGGAAGATGCTGTATCAGGGTCCTGTTGCTCTTGCTCCTGATCCAGACTGATGCTGCAAATCCGTCCAAGATTCTTCTTTCCAGTGATGGTAGCCTCAAAACAAGGGTGATGAGAGACTATGAGGGTGGTTAGACACTGGCACAGGTTGTCCAGGGAAGCTGTGGCTGCCCACTCCCTGGAAGGGTCCAGGGTCAGGTTGGATGTGGCTTGGAGCAACCTGATCTAGTGGGAGGTGTCCGTGTCCATGGCATGGGGGCTGAACTAGGTGACCTTTAAGGCCCCTTCCAACCCAAACCATTTTATGAAGGTCCAGCCTCCCTCTTCCATTGTTTCCAAACCTTTGCCCAGTGTTTGCCATTTGGTTCTCTCCAGGTGTAAGCTCCTGTGTCCACAGACCTCCTAGGTGAAGACCCCACATCCCGTGCTGTCACCTACACCTCCCCCTGTTCCTCTGCCAGCTTTCACCATGTACCCTCATTTTCAATGCTTCTTACACCATTATGAATGCCCAGGATGCCAGGAGAAAGTCCAGGGATCAGTGAAAATTGTGTGTTCTCATCAGTGCTCTTTAAATTTCTAACATGGTAGGAAAGCAAAACAGGGTTTATTCCTTGCTCTGCCACTGGCTTACTTTTATGATCACGAGAAAGTCACTCAAACTCTTATATCTTATATCCTTGCCTGAGAAAAAAGGGGTAAAAACCTTTTCCTATAGATGTTGAGAGCATGAAATCCAGGAACAGGCATGAAATCCTCACCTGGAGCAAGGATGAAGCTGCAATAAGTATCTCACACAGAGCAAACTATTTAGATGAGCTGCACTAGATAAACTACATCTTATTAGTTTAAATGGGATTAAATGCATCACATTAGATTAGGCTGACAAAGAGATTTAGGAGGGAGAGGATATAACCTTGTGAGCATAGAGAGAGGGTAAGATTTAATATTTTACTGCGTAACTCATTAATCAATCAAGTAAACGTTGACACTAATTCAGATTTTTTTTTATATGTGATTTCAAACCTCAAAAAAAAAAATAGTAACTCTCCACAAATGGCAGGACAGCTTCCTTGGAAGTGATGGCAGTGACAACAAAGCATGAATAAACCGAGTCAGTGCAGATGCCCTTTCCAATTAATCTCAGACATTCACCAGTGTCATATTTCTCCTTGTAATCCCTCTGTGATTAATCATTTGCAGCAGCAGAGATCACATTCCCATCTGGGTATTTCTGAGCACGCCAAAGGCAAAGTATCAGCACTTGTAATTTTACTTCTGTTGTTATTCATTCAGGTTTTCATTGGTTTATGTTTGGGGGAAAGAGGCACAAGTGCACGGACCTGTCAGATACTGCAAATAAATCAAATCACTGCCCAGGAACAGGGCCCATGACTCGGCCACGCAGCCAGTCAAGGCCTCCCACCCACTCTCTTAGAATTATAGAACAATTTTAGTTGGCAAGACCTTTCAGATCATCGAGTCCAACCATTACCCCAGCACTGCCAAGGCCACCACTGACCCATGTCCCTCAGCACCACATCTACCTGGCTTAGAAATCCCTCCAGGGATGGGGACTCCACCACTGCCCTGGGCAGCCTGGGCCACGGCCTGACAACCCTTGCCAGGAAGAAATTATTCCTAATATCCAATCTAAACCTCCCCTGGCACAACTTAAGGCCATTTCCTCTTGTCCTATTGCTTGTTCCTTGGGAGAAGAGACCAACACCAACCTCATTACAACCTCCTCCTTCACTGCTTTTCATCTCTGCCCTACACCTGCATCCCCTCGGACAAGTGAGCAAGACCCTGGCAGTGGGAACAACCTCAGGTTACTCCCATTCCTGCTGAACAATCTGAGATAGTGCTCATCAGGAGATGGAGAGTCCTGATGGAGAGTCCTGATGGTGGTGCCATCACTCTCTTGACCTCCTGTGATTCACTGTGCTGTGCTTTCTGATGGGTTGGTCTCAGGTTGCTTCATCAATGTTAAGCTGCATCTGGAGAGCCTTTAACAACCTCTGAGAAGATAGAGGCCCCACACCCTGCCCCCCTCCCCTCCAAGCAGTCAGCAGCCTGTGACAATGCTCTCTGGTGTGAGAGAGGACAGAGGTGGCACATTATTCTCTGTCCAAGCCTTTAAATTCAATGGTTAGAAAGGAAATCCTGTCCACCATGACCCTGGGCAAAAAGCACTGTGCAATCCATCCCCTACAATATTCCCAAGACAAATGCAGCCACAAGTAACACAGCAGCACAATCAGAGACTTGGAGGATGTAAAGTCCAGGTGAGGGCAGACACCTAACCCTAAGAGACCACTGAAGCCTGAATTCAGATCAGGAGCATGAAGGTTCTCTCCAACACCACATTTAGACTCATCCCATGCCTGCTTGCTCATTTTCTCAACCTTCTTTTATCCTTTCTTTGCCCAAGCAGCCCCAGTTAGTCTGGAGCCTTTTTCTTGCATTGAGAGTTCGTATTTCCTGGGCCTTCTCTGCAATGCCAACTGCTAAACCTTGTCCTCTATCCTCTCCCAATGGAAAAGGTGCAATTCACAGGGAAACTCCCATCTCTGGGAGCTTTGAAGAATGCCACTAAACCAGAAGCTCCAGACAACAATCAAGGCAGCACTGGTATTACTGGAGTTTACATGACATATCTGAGTGCGTTGTTCCATCTAACAACATCAGGAAACGGCATCTGTGGGTGGGAAGGGAAGTTGATGGGTCATAAAATGGGAACTGTGGATTTCCTTTGATGTTTAAAGTTCTGCTGAGGGAAAACAGCAGTAACCCAGCTGCCCTGTTACTTCTAACAGCCTCCCAGGGAACGGACAGCTTTGGAATAGCACAAGTATTGGGTGTCAGCCGCAAGCCGAGTGGCATCAGGTGGGCACTGATGGATGCCCACAAGCCATTGCCCCAGGCAGGGTGCTTTCAGGGTGAAATGCACACCCAGCACACCCAGTGCTACATGACCAGTACATCCCTACATCAGGTGTAAGCAGAGATTTGCACCAATGCACTAATTTGAGATGGCAAAATTTATCTGATGCCCGTTTCATCAGAGCAGGAACGGTATCTGCCTCTGAGGAGCTGGACTCAGAGCTTAGCTTGGGCTACTCTGAATTCCACTTCAGTGAGGGCAAATAGATTTTGGCATGTTTGAAGGTCATTTGATGAGCAGATGGAAGAGTTTTTTCTGCAGTGGTCTGGAGGATCAGTCTCCATGCACTGCAGGAGATGTTGGACACAGAACACCTGCAAGAAACTAAACCTATTGCAATGGGTTTCTAACTCAGTTCAGAGTAAGGCTCATCTGAAGAAGAGAAGTCTGGAGAAGACTGAGAAGGGATCTTATGAATGTTTACAAATATCTGAAGGGTGGGTGTTAAGAAGAAGGGGCCAGTCTCTTTTCAGTGGTGCCCTGTGATAGGACAAGGAGCAACGGACAAAAACTGGAACACAGCAAGTTCCACCTCAACATGAAGAAAAACTTCTTTATTGTGAGGGTGACAGAGCACTGGGACGGGCTGCCCAGAGAGATTGTGGAGTCTTCTTCTCTGGAGACTTTCAAGACCCCTCTGGACATGTTCCTGTGTGACCTGCCCTAGCTGATCCTTCTCTGTCAGGGGGGTTGGACTTGATCTCCAGAGGTCCCTTCCAACCCCCTACCATTCTATGATTCTATCTGCATTCCCTGTCATCTATTGTCTCCATAATAAGCCAAAGCCCACAGGAAATGTTAAGGGAAATTTCACAGCAGGTCAGTGGCTAAGATGGTATTAAACATGGTGAGCAGCCCTCAGCAAAAGGATGGCTAAGCTCAAGGCAAGACAATCTTCCACTTCTGACCTTCAGAGTAGGGCTAAATATGCACCAACAGTCTAGGAAGGGACCTGCCTCACCTCATGCTCCATGTGTTAATCCTTCATCAGTGACCTGAATATTTCCAATGACTGGTAGCAAACAAGAGAGTCAACAACCCGTTAGAAATCAACAAGAAACAAGAACAAATTGCATGGTTTGTGCACCCTGCCAGGCAAAGCATCCAGATCACCCTCCAGGCACGTAAGCAAGCTCACACTTAACGTAAGCCATGGGAGACTGAAGCCACTTATATGACTTATTTGGTAAAAGAACATGCTTATCTTTCCTCTTTGACATTCAGACACACCTATTGCTTATAAACCTCATCTTTCTGTTAACAATATGCCCAGTAATTACTTTCCATCAAAACATCAATAGCTTCAGGAAGGTCCATACAAAGATGGGACTTCTACCTACTTGGTCTTTGCTACTCCACTTCAGATTCCCCCTTCGATGGAGCTAAAAAACAACCTCAGTAGCTTCCAAAGGACTAAAACTGCTGAAATCTGCCCCTCAAGACTCCATAGCAGCATCTTTTCCTTTTATTTTTCCAATTCTAAAGGCACCCAGGATGCTCTGACAATAGGTAAGAAAAGGCTACAGCACCGGGGAGGTCTCAGGCACACAGAGGTGCTCATTCCTGCTCCAGGGTGGTGAGAAGGCAGGACACAAATGGGGGGAGGAGACAAAAATTCTGCATTTGCAGAACTGGGGACAGAAAAGGAGAGAGGGAAATTCTAGCAATTCCATCACAAATTTCACTCAGCTGTATTTTGTCGGGCACAGAGTCCCTGGAGAGAAGCGGCAACGGTGGAATCCCAGCTGAAGGTGCACTGCTTGGACAACAGAGGTGGACAGCTTGAGTCAGGTAAGCTTTAGAGATCCAGAGAAACAGTGGATCCACACTGCTTTATTTCACTTTATTGGTCTCCTGGTTTAGCAGGCTGGATTTTTACACGTCTGAAGTTGACAGCACAGTCCCAGCTGCACCAAGACATGTTTCCTCTCCACACGCACACACAGAAAAGTGCACGTACCTTGCACAAGGAAAACCAGCACTGAACCAAAGAACCCCAGCTCTTAAATCCTTTGCATTAACAGAAAAATAAACTCGCTTATATTAAACTAGAAACACTGCCTCCAGTTTTAACACCTGCAATTTCCTACGTGGGGGTGTTGAAAGAATTCCCTCAGTGACAATTAGCAGTGAGGCTCCAATCTAAGCCCTTGTATTTTAACAAGTGGACGTCATTGTCGTTACAGCCACTCCACCCCATTGAGCTGTAAGGACAAAAATAGCCTCAGCTGTCGAGTTCCATCTCTCTCCATCTCTCATCAGGGCCATTTGTAGAAATGGGAGGAGGGTGGGGGGTTGCACTGGGAACCTGTAGTGATGCCAGAGAGAAGCTCAGAGGGAAAAAAGCCCTTGCTGAAGAGAAAAGCAGCACTGAAATTATGCCCTGGAAATAAAAGTTCTAAAAACGCTCCTTGCTGCCACCTCTCCACAGGAACCAGATTTTTTCCAGGCTCTCTACACTCCCTACGATCTCCAGTTTGGGGACAAAATCCATTAAGTAGAATCAACAGCTTTAAATCTGATTTTCCTCAGGTTTTGCTGCTCTCCTTTGGGGTTGATCTTTGCTCATTTGATAACATGGCCAGAAGTAACTAAGTGAAGTAATCCACCTTCGGTTCTGACCAGAAGGATGGATTTACTACCTGCACCTTCAGCTCCATCTCCAAATATGTTTCATCAAGCAAGACATACTCCAGCACAGTGACACTGACACAGCGATAACCTCACCCCTCCCTCAGCTCCAAAAAACATTCTCCACTTTCTGCTGGATACCAGCATCCCCAGGTCTGCTACTCTTTAGCTGAAGGTTTAGGTCTTACCTGGAGTCTTGTCAGAGTCTGAGGAGATAGAAAGCTCTTGGCAGGGCAAGAAAACACCGATTCCTACTGAGATGACAGAAGGGGACAGGGGAAAAAGAGGGGCAGAGGACATGAGGAGACCATGTTGGTTTTGGTTTCCCCCTGACCCCTTTCCCCTCCAGGCAAATAAAACAGAAACCCCAGCGATGGCAGGGACGTGCAGCTGAAGGTCCCCCCAAGTCCCCCAGCAGTGGCTGTGCTGCTCAGGGTCAGGTTGTGCTGCCCCACCTCCCCACCCCTCCTCTGGGTTGTCCTCCTCCAGTCAAATTGCTGACGTGCTTTGCTTTCCCTCTGCAGCTCAGCTCCAAAATAGCTCTGGGTGTCATTTACTAGGGAGATTAAGTTTCCTGCAGGAGAGAGGCAAAAGGGCATCATTTTAGGGACTCTCTGGGACAGCCCAGCAACAGAAAAAACAACCCATCAGAGATGCCACGTGTGTGTTTGGTGGTTTGGGGGACAGGGTGGATCAGAACTGCTCCTCAAGAGTCTATCCCAAAAGCCAAGCGATAAATGTGACATGGGGACTCAGGAACAGGCAGCTGCCAAGTTATCAGCATTCCACACTGGGCAGGAATTCTTCTTCCAAAGGCATCAGATCAATAGTGGGTTTATTTATAACCTCCCAGGCACGAGTTGATACAATGGTGAATAAGCAGCAAGTTAATAAACCTGAGCAGATCTCTTCCTTTCTCAACCTACGAGTAACTCTCACTTTCTTAACCCAAGTCTATCTTTCCCTGCCTTTTTGCTGCATGAATCTGAAGAGTCTTACAGAAATGGCATGAGCTGCAGACACATGGCATCTCAGAGTCTCAATAGTATTTTCTATATTTACCAGTAAAATTGCTATTTTTTTAAAACAATTTCCTCACAACTTAGTTCACACCAATCCGTTAGCAATCAAAGTATTCTGAATTTAAAAGAAATTTCAGTTAATGGAAGAGGAGCTAGAACAGAGTCCAGCAGGCTGCCCCACAACCACTTTACCTCTGGGCAGTTATCAGCAGTGAGCTAAGAGATATGCTTATTTTTGGCAGTAAACAAAGCAGATAACGTGCTGCAGAGTCTGAGGACACGGATCAGCTAAAAGACACAACAGTATGTTGTGTTTACTCACTTTTCAGGGCACAAAGGCACCAGCAGGGGAGCAAATTGGGAGTTTTATTTGGGATTTTGAAAGCAGGGGTTGAAAGGAGTCAGAGGGACACAAGACAGGGAAGTGCTGTAGCTGCAGTGTCCCATCCTCAGGGCAGAGGAATGGCTGGTTCTGCCTCGGACACAGTAGGAATCTCAGCTCTTGAAACCTCTTAAGTCTTGCACTGGGTTTGCAGGGCATTTGGCTACTGAAAACAAAATGGGAAGAGATTCAGCAAGATCTGAGTGCTAGTGGGATCTCCTTGGAAGCAGAGCCCAAGGAGAAAGTGATAAGGATGAAAAGCATTAAAATCAGGAGGACTCCATTAACTAAATGCAATGGGATGAGCAAAGCCAAGGATACTGGCCAGCAGGAAATGTTGAAGCTGTCCTAGGGCTGGTTTCTCTACAGGGAGGAGTTGGATACCGGTTTGGTCTAGAAGCAGATCATGTTTCATCCCATGCAGTGACCTGTTGAGAGCCAGGCTGTCACCTGCTGGAGAACTGACCCAGGGATGGCAGAGAAAAAGCTACAGCAAGTGTAAGATACACCATCATCTTCCAAAGGGGGAGGAAAAGGGTAGTGTTGACTAGTGACTCCCTGATGAGGAAGGTGGAAGGACCCACCTCTCAAATCTTACCATAAGCAATATTCTGCCCACCAGCAACCAAATCTGGGGCACTGTGGAGGTGGCATGCTACTGCCTCATGCTCTCCACTCCTTTTGAGTCAGAACACAGGCAGAATTTACCCAGAGTGGGTCAAAAATAACCATAAAGTTACAGGATGGAGGGGAAAAAACGTATCTAGATCTCAGCTGCCACCTGAACTGCCTGTGCATTGGCTGAGTAACTTGATCTGATGTTTAGGGAGATACTTGTGAAGCTCAGCTTCCCTTTTAAAGCTGCTGTCTATCCTGTTCTGTTTTCTCTCTGTTTTGAAGACAGTTTAAAGTTTTAGCTGGACGTGCAGTAGCAGATAGCTACCAACCAACTTACAAAGACACAGAAAGGCTGCCCAAATTTTGTTAGTAACAGAACTCAGCACAGCTCTGAATCAATGGGATTCCCTCCTGAACAGGATCATTTGTACTATTGCACAAGCTGAACATAAAAAGAAATTATTTCCTATCAAGCCCTGCTTTTCATTTCAAGGTTTACTCTCAACCTGAAAGACAGATTAAATCAGCATCCCACTGGGAGCAAACCAAAGGAAACCAAATATTCTCCAACCCCCCACGGAGCAACCTTGATTACTTTTCCCTACCCCAGTGAGATCCAGCAAACTGTTGAGTGCAGCAATTGCCAGAGGCACGAGGTGGATTCTTAGGGAATTAAATGAGCAAACAATGATTTTCCTTCAACACATCGTTGTCCTCAAGGAATGCTCAGGAACAACACTCAAGGCACTCCACGTTTCTTTGTGATGTAAAGAAGGGGCCAGCTGTATGGACTAGAATTACAAAGCCATGACAGGTTCATGCTCATCAGTCTCAGCTCCATGGCTATAGGTGACCACATGGCTGATGTTTCTCTGAACAAAACAAACCAGCAAAATTCTCCACCATACACCTAGACATAAATAACGAACTCCATGCAGGCTCCACCACCAGAACCTTGAAGAAGGATTAGGCAATTAACATGCAGTCGTCACTGTTTGGAGGTGCTGGTTATAAGGCAAATGCAATTGCATCAGCTCCAGTTGGCAACCCTGGGATGATGATAGATAAATCTTTGCCTGGTTTCCAAACCACCATCTCTGATTCTGGTCATTTCTGAAATGAAGGCACATTTTTTGGAAGGGCTTGCAGTGAAGCAGCTTGTTTCTGTGGTTCACCTGGTGCCTTTCAGAGAGGTGCACAAGAAAAGTCTCTTTATTTTCATAAAATCATAGAATGTGTGGGGTTGGAAGGGACCTTTAAAGGTCATCTAGTCCAGCCCCCTGCAGTGCTCAGGGACCTTTTTAACTAGATCAGGTTGCTCAGAGCCTCGTCAAGCCTGAGCTTGAATGTCTCCAGGGATGGGGCCTCCACCACCTCTCTGGGCAACCTGTTCCAGTGCTTTTGTCTTTATCCAGTGGGACACATGCAAAGTGGTGGTTTTTTCTAAGGAAGGCTTTCAAACATACTTTGATCAGCAAATTTGTGCAATCCTTACACACTGGGAGAATGATCCTTCCTAAAGTTTGAGGAAAAAGTACCCAAACTGGGTTTAATGTCCCAATATATTGCCAGCTGTTTACCTGATGAGAAAGAGGGTCCTCATCCAGATTGTCCCCCACCTTGGTGTATTGCCATGGAGCATTCACCTCATCCTTTAACTCTAAGTCCCTTGCAGCTCATCTTCTGGTGTTGGCCAACACTAGGATAGTTCTGCTCTTGCACTAGTGACCCCCTTTTTGGATGCTGTGTCTTCCTCTAATTATTTTTACCTGAGTGGATTGCCTGAGATACCCTGAAAGGTCACTAAAAAAGGAGAACTCAAACATACACAGTACCAGTGAGTTATTTGTCCACTTAGGAACAACAACATGTCATGAGCTTAAAATAAGGGAAAAGCTATATATGATGAGCTAATAAAAGTTTGAATGTATAGGGAGAATTATGAAAGGGGTGAAAGAACATGCATTTGAATGAAAACAAATAAAATGTCAGGCACAAAACTAGTCCCTTCTTCTTTGAAGAGCCAACAGCCTTTCCATATGTATGTTTTTCTTCCCACCCCAAACATCTGGGAAATGTGCTTGACATAGTAACTTATAGTCATGTGGTTTTAAGATACAGAAAAATCTCTCCTTGCACTTGAAAACTGTAACTTTGAGCTGCAAAATTGCTCATCTACTATCTTAGGTCAAAAGTAAACAGATGCCAAACTGATTCAGCCAGTTGAGAGACAATGAAACGAGCTTTGGTTTCCTCCATTACATTCCATCCATTAAATTCTTTGAATTACTATAACTAGTGAGACCTGAGGCACAAGGTCTTATTTCAATATTCTGCCTAAATATTAAATTCTTTGCATAAAAAGGCAAGTTTTCATCCAAAAAAAAAGTATTCCAGCTTCTCCCTACAGGAGAATTTTATTTCTTTCCCATCGGATCCAGCACAAAAATTAAAAAGCTGACACCATTATTTCTTCTCAGAATCTTTATACAGTTTTTACAGATAATTAAAAAAGAAATCACCTAATTCAGTGTTAAAACATCACGACATCACTGGCAGTTCCCTAAAGCCCTCCCAATTTAAAGGAGCATATTACCCTTAAAAAAGGTAACAGAGGCCTGGCAACTCTAATGAATGAAGTCATGGAGGGCACAGAAAATTATTATGTTATCAAGGGAAATCTAAGTATTACATTGAGTTTCAAAAAGAGCAGAAGTACTGGATTTTTTTTTTTTCTTAAAGGCAGCTTTTAAAAATATTAGGAAACATTTGTGGACAGAGAACAATGAAAAGGCAAAGTGACCCATGCTTGCCTGGCTTGGTATTAAGGGCTTCCAAGAAAGCTTTAAAGGTTCCTACACCTTTTTCAATGCTTCCCTGCCCTTAACATTAAACCTTTCCCTATGTAGCTAATCTAAATGCCTAAATTTTTAAATTTCACCTATAATTTAACCCCATCTAGGGAACAGGAAAGACACGTTGCCCTTCCACTTTGGCAAGATACCTGGGAATGTTTGAAGACCACGATCTCCTCTTCTCTGGCCAGGGATCAGTACTGGGCCCAGTCCTATTCAATATCTTTATTGACGACCTGGATGTGGGGATTGAGTCCACCCTCAGTGAATTTGCAGATGACACCAAGCTGGGGGGGAGTGTTGATCTGCCAGAGGGTAGGAAGAGGCTGCAGAGGGACCTGCACAGGCTGGATAGATGGCCTAAGGCCAACGGCATGAAATTCAACAAGACCAAGTGCAGGGTCCTGCACTTTGGACACAATAACCCCAGGCAGCACTACAGTCTGGGGGAAGAGTGGCTGGAGAGCAGCCTGGCAGAGAGGGACCTGGGAGTGCTGGTGGACAGCTGGTTGAACATGAGCCAGCAGTGTGCCCAGGTGGCCTGGAAGGCCAATGGCATCCTGGCTTGGATCAGGAATAGTGTGGCCAGCAGGAGCAGGGATGTGATTCTCCCCCTGTGCTCAGCACTGGTGAGGCCTCACCTCGAGTCCTGTGTGCAGCTCTGGGCCCCTCACTTCAAGAAGGATGTTGAGGTGCTGGAGCAGGTCCAGAGGAGAGCAACAAGGCTGGTGAAAGGACTAGAGGGAAAGTCTTATAGGGAGAGGTTGAGGATGTTGGGGTTGTTTAGCCTGGAGAAGAGGAGACTCAGGGGGGACCTCATCACTCTCTTCAACTACCTGAAGGGAGGTTGTGGTCAGGTGGGGGCTGAGCTCTTCTCCCAGGCAACCAGTGACAGGACAAGAGGGCACAGCCTGAAGCTGCTCCAGGGGAGGTTTAGGTTGGCTATCAGGAAGCACTTCCTCATGGAGAGGGTGATTAGACATTGGAATAGACTTCCCAGGGAAGTGGTGGAGGCACCATCCCTGGATGTGTTCAAGGCAAGGCTGGATGTGGCACTTAGTGCCATGGTCTAGATGGTGTGGTGGTGTTGGTCATAGGCTGGACTTGATGATCTTAAAGGTCTTTTCCAGCCTTGGTAGTTCTGTGATTCTGTGTGAATGGCCCCACTCATTTCTGACCTGCTGGTCATTTCCATCTCTCCCAGTTGGACCAGCTCCAGCTATCCACATAAATTTAGGAGCAAGGACCAGACCCAGGCAGAGCCCTCCAGCTGCTGCCTTATCAGGGAAGGTCAGAAGGATGGCTTTGGACATGCTGCTGCCCTTGTACATCCCATTAGGGATTTCTTTTTTGCCTCTTTCTGAACAGCCAGGCATTGTTGATCCCAAATCCACTCGTGCTTCCCAGTAATCCCCAAATCCTTCACGGAACTGCACCTGAACAGCATTTTCCTATGCTGTCATTAAGCACTAGATTATTTTTTAACCCTTTCAGAGAACTTTATTTTTTTTATTCATGAACTTGTGATCATGGAACACTCAGCCTGACTTGCCAAAGTCTCAAGAGACCCTGCCAAAAATCAAATTTTTGGTAAAAAGACTATCAGAGCACCCACAGCACAGACTCTCTGGCTCTACTGGACAAATTTTGCCTTTAAATCTTCAATAACAACCCACTGAATACAGGTCTGAACCTGTTCTGCAGTACTTACTCTAGATCACATTCCAAAAGTGGTTACAGGGCTGTCAGAGAAAACAGTGCCAAGTTTATTTTTTAATTCCATTTACAGGATTTCATTTCCTTTCTATCTATAACACTGTCATACCAGGGAATTAGCTTGGATTGACAAAGCTTCACACTGGGTAACTGTGACTCTCCTCTTTAGCATCTTTCCACTGTTGACAAGAAAGTTTTTATTTTTTGTTCCAGTATCTGGGACTTGAGGTCCAAATACAGAATCACAGAATCATCCTGGTTGGAAAGGACCCTGAAGACCATCAAGTCCAACCATAACCTCAATCCACCTACCACACAACCTCATCTACCCATTCAGTGCTTAAATCACGTCCCTAAGCACCACATCCACATTTCTTATCAACACTTCCAGGGATGGTGACTCCACCACCTCCCTGAGCAGCCTGTTCCACTGTCCAACCACTTAGAATTTAATACTTAGCCTAGAATTCTCTTCTTTGTTGCCTCTTACTGTGTCTCAGGATGGGCAACTAAACCAGAGACAGGCATGCTGGCCACCATTAGGGTTTCATTATTGTTACCTCAGATCTCCTCCCTTTCTGGAATATCACACATACTCTACAACAAAGTTTGTGAGGCATTTTAAAACATTTTTCCTTTTTATGCACTTTCTAACCAATTTCTTCCCTGTTAGAGACAGAGGTATCTACCCCTCTGTCACAGGCATTAGCTGTGACACTCACCTGCTTGCAGCCTGCTTTGTGGTATGTGAAAATGAAAGAAAAAAAACAAAATAAGTTCGTTACCAACTGTCCTGCTGCACTGAATATTCAACCAAACGTTACTTGATCTTTTCTTATTCCTTCTAGAACTGTAAAATTACTTTTGTTATTCTTAAATCACTTGCTATGTGCATGGCAACCAGAAACATCAATACAGGCTGGGGGAGGACATGCTAGAGAGCAGCCCTGTGGAAAAAGACCTGGGGGTGCTAGTGGATCCAAAGCTGGACATGAGCCACCAATGTGCAACTGCAGCCCAGAAGGCCAACTGCATCCTGGGCTGCATCAAAAGTGTGGCCACCAGATCGAGAGAGGTGATTCTGCCCCTCTACTCTGCCCTGATGAGACCTCACCTGGAGTACTGTGTCCAGCTCTGGAACCCCCATGACAAGAAAGACATGGACCTGCTGGAGCATGTCCAGAGGAGGCCACGAAAATGATCCAAGGGCTGGAGCACCTCTCTTATGAAGAAAGGCTGAGGGAGTTGGGGTTGTTCAGCCTGAAGAAGAGAAGGCTTTGGGGGGGGCCTCACAGCAGCCTTCCAGTACCTGAAGGGGGCCTACAGAAAAGCTGGGGAGAGGCTTTTTACAAGAGCACATAGTGATAGGACAAGGGCTAATGGTTTGAAACTGCAGGAGAGACTTAGGTTAGAGATCAGAAGGAAATTCTTTAGTGTGAGGGTGGTGAGACCCTGGCACAGGTTGCCCAGAGAAGTTGTGAAAGCTCCATCCCTGGGGGAGTTCAAGTTCAGGTTGGATGGGGCTTGGAGCAACCTGGTCTAGTGGGAGGTGTCCCTGCTCATGCAGGGGGGTTGGAACTCGATGATCTTTAAGGTCCCTCCCAACTCTAACCATTCTATGATTTTATTTCATACCTTTTCTTGAGCATCTGTCTGAGCTCAGCTCTGTTCAGACACCCACTTTGGGAGCATTTACACCCACAGCCAGAACAGCAGCACAGTCACTTATTTTTTCAGAATAGTCCCCAAACCTTCCTTGATTACTGTGGCTCCACTCCGAACAAGAGCATCATTGAATCATAGACTGGTTTGGGTTGGAAGGGACCTTAAAGGTCATGGGCAGGGACACCTCCCACTAGACCAGGTTGCTCCAAGCCACATCCAACCTGGCCTTGAAAACATCCAGGGAGGGGGCAGCCACAATCTCCCTGGGCAACCTGTTCCAGGGTCTCACCACCCATTTCACATCATTTCTTTAAGTGCAATTCAAATTCACCTGCCTCTGAACTGTGCATAAGGGGGAGGGGGAAGTTTCCCATGAGGGTGGTGAAGCACTGGATCATGTACCCAGAGTGGTTGCTCAGAGCCCCATCCAACCTAACCTGGAATGTTTGCAGGGATGGGGCATCTACCACCTCTCTGGGCAACCTGGGCCAGTTCCTCACCACCCTCATTGTCAAAAATTTCTTCCTTAAATCCAGTCTGAATCTGCCCTCTTTTAGTTTAAAACCATTACTAGCTCTTCTCTTACAATACATTTCTTGGAGCTTTCCCCTTCAAATCTATCTGTGGAAGCTGTCTAGTACTTCTTGAATATAATACAGATCATCTTTGATGTAAAGGGAATAAACCCTCACTCCAAGAAGTCAGCTTCACTAGTTTCTCTATGAATTTATTCTCTACATAAAGAAAAAAAAAACCCATGCTGCTACAAACACTGGGTTTACTTCTTTTCCATTGAGGGCACTGCAAACAAGCCAGTTTTTAAAATAGAATTGCTCCTCAAAAACCTCTTCTATTGCTTTTAAGCTCTCACCCTGCCTCCCACGTGTGCTTCTCTGTGCATTTCTTCTTTTCCATCACTTCCTCTCTGTCACAACTTCACATTTTTTAGAGATCCCATCCTTTTGGAAAACATGCATTCTTGAAGCTCAGGGCTTTTTGGAACACTCAGTATTTCTCCCTGAGCTACACCAGGTTCCTGAAGGTTTAGACCAGGAGCATTTTCACGGGAGGCTTTGTATCACTGTGCATCAGTAGTTTGGTAGCTCTTGCCTTGCTACCCAACGAGGTTGTCTAGCAAGGATAAAAAGTACTGCACTGGATCCTTGAGGATTTAATCCTGATGCGAGGGCTCTCTGGTTTGTGAACAACTTCTTTGTTGAGTGATGAAGATCTTCATATGCAAATACCTTGGATCACAGAGTCAACAGAAGAACCCAGGGAAGAACAGGTCAGCAGCTTTTCAGACAGCAGTAGGACATCAGAAGATGTTAGCAGCTGATTTGCCTCGTGGAATGTCTTTTACACGAGAAGTTTAATTCCTGTCAGAAAGTTACCTAAAAGTAATGTCTATTTTTAGGAGCTTAAGTAGTACCACTGATGTCAAGGGGATTGGACAGAGGCTCTAAACTAGTCATACACATAAAGCTCTTCCTTGGTAGTGGCTGCAGTTAAGGAAGAGGTGTCAGCATTGAAAAAATGGCCTCATTTCCTCATCCTAAGTTTTCTCCAGACCTTGCTCAGTGACTCAGCTCATCCCGGTGCCTACAGATCACCAGCACAGCCCCTAGAGGCAGAGACAGCTTTTTCTTCCTGTTAATGCACTGCCCTGTGATCAATGGCAATGAATGTTTTACTCCAAAATAAAACTCTCATAACTACATTGTTATCGGGTGAGTCGAGTTCTGCTGCCCAGGGATTATCTACCCAAGTGCCTGTCTTATTTATTGCTTATTTTGGACATGCTGGAGAAGCTAATACTGATGTCTAACCTCTAATTTCTTCCAACACCTCCATCAATCTATCTGAGTACATTCCAGCCATGATCAATGCCTGTCACAAAGGCTGAGTCTCAGAGATGTGGTGTTCTCAGCTCTAAATTAAGAAAAGTGGTTATAAACCTACCAGTGGATAGGTAAGGGATGATTTATATCACAGGGTGACAACTAGGTTATTTTACTTTTTTTTTAAAGCTACAATTTATTTTAGTTGTATTAAAACTACCTTTTTTTTTTTTCCAAACTATTTCAAATCATAAATAATTGGGTATGGTTTGGGGTTTTTTTCCATTATTCTCTGGAAGGCACACAAAGGTCCCTCAGGAAAGAAGGAAGGGGCAAGCACCAAGTTTTTTTTCAAGTCTGCTCCTCTGAAAGGGACTTACAATTAGAGCCATCTCCTTTACAAGATAAACAGTGGCAATAATTCCTATTTCAATCATAGGTAGACTAGAACAACGTATTTGTACAGAAATAGGAATGGCATTAACATTGCACATCTTACCAAGAATGAAGATAACCTTTGACCTTCCTGCATTAAATGGTAGAACTCAGGGAGAGAGCACTCATTCTTCTCCCTGGTGAGCAGGGATGGGTGCCATGGGATTTACAGACTCCTGCAGTCACTTCTAAAATACCAGGGGGGGGTGACTTTGTGTCCTTTGATCTGCATGCCAGGGTAAGTTTGGCTCTTTACCTTAAGTGCTTCCTTAAATTTCAAGGCAAAATTATTGCAAGTTCTCACATGGTAGGTATGTATACAATTCTTTGTGCAACTGTTGAAGGTTGTCAGTGGCACAGAACTTTTGTCAGTGGCACAGAACTTTTGTGTCCTTATATCCCAACAAGGTGCACATCCACACTTTAAAAAAAAGGTGTCAGCACAAAGGATTTATAATCCTAGTGAGGCAATTTCTTTCTATTTCACAGTAGAATTTAGTCCTTAGATTCCCCTCAGCTGGAACCCAGGCCAAGCATTTACAAGGTAAGCATGTAAGAAAGCCTCCATTTATACACCTATAGATTATACAGAAATGCTGCCAGCACCTGCCTTCAAAATCTAACTTGGATAGTTGGACTGAATTTTGAAGTGACTGGTTAAACTGGTGAAATGACTCTGATTAAAATGGAATATAACTTCACTTACTGATAAATTATGCCTGTGCTGAACACAGGGAAAACAGAAGCTGTTGCTACCATACACTCAGAGATTTATAGTGGTCTCAGTTGAACTCCACTGACTCAGTCCTGTTTGGACTGCAACAGCTGCACAAATAATAAAAGAAATAATTTCCAAGAGCTGTCCAAGCACAACGTTGGACAAACACAGATACAAGATCTGCAAGAAGAGTGGAGTAACTTCACAGATTTATGGGGCCTGAGTAAATGCACAAATGAATTCTAGCCACGTCTCCATCCCCCTTTGTTTTAGGTGCCAAAATATCAAAATGCACCATTCGAGTACTTTGATAAAACCCCCTGGCACTAGCAAGACAGATTTTGTTTCCCCCATTAACACCCACTACTTCATCTGTCTTATTTATTAAGTTGCTTGTTCTTCTGGACAATGAGTTTTGATGGAATTGCCCTTGAGGTTTTGCTACACCAGTGATCTGAAGGGATAACATTAAATCACCTTTTGCATGATCATCTCCATGCCAACAAGTCACATATTGGTTGAAAATGGACTTGTGGATCACAGAAATAATGAAGCAGTACCCAAGCAATTCAGCTAGACTGCTCCTCTAAAATAATTTATGCCAACTGCTCACTCATCTTTGTTTAAAGTTCTGACACATCTTCAGTTTCTTTTTCACTTGAGGTGGTTACAAGTCCATCCTGTACTGGGTGTAATCCACGAGCCTTCTGTTGTCACACCGATATAACTACAGTAACTTAAACTGAAACAGATCTTGATTTCTTCCCTAATCACATCGAGAACCAACAAGTCAGCCTCAACCCCATGAAAAGCAGAAGGAATCCTCTCTCATTCACTAAGTCTGTAGCACAGTAAGATGGGAGAGAGACCAGAAATGGCTCCCTGAGAGTTCACAAGCTACGGATTTCTGGAAGAGGTTGAGCTAACCAACAACGTATGCAGCATCACCAACGTCAGATTCAAAAGTCACTTTTCCCTATAGAATCATAGCATGGTTTGAGTTGGAAAGGACATTAAAGATCCTCTAGTTCCAACCCACCTGCATGGGCAGGGACACCTCCCACCAGACCAGGTTGCTCCAAGCCCCATCCAACCTGCCCTTGAACACTTCCAGGGATGGGGGCAGCCACAACCTTCCTGGGCAACTTGTTCGAGTGTCTCACCACCCCCACACAAAAGACACTATCTTCTAGCTGTTGATAAGAATATTAAGCAAGCAACTTCTAGGAGCTCTGAATCTCATCTACATGTCTACAAACAACAGTTTATCAGCACAGTTAGAGCTCATGTCTTGATAAGTTCTCTCACGTGGCTTGTGCTGCGTGCGGGGTGTGCACAGGGCGCTCACCGCACCCCACCCGCCAGCTGGGAAGGACCAGGCAGCAGGAGACCTGACCCCGAAGGCAGTCACACAGGTGATGGGGGAAATATCAGGGGAAAAAACAACAACAAAAAAATCACTTCTACTTTGAACAAGCCAAAGCTAGAGCGTGCAAAATTGACACCAAGGTGGGTTTGGGGTGTACTTGTGGCTTGTCGGTCACCTTGCAGCCAATTGCTCACGCTTGTTCTGACACACACACACACACACACACTTTTGCACTCACTAAACCACACACACGTTCCAAAGCATTCAAGCAGATTTTTCTCAACACTGACTCATTAAATTAAAACCCACGTGTCCTGCTACTTGCATCCACCTCCCTATTACTGTTGTGAAAGTCAGCAGAAACTATGCTGGGTCTTGATTTGTATGCAGATCTGTGACTAGAAAAGAAACACAACTATTAAATATTGCCCTGCTGTTCTTAAAATGCTATTAAAACCATCCAAAGCAAAACAATAAACCCACGGCAGCAAGTTGAAAGCAAAGAATCCACCAACCTCACATTCAGTTTGCAGTTTATGAGAGATCTCCACCTTTTTTACCCTGCAATGTTGTTAATGGTTTGCTGTGAGAGGCAATTTTCAGCCACTGTCACAGACCACGAAGGTGACAAACACAGGGAGTGGGGAGAGAAACTGCATTTGAGTTGTGTCTTACTCACCTTCAGTAATGACTTACCCAAGCCACAAGGACCTGGGAATTCTGTACCACGGGCAATTGCAGGAACTACTTGGTAGGCAGTGACAGAGTCTGAAATTACTGTAATTTTCTATATAAAGGTGTTTTGTAGCAAAATTAAGGCTGCAGGCAATGGTTTTGCTACCAGGAGGAAAGTGGCAACAGCTGGTAAGTTAGCACTCCTTGTACTGCCAGTGTAAGACAGATCCATTTTTTGTAGGAAAACACATCAGTGAGGAAACAAAGATGACATGGAAACCTTGTCACGTTCTTGCTGGATCACTTTGCATGACCATTTGCTTCTCCTTCAACAGCTAGACTGAGATCTCTACACTTAATCTCTTTTCTCCACTTTGGGTGTCCATCTTCTCCATTTGCCTCATTGATTCTACACAAATAAAACAAATACTTCAGTCTGACATTTATTTATAATCCATTTGCAACATCAATTTTTCAGACAAATACAGTGCAGCAAAATTTGTTCTTTAAACAGTGCAAAAAAGTAAAAATGCTGCTTCTTTTAGAGCATTTAACAGGATTCACTGCTTCCTGAGGCTGTACATCTTTTGCAGCCCAACACTCTTGAACTCTACGTATCCGTACACAGCAGGATTCCTCAGCTAGAAAGCCAAGGTCTCCCCAGCAAGTTCAATGAGTTAGCACTGTGAAAACAGTGTTTTCATTTTCATGTGGGACTGTGATTCAAAGCAGACCAGCACGACCAAATTGAACAGCTTCACAAAGGCCAGCCCATCAAACGACAACGTACGGCAAAAAATCTGCAATTCACATTCTGTAAAAATCAACGTAAGACACCAAATGTTCTCAGACTAATTCAGGGATAAACAAGCCAGGAGGAAAACGTTTTGCTGCGACTGGTTTTTTCCAAAGTATCTCCACAGGCAAGCTGCCAGCATAGTTATACTAAAATAGTTGCAACTATTCCATTGCAGGTGTTTTGGAACAAGTATCAAAGCAACCAAGCTGTATTTAAATAAAAGCAGAGATACCCCTCAGTGAAGGGATGTTTCTCTAATGATCTGCTATGTCACAGTGCTTTGGAAATCCTCCTCTCCACATGAAGAAAAAAAAAAAAAGAGGTTCCTTGCAGTGCCCCTAAAATGAACTTACAAAACATGGGCCCAAAACACCAGTGACAACAGAAAACTGCTACGAGTAGATGAAGATAGCTCGAGTCCAGGAATAAAAAAATCTGCTCTACTTCCATTATCCTAGTGAGGCACTTCTGTATGAAGATTTCAAATTTGGTTCTTATGTTGGCCTACAACACACCAGGGCTGCAGCTGCACTGAGGGTATTTGGTAGCCAAAATTCCTGTGGCTTGCCAAAAGTGGTCATTCCTAAGCCAAAGAGCAGGTCCACCCTGAACCCACAGAGGAGCAGCGGGATGGATGCTTCTGGGAGCCACTGCAACCACTTGAACCACTCCTGACACTTTGCTCTCAGTTCTCTGTGGTATTAACACAAGTGCCCTGTGGTGCCACACAAAAACTTGAGGAGGTTCTTCCTTGGTCACCTGCATGATAAGGGAAATGCAAAAAGCTGGGGATTCAGGATGGGAGTGAAGGGAAAAGGGAATCAAAAAGGTCTGCAGGGTGTTGATCTGGGAGGAACTCTGTAAGAAATGAGCTATGGACAAAGAGCTCAAGTAACCTCACAGAGATATTTGACATGTACAGGTGAGTGGAACCTGAAACACCCTCCCTGCAAGTTACATATTTAAATTATTCAAAGCACCATGAAAATTTATAAAATTTTCCACTGAGGAAAAACAATTATATAAACTATTTTTTCTGCATGTCACCAGAAAACGGTTAGAAATGTTGAACTCTAAACTGAGGAACATTTTTTTTTTCCCCTGTGAGGCTTGAAATGTCACCCTTGACTCCACAAGACAAACAAGCTGGATTCCTGTGTTAGTTGTACAACACTTGACTGGCCACCAGGAACACATTCACCAACTATGCAGGACAGGATTAATCCCATGGATAATGTGAGTAACAACAGAGACAGTCAGGTCATGCTCCATCTGCTATATGTGGAAAAAAGGTTGTCCTTTATTTTCAACAATTGGGTGCAATTCTACGTTGTCAGAAGTTCTCTCTCTGTGGGACTTTGCATCCAGATCAACAGATATTCCTCCAATCCGAGCACAACCAAAACTGCCCATTGCTTATCTGCAGAATTTGCTGGAGTCATAAAACCAGTCACATAAAACACGAAGAATTTTAATTTTTGTAACTGATTTAAAGCAGGACACGTTTCTCAAGGCAGAATTTACCCAAACCAAATTCATCTCACATGGAGAACAGCAGCTGATAAACAGTGCGAGTCGATCTAAACAAGAAGCTGTAATTATTTATTAGGGACATACATACAACACAACTGATCAGTTAAATAAAATAAATCAAAACACAGAGATAAAAATACTAGAAAATTACACTGGCCATGATTTATTACAGAATTCTGTTATTTCTGAGATGTTCACAGAGTGACACAAACCTCAGAATCCCTTCTGACCACTGCACCTTTTGCTCAACAGAACCAGGTGTCAGGGTGCACGCTCTGCCTGCAGCTGCTTGGCACAAGGGGAGATACTCCAGCCCCAGCCACAAAGCACCCTGGTGTTCCACAGGAAATGACCAACAGAAACAACAGGGAAAGCAGATGAAGTTGAGGTGTACCAACACTCGGCAAAGTACATCCTAAGAGAGATCTGGGAGGTATAATTTAAAGAATGTTACACAAGAGGTAGAAGTAAGATTTTTGCAGCGTTCGTTCAAACACCCACAGTTGTTTTGCAGAAATACTTAACGAAGCCTAAACTGATGAATGATTAAAATCTTGTATCATCAATTGACTTCTTTTTTTTCTAAGCTAAATTATATTTTCACATCCTTCTGTTGGGCCTGTTGAGTGGACTGACTCCCAAAATCCTCCTTCAGTAATACTTCACTAGCAGTGTAAAATTTGCTATTTTAAGTAAATGAGTTTGACCAACAAACATGTAAAAGACACCAAATAGTATATTAAAATATAGACACTATTAATCTTTGTATATCTGTCATAAAAATAAAAGGAACCTTATTATTATATACTGGAAATAGCCTAATTCTGTGAAAAAACTATGCTCATTAAGTTATTACTGTGCATAAACAAGTTTTAAACTGGTTGTATTTTATCCAGTAAAAAAATGTAAAGCAATCTTTGCCTGGCAATGAGTTGAAGTTGACTCTGATTTATTCTTTCTACCAAGCTTTTTACACATTTTATGCAAATATTTTCCTTTTTAAAGCTCATTTGGCAAACAAGCAAAGAGGATTTATAGCTCCAGTTCCTCCGTTTGGTTTTCAAGTTGCTCCTAACCTGATCTTTTCAATTTCTAACAGCACAGACTACATATATTAAACGTATCTTTTTTTTTTTTTTTTTTGCACTTTTAATTACAGTATTGCTAATGAAGGAAAATAAGGACCTTCCATTTTATGGAACTGATAAAATTGTTTGCCAAAGGTATTGTTTAAAAAAAACAAAACAACAAGAACAGAGTGGAAAGCAGCGTCTAACAAAAAATAAGACACACCTGATTTTTATATAATATTCCACAAACCAAAAAAGTGCTGGTGATAAAGATGGATAAACTGCACAGGAAACAAACCAAGGATTTAATGCAGTTAAGGCTACATTTCCAGCAAAGCAGGTCAGGATAAAACAAGGTGCAAAATTCTCAGAAACCCACAAATTCACTTCAGCCTGTTTCTGCAGTAGATACATTCCTCAGCTTTAAAAGAAAGCAAAATCATCCCCTTAGTTCCAAGTTGTCAGTGTGGTGAGAAACCTTATAAAAAAAGGCTGGGAGAACACATCCATCCTTCTGGAGTTGCTTGATTAACAAACGTTCAAGGTGAACTACTGCACTTGTATTTACAAAGAGCCTACCTAACTTGAGAGATCATGGCAGGAAAGCAGCAAAGCCAGATGAAGACAAAAGCCTGTAAAAGCTGCTGGCTTCAATGGAAGCAGGACCACCCCCACCCCCCTCAGGAGCCTAATGGCAAATGCCCCTATGTAAAAATAATCATACAAATAAATATATTCAAGAGTCAATTGCTCTCATACATTGTGACGTGCAGCATTCCCTGTTCTTGTTCAATATAACATACAACCTTGAAGAGTCACATCATCAGAAACTCAAGGTTTTCCACTTTAATGACTCCACTAATAAAGAAGAAAAACTGCAGAAGACCGTGGCCCTAAAGTAGAATAGTCAAACTAAGCTTTAAATTAAGATCATGTGCACTGTCCAAGCAATAAAGACACAAAGAGCAAAAAACCCCAAACCCTACTGCTTTGGGTTGGTCCAACACGCAGCACTTTCACATCACCTCTCCCAAGTGAAGAACTGGAAAGGGGGGGGTGGAAATCAGCTTTCAGAGAAGCTAATAATATAACTTTTAAAAAAATAGTATTTCTAGGCTTAAGGTTTGTTTGTTGCATAATCTTTACTGCATTTAAACAAACAAACCACCTTCCTACAGCATTAGAGCTATGACCTAATATAAAGTGTGCATCTGAGAACACCCTCTGAGCAAAGCTGAATGCTGACACTTGAGGAAGAGCAGATCTACAAAACAAACAGTTCACTGCAAGTTCTGTGCTCAGCACTCCCTGCCCTTTGTCCCTGTCTAAGGCTAGAAAAACTGAGCCTAAATGCTCCTTCATTCTCTTCCCTTAGGGACAGCAGTGGAGAGGCAAGAGGTGGTGATCTCAACCCAAGAGGGAAGCTCACCCCCTGTTGGTTCCCAAGCAGTTCCCAAGCCCTCAAGCTGGTAGACAGCTGGATTGTATGTGATTGACACATACAAGGGTGGAAGGGTGGCTACCACAGAGGGACACGAGCAAGCCAACTCTGCCATAGATCTCAGCAGTTGAACCCTGACAGCATCTGTGAGGAGCAAATGGGATAAAGGGAAACACAGCTTAAGAAGAAAAGGCTCCTGGCCCCTCAGACTCACGTGCCTCTGACCACAGGAGACAGAAAGGGCAGTGATCCTGTCCACTGGAAGTAGGGTTTCCTCTGGCTCAGTTTCCTTCCTTCTTGTAGCTCCCCTTTCCTTCTTTATTTCCCCAAACAGAATGGAAGAACAGCTGGGTAGAAAATCAAACATGATCCCAGGAAGCTGTGCTCACGGTCACTTCTGGAAAAGCACACAGGCAAACTAGGAAGCTTTCCACAAGATTTTGGAGTAACTCCACACTTTCCTCCAAAAAGTCAAGTACCTCAGCAAAGCCTCCCACTCATCTCCATCTTCTACTATTTCCTTACTTCACCAAAGAGAAAAGGTACCAGGAACAGTAATAGGAGACTTATTACAAAGATGAGAACACCAGTTTACAAGCTGTTAAGGCAAATAATTTCCAAATTATATGTATCCAGGTACAGACAAAAAGATTAGTAGTGACAGTAAATATCAAGAGCAAAGAATATTCAGTCTGGAAAGAAAAAAAGTAACAGTAGATTGGAAACTAATAGTCTTACACACACTCCTGAGAAGGCCACAGCAAGACAAGCATCACAGACCTAGACAACCTCCCTGTAGGCTGTTCTAATAAAAATAATGACAAATTAATATCAATTTCTTAGCTTTAGTTTATAGAGATACCATCAGACTACCTAAAATTGCAATAGGGACCCCATGGATAGAGAAGAACAGCAGAGATGCCAAACCCAGAAAAAAAAATTCTTACTCTGATGTTGGCCTCACTTCTGGGAATGAAGAAGGCTGAATCACCAGAATCCTCCAGTTATTGATGCAGAACACAGACATAATTGTCATTCTTAAATCTGTGTTGCATTTGACAACTAATTTGGAATTTTAAAGCACTGAAGATTCATGACCAACTATGAAAACATACACCCAACAATAAACTTGACTTGAGAAGGGCCTCTAAGTGTCCCATTTTTTTTTAACTGGAGCCATCTAGTGTCACTGCTACCATGACTAGCTACAACTCTGCTGTCTTCTTCACCTCATCCAAAAATTTAAACTGCATAAACCAAAACTGAAAAAAAAAAAAAAAAAAAAGAGAAACAATCGAATCTCAGCAAAGCTGGGGTGGAGGAAGAAGGAGGGAATAAATTAAATCTTACCTGGTTGCTCCACAAATCAGGGAGGGGTGTGGATTTCAAAAATCAGACCCAACTCCAAACCAAAATCACCTCTCTGGCTTTAAGTGTGACCTAATACCTTAACTCTGCTTCCACTGAAGTCAGCAATATATTAATATAATTAGTCCCTCTGACCAGAAGCAGTCTACTGACACTTATTCATACCAAAAATTCAGTGCAATACTTACAGAACGTGTACCTTGCTGCCAAATTAAAACACTAGGCAGATTAAAAAAAAAAACAAAAATCAAACTATGACTCTAACAGAGCTGCTTGAACTCCAGGGGGTTTACAAAACACACTGCTTTTCCCCTGGAATATAAAAGGGTGTGTAATAAAGTAACAGGACTGCAGCATTCTGAAAGGACTTTTTGTAATGCTCTCCATATCAAATGATTTGAAGAAACGGGCACATAAATCATGCTGATACGAAGATCCAGAGTTTTAGATGAAGAAAACAAGAGCAAGGCAGAATGAAACCCTGGTCGCGTTTGCAGGGCATGAGAAGGAACATCTGACACCTCAAGTTTGACCTGTGGGGACTCCCCACAGCTACGGTGCTTCAGGCGTGTGAATGAGCCCATCACGGGGCAATCTAACAGGATGAAAGGACAAATTAACAGTCTGGGCTAATTGTTGGCTACAGCCAAACGCAGCCACACTGGAACCCTTTTGAAATGCATTTTTAAACTGCAATTGAAAACAGAAGTGAGCACACAGCTCTTTGCCATTTTGGAAAATTGAGACTGTTAAAGGCACATGAACTAGACTATGAACCAATTAAGACCACATTCCCTCACAATAATAATTATCACACAGCAATACACTAAGGACCTACTACATCCTATACATTCACCACTACAAAACAATCCTGCAGGACTACAACTGTCCTGTAAACAAAACACAAAAGCTGATCAAGACTTTCAAATTCTGATTTCCTGTCAACGCAGTAATCATAATCAAAAAAGCAAAATTATTCATTAACTGAAATACTGTCGACTCCACTTTTTAAACCATGGAGGACAGTTAATGAGTTTCACAAATGCAAATTCAACCTTCTTAAATTAGCTTGTGCAAACCAATTGCACATGCACACAAAGGAAAGACACTAAAATAACTCTCTCCACTACCTGTTATTTAGGCTAAGGCTGAAAATATTAAGTTGACTTCACTTTTTTTCTTTTTTTTTTAGGGAAAATAGCCCCATCATCTTGCTATACTGATATTCTGATTTCTATTGACTCTTGTTTTTAAACTTTATTCAGTGGATTACAATGAGGCTTCTGTAACTTGTTCCTACAAGGCCATGGAGCTACTGCCTCATCACAGCTAAGGATGGTGCTACGTCTGCTCTAGAAACATCCACAGACCCAAAAAAACTACAGAACCACTTTGCAAGTCACATCTATATGGAAACAATCACGTATTTATCCACAAAATGCCAAATTCAACATTGAACACTATGGGACATAATGATCTTCATTATTGTATTTCAAACTTTGTTTATATCCCCAACTTAATTCACTCTTCAAAGAAGAGCTGCTCTCCAAAGCCATTCATTAATATGCTGATACCTACAAACCTTAGTTGGTTATTAGCACATGTTAAAGAGACTGTGTAACAGTAAGACAGTTGGTAAAGCATTAAAGTATTTATAAGTGCCCTAAGAACAAAACCTGAATGACTCATTCTTTTCTAATTCTCACCCTGGACATTCACACCAAAGGTAACACTTCTGATTGTCTAAGCCACAGTATGAAGACTAATTAACAGCAAATAAATATATTAAATCTCCCATGCGAAAAAATATTCAGTTAAACAGCTTTGGTAACCTAGTATATAGTTAGCTTTGTGTAAATATTTTGCAAACATCCCTTCCCCCCTCAAAAATCCCTATATACCATGTGTACATTTATATAATATACATATTTCCTGAGTAAGTCGTTACATCTGATTATTTGGAAGATTTGGCAAAATATCCAACTCTCTATTACTAAAAGAGAATTTTAAATAAACATTCAATAAACACATTAAAATAAATATGGAATGTTTCTGAAAATTATAGTGCCGTGAACTTACATTAATAACAAACCATATTTTGTAATTAAGTGCATACTAAGTTATATAGTTACTGGTTTTTTAACCCACTGAGGAATCAATAAATCTAATTTCTAATCCTGAGTGACAATTTAATACCACCTGCTAAACGTGGACTTCAACGCAGTACTGGCTGCAAATCTAGAATGTGTTGTTGTGTGTTTTTTTTTTAATGCAAACTTTTCCACGGATTATGCTACAGAAAAGCTCCGTTTACAGAGGTTTAGCAAGAAACTGAATGGGCAGCACAATCGCTGAAGCATCTCACACAATCGACATTAAACACTGATTATTCTTGTCAAACTGTTAGTGATAACCTGAATGACCTGACTCCCTGTCACAAAGGAGTGTGGATTGCTCTAACTTAGTGATGACTTTGGCTCTTAAAAGAACCATCTAGTGGTGCAAAAGAACCCCTGAACGATTATTAAGTACCTTTCGAATGGATTTTTGTTTAACTATGCTAAACTGTATCACTAACAAAAAGGAGAATGAAGTTCTACCACACTCTGGTTTCTCAGGTCATGGCTTGACTCAGAGCTGCTGCCCAGCTTTGGATAAGCACAGGAGGAAAGGCTCAGCTACTGTTTAGTTCCCCTTCATCATAACATTCTGACGTAGCAGACATTGCAACACCAGCAGTATTAAAACTGCATTAACACTATTACAAGATGTGTCCTTCAACACCAGAATCACAGTAACAGAATTGCAGCCCTGACCAGTTGCATTAACCCTTCAGCTCTTTGATAACCTACCAAAACCCCCTTCTATGGCACTGTGCAGGACACTTGGCCCTTCCCTCCTCATCCTCCTGCCTCCTTTCTGCTACTAATCCCATTTGCTGTTATTCCAGAATCCTCACAGGTTCCTCCGATTCTTCTTTTTGGCTTCCTTTCTTTTCGTGTTCCACGTTGCTTTTTTCTTCTGTGCTTGTGTTTGGAGGACCAAGCTCTTGCAATGCCCTTTCAACAGCTTCTTGTTTTGCTGGGCAGCTGGGAGTGGTCTTTGGCAGAGTCATCTGCAGCGTGCACCACAAAGCAGTACGAGCCTTGCGTGTGGAAGCAGCCAGCTCTCTGACGGCAGCTGCCAGAGCCACAACATCTGCAACAGAAAACACAGGTTCATCTAGCATGGTAGGATTAAAATGTTTTAAAAATCCTGTGAATTTGTTCAACCTATCCCCAGTACACAAAGCATGCTCAGGGAACAGCTGATGATGTAGCCTGGTGGAACTCCCTCAGGCAGCAGTCTTCTCTTGCAAATGACAGCTACAATATCTCTCACTAACAGCAACCATAATTATGTCCAAAATTCAGTGGCATAACCATCATGTGATACAATAATTAAGCCCGTTTAATCACTGTTATCAGAGGGGGGCATCTACAATGATACTCAACAAGTATAATTAGTCAAACGACCTACTCCATTTCAGCCGGATGAGCCTGATGCAACCATTTCTCCTCCTTTGTCTTCCTTTCAGTGGCCCTGACACCCACCCAGCCCCACGGTGAGAAAAGGCTCCATCACCATCAACAGAACTCAAAGACACACAGCAGAAAATGGACTAAAGGCTTTTCCATATGTGACCTAGACTGTGTGCAGACACTCCACAGCAGCACAGCTCTGTCAGAAACACAACTACACTGCACATCTTGCCATTCATCATAAAATACTAACTGCAATTTTGTAACTACAGGTAGGATTGTTCCAATGATACCTCCGCATACTTTTGCTATAAAACACTATCAAAAACACCATTGGTAGGATTATTGGGGGGGGGGATTTGTTGTTGTTTTGTTTGCTTTGGGTTTTTTTTATGATATGACTACCTGCTTCCTGGCTTATGCTTCAGGCTAATGCCACATCGCACAATTTTTGGAGTAACTTTAGAAGTTGGTTTGCTTATAGGACTATTACTTTTAAAGTTATGACATCATTAAGAAGGTGCTTGACACCTAACTTGTGAAAGCAAGACATTCTGACTCTCTTGACAGTTTATCTTTCTCTTCTTATGAAGAAGAACTATCCCATAAACACTGCTGAAAGCCAAAGGAGCCACAGTTGGGGCTGTTCAGCCTGGAGAAGAGAAGGCTCCAGGGAGACCTTAGAGCACCTTCCAGTGCCTGAAGGGGCTACAGGAAAGCTGGGGAGGGGCTTTTCACCAGAGAGGGCAGTGAAAGGACAAGGGGTAATGGTTTTAAACTAAAAGAAGGGAGAGTTAGGTTAGACATCAGGAAGAAATTCTTCACCATGAGGTTAGTAAGTCACTGGAACAGGTTGCCCAGGGAGATTGTTGTCCCTGCCTATGGCAGGGAGGTTGGAACCTGATGATCTTTAAGATCCCTTCCAACTTCACCATTCTATGATTCTATGAAATTAGACAATATAGGACAGTGCTAAGTAAGGAACCAAAGGAGGATGGGAATGAGGCAGGACAAGTGCATTCCTCTTTGGAAATAATTTTCTGATTATTCTCTGAAGAAAAATACTAAGATCTCTACATCCAAACCCCAAATTCCTACATATATCAGCTGCATATAATTACAACTGAAATGCAAGTTACCCCTTACACTATGCCATTAGAAGGGAATGCAATTTGTCCCAGTTTTGCACAACTTCTACAGAAGTACATGCTACTGCTACAAATTCTTCTGGCTTTCTTTCAACAGAAGTTAGGAATCATGAAAACATAATTTCTGGTGTTTTTGTGATTTAGATATGGTAGATAAAAAAACATCAACTAACACAACACCAACACTTATTCTGTAAGCTGAAGGGAAAAGAAAGACAAGCAACACCACTGAAAAATAAACTCAACTTCATCAGAGAACCAGAGGATGGCTTGGGTTGCAAGGGACCTTAAAGATCCTCTAGTTCCAACCTCCTGCCATGGGCAGGGACACCTTCCACTAGACCAGGTTGGTCCAAGCCCCATCCAACCTGCCCTTGAACACTTCCAGGGATGGGGCTTCCACAGCTTCCCTGGGCAGCCTGGGCCAGTGTCTCACCACCCTCACAGGAAAGAATTTCTTCCTACTATCTAACCTAAATCTCCCCTCTTCCAGTTTGAAACTGTTCCTCCTTGTCCTGTCACTACACAACCTTGTGAAAAGTCCCTTTCCAACTTGTTTAAAACCAAGTACACTTTTACTTTTAGCACAGCTACTTATGGTTACTTAGTTATCACTGAACAGTTTCGACAGTTCTCCTTTAGTCAGGAGAAGAATGTTTCAAACGTTTAAACTAGTAACAGAAAAACAGAAAAGAAAAAAAGACCTTTTCAAATAATTCAAGTTCTGTTTAAAACTGGAAGATTTAGATTTATAAACTCTTTTTGTTGAAGTTACAATAATTGCTGCGTATTTCAAACCTGCTTTTTTTAGGTAGCGTATTTTCACGATTAAAAATTGGAGAAACCTTTCAGAAGTAGAGAGGGGGGAGTGTTGATCTGCCAGAGGGTAGGAAGGGGCTGCAGGGGGACCTGGACAGGCTGGATGGATGGCCTAAGGCCAACGGCATGAAATTCAACAAGACCAAGTGCAGGGTCCTGCACTTTGGCCACAATAACCCCAGGCAGCACTACAGGCTGGGGGAAGAGTGGCTGGAGAGCAGCCTGGCAGAGAGGGACCTGGGAGTGCTGGTGGACAGCTGGTTGAACATGAGCCAGCAGTGTGCCCAGGTGGCCCGGAAGGCCAATGGCATCCTGGCTTGGATCAGGAATAGTGTGGCCAGCAGGAGTAGGGATGTGATTCTCCCCCTGTACACAGCACTGGTGAGGCCTCACCTTGAGTCCTGCGTCCAGTTCTGGGCCCCTCACTTCAAGAAGGATGTTGAGGTGCTGGAGCAGGTCCAGAGGAGAGCAACGAGGCTGGTGAAGGGACTAGAGGGAAAGTCTTATAGGGAGAGGTTGAGGATGTTGGGGTTGTTTAGCCTGGAGAAGAGGAGACTCAGGGGGGACCTCATCACTCTCTTCAACTACCTGAAGGGAGGCTGTAGTCAAGTTGGGGCTGGGCTCTTCTCCCAGGCAACCAGTGACAGGACAAGAGGGCACAGCCTGAAGCTGCTCCAAGGGAGGTTTAGGTTGGATATTAGGAAGCACTTCCTCATGGAGGTGGTGATCAGACATTGGAATGGACTTCCCAGGGAAGTGGTGGAGGCACCATCCCTGGATGTGTTCAAGGCAAGGCTGGATGTGGCACTTAGTGCCATGGTCTAGATGGTGTGGTGGTGTTGGTCATAGGCTGGACTTGATGATCTTAAAGGTCTTTTCCAGCCTTGGTGAGTCTGTGATTCTGTGAAATGGAAAGCAATTACCTTTCTCACTATTAAAACGTGGTGCTCCTTGTCTCTGTGGATTAGCAGCATTAATCATCTCCTCCTTACGCCTCGCCTGTGTCACACGAATGGCTTCCATGTGGTGTTCCAACGTGGTGGGTATGTTCCTGGGTACAGGTGCACCACGAAGCCTTTCCATTTTGCCTATTAGCGTGAGCACCTGCCAGATACATTGCAAAGACCAAAATTGTTAAGTAGGAGTCTCCATAAACTTAACATTTAAAATTAAAGGAAAAAAAATAAGCAGGAATTGTAGCTCAGGGAAGTTTACCCTGGCTTGCTCTCGGAACTGGTCGACAATCAAGCGATCAACTCGTGATGGGTTAGCAGGGAGCCGGGACACAGGAGGGTTATTTGAGCTGGAGATGCGCCTTCCTGGGAAGTTTCTTGCAAGGTCAGCCTCAGTCTGGAGGGGAAATAAACAGCCAACAGTAGTGTTTGGAATTAGTACATTATTACAACCCATATTCTTTCAACTATTTAGAGCTTTCAATACACTACAAGTGCACTTCCTGTCTTTACTCCTGATTGCGCATTGACCAAAAAGTGTTTCCAGACATCTGGATGTGCAACCTGCTGGAAGAGTAACAAACCTTCTCTCTGCAGCTCTGCCTCAGCTTGTAGAACCAAAGCTGGACAACTTGTTTGTAACCAATCCTGGACACAGGCTTAGGCAAAGACATTTGTGTGCAGTATCCCAGGAATTTAAACTGTACGACTCTCACCGCATCATTTAAATGTCACATATTATGATTATTAACAATAGCTGCAGGTGATCACACCAGCATAAGCTGCATCTGGAGTGCATCAAGGTTAAGCCAGATTTTAGGCAAGCTGGTATTAGCTCTGAAAAAGTCATCAACTGAGCTGCCAAACTCCCCATTGAGAAAGGAACTGGCCAAATCACCATGTGATGCAGGCAGTGACTAAACATCACCAAACCTGTCCTTTCATAGGAACTTCTTACGTTTGGAATTAAAACGACACGACTAGCAGCTCGTTCCCTCTCTCATTCCTCCTTCAGTGTACAATGGACTTAAGACCAGGCACCACACTGCAGCTCAGGGTGGAGTTCAGTCCACAGTCACACCACGCACATTTGTACTGAAAATGTGTTGGGAGTTTTCTTTTTGCTTTACTGACAAATCTGTATTATTTAGTCTTTGCCCTCATCTAACATGAACTGCAAGAGCTGACCGACTCCACTCGCATTCATCTCAGAAGCCTGAAACACATTCAGAAAAAATGGATGGAAAAAGGGTCATGAGTTCATGTACCACCAGGTATTTAAAAATTACAACTACCAAGCAATTTGCAGTACTAATCCACATGCACATTTAATACTGCAGGGAATTCCAAACAGACAATTCATACAAACTTTTTACATGAGAGATCCAGGGAAAAGGTGAGATGTATAAAAGGAAACAGGTGATCTCACTGTCACTGAGAGCTCTAAAGCATCTGCAACAAGCAGGTTTCTGAGAGCTGAAAGGGTTGTCTCATCAGACAAGCTAGAATTAAATGCAAGTCTTTCTGGGGGGAGCTTCTGTCTAAACTCTCAAGGAATTTACATAGGGTGAGAATATCAAAGGGGTGAGAATATCAGAAGAAAGTCCATTCCTACACACACCCCTACAGGTGAGCTGTGCATACACTGGACAGCTGTACAACACTGACCACCCTGGCACTGTCCTGGGATAGTTCAACCTATGAGGGCTGTAAAAACAGCTTCTGAGAGTCCTAACCCCTGCCAACTAGAACTCTACCAAACTGCACCTACAAACAGGGGGTTTTATTAATTAATGCAGTCCAGGCACATTCCCATCAGGCAGCTGGGATGCAGTCATCCAGGACCATGGATTATCACACAGAATCACAGAATGTTAGGGGGTGGAAGGGATCTCTGGAGATCATTGAGTCCAACCCCCCTGCCAGAGCAGCACCAAAAACTAGGGCAGGTCACACAGAAATGCATCCAGACAGGTCTTGAAAGTCTCCAGAGAAGGAGACTCCACGATCTCTCTGGGCAGCCTGTTCCAGTGCTCTGTAACCCTCACAGTAAAGAAGTTCTTCCTCGTGTTGAGGTGGAACTTCCTGTGCTCCAGTTTGAATCCATTGCCCCTCATCCTATCACTGGGCACAAGTGAAAAGAGGTTGTCCCTTCCTTCTTGACACCCAGCCCTCACGTATTTATAGACATTAATTAGATCCCCCCTCAGTCTTCTCCTCTCCAGACTAAACAGCCCCAGGTCTCTCAGCCTTTCCTCATAAAGCAGGTGTTTCAGTCCCTTAATCATCCTCATAGCCCTCAGTTGGACTCTCTCAAGTAGATCCCTGTCCCTCTTCAACTGGGGAGCCCAGAACTGGACAGAATACTCCAAGTGGGGTCTCACCAGGGCTGAGTAGAGATCACTGAGTCCAGAGCAGGACCACCACAGAATCTAGGGCAGGTCACTCAGAAACCCATCCAGATGGGTCTTGAAAGTCTCCAGAGAAGGAGACTCCACAACCTCTCAACAAACTAGTTTCCAAGACCTGGCATGGAGTTCAGAGATTTGATTCCTCTTGGGAAGTATTTCCTGCTCCTTTTGAGCACAGAGCTTTCATTCAAAAGAGTAATACATTTATCAGTAGTGGGATCCCTCCCAGACAACAGCTCCAAGGAAGAGAGTCTGAGATAGGAAAGTGTAACAGGAAGAGTATAAGTGGAACCTTCCTTTGGGAGAAGTCACATCCAGTCAAATCACTGTACGTTTTCTCTCCAGCTGTGTACAGGGTGCCCAGGATTCTTTGCTTAATTTTCTTTTTACTAAAGCAAAGATTTAGTAAAACAAAAAACAAAAAAGAAGAGTGGAAAAGTGGAGGACATCACTACATCAGTGACAGTAAAAAAACCAAACCACCAGACAAACAAACAAACAAACACCCACAGAAGATTCTCTCCTTAAGTGACTTTGCAGGGAAAAGGAGAGCCTGGGTTAATTTTGAGTTAAATCTTGAATTCAAGGTTTAGCTGGAAAGGAGGAGTATGGGACAAGAAAAGAAACCCATCTAACTCAACTGTGCAACATGAACATGTAGAGCATTAAGGTGCATAAAACAGCAGCACTTTAAAAACCAGCTGTGGCAAGTGAGGGCCCTGCTGTACCATCATATATGGCTGGTGGATCTAGAGTTGCAACAAAGGCCTGCTGGATTAGAAACAACTAGTTTATAGTCTTTTACTGACCACATAAGTGGAGAAATCCAAACTAAAGGCTAATTCAGTACTTTGGCCAGTGACATGGTGACCTTGTTCATTGCAGCAAATACTGTAGGTTAACAGAGAGGAATGGTGTGTTAGCAGTCTGGCCTAAGGGGAAAGAGTCTTAGAAACTGCAGCTCAAAGCCACACACCATTTCAAACCAGTCACACACACAAAAATACCAGCATTATATTCAAAGCAGGTCTTGTAGATGGTGCTCTGGGTATTTAAAACTAATAAAGACACAACAGAACTTTCACCTCCCCAGGAGTGAAAGCCCAGATTATCTACTCTCTATGAATTCTTTCATGTGATCACCAGCTTTGACAGGAAGTTCCTACCAGGTGTGTTTTACCTTCTTCCTCTCTTTCTCCAAAGCTCTCCACTGCTCATAACACTCCTCCAGTCGGACATGGAGCTCATTAGCAGGCCCACTGCGGCTTCTTGGAGGTCTGAACTTGTTAAATGGGGTTGGAAAGGCCAAGTATGGTGCAGCTACTTCCCCACAAAACAGATCATTGATGAGGGGATTCAAATGGTTAAAATCGTCGTAATGAAAAAGATCGACAAGTTCTGAGAACGCAAATGGTGACGGAGGAAAACTGAAATTATTTCCTGATGAAAACAGATGGTGATTAAATGGAGGAAAGCTGGGATTTTGCTTAAAATCAGACATTAATGGGAAAGAAGGAAGAAAAGAAGGACTGATGAAGTCTGACATGCTACCACCGTTTTGTTCCTGTTTTTTGAACACATTGAACGGCTGACGGTTTGGGGCTGAACACCCAACATGAGGAATCCGAGTCCTTCTGCCTCTTCTGTCATCTTTATTACTGTTTTCTTGGGTCTGCTTTTTTGGAAATCTGTGGTATTTTTCAGGCTCTTCACTTGCAGCATTCTGCTGTGGTAACCACTCAGATGAACAATTACTGGGGAATCTGAGGTGCTGCCCCTCCTTGTTTGCCGATGAGTCACGCTGCGATCGCCCCATGGGTTTCATCTGCTGATGTCCTGAGAGGAAGTTAGAAAGTCCCACATTATTAGAAATACCATTTGATGTTTGCAACCTTCCATCTTTCCTTGAAGGGAGGACAGGGGAGATCTGTGAGTAGTAAGAGGACTGTGTTATAGACTGATGAGTGGGAGAACCACCGGACATGGTTGAAACCCCTGAAGATGACTGTGGACTTGTCACCACTTGCTTTCCATACGTGGTCTCTGCTGCAGCTGATGGACTTGTAATTTGCCCATCCAGCCACGTGTGTCCATGGTACAAGGAATAATTCCCATTTTGCATAACTTTTTTTACAGATAAACCATATTCAGAAGCTTTATGAGAGCATTCTTTAGGACTAACATGAATCTTATATGCATTATTATTAAAAGCATCCCCCAACGTAAAGCTGTGATGACCATTTTGCATCTGGGCTTCCTGTGGTTTTCTGTTTGTCCTTCCAGCAAAACCATTTTCTGTAGGGATTTGATTAAAAAAATATAGTGATGGATGAACAGGTGACTGCAATTTAGGAGCAGCTGTGAAGTTTTCGTATCTCTTAGGAAAAAACTGTCTGTCCTGGGACACTTTATCCCAAGAGTCATCAAGAGTCTGATTGGAAAGATCAGGGGAACACTTAGTTTGTTCTTGAGCATTATTTTTCATAATTTTGCCTCTTGCTCTGTCAGCTTTCCAACACTCCTTCTGAATGCCAGTGCCTTCTTTCATTCTGTTCTGGGAAGAAAAAGGGCTAAAATTGGGACTGATTTTTTCGTAGTCTCCATTTAACCTCCTGTGGTCATAATGGCCCAAATGCTCCTCACAGCCTACACTTTGAAATGAAAACCCTTCCTGGAGAATTGTATTGTTATTTTGCAAAGAGGAATTTTCAGGGTAACTGTTCTTCAGAATATTGTCAGGCTGAGTGCAAGGGCCAGATGGAGAAAGCCAAGACTCTATGAAATGAAGATCTTCCAGACCTCTGTGTAACATCTCCGCGTCATGAGACTTTTGCAAGTGTTCCTGATAGCAGCTCTGTGTGCCCAACAGGTTTGAAAAATCCTTACTTTGAACAGAATGCTTAGATGAGAGCCCTGAGAATTCACCACTGCTTCCAAGATCAGGTGCCCACATGGGTGGAAACAGTCTCGAAAGAGAATTCCTGGAACAAAGTTAAACAAACTTCCTGTAATGATTTAAAACATTCTTGACATTAAACCAGTTCACATCTCATGATCCTTTCCTACCTAAACCATTCTATTATTGTACCCACACACATTACATTCTTGGCTGAACATAAAAAGCCCTCCTCCAAAATATAAGGGGAGGGGAAAACAATATTTCTGCTGCAGCTGAGTAAAGCCTGTGTGAAATCTGACTACCCGTGCTGATCTCTAATGTTTTTACTCTGTATATTCAGAACTGCAGAGTTTATTTGGATTAAATATTTTAGATTTGACTGTATTCAGTCAGTTCCCTACTGGTTAAAATCAGGTATTTTTTGTTTTACCCCAAATGTTGTAGGCTGATGGAAGACTTTCAAAAATTTACATTTTTAACAGTTTGTTGCTTCTTTTTTTTTTTTTTTTACTGGCAATTGAAGTGAAGAAAAACACTTGTACATTTCAAGGGGATTTATGAGGCCTTACTCAACTCATCTCTGAATGAATTCAAAATATGTATCATATCTGTGTGACAAAAGGACATAAGGGTTGGGACTAGATGATCTTTGAGGTGCCTTCCAACTCAAACCATTCTATTATTCTATGATATAAGAACTTTCAGAACAAACTCACCAATCTGTAACTGCTTCTGGCTTGCTTGGCTCCTCTAAAATGCTTGACACTAGACCAAACATATCAGGGCCATTGCCAGAATAAGAAAGATTTATTGGAGCCCTGGAAAAAAAAAAAGAAAAAAGCCTAAGTATTGTTCTTCTAAATAGAACAGAAAAAATGAAAAATAAACCACTAAGCCTTTAATATATTTTAGCAGCATCTGCTAAGTGTTCTGAATTTCTTGTATTCTCAGCACCCATATACAGAAATCTCTTCCTGCAGTCCTGGATTCTGTATCCTAAATTCTACCCTAAGTTCTTGCTTCACCAGAGACTTCTCCAGCTGTTATGTGAAGAGAAACGAGCAGCAAAAGATTTTTCTCCCTTTTCAATCAACCCAACTATTTTATAGGTATTTCTTCATATCTTGCCTGTGTTCCTTTAGGGGCTAAATATGACCAATCTTCTCAAAATCTTGAGGATTCTAATTTATCTACTTCCATAACTTCTTGAGGATTCTGATTTATCTACTTCCATAACTCAAGAACTACTATTTTAATCTCAGAAAAACTAGGTTAGACTTAAATTGAACCACTTTTTAACCACCTTGTAGAAAGGAAATGGTCACGTTATTAAATATTCCTGTTAAATACCAAAGGTGATCAACCATCACTGCTCTTACAGAAGCCCAACTTTTATCTTTTACTTCAGGTGCAAAAGGAGATCTTCAGAGAGCTGTCTGTAATGCCACCTAACTCTTACTCAGAAGCTAATTAAAACATAACAATTAAGATCTCCTTCCCTCCAACATGTGTTGCTTTGCTTCAATACATTTCTCTCGTCATCATGTTCTCAGCTGATTTGTTTCTGTGTCCCTGAAGATCTCTCAGCCTTCCTTGGTGTCAGCTTCTCCAAACAACCACGTCCATCTGCTAATGCTGCCAGTGACTGCTGATTTTGCAGATTAACAAAACTATAAAATGTGGGCTCAACTATTAAGGCTGTCATCTTGGCAATCTCTTGCCACAACCAAAATCAGCCACTTCTGCCTTATTAGCTTTTACAGCCTCATCACATTTTGACTTCTAACTACCTCTGTCCTTTACTTCATGACCATCCATCTGGTCCACATGGTTTTGTTTAGGATATATGTAAGTGCAAAGATTCTTGAAAATGTTTTAGGAATGTAGGACTGTAACTGATACTTGATAACCAGACCTCTTCTGTGTCTCTGTCAGATGGCAATTTATTTTTTATTCTAAAAGAGGCCTGTTTACTCCAATCATAGTGTCATAGATAGAAGCTTGATAATGAGTTCCAGCAAGGGATGGACAATTTACAACGTGGCATGGAAATTAAAAATAAAATTGCTGGCCATTTTAGAGCTGCAGACAAGGCAGCAGGAAGCTGGGTGGACTGGAAAAGAAAAAAAGAATCCTAGGAAAGAACAAGCACAGCAGCAAATCTAAAACTGCCCAAACAAACTGTAAAGGTTAGACAGAAGTGACATAAAGCTTTCAGCTCTTCCTTCTGATACACACACCAGAAGCACTACAAGGCAATTCAAGGCAGGAGAAACTGAATCCTTGACAATTTCTATTTCTTAGTGCAGTCACTTGTTCAAACCAGGGACCAGAACCCCTCACCCCTTCTGTCTAAAGCCAGTGCTATTCCCTGTTCCTCACAATCCTTGTATGATTCATGATTTTATAGAAATCATTCCTCTGCAGAATGGACTTAGCAAAACCAAAGAGTAGTTTCATTTACTCTTCAGTGACATGGAAGCTTTCAAACCCCTGCCCAGCCTTGCTGCCCCTCCTCTGTGCCTTTAATCATTTTACTGCATTATTAAGGGTGGAGGATCAGAAGTGCTTGCAAGAGTCAAGACTTGGGCAGAGCAGATTTCTCCAGGGGAATAAAAATGCTCCACGACTCAAATAACAGAGCCCTTTGCACTCAATTCAGCAAACATTATTTTTTAATATAAAAATAAAACTTGACTGCCTTATTTTAAGGGGACAGGAGGAGAGCAGGCTGGCATATTTTCAGGAGCAGCTGAATGTGTATTTATGCTTTCAGTGGCAGAGGTACCACTTACACTTGACCTGTGTCTAACACTCTGCACTGTTGATGTTCCAGGAGATACTCTGCACTACCAAGCAGGATCATTAGGAGCTATGTATGGTTACAGAGGGATGGGAGCCACAGGAGAGTGGGTTTTGCATTTCATTCCCTAAATGAAGTACTCTTTCCAAGTTTTAAAACGTTCTCACATGCAAACACACACATCTACACACACACCCTCTACCTTTTTTCACCACCTCTACCATAACTATGATACAGCAAAGAAAATGTAACGAGTTTCTGGTCATCCCATAAACTCTTCCTAAAAAGAGCTGGAATCCCATGTGTTCTGCTCAGTAACAATTTCAGGGTTCCAGAACACCACCATAAGGTGATCCCAAGCATGCTCCTACCGTTTCTTTGTGCAGTCTTGAAATGAAGATTTTGAGCTCATTTCCTCTCCACCTGCTGCCCAGTCACTGGACAGACAGGAAGATTCTAGAGGAGGTGGGGTACTAGTGATTGCTCCTAATAATGGGGAAAATAATTGAGTGTCCATTTTTTGTATCTTGCTATTTACCTATGTGAAAAAGAGAAGGAAACATTTAACATGAGATGTTTATGTCAATGAGCAGTAAAGGCAACAAAGCAAACTCCTCCTTTTTTCATCTTGATCTAAGCCATTTTTCAGGAAAATGAAACGTGACAAAAGGCAACAATCTAAAACTTTTTCCCTCCCCTGCCTGCAAGTAGTCCCAAATCTGACAAAGGTATGCATCTTCTAAAAATAAACAAGTAAATAACAACTTTACTTACTATACAATGATAGGAATTCTCTACAGATTTCACATTGTAGGCGTCTGGGTGTCACGCTCACGAGCTCAGAATCTTCTAGCCTATGTGGCTGGAGATGCACATGTCACAGGCACACACACCCCTTCTGAGACAAGAAAGGGAAGAGCAATTATCCCTGCTGTGCCCCTGAAAACACAACATATCCCAACAGACAGCCCAAAGTCAGCAGGGGAGGACCATCTGCACATTTCACAGGGCAAAATGTGGGTAAGAAAAGTAATCTGTCTTTAAGTAATGGCCTGGAAAAGACCATTATAGATAAATTATTTATCCAAAGATCAATACCAGGAGATCTAGATAACATGGGAAGCTGTGCCTTGTGAGGTAGCTCAACTAGGAGCAGAACCTGAGACTGAGAAAGGTTTAAGCAGGTATCAGAAACATGCTCTGAGTTGGAAGGGACCTCTGGTGTCACCTAGTCTAATTCCCTGCTGAGAGCAGACACAGTTTCATCAGGTCACTCAGAAACAACTTGCCCAGTTGAGTTTTGAGATCCCACCACTTCATATCTGGGTAATTTTTTCTACTATCTGTTGGTTTGTTGTTTTGTTTTTTTTTTTAAAAAAGGGTATTGAAAATAGTCTGGGCCACCTTCTCTGTAACATCCCAAAAAGCAGCTGCCCTCACCCCTAAGATCTTCCCTTTCTCTTCTCCAGGCTGATCAGACCCAGCCCTCTCAGCCCCTCTCTTGGACCTCCCATTCTCCAGCCCACAGCCATCTTGGAAGCCTCTGTAGGACCCACACCAGTTCCCTTCTTGTACTGGGGAGCCCCAAACGAGACACAGGACTCAGTTGTGGCCTTACAAGGGCCAAACAGAGAGGATCCCAAGAGCACTCACCCTGCAGGCTACACTCTTGCCAAGAGACCCCAGCATAGGGGTGGCCTTCTCTGCTGCAAGGCCACACTGATTATGTCCAACTTGACCACCAGGACTCTTGATCCTTGTTGATTAACTTTTGCAAGTTTTGACTCTAAAAGTAAAAACCTCCAACTTTCTTGAAATAAAACCTTCTACAAAAGAGAAATGAACTAGCTGCCCTTTCATTCTCGTATGTAAAGATACCCAGTCAAGATGCAGTACTTGTGGTTCTGAAAATCATCACTGGGAGCCTCAAGAAAAAACAAAACAAACACACACCAAAAAAATCACACACCACCCAAAAACCTCAAAACCAACAAAAACCTTCAACAGCAACAAAAAAAATCCAAACTCCCCAAAATCCCAGATGTATCAGTAGCTACAAGGGGCTGTGGGATTGGGTGCAGACACTGCAGCATCCACCCCTGTGCTCCACACCTTCCTGAGGAGGCCAGTAACTAACAAAATTGTCCTCAGGAGAACATTTAGCAGCATCTGTTCTCACCCAATTCTAGAAGCTTTTATTAGTGAAATGAGGTTCTTATAAGCACAAAGAAAAACACCACCACATCAGTTTAAAAGAATCTCTTGAGGGGATTTCCTATTTCATTGAAGATGATGCTTTTCTGTTACTTTGAGTAATTCAATCCAACTTCTTGAAACAATTTCTGAATTTGTTTCTGTTCTTGGCAAAAAGAAGGGTCAGCAGACCAGCTCAAAGGATAAACTTTTTTGGAGGGGACAAAAAGAAAAAAAGGAATGGCTTCCTTACAAATACTAATATGTCTCATCTTCAGCTCCCCAAGAGTTACCATCATGCTTCCTATTAATAGATGGACAGCATGGGAGAATGGGAAGAAACTGCAGATTAAGTAACTGGAAGTTCCAATATATTTACACATAACTAAGATCACTTCTGAGGCCACAAGAGAATCTGGAGGTTATTTTCTGTCCCCCAGCTCCACCTGGATCCTAGAATCATAGGATTGTCAAGGTTGGAAAAGACCTTCAAGATCATCAAGTCTAACCACCCACCCTACAACCCCTAACCACTAAACCATCTTGTGAAACACCATGTCTACCCCTTTTTTGAACACCTCCAAGGACAGTGCCTGTACCACTTCCCTGGGCAGCCTGTTCCAATGGCTCACCACTCTTTCTGTGAAGAAACTCTTTCTAAGATCCAGCCTGAACCTCCCCTGGTGCAACTTGACCCCATTTCCTCTTGTCCTCTCACTGGTCACTAGGGAGAAGAGGCCAACACCCACCTCACTACAACCTCCTTTGTAGGGAGCAATGAGGTCTCCCCTCAGCCTCCTCTTCTCCAGGCTGAACAGCCCCAGCTCCCTCAGCCTCTCCTCATAAGACCTGTTCTCCAGACCCCTCATCAGCCTAGTTGCCCTTCTCTGCACCCTCTCCAGCACCTCAATGTCCTTCCTATGCTGCAGAGCCCAAAACTGCACCCAGTGCTCAAGGTGCAGCCTCACCAAGGCCAAGTAGAGGGGCAGGATCATTATGGATGTGTTGGTCATAAACGTTTTCAGCAAAAGGAACAGGTCATAAAAAAGGTTCTGTCATCCAGGTCACTCCTCTAGCAAAGCCCTTCTGCTGAGCAGGTTTGTCCATTTTTCCAAGTCTCTTATTACAAACAGAGACACAGGAGCTGCAGGGCTAAGATGTTAACAAACAGGAGTGTAAAGGGCTGCTGCTGGTGGATGCCCTGTGTGTGCAACCTGGCAGCAGCAGGAGGGGTTCTGAATCCACTGCAGAAAAAAAAAAAAAAGGCATTAGCTCTCTCTGACTCTGGGTACCTGGCTGCCACAGATGGAAAGCCAGAACTTTTTTAGGACTATGAAGATAAAATTAACAATTAACTTCTGTCACATTGTTCGTTGTAAATACGTGTGGAATAGGTACAAAAGCCAGGGAAAAAAAAAAAAAAAAAAAGGCTCTTTCACCAGGATGGTCAGACTAGCCTTGGATCCAACAAATGAAACCCTTTGTTAAATCCTTCTTGAATAAATGCAGAAGGATCTCACCCATGTACTCATTCAAACCCTGAAAAGGCCAAAAAGCACAACATGAAAGGAACAAGTGGTGCTACACTGATGACTGGGCCCTCATACTTAAAAACATTTGAAGTGACCTACTAAACTGCCATTTCATTGCACCTGAGATAAAAGTTGCATTGCCACTAGGAGTCATGTTGTCAACTCTGGGAGCCTGGTGCTTGCTACTGCAGAAATACCTCTGAAGCCCTGAACAAGCCAATAGAAAACAGAGGGTTTAAGGGAAATAAACACTGTCTGAATCCAGCCTGATGCAGTCAGTCTCTTTAGAGTCACTTCAAAAGTTTTTTATAGCTAGAGCTCTTCTAAGTTATTAGATATAAATAAAAGAACAACATTTTAATATCGATCATTCCACCCTCTCGTGCCCTGTTCTTTTAAAAAAGAAAATGCTAAGTACATTTAGGCTTTGTTTCTCCTCTCTTCTCAAAAGTAGAGCAGCAAAATCTTGCTTTCTATAAGTCCTTGGCTGGAATTTGGTTTAGTGAAAGCTGTCACAGACTTGGAAGATCTGCCTTCCTGGGTCTTGTCTGAAAAAGTAGTAAAGAAATATTACCTGGACTAGAGTCCTCCTACCACAAGCAGGACAGAACAACCCTTTGCCATAGATTAAAAATAGGATCTGTAACTAATGGATTTACCTTTTCTTTTCAGAGCCATTAATCACTGTCAATGGGAGTTGTGCAGGACAATGTGACTAAAGATCAGTAGAGAAGGTACTTCATGTACCCTAGATACAGCCTTGTCACTCAGCACTTCCAAAACACTGGAGACTCTCATCCTACCTAGTGAAATAGAGTTTCAAAGTAAGTGAGAAACTCTCCTCTGTGCCTTACATGTGAGCTACTAACAAGTTATCAGTTAAAAATGAAAAAGGGTTAAAAAAAGTGTGTTGTCTTCCATAGCTTGCTTCAGTTTCAAAATTCTTCACTGAACTTCAGATAGAGTCATAAGGTGCATATCTGGTTTTGCAAAGGACTGCCTGCAGAGCCACAGATGTTATTTCACCCAGAATTCCAACCTCAAAAATCAATGAATGAAATTAAGGAAAAAAAAAAAAAATCAACTGACAACTCCTGCAGTCCTCAACAGAGCTTTTATTTCATTCTTTCCACCCTGCAAATCATGGAAAAGCCACTACTCTCTCTGACTCACCTCTCAAAGCAACAGGAAACTTACCACATCTAAAACCTAAATACATTCTCTCGATGATTTTTCTTCTTTCAAAGCACAAGACACAGGTTCTGTTCTTTCCTGTACAATGGAAACGTGCATGTACTAAACTCCCTATTTGCATATGAAACTGAACCACCTTCTTTCCAAGGTATCTGACACTTAAGTCACATCTTGTCTTCAGATGCACGCAGAGGCCTTTTAACTTCTGCAAGAAGCTCATCACAACTGAGGAGTAAGCAAACTGAAGCATTTACCAAAAACATTCACTGTTTCCAAAAAGCTTCATACAGCTCTTCCAAAGTTTATTTAAGGAGAACTAAATCAGAAGAACTTAATCAGTGTAATGTTAACATTTCAACTATAGATATGCAACTAAACAGTATCAATGCTATTAGGCACTGACATTGTTATGGTAGCTGTGATAATGAGCCCTGTGCTCACTGCCTCACTTTTTGCTGCCTTCCTCTTTGTGTTTCTGCTTTGTCCAGGCTGTTTGCTAAGGATCTGCTGTTCTTATGTGGATGGTTTCACTGCTCCAGCAGTGAGGGCAAAGACCTTGAGGAAAGCTGGTACTCCCTGTAACTCCCTGCTCTTCCCACCCTCCTCCCATTCCTCACTCAAGTGCCAAGCTAGCACAGCTGCCAGGCACGTAGATGTGGATGAAATCTTGGTAAAAGACTTGATAATCAGTAAATTGTTTCAGGAAGAGAGGATCCTGCATGGCAGAGATCTCAAAACAGCTGAGGTTGGAAGGGACCTTTGGAATCAAGGCCCCTGCTCAGAATAGATTGCTCAGGACCTTGTGCAGTCAGGAGAGAAGATGCACAGAAGTGTCAGCATGTCCCCACTGTACCTTTGCTCACTGACACCAGACAAATTTCCCACAGAGAGGTTTGTCCCACCAGCACTGCCTGAGATGGGCAGCTAGGAGACAGATCTACGACCTTCTGGAAATCCTCTGTCCAAAGATCTAACAGCACTGTGAGTAGCTGAAGACTCAAATATCATTTCTCATTACTAGAAACGTTTTGTGTGCTGTCCAGCTAAGGACTGAAAACAGTTCCAGACTGTAACCATCTCCTCTGAGCTGGTAATAGCTGCTGACAGAGCAGTGAAGGCCCCTCGAGCAGATCAGAGGCAGTTGTAGGGATTTTCCTAGTGACCAGGACATGATGGCAATGCCATGGAATGTCTGCAGGGATGCTGTGTCTATCTGGGGTACTCTGCTCAACTACAGAATTAGAGGACACAGACTAAAATAAACTCAACAAGGCTTCACTCTCCTGTTTGGAGGTGAGAACTGTCTATGGCTTCTACCAGACTAACTCTCTGAAAGGACGTATTATAAGCTAAAAAGAATATAAATCAGAGCTAAATATTTGCTTCATTATAGAATTAGACAAAATTACTTTTATTGACCTATACATCAAGTCCCATCTGACAGAAAGATCTTGATTTTCCAGAAAGCACTTGAGCTAAACTAGGAAAAAGCCTTTTACAGCCAGTTATCCTAAAACTGCAGGAACTCACTGCTACAGAGCATTGCTCCCAGATGCTTTTTATAAACATCTGTCATAACCACAGTACAGGACATCACTGCACAGTATTATTACTTCTATACTGAGTGTATTCTTCTCTGATTTCTTGGCAGGATAAATATTTCCTGTTTATTTCTTGATTTTCTTGGCAAAATAAAGCAAAGATAAGAGAAAGCATTGTTTTGTTTTTTTTACTTTTCCTTACTCCCAGCTACAGCCATCTTACTCTACAGCACACTGCAACTGGTTAACCCATTCAGGATGCTCTGCTAGTAATTCTCTGAAACTAGTAAAAAAATAAACAAATCTGAATTCTAGGGTTACCTGGGAAACAAACCAGCAGAAGTTTGGGCACATCCCAGCTGGCAGGGATATGTCAAAAAACTAAAACCAGGGGAGAAAATAGGCCAGTTGTTCAGGTCTCTCTTAATATCAGGAAGACTACCATAAAAATGGCAGATTACTGGAAGCTTCCTCCTAAATCCCTGTTTCATATCACCTAAAAGGCCTGTTGCAGCAGCAAAGGGAAATGTTCCTTTTCAGCACTCGAAGAATTAAGAAATATTTTTTTCTGAGAAAAAGCAATTGAGTCTGTCAGGCCTCTCTGAGGGAGCTGGGTCCAAATCCCATCAAAGAGCACCACTTAAGTGAGGCAAGAGGGGAGAAGTACATTTATGAGAAGCTTCTTCAATAGATGGGTTCCATAGAGCAGTTACCATTAAGAACACTCATGAGCTACTGGGCCATTTCTTTTAAACACTAGCATCCAAATGCATTCATTCAATACCATCTAAGATTATTTTTTTGTCCACAGGAACTTCTAGCAGTTGTTCCTCAGAAGACTTTGTGGTAAGTCTCACAAATGCCCTTGACAAGAGGCACTGAAAGCCAGACTGAAGGAGAAACTGACAACTTCCATGAACAGAGGATCACTCTCCTGTACTGAGGGAGGAGCTTCTCCATCTGTAACCTAACATTCTCTTCAGGTGATGTTTGTTGTTGAGGGGTTTTTTTTTGTTATGTGGTTATACAATATATTTAGTTAGAAAACCCAACACATCATACAAGTATTTATTTGTTTACCTAATCAAATTCACTTTTTGGACTCACCTGTGACTTGTAATGATGAGGGGTGGTACTTTGTCTGACCATGTCCTTGTTACCAGCACACAAGTTGTCTTCTCTAGAGGGTGCAGCATTGCTGTGCAAGCAGAAACTTAGATTCTCAAGGACAGGCTTAGCCTATTTAAAAGCAATTAACAAGAAAAAAAACAATGATAATTACCAGGTCTGTCAAAGTTGTACTTACTATGTATGAAACTCATTTCTAGCTATCCCTCATTGGTCCTCCCACCACCCACATCTCACATCTCATTTGCAGCACAATGATGATGTTGCTTTATTGGTGTGAGATCCCACAGGACAGAACAGCTCAGCAGACAGGAGAGCTGCTGACCACAGGTCACAGGGAGTCCCAGAAGGGATAAGCCAGCTGCTCTGTTCTGCACCCAGGATCATGTAGGCCTAGCCAGACTCCTCTTCAGCTTCCTCCTGTCACACAGGTACATCACACAGGTCCACATCTACCATGCCAGTATGCAAGTTCACCCCGTGACCCTGGTCAACAGCACACATCTGCCACAGAACTGAACATCCACCCCATCACACGACAGGACACACAGGCATCTGGGAATGTGCCCACTGCAGGGTTCCACTTCATCTTCAGACTTACAGCTTCTCCCCACAGCAAAAGCAAGGTTGGCACCTGCCACAGCACTACCCAAAACCAGATGTGGTAAAAACATGTTCCCAAGGGCACTCAAAGGATAACATGCTGATTTTAAAAATCCTTTCCTATGCCCCCTGCTCATCCATTTAAGCCCGTTTCAGTATAACCTTTTATACTTCCTCTCTTGAAAAGCAGATGATCAAGTTGCTGCTGTCTACTGTCCCACCTGCACTTTGCACGTGTCCCATTTCTCCAACTCCAGGCATCTGCATTACATGACACAGCAAAAGTCAGTGCTCTGCACAAATGAAAGGCTTCATCTTCACTGCCACAAAGCTCTCCTTGGTGGAAGCAATGAATGGGGAAGGGCTGCTTTTACGACTAAGCTAAATGAAGATAAAGTGTCTAACAGTCATATTATCATAAATTCTTAAAACTTGACAATGCACCTGCACTTCTACAGTAAAAGGATTATGTCAGATATCCAAACCCAACCGTGGCTGCCCTGCTCTGACCTGCTGAGTGGTAGAACTAACAATTTACCTAACCTGATGTCCAATCTGAATTCCACTACAATGATTTGTTCAACCCATAGTCAAGTCCCTGCTCTTCTCTTTTCCAAGGGCCTGCTAAGAGTTGGATGAATTAGTTAACCCATCTCTGATAGTCAATGTTGATGGGTTTCCTATAGCATTTCCATCACAGCACAGCAGAGAAACATGTCCAGACAGACAAGGAAGTCTGCAGCCAGGAACGGGTTGCAGAACAGTTCAGTGAAAGACATCAAGCTATTGGAGAGTGTCCAAAGGAGAGCCATGAGGATGGTGAAGGGTTGGAAGGGATGAGTTATGAGGAGTGGATGAGGTCACTTGGATTATTCAGCTTGGAGGAGGCTGAGGGGTGACCTCATTGCAGTCTATGGTTCCTCACCAGGGGAGGAGATGGGGCAGGTCCTGATCTCTTCACTCCTGTGACCAATGACAGGACTGGGGGAAATGGCAGGAAGCTGAATCAGGGGAGGTTTAGGTTGGATGTCAGGAAAAGGTTTTTCACCCAGAGGGTGGTTGAGCACTGGAACAAGCTCCCCAGGGCAGTGGTCACAGCACCAAGCCTGCCTGAGTTCAAGAAGAGTTTGGATGATGCTCTCAGGCACATGGTGTGATTCTTGGGGTGCCCTACACAGGGACAGGAGATGGACTCAATGATCCTAATGGGTCCCTTCCAACTCAGCATATTCTATGATTCTACGTGTTGATGCTCCTGGGAAGCACTGAGCTCGCTGCTCTTGCACCAGTTGGTCTTCACAGCATGTACAAACCACCAGCTGGATTGCAAGGGAAGAGATGGAGCAACACAACCCTTGGTGCCACAGAAAGCTCTGTGGCTCACACAGACAGGAAGGTCAGGCTCCTTGTATTTAAGTCAAGCCAGTGGGCACCAAAATGCAATGACTCAGGTGCACATCATTGCTCCTTGGTGCTAATTTTGTAACGGTTTCCTACCAGAAGGGATGAGTAGTAATATATTTATACCACCCATGGTGATTTGACCAGACAATGTGTGTCTAAGCCACTGATCTCTACTGATCTTTTAACTATTTGTGATTTGTTAGCTGTTCTTCTGTCAGAGCAGACTTAATGAAACCCATGAATGGTCTGGCTAATCACTACCTCTGTGACACAACGGGACTATTTGCAACTTTAGAAGCGGGTTTCACGAAGCACTAGTTGATATCCAAAACCCCAAACAACACTTTATTTGTATCTCAAAATAGGAAGTATTTCAAACCACAGGAAACATCCAAAGCCTTGCAGGTGCTGCATTTGGCTTCACAACCTGTGTAAGAGTACAACCAAAGCTTCACATTTACACAGCTGTTCAAAAAAGGTAAGAGTGCCACCCCTGAGAGCCAGCCAAGACACCCTCCTTTACACAAATGGATTTTCAATGGTAACTTTCCATGGCTGTTACCTAGCTTTTAGGGGTTGTTATAAACACATGCTTATTGCACTACTGGTAAATAATTCATTCCTAGAAAGGCCTTCTGGGATATCTGCATGATATGAGGGTGCTCCATTTGGTAGAAGCCAATGCTTTTGTTAAAGAAGCACTGCCAGCTTGCATTGCACTGAATTGACAAAGGGAAAAAAAAAAAAAAGTTCTCATTGAATACTTTAATACCATGTCCTGGGGATTTGTAAACACTTCTAAGGGTTTCCTTCTCTACCAACTTTATGCAAAAAAAAAAAAAAACAAAAAGCTTATTCTAAGAAAAAAGACAAATGACCACAGCACAACACCAGAAGGAAACAAGTTGTTCCATCAACAGTGAAGACTGGTAACTGGCTCCTTACACGGTCCTGCCCTGTCCCAAACTCACTGTAACAGCAGCAGTTTCCCTACCTCTTCCTCTCAGACTCTCCCATCCTAATGGCAGCCAGCTAAGAGCCCACTGGAACGTGAATGGATGAGAGGAACACACAAGTGTGTGAACCAAGAGGTTCTCCTCCCCCTCTATTCTGCATTGGTGAGGCCGCATCTGGAGTATTGTGTCCAGTTCTGGGCCCCTCAGTTCAAGAAGGACAGGGAACTGCTTGAAAGAGTCCAGCACAGAGCCACAAAGATGATTAAGGGAGTGGAACATCTCCCTTATGAGGAAAGGCTGAGGGAGCTGGGTCTCTTTAGCTTGGAAAAAAGGAGGCTGAGGGGTGACCTCATCAATGTTTACAAATATGTAAGGGGTGAGTGTCAGGGAGATGGAGTTAGGCTCTTCTCAGTGATGACCAGTGACAGGACAAGGAGTAATGGGTGCAAATTGGAGCATAGGAGGTTCAAGGTGAATATCAGAAAGAACTTTTTTACTGTGAGAGTGACAGAGCACTGGAACAGGCTGCCCAGAGAGGTTGTGGAGTCTCCTTCACTGGAGACATTCAAAACCCACCTGGACAAGTTCCTGTGTGATGTGCTCTAGGTGACCCTGCTCTGGCAGGGGGGTTGGACTAGATGATCTTTCGAGGTCCCTTCCAACCCCTAGGATTCTATGATTCTATGAAACTGCAGTCAAGTCTACAGACCAACACTTTCTGCATGCTTGTTTTGAACTGCTGTTCTGTTTAGGCCTATCTGCTGTACAAAGCTACACTGCAGAAAGTTTGTGGGGGAAGAGAGATTCCCAACTGGAGAGATTCTCCAACTCAATTCCACTTTCATGAAGCATTATCCTTGGCAGAGTATGCCAGTACCCCTGTGAGGTACTTTTTCCTGAGCCAAAAAACTCAAAATGCACAGAACATTTCTGCAACATCTGTATTCAAACACAGAATGTCAGTGACAAGAAAATAAACATAGTAAGTACTTGAGAAACCATGGGATAGAGATTCATCCACCAGGAACTGTGGTTATGTATGTGCAATTTTCATAACTCCAGCCTTCCAAAAGTTGGTAAGTTTCTGGAATTCCAATTTGTAAACTCACCACTTACTTACTGCAATTCTCACTCGATTAATTTTTAAAAAATAAGGAATAATTTGCCAGCAGGTAGCCTAGAAACTAAGCCCTGATCTGCAATTAATTTAAACTATTTAAAACAGTTACTGATAGTTTTTAATTATAGATTTTTAAAGATCTACAATCCCTAACTGTGGTCACAAAGTGCCTTGAACTTGAGAGTCCTACAATTTCTGAGTACTTCTGTACACAAAAATAAAGCCTCCTGCCTTTACTCTGGAGATTCAGAGGATGTTTTTTGTTTATAAAAGCCATAAAACCCTAAATCCCAAATGAAAAATCACTACTTATTGACTAAACATTGACATGAAGTCGCCAGTTTTAAAAACAGCAAACACAAATCAGCTGCAACGTGTCATTATCCAAAAGTTCAAAATTGGGGCTGCTAAAAGTTTTACAAAGGTGGTGACAGGCAGCAACTTTAATACATCTATCACTAAGCAGCCTATGAAGCTCAATATCTAGTCAGCAAATATATATTTCAGTATTTTAATAACTTAATTCAAGTGCACTTCAGGCTCCATGGAAACACAAGTAAACTCAATACCAGGTACCTCTATATATTCACCTTCACTTACAATTCTCACCATGTATTATCTCCTGGTAGACTAGAGAAACACAAGGGACTATTAAACAGGTACAGAGTTTGTAACTGAACTTCCACTCACTTTCGAGTCAACTAATCCACATGCAGCTGAAGTGCATGAGTTGTAGATTATGATCTCTCAAACACACGTTGCAGTAGCACAGGATTATTGGTATTGATATGCTTTTAGTATAAACCTCTGTTTAGAAACATAAAATTCCAACTGAAGTTGAAAAATATTATTTCCAGATTCAGTTTGACAGATGAAATAGCCAGCACGATCTGAACTGAACTAAATCAAAAAATATCTTTCCCCATGGGTTTCTAAAAACCCCCCAAAAGGTCAAAATTATCAATTACTGAATGTATAAAAAACCACTTATCTGAAGTTACAAACCAGCACAAATACATAGAATTTGGCCAAATAAATATATATTTTTTTTAAATCAGCTGCACAAGGATCACTATACACTATATAACCTTCTATAGAGATTGATATATTAATTTCATTAGACTACCAAGATTAGCCACAAAGCTACTTTTCCCACTTGACCAGCTGCTTACTTTGTGAAATCAAAGGACTAAGTAGATGTCTTCAAGATTGCATACTTGAGCAAACACTGTCACAATGCCTTTTAACACACCTAAACTGTTTCTACAGAGAAATGAAAGGGGATCTATCACCTGCTTGAGAAGTTATTATTTCTCAGTGAAACGACAAGTTTCCCAAGTTTCCCACCCACTACATAAGTCTCTCCTCATTGTCCCTATTCGAGGACTCTGGTGGTCAAGACTGAGAGACAACTGGAGAATTATGTTTTTGTCAGGTGCTCACAATATGCGATCACTGAGAGGCTGCTTAGTGGCATGCGAACAAATCATTGCACTTACTTTAAACCACAGCATTAGAGCAACCTAAGCAAATATTACACTGCAAAAAAATTGCTTCACGGGATTGTTTTCCAGCTTCCTATAATGCCAGTGTTTGTTCCGAACGCCAAGCATCTATCTTCTCCTCAACAACCAAACTCACGTGAACCTCATCCCGGTGCGAGAACCAACTTCCACCGAGACAAACCTGCACAGATGTTAGCACCAGCCATTCCCTGCCTGAATTCCTCCCCCAGCCACTGGGGAGGAGAGGCAGCACAGCTGCTCCCAGACATGCCAGCCGCACACACCAGCACTGCAGCAGCAGCAGCGGATCCCCCCGCTCCCCAGCCCGCACGCCGCACGCCTCCGTTACTACACGCACACACAAACTGTTGCCAGGCTGTCACAGCCTTCTCCGCCACCCGTGGAAGCTGCAGGACAAAAAAAAAAAAAAAAAGCAGCGAGCAGATTTGGGGCTGTGAGCGAGGAAACGGCCCCTCGAGACAAACTAGCAGCGCTGGCGTTAAGCAATTACTCCACGCAGCTCTCCCTGGGCAGAGGAGTCGCTGAGCTGCACCAGCACTACGGAACCGGCACAGATTGCTTGCCCTTAAATGTCACCTCATGTTTTCTTCAGATACACAACCTTTCAAATTCCTCTGCAGCAACTGAAATCCTCCCCTAGTAAGCCAAGATTTCACACTGCCAAAGGCCCTGCTACAGAAGTGAAAGAAACACCAAGCTTACATTTTGGGTCTTCTCCTTTACAACCAGTCTCAGCCATGTAATGTCTGATGTCACTGGAGTACCAGTATGTGGAAGTACTATGGGAATTGTAGTCTTTCTTCTGCAACGGCTGCAAGATACGGGATCCAGGACTGCAACTCTGAGCATTGGGAACTGACTCCTTCGTGGAGAGGCTTAAGGAGGCTGCCTGAGAATCACGGCTGAGCTCCTGTATTTAGGCAGAAAAAGCTGCTCAGGTGGGAAAGAAGAAAAGTGTGTGGAAGGATTTGAAACGCACCTTCTGCTGCTTGCCACGCAAGGAGGAATTTCTAAGCAATTATTCTCTTAGACTTCCAAAACCATTGACGACGTAATCAGGAAGCACAACCCAGTGAGAAAATTTTCACTGCTATAACATACTTATAATCTACTGATATATATATATAACAGAATCACAGAATCCTAGGGGTTGGAAGGGACCTCGAAAGATCATCTAGTCCAACCCCCCCTGCCAGAGCAGGGTCACCTAGAGCACATCACACAGGAACTTGTCCAGGCGGGTTTGAATGTCTCCAGTGAAGGAGACTCCACAACCTCCCTGGGCAGCCTGTTCCAGGGCTCTGTCACTCCCACAGGAAAGAAGTTTTTTCTGATATTTACATGGAATCTCCTATGCTCCAGTTTGCACCCATTGCCCCTTGTCCCATCACTGGACATCACTGAAAAAAGCCTGGCTCCATCCTCCTGACACTCCCCCTTAACATATTTATACACATTGACGAGGTCGCCCCTCAGTCTCCTCTTCTCCATAACAACCTTGTATTTAACAGCACGAGAGTTTTTCTTACAAGTTCATCATCTCTTGCACCTCTGGAGCTTTGCCATCTCCACATGGAAAAATAATTCACAGGAATTGATGTTTTTTGTCAGTGGTAAAGATGTACCTGCCGTTTTTTGTTCCTGTCTCTGCTCTGAAAGCTTTCGTTTGACTCAGCTCAGCTGAGTGAGTAACTATGAGAGACTTGGACAGAGGGAACAAACCAAACCCTGTGTTTCCTGAAACAAGAATTCAAAATAAGGGTTATTTTTTTTAAAGGCTTTAGATCATGCTACAGTCTGTATGTGTCTTACCTTCTCCACACCTTCAGTCAAATATTTCATGGGCAGTTACATTTCATCACCTTTCACACCTTTTTCCTTGTTAAAGTCATTATTTTCCCACAAGTCTTTGCCTTAACTCAGATGATGAACCCCGATCCTTCCCCCCACATCACCACAGTTTTAATGCTAAAAAAGAATGAAGATACATAATTTGAGCAAATTAAGAAATCCAGAGACAATGGATCAGAGCCATTTTCATCTTTTTGAAGAAAACAAGAAAAAATAGATGTATAATGGAATATAATTCAGTTGCTGGAAAGAGTAGTCAATCATCAGCCAACTATTATTACAGTGTCTTAAGACTAGAAAAAAAAAAGAGCAAGCAGAGTGCCAATAAGTTCTGACTATTTTTTCTTCTTCAAAAAACCCCCCTCAAGCTGCCCTTCAACATACACTGAAGTCACCCAAGTTAAACCGACGAATATACTGTCCACTCTGAACAATAAAATTGTCCCCAAATCCATCTTACAGGGTATGAGAAGCCCCCTACAACAGGAGTTAACAGTGGAGATCAGAAAACCATTTAGTCTTAAGTTCTTCAGTGGCTTAATGCAGGCAGACTACACATCAAAAAACCTTAAGAGGGAGTGAGGAAAAAAAACCACAACCATGAGAACTTTGGAGAAAGTTTTCTTCTGTTCCCAAGGCACATCTACTAAGTTGCAGTAACACCACCTTGTTTTTCACAGTCCTCCCCTCACCTCTATCACTGCAGCACTCCCCAGGGAAAGCACTGCTAAAACACACTGCAAAGTGCCAGGCAGCACGTATCCTTCCCCAAATATTAGGTGTATTCTAGATAGGTTTTCTGACACAGGCTGTCATGGCTTTCAGAGACAGTGACTGTCCTCCTCCAGCTCCCCCAGCAGTCTGAGGGAAGCACAATTTGGCTATGAAAACATACATAAACACGACAGAGGGAGCTTTTACACTCACTTTCACGTTTAGGTTTTTGGAACAGTGTATTTGCACCAGTGCTGCCGATGGTATAAACTGAATTCAAGTGTTTCAAGGAAAAAAAAAACAAAACACCATCAAAGAAACCAAAATATTTAAGACGTGAAGCCATGCTCTGACCAAAGATTAAAGAAACAGAAAAAGCCCAAACATTTCCAGTGTTATGGCAGCACAGTACTGAAGTACATGCACTAATTGTAGCAATATGAGTAGAACCCAATAGCATCAAATAAAGATTGTCTGCAGAATTTCACACTCTTTTGGCAAGACACAGGGAAGGAGAAGAAATCCAGACACGAATCCACAGTTTAGGCATAAATTATTTCCACTAGCTTGAGAACAGTGTGTTACAGAAAAAACAAGGCAGCCTTTTCTGAAGGGCTCAGAGTCTATGTTAAAGTGCACAGGCAAACAGTTGAGAGAATAGTTTTAAGTCAAAATGCAGCATATCTCATTGCTACCCTCCAGCAGAAACTGGTCCCAAAAATATTCTTATAAAGTAGCTAGAAGTAGTAGTAGCTACACCCTCCTCTCAAAGTAACATGCAAAATGCCCCCAGTGCCTGTGCAGAAATGTGTCAACAGAGCGTGTCTTCAGCAGCAGTGGCTGTGAACAAGGGGACCCAAGCTGCCAAATCCCCCTGCCCAGAAAAAGCTGGAGAAGACGTGCTTGCTGGAAAACCAGGAACACAGAAGGCTGTGAAGAATACATCGTACTTGTGACTCTCATCCATGCAGTATTCAGACACCCCTTGAAGATTTCGAAGGTTTCAGCAACATACTAACAGCAGGCAAACAGTCAAAATATTAAGCTACAAATGTTTGTAAGGACTTTTAACACTTGCTAACTTCAAGTAACTCAGGGTGAAAATGTTCCCACGCAACCTTGGAGCGTCAACCTGGCCACAGCAGTGTGAATTCATTTGAGTAACGACATAGAAACAAAACCTTCTTCTTCCTGAAATCAAACATTTCCATTTATTTCCCTCCGCAGCCTCGGAAAGCGACTCCTGGCTTACCCTACTGGGATTTCAGGCTGTAACATTTGCTTACTTCACTGCTCTCTTCTGCTCTCTCTCTCACTGTAGAAACATCACTCATTTTAGGTTTCTAAACACTGCTCACGGCTCTTTAACTTCCGAGCAGGCACAGATCTCTGACAGAGTGCATCTGACAACTGGAAGAGGAAGATAACCTTGTGCTTTCGCAGATACGTCCTTTATTTACATGGTTCCCCTCCCTCCGAGGGAGCCCAACAGACCCGCTGCAGCCCCAGCAGTGCTCCTCAAAGCGCCTCTCACCGCTCACCCCTCAGCTCCGGGGCCCCAGCCCCGTCCTGGGCAGCGGGGCGGTAGCGCTGACGCCTCACCTCTCTCTGCCCGGGAAGCCTCGTCAGGCCGAAGGGCCAGAGGCTGAGGGCTACCCGCCACCATCTTATCGCTGTCAGGGGCCGGGGCGGCGAGTCCCGACAGCACCGCCCCCCGCTCCCCCGCCGCTACAACCGCCCCAACTGCCGCCATCGCGCCGCTCCCTCCGCGGCGGCCGAGGCGGGAGCGAGCGCTGGGTCAACGGCCGCCGGTGGGAGAAACCATTAGGCGGGGGAAAAGGGGGTTTGGAAATGGTAGGGGCGAACCATCGCGGGGAGGGAGGGGGGACCCGTCATGGCGGGGAGAGCGAGCGGGAAAGTGAGGGAGCGAGAGGGAACTAAAGCAGTGAGGGGAAACTGAGGCAGTGAGGGGGGGACACACAGAGGAAGGGGATTGTGAAGGGGTTGGCCCGTTGGAGAGCAGGGCTCCCATTTTCCAGCTGTGTTTATTCTGAGGCAAGCACCTGAGCAGGTTACCTGACAGCTCCCCTCAGCTGCCGTGTCCTGTATAAAAACCTGACAGAATTCCACCATAAAAAAACCATCTGCTTTCCCACACAGGCTGATAGAGGGGCTGTGTGGGCCTGGTGCCAGCGTTTTATTTCTCAGCATTTCCTCCTTTCTGCAGAAATCGGTGATTAAATGTGCCGCTGAGAACATTTCAGCCCTTTGGCTGAACTGACAAACGGGTGGGTGGTTATTCACGGTGGCTTTGGTCAGTAGTGGAATTCCTCACCGCACTTCACTCAGTTGCACCTTGGGTGAAGAAGATGTGTTCTGTCATGAATTGTCAGTGAGGCAAATGCCCTGGAAAATCCACCCTGCACCTACACAGCTGCTAGCCTGGCCTCAGCCACAGCCATTAGCGATGGAGCAGGCTCTGAGGGAGAATAAAAACACAAGGTAGCATGCATTTGGGCTGCTCTCTCCAATTTCTGCCACATCCTTCTTCCAGAAGTGATCTGAAAATCAACCTGCATTTGTATTTTGTGTCTAAGCACCCACATTTGCAGCCTGCAGCCGTTAGCAACAGAAGAACACAAAAGAAACATGTACACACCTGAAAAAGAGATGCAGGGCTTCCCCAAACAGAAGAAATGTTTATTCAGGCTGCGTGCATACCAGTACAATATAACTATTCTGAGGAGGCTTTGCACAATGGCTGGCAGAGGAAAAGCTACTTCTGGAAAAGCAGCATCAACAGAGGCAGCACAGTCCTGCCTTTGTTACATTCGGAGGAACCACAAATAGCAAAGCTTCATTTATTTTTCCAGCAGAAAGGCTTTGTTAATGATCTCAAACCTGACACAGGGGTGACAGTGTAACACACGTGTCCTGACAGCAAGCAACCACAAAAAGTGTTCAAGGCAGTGTCTCTTCCCTTTCAGACAAGTCAAATTTAAATTACTGATACAATAAACTTTTAATGAGATAATTCACAAGCTTATTTTACAGCAAGCATATAGAGTTTTAACCAATATGGGCATTTTTCACAGCTAAATTCCTTTCACAGTAACAGTGAGACTGAAACAGCAGCAGAATGTACTTTGGACGGTTTTTGTTACAAATATTCATGTGAGAGCTTTGTTTTTTTGGCCAGAATGGGATCTAACCTGCTCATCTCTCTCATCACACCCTCTGGCACACCTGCTGTTTCAGGAGTGGGTCTGCAATGGATTTATTGTCATACAAAAATACACAGGGTTCATGTAAATTGCTGTGGGCTGACAGGGTTAGGAGGCACAGAGCTGGTTGGCTTTAGGGGTGCAAAGAAGAATACATCAACTGCAGAAGTAAGAAAAAGTGTGAAGACAGAAGAGCAGTGGGAGCCCGAAAAAAAAGCAGCAAAGAAGTGCTGAATTACTGGGCTGCTCTGAGAAACCCCAGGGGATGGTGGATGGAGAAAACAATAGCTGGAGACCGAGCAGGGACAGGATTTTGTACGAGAGGTACAGAGAGCTCTCACAACAAATCTGGTGATGAAGCAGACAGAGAAATGACTGTGCTGAAAATCCTCCCTCAGGAACACCAGGCTAAGCCAAGTGGGGCATTAACTCCTCCAGGGACTGCAGCTTAACAGAGGGAAGGAGCAAAGGTCTGAGATGGGACATGCTGTCCCTTCTTTGTGGGAGGATCAAGGTAACCCCTGCCCCAAAGGCTTCAGGAAAGCACAGAGGATTTTTCTACAAGATGACTGAGCAGAGATGTTGATGCCAACAAAAATTCCACTCCTCAACTGTTGTTGGCAACTGGAGGGCGAGTGCTTCTAGTAAGAGATTATTTTGCCAAGCACCAGTACACCAATACAATAGCCACCCCAGAGCATGCATCAGTGCACCTTCTTACTGTAAAATACCACCTTCCTCTCCGAAACAGTCATTTGAGGGAAGAAAGCATGCGTGGCTGAGGTCAGGAGTGGCAGAGAACCTGGCTGCTCATGGCTGTGCTCCCTCTGTTGGCCCTGAAGCAGGGGCCTGGGATGTTGGGAGAGCTTTCCCACCGGGGATGACTTATTAAAATCAAGGTCTGAAATGAGGATTATAAGGTGTTCCTCGTCCTGAACACAATTATCAGTTAGAGTGGTGGGAAAAAACACCCACCCAAGCAGCAAGTTTAAGCAGCAGCTCAATGCAAGGAGTAATTTGCAGTGAACACTCTAGCCTGAGTATGCATCCTATGCAGGGTAAGAGTGGCGTGCTCTCCTTTTAAAAAACAAACACATTCTTATCCCACAGAATGGTTGTTCTGAATACCAACGTTCAGTGCATACAGCAGGGAAAGTCCTGCTCCCATGTCTCACTTCAGTCCAAACACACACTGTGCCCGAGGCAGAGCCTTCCCCAAGGTCAATCTGGAGCACCCTCAGGAAAAGGTGCACGTCCCTGCGTACGCTGTACGGGCCTCTCCACAACACTTAGCAGATTATCCTCCTGGATATCCGCTGCTGGTTTGGGTTCCTGCTGTTTAGTCACGATTTAAAGAATCCCCCAACACCCCCCGCCCATCAAACACCACAAACAACAGCTGAAGGCAGTTGGCAAACTTCTCACACAAAGTATATTCTCAGTAAGGCCAATGTGCGAGTGGTGGTTCCTCATTTATTTACTAGCATTTTTTGGCCACCACTCGGGTATCGTTGCGGTGAGCTTCACTTTCTCACCCGCTGTATTTAAGCTGAGTGGTTCACTGATGTTAGCTAACCTCAGCAAAGCTATACCAAGTTCACCTCCTCCAGCCCGGAACTTGCCGGCTGACTTTCCCGATTCAGTTAAGATCTCTGCACCCTCAGGAATGCTTTCCTTGGGAAGAGGAGCTGAAAAATGGACTGGCAGCAGACGTTTGCGAACGACACCCATGTGGTGGGTCCTGGCTGTCAGCTCCTGCCCAATGTAACAGCCTTTGGTAAAGCTGATGCCATTCATGTAGGCCAGGTTTGATTCCAGCGGGAGGGCTACTCCAGGAGGGAGATCTTTCACACCTTCAGGAATTCCTAGGAAAAAAAGTAAAACCAACAGGTAAATTCAGTAAGATCTTCAGTAGTTGAGACTTCTGGAGTATGCCTCCTCCGTGAGGAGGAATAACTCATGAAATTCATGAAATGAATGAAATTCAACAAGACCAAGTGCAGGGTCCTGCACTTTGGCCACAATAACCCCAGGCAGCACTACAGTCTGGGGGAAGAGTGTCTGGAGAGCAGCCTGGCAGAGAGGGACCTGGGAGTGCTGGTGGACAGCTGGTTGAACATGAGCCAGCAGTGTGCCCAGGTGGCCCGGAAGGCCAATGGCATCCTGGCTTGTATCAGGAATAGTGTGGCCAGCAGGAGTAGGGATGTGATTCTCCCCCTGTACTCAGCACTGGTGAGGCCTCACCTCAAGTACTGTGTCCAGTTCTGGGCCCCTCACTTCAAGAAGGACGTTGAGGTGCTGGAGCAGGTCCAGAGGAGAGCAACGAGGCTGGTGAAAGGACTAGAGGGAAAGTCTTATAGGGAGAGGCTGAGGGAGCTGGGGTTGTTTAGCCTGGAGAAGAGGAGACTCAGGGGGGACCTTATCACTCTCCTCAACTACCTGAAGGGAGGCTGTAGTCAGGTGGGGGCTGGGCTCTCCTCCCAGGCAACCAGTGACAGGACAAGAGGGCACAGCCTGAAGCTGCACCAGGGGAGATTTAGGTTGGATATTAGGAAGCACTTCCTCACGGAGAGGGTGATCAGACATTGGAATAGACTTCCCAGGGAAGTGGTGGAGGCACCATCCCTGGATGTGTTCAAGGCAAGGCTGGATGTGGCACTTAGTGCCATGGTCTAGATGGTGTGGTGGTGTTGGTCATAGGCTGGACTTGGTGATCTTAAAGGTCTTTTCCAGCCTCAGTGATTCTGTTATTCTGTGAATATGCCTCCACAGCCCAGCCCAGTCTGACCCATTAGCAACTTGCTTTTCCAAACCAGAGGGACACAGGTTTAAGCAGATGACCATCACCTCTCAGGCTGCCAATTAATTTAATCCACTATCTGTGTGGACACAACAAAATCAATGGCAGCTGTGCCCAGGCTCAGGAGCTCCTGGGATCCAGTTCCCTCTCATATCAATCATCCACCCCTTGGCCTCTGAGTTAACTCTGTGAATCCAGTCATACATTTTTAAGAAAGTACATTAGGGTGTTTCCTTTTCCTTCCTTAGCAACAAGAAAAACACACAGACTATGTTTAATCCCAAAATAATCAAAATTACTCAAACCACAGAAGTTTCCCTCTAAGAAAATGAATAATTCTGCTTTTCTTCTGCTGTTAGCATTCCTGGCCAGCCACCCCATCATGTTAGTAATAGGAAACTCTACCCAAATACTGACTCTGCCACCAGACAGAATTATAGTTACCAGATCACTTTTAAACCCAAAGGAAAACAATACCTGTACTTATTAGTATTGATTCTGCCACCAGACACAATCATATCTACAGGATCACTTTTATCCTCAAAGTAGCAAACACCACCTGCATTTATTAACAAGTTAAACACATTGAGACATACCAATGTGGCTTTTATAATTTATTCCTCTGTCTTTTATCAGCATATGGACCCTGATAATAAGATGAAACTGCGATAACCCATAAATTAATACATTTCCCAAAATCCAGTGACACAGAGTGCAAAGCAGGATTTTGCTTTACCTTGTTTATACCTGTGCCTGTGGTAATCCTGAATATTTCCAATATGACTGCCAGGGATCATCTCCAATAGATTTGCTCCTTTCTTTGTAATCAGTCTCCAGCCCATGACTTCTGTTCTGGGGTCAGGAGTTAAAATCAGAGCCTGGTCTGCACATTTAGCAAGGGAACTGGCAATGTCTCCAGCCTGCTCCCCAGGGATGACAGCCCACAAAGAGAGGTCATGGCAAGGGGCAATGTTTACTTTCCTCCGGATCTTGTACAGTTTCAGATGTTTTTGTATGGCATCCAGCACGCCACTGTCACACTCCAGCAGGATGTGGGGCTCTTCTTCTGCACTCTCGTGAAGCCTAAAAAAAGTAACACCTACAAGGTCAGAAAAACAAACCCCTGCAGCAGCGGAAGCCAAAAGGCTTTATCTTGATCCTGGGCTGAAGCCAGAGATCTGGGGAATTTCACCAAAGGCTGCTGGTGCACATAAGAGCAGCACTGTAGTGAAATAAGAGCTCTATGTAGTGAAATACCTGAACTTTTTCAGCCACTCTTTTCTAGCAAATACTGCCCTCACCTCTCCCAGGGACAGACACAGGCCGTGCAGTTTTCTCTACCACTCCCATTTATCTCAAGGAAGGCGACTTTCAGCAGGAGAAGCTTCATTCACCTGTGCCTTCCATTAATCCACACTGCTAACCTGACCCAACTGTGCATGAGACCAATTTTTTACTGACACTAAACCTACATCAGGTGTCATGTGGTGCAATCATTATTATTATGTTAGAGGGCATGCCATGGTGTCAGAGACTATATAGCACCTGTGACACAGTGCAAACCACTTCTTTCAGATATGGCCCAAACATACACAGAGTCTCTGCGCCCCAGTGCTGCTTTAAAAATATTAACATCATTGCACTTTTCTTCTTTTTCAGTACTGGTGAGGCCACACCTTGAATCCTGGGGTCAGTTTTGGGCCCCTCGCTCCAAGAAGGGCACTGAGGGGCTGGAGCGTGCCCAGAGAAGGACAATGGAACTGGGGAAGGGTCTGGAGCACAAGTCTGAGCAGAAGCAGCTGAAGGAATTCAGCCTGGAGCAAAGGAGGCTGAGGGGGGAGACCTGCTGGCTCTGCAACTGCCTGAGAGGAGGCTGGAGTGAGGGGGGGCTGGTCTCTTCGCCCAAGCAACAAACAATAGGACAAGAGGAAACAGCCTCAAGTTGCACTAGACGTTTATATTGGATATTAGGAACAATTTATTCACTGAAAGGGTTGTCAGGCCCTGGCCCAAGCTGCCCAGGGCAGTGGTGGAATCCCCATCCCTGGAGGGATTTCCAAGCCGTGTAGATGTGGTGCTGAGGGACATGGGTCAGTGGTGGCCTTGGCAGTGCTGGGTTAATGGTTGGACTTGATGATCTTAAAGGTCTTTTCCAACCCAAACAATTGTGTAACTCCATGATTCTGCTGGGGCAACTCACAGAGACTGCAGCCAGTGATGACAAATACATGGAGCGATCGCTTTTTTGCCCATCAGTCTATAAAAACAAGCCAGAAGTGCCTTAGAGACCGGCGTGTGACATGGCCGCTGACAGGAACGGCCGGCGAGCGCAGAGCAGCCCGCCAAGCCCGCGCGCCCCCGTTTCCATGGCAACAGAATCCCCTTCCCTCCCTCGCAGTGCCGCCCCCAGCTACCCCCGCTTGCTCTCACCTGTAGAGGATGAGGTCATAGAGGCAGCGGCCCTGGACGTTCAGCGCATGCGCATACAGAGCGCGCGGCCGCGCCGGGGCAGCGGGGGGGGGCGGCGTCACCCGGCATCAGCCGCGTGACGTCATTGGTGAGCAGCCCCTGCAGAAGCGCGGCGGCCTCGGCGCCCCGCACGGCCAGCAGCGCCCGGCACAGCGGGAAGCAGGCGGCGGCCCCGCTCCCCCCGCTCCCCCCGCTCCGCCACAGCCGCCGCAGCCCGGGCAGGGTCGTTGTTGCCGCCGCCGTTCCCGCCCTCACCAACATGGCGGCTGGCGCCGTCAGGAGACCCCGCCGCTCGGTGCCGCCGCCGCCGCCGCCATCTTATGTGTGTCGGCTGGGAGGGCGACACCTGCTGGCGGGGAGGAGGCGCCGCGGGCTCCGCCCCTTCCCCAGCGGGACTGGAGACCGGGAGCGAGCGGGTTGGGAGGTTGCGGGGGGCGATGGCTGAGCTGCTCCTGAGCACCCCCGAGCTCGGAGGCGCAGCAGGACCACGCCGGTCCCCGGGGTCCCCTGCCATGGAGGAAGGGAAGGAAACGGGAGCGTCACAATGATGGTCAGAGGGCTGGAGCATCCCTGCTACGGAGGCAGGCTGGGGGAGTTGGGGGTGTTGAAAGCGTGGAGCTGAAGGTGCTGTTCTCTTGCCTTTTTCATGTTCCTTGGCACTATGGGAAGTGGCTCTGAAGGGCCAGGGTAGCGCTGGAATTCATCCCACAGTTCCAAAAGTGGCCGTGAGTCACGCCTGCCATTTGTGACTGCTTTTCTCCAGTTGCTGCCGTTGGGCTGAAGGCCCCTGGTGCTGCCAACAGGAGCACACGTGCAGCTCTGCAGGGCGGGGGCTCAGCTGGCCCCAAGGAACCCAGCAAAAAGCCATCAGAGTTCACCAGGACAGACAAGCCCGCTGCCGAGCCCCGGGGCAAACCCACCAAACCTAAAACCCTGAGCAAAGGGGCTCATTTTTTTTAGGACCTGCAAGTCACAGAATCACCTTGGTCAGAAAAGACCTTCAAGATCACTGAGTCCAGCCATCAACCTAACCCTGACAAGTCCTTAACTAAACCATGTCCCTAAGTACTATGTCTATACAACTCTTAAAACCCTCCAAGCATGGTGACTCCACCACTGCCCTGGGCAGCCTGTTCCAATGCCTGAGAACCCTTTCGGTGAAGAAATTCTTCCTAACATCCAATCTAAACCTCCCCTGGTGTAACTTGAGGCCATTACGTCTTGTCCTCTCACTTGTAATGTCATAGAACAGCCCGATCCCCACCTCTTAACAACCTCCTTTAAGGCAGTTGTAGAGAGTGGTAAAGTCTCCCCTCAGCCTCCTTTTCTCTGGGCTGAACACCCCCAAGCTCCTTCAGCCACTCCTTGTAAGACAGATGCTCCAAACCCTTCATCACCTTCCTTGCCCTTACTTTGGACACGCTCCAGCACCTCCACGTCCTTTCTGTTTTTGGCAAGGAGGCCCAAAACTGAGCACAGTACTCGAGGTGCAGCCTCACCAGCAACGACAGCAGCCAGCTGGCCCTCGGGCAGGACCGGGCTTTCCCCCCGTGCCTCGGCAGTGATAACCTTATCACTTACCCCTGTGTGTGGGGAGACAGATCAGCTGGGGAACGACGTGGTGTGTTGGGCCCTGAGCTCAGTGCTGGCCCTGCCTGGAGGCCACGCTTGTCAGGCAGCTGCAGGGGCAGAGCAGGTGGGGAAATAAAAACAGGGTGTGAGTCGAGGTGACCTTGGCATGTAAAGGCTCTCTGCCTGGCTGCTGGCACTTGTGTGTGTAAAATAATGGGGCTGAGGAAACCTGCCTTCTTCTAAAGCAGAGCTGAAGATGCCCAGAGCTGATGGTTTGGTTGGTTTTTTTTTCCCTCTCCTTGGAAGCTGGAATGAGCCAAGAGCAGAAGCTGTGCTTTGTTTTTTAGAGGTTTGGGAGAAGGGGGAAAGTCACATACCTGGATGTGATCCAAAAGGCACCCTGGACCTGCAGCTGGATCCAGTTTGGGCTCTTCTTTGCCTGGTGCCACATCCCTGCTGCCCCCACCAAGGTGCAGAGGCAGATGGTGGCCATACCACGGGCAGCCCTTTGCTGGCTCTCAATGCATACCCATGCTGCCTCCTAACCATGGCACATGCAGTGTCAGACCCCACAGCATATTTTAAAGGGTGGAAATGGAAATAAAAGTGAAAATGGAAAAGAAGCAGGAAGCCAAGTTGAGCCTGTATTTTATTTTCCACTTCCTACAGCTTTTATTCACTTTTTTGGGGAGGGGGTTTCTTTTAGCACAGAGTTGTGCTGCCAGTAAATGAGTATTTAAATGTCTCAGTGGTCAGAAAGGACAACTCTGACAGTTCCATGCATTAAATTGGCTCAGGGGATGGTTTGAGGAAAGCCCTAGGGTGGTCGAGACCCTCAAGGCTGAGTCTGGGGGAGGTTTGTGCCAGCCCTCGACGAGTGTGTCTGTCTTAACTAAAAGTAGAGGACCTGAAACCTCTTTGGAGGGATAACGTGATTCCCAGAGCTTCTGGAGAGATTAATTAGGGTGATTCTTCCCTGTGCTCCACATCCACCCCTCAGCAGTGTTTGGATGAAGTTACAGTGACTTTAAAACTCACTAGCAGAGCATGACCCATGTCCAGCAGGATCAAATCCTCCTGGCTTTGTGTAGCAGGACGCTCCATCTCTCAATGTGCCTGCCTCAGTTTTACTCTATTATTCAGCTGCTTTTGTCTCTCAGTTTTGCAGGCTCAGGCCTGAAGTGGAAAGGTTCCCATGAGAAAGGAAAAGGCCTAACAAGCTCTAAGCTGGTAACAACCTTGAAAGGTACAAACAGAGGCCAAGTTGATGTTCCTAACACCAGCTGCTCTCTGGTGTTGAAGAACATGGAGCTCAGCCACAACTAGGCCTGGAATGGAGATGAAGTAAGAATGAACAGATAAACAAGAGAGTTTGCTTGGTGGGAACAGGGCCTTCATGGTTTTTTCCACTGTTTTGCCTTTATTCTCCAATGAGAGATGTTGGAGGTATAGCTAATGGTTCAATGACAGCAGGAAATTCACCTTATTCTATAAAAGCCTGGTCCCATCTCTGATTGGGAGATTTCCCGTACACTTTCCCAGGAGGTTGCTGGACCTTCTCCTCTCCAGCAGGGACACCTGACAGAGAGATTAATTCTTGACAACTACACCCAAGGATACCCAGCTGTGGTCTGGCAAGGGTGGGAAATATTACTCTTTCATTGTCTTTACTAGTAAACTTAATGTCAAATAATCATCATTAAGTTTAAGACTGAGGGGACCACTAAGAGTGATAATTAATATTCTAGGCCTAGTGTAGAGTTTGATAAGAAGTAAGTTGCCAGCATTTTAATGGTTGACCTTTGTTGTTTGATTAAGTAGTATAATTCACTGCTAATATACTGTGGGGTAAATTAAATTTATCCTGGGAAAACAGCCTTCTCCTGTATGGAATTCATCTACCCAAATGTGGACATCCACACTCGAGTTTTCATCTCCACACCTTTGAATGTGATGGAGATGAAAAAGCACTTTGAGGATGCTTTGTTTCACCCTGAAGCCTCTGTGTAAACTGGATCACATCAGCTGCACCTAAGAAGTGCCTTTTCCCCCCATGGACTCTAAGGGGACCTGGGAGGACCCACTCCATGCAGGCACCCAGTGGTGGTGCAGATGAATCTCTGTTCCTAAGGCTCTCCACATCATCATCATATAATCATGGAGTGGTTTGGGTTGGAAAGGACCTTAAAGATCATCTAGTTCCAACCCCCCTGCACGGGCAGAGACACCTCCCACTAGACCAGGTTGCTCAGAGCCCCATCCAACCTGACCTTGAACACTTCCAGGGATGGGGCAGCCACAGCTTCTCTGGGCAACCTGGGCCAGTGTCTCACCACCCTCACACTAAAGAATTTATTCCTAATGCCTACCCTAAATGTCCCCTCTTCCAGTTTTAATCCATTCCCCTCATCCTACCACCACAAGCCCCTGTAAACAGTCCCTCTCCAGCTTCCCTGGAGCCCCTTCAGGTACTGGAAGGTGCTCTAAGGTCTCCCTGGAGCCTTCTCTCCTCCAGCCTGAACACCTCCAAGTTTCTCAGCCCGTCTTCATAGCAGAGCTGCTCCAGCCCTCAGATCATTTTCGTGGCCCTTCTCTGGACTGTCTCCAGGAGCTCCATGCCCTTCTTATGTTGGGGGCTCCAGAGCTGGACACAGGTGGGGTCTTATGAGAGCCAAATAAAGGGGGAGAGTCCCCTCCCTTCACCTGCTGGCCACGCTTCTTTTGATGCAGCCCAGGACACGTTTGGCTTCAGTTATGGTGAGTCCAGGAAAGCTACAGCTCCCTCTTATTCATGACACTGCACCCATGTCAGCCTGATCCCCCACCAGCTTGGTCATTTCTAGCAGTGCTTGTGGAAGGAGACCTGGTGGCACAGGGTGGCAGGGCAACAAGACACAACGTCCCTGGCTAAACCCTATCCCAAAGGGGACATCCCCTGAAATCCCTCCCCTAGTGGAACACCTCTCATCCAGGCAGGTGTGTTGGGCAACTCAGAAACCCTTCTCACAGCTAAGAAAATGGTGAAAAAGGACTGGGAATCTCTCACTGTTCCTCACCAGTCCCTGAGCAGTTGAACAAGCTGCTGGCAGCCTCTTGCTCCATCAGCTCTCTGCTCTCCCACTACCCAGAACCCTGCCATGTCTGGGGCTTGCTGTCTCCAGCAAGCCCCGAGGGTTGATGCTGTTATAATTAACTCATTTTCTCCAGCTCTTTCTCGGGTTGCTAAGCACGAACTCTCATCCACAAACCCTCGTGAGCTGCCATTATTCCACCCTCACCCTGCACATGAAATACTCCCCAAGCTGTGCTCCAGGAGGTCAGTCCCAGGCAGTCAGCAGCTGGGACATGAGGCTGTGGCAAACCAGAGCAGCACTTCTGGCACGGGGACAATATCCTGCCATCTTGGAGAGGAAAACACGGATTGTGACTGGCCTGGGCAGTGCAAAGGTCAGTGAAGATGGGTGGAAATGGCAGGGACAACAGGCTGGACGCAGGAATAAAGTGGCAGCTGAGTTTGGAAGGAGTGAGTCTGTGCACCCAAGGGGCTGATCTGTGCTAGCAGGACTGAAAATGAAGGTGAAGCTGTTAATTAGCCTTTCCCTGGGGGGAGTGATTAGCAGCTACGGAGATGCTGTTGACAGGAATGCTGTCTGCAGTGTGGAGCAGCTAATGAAAAAGGTGGGTCTTGTGATCCCAGAGTATTTTTCAGCCTTCTTTTTAAATAAATGAAGGGGTTTTTTTGCAATTGCTCCATGTGTTCCCAAAACACAGGCAGCTGGAGGCTGCTTCTGTCATTCGTCCTATCGAGCAGGAGACTCAGGGGCCCTGTCACCCTCTGGCTCTGCCCTCCCTCTGTGGACACTGTCCCCACCATGCTCTCCAGAAGCAGCAATTTGGAGGTGACCTGGGGACAAGGGATGAGGCTGCTCCTCACCCACTTGCTCCCAGCTGATGACAGTCACCTGAGCCAGCAGGGCAGGACATGGTTGGGGCACAGAGACCTGGAGTGAGCCTGGCAGTGAGGGAGGAAGGCTGATAGTGAGGAAGACTGGCAACAGGGTTTGTTCCTGCATGACTGTGGCTAGAACCATCACCAAGCTCAGCCATCCATGGGGGGGGCATCTACATCCAAGTAAGTCTGGTACCAACCCAGCAGCCAACAGCAAGGATAAGTTCACCTCATTCCTCAGACCTTGCTGGTTTGAAGGACCAATTAAAGGACAACTGAAATCGTTATTTAATAAAGGTTTTCTTTCTTTTGGGTGTTTTCTGAAGCTCTGCAGAGGATGTGACTTATGAGGATAAAGTGCTTCTGACTTTCGACCTTCCTTGTGGGCTTATGAGAGGATCCTGTTTGCCTCTTGCTACGAGCTGGTTCTGCTCATGCTAAAGACATTGTAAAGGTACCACATCTGCAGAGAAACAGAGAAAAAGCACATTTCTGTGTAGAATTTGTTTCCTGAAGACTCTATGGACAGGGATTGTGAGTGAATGTGCCTGTCGTTTACTGGGAGGAGCAAAGAGTGAGGTGGTTTGGAAAGGCAGGCTTCCTCACAAGTGCTTTCCCATCATTTGCTCAGCCTGAATCATCAGTTTCTCCCAGATTCTGCAGAGTTTTCTTGCTTTTGAAAGGACAGGCTTTCCTAAGCAGTTTCAGCTCCAGGCCTGAAGGAATTGCAGGCAGTGATTCATCAGAGAGACAACACATCCCAAACAACTAGAAGGTCAACTGCTTCTTAAGGCAAAAATATTTTGCAGTGATTTATAGCCATATCTGGGAAACCAGAGCTCTTCCATGGCTAAAACAGGCAAATAATAGATTGAGAAGAATTTCTTCTCATCAACACTCAGTGCCCTTCTCAGGGAAGCATCACACGCTTTACATCTGGTAGCAAAATGTAAGTTTTATTCCATTTTATTAGTAATGGATGTGGAATAACCAGTTGAAGAGTAGGACTGATGTATCTTCCTCTTTTGACCAGTGTTTAATATTCTAACTACAGTCCAGATGTAACATTTGCACTGAAAAATACTTACAGATTCCACCTCAAAAAAAGTTCTAGTACAAAGACAGTTAGTACATTAAAAAAAAATGAATAACAACAGAAAAAAAATAATGATCCCAGAAACTTCATAACAGCACAGACTGGTTATGGCCTTGAGTTAAGTTCAAGTATTTCCCAGTGGAATGCAATGCAAGCAACAAGGTAATCTGGCTTTTTCGTGGGACATTCCTGGCCCTGAATGGTAAGAATAGAAATCTAAGTGTGGGCACTTTATCTGACCAAGTTTAGCAAGAGAGTCAACATTTACTATTAGTTCAGCTACAAAGCTAAACCCGTCCTGTGTGTGAACAAAACTACTAACCTGTAAAAAAAATCCCAGCAAAGCATTAATTAAACTACTGGTATTTCTTCCATGGCTGACACTGCCTGGTCGTCCAACTGAAATCCTTTGAGCCACCTGTCTAGTTTGGAAGGGTTGTGATGGGGATTTTGCTTATGTTCCTCCTTTTCTTGCCCAAACTGCCATGATAAAAGGGGGTATTTTTGCTCCTGCCCTGGAAAGCGTTGTTCCTGCAGAGACACTGATGCACGTCCGGTCGCCTTTGTGGCAGTGACTCAGTGGAAAGACACAATATTCTGAAGGCTTTAGGGGGCCAAGGAGTGGAGAAGGAAGGGGGGAAATGAGCAACTCAGGATGGGTAATAATAACCCTTTATATTTCTAGGGCTGTCTGACTCTTGCTGGCTCTTACGTGCAGCTCAAATGGGATCTGGGAGAGCTGGGGTGCCTCCTCCCCAAGGTCGGAGGAGTCAACAGTGTCCTCCAGGCTGGCTGGGACCTTGCAGGCAACTTTGCATCTCTCCCAGGCAGTCCACAGCACTGGGCCAGTCCTGCCAGGGATGTGCCCTTGTTCTTCTGTCTCTGTCAAAATGCTTGGAAAACCTGAGAAAACGAGACCAGCTCCCATTCACAAAGCATTTAATGCAAGGAAGTGTTTCAAGCCTGACAGATGATCAGGGCTGGCTGGAAGGATGGCTGAGAGAGAGGTTACTCTGTCTCTCTGCCCAACAAAGAGGTTGTATTGATTGCCCAAGAGTCTGCCCTGGCTCTGGTACTTGTCAATATTGCAAGTATTGACTCTCACTATGGAAAACAGCGTGTGAATATTAAATGTGATGGTGACACCAGCGGGGAGGCGGCTGCAAATCTGCTGCAGGACCAACTGATCGTTCAAAACTCCCTCGGTGCCCTGTGTCTGTGGTGTGAAAATAAGAAAAGGGCAGTCTGCAGGAGGGCAGGAAGGTCCTGGCCAGACAAGCCCACAACTGCAGAGAAGAGCAATCCCCATGCCTGCAGAAGATGAGGTTTCAGGAAGGACCGGTGTGGTGGATGGGGACGTGAAGAGGAGCAGAGTGGAAAGCTGGTCCAAGGGCCAGTGCTGCTGCAGTGCTGGGAAGACATGGCCTAGCTGGTGGTGGCTCAAAGACACCAAGGAAAAGTGTGCTGGAAAAGTAGCCCTTGGAGAGAGGCTAAGGAGACAGGAACTGTTTAACTTAGAGCAGACTTGAGGGAGATGAAAACAGTCTTCAAACACCCAAAAGCTTCTGCAGACCTTAAAGGCATGAGAAGCTCTCCATGTTTGCTGAGGAGAGGAGATGCCAGGGGTTAAAGTGGGGGGAGGTTTATGTTAGCCATTAAGGAAACGTTTCATGGTGGCAAGTTGGTGAGAAGATCCATGATCCTTTCCAGCCTTGTTGCTCTAAGCATCTCTGAACCTGCAGCCATGAAGCCCTGGGATCTCCTCCCACTGGGCACTGACCAGTTATCGCTGGGGAAGGGGATAAATCCCTGCTGTATAAAATGTCTTTAATGACTCAGTCAGGTGCCTGTGATCAGGTTCTGGGGTTTTTGGCTTAAAATCTGCCTCGTGCTTTCCCCACGGGGAGGGGTTTGCTAGGATGGTTTCCTAACAAGGGCAAGGGAGGCACACGCCCGTTCCCGTGTTTGGTGATTGCTGGTGAATCTGCAGGTCAGCAGGAGCTGAGGGGCTGATCTGAGTCATCTGGAAATGCTCAAGCCATGTCTGGGGCTGAGGGAGGTGTGGCTGGTATGGGCAGGAGAAATCCCAGCTCCAGACTCCTGCACAGCACAGTGCCTTCCAGCATCGCGTGGGAAGGACGAGTTTATCTGGGGCCGTGATATTGCTGCTCATCCCAAAGGAATCAGAAAAACCCAGGCAGCATCCAACCATTGCTCTCCTCAGAGCTTCCATCTTTCCCTGGGGATCATGGCTTTAAATCCAGTTTCCCTTGGGACACAGGGCTGGTGAGAGACAAGAAGTCACATCGACGTGCAGGACAAGGTTGTACCCTGGACAGATGTAACTACCCACCCAGCAGCACCTCTGCCCTCTCCTCCCCAGCAGCCCTGGGCTGGGGACCTGCATCTATCTCCATGACAGCACCACCACCACCAGCAACCAGCCTCTCCTGCACTGCCTGCTGCAGCTCCAGCCCAGGAGGAGAGCACATGCCCACGCGTGGAACAAGGACCAACAGCACGGTTGGATATGTTTGTCTCCCCACCACCACGTGTGAACTTCCTGAACTTTTCATGCAAAATTCACCAAGCCTCCACACGACAAATGGGTGTTGCTACTGACCATTGCTGCTGGGGGGTTGCACTGCTCCTCCTCCTGGATGCAAGCTGTCCATTTTCCAGAGGAAGATCTCTAGCAGCCAGAGCAGGCAGCTCCCCAGGCATTTTACCAGTGCCTTCAGCAGGACCAGAAACAAGCCTGAAACTCTTCCCCAGACTTACACAAAGCCATACTGAATATTTTCAGCTGGATACCTCATAGGATGTTTCTTTGCTTTCTTTTTAAACCTATTTTTTTGCTGCCAGCACTGTTCTCTAATGGCATGGCACAGCTCAGTTGAGGTTCCCTGGAGCTGAAGGCCATACCCAAACCCTCTGCCTGTTCCCAAGACTGGCCAAAGGACCTGGCCACCTGGGGAACAGGCACTCTTAGGCTTTCAGGGACCCACCTCAAGGACATACCCAGCAAGAAGTCACATAGATCCAATGGATGAAAAATTCTGGCACAGGGACCTGCAGGTGACTTTGGGTGGCTGGGACGGGCCTGAGGGGACAGCTTGGCACAAGGATGGTGCTGTGTTTGCTGAGGATTTACTTCTTTTGTCTTAGGTTTGATCTTGAAGGCTCTGCCTAATTGGGCTCTCCGTGGTGGTGAATCAAGCCACAGGCCTCTTGGGAACATCTCAGGGATGAGACCTGCTCTGAGAGGTAGCAGAATGGGGCAGTGACCAGTTTCAGCCTCTACCATTTGTCAGGAGATGCTCCCTGTGCTCCCAGGTTTTCTTTCTATTTTGTGTTACAGGAGGGGGTACAAAGCCACAGCCCCACAGCTGTGCAAGAGACATGGGATAAAACCACCCTGACAAAGCACAACCTCGGCACTAGCAGGAGCCTTGGAGCTCAGCAGCTTGGTTTTAACATGCCCCCAGATTCCTGTAGCTTCATGAAAACCACCCTAAAACCAAGGCAAGCTCAAAAAACTCCCTATAAAGTAGTGAAAAACTTCCTGCCACTGTCCTGGTCCTGTTCCCACTGAAGCCAGATCTTCTAAGCCCTCCAAGCAAGTAGAGGGAGTCTGGAAGCCCAAAGACTGCTCCAGGCTGAGATCAGCCATAGTCCTGGATCAGCTGGCTTTTCCCAGGGGAGGTGGAAGGCTAGAGAATTACCAGAGGGTTGATATTACATTTGTATCTCTCTCTGTCTATATTTACACACCTTTGTACGTGTCTGTATATGTATGTCACACACACGCTGCATAGATCTGTGTCTGCCACTAGTTATAAGGGTTTGATTAAACAGAAAAACAAACCTGCCAGCACTGATCTTCCAACCCCTACCAATACTCAGCAAATAAAGAAACCTAAAACCTTTAAGATTTTGTTTTCCTGGTTGCATAAAGGCACTTTGGGATGATGTGAAGCAGCAGTTTGTCAACAACTCCAGAACTGCACCCGTTCCCATCCCCTCTGCAGCAAGCCCTGGTGTGGCACAAGGTCACTGCTCACTCCTGCAGCTGTGGGGTTTGATCCTGTTTGCTTTTTGTTTGATGCAGAGGAATAAAAAGACAAAACCCCTCAGCACTGTGCTGAGCTTTTATGTCTCCCTGGGTAAGACAGTCACTGTGTTTCTGCCCCCTAACCTGGAGTAGGTGCCAGCTCGTGGCTTCCAGCATCCAATGATGCCTTTGTTTCCAACCAGAGCATCCAACCACCCAGGCAGGACATCAGCTCTAAGTGTGTCATGGAGGCTCATGCTATATGTCACTTGTTTTCTTAATCAAGGGATCAGAAATTAAGTTTCATTAAGGATATTTAGTAATTATACACTGCCTGGCCTACAGCACTCGAGTCTTGCCATGCAGGAGGGGAGCTGCTCGCTGTTGGATGTCTCTCCTGAGCTTCCAGCAGCTCCACTTCCCATCACAGCACACTGTCCAGTCTCTGCTGGGGACTCTGGTGACTGAAGGGATGGGAGATGCGTAGGGTTTGCTCTTGCCCACTGGAGGTTCCCAACGGGACAATGTGTTGGAAACAGGAAAGAAATGTCTTTTTTCAACACACTGGAAGACAGCACTAAATTGGTCTGAAGCTCCTTTTCTTTCTTGACTTCCATATAAAAATGGTGCCTGTGCCCCATGAAATGAACACAAGACAATACCAAAAAACAGAAACAAATCAAAATAAACCCCCCACTTACGCTGCCCTCTCTCCTTTCAGACAAACCTATATCCACACAGATGTCTTTCCATCTTTACTGCTTGAGCTCCCTTTCTCCAAGCTGGCCTTGGGTTTAGCACCTTGTTTCTCCTGGGCGGTGTTGGCCCTGTTCTGCTCTACCACCGTGCCACCCGAGGCAGGACTGCTGGTTCGAGAAGGTTGTGTGTTGGCCTGGGTGCTGCTGTAGCTCTGGAATGCTATGTCTAACTGCTCCTGGGCCACTCGTAAGTGTTTGTGAAGGGTGGACAAGTCTGCTGGGAGGTTCTCATCCGGGCTGGTGCACTGCTGCTCCTGAGCAACGTTAGCCAAGTTCTGCTCGTGAGCCATTAGGCTGTTGGGGATCTTGGTGGACTTCTCTGATTTCACTACCAGGTTGTACTCAGGAGGGCAGGAGATGTTCTTTGGGTAGGCATAGTTGTAGGGAGGCTGCCTGAAGCTGTTGATTTTCCGGTTGCGGATGGCGTCTCGGATGGTCCCAAACCCCAGGTGAAACATCTCGCACATGTTCAGCAGTAAGCACAGGCAGCTCACCACGTACATCACCAGGAGAAAGATGGTCTTCTCAGTTGGCCGGGACACAAAGCAGTCCACAGTGTGAGGGCAAGGGACTCTGTTGCAGACGTAATAGGCTTCTACCTCAAAACCGTACAGCAAATACTGCCCTATCAAAAAGCAAACTTCAAAGGAAGCTCTGGTAAGTAGCTGGAAGACGTAGATTTTCATCAGTCCTTCTTGCTGGATGCGCCTCCTCCCGTCGTGCTTTTGTGGCTCTTTGCTTTTGGGCTTGGCTTTGGCTTTCTCACTTTCTGCTGCATCATCAGAGATCATGGGGTCCTCCTCGTCAGCCTCCATCGGGTCCTCCATGTTGCGCACCGCCTGCCAGTTCAACGCAAACTGCTTCTTCTTCTTGAATCCCTTGAACTTCTTCTCCTCCTCCGCCGACCGGGCAATCCTGTGGATGGCATAGCCCAGGTACATGACCGAAGGGGTGGATATCATGATGATCTGGAAGACCCAGAACCTGACGTGTGACAGCGGTGCGAAGGCATCGTAACAGACGTTGTCGCAGCCGGGCTGCTTGGTGTTACAGGTGAACTTGCTCTGCTCATCAGAGTAGATGGACTCCCCCCCAACTGCCGTCAGGACAATGCGGAAGACGATGAGCACGGTGAGCCAGACCTTCCCCACGAAGGTGGAGTGATTGTGAATCTCTTCTAGCAGGCGGGTTAGAAAGCTCCAGCTCATGTTGGTCATAAGGGCTACTCAGTTATAACCTGGAGGAAGAGGAGGAAGAAAACAAACAGAGCTGTAAGTTGGCACCTGGGGCTGCAATCAAGCAATAGGGCTGTGACATTGGGACATCTGTGACAAAGTCATTTTATCTCAAAGACAAACCCTTCACTGCTGCAGCTCATGTCCCCAGAACCGGTGAGAGACCCTGACATGGGCCTGACCACGTGAGCTCAGCATCGGGGAATGAGTCGTGGCCAGTGTGGGGACATGCTGCACCACTGGAGGCAGGGATCATACAATCATACAATCACAGAATGGTTTGGGTTGGATGGGACCTTAAAAATCATCCAGTTCTGACTTCCCTGCCATGGGCAGGGACACCTCCCGCTAGACCAGGTTGCTCCAAGCCCCATTCAACCTGGCCTTCAACACTTCCAGGGATGGGGCAGACACAGCTTCTCTGGGCGACCTATGCCAGTGTCTCACCACCCTCACAGGGAAGAATTTCTTCCTAATACCTCATCTAAATCTCCCCTCTTCCAGTTTGAAACTGGTCCCCCTTGTCCTATCTTGGAGGTACTAGATAAACACAGGTTAATGCCACACCACCTACTAGATTCACCATTACCTGCTTTTTGGCCTATTTTAAGACATTGCTCAGCTGTAAGAAGGGTTTGGGTGACTGTCAAAGTGGACACAAGACACCATGGAAGCCACTTAGGCACAAAAAGGTGCTTAACTTGTGAGAAGCTCTAGCTTGCACACCATGGGCCCAAGCTCCTGAGCTGCAAGTGGGAGCAGAGGATGCTGCCCACATCCCTGACCTGCCCTGCTGAAACATCTCTCAGTAGGAAACGCAGAAAAATGCAAAGAATCAGCAAAAGAATGGGAATATTTATGTTTACACGCTGATGGCCCTCTTAAGTTCCTTTTGAAAAAACAAAACAAAACAAATGTTTAATCAAATGCAGGCTGCTTTAAAAATAAACCTCGACAAACTTTTCAGAGAAAACCATGCATTTATTAGAAGACCTGGACAGCTGGGAAGGAAGAGCTTGTAAGAACCATTTTGTGTTTCGCTTAACTTGTAATGGGGCCTCAGCTCCAGCTCCTTGGGTGACCCCAGGCAGCTCTGAAGGCAGGCAGCAGTTTTACTGCTTGGCTGGCAGAAGCCCTGACAGACACCTGGAGGTGAGAGCAATAGGGAAAGCACCCAGACCCAAGGGCAGCATGAGGGGGGACAGTGGGGCTCTCACCCCAGGGCAGCAGAGGATGGGCTCATCCTTTCTGCTCCTCAGCATCTCTCTTCTGAATCATCCTTTGACTCGTCATGGACTTTACTGACCTTGTTTGCATGCAGACACCTGATGGCCAGCAGTAGTTTAGGTGTCCAATGCCACCCATGAACTGACACCTACCACTGCACCCAGAAGCAAAGAGTGGATGTGTTGGTGACAGATGAAGGAGCCAAGCACAGGAGCATGGACACAAGTGAGTTAGCGTGGAGTAGCACATGGCAGAGGTGTGTTATGGCTCAGCAGTAGGTGCCCTGGCATAGGCTGCTCCCTTGTGGTCCTCAACAATCAAGCAGAGGAAGAGAAAGGAGCTGTTGTCCATACGTTGATAGAGTACAGACACCAAAACTACCCCTCCATGCTGTCTGAAGGTAAAGATCCAGGAGGGAAAATGATGCCATGAGACCTGAGCCAGGTCCTAACCTTGCTTTGCGTCACTTTTACATGGAGACACAAAATGATGCACTAGGGTTTCCATGGCACAAGCTGGGCTTGGAGCCCATCTCCCATCCCAGGCACAGGGCGGGAGCAGCCACCAGCATCAGGCCATGGGCACAGCCCTGTGCAGGAGCAAGGAGGGACACGTGTCCTGCTCTGTTCTCCACGTCGAGCCTTCCTGCAGTGTGATTTTTGCTCACACTGCTTCCTAGGACTGGAGCCAAACAGTGCTGGTTTGCTCAGCCCTGGCCTTCCCACTGCCCCAGGAGGTAGCAGCGTGGTCTGAGGCTCGAGATGCAGTGAAATTCTTTCACTGTCGAGGGCTCTCGAGAGCTGGCAGATGGAATTTTCTAACCCTGCTATTTCTAGATCAAACAAATCCTCTGTGAACCCAAAGCCCCAAGTCTTCACACACCAGAGCAGGACCGCAGGAGCACTCTGCAGATGGTGTTATTCTTGTCCCATAGCTGGAGAAACTGAGGCAGGCAGCAGAGAAGCAGCTCGCTCCAGGCTGGGTAATAAGCCAGAAGAAGAGGTGGGGAAGGTCTCCTCTTTGCCCTCAACTTACGTGGTGATGAACAGCAGCCCTCAAAGCTGCTAGGACCTGAATCATAGAATCACAGAATCATAGAATGTGTGGGGTTGGGAGGGACCTTTAAAGGTCATCTAGTCCAGCCCCCCCTGCAGTGCTCAGGGACCTTTTAGACTAGATCAGGTTGCTCAGAGCCTCATCAAGCCTGGCCTTTAATGTTTCCAGGGATGGGGCCTCCACCACCTCTCTGGGCAACTTGTTCCAGTGCTTCACCACCCTCATAGTGAAGAACTTCTTCCTAATGTCTAATCTAAATCTACCCTGCTCTAGGTTAAGGCTGTTGCCCCTCATCCTATCGCTACAGGCCCTTCTAAAACAGTCCATCCCCAGCTTTCCTCTAATCCCAAAACTCCTGCCCCAAAAGTGATGCCTTGGACCCCATGGTCTGTACAGAAATGCTGCTGCAGGTAGGACAATTCATCCACTGCAGAAGAAGGTGGAAAGTGATCACCACCTATTCTTGATTTATTGAGGAAACTGGATTTATTCAGGAATGAGATGGGAACGTATCCTCTCTAAGTGCCTTTCTGCTTCTTTAGACTCAGTGGATACACTTTAAAGTGTCTTTAACCCTTTCACTGATTTGTGCCCCCATTCAGATGTGGGCAAAATGGGGCACTAAATGATTTGCAGGATGAATCTGGGCATCCAGCCAAGCTCCAGCTGACAGAGGGTTGGGAAGGGAAGACCCTGCTGGGTGCAGTGATGTCCTGCTGTGGGACATGCTGCATCTGTCTCTGGAGCATCTGGGTCTGGCTGAGGCAGGGCTGGGGCTTGGATCAAACACACACCAGCCCCAGCTTGGCTGAGCTACGTGGGCATTCAGCCACCTCCTGGCTCCCATCTGCATCCACAATTAGCTGCAAGCCCCGAACCCTTCTAAAACATGGGCTTCAAAAGTCCTGTAGAGCAGTTCATTTATCATTTCAGTGCTCACCTCAAGGGTTTGTGAGGTCTACACAGGGGATAATTTACCATTTTGCAAGTGTTCTCAAGGGCACAGCTCCCAAACTTGGAGTAATCTCCCAGCAGCAGTTCTGCTGCATCAGGGAGGGTCTGACCAAGGTAGCCATGGCTTTTGGAGTAAATAATCAAGTTTTGATCTGATATTAGTCAGGGTTGTTAGCAAAGCACCCACTGCATCCTCTGGGAAACACGATTTAGACAGGAACACCCAATAGTGTTGGTTCAAAACACTCACAAACCTCCTGACTCAGGGAGAAGGAAAGAAATTGCAAAATAACCAAAGCGGTGGGTTGGTGCTCTGAGAAGTCCACCTCCAGTTACCAGCCACCAGCCCGAGCTGGTGGTGCAGCCATTGACTCCATGGCTCAGCTCTCTGTGCACATCAGGATCTGCAGGAACATCTGCAGGAAACAGTCTGGGGCTGTTTCTGCCCCCCCAGGATCCTGCTGTTGCCTCTTTGTACGATCACACCTTGGTGTTAAACTTCTGCGTGTCCACCCACTCTCCTGGCACCATATTTGAAAGCAAGAGCTGAAGGAAATGAGTTTAAAAACCTTCCTACAATCACTTCAGATAAACTTCCAGTGTTTTTTTTTGTGACTCACTGGCTAGAAAGACTACACCAAGAGATTTCGGTGCCTTTAATTGCTCAGGAGGGGTTAGCACACCGTTATATTTTGGAATCAGTTGTAAAACAAAGAAGAATCCAAGGAAGGATTTGTTCACATGGCTTTTGCTGATGAATAGGATGAGAGTGGGAAAAGACTGTGCCTCATCTCCTCACAAGGCCAACCATCAAAGCACCAAAAAATGGATTTTTGCACCGTCTTCGGTGCTTCTGATCCAACTTCTCCGTGCAAAGGAGAAGTTAAACAGCCCAACTCCCTGCAGAACAGAAAACCTCTGTGGATCTACAGCAGGTAGATGGGTTAGATTAGGTGGTTCTGAATTACCTACCAGAGGGATCACATGAGAGGACCCACCATCCCTCTGGCTTTGAGATCCATTCATTCACAGTCATCTATCTTCACATGTTTTCTCTGGACTAGCTGGGACGCAGTGTACGGAACGCACCCGGGGGTACAGGCTGAACTTTGAAACAGTTACAAAGGAGGAGTTGGACCCCTCGACCCATCAGCAGCGCTTCAAACAGTGCAAACTGTGTGTTGCCAGGTACAGGAATGAGCTGTTGGCTCCACGCTCTCATCATGGTTACTTCCCAAGAACCCGCTGGCCCCTCCGCGCAATCGCCCGCGCAACTGGGGAGACTTTAAAACCCGAGTCTAAAATGAGCAGAAGGAAGAAAGCAAAAAAAAAAAAAGAAAAAATAAGTGGAAAAAATCTCTGGGCTGGCTGGATGCCCTTCCTTTCTGCACGGCTCCCACAACGCTGCTTAAACTGCCGGGGCAAACAACGGGGGGGAAAACTCTACTTACAGAGACATGTTGCTTCTCGCGGCAGCTCGCCCTCCTCCACCGACATTCCTGTGCCTCCAGCACTCCGCCTTGCCCTAGATAAACTCCCGCCGCCCGGGTCCAGCCATGCCCCGGCAGTTGGAAACCGGAGCTTCAGGGAAGTATTTAACGCGCTGTCAAACCCCGCCTCTGCGAGCGCCGGGCACCCACCGCCGGGGCCCTGCCCCAGCCTCCCGCACCCCAACTGCCGGTCCCACCGCCGCTCCTGGCCCCTCTTTCCCTCACCAAGCCTCGGGAGAAGGAGGGAATGTGCTCTCTTTATATATATTTATCACCGGGGAAGTAAGAGGCATTGGTTTTAAATCCAAACAAGCCGCCGGGTCTGGTTTTAGGAACGCTGCCTGGAATTCTGCTGCCGAGCTCTTGAGCCGGTTGGAAGTTAAATTAATAGCATCAGCCAGTGGCACTGGGAACAGATTTGGGAGACAGAGAGCTTGACTAATAGGGAACATGTGGAAAACACATTTTGGCAAAAGCTCCTTGGTTGCTGGGGGAGGAAAAATAACAATAATAATAAAAAAAAAGAGGCAAGGCTTCAGGAGTGAGAAAAACGGCTCTGAAGGTTCTGCTTTGCTGCACCCCTGGCAAGGCTTCTTCTGAAAGAGGTTCTGCACCTCTCACCAAGCTGGTGGATGGGTGCAGAGAGCAGATCAAGGACGGGAAAGGGGTTTTGGTTTTGAGCACACATGGAGACTTCCTGGCTTCTTTGCAGAAGAAATTAAAGTATGGGAATGAACATGAAGCTTAAGGCAAGTGGAGAAGAAAACCTCCATCCTGATGGTCCAAGGATCACCTCTCATCCCTGCTTATTCTGTGGGAAGCATTAGCATTGCCACCCCAGTGGGAACAGGGCTCCAGGTATCTGCTGAGATGGACATGGAGAGTCAAGGCAGAAAGTATCCCCAGGAGTCAGTGGGGAGGAGAAGGAAGGAGGGGACAGCAGAAGCCAAGAAGTCACGAAAAGGATCAGACCCGGCCTTTGAGGGGAGAAAGCACAAGAAGATGATGTATGTTTTGATCAAGGGAGACATTTGAAACCAAATGTTTTTCTAGGAACTTTCATCCCTCATCCTGACAAAGCAGGATATTGACTCTGCTGTCAGACCTTCATCTGTCCTGCTGAAAGCTGCTCTGCCAGAGCCCAGGAGCCTGTGAGCCTCTGGTGACACCAGAGCTCGGCTGTGTGACATAACCCCCTGGTACAGGTCCTGGGGTCTCCAGGGTTTATCACATTTCTGGACACATTCCAGTGACTTTCCTGAAGGTTTTAAGTTACAAACTAACTACTCATACTGATAAGTTAACTCGCTGTTCACAAGTCTGTGACAGGCAGGTGGCAAAAAGCCTTATGATCACCTAAGTTGGGTGTAGGGATGGACACACCCTTGGGGGAATATGTCACAGGAGGGCAACCAAGCTTTGGGACATATTTTGGGGGGGAACAAGGTTCCGAAGAAGTTAAATTGTCATGACCCTGGCTGCATGCTTCAATGTAAGGACATAGCACACCAACAAAACTTGCACACGGGGAGACAGGGAGATGGTTTCAGATGAGAGCATCAGGGCTGGAGATCTGCTCCAGCAACACCCCAGCCTCCCTGGAGATCTCTCATCAGAAGCCATCTGAGGGGGGGAAAACGTGTAGTGAGCTGAAGCTGCATTACCCCTGTATGTTCCTGAGGCTGGGTTTGGCCTCCAGCATGCTAGGACAGTGACCTTCTTGCCCACCTGGTCTTTCAAGTCTGGAGACAGTGTGTTGGGTCATCTCATGGTCACCTCCATGGGGGCACCACGTGGTCCTTGGGTGCGTCCCCCCAAGTGAAGACCCTACAGCTCCCAGGACGTCATACCTTCTACTTCTAAAAAGACAAGCCCTAGGAGATCCATCAGACCTGAGGGATGGCCACCAAGAGCTCATCCCCATCAAAGACCTGTGGCGAAACCTCCACCCGCTCCAGCCGGTGCAGGATGGAGCTGCAGAGAAGTATTATTAGTTATTTAAAAATAACCAGCTGAGAACAACTTCCAGGCTCTGCAGGACTGCAGGCAGCAACTTCGAGATAAAAGGCAGCTCAGCATGGTCCCTGTCCCGTGGGTCATGCAGCCTCTCCAGGCCCTTTGCTTCCCAACCGTGTGGGTTATTTATACACACAGCAATCTCCTCTGGTGGAAGTTTTCTGGGGCATCTGTGCTTCAAGCAACATCTGCTCCTGCTCCAGCTTCCTGCCCAGCAGGTCCAGCCATCCCACTGGAAGGGACTGAGTGGTTCCCACCAGCAAACCACGGCCCATAGGCCAAACCATCACCTGGGGAAGGAGGTAGAGGGCTGGGGGCAGAGCCAGACCCATGCATTTTCCCCTCCACGCTTTAGCTGAGTGTTCATCTTCCAAACAAGTTGTGTGGAAGCCAAAACCTTTGCTACGTGGGTCACAAGAGGGAATGGCAGGAGTACACACACACCTAGAAACAGTCTGTGTTTTCTTCCTCCCGAGGATGACCCTGGAGAGCAATCACCTTGTCCAGCCATCAATGAATGTACAGGCTAAAACAGTGATAGGCACCTTTTCACTCCTGACCCACTCCTGCAGCATCCCATGTGCTCAATTTAATGCTTGGCACTGAGGAAAGGAAATAAAGGAGAGGGTGGAGATGGAGGGGGAATGGATGTGATGAAGCCTTGTATGATCTTCCCCAGCACTGGACACTTTTAAGAGTCAACTGGACAGGGTGTGCTGGGCCACCTTGCCTAAACAGTGCTGCTACCAAGGAAGTTGGACCAGATGATCCTTGAGGTCCCTTCCAACCTGCTGTTCTATGATCCTATGGTTCTGGCTGTTGCTGGGAGTCACCTCTCCAAATCCCCTCTCACCCAGGCACCACTGGTGTTTCAGAGCAGTCATCTATCCATATTTCTCCAAGTGCTGTCACCAATGACAAGGAAACATGATATAACATCTCCCTGCTATGCCAGTGGTGAGCAGCAGCCACAATGATCCAATCTGGCTATCCATTTAGTTTCAGAACTAAATGGAATGAAGAAACTCAACTTTGTTCAAATGATAAGCCTGCTTTTTAAAACAAGACCCAGGAAGCAACATCTCTGTGTTGAGACAAATGTCAGAAAATTGACATAAATTAAGAACGTCAAGTTTTTACCTTATTGGAAATGGTTGAATTCAGATTAGGAGACTGCAGAATTTAATAACTGAGGAGCAAAATCATTTGCCTAGAGAAGCTGTGGCTGCCCCCTTCCTGGAAGTGTTCAAGGGCAGGTTGGATGGGGCTTGGAGCATCCAGGTCTAGTGGGAGGTGTCCCTGCCCATGCAGGGGGGTGGAACTGGATGATCTTTAAGGTCCCTTCCGACCCAAACTATTCTAGGATTCTCTGATTACCACCAATGAGGGCAAAGGCTGAAGCAGCAGTTTTAATTCACATCTTTTCCTCTTCAGCTAACCTCCATAGCCTTTTTTCTCTGACCACCAGATACGGGATGTGGGACACATCTTCACCCTTGGTGGCCAGGGGTGCCATCCTCTTTGGAAGAAGTTTGTGATGGAAAGGGTGGCAAAGGCACTGCCTAAAAGGAAACGTTTCACTTGGAAAATATTCTCCCTTTTAAAGTCTACAGCAGAACTGCAGAACTTTGTTATTATTCTCTTAGTCAGCATTTTGGTGGCAGTTAGAGAGAAGAAGGGACCTGGGGGGTTACAGCTTTGCCACCGAATGGCAGAGTCACTGAAAGGCACGCTGAGGTCTGACCATTGCAGGCCACGGTGGCACTTCAAACAGTGCACAGAAAAAGAGTCAGGTTTTAATTTCATGAGTGCCTGTGGTGTGGCTGGACTGCTGCTTGCAGCCCCAGGCCCCTGGTGGAGCACCACAGCTCTGGAAAGGGCTTTAGACTGAGTCTTTTTTCCCCAGATGTAAAGATGTGCTTCAGGGAGTGGCAACCTCCTTCCTCAATGTGTCCTCCTTTCCTCTGACCCCACCTCGTCCTGCCATTGTCCTTGCTGTTTTCAGAGCTTTTGGTCCTTGAGCACACAGGCTGTGGGGGGATGGATGGGTTTGGGAGGGGGTTTGGGAGGGGGTTCAGGCTCCTTTTGAACAAGTTTGGTCCAAGTCAGCATTGCAACTTTGGCATTTCTAGTGGCTCATCCCCAGGCACGTGCCTGGTTGACAGGACCAGGAAAACCAAGCACTGCAGAGAGTCCAAATATCTCACTGGGGCATCTTCACAGCTGCCTTCCATTTCCTGGTGGGAAAGAGGCTATCAATGCCCATCCAAGCTCCTGCTTCATGCCTGGATTCTCCAGAGCCTTCAGCAACCCAAGGACCCAAGTTGTGTCACTGACCCAGTGACATGCTGGCTGGGCTGGGGACTTCTTCTGGGACAGAGAGCCATGTCTCTTGTGTTAAGGTGTTTTGGGACAGGCCAGTCCCTTCCAGCAAGGGCAGAAGCAATATACTGGGGTAGGACTTGGGTTTATGGGTGGAGGGACCATGCCTTGGGACAGCCCCTGTTCCCTGCCACAGAAACAGCCCGTTCACACAGTAACACAGAATCAGAGAGCGGTCAGGGTTAGAAGGGACCTCTGGAGACCACCTACAGTAGATCCCACAGGAACATGTCCAGATGGGTTTTGAATGTCTCCAGGGATGGAGACTCCATAACCTCATTGGGAAACATCCAACATGAACATCCTCTCTGAACCAACATCCCTCTTTATGGCTGATGGTATCACAGCCAACTGTGGACATCCCAGGGACCTGTTCAGGAGCTGCAATGCAGAGACAGAAGGGAGAGGGTGGGAATGGCTGCAGTGCTGCTGAACACAACCACTCTGGGCTCCCTTCCAGTCCCACCATGCTCCCTAGCTTAACCCAGGAGAAAAAAATATCTCAGTTGTGCAAACTTCCCTCCTGCACCCAGAGCTTTGGGAGTTCTCCAAGATTTGGGACTAACCAGGGCTCACATTTTAAGAACTCTGCCAAAACCTCAACTCTCTTAAAAAAAAGAATGTACAGGCGTCAGAAAAAGCTGCCCCAGTGTTTGCAGATAAAATCTGCTTCATCACAAATCTCTGCATGGACTTTTCAGGACAGTGGTGATGACAACCCCAGCACAAACGTGTCATTCGAACGACTGAGAGACAAGGCCTCAACCTATTAATCATCAGGCTCATTTTTCTTCTGCATCCAGCTCTACCTGTCAGATGAACCCAAAGAAGGTTCTGATCTGGATCAGCACGTGGTTGGTCCCTGGCTCTTCCAAGGACCAAATGGAGAAAATCAGGTCTCACACGTTTTTCCAAAGCCTGTGGGGGATTTTGGCTGCTTAATGGAAGGATGTTTGAAAACAAGGTGACGGCTGCTTTCTTTCATGCTCTCTGGAAATATAAACTCTGGCTCTGAATTGCCATGAAATTTGGACCACGGTTGTGCCTCAGTTAGCCCAGAAGACAGGTCAGAAACCAGAATTTCTGTGAAGTTTGCTTTGGTTTGTGATGGGAGCAAAAGGCCAATGCTGTTAGGAGAGTGAATAATATTTCTGCAGAAAAACAGGGAAATGTTTCCTTTGGCTGCCACCGACTGAAGACCACGGAAAGGTAAAAGCACTTCACTTTGAACATGACAAAACAAATAATCTGATACAATTAAACAATAATAAGCTTTAAATACCAAAGTACAAAACCCCAGAGGAAGTGTTTAAACCCAGGCTGGAGAGCAGGAGTGATTTATTTCAGCCTTCCTCAGCTGAAAATCTCACTGCGATAAACACGTTTGTGAGATAAATTTCAGCGTTGACAAAACTACACGTTTGGGGTTTGTTTTTTTTTCTGACAGGAACCTTTCTGCTGAAGTTTTCAGGCTGGAGAGACAACATGGGCCAAGGTACCAGAAGGTGGCAAGGAGGGACACCTGGAGAGCCCCGGGGATGTCGCTCAGCAAAGCCCTTTATAGCATTTTTTTCCCTGTTCCTGCTCCAAGGAAAGCATCTGCCTCGATAGCCAGAGGTCAGAGCGAGTGATCATTCCCTTCTCTATTTGTTTCCCTTTCCTGAAGTAGCTAGAGAAGCCATGGGAATAAAAACCATCTCCAACCCCACCCATTGGGGTCCTACCTGGCATTAGGGCAACCCATGTCTCTCCTGCAAACCCATCAGGATTCTCCAAGCTCTCATAACAGGAAGCAATAAACTTTGCAGCCGGCATTCCCAGCCCTGCAGCACAGCCCTGTGAAGCCAGGCCAGGCCTGACCTGCTGCAGCCCTTCCTGAACTTGGACAAAAGGGTGTAAAAAAAAAAAAAGAAAGAAAGAAAAGGAAAATGAAATTTTCAATAAAAATCGGAGGAAATCCATCCTCTGGTGAAAAAGGCCGTGCAAGAGTTGATGGGACATCACCTCCTGCCCCCGTGGCTGCTCCTCCATCTGTGGTTCACCCAGCAGCCATGTGTTCCTGGAGGCAGGAGCAGAGGAACAAGGTCAAGGGGCATGGGAAAGATTAGGGAACACTGGGGAAAAAAGGTCAAGTGGCCACATTTTTGGCTGCTCCAAAAAGGTGTGGGTTTGTTGGTTTTGTTTTTTTTTTTTCTTTTTTTTTTTTCACTTTTTCCCTAACACCTGTGGATGGGCAGAGATGGTACGTTAGGAGGAAGCCTGGAAGGGCCTCAGGAAAAGGGTGCAGGAGTGAGGGGAGAGGCTGGAAGCTCAGCCATGGCTTCTGGGCTCCATTCAAAAGCTGCTGGGTGAGGTCCCTGGCTCACCACAGGAATGGTTTTTCCCTGCTTTCCAGCTGCATGAAAACCATGTGCACAGTGTCCGTGGGGGGAGAGAGAAGGGGATGGGAGCAGCAAGGAACCCTGCATAGGGATGAACATCTCAGACACAGCTTGAGGGTAAAGACAGAGACCAAAGTGAAGGTTGTGTCCTCTGCAGATCATAGAATCACAGACTGATTTGGGTTGGAAGGGACCTTAAAGAACATCTAATTCCAACCCCCCTGCCATAGGCAGGGACACCTCCCACTAGACCAGGTTGCTCCAAGCCCCATCCAACCTGGCCTTGGACACTCCCAGGGACGGGGCAGCCACAGCTTCTCTGGGCAACCTGGGCCAGTGTCTCACCACCCTCACACCAAAGAATTTCCTCCTAATCTCTAACCTAATGTCCCCTCGTTCAGTTTAAAGCCATTCCCCCTTGTCCTCTCACTACAGATACAGACATAGATCCCCACAAGCAAAGCAGGACATGCTCAGGACCTCCTCCAGCTTTCCTCACCAAACCCCTCTTGCAAAGATACAGAATCACAGAATGGTGGGGGTTGGAAGGGACTTCTGAAGATCACAGAATCACAGAATCAACCTGGTTGGAAAAGACCTTAAAGATCATCAAGTCCAACCATAACCTAAATCCACCCACCATATTTAAAATAAATATAGATGTGGTGCTTAGGGACATGAGCACCTCATCTATATTTCTTTCAAACACTTCCAGGGATGGTGACTCCACCACCTCCCTGAGCAGCCTGTTCTAGTGTCCAACCACTCTTTCAGTAAATAAATTCTTTCTAATATCCAGTCTAATCCTCCCCTGGGGCAACTTCTGGCCATTCCCTCTCATCCTGTCGTTGTTCACTGGAGAGAAGAGACCAACTCCCACCTCCCTACAACCTCCTTTCAGGTAGTTGTAGAGAGCAATGAGGTCGCCCTTTTGTCCCTATAAAGGACAGTGTGACCCACCACAAACCATGGCCCCATTTGCCAAAGTGGAGACTCAGCTCTGTAGGTACAAGCTCGATCCTGGACTGACAGCCACCTGCCCAAACCACAAGTGCAATAGGGAAGGAAGCTCTGGATTGGGGATTTAGTGGAGGTTTCTTTCACCCCTGACTGCAGGAGAAGCCCAGCATGAGAACTGGGTCCCTCATCTGCCCTTGGCCATCCATCATGACTCCTGAGTGACTGCCCTGTCCTATGCTGTCCTTGGGGCAGAACTCATGCCTTCCTGCTTTAAACTATCTTGTGGTTAAAGACCACGTGTGGGTGATTTGGAAGAGCTGCTATGCTCATGAGCAGGTTTAAGGTCCTTTTGCTTTAGTGTGGCATCTGCTCAGGGTGCTGAGTCCCACTCTGCACTCTGCTCTACCAAGAACATAACAGTGGTCTCCTAAATCCATCATCCAGCACCTCAGCAAGTGGTCTGGTTGCAGGAGCTGAGGTGAAGATCAGCAGGACTTATAAGATGAGGCAGAGTCTTATCTGAACCAGGGCATGTACATCTAAGACACCAAACCTCTCTGAACATCCAACACTCATAGTTGGAGCATTTATTTCCCAACCCCTTGGCTTTGGAGGAGCCTCTGACTCAGAAGAGCTGTAACAACAAGACCACTCCATGACCCAAGTGTTGTGCAAATAGGGAAAAGGGCTGGGGACAGCTGCAAACCCTCCCCTCCCCCACAGGAACCCAATCCTGCTCCCTCCCCAAATAAACTCCATGCTGCAGATCTGCCACCCCCAGTCACCAAAACGTCCTCCTGAGCTCTGCCCTGGCCACCAGATCCCTCCTTGCAGTAAAACAATCCAACGTCAACTCAATAAGGATTCTGAAGGCAAGAAAGCAAACGCCAAAGTGAAAACACCAGACACGGGGATGCCACTTTCTGGCCCATTTTCCCACTATTAATAAGATCTAAACATAGTTTCGATCCGAGGAACCTGATCTACTGGGAGGTGTCCCTGCCCATGCAGGGGGGAACTAGATGATCTTTAAGGCCCCTTCCAACCCAAACCATTCTGGGAGCCTATGATTAAAAAAGAAGAGAGAGACTCGAATGTGACAAATGAGGAAACAAGCGGGTTGGAGGTGCCTTTGCCAACTGTTCTTAGATAACAGAGAACTCAGAAAATAAAGAAAAAGAGGAAACGTTATTACTACAAGTGCTTTCCTACCCGTCTGGCCAGGTTCCCAGCATGACCAGGGCAGGTTTCTGCTCTGCTCGTCAAAATTTATTGTTCCACCAGTATCACCATGAAATAGCTTCAGTAATTGCTCAGGTAATTGTATGCAGAGATAATGAGAGGATCGTGTTTACATGCAGAGAAGAGGGAGATGAGAGAGAAAAGCCCGAGGACGAGGAGCGCCCGGCGAGCGGTACGGTACCTTCCCCGGGAGCTCTGGGGACTGGAGCATCAGCGAGGGCTGGTCGGTCTGATCCAAAGGCAAGTGTGGGGTGGGAGAGGGACCAGAGCCTTCCTGGATGTGTTTTCATAGGTGGGCCCCCACCCGCTGACGCTGGAGAGGTCAGCAGCTCATGCCTCACATCTGGCCACCACCGGGTCCCCCGTGCCAAGAAGGGAGACCACGTGTCTTTTTGTCTCCAGAGCTCACAGGACTGGAGGGGTGTTGAATCAGTGTCCCTCTTGCCCTTCCAGAGGTAGGTAGTGGGGTGGAGATGGTGGCCTCAGGCTGGCGTCTGGGTGGGAACAGAGCCAGTCCCATCTACCCCTGGGTCATGCTGATGCTCGAAGCAAAGGTTGACTCTGAGATGTGCAATGTTAGAGGTCCAAGCCCTTGGGCATCCAATGGGGTGTTGGCAGCAACTTCTCTGCCCCCTACACCACACTAGGCATGAGCACCCACCTGCCTGTTTGCTGTGCTGGGCACCCAGCTAACCAAATCTTACACCAGCACCACCAAACCCTACCTCAGCACCACCAAATCCTACACCAGCACCACCAAACCCTACCTCAGCACCACCAAATCCTACACCAGCACCACCAAACCCTACGCTGTCACTACCAAGCCCCACACCAGCACCACCATTACAACAGCACCACCAAACTCTAAAGTAGGGTCGCTAAACCTTACACCAAAACTACCAAACCCTACACAAGCACCACCAAACAGCACACCACCTCCCTCAACCCCTACACAACCTCTACTAAACACTACACCACCACCACCACACCCTGGAGCACCACTCCAACCCATGAGGCCCCTAGATTAGGACCACTGGCCTGAGGGGTTGCTACGGTCTCATCATGCCCCATGTACAGGGCTAAGGTAGACACACTCCCCCAACCTTGCTGCCTGCCCTGTCCTACCATAGGATGGACCATGCTTGTCCCTGCTGCCCATCTGCCTTCATCCCACACAGTGCCAGGTAGGGAGGAGCCAGGAGATGGGGGCTGCAGCCAGGTGCTGAGGACCATCATGGGATGGCACCTTCCTTGCTGCAGCATTGCCCTCCTGGACACAGGACCCACGGCACGACCCAGCTGTAGGACAGCATAATCTCTTATGGTCTCAATCCTTAATGAACACAAGGGACTGCCCAGGTCCCGAGGTGGACAACCAGACTGAAGCCAGCAGCAGGTTGTGCTCCAACACCAGTGAGCACACTGCTTTGCAACAGGTTGCTCCGAGGAGTGAGCAGCAATAAAAAGCTGGAGAGGAGAAAGGGTGATGTCGAATCCAGCTGTGAAAACAAAGATTAAAACCTTCTGAGCCGACGGCCGCCCTTGGCCAACGCGTGGGAAAAAACGCGCCAACATCAATTCCTCTTCCCCACGTCCATCCAACAGATATTTTTTCATGAATGAGCATGTTGAGGCGGAAGGGGAAGGGGGGGAGGAAAGCAGGAGGAGGAGGTGGACAGCCCTTCCATGCTTTTTACACAGGGGAACCTCTGCAGTTCATGGAGGGGAAGGGCCGCGGGGCTGAGCCAACGATGGTCCAGAGCTTGGGGCTGATCCATAATCCAAGAGAAGCTGCAGTTAGAGGAGGTTTTTCTCTCCTTGCTTATACAAGAGGCTGGTCCTGAAGGTGGAGATCTTCTCAAGAAAGCACCAGAGCTCCTTCAGGCTCCTCAGTTAATTTGAACATTGATAAGTTTAAAGAGGATGGACGATGCCATGGAAAGAGGGTGCAAAGGAAAAAACAGAACCCTGATCCTCCTTCAGTTGGCCTTAAATAGCCCTCAGAGATGCCAAGTCTGGGTTTCTGTCCTACAGGCAGCTACTGGGACACATCTAGGTTTGCTGCTGGTCAACTGAAGCCCATCCTCTTTGCTGCAGCTCTGATGGTGGTCACTGGCTGGGCACCCAGCCCACCATGTTTTTGTATTCCAGGAAACCCCCTGGAAATTTTCTGGAGCAAATAGCTGCAATCAGGGCCCTGGCCATTACCAGAAGCTGGGGAAAGAAGATGAAGTCATGGGATGCTCTTCTTGAAAATTCACTCTTTCCATCTCTGGTCTTTCCCTCCCTTCCTCTCCAAGTCTTTTAGCTTCCAGACAGAAATAAATGAGAAACTGCAGCACCATCTGTGCTTCTGAGAAAGATTAAGAAGCAACAACTTCTGGGACAAGAACCAAACCCCCAAACTACGTTCTGCAGGATTGCTGTGAGACGGGTCGGTTTGCACACAGATGGACAAGGTAGAGCCCTGTGGGCCATGTGTGCTGCTCTGAGGAGCTGGAGCCACAGGAGCAGAGTCCCACAGGCTGGTGGCACCTGACTGAGCCGTGGTGAATACAGAGGCTGTGAGCTTCCTGGCATCATTTGAAAGCAAATCTTCATCCATCATGCTTTTTGGATCCCTACTGACCTCAAAGCTTGGAAGCCTTGCCCTCAACCCTCTGGAGCCCACATCAGTGCTGCTTGGCCAACTCTCTGCTGTCTCTAGGGTGAAACCAGGCAGAAATTAGCAGGGCACTCATGTTTCCACCTCTCCCAAAGGCAACAGCACAAGTCCTGCAAACCACGAGCCCTGATCACGAGCACCAGACACAGCCCTGTGATGGAGGGTGGCAGAGACATGATGAAGGAAGGGACTTGCCTGCTGGAAGATAATATCCAAACCAAACCCAGAAGGTCCCACAGAGGGTCTCTCCCAAGGCACTGCCACCCTGTCCCATGTGAGACTTGACCCTAACCAGCTACATCATTGCCTCCTGCTTTAATCATCATATCACAGAATGGTCTGGGTTGGAAGGGACCTTAAAGATCATCTAGTTCTAACACCCCTGCCATGGGCAGGGACACCTCCCACTAGACCAGGTTGCTCCAAGCCCCATCCAACCTGGCCTTGAACACTTTCAGGGAGAGGGCAGCCACAGCTTCCCTGGGCAACCTCTTCCAGATGTGTCTCTCCTGCCTACACCCTTAGGAATCATAGAATCATAGAACTGTTAAGGTTGGAAGGGACCTTAAAGATCATCTAGTTCCAACCCCCCTGCCATGAGCAGGGACCTCTACCACTAGACCAGGTTGCACACGCCTTGTCCAACCTGACCTTAAAAAACCTCCAGGGATGGGGCATCAACAACCTCCCTGGGCAACCCATTCCAGTTCCTCACCACCCTTATAGTGAAGAATTTCTTCCTGATGTTTAACCTAAATCTTCCCTCTCTCAGTTTAAAACCATTACCCCTTGTCCTGTCACTATCTTCTCTGAGGAAAAGCCCCTCCCCAGCTTTCCTGTAGGCCCCCTTCAAGTACTGGAATGCTGCTATAAGCTCTCCCTGGAGCCTTCTCTTCTCAAAATGTCATTGCATCTACCACAATCCCAGGCTTCCCTTTGGTTCCATCCTGACTGCTTTTATCTACACTGCTGGCTCCAAGAATGAGCAGACCTTCTCCTGGCACACTTAACCTCACATCTCACCACCTTCAGGACTGCAGATCCACACCCCAGACAGCCCTTGCTCTGCTGCTCTCCACTCAAAGGTCCTCACTCCATCCCCATTTCAAAAATTCAGCTGACCCAGTGGGTTTTTCTCCTCTGGCTGGAGCTCTCGATTTAACTGCCCAGTTGTAACAGCCACGAATTTCCAAAAAACCCGGCGGAAAATGAAAGGAGCAAAACCAGCCCTGCCTTGGAGAGCGGCGCTTTCGTTTCCTGCCAATCATCCTCTTCCAGGCACTGAGAGCAAAAACCTTTGGGCCTTTCCAAGCACTAAATCACCCCGTTGGACTCCTAACAGGGGCAGTTGAACTACACCTAGTTCCAGCTATTGAAATGATGGCAACAGCCTCCATCCCACAGGAACTGACCCCCTTCACTGTCGCCGGCGCTGGTGGGAGTGCTGATGACATATGAACGTTAATGACTGTTAATTTCCAGTGGTGTTTGCTGGAGTTGGAGCCAATGCAGAGTCAGGGGTGGAGGGATGTAAGCTCCAGGGAGTGGAGGTGGGATGTGGGGATGCTCAAGCCAATGGAGAAGACAAGGGCTACATGGAGGGGGAATTGTGGCTTTGCTTAAGAGTTAGCCCCACCAGACTAAGCAAGGTGTAGGCTGGTGAGTCAGGGTGCTCTGCATGGCAGGTTGTCTGTCCCAGTCACAGGAACATAGAGCATCTCCAGTTGGAGGGGACCTATAAGGATCATTGAGTCCAACTCACTTTAGTGAGCACACTGACGTCCTGCATCCAAAAAATATGGCATGGTCAGTTCATAGGAGCAGGAAATGGGGTCATCACAGAGCAGTGCACGTGTCCTCCTCTTGCAGCTCTCAGCAAAGTCTGCCCAGCAGACAAGTCCACACACAGACTCAGCACATCACCTGCCCCATCCAGGCCAAGCCCCAGTGAGAAGTCATAGAATCACAGAATGATTTGGGTTGGAAGGGACCTTAAAGCTCATCCAGTTCCAACTGCCCTGCCGTGGGCAGGGACACCTTCCATCGGACCAGGTTCTTCCAAGCCCCATCCAACCTGGCCTTGAACACTTCCAGGGATGGGGTAGCCACAGCTTCTCTGGGCAAGCTGGGCCAGTGTCTCAACCACCTACACAGGAAAGAATTTCTTCCAAATGTCTAACCTCAATCTCCCCTCTTCCACTTTAAAACTGTCCACCCCTTGTCCCATAACTCCACACCCTTGTCAAAAGTTCCTCTCCAGCTTTCCTGGAGCCCCTTCAGGCACTGGAAGATGCTCTAAGCTCTCCCTGGAACCTTCTCTTCTCCAGGCTGAACAGCCCCAACTCTCCCAGCCTGTCTCCAGAGCAGAGCTGCTCCAGCCCCTGCATCATCTTCATGGCCTCCTCTGGACTCACTCCAACACCTCCATGTCTTTCCTGTGTTGGGGGCTCCAGAACTGGACACAGTACTCCAGGTGGGATCTCATAAGATCAAAGCAGAGGGGGGAGAATCACCCAAGTCATTGCTCTCCTGCCAGCTCTGACCATCCCCTGCTTATACAATTCCAAGTGCTTTTACCTGTGATTTAGGGAATGACCAGTTGAATCCCTTCTCATCTCCATGCAACAGCCCCATTACTTCCGTGGAAGAGAAGGGGAATGGGGGACACATCCAGCCTGGATGGAAGGGGATGGGTGAAACGTGCATCCCTGGGCAGGTCTGTTTTTGAAAAGCAATCAGTGCCAGAGGAAGATGGACAAATCCTGCATTCCTCAGTGAAGGAATCTGGATGATGTCACCTCCTGCCTGGTGGCTGGAGCATTCCTGCCCTGCACAGCTCCCTCCAGGCAGCCCCTGCCTTTGCTACAAATATTTATTTTGGCTGGTTTTTTGGAAGCTTCCCATGACAAGGAATAACAGCAGGATGGACTCTCCTACTGTAAGGCCTGTCTCTGTACCAGCACATCAGCACGGGGCCACGGGTTAATAGAGGGTCACACACACCAGCCAGAATTTTACTACCAGTAGCAGGAGGGGGATTTTTCTTGTTGTGTTTTTTTTTAAAATCTGTGGTGAGGTGCAGACTCCGAGATGTCAGAAATCTCTTTAAATAGAAGTATGTCTGCTCCAGTAAACCAGTTTCAACCAACTTTGCTCAATTTTCCAGTACCTGTATGTAGATACAACTATAATGCTGTGGCTTTCTCTCTGTCCCTTTCCAGTAGGATGCACCAAGGAGAATATACTTAGTAGGATACATCTAGTAGGTTGCCTAAAGCAACTCAGGATCTTTCCTAACCAACTGGCCTGGAATAAATTGCCTTTTTGCCTGGAAGAGGAGTCCCAGTAGATTTTTCTAGGAAAAAGGTTGCAGGGGTATGGGTGGGTGATGTGGAGCCAGGACCATGTACAGCGTGGTGGCTTCTCCTCAAAAGGAAAAGATCTCTTGTTAACTACTCCAAGACTGTTTGTAAGGCACGTGAGTGGGATTTAGTTGCCTAAACATGGGTGCTCAACTCCCCTTGGAGCTGAGTTCAATGTCCATCTGGCCTCCAAGGGCTGGTCTGGGATACAACTCAGTTTCCAGCTCTTCTCTCTGCTCCTCTAAATTTCACAACATGCTCTCAGGAGCCAGGAGACCAGGAGCACACCCTGTCCAAGATGTGGTATCTTCCTGCAACTCTTCCCTGCTAGTTTACATTTTTGACCAATTTCACATTTGATACCCATCTCCATAGCACCCCTGATGCTATGGGTGCTAGGAAAGGTGGACACAACTGGAGGGGTCAGGAGCTGAAGGTAAAGTAGGTGTCCTATGGCAGATAGATAAATTGCTTCTTAATGCTTCAAGATGACCCATTGCTGGTGCCTGAAAAAGTTTCGTTCTCTCAGACCTCAGCTACAGGTCTAACAGAAGGACAGTTCTGCCCTTCAGTGGAAAATGTTAGAAGAGCAGGAGGGTGTTTGGAGGGAGACACTTGTGAGGTTAGATTGCCCTGAATCCCACAGATCACTGAATCACAGAATTGTTCTGGTTAAAAAAGACCTTTAAGATCATCAGGTCCAACCATTAACCTAACTCTACCACATCCACCACTGACTCATGTCCCTCAGCACCACATCTCCACGCCTTGCAAACCCCTCCAGGGATGGGGACTCCAGCCCTGCCCTGGGCAGCCTGGGCCAGGGCCTGACAACCCTTGCCAGCAAGAAATGGGTCCCAAGATCCAACCTCAACCTCTCCTGGCACAACTTGAGGCCGGTTCCTCTTGTCCCATCACTTGTTCCTGGGGAGCAGAGCCCGACCCCCCTGGCTCCAACCTCCTCTCAGGCAGTTGCAGAGCCAGCAGGTCTCCCCTCAGCCTCCTTTGCTCCAGGCTGGACACCCCCAGCTCCCTCAGCTGCTCCTGCTCACACTTGTGCTCCAGCCCCTTCCCCAGCTCCATTGCCCTTCTCTGGACACAGTCCACCACCTAATGGGATGAGATCTCACTCAAGTCCCTGATTTTACTAAAACATGAGTTGTGCCCCTGAGATCCTAGCAAAGGCACAACAGGAGGAGTGATGGGAATGGAAGCAAGCTGCATTTTTAACACCAGCACAAGATATGTGAGTGCTTGGATGAGCTGGTTTGGCTTATTAAAAAATCACATTTAAGCAATCACTCCTGGAGGTTTCCCAAGCTGATGCCTCTTGCATCTGCTGATCATCTTGTTCTGCCAGGAGCCCTCAGGCATTCTGCACGGCTGCTGGGCAGCCCCAGCCCTAAATCAACCTTCCTTCAATTAGTGCAGGACTTTCATCAGTCCTCTGTTGTTTTTAAGCTCCGGTGATAAGAGGTTTCAGGGAATGTTTCAAACCTTACATAAACTACAGCCTGCCAACATAAACACCGTAAAAACACTCCCTGTAAATTTTCTGGAATGGCTAAAAAAGGGCCTTGGGCTGCCAGGAGGCTCTGCAGCCACGAGAGCTGGGAGGGCAGAGACACACATGGTGCAAAAGCTTGCAAGAAAGCAGCTGCTGGGAGCAGAGCTTCCTCCTCGTCCTCCCACCTGGGGATCTCTGGTCCTCATGGAGGACTAAATAAATGGGATCCACTCCATGTCCTGGCCAGCAGGTGAAACCTCACATGTGTTTGCTGGTAGACACGGTATTTCTTGCAGAAAGGCTCCTGCTGCTCTTCTGGCCTGGCTGCATCCCTCTCCTCCTGTTTTCCAGGGCACCCCTCTCTGCTATGACACCTAGAAGGAAGGTTATCCTGCAAACCAACTTCAGAAGTGCCCCATGGACCCCCACAGTTCATGCTGGCCTTGAGGACTGAAAGGAGGAGATAAAAACCTCCTGCATTTGCCACTGGAGCTTTCTCTGGTCTCCAGTCCCAGACAAACACTGCAGCCACCTGAGATGGGGGGGGGGTCTGGAGCAGCCCCTGTGCAGGGACCAGCACCACCTTTGCCATGGATCCCACCTGCCAAAAGACCAAAAGTGCCAAAGTGCTGCAGCATGGCCAGCATCAGCCCCAGCCCAGAGCCAAAGGAGAACCCATAACCATCCTCCCCCTCCCCCCGAATCACAGCAGCATGGAGTCCACCTCACAAGCCCCAGGATCACAGAATCATGGAATGGTTTGGGTTGGAAAGGACCTTAAAGCTCATCCAGTTCCAACTGCCCTGCCATGGGCAGGGACACATCCCATTCGACCAAGTTGCTCCAAGCCCCATCCAACCTGGCCTGGAACACTTCCAACGAGTGGACATCCCCAGCTTCTCTGGGCAAAGGATGTCCTGGGAAGCTTTGCTCTATTGGAGCTCCTCACCTCTTTGCTCACACGGTGATGCTGGGCAGGTCTCCATGCCCTGGCTGGAGCAGTGGGATGTCTCATGCTCCACCAAACTGTCATTCCCCACCGAACACCATGTCCATCCCATGCAAAACTCAGGATCCATCCAAGTGGGAGCTGAAGCTACAGCTGACCCCTTCAGCAAAGACCTTCTCTCCTGTCTCCCTCCAGTCCTGCCACTTAAAAAACGCCTTCTCCAGGGAGTTTTGCAGCCTGAGAGTAACCACATCCCACGAAGGCAAGCCAGGCACACAACAAAGCCCCATTGAAGGCAGCCCTCTTCCAGGTGCCCTTGGAGAAGTAGCTACATGAGCTCCAAGCAGCTCCTCTCGACTGCCCTATCGCTGCTCCGGCAGCTGGAGCACCACGTGAGCCAGCAGCCCCTCCCCGGGCAAAACTAATGGGTTGTGGCATCTCAGATGACCCTAAACACCTACAGTGTGGGCAACCAAAACTAGCCTGGGGTGTCCCATCTGCAGCCCCTGGAGTCTGCGTGCTGGGGTCAGCACAGGAGACTGGCCCCAGTGGTCTCCCCTTTCCTGAGGGACCCAACCGCAACCTTGGGAGAAACCACCTTATCAAATGAGGTTCTTCTACAGCAGGGATTGCCCTGCAATGCCTGTGGCATCATCTTTTCTTTCTTTCTTCTCCTCCAGCATGGCTTCCTTGTTATTAGCTTGATCTGTTTTGACTTGATGCTCTCCAGAGCTGGGGCTGCCTCATGTCTTCCCCGGAGCCACGAGGTGCTCCTGTCCCACCGATCACAAGAGGAGAGCAAAGGGCTGCTCTCGTGCTGCAGAAGGCCCTGGGGGACCTGGCAGAGCTTGCAGAGGCCACCGAGTCACTGAGAGGGAGGGAGACAACGTCTGCTCTTGCATCATGTCACTAGATAGTGGCTGCTCCCCAGGGCTGGGAGCAGAGAGACCGGCGGGGGGAGGCAGGGGGGAGCTGCCTACCCTGGAAAGGAAACGAGGACATTCATCTCCTGGTGAACCCGGTTAACTATTTCTGTCTGAGAGCCCAGAGTAAAGGGCTGGGCAGAGCCAACCATTGTCCCTGGCAGGAAAGAGAAGAAAAAAAAAAAAGAGAAGGATGATAAAAACGTGCCTGGAGCAATTTGGCTCAGGCTCGTGTTTGAACTGGCATCAGGTTTCCGAAGCAGAAGCTCCCGGATGCAGGGCAGGGTGTTCTCCAGGGCTGGAACCAGTAGGAAACATCATTTGGGGTGGGGGGGTCGGAGTGGATTAACTCTGCATTAACCCACAGAAGGGACTGAAGCACCCAAAGATTCTTGGGACCAGAGAGGAGCTGGCAGCCACGCTTCAGCTCGGGGGCTCGGGGGCCGAGCCGAGTTTCTGGGCTGTTTTCCAATGATTTCATCCGTTTACATCCCACCAGCAGCTGGCTGGTGGGCTCACACGTGCCATCTGCAGCTCGCTGCCTTGCTGGCCTCCACCTCGTGTTTGAGAGGCACTTTGCACAAAGCAGACACTTGTCAAGCTCTTGGCCAAGTGTGTGTTTAAGAGGGGATGGAAAGCTGTGGTCAGAAATAACCAAGCAAAGCAGAAACGCAGCCTCGGGAGACTCCGAGATCCCTCAGTCCTGGCTGTGTTGAAATGGGTCTTATCTCAGTTGAAATGGGGATGCTGCATGTAGATTTCACCCAGAAAGTAGGATCTCATGACCCCAACACCAGCCTGGCCCTTGTGGAGCAGCTGGTGCTGCCCTGTCACCTCTCTGTGCTGCTGGGTCTCCTCCAGCATCCCCCACGCTGCACCCTTCCATGGTGGGATCCCCCAGGGATGATGGGTGGGGACAAGGCTGTTGAGTGTCATTAGTGGTCAGGGTGATGGGACAGAGTTTGGGGCCAGTCCTGGCTGGGGGATGCAGTGGATACGTGGGGTGGGGCAGTGTTGCTGTGTTGGGGAACCTCAGCAGGTTGGAGAAACAGGCTGGTGGGACCCAGATGAAGTTCAACAGAGGCAAAGGCAGAATGGTGTGGGGCCAGGACACAGGGCAGTAGGGATTGACTGGCTGGGGAGCAGCACCACAAAGACCAGGGGTCCTGGTGGTTAAGTTGGACATAACTCATCAGTGTGGCCTTGCAGCAGAGAAGGCCACCCCTATGCTGGGGTCTCTTGGCAAGAGTGTAGCCTGCAGGGTGAGTGCTCTTGGGATCCTCTCTGTTTGGCCCTTGTAAGGCCACAACTGAGTCCTGTGTCTCGTTTGGGGCTCCCCAGTACAAGAAGGGAACTGGTGTGGGTCCTACAGAGGCTTCCAAGATGGCTGTGGGCTGGAGAATGGGAGGTCCAAGAGAGGGGCTGAGAGGGCTGGGTCTGATCAGCCTGGAGAAGAGAAAGGGAAGATCTTATGGGTGTGTGCAGCTGCCTCTGTGGGACCACCCCAGAGAAGGTGGTCCAGATGCTTCTCAAAAGTGCATAATGAAAGGCCAAGTTGCAGCCAGAAAAACTTCAACTGGATATGAAATAAAGAAGTCTCCATGATAAACATTGGCACAGGGAGCTGGTGAGATCTCCACCCTTGGAGATAACTTGACTGGACAGGGCCCTGGGCAGCTTCATCCAAAAATCAAAGTTGGCTCTGCTCCATGACCTCCTGAGGTACCTTCAGCCTCTGTTATCCTGCAATTGCACCACTCACCATTGAGATTCCCATCAGTCCCCCCTTGCTCAACATCCACCACACCTGCACACCCACCAGTGGTTGGGAGAAGTTGACAACCTCCCTAGGAGGCTGCTCTGCCCCCAGGGTTTGTGAGAAGACAGACCACAGAAGAGGGTGAGAGGTTCTCAGAGCTGCTCTTCCGAGACCCTGTGGGACGTGAATGGACCCTGCATAGAGCCACCTCATGTCCTAGGGACAGCCCAGGGCACCTAGCAGGCAGCCCCATGGTCCCCACCTTCTGGGGAGGCAGCCAGAGAGCCAATGAGATGTCCCACTGCACTGAGGACGTGCAGCAACCCCAAATAAACTCCTCTATTTTCTCTTTTCCTGGCAGCAAGGAGCAGAAAGCACGGCAGCTTACGTGGCTGGCCACCAACATCTCCAGGAAACAGACTGGGTCAGAGGGAGCTGCACAGCTTTAAAAATGACCCTTGGGCTGGTTGGATGAACTTGGGGTGGAAGAGCTCCAAGCAAGCTGTAAAGTAGGAGAGGGGAGAGTCCTCCACAGTGTGGGACCTGCAGAAATACAGTGCTGTGGTCCACCTCTGCAGTGCATTGCAGTGGAAGGAGGGGTTTCCTTATTACACACAGAAAAAAAAAAAATCTTCTGGTATTTTGGTCTTGGACAACACCCAAGGATTGTCTCAGAAATAGCTCTCATAGCTTGCAGGAATACACGGTGCAGATTCCCCACCAGTGACATGTCCCCTTCCCCCGCTCCCACCCACCCCTGACTCACTTGAGCCACGGGTTACGTTTGATTTCCTTCCTCTGACTTTCTAAGGAGGCTTGGGACAGATTTTGAAGGTAATTTGGGTGAAAGGAGAAGGTACCTGTGGCCTCCTAAGACTCAAGGGAATCTTTGTTTCCCCTTGGTTGGGGTATGGGGGTGCTCTCCAGGAGAGGACATGGCTCTCTCCCATAATAAATTAATCTCTTGCAATAAATTAATTATGCCCAGCTCCTGTGCTTGGTATAGATGGAAAGAGCATTTTTGGGAGAAGATGGAGCCCTCAGGGTGTACAAGACAAATGCTGCCCTACCACACATGGGGCAGAGCATGGACCAGGAGGTCCTTCTAGTCCTGCTTTCAGGGGATCCCTTTGGACAAATGTTGGTTGCAGCCAAGTTTGCTATGACTGTAGCAGGGATCTGGAGGTAGGAGGGACATTGCCAAGGGTCACCCAGGGAAGATCTTCGGGTTTTAATGGGGATGGATTTGATAAAGGCTATGGAAATGCAACAGCTTCTCTAAACAACATTCATCCAAGAGCTTGAAGGTGTTGATGGGGGATACAAGCTAGAGAAGGAGATCCCACCCCAGAGGAGCATCCTGTGTGTTTGGTAACCAACAGGAGAGTTTTCTCTCAAAGGAAGGTCCATTGGCCAAGAAGATGAGAACACCAAGGAGCCCGTTCAGCTCTCACTGGTGGTGACACTGCTGAGCCACAGCCCTCCCCGTGCCTCAGTTTCCCCAGCTGCACAGGAGAGAAGACACCCTTTGTGAGGTGCTCTAAGCTGTGAGGATGAAGAGTATGCTCATCACATCCATGGATATTATTTAAAAAAATGATACAAAAAGTACCTTAGAGCATAAACTTATCAATAGACCTTTATCAAGGAGTTAGAGACACCAGCTGCAAAACAGCATCTTCTGCTGGGCTGAGCTCCTACGGGTGCTGGTCTCTGCCTGGTCTTTAAAGACCAGCTCATGATGCCTGAGCATGTGCCACCTGAACTGGTGCTCTGAAAGCAAACAGGCTGCTGCAGACCCCAACATTCACTGTGTGAGCAGAAGTCTCAGGAATGTAACCCAAAGGACCAAGCCAACTAGCAGAAAAACCAAACCCTGAAGCATCCTCCTCTCCCCACTTCTGGTGGCCTGAGATGGGGAGGAGATCAGGGATGGGGACTGGGCAGAAAGTCCCAGAGCACAGAGGGATTTCCATCACGGAAAAGCTAAAACACCAACGGTTTAATCCCAAACTCCCTGCAGATGGGTTTGCACTGCCCAGCATGACGGGGGATGATTTATGCCAACATAAAGTGTGCACAAACTGACACCAAACAGGGATGTTGTGTCTCCTGCCACGGGCAGGAAAGGCACGTTAGATCCCAGCAAACACATTCCCCACCCAAGGGATGGGAAAAGGGCAGAAAATTAAGCAGGGGAGAGAGGGGTGGGAGCAGAGCTGGATCTAAGCAGAGAGTCTGTGAAGCGCCGGGACTCAGCCAAGCCAAAACCATCCAACAAAACAGCAACATTAAGCAGAGGGGAGGGAAAAAAAAAAACCAAACCAGTAACATACGGAGAAGCACTGGGCTCAGTCCTTTGCAGAAACGTCCCATCCTTCCCTGCTGTGGTGCGTGGAGCTGCAGGCAGCCCCTGTCCCTGCCTGCTGCAGGCAGAGCTCTCTGGCTGCTGCTTTTCCTCCCCTCCCACCCCTTCAAATCCAAACGTCTTCCCGCTGCAGCAGCCAGGAGATGCTGACGTGGAGACCTCCACAGGAGGAGCTTCCCGAGACAGAAGAGCTCCTCCAAGTCCAACATCACAAACTCATCATTGCCCGGGATGCCAAGGGTTTCCCTTCCCCTCCTTTGATTTTTTTCGTTTCCTTATAAGCACCCAAAAAAAAGTCCAGAAAAAAAAAAATAATGAGAATGCGGCGATGCCTTCAGGAGCCAAGAGCAACACTGGGGGAGAAATAAAATGATTCAAATTGTCTCAGGGTTTATGGCTAATAATAGCAAAGAGAGAGCTCCTTGGAGCAGGAGCTAAAGGCTCCTGGGATTTCTTTTCCTTCCTATTCAAATAGGAGTGAAGCAGAAAGGAAAGACAGCTGCAAACTCGACCTGTCCTTACAGCTACAGTGATACTGCTGCAGTATCAAAATCCTTTCTCCCCTAATTTTCATGTCTAAATGAACATCCCAAAGCAGCACTTGTCACTCAGATTTTATATTTTTAGTGTTTTCTGATGGCTGGGGGCTCCCTGGCAGTCCCAGCCCAGCCCCTCTTCCTCCCTCTGCTCCCCTTCCCAGCCCCTCTTCCTCCCTCTGCTCCCCTTCCCAGCCCCTCTTCCTCCCTCTGCTCCCCTTCCCAGCCCCTCTTCCTCCCTCTGCTCCCCTTCCCAGCCCCTCTTCCTCCCTCTGCTCCCCTTCCCAGCCCCTCTTCCTCCCTCTGCTCCCCTTCCCAGCCCCTCTTCCTCCCTCTGCTCCCCTTCCCAGCCCCTCTTCCTCCCTCTACTCCCCTTCCCAGCCCCTCTTCCTCCCTCTGCTCCCCTTCCCAGCCCCTCTTCCTCCCTCTGCTCCCCTTCCCAGCCCCTCTTCCTCCCTCTGCTCCCCTTCCCAGCCCCTCTTCCTCCCTCTGCTCCCCTTCCCAGCCCCTCTTCCTCCCTCTGCTCCCCTTCCCAGCCCCATTTTGCAGAGGGAAGGCTGGAAGCATTCCATAACAGCTGGAAGGGAAAACAGCTGGAAAGGGACAGAGGGAACATTTTCCTCCTCTCCCAGCCCCCCCCGCTCACAACCAGAGGGTTTTTCCCCCCCGTGGAGGTCTCCAATTGCAGAGGGAGGTGATGTTACCCCACACTCAAACACGATGAGCAGGGATTAAATAATTGCCACCATCCGGAGGCCGCGACTTTAGGCGCGTTGTTCTCTGCTCCTTCGCGTTGCCAACTCGCATGATTTTATGGCTGATCTCCCAATAATTGATGTTTTCCTTAAAGGCCCCGTGCTGCGAGGCAAGACTTGGCTTCCAGAGGTCCAAATCAGCAAGGTTTTGCTCGCTGCAATTAAAGAACCCCCCAAAACTTGGCAAATCCAGTGCGACGGTGGCTCTAAACCTTTAAAATCTGGTGGTTCCTCAGTCTCCTGATCCTCAGGGACCCAGTGCACGTCCCTCAGCATTTCTTAAGTAGCACCCACCATGTGAAACCACTCAAAATAAACTTGTTTTTCCCAGTTTAAAGGAGAAGGGATGTCCTTGCTCCACAGCACAGCTGGGATGGCTCAGCCAATTCTTCATCCTCGTATTTAATTTTTCAAGTGCGTTTTCTTCTCTCCAGCTGCTTTCTGGAAGGAACTAGCTAGGAACCAGCCTGGCTGACTCTGCAGGGGGGATGTGTTCCCAGAAGGGGTTTTTTAAGAGGAAATGAGCTCGTAGGATGCTCTGGGGATGGAGGAGGAGGGAGAAGGGAGGCATTGCTGCAGCACTTGTTCCTGCAGCTGCCGCTGCCCTTGACATGGTCACAAGCTGAAACTTCAGCCCAGATTAAAGTTTTCCAAGCAGAGTTTTGGGTGAGAGAAACACTCTCTCCAGCAACTGTTTAGGAAAATCCTTTTGTAGGTGCCCAGCTTGAAAACAACCTTAAATATGCTTCTAAAAAAAATATAAATCTCAGCCTTGCTCTGTTTTGGAGCAAAGTCTCATTCAGCCTCATTTAAAACCGTTTCAAGCAAAACCCTGGATCCAAATTTTAAGGGATTGCCCAGAGCCTGAGTGGAGTTGCATTTCTGTAGCTTAAGCATGTATTTCATACCTTAAAACATTTTATAGATATAAAGAAGAAAATGCTTAAGGCTCTCTATGTTGACTTTATGTATTATATCTTGTAGCTGTGATGTTCAAAAATATAATATATACACAATATCATAGACACAAAATTCAGTACAAGGATCAATGAGAGAGTGATGTGGCCCCCAGGATGAGGAACAGAGCACCCTTTCTTCCCCAAACATTCACAGAATCATAGAATCCCAGAATGGTTTGGGTTGGAAGGGACCTTAAAGAACATCTAGTTCCAACCCCTCTGCCATGGGACACCTCCCGCTAGACCAGGTTGCTCCAAGCCCCATCCAACCTGGCCTTGGACACTTCAAGGTATGGGGCAGCCACAGCTTCTCTGGACAACCTGTGCCAGTGTCTCACCACCCCCACAATGAAGAATTTCCTCCCATTTTCCTCACAAACCCACATTTTCTCCCCATCAGTGACACCCCCAGAGTCACATCTCAATAAGGAAGGGATCAAACAAGTCGTACCTTTCTCAGCCAGGAAAAAAAAAAAGGTGCTTCTGAGCTGAGGGTCTTCACCACATAACTGGAGGCCTTCAGGGGGGAAGAAGCCCTGCAGCAGGACCCACCACAGCCCTGCAACAAAGCCAAGGAGGAGGCAATTATTCCCCGGGCATCTCTCTGCCAGGCACAATACGGCAGCGTTTCAGCACCCCACTGAATGCTGCCATTGTCCCCTCCTGTGTGTGGTGGCACAGGGGGAAGGTTCTGCTCCTCTGCAAGCTCCCAAAGGCTTCATCCGACCACTGGAGAGGACCCAGGAAGCTTTGTTTTCCTCCTAGGGCAGGATAAAAGACCTGGGGCAGGAGAGAGGTCAGTTTTGCCTTGTCGACACTTACGCTATTGGCTGGTGTGAGGTTCCTACGAGACAGGAAGGAAATAAGATCTTGGGTAAAATACTTCAGGGGCTCAAAGGTGATGGAAAATTGGATTGAGATTGGGTGTTAGCAGCTCACTGATAAAATGGAGGGGTGCTCTGGGTGGTGCATGAGGAGAGGCTGAGCTGGGTCTGGTCAGGCTGAACAAGAGCAGAGGAGACCTTAAGGATAAATGCAACCATTCAATGGGAAAGTGGAGAGAAGAGGAAGCCAAACTCTCCTCAGAGGATCCCAGGGACCAAAGAGGTAGCACACGTGCTGCAGCCAAGATGATAAGGCATGAAGCAAGATCCTGCCTGTCTTTAGAAACTCCAAGAGCTAAGAAGATCAGTGAAATTTCTTCCCTATGATCACAGTGGATAAGACAAGGGGGATCGGACTGGATTTCAGAAATAAAACCAGCAAAGAGCCCAGAGGTGCTACCACAGTTGTGCCACCTGCCTTAGTGTTGCTCCCACCTGCCAGCCCTGGTGTCCATGGGTTAGGAGCATGTCCTAAAGCTGATGGGGTCAACCTACAGTGTGATGGTGCCAAGAAGCAGCAGCACCCATGCTTTGGAGGACAGATAGGGCAAAAAAAACATGATACCAGGGAGGGAGATTACCCCACCAGCATGGGCAGTGACACCAGTGTCTCCTCTTCACCTGGATCTGGGAGTTTTTTTTCTCTCTCTGGTCCACACCGCCGTGTCCAGAGGTCCACCACCATGTCCAAAAGCAAGGGATGAAGGGATACAGCTTGAGTATCCTGCACTTCAAACCAGGAAAAATTGTAAGCCTCCCCTTTTTTCCTCAACCTATACCCAGTATAACCAGGTCAGCACATTGCTGGTTGTAACAGGAGGGCTGGGATCATTGCACCTGGCTTTTTGGAGAGTTCTCCCAGCAGGTCTCAGTCCCCATCACCTCTGTGCTGGCTTTGATTAGGGAGCCAAGGACATCCCTGTGGCTGGACTCCCACCATACAGCCGTTTTGCTTTCCATCAGCAGGACTTGCTTGATAGCAAACAGGAGCAGAAATCCTGGTGCTTCAAGGGAGTATCTGCAACGTCATGCTGGACTGAGGACTTGGCCACCACAGGGCTGATGGAGGAGAGATGGTCACCCTGTCCTTCCCAGGTCCCAGAGGTCTCTTCCCAATGTGGGTGCACTAAAATAATCCACTCTATGGGTCAATGAAATAAAATAGATCAATTATTTGAGCTGGACCTGGGCACTGACATTTTGCCTTTTCTGCCTCCTTTTTAATCACCTGCTTGCATCTCTGGCAGCCGGGATGGGGAAAGCAAAAGCTGGGGAAACATCCTGTTCCTCCCTCCTTCTGTGCCTGGAAAGAGAGAAGCCAGGTGTCAGGAGGGAGATGCACCCCCAGTGTCACAAGCGTCCGGTTGTACCAGCTGCCGCCACACGCAATCTGAATTGCAGATGGCTTCTGCCTATTGAGGGGGCTGGAGCGACTGGCAAGCGGGATCACAGCTCCTATTGTGGGAAAAAGCTGAGCCTGTGCTGGATTCCCCGTGTTTTGCCCGTTTTTGGAGCCCGGGAGCAGGGCTGAGCTCTAGAAATGCAGAGGGTGGTGTCGATGCTGGTGGTGCTGCGTGCCACCCCAGCGGGGCAGGGCAGGTTTATGGATCGGCATCCCGCGCTCTCCAGGGATGACACAGTTGCAGATCCAGTCGATGAGGTTGACCCCAATACAGTGCCCAGCAAGGCAGGCACATCCCAGCTCCTGGTCTGGCTGCCAGGGTGGCTCTTATCCTCACAGAGCTGATGGAGTTGGAGACAACGAGACTCCTACAAACACCTTGGAGCATCACAAGACAAGAGGGCACGGCCTGAAGCTGCACCAGGGGAGGGTTAGGTTGGATATTAGGAAGCACTTCCTCATGGAGAGGGTGATTAGACATTGGAATGGACTTCCCAGGGAAGTGGTGGAGGCACCATCCCTGGAGGTGTTCAAGGAAGGGCTGGATGTGGCACTTAGTGCCATGGTCTAGATGGTGTGGTGGTGTTGGTCATAGGCTGGACTTGATGATCTTAAATGTCTTTTCCAGCCTCGGTGATTCTGTGTGATTCTGTGATTCTGTATCAAGGGGATGTTCCCCCCACACCCTGTGTTAGAAAGAAAACTTGATCTTCACCCACAGCTTGCTTCCCAGTCAGGGAAAGAGAGCCCAGGAGGAGCAACACCTTGGTCAAGGGGTGCTGGTGTGGGTCAGGCCAGGTCCCCCTGGGGTCAGTTATCCCCAGCGAGGGTTTTGAGCTGTTGTGTTTTTTGGGACCTACCTGCTGTCAGTGTTGGTGGGTGCCTCAGCGTGTGGCAGCAGCAGCTGGCATGTGGTGGTCACCTCAACATCCTGCAGGAGAGCACAAAAAGGGCATCAGCATCCCAGAACACCTGGGATAAGACCAGTCTCAGCTGCAGCCCCTTAAAGAATGCCCACAAACCTTGGCCAGGGAAAGCCATCTCCAACCCACCTCCCTCCCACTCTGGTGGGCACACTCCTCATCTGCTCCAGCACAAAGTTGAGTTCTTGTGAGATGCTGGAGCATTTGGCACTGGGACAGGTTGGGAAGTGCTGGCAGGTTTCACCCCACTGTGGAGGGATGACCCCAGGGAGAGGGATGACACCCCAACCCCCCATGATAAGGCTCTCTGCTCCTGTTTGAGGCCTTGCAGGCTGCAGGAGGATTTCCTAGAAGATGTTTGCTGCATTACCCATGGAAACAGAGGCACTGGATATAGCAGAAAAAAAAGCTTTTTACCAGAAAAGCTGGTAACTGGTGGCCTCAGACCCCCAACCATGCCAGGGCTGGCCAGCACCAACATCACAGAATGACAGCACACTAGGGGTTGGAAGGGACTTCTGGAGATCATTGAGTCCAACCCCCCTGCCAGAGCAGGACCACCACAGAATCTAGGGCAGGTCACACAGAAACGCATCCAGACAGGTCTTGAAAGTCTCCAGAGAAGGAGACCCCACAACCCCTCTGGGCAGCCTGTCCCAGTGCTCTGTCACCCTCCCAGTAAAGAAGTTTTTTCTCATGTTGAGGTGGAACTTCCTGTGCTCTAGTTTGTATCCATTGCCCCTTGTCCTACCATCTACTGAATGACCTCCCCAGAAAGTCCTAAATGCATGTGAGGAGGCCGTGCTGGCTCTCAACAAGGTTCTTCTCCCCCAAGAACTGCTTCTGGCAGCACCCAGGTCACCGTGGCCACAGCCCTTCCCATCACACACCATCCCTCTGCACCGACCTGAACGTGTCCCATCACATCTTCAAACCCAGGATGCTAAATCCCAGTGCTCCCGACTGGAAGCATGCAGGGCAGAGCGAGCTGGACACCACCAGGCAAACAGGAGAACCATTATTGCTCCTATTTTGTTTATCTTGGCTTATTTTATTCGCTGGCCGCCCAATTATTTCCCGGGCCGGCTCTGCCCTGCGGTGCCTTTTTGCAATCACATGGAAGGAAGCTTGAAAATCAGGGCTGTCTCCACAAGCACTGAGATGCCAAGAAAAGCCACAGCAAGGACAAATCTCTGGACTGTGGGATCACCGAGGACATATGATGCTGGAAGGAGCCACGGGTAGATGGGTTTTGGGCTAATTTTGGCTGCTTGAAGCCATCCTGGAGTGTGGCTGCAGCCTCCTTGGTTTCCCCCAGGAGGATCTGGGTGCTGGCTTTGGGGACTGCTTGTCCTCATGTGTCCCTGCCTGATGTCCTTCCCAGGCAGCATCTCGGTGCTGTTGGGTCAGAGCAGAGGTCATCTCTGCATCTAAAACCACCAGCCCCATGTTTGCCCCTTGAAGGGATACTTCTCGTGCCAAAGACCTTGAATAAACAGGGGGAGGGGGAAGTGATCAGCCCAAAACATCTCACATAACTTAGAATAGCTGAAATCTGGCCAGTTTTATCCCAGTCTGATGGAACAGTGAAAATATATATATATACACACATATATTTATATATAAACCCATTTTTCTGACATCTCTGCAGGCAAGCCAGAAGCAAGCCCATTCTCTTACTTGGGTGTACCCTGAGACAGACTGACCAACATCTCAGGTGGGGTCACAGACCTGCTCAGGGGGAGAAATTCATCCCCATGGTCCCATTGGACCAGAGGGTGAGGTTTTTGGGACAGTTAAATACAACATTTGTCACCATGAGCTCCCTCTTGCTCTTCATCTTGCCCACCTTCATCTCAAAATGCCCCAAGTCCTGCTGGTCAGTATGGTTAGCACCTTTCTGCCTGGAAGATCTCCTAGGTGGGAAATAGGGTGCCCCCAGGACAAGCATCTTTAATCACAGAAAATCCCTGGCAGGGAGACTCCTGTACCCTCACTTTGCCATAGTCAGACCCCTCAATGCCATCCCCAGCCCCACATCGAGCATCAGAAGCCACCATTTGTGGTTGTGTAGGACCCTGAATTTGGTGGCCACCACAACTGCCATGCTCAGGGTGGTCCTTGTCTGCCCCAGGGATGGAGGGATGGCTGCATCCCCAACGGGTCAGTACTGAAAATACAGATCCAGAGAGGTATGTGTGTTTGCAAATGCAATTAATAAATACCCCCTTTTTGAGGAAGCAGAAATTAACCCCATTTCAATAGGTGCCCTCGCCCACCCCAGTATGATTCCATGTGCAGTGTGGCCCCTCCCAAACCCCAAACACAGAATCACAGAATTGTCAGGGTTGGAAGGGACCTCTAGAGATCATCTAGTCCAACTGCCCTGCTAAAGCAGGATCCCCTGGAGCACATTACTCAGGACTGCATCCAGGGGGGTCTTGAAGATCTTCAGAGAAGGGGACTCCACAACCTCCCTGGGCAGCCTGTCCCAGGGCTCTGTCACCCTCACTGTAAAGAAGTTTTTCCTCATATTTAAATGGAACTTCCCATGTTCCAGGTTGTGCCCATTGCCCCTCGTCCTATCACTGGGAACTACTGAGCAGAGTCTGGCTCCATCCTCCTTGCACCCACCCTTTAGATACTTGTATACATGAATAAGGTCCTCCCTCAGCCTTCTCTTCTCCAGGCTGAACAGTCCCAGCTCTCTCAGCCTTTCCTCATCAGGGAGATGCTCCAATGCCCCAATCATCTTTGTTGCCCTCCACTGGACTCTCTCTAGTTCCCTGTCTCTCTTGACCTGGGGAGCCCAGAAGAGAGGGGCACAGCCAACAGCACCCAGAAACGACTCAGGAGATGCTCAACAGCCACAGCACACACTCGGTGACCAACCCAGCTCCAGCAACCTGCTTCAAGTCCCTCTGTCACCCAGTGCCACCCTGACAGCCACCCTGTCACCTCGCGTTAGCGCCGGGCACCCAGGCACTGGCTGCTGAGCCCCATCAGACACGGTGGCAGCCACCAAAAGCAGGTCACCTCACCTAGAGTGGGTGAGTTAGGACTCTCCCCTCTGTTACCACCAGGGAAAGGGGACACAAGTGATCTGAATGACTTTCCCCCCCCCCGTTTTTCCAAGCGCTGGCAGTGCTGCCATACGGCTGAAGCATCATCCCTCCCCATTCCCGGGCACCACTCACCTCTCCCGGAGGGACACGTGGAGGATGGGCTCGGGGCTGGTGGCCGTGCGGCTCTCGGGGTGCTGGCAGGGCTGGGCAGGCAGCAGCTCGGCATTTCCACCCGGTGACAGCACCGCAGGTCCCACGCGGTGGCCTGTGACCACCGGACTGAGGCCAGCGCCGTGCCCCGCACCTCGGCAGCGCGGACGCTCCGCGCTTTTCCTGCCGTCATTTCTGCCACCTAGAGGGGACGTTGCCCCATTGCAAACGCGGCTCCCAAAACGTAAAACCCAACGATTCAGACAAAAAAATAGTAATAAAATAATCCCAGTCTGTCGCTCGTCACCGCAGGAAGAGCCTGGGCCACCCGTCAAGGTGAGGAAAGCCAGCTGTGTGAAGCAGGTGCACCCCAAGAAAATTTTTGGGGAGCATTTCACCAGAGCTGGAACCTCACAACATGAAATTCATGACAGCAGAAAGGAGGATTTCACAGTATAATCTATAAAAGATGTATTTAAAACACCCAAACAGAGGCAAGTGATCAGAATAATCACAGAATCATAGAATAGTTTGAGTTGGAAGGGACCTTTAAAGGTCATCTAGTCCAACCCCCTGCAGTGAGCAGGGACATCTTCAACTAAATCAGGTTGCTCAGAGCCCTGTCCAACCTGACCTTGAATGTTTCCAGGGATGGGGCTTCTACCATCTCTCTGAGCAACCTGTTCCAATCAAATCATCTTTCTAAATCCAAGAGAGGTACTAAAAGGATTGCCCAAGGTCTGGTTCTGCTTACTGGTGTCCACAACGTGGAAGATGAAGCTTGATAAATTCAGATGGAGCCAGACTGAGAGGGACTGAGGGTGTGCTGGAGCAGAGTTCCTGGGTAAACTGGAGAGATGGGCTAAGAAGAGGATGAAATACCTGTGTCCTCCAAGACAACAGGCTCTGGGACAAGCAACCTTGTGCCTCATGTCTGTTTGCAACAACTGTTCCTTCCCTGCAGCCCCAAACCAGGTTAACCACCTGGAAGAACTAGATGAAACATGCTCATCTCTCTCCCATAGTAACTTCTGGTGAAGGTTGGGGTGCTTTGAGTGCAGAGGCTCAGTGAGGAACCAACCTCTCCAAGGAGGCTCAGGATATGACCTGCTGGAGGGACCAGAAGGCTCAGAAGTTACGTCAAAGCATCAAGGTTAAGGCTGAAGGAAGGTGAAGAAATGCAAAGCATCCTCCCAGCCCTCCTCAGGCAAAGCTCTCCACATCTGAAGCCAGAGATTGGTACAAGGGACAGTGGCTGGGATCAAATGGATCCCTCCTCGGAACAGGGATTTATTGCTGCCCTCAAGCCTGTCATCCAAGGAGGCTGCATCATTTGGGAAGGCACCACCTGGGTATAACATGTACCTCCACCAACATTCCAGTGGGATCCTAACCCACGTGCTGGGGCCATAGCTGCCCAGACAGCTCCTCTAGAACCTCACAGAACAGCTCTGCCCACTGGCAGCACGTGCTGTGCCATCCCTCCCAAAGCAGCCACCTGAGGTACAAACCTGGGAGAGCTGGCACCCGGAGCGTGGCCAACAGAAACACAAGTGTCACCAGGTTTCGTTTTCTTTCCTTTTAATAGAAACATCCTACAGTGAGGTGGGAGGAGGATCAGCCTAAAGGGAATGTCTCTCGGAATAAAATGGTGTGATGTGCTTCAGGAATGATGTGCAAAGTTAAAATGCCCCTGAGGGTGCAGCTCAGGACTTCCTGGATTCTTGGGTCTTCTTAATTTCCTGCAAGGAGATCAGCAAAATCATAGAATTGGTGCTCCAAGGTCTCCCTGGAGCCTGCTCTTCTCCTGGCTGAACAACCCCAACTCTCTCAGCCTGTGTCCATAGCAGAGCTGCTCCAGCTCTCTGAGAGTCCTTATGAGAATCTCTATGACCCTGCACAACTGCCACTCCAGGAAGAACTCAGTTTCACAGCTCTGGAGACCATGAACAAGCATCTCCTCAGACCAGCTCCAGAGAGTATCACAGGACCAAGCCCAGAGTTGACACACAAGACTTTAGGGACAAGGCAAGGTTTGACTTAGAGGCTCTTCCATACTGTCCAGGGATGTGTGTTCATTTTGCTCCTAACCCAGCATACTGCTGGATCTGTTCTCCACTCTTAGGCCACTGACCCATGGTCACCCATCCACAATCTGTGCTCAGCTACATCACTCAGCAGTTCAAAACAGATCAGGTGTGGGCATGAGGTCCCATTTCTGTGGCTGCCTGTAGAGAGACCCTTGTGGGCTCAGCCTAGAGGTCACACCAGCCCAGGAAGCAAGGCAGAGAAGCCCCACATGACTCACCTCCAGGAGTACTTCCTTCAATTCGGAATACGCTTTTTCTAAATCATCATTAATAATGACCAAGTCAAACAGGCCAGGCTCTTTACCTAGGGAAGGAGAGAAGAGAGGAGTTCAGAGGACAGAATGTTCCTTCCTTGTGTCATCTCTCACGCATGACCTGAGTTCCTGTGGTGTTTTAACATTATTTCAGCCACTGATAACACGCTTCTCTGCCAAGTGCCCCCAAGGAACTGCAGTGGCAAACAATGCAGTACAGTGCTTAGACCAAACCCAGCCCAAGCCCTTCTCAGAGAACATGTCAGATATCTGTGCAAAAACCAGCTCCCAAGTCACCAACACACCCCCATCCCCTTGGCACATCACTTGAAGGCCCCTGGACTCACTGAGCTCCAGATCTATGCGGGCTGCAGTCAAACGCTTCGTTAAACTTTCTTCTGTCTCAGTCTTTCGGTCACGGAGTCTTTTTTCCTAAACCCAAGGAAAAACACACCAAAGAAACGTGTGTTCCAAATGCCACACACCAGAGCCCCCCACCCACCTGCCATTTGCTACTGCCAGAGACCAGGGGCACGTCTGGGAACACTCTGCAAAGGGTGAGGGGCCTCATTCACAGCCCAGAGCAAACCAGTGCCCAATCTGGATTTGGGTCAGGATCTCCTACCCAGAGCTCAGCTTCTCACACTCTCATTGTCCCCCTCCCTGCATATTTTATTTTTTTTTTTACTTTTGCAGGTACTGCTGGGAGATGAAATCCCTCTGCTGGGCTCTGGCACCTGCTGCTGTTGACTTCCTCCTCCAAAAACTCAACAAGAAACACAGTCTGCCTGATCTACTGAGAGCAAGAGGGAAGAGCCAGGATTCCTTGTAAGGCTCCAGTAAGTCCCATATATGTTTCCTCACCCCTCTCTGACTCGTGACAGTGATTTCCCTTCTCCCAGAGGCACACAGTGATCATCAACTACACAGGGCCCAGAGGGGTACAGGATCTGTGGTGCTACAGACAATCAACCCCCTCTGGTCTAACTTTAAAATCTGGAGGCAAGTCTCAGCACAAAGATCTCCTTCTCTCCCCAGTGTTAGGCACAATTAATGCATCTGGAGGCTGGCCACGCTGCAAGGGAGTCCGTGACCCCAGGCAGCCAAACACGCCGAGGTGTGGAAACTGTGCAGGAGGGACTCAAGCAAACAGGAAGATCCATCCCCAGGAGCAAGAGGTTGGGGAGTTGGACAGGGCAGAGGTAACTGTGCTGAGAAACATCCTCCCCACCTTTACAAACACAGAGGTGAATCAAGGAGGGGGGAACCCTCGTTGCTTTAGAGCAGGACGCTGATTACCTCTAACTGCCTAACGGCAAAGCAAGGCGGTCGCTCACCAAGATGTCTATGGACGGGGGCTGCACCGAGATGTAGATGGGGTTCAGGTCTGTCTTCTTGATGTTCTTCACACCCTGGATGTCAATGTCAAGGACACAGATCTGGTTCTGGGCCTGAACAGCCTGCACTGCACCTTTACTGGGGACAGAGCGGAGAGGGAAGGGGTCAGAGAACCCAGCCACAGCAGTGGGGGTTTGGTGTGTCCCACTCCAGCAGCAGGGGTTTGGTGTGTCCCACTCCAGCAGCAGGGGTTTGGTGTGTCCCACTCCAGCAGCAGGGGTTTGGTGTGTCCCACTCCAGCTCTTCACCTCACAGGGCTCCCCTGTGCCCAAATGGTGGCAGGGGAGAAGACAGAGACCGCTCTGCTCCTGCTGAACAGTTTATCTTTCCCAAGTGTTCTCTGGGTCCCTGGAGGGACCTGCTGTCTCTCTAGAGAGGCAGGGAAAATCATGATGGAAGGCATAGAAATGGATAATCCCATGAGCAGTGTGGCTTAGGTACAGTCCATAAAGCTCCTGCCTTCCACAAATGCAGGAGCAACCTTCACCAAAGAGCAGAAATGGCAAGAACTTCCCTTCTCCAGAGATCTACTGATTTCCATACACATGTGCTCTTCTGAAGGATGCTTGATGGACATGAAAGCTCCTGCCTGGGCAGCAAGATGCACAATTAAGAAAATATTTTTAAAGTGGTGTCTCTGGTATGTTGTTAAAGATGGCATCTCTTCCTCATCTCAGGGGAACTGCCTCAAGCTTGGTCCTGAACATCTATAATTCTCCCTTAAAAAGCACCAATGCCAACTCTCTCCTGGTGCACTGGAGGTACCTGGACTGGTTATTGTTATTATTATTACTGGGGGACTTTTCAGCTGGTATTTGCCCAGTGTTGGGCACAGGTTCTCCTTCAAGCCAGGGCTCCATGGCAAAATGGACAGTGCAGAGAGAAGCTCTGCCAGGAGCTCCAAGGTGGAACTGCAGGTGTACAATCATAGAATCATTTAGTTTGGAAAAGACTTTTAAGATCATGAAGTCCAACTGTTAACCCAGCACTGCCAAAGCCACCACTAAACCATGTCCCTCAGCACTACACCTACACAGCTTTTAAATACCACCAGGGATGGTGACTCCACCACTGCCCTGGGCAGCCTTTTCCAATGCTTGACAACCCTCTCAATGGAGAAATTTTTGCTATTACCAAATCTAAATCTCCCCTGGCACAACTTGAGGCCATTTCCTTCTGTCACGACATGGCAGAAGGGATTAAGAGCAGACCTTAAGGTGCCTGCACTGTGACTTCAGTCTCTAATTTAAGGTGGCTTCAAATAAATGCTGGTTTCTGTGGGCAGGATGCAGTGCAACATGGCAGACAGGGCCCTTTCAAGGCTGTTAAATTAAGCAATTAATTTATAGTTATTCATTATCATTAACTGGTGAGATTTAGGGAGCAGAAAGGACTGCTGAAAACTTCAACTATTCTGATAAGCATGAGGAACTCTCCATTTTGTCACACATTTTGCTTAGAAATAACCCTCAGCATTGCTAGGGGACACACAGGCTTGGAGTTGTATTTATTTCAGGTATTTGTTGTTGAGATGGTCTGGGTTAATTTCAGCCTCTCACCCTGCACACCCCACAACCACAGGCAGTGTGAAGATGCAGAAGGGACCAAAGATGAAAGTGAGGGCCAGGGAGAAAAAGCACATCAGAAACAAACTCAAGCACATGGTTTAATTTGGTTAAAGTATTGAATTCCTGCAAATTTCAAGGAAACTGGCTGAGGAGGAATGTCTTCTCAGCAGCCACCCTGAAGAAATGGCACTAAAATCAACTCCACCTACATATCAGGGAGCAGCTGTCTCCCCCAGGCTGTGACAGGCTGGATTAAGGAGGATGCAAGTGAAGGAAGCAAGCCTGTCCTACACAAGGTGAAGCCAGGGATTAAGGAGCTTGAACTCAGTCTCTCCTCAGAGCTGGGTATTTGGCAGATGGGCCATCAGGTTTCCCTTGTCTAGTCAAACCAGTGGCACTGGAAGTATCAAGACCAGGGCAGGGGATTGTGCTCCAGCCAGAGCCCTGTGAGGCTGCCCTTGGTTGTGGTGACAGCAGTGACACCCCTGCATGTCACATTAAAACAAGTATGTTACTGAAATGCAAAGTCACTGACCATTCCTTCAGAGCTGTGCACCTACAGCACGTTCAGCCTGGGGGGGCTTTATGATGGCACCTCCCACAAGGACACCTTCCTCAGAAGGCAACTTTGCCACCTCCAAAAAATCCTCAAAAAAGCACATTCAGCTGTGTAAGAAATTTAAGTCTTCCTGAAAAGCACTTCAGGCAAACTTATTTAATGCAACTAATTAAATATCTCGAGGAACATTTAACTTTCATTCTTGGCAGGCCCTTTACTGTAAAGCCACAATTTTCTCACAATAATTATATAAGGTATCTGACTTCTAATGAACATTGCAGCTTAATGTTTTAGCAATCATCAGCTCCAACGCTGAGGACAATGTTATTTTAAGATCCACCTAACTCTTTAAGCCCAAAGGTGCCACACAATTTATCTATTCATAAGCAGCCACTGTACCAGAGCAGCACCTTGTTTCACAGCAGCCAGCACAGGTAATTGCCTCTGCTCCTAAATTCATTGTGTTCAAACCATTAGGCAACAAAAGGATAATGACAGTAAGTCTCCATTCTGCCAACTACTCCCTGCAAGCACTTGGAAAAGATTAAGGAGTGTAAATAGTCTGAAAATCACCCCTGTGCAAGAAAAGTGTTGAGCATTTGAACTGCCTGAGCAGCCCTCAAACACCAGAGGCTACAGAGAGTCGCCAAGCACAAGGATGACTTAATTATGAACAGAGTTAATTTTGCCACCTTAATAAAGCCGACAAGGACCCTGCTAACAACATGGAAGCCTTTGTTTCTGGCAATAATCTGCGTGTTTAGGGGAAAAAGAGTGTTGCTAAGTATTTTTTCCTTCTCTATCACCTCAGGTCCCAGCCCCGGAGCTGCGTACCTCGTCCCGTACATATTTCCGGAGAATTCCGCGTGCTCGATGAATTCACCAGCATCAATATCTTTCTGCATTTCCTCTCTGGTCACAAAGTGGTAATCTGGATAGGGAAAACAGGAAAAGCAGACAGAAATGAGTAGCTTTGAAGGTGAAGTTCATGGTCAAAATGACACTCACGGGTCATGAGGGGAGAAGCAACTGGAAATCTGCTTTGGAGAACGTCGGCAGGCGGCAGGTACCCGTGTGCAGCATCCCTCTCCACACCAGCTGCCCAGGCACCTGCTCAAAACCTTCTGGAGCTTTTTGTGTGGGCAAAAATGCTGCTGTGCCCCCTTTTTCATACCCCTTCCCCATTCTGGTGAAGTGGGAAACTCCCCACAGACCTGGAACCCATAACAGCAGGACTGACGAGGCCCTTCATTGGAAAGCATTTATGAGTAAAGACTAGGATGGAAGAAGAGAGAGCAAAGGAGATAAAAGGGAACATCACAATCAAATGGACTAAAAAGGAATGTTTTATCTTTTGTTAAAATTCCTCCCTTTCACTTCAGAGTGAAAACTGCCATTGGAAATTAAATGCAAACCTCCTTTCATCCTGAAATATGCAAACAAACCAGAAAACAGAAAAGCAGATGGCCACAAGCTCTTAATACAAAGAGAGAGATCTCCTAAAGCAGTGTGTGTTTGAGGTTCTCTCACCAGAGCTACCTGGCACTTCCAAAAAAAAAAGCCACCTGATGCCCAAGTATGGACCAGGGTGCTTAAACCAAGAGCCCTGATTTGAAAACCTCAACTAGTGAGTTACAGAGACAGCCTAGAAGAGAAAAGTGGCAGCTTTGGCTCTGTTAACATTCCATCATGTAATTAAATTAGGGTTTGTTCTGCCAAGTCTATCCCTCTTTGATATCTTCTCTCCAATGCATGGAGCAGCAGTAAGTGGATATGGTCTCGTTGTCACCAAGATGAAAAACTGAAGTGTCTGTCTGCATACTTAAACACACATAGACACAAATATGTCATTACTGAATGTCTGCTCCTCCTGCCTAAGGAAATACACCCTATGAACATAAACGTAGGACCAGCTGACCCACCAGTGGGGATTTGTGCACGTACCTCACCTAAAACATTCACATTTTTCAGAAGAATTGCTTGCTGAGCCCAATGAGACAGGCCCAACAGCAACACACTCACCTTTGCCATTTACTTCTCCAGGTCTTGGCTGCCTCGTGGTATCTGTAAGCAAAAAAAAAACCCAAAAAAAACAGCCTTGTAAATTTTGTAGGAAGTAAGAGTATCAAAGAAACAAAACACACACACAGATGAACCCAAGCACATAGTAAGATGATCCTCTATTGAAATGATCAAAGCTTCTGGAATCAGCTGCTGTACCACACAGCAACATGCAGGACTGGCCTTTAATTGAAGCATTTGAGATAATAATCTAAAAACAATCAATTAAGATCGTTGGTGGTCGAGTGGTCAGCGTGGGGCTTACCAGACTGGGCTGTTTTCAGCTCTGCCACAGCCTTCCTGTGTCCTCCTGGACAGGTTCCTCAGACCTCTGCCTCAGTTCAGGGGAATTAGCTGTGCCCTGAGTTTACTTCATTTTAAAAGCTCATGCAGCACCTACATAGGTGCTTAAAATAGCCAGATCTACTGAAGAAAGGCAAACTCCTGCACGAGGGAGGTGAATAAATCAGCCTTTGAACCCTGTTGGAAGTCATCCAAACTATTATTATTTTAAGCTCATGTTCTTGCAAACCAAAAAGGAGCTGATGGTCATCAGGGAAGGCAACACTGACCATTTTATTTATGACCAGAAGGAGTTACCTTAATGCAATTAGGGTCTGATGACCTTTAAGTTTTCTTAAAGCACCGTCATGGCCTAAGTGGCCTATGGAGATTTAGGGAAGAAAAAAATATCTACAAAGAGGCAATCGGGGGGAAAATGATAAAATTTAGTTTGGAGTGAGATGAGAAATTCAGAGGAATCAAGAGCACAGGATGGAACACAGAAGAGGAATGATAATTTTAAGTTATTTTCATTTCCAGTGACATTGAATTTTTAAAAATCCAGTATTTGCCCTTTCCTATAGAACAAATCCAGATCTCACAGCTCTCAAAGCTAGGATTGCACTTGCAGTATCCAAAGCTTTAGGACAGTAAAAAAAGCCAAACCTTTTGGTAATGTACTTAAAAACACCTTGCAGACCTCCAGGGAAAATCAACCAAATGAGCCGTGGGCACAGCCCAGACTCTGAGGGTAACTTTTAATGTGTCCTTCATAAAGAAGGAAGCAAAATTAGTATTGCAACAGGCAAGCTGCCTGAAGGAGATTCCCTGCACTTACTCTGCTGTGGATGCAGGAGTTCAGCACTGCCTGCAGCCCACAGGCAGGTGGGAGTGTACCAAGCTGGCCAGCCAGGGGTTATTTTCACATTACAGGGAACCACCCCAGGTGGAAAAAAGAACCCTCGGCCAGCACTAAGAGGCTGACACACAAAAAAGTCAACAAACCACCAGAGCCCTGGCAGGAGGAGCAAACACAGGTGCTGGGGAGAATCTAGGCAAAGCTGCTGCAGAATAACAGTAGTAAAAGAGGCCCTGACTTCTTTAAACACCCCAAAGAGCCCACAGGCAGAGCAGGACACAGGCAAGCCAGGAATGCCTGTGTATGAGTACAGCTACAGAAGCAGCCTCTGGGCTAGTGACCCTGAACTCCTCCATAGCCCACCCCAGAGGCAAATAGATACTCACGGGAGACACTGAAGCCAAAGATGTTCTCATAATCTTTGAGCAGTTTCTTTAACAAAGTGCTCTTCCCTGCACCCGACGGGCCGCTCAGAACCACGGGTCTCGGTCCCTGCATGGCTAGAGAGACAGAAAAGGAGATGTCTGGCTAGAAACACCCATGAAAAAACACAGCTATGGATTCCCAGGAGTGCTGGAACCTACAAAACAGCACCTAACCTTTACCCTCAGATACCAGTTGCTGCAGAGAAATCTGAAATGATGAGAAATCACAAGCCTAGAGCTGACAGCAAGTAACTGAGAGTGCAGGAAGTAACAGGGAAAGTCAAAGAACTATTAAATTAGCCACCAATTGGCTGCAGACAGCAGGAGCTGCCACCTCTGCACTGCTATGAAAGATCCAGGCTGGAAGCCCCAGGGAGTCAGATGCTGCTTTGGAAAGCAGACAAGGGAGGCCACCAGCAGTGCAGCAGGACAGCTTCACCTTGCTTTGCTGCTGGTCCCAGTTCTTACCTGGGGAACAATTACCTCAGACAAGTAAAGGACACATATCACTGCAGCAGGGACTGAGCTTAAACTCACAGGACATAACCCAATGGAGGAGGAAACTGGGCTCCAGCTGCCACTGAAGTGGGATCATTCAAGCCAGCTCTGTCCTCTGCCACCAGGATTGGGTCCCTCTGAGACTCAAATCCTAGGGAGGACTTTCTCTAACAAGGAGGAAAATGCTGTCTGTGCCTGGTGGCATCTGGAAACACCATGGGACGTCCACACCCACTGGGCGATGCCAGCTTCATCCTTGTCTTTACTGATAGAGGTGGAGTCCCAGCCTCAAGGCCTCAAGGGGTGTTTGCAGGAGAAGCTGGCAAGAAAAAAGGGCAGAAATCAGCCAGAATTACAGGCATGCAGCTCTGAGTGAGGGATGGGATGCCCATGTGATCACCACGCCTCTCATGCTGCCTGTCTACATCCTAACAACTACACACTGCGAGCTGTGAAGGACAGTTAAATGTTTCCTATCACTCCAGGGATGAATATTCACAGGCAAAGCCTTTACCACAAGCAGTCAATGTTCTGAAGCCCAGACCCAGTGTCCTCCACCACTTAACCCCCAAAGCCTGGCAACAATGGTCTGAACATGAGTGGGATCTGGGACCCCAACATGTTCTGGGGTTTATTTCCATCTTTTCTGAGCACTAACTCCAGCTCTTGTGGCAAGGGAGAAAGGTTCAGTTCCTTGTACAGGAAAAAAAAAAGGCAGCTTGGAGCAACATGGACTTTTCTGCAGTTGTTTCTTCAGTCAGAAAGAAAAAAAGAAAAAAGAGGGTGTTTTTATGTGCCTGCCTCTCTGAGGAGGAAGAAAGGTTGATAATCAACATGTGAATAAAGAAGCAAATCCTGTGTGACAGCGCAGGAGGTACCACCAGGGACCCTCATCCATCATCAGCAACTCAGCAGCTTCTAAAACAGAGGTGATGAGGAGAGCAGGTCAAACCAAGCAAGCCTTTTTTTTTTTCCTGTGTAAAAACAATTACTTCCCACCAGCAGCAAAGCCCCTGGAAATGCATTTTTTTTTAACCTCATTGGCCAGGTACGGCCGCGGGAGCCACCAGCCAACAGACAGCATAATGCCTTTCCATTTTAAATTAGATCATAGCAATGTCACCCTGACCTTACAAATCACTTTTCAAACAGCCCTTAAGCCAAATGCTGTCTCTTACAAAACCAGCCACGGATCGTGCAGCCGCCTAATCCAGCCCTGCTGCCTCCCTGACCCCAGCCTGGGTGAGCTGGGTACCTCCTTATCCCTCAATCCCTCCTGCACAGCTCCCACCACCACGCAGACACCGACCAGGCAGCACTACAGCTGCTAATTACACCAGTTTTCCCTCTGTTCCCTCAGGATGCCTTGTATTTGTCTGTAAGAAGGGACAGAGTATTGATACACACAGTCTAAGGAGATGCCAGCAGCGGCGTAAAAACACCCGCATTCAATCACCACCCAGAAGGAAACTATCTCCTTTTTTTCTGCTGTGTCCCCCAGGTGCTGCAGCCCAACAGACCCACCAGCTCAGCCATTCTCTGGGGGACCTCAGAGGACTGGTCCCATCATACCTGCACGGCCACGTTGCTGGGATTAGGCTCCATCATCCCAAAAACAACAGGCTGAACAAACTTTTAGGAAGTCCTTTTGGGTAAGGACCTGTCCTTCCCTGATCGTTTCCACAGATCACAGGTTTTTGCCTAAATGCTCAATAACAAAAGAGGAAAGCACACCCTCCTGCACCTCCTCACCAGCAAAATGCAATTCAGTGCTTGCAGCCAGGAAGCAGAGGGGCCCTTGCCAAGTCTTCCAAAGCGTTTTCCCCTCTCTTCTCCCCCTGCCAACTCCTCTCTCCCATATAAATAGTGGGAGAGCACTGATGAGCCCTGACCATAGAATCACTAAGGTTGGAAGGGACCTTAAAGATCATCAAGGTCCAACTCCCCTGCCACGAGCAGGGACCCCTACCACTAGAACAGGCTGCACAAAACCTTGTCCAACCTGGCCTTAAAAAACCTCCAGGGATGGGGCATCAACAACCTCCCTGTGCAACATATTCCAGTTCCTCAACATCCTTATAGAGAAGAATTTCTTCCTAATATCTAACCTAAATCTCCCCTCTCTCAGCTTAAAACCATTACCCCTTGTCCTATCACTATCTTCTCTGATGAAAAGCCCCTCCCCAGCTTTCCTGTAGGCCCCCCTTCAAGTACTGGAATGCTGCTATAAGGTCTCTTTGGAGCCTTCTCTTCTCTAGGCTTGCAAATGGCTTTCAAAACAATCCAGAAGAGGAGCTGGAGAAAGTCTGTCGCCCTCCATCCACCCCAGCACACAGCTCCTCCTGAATGATGCTCCTCCTTTGTGCTCCAGCTTCCTCAGCCACCACCAAAAGCCACCACAGGTGACACTGGGATGCCAGCAAGGATTCTGTCTGGGCATTTCACCACTTTCCCTCCACAGTGATCCAGCTGTGCCAACAAGAACTGCTCAGGATGCACAAGTCCCAGCCCCTGCCCACAGATCCCAGCCAGGATGCCCACATCCCAGCTAGAGGGTCAAGAGCTTTCCTCTGTTTCCCCCTCAAAATTCCATCTGCAAGCACCAATAGGAAAAGGGGAATTTCCAGCTGCCCAAATCACTGACAGTAATTTCACTCAACCCCAGACAAACTGGGAAGAGGTAAGAGGAACAGGCAGAGTGCTAGCTGGGAGCAGGCTCAAACCCATCCTTACCTTTTGCTTTTACTCCCTTTCAGCCAAGGGATCAAGTCCAGCTCCTCACGGCAGCAACAGGCTGGCAATATGAGCCAGCTGGCAGAAAGCTGGGCTATTTGTGAGCTGCCTAAAGCCTTAATGACCAAGCTGGAATTTTAAGATGGCCAATGAAAACAGCTCGCTGCTCTTTAATCTCCTCTCGTGGTTCCTTCTCTGCTCCTTGCTCTCCTGGCTGGTAAAGCTGGAGTCAAAATGCCACTAACTGGCTGAGGGCTGCTGGCATGTGCCAGCCTGGCAAAACCGTTGGAGAGGACCTGGGATGGTCTCCACCCACCCTCCTTCTCAGACACAGCACATCTTCAGGTGGTGATCAAAGCAGTGGTGCCCACAGACACCGAGAATGGATGGGCTCTTCGATGAAACGGGGCATAAAACCCAGGCTGTAAAGCTGCTACACTCACATGACACACCCAACAGCTGTGTGGTGGAGACAACTCTTCTAGACAAATCCCTCAGTCTTGGGTTTAGCCAGGATTTCACCTTCTGCAGTCAATGCTCCTCACGGGAGTTGTGATCACAGGTCTCACTTCTTTGGAAAACAGGTTAAAAATAAACCAAGAGCCTTGCAGGTGCTTCCTATTGCCTCCCTCCAAAAGTATCCCTTCTCTTTAGCTGGGGATCTGCAGAGGAAAACAAGACTTAATTTAGAGGAGGGGAAAAAAAGCCATTTCGACTGCCAGAGGAAGGGGCTGGGATGGCAAACACCTGGCTGGCAAACTGGGAATCTGTGCCAGGGCAGAGCAAAACCAGCTCCCACGGAGCACCCTCAGAAAGCACCTGGCATGGTGTGGGATTTTGGGAGCAGCTGCTCAGGGCTGGAGAGAAGGACAAAGATGTCCTGAGAGGGTGAAGAGAGGAGATGATCCCTGCCTTGAAACCTGAGCAGTGCAGACGTGAGAGCAGGTGCCTTCACCTCCACCATCAGATGTGGTTTAACCACATGCCCTGACCTCGAGGAATGGCTCCAAACAACGAGCTGCTCTGCACACCAGGTAGCACTGCCCTCACGGGCCTTCTCTGTCTCCCCATCCCCATCAAACACAGCTCCTCTGTCTCCAGCAACCTGAAGCCCTCAAAAACCACAAGTAAAGTGCCAAAAACCCATGAGAAACCAAGTCTGGTGGATACAGGGCTTTTTAAATCTCCCGTTTGGTTCCCAGCCCAGTGAGGCACCTGGGAGTCACATTTTCAAGCCGTTTGTAGCAGTAACACTACAGTTACCTATTTATTTTTGAGCAGAAACCAAATCTTTTTCCCATTTTGCTCACATTTTTGTGTTTTAAGAGCAGCCAATCCGCAAATATCTAGAACAGATGGTCTCTTGCCTCCACTGGATTACTCCTAAAATGGTTTTGGATCCAGCCTAACCACCTTATCACCAAAAGCACAGTGGGCTGGAGTCACCCAGCAAGGGCAACACAGCTATTTAGTAAAGATCCTCATATTTGGGGAGGTGCCACACCTGGGACTGAGGACAAACAGGCACAAAAACCCTGCTGGGCTGCATAAAAGGGAGGTGGTCACCAAAGGAGGTTGTCACTTTGGGCAAGGAATGTTTCTTGGTCTGCTCTCATCTGCTCAACTCAGCTGGAATTTTAACTGGGAGGTAGCAACGCAACCAGTAAAGCAAAGGACAGACATCAAAAGAGTTAAACAAAATTAATGCTGATTAGCAGAGAGGCTTTACAGAGAAGGTAAAGCCCCCTTGCAAAGTAGAAAAGAAGATTAAAGGACAGTTTCCCTGGAGCCCCAAAACAGGTCTCCTGGATTAGGATTATAATCCCATACCCTATTTTTAGCAGGTTAATTATGAAGCTGCCACTCACACCTTTCTGAGTTTTGGGACACTTTCTGACTGCCCAGTTCATTATAAAGCTGCCACTCCCACCTTTCTAAGTTTTGGGACACTTTCTGACAACCCAACCCAGCTACAGTAACACAACAAAGTTTAGCACTATCCAGGGGCAGGCAGACACTCAGCATCTCCAAACTCCAGGGCTCTGTTTGTGGTTTCCCAGCACAGACCACACAGGACAGAGGTTCTGCCTCAACAGGCAGCAGGTTCCTTAGATAAAGGGAATTATTTGCAACACTGAAACAGGAGCAGAGCATCACCATCACAGTATCCAAAACTGTTGGGACCACTCAGCCACCTTTTCCCTGGAAACAGTTATCTACAAATCACTGATCAGCCCCTGCACTGGCTGCACTGATTCGCGTTGCTCACTTTGCAGGGAGCAATGATGCAGCAGCAGGAACAAGAACCACTTCCTCAAGGTCACTGCAGAAATCAGTGACGTCCATACCACAGATAAGCCCAGTCCAAGGCCCCATACTACTGCAAAACTGGACCAGTTTAACCAACCAACTGGTCTGCACCACTTTACCCACCTGGGTAATTATCTACAGAGGTGAAGCTCAGACAGGTGTGGCTCTGCCACCTGCTTCCTCTCACGCACTGTGTTTCACCACACAGAGTTTTATTTTTGGATACCTGAAGGCTGCCCACCCCAAAACCCTGATTCTACCTCACCATCTCACACGGTACCCACAAAACCCAACCAATTCAGCGAGCAACCCTGCGTTGGGCTTATCTAACTGGGGAGGGGACACATCTCAGAGCCAGCTCCAAACAGCACAGCGATGGGGACCCAACATGCAGGGAGCTGGAGGGGCGATGGGAGAACTCAGCATCCCCAGGCTGCCTGGGGGCCATTCCCCCTCAGGCAGGAGCCCCTGTGGTGGGATCAGCATCCGCAGGCCGGCACCTCAGTGCCCCGGGACCGCCTGGGCCCCCTCAGCCGAGGGTCCCTGTGAGGGGCTCAGACCCCCGCGACAGACTGGGGCCCCTCAGCCGGGGGGTCTTGGTGAGCGTCTCAGACCGCCAGGGCCGCCTAGGGTCCCTCAACCAAGGGTCCTTGTGAGGGGCTCAGCACCCAGGGCCGGCTCCTCCCCTCCAGCCGAGGGTCCCTGTGAGAGCCTCAGCACCCGGGGCCGGTTCCTGCCCCCTCCTCACCCGAGAGTCCTCGTGAGGGGTTGCGCATCCCAAGACAGCCTGCGCCCCCCCCAGCCGAAGGTCCCTGTGAAGGGTCTCGCTCCCCCCAGCCATGCCGGTCGCCTCAGTGAGGCGGGACCCCCCTCCCCGCTCACCCGCCGCCCGGGCGATAGCTCCGCGCAGCCGCCGCCAGCAGCTCATGGGGAGGGGGGTGAGGGGGGGGGTCTGTCCCAGCAGCCCCTGCGCTCCCGCCGCCGCCGCGCGCCCTGACGTCAGGCGAACGGGGCGGGGCGAAGCGGAGCGGCGCGCCACGGAGGGCGCGGTCACGTGAGCGGAGGGCGGCGGGCAGACCCACCAGCGGGGGGGTGTGGGGGTCGGTGAGGGGGCGCCTGGACTGAGCAGTGCGGGGGGGGGGGGGGAAAGGCCATGGGGGTCCTGGGGGGCTCTCTGGTGGTGGCTGGAGGGGGGAGTCAGCTTGGGGCCGTGCCATGATGGGGGGTAGGGGGCGTTGGGCCGAAGCGCAGCGCGGGGGGGGGAGTCGCTGGCAGAGGCAATGGAGTTACCCTGGGCTGAACCATTGCGGGGCGGGGGGAGGCTGTCTTGGGTCGAACCACGAGGGGGGTGCGGAGGGGGGGGGCATAGTGGGGTGAACCATGGCAGGGACGGGGGGGGGGGCATGGTAGGGATGAACCTTGAGAGAAACACGGGGCTGAACCCTGGCATGGGGGGAGTGCATTGTGGGACTGAACCATGGCGGCAATGGGGGGGAGCCCTGTGGAACTGAGGGGGGCGTCATGGGACTGATACATGATGCACCCTGGGGGGGCTATGCTGTGACGGGGACACGGTGCTGTCAACTCTCAAACCCGCCCCAGGAGAGCTCCTGGTCCCCCAGGGTGTCCCCAGGAGACTGCCTCACTTCGCGCTCCATCTGCTGTGATCCTGTGAGGAGGATCCATCCTCCCTCGCCTGCCCTAAGATGGCGTCCAGCAGCTGGGCGCTGAGGTGAGCGTGGCTGCGGTGGTGATGATGCCCTGGGAGAGGGGCTGGGTCCTTCAGCAGGAGCCTCAGCTGGACTAGGTTATGTTTCACCCTCCATGGTGACCTCTCACAGCCCTGACTGACTGTTCCCCTTCCCACCAGCGCCCTGCGCCTCGACGCCGTCCCCAGGCTGCTGCCGGCCATCGCCACCTCCCGCCGCCACAACTCCAACCGCACCTCCATCTCCCACCTCCACCGGCAGCTCTACGGCCGCCTCTACCCTGTCCTCCTGGTCAAGACCGACGGCTCCACCATCCACCTCCGCTACAAAGAGCCCAAGAGGATCCTCATGGTGAGGGGGACGGCCGGTGGGGTTAGGGTTGAGGCCAGGCCAGGTCTCCTCAGGCCTCACGCCGTCCCCCTCAGCTGCCCCTGGACAGCAGCACCCTGCCCGAGGCGGAGCGCAAGGCCCGGCTGCGGAGGCAGTTCCCCAGCAGGCCGAAGGCTGAGATGGAGGAGACCTTTGAGGGCATCGACATGGGCACCTACAAGCGGTTCTGGAAGAAGTGAAGATGTGAAATAAAATGACAATAAAGTCAGGAAATGAGTCATCGTGGTGGACGTTTTGTGGGGTTTTTGGCTCGGTTCGTGAGAGGGTGGCGCTGCCGGGAGCTCTGCACTTGGGTCACAACAACCCCACACCAGGCTCCAGGCTTGGGGCAGAGTGGCTGGAAAGTGCCCAGTGGAAAAGGACATTGGGTTGTTGGTTGACAGAGGCTGAATATGAGCCACTGGATGCCCAGGTGGCCAAGAAGGCCACCAGCATCCTGGCCTGTATCAGCACTAGTGTGGCCAGGAGGACCAGGGAAGGGGTTGTCCCCCTGTGCTCAGCACTGGTGAGGGGACATCTCAAATCCTGGCGTCAGGTCTGGGCCCCTCACTCCAAGAAGGACATGGAGGGGCTGGAGCGTGTCCAGAGAAGGGCAAGGGAGCTGGGGAAGGGGCTGGAGCACAAGTGTGAGCAGGAGCAGCTGAGGGAGCTGGGGGTGTCCAGCCTGGAGCAAAGGAGGCTGAGGGGAGACCTGCTGGCTCTCTGTGACTCTCTGAAAGGAGGCTGTGCTGCAGTAGGGGTTGTTCTCTTTTCCAAGGAACAAGCAACAGGACAAGAGGAAACCGGCCTCAAGTTGCACCAGGGAAGGGTTGGATCTTGGGAAGAATCTCTTCCATGAAGGGTTGTCAGGCCCTGGCCCAGGCTGCCCAGGGCAGTGGTGGAGTCCCCATCCCTGGAGGGGTTTCCAAGCCGTGTGCTGAGGGACATGCTTGAATGGTGGCCTTGGCAGTGCTGGCTTAACGGTTGGACTTGACGATCTTAAAAGTCTTTTTTAACCAAAACAGTTCAAGGTTCGCTCACTTCCCCCCCGCTCTCTGGCGCGGTGGTATCGCCCTGCTCAGCCTCCCCCCCCTCTCCTCTGAGCGCGGTGGTAGCGCCTGGGGCGGGGCGGGACCAGCGGCCCGGAGCGGCGCGGGAGGTGCGTGAGGGGGGGGGCGTGCGTGGCTCCCGGGTACCCGCCGCCTTCTGCGCCCCCCGAGCCGTGCAACGCCCCCCTCCAAGGTAGTGCAACCTCTCTTCCAGGCCGTGCAGTTTCCTCCCCCCGCCCCCAAAGCTTTACTCTCCCCCCTTCCCGGCCATGCTTTCCCCTCCTTCCAGGCCGTGCACCGCCCCCCCAAAATTGTGCAGCACCCCCCCTCCCCCCCCCCAAACCGTGCAACCCACCCCCCTGACTGTGCAACCCACCCCCCCAAGCTTTGCAGCCCCCCCTTGGACACTGAAGCTCTGCATTCCTCTACACAGCTCCGGCCCCCCCTCCGGGGCTTTGGGACCCCTCCAGCTCCGGGGGGGCCATATTTGTTTCCCCCCAACCTCCAGGAGGACACCCCCCCGCCCCGCTCAGGGTTGCACGGAGCAGCTAGGGGGAGGCAAACTCGGTGTTTGATCCCTTTCCAGGTGTCACCAACCCCCCCTTCACACCACCTTGGGGTCTGGCGCCATGTTCGGCTCATCCCGAGGGGGGGTCCGGGGAGGCCAGGACCAGTTCAACTGGGAAGATGTCAAGATGGACAAACAGCGTGAGAACTACCTGGGTAAGAGCTGACACCCCCGTCTCCCATCCTGCCTGTCCCCCCCAACACAGTTTTGGGGTGTAAATGGAGGTTTTTGGGTGTGAAGATTTTTTTTTTGAGGAGGAGATTGTCTCGCTCCCTGCAGGTAACTCCCTGATGGCTCCAGTAGGCCGGTGGCAGAAGGGGAAGGACCTGACCTGGTATGCCAAGGGCAAGAAGGACACGGCCCCCACTTTGTCCCGTGAGGAGGAGCTGGCCGCCGTCCGCCTGGCCGAGCAGGAGGCCATGATGGCCGCCCTGTGAGTCCACACCCTCCTACCCCTCCCCCAAAAAAGGGGTGCAAAGCCTCACTTCCCCTTCCCCCAGATCACAGAATCATGGAATCATTTTGGTTGGAAAAGCCCTTTAAGATCACCCAGTCCAACTGATCCCCCAGCACTGCCAAGGCCACCACTGACCCGTGTCCCTCAGCACCACATCTACACAGCTTTGAAATCCCTCCAGGGATGGGGACTCCAACCTTGCCCTGGGCAGCCTGGGCCAGGGCCTGACAACCCTTGCCAGGAAGAAATGGTTCCCAAGATCCAACCTCAACCTCCCATGGCACAACTTGAGGCCGGTTCCTCTTGTCCTGTCACTTGTTCGACCGACGCCCCCTCCCTCCAACCTCCTCTCAGGCAGTTGCAGAGCCAGCAGGTCTCCCCTCAGCCTCCTTTGCTCCAGGCTGGACACCCCCAGCTCCCTCAGCTGCTCCTGCTCACACTTGTGCTCCAGCCCCTTCCCCAGCTCCCTTGCCCTTCTCTGGACACGCTCCAGCCCCTCCATGTCCTTCTTGGAGTGAGGGGCCCAGACCTGACGCCAGGATTTGAGATGTCCCCTCACCAGTGCTGAGCACAGGGGGACAATCCCTGCCCTGGTCCCACCGACCACACTAGTGCTGATACAGGCCAGGATGGTGGTGGCCTTCTTGGCCACCTGGGCACACTGCTGGCTCATATTCAGCCTCTGTCAACCAACCCCCCCAGGTCCTTTTCCACCGGGCACTTTCCAGCCACTCTGCCCCAAGCCTGGAGCCTGGTGTGGGGTTGTTGTGACCCAAGTGCAGAGCTCCCAGCACTTGGCCTGGTTGAACCTCATACAAGTGGCCTTGGCCCATGGATCCAGCCTGTCCAGGTCCCTCTGAAGAGCCTCAACCCATCAATCCATCCTGTCCAGATCCCTCTGTAGACCCTTCCTACCCTCAAACAGATCAACACTCCCACCCAACTTTGTGTCATCTGCAAACTTACCGAGGGTCTGCTTGTGTTTTTATAGGGGCTACAAGAATGTGAAGAGGCAGCCCACCGCCCTGAGCAAGGAGGTAAGGGGGGGCACCACACATCCCCACACCACCATCCTGTGCAGATGTGGTGTCCCCACCCCTGTTTTGGGGGGACACACACAAACAGGAAGGTCCTGTCCCCACAGGACCTGGCCGAGGTGTGCAAGCGTGAAGGCGCTGAGCGGGATGAGAAGGACGTGGATCGAGTGGTGGGCTTGGGCAGCTCCAGGTACTGGGGGGTGGGGGGTCCCACACCAAAACACCCCATTTCAGGGCGATTAGATTTGTTTTACCATTTTGGGGTGGTTTTTTTTTTAATGTTGTGACTCGTGGCAATGTCTCTTTCTCCCCAGTGGCAGCGCTGGCCGGGTGATGCTCTCCAAGGAGGACAAGGAGGCAGCCAAGTTGGGACTCTCTGTCTTCACGGTACATCTTCCTCCTAAGGTTTAAAAAAAAGACAGGAAAAAGCCAAATGTATTTAAAGTTTATTGAAAATCAAAGCTGGTGGTCGTTGTAGCACAGAGACCTGCAAGAGCTCCCCACGTCCTGTTTGCACAGCCTTAATTGGTGGGGTTTTAATTTGGAAGCAGCTCTTGTGGGTATTTTAATTTTATTTCCAAATTTGATTTTAATTTAATTTGAAATTTTTCCAAATGTATTTGAATTTGTATTGATTTGTAGTTTCTTTCCAAATTAAATTTCATTTTTATTTAGTTCTAATTTGTTTCCAAGTTAAATTTAATTCTTGAAGGGAGAGAGACTTCTTCTGAGTCGAAGCCAAGGGCTCAGACTCACTCCGTATTTTTCCCCCTCTTCCAACCTTAGCACCAGAAAGTCTCCAGCAGCCCTGAGACATCTGGTTCCAGGAAGAAGCAGGAGAAGGAGGAGAAGGTGGAGGAGAAACGGTGAGGACTGGGAACACCCCTTTGGTGGGAAACCAAAAGACCAGAAATGGTCTTTACTTTGGGAGGAATATTTTCCAAAATGCTTCTCTGGCTCCATTTGGCATCGAGCTTGTGCTGCATCTGCCTGAATCACCTCAAAACCTCTTTTTTTTCAAAGAAAACCTTTTTATTTTTGTGCTGGATGCTTCTCCTTGGCCAAAGAGGGATGTGATGGGGTGGACATGGAGGAAGGGATGGGAATGAGCTTTCACAAGAGCTGGAGGGATGTGTGGAGCAGGGATCCTCACTGCTTGGTCTCTTCCTTGCAGACTGGAAAGCAGCAAGAAATCCAAAAAGGAGAAAAAGAAGAAGAAAAAGAAGAAACATAAGAAGGAGAAGAAGAAGGACAAGCACCACAAGAGGGATGCTGCTCCATCATCCTCTGATTCTTCTCCAGACCAGGATGAGAGGTGGCTGGGTTGGGATGAAGCCCTGGTGGTGGGGCATCATCACTGGAAAATGGGATGAAGGATTTAGGAGAGCAGTGTGGTCACAGCTGGCATCAGGATGCCCCCTCAGCATGTCCTGGCTTTCCAAAATCCCTCTTTCATCCCCAATCACAGAATGGTTTGGTTGGAAGGGACCTTCTAAAGATCATCTAGTTCCAACCCCCCTGCCATGGGCAGGGACATCTCCCTCCAGACCAGGTTGCTCCAAGCCCCATCCAACCTGCCCTTGAACACCTCCAGGGATGGGGCAGCCACAGCTTCTCTGGGCAACCTGGGCCAGTGTCTCACCACCCTCACAGCACAGAATTTCTCCCCAGTATCTAACCTAAATCTCCCCTCTTCCATCTTGAAGCCATTACCCCTTCTCCTATCACTACCTTGTAAAAGACTGGCTTGCTGACGTCCCCCGTGTCCCCCATCTCACTTTCCCCTCCATCCCTCCAGGCAGCACCGCAGGAAGGCCCAGCAGCACCCGGAGACACCGCGGCCAGGCGGCCGGCGGCGGCACGACACGGATTCCTCAGCCAGCAGCCGGGATGGGGGCAGGAGCCCCTCCCGCCGTCCTGCCCGGCGCCGCAGCCGCAGCCGCAGCCGCGATGGCCGCGCTCGACACCCGTCCCCGCGCCGCAAGGGCAGGAAGAGGAGCCGGAGCCGGTCCCCTCCATCCCGTGGGGTCAGGCAACGCCACGACACCGATTCGGAGGACTGAGAGAGGGAGCCTGGGGTTGGGTTGGTTTTTCGCAGGGAGCTCTACACCTCAGGCTTGGTATTTTGTATTCAATTACAAAAGCCGCAGCTGGGCGGTTGCCGGGGCTGGGCTTGGCAAAGGGCCGTGCCCGCTGCCCCCTCCCTGCCCGCCGTTCCTGCAGCTCCCCTGGCTGTCGATCCCAGCGGGGAGGGGATTTAGCACGGAGGATGCTGGGGGTGGATGCTGGGAACGCTGCGGGTGCCTGGTGTTTATGTAAAGAGACTTTGGATGCAGTTCTTACGATGTTTTTTTAATATCTTCTTTCCACGCCCTTGAGTCACTGCCAGCGAAGTGGCTGGAGGAGAGTTTCTTTCATGGAATCACAGAATGGTTTGGGTTGGAAGGGACCTTAAAGAACATCTAGTTCCAACCCCCCTGCATGGGCAGGGACACCTCCCACTAGACCAGGTTGCTCCAAGCCCCATCCAACCTGCCCTTCAACACTGCCAGGGAGGGGGGCAGCCACAGCTTTCCTTAGACCCTCCCTTAAGTTCATCAGCTGCAAAATAAAACCTGGGGCTTACACGCTGTTGGGGGGTCTTGCATCTTGGACCTGCTGGTTTTATGATGGCCAGGCTGTGAGGCTCTCCAGGGTGCCACTTCTGCTCTCCATGGGGTGATCAGTGCTCTCCATGAAGTGATGGGTGCTCCCCATGGGGCCACACATGCTTTCCATGGAGCAGTGGTGCCCCCAAAGCCTATGGGTGCTCTCTAAGGGCCATGAATGCTCTCCATGGGGTTATGTGTCCTCTCCATAGGGTGATGTGCTCTCCATGGGGTTATGGGTCCTCTCCATAGGGTGATGTGCTCTCCATGGGGTTATGGGTCCTCTCCATAGGGTGATGTGCTCCCCATGGGGCATCACACAGTCTCCATAGTGCACACATACACAAGTGACCAGGGGAGCACTCAGGAAACACCTCCCTGGGACCCCCAGGACAGGGCAGAGTCCTACCTGGGCTTCCTCAAAGTGACATTCACCCTCCCTGTCCCCAAAAAACTTTTAATTTGGGCAGACTCAAGCAGGAACTGCTGTATTCCTGGTGGGACATGAAGCAGAGGTGGCTCCATCATCCCCAAACTCCTGTGGGGGTGGTATAAATCACCACAGGGTTGTTCATGCCATGGGGTCCCTAGGCAGTGTCAACAGGTGTCCATGTCCCCTGTGTGGGGATGGAGCAGCTCATCTTCCAGGGATGTTTTCCCAGCCCAAGTTTGGGGAAAATCAGGGGGCTTGGTGGCTCAGGCAGCTGTGGGTGACAGTGATGGGTATTGCTTTTGGTTGAGAAATGACCTTGGATTAAAAAAAAAAAAAAAAAATAAAGAGAAGTGCCCTAATTAAGGGCTGCAAGGAGAAGCTCTGAAGAAATTAATTAATTCCTCAGCTGATGGGGAGGACAGATGGGGCTGAGGCATCTCTTGTAGACATTTGCCCTGCTCATGTTCACCCTGTAGCAGGGCAGGGATTCAGGATTGGGAATCGCAATCCAGGATTTTAAACCTCAAAATACAAATATGAATATTTATGTGCTCAACCTCCCCCCCGAGAAGGGGGGTGGATTTTGCATCAATAAATAGGAATATTGATCCGACTGGAGAAGGATTGTCCCGAGCAGCTCTGGAGTATCGCCGGCTGCCAGAGTGGCCGTGCCAAGCACAAGGGCTTCATTGGTGTCATTAATGATGCAATTTCTTTTGCTTAAGACAGGATGGTTTGTGTGTCTTGGCAGACAAAAGCCCCGGGCTGGCGACCAGCCTCGGTCTGTGTTTTTGGCAGCGTTGGGAGGTGGGGGGTGTGTGTGTGTGTGGGGGGGGAGTGTCTTCTGTCCTCTCGGTGTCCACAGCCCTGCCCACAGCCGGGGTGCGGAGCCGCGCTGCTGGTGCGGGGTGGGATCAGGCGTGTGGAACAAGGGCAGCATTCATCTGGGGGGGGGGCACACACAGCAGGACCGGGGCCATCAGCTGAGATAAAGCCCTTCTGTCCTGCTCCCCTCCCTGGCTGCCAGCACGTGCTCAACCCCACCAAACCGGGCAATGCCACATGGTGGTTGCAAGCCTTGGTTATCACCCCCCCCCCCCCAAGATTTTATTTAGAGGGGTTGACAAACCTCTTGGCAGGGTCGTGAGGTTATTCCTCTTGGTCTGAGCCCTGGATCCAGCCCAGGGACCCACTGCGTGGCCACCCCATGCCACACGTGGGGTAGCCCCAGGCCCACGTGCTGCCTTGCCAGAGGCTCCTGACCCTGCTGGCACTCACCTGGCTGAGCTTGCTGGGCTCGGGGGGTCACCCCTCTGGGGGTTTTTTTGGGGTTCAGGTTGTGACTGGTCCTTGCTAGGAGGGTCCCAGGGCAGCAGTGGGGATGGTGGAGCAGGGCTGTGCTTAAACAGGAACTTGGTGCCGGGAGCTCCAGACTGAAAAGGGAACTGCAGGAGAGCTGAATCACCACCACGAGCAGAGAAAACACCCCAGAGCCCACACAAATCCCAGCTCTGAGTCACGCTCCCTCCATGGGCTTCTGCCTCCCTTTGCCTCCCGAGAGGGTGGGATGGATCCTGCTGGCAGAGCTGGGGTGATTTGTACCCACTGCAGCTGGAGACATGTCTCCCCCAGCCTCAGAGCTCAGCCTCTCCTGCTCTCCACCCCTTCAAAACTGCCGAGGCTTCACCCTCCTGCCTGGCAATTTTCACAAGCTCCATTAAACCATTCATGGGACAGCAGGAGCTTTATCCCACACTGAGGAAGTGGGATGGATGGAGCAGTACGGACCATGGGGATGAGGGGACCGCAGGAGGGTGGCTTATGAATGACCCGGGGGGAGCACAGAGAGAAGCCCCCACAGTGGCTCATGTCCCTTCCTGCAGCCCCCACTTTTGACTCCACACGGAGGGATCAGGCAGCAGTTCTTACCCCAAGCACCCCCTGGAGCCTCCTGTGCCTATTTCACACTTAAAGCCAAGATACAAGTAAAAGTTTTGAAAAATATGGAGAAGAACGAGGGTGAGGGGGGGTGAAGGGGTCCATCCCCACCCCAGGGCTGCACGTCCCTCTGCTGAGCTGCTGCACTAGTCCCTGGCTTGATGGAGGACAAACAGCACCAGCTGCAGTGTCCTGTGAGCCAGAGTTCCATGAGCCAGTGTTCCATGCTCTCCCTCTTTCCCGGGGCCTGAGCTGCCTCCTACCTGGCTGGCCGGGTGGTGAAAATCCCCCAGGGGCCTGGCTGAGCCCAGAACAGAGCAACCTCTGTGCTGCCCCGAGCAGCCGGCACAGCTTGCTGATGATCCCAGATAACATCAGCACAGTCCCCGTTTCTTCCTCCTTCCAGCCCTAGCACAGAGGAGCAGGATCTGCAGCGTGGCCTGGGCAACCTGGACACTGCACAGAGCCCTGTGCCAACCTGCCTGGGGTGAAACCATTGCTGCTGCCTCACAGATTATCCACTTTTTTTGAGGGATGGGAAACAGGAGCTTGTTTCAGCAGCATAGTGATGCCACCAGTCAAGTTCAATTCCCTCCAGAACAAAGAGCTGTCCTGCCCTATTAGGCATGCAAAGATCCTGATTCAGAGCTTGAAATTCAGGGTGAGATGAACAGCTTGGGAAGAGTAACCTGACTCACAGGAGTTTTGTAATCCCCTTGTTTGCCCAATAGTATCGACCCTTCACTAGAGATAAGTGCAAGGAACAGACACAGGGCTGAGGGAACCAAACCTGACCTAGCCCTGCAGCTGCCCCAGCTGAGGAAACACCCCCTTCCCTGGATGAGCCTCTGCACTAGAGGACAGTCCTAGAACAAACTCAGAACAAGGGCTGTCATCTCCTCCTGGCACAGCTGAGACCCACACAAGGCTCCAGGTTCCCCCACCTGTGAGGTTGCTCTCTAACCTGCACAACACACCTTTCACCTTAGTTTTCCAGCCTGTGTAAGGAAGGAATCTGCTGGAACTCCAGCCAGGAAAACTGCCAGTAGCCCAAGCATGACCACCAGTGCTGAGAAGCTGTAGCTGACAGGGGAAGGCAGGAGTGTCAGCTGGGAGGAGCTCTGCCCCGGGTCCAGCGGGGACTGAAGAATGGAAAAATGAAAAACAAAAATGTTTAGGAAGGCAGACTTTGTATTTTTTCCCCTCCAAAACTGCTAATCCAGGGAGACCTCACAGCAGCCTTCCAGTGCCTGAAGGGGCTCCAGGAAAGCTGGGGAGGGGGTTTGCACCAGAGAGGACAGTGATAGAACAAGGGGTAATGGTTTTAAACTGAAAGAGGGGAGATTTAGGTCAGACATCAGGAAGAAATTCTTCACCATGAGGGTAGGAAGGCACTGGAATAGGTTGCCCAGGGAGGTTGTGGATGTCCCCTCCCTGGAGGTGTTCAGGGCCAGGTTGGATGAGGCTTTGTGCAGCCTGGTCTAGTGGGAGGTGTCCCTGCTCATGGCAGGAAGGCTGGAACCTGATGATCTTTAAAGTCCCTTCCAACCTTCACCAGTCTATGATTCTGTAAGTGGGAGCAGCAGAAGAACAATCTGTTGTGGGAATTGATGGGACTACTCAAGAAGCAGCTCAACAGATGCCCCTGAGGCAACAAAGGGACTCTAGCAGAAGCCAACTTACCACCAGCCAACAGGACCAAAGAACTGCTGCCCACCTCTTCACCTGCAGGAGTCCAACTATGAATGATACATTACTTGGAAAAACAGGAGACATCCTGAATTTTTCATGCAAATTGTGTTGTAACAAAACACTGGTTGGATTTGCACTGATCCTGCACATGGTACTGTATGAAGATGATACAAACCAACATGATACCAGTGCAAGTTTCATGAAACTTTTTATTCAACAAGTATTTCATTATGATTCTGCCAAGATGATCAAATGAACAGCAAGGCATAAAAAACATGATATAGTTAAGAGATTTTATTCTAATAGCCTTAATTACAGTGCTTGTTTGTCAAAATGAAAACTGAAAACAAGTATACAAAACAGTTGATTACTAATTGTGTATTGAAAGCAATAAAGAGTTTCCACAACACTAAATAAACCAGTTCTGATAGTTCCTCAAGTTAAAGTTTAACAGCTCCAGCTTCTTCAGTGTTTATCAAAATACAAAAGAAAAGTAAAGAGGTCGTTTTTTTTTTTTCTGATGGCAAATCTGAACCTTGCAGTATGAGGGATGCCAAGGGTTTTCACACATATACAGATATGGGATTGTTCCAAAATGGGATTGAATACTTCTAGAGTGGAATGACTCTCCAAACTCTCATGCTTTTTCTTTTTCCTAGATGCTATACATAGATGTTTGGTGTTTTTCATGGCAATTCTTACGTTAAGTACAGTACTTTCTGCCTATAGAGCTTAGGACTAGTACAGGCTGTGCTTCCTGTGGGAAGGTTTGCCTTCTGGAGTGGTTTTACAAGAAAAGTACAAAACACTTTTTTTTTTGACAAATATGACAGGCTAAAAGTGTGACTTGTGGAAATTATTCAAGTTCAATGGAAGTGAAAAATCTCACCTGAACCAAAAGTCAGATGTTTAGCATGAGTCTGGCAAGCTCATCTAAACCAGGCCTGACAAATCTTTTAACAAATATGAACAAATATGAGCACACACTATGAGCTACAGAAAGAGCCAGAGATCTACTAGTTATGAACTGTTCATTAACTGGATGAAGCTAATTGGGTGTCAGTCATTGCTTCACCACTTCAGAAGAAACCAAAGTCACTGCATCAGAGCTAGAACAGCAGAAGCTATGTCGGACGTTTGCATGTTGAAGTGTTTTTACTTTTCCTTGACTATTTAAAAAAATACGTAATTCAGGTTAAAAACCAACCACCAAAACAGGATCTCACAGATCTCACAACCCATCCCAGATAGTATTCAGCTCTACTGCACGAGGACCACTGGCAACCCTTATGTTAACCCACTTAAATCCCTTCCAAGTACTAAACAGTGATTTGATTCTTTACAATAAAAAAGCTGAGTAATATTGCATAGGAGTACCAGAAACTGCCTCATTGGAAAACACAAACTATTTACATTAAATAAGAAACCTAACTGTTTTCAGGCTTGTATTTGCCACATTTACAGCATGATGCAATATATACTGTGACAAAAGAAATGAAAACAGCTTCCGGCACTCGATACCACAAAGTAGCACAGTTTGCCACATTAGAGTAAAGCGAAGGGCGAATAGGAGGAAATAAGAGGGAGGGGTGGAAAAAGAGGGAAAAGGAAGGTTTATGGTTTCATTTCTGGTTTCGGAGCTGATTGGACAACCAGTCCAGTCCTTCATAGAGACCATCTCCACTAGTGGCACAGGTTGCCTGGATGTACCAGTTCCTGTGACGAAGAGAGTGCAGTCCAAGTTTGTCTGTGATTTCTGCTGCATTCATCGCATTGGGCAGGTCCTGAGGGAAGGAAGAACAGTTATTTTCTCCCCTACTCGCTGAGAAGAAACACCTGCCTCCCTAAACCACTTCTGACCATCAGCTTTAGAGCCAATAAAAGGAAGTCAGGAGCTTAGGAACTCTTACAGCTTCTCTTACAGAAAAGCTCAGTGAATTCACTTCTGGATTCAAGCTATTTCCTGTACACTGCCAGAGGTCTCCAAGGTTTAACATCCTCATCTAAAGCAGACACCATGCACCATTTCTCTTCAGAAAACAGAAGTGAGACAGCTGATGGTTGAATCAAGCCATTAAGCCCCTCAGTGTTGACCCAAAACCACTTCCAATTCAAGGTCTGTCATTCACTTCCCACTCAGGAAGTGTTTTCTGCAACTGCAGTTATGACTAAGGCTCAACTTTTACCATAACGTTGTACTCAGCTTACTACTGCTTCTGTTTCTAGTCCTAGACAAGACTTAGTGCATCTTTACCCCTCACAACTCAGCCTGTGCAATCAACGAAGCAGGATGCTATTCCTTTTGTAAATCTACTAGTCCTATTTAAGACCCTTGACATTTGGGGTTAAGCTACCAAGGCCTTTACAAGCAGTAAAAGGCAGAAACCTCAGCTCCCTTTGTGGTCTGGAGAAGTACAGCTCAACACAGCTACACAAAAAGTCAGACCAGTGCTTCCACCAACACCACTGATGCCCTCAAACACCCTAACTGAAGAATTTCAGGAGGTTCTGGCACTCTGGCCTTCCCCCTGTTTGGAGGGGGCCTGGGCAGGTGCTACACTTGATCCAAACCAACCTTACAAATCAAACAGGTAGAATTCTTCCCTGCAACTGCACATAGAAGCATTTCCATTAGCCGAGACTGTTTAGAAGGATGTTCCTCTCAGCTGAGAACAGGATAACTGAACACATGGGTTTGTTGTCTTCTGCAAAACTGAATGGACATTTACTGAGAGCTTATTGATTATTGTTACACTGACAACAGGAATGTCAAGCTCAAGATCTAGCACTCAAAAATGTCTACGTTTTCAAGAGTTCTTACAAAAAGCCACCTTCCTTGGGCATACCTGTTTGTTAGCAAACACTAATAAAACAGCATCTCTAAGCTCATCTTCTGCCAACATTCTCATAAGCTCTTCTCTGGCCTCGTTCACTCGTTCTCTGTCATTACTGTCAACCACAAAAATCAGACCTAGGAATAAGCAAACAATCAGAATAAGCATATACCAGCAGTTATTTACAAGTGATACGTACTTATGGAGGTCAGAACTCTGCTTTGAGGAGAAAATAATGCAAAACAATTCAGTACTTTATCAGGAAAATACAGTTTGCTTATTACTGTAATCTCACATCTGAGAGAAAGTCTGTTCTTGCTGAAAGGGAGGTTAGTTTACATGTGTTTCACCTACAGAACCATTTGGTATTTTCCACTGAGCAGCAACCCTTCAAATCCTGTGACAGGACTCAAGTGCACGCACGTTTGAACTAGATGATCTTTACAGTTCCTTTCAACCCAAACCATTTCCATGATCCTGTGATTATGAAGGTGCAGCAGTGGCAGAAGTGACAAACTCTCAGTTCATGAGGCTGTAGGAGCTTCTAGGAAAGGCTCTGCTTTGAAGTGGAGGCAGAGCACTGAGACACTTGCAGGACAAAAGAATTCTGAGCTTGCTGTGAGTCAGATGGACAAGGAAGACTGGTTTCTGCATGTCTTCCTGTCCCTCTTTGAACCCGCACTTACTTAACAGAAGAGCCAGAGCAGCACACAAACCCACCCTTTTATCATAACAAATATCCTCCCCTCCCAAAGAAACTGGCAAGATTACCATAGTAGGGATATTAAAAAAAAAAAAATCACATTCTGGAAACCTGTGATGGAAACATGCACACTCACCTTGTGTGTTCTGGAAATAATGGCGCCAGAGCGGCCTGATCTTGTCCTGGCCACCTACATCCCAGACCGTGAAGCTAATGTTCTTGTATTCTACTGTTTCCACATTGAAGCCTAAAACAGAAATTGCAGCAAAAATCTCAGTGAAACAGAGTTGGCCCTGAACCTGTTGTATTTACCAAGTCACACTCAGAATGTCCTAACTAGAAACATTACCTTAGAATTTACACCTACTTCAAATAAGCAGAATCTTTCACTGAAGCCCTCCAACACGGGATCTCTCAAACTCCTCCTCCCACCACCAACCCCCCTAAATAATGAGCAGCTCTAAGTGCTGCCTGAGCAGTTAGAAAATGCAGAGCAAACTACAGGACATCAAACAAGTGCTGGGCTTTAAGGACTGCAAACAAGTCATGTCTCTGATCACAGAGCTCTCACAGCCACTCTCCAAAAAGTGGAGTCACCCTCAGTTTCTCAGTCTGATCTACTTGGTGCCACAACATGCTCAGGAGGGCAGACTACTCTGCCCTTGCCCATAAAGGGTTGCTCTACCAATGACTAAAGTGAGGGAATGGAGTAAAAAAGCAGAGTAATGTAATCTGCTCCCCATGCTGGAAAGTTTGGCTGTGCCTTCTTCCTACCACGGATTTAGCAAGTGTTTGTTCTGCCAGTCAAGCCAGGGCACAGCACTGAATCAACCGAGTGGCAGCTGAGATAAGATACTGCTGCAAACAATAAGACCCAAATCTCAAAGCAAGCAGTTACAGAAATGTAAAAATCTTACCTATAGTAGGAATAGTAGTCACTATTTCACCAAGTTTAAGTTTGTACAAAATAGTAGTCTTTCCTGCAGCATCCAGACCAACCATTAGAATACGCATTTCTTTTTTGCCAAAAAGGCCTTTGAAGAGGTTAGCAAAAATATTTCCCATCCTTCAGGTATGTTCTCACTGGCCAGTGAAGTCTAGAGGAAAAAAGATCACAGTATCACTCATGAGTTACCAGTGGCTGTGTTCAGACCAGGCTGTTATCAACCCCCAAAGTATCAGGTCATCTGAATTCTTTAGATACCCCAGCCACCACTCTACATTCTTTTTCCCTGTACTGAAGCAATACAAAGATCAATAGATATGCCAAAACTTACTCCTGGTAAAAAGACATTGTTCCCCAGTACTCTAGAGCTTTCAAATATTCTTTCAGATATTTTACTATTAAATGTTGTTCTAAACCTTTTATTTGCAAAATTCATGGTTTGCTGTCAATGCAACTGACCCCTTCATGTACTTTGTCCCCCATTGTTTTGGGGTAATTTATCTGCACCCTAAAGTATCACCATAAACCACACTTTTTTTTCCAATTGACCTGCAGCTTAAAAAGTTGTAAATATGTGCTCATACATTTTCTGCTTAGTGTGCCAATAGCTGGTCCTTCCTTTGTGAAGGAAACTCAGAATACAGGTTGGTCTCTCTCCTACTCAAAGCAGTTTCCTTCCTCTCAAACCCTGAGGAAATGGCCTGTGAACACAATGTAAACACAAAGCAGTATCTACTTTCATTTACTTGGAGAGAAACCTTCCCTAGGAAGCAAATCCACATTTACTGAAACTTAACCACCAAAAATTAGTAGCCACATTAAAAGAGGCAGGTTTAGAAATGAATGCTTTGTCCTCCACAGCAAACACTTCTGCTTGGACGCTTCGAAGTTATTAACTTCACCAGGAGCTTCCTGTTTAGGAACTGGAGGAACTGCCTCTCCACTCCAGCCCTCACAGATGCTCCCTGTACCCTTGGGATGGAATCCACCCCACCACAACTTGTCCACTTCTTCCCTTCTTCCACAGATTTCCACCCCTTTCCAAACTTAGTACTACACAGTTCACAGCAAGTTTGAAATTACCAAGAGAACTGTTATTCTGTTCATATAAGACATGAAAAAAATCAGCCTGAAAGCTTTGCAGTGGGGTGTAGAAGAGGATGTCACACGGTGACAGTGACAACTCACACCCCTACTGCTGCTTCGTCTAGATGCTCTCAGGTGTCAGCTGAAACAGAAGAGACTGTGACCAACTGAAAAAAACAAGCTTAAGACAGGAGGAAAACACAGCATTCAGGACGGACTTCCTGTAAGTCTCACAATCAGAAGCACAAAATGAAGTCTGAATAATCTCTTGAAGATACTCTGTTTCATGATGAAGCTGTGGTTCTTCAACCAAATTCTCACTAGAAACAGACTTTACAGAATACCTGTTTAAGACATCTAAAATAAGCTTTGAACTGAAAAGTGTTCCACAACACAAATCCTGTCCCACTCTGTGTAGGTCTAAGCTAGGGACATACGGAGTCCAGCTTCCTTACTCAGCACCTGGGAAAGGTCTAGACAGTTCTGCCCTTCTCAGGAAGCTTTCCTGCATACAACTTTAGGGTTCAAAGTTAAACACTGTAACATTAACTGAATCACATGTCTTAGCACAAGCAGCTCCACAGTGAGGTTCAGAGTCCAGAGTTCTTGACTGACATCACCACTTCAACTTGCTGAAGTAACTCCAGTCAAATATTCACTTGCTTCGAATGATTGAAGCTCAACGCAATCGAAACTTTAAAACCAAGCTCCTCTGTAAGCCAGACAGGGCAGCCTCTGGATTAAAACCAAACTGAAGGTTTAAAAGTTCTACTATTCCACCATTTCCTTTATATTTCTGATGCTCAACAAATGTTCTACTCCCACTTGAATATATGAAAGCTGTATAAACAGGAAAGTTAATTAGGAAGTAGAGAAAACAGTTTGCTAGAGCCCCTATTTATCCAGCTCACTCACACAGCAGGAAATCTCACTCCCCAGCCCACTACAACAGCTCTTCCTGGGCTAGAGGGGAGGGAGGCTGTAAAGCTCTCCTTTGTCTGCCTGATCCTGCTACCCTCTATCTTCCACTTCATCTGAAAAGCAACAGTCAGGGTTGAACTGTAATCTTTTACCAGAGCTCTCAGAACCCTCCAAAATGAGACTAAGATCTTTTGTAGCAAGAGGACCTTACAAGCCCTCCAAAAGAAGGCACTTCTTTTGTTTCTGCACGTTGGAAAGCTAACAGGTTGCTAAATGCCTGGATCAGTAGCAGTAATCAGGTAACACAGCAAAACATTAGCACTTACATCCATGACATCACTCCACGCCCCAAGGAATTCACAGTCAGATGAACAAGTTGCTTACACGTGGCACTAACAGTAGTGAACCCTGTTAGATCCTTGATTTCCTGGGAGACATTTCCAGGACAAGTCTGCCCTCCACCACTGAAGCTGCTTTTAGACCACTCACCCTCCCTTTTTGTGAGGAATAAAAGTTAAGATACATGTAAGCACTTTGTGTCCACTTCCTTCTTGTTCTTTTCCACGTTTCTAGTATCCAAACCACTTCTGTAATTCACTTGGTACTTCAGGGTAGGTGACATTGCAGAAAGTACCATTTATGTTTTCAGGCAGCAAAGTGTAGTTTACAGCCCACCCCTACAAGACAAGCATGTTTAGATGTTGACTAGGAAGTAGTGGCATCATTACAGTCTAAAATAAAAATACTAGGAGAAACCCACCTCAGAACTCCCACAAACTGATGTGGGTCTCAACAGTTACTTGTTGGATGCTGCTGGAGCAAAAGTGAGGGCTTGTCTGCACCATTGGTGGCACTGTCCTCTGACCAGCAGCCAGAATCATGTTCATCTCCTGCCACAGAAAAGGGAACCATACTCCCACGTTTCTGTACAATACACTCCTCTCCCTACACTGTCCCTGCCAGTATTTAATTACTTTCTATATCCTGAGCAAAAAGCACCTGGAGTTCCTTCCTCATTCATTAAAATCCTCAAGCAAATCCTCATCCCAACTGTGACCAGCCACTGTGTCTCTGCTTTTTAAGCCCATCCGTGCTGTCACCCAGGGCAGATGCTGCCTCAGCAGAAGCTGCTTCCCTTTGACACAGCCCAGCTGAGGGGTCACACGGTCACTCCCGCTGCACTTCAGAGCTGAACCTGCTCCATTTAACTCCCATTTCAGTCCACTAGTTGGACCATGACAACATACAGTCTGAAAATAGGAGGAAATTTAAGACCTTTTCAGGTTAACCAAGCAATCCCACTGCTTTTCAGGTATCCTCAACACTTGCAAGCCATATCAAGACTTGCCAATACACTGCGTTCTACACTGAAGCTCCACTTTCTCCTTTCCTCAATGGGAAAGCTGTCAGCAATTACTACACTGCTTATTTTACAAGCACAAGTTCAGTAAAATCCCTGAAAACATAAAAGACTACTGCTTGAAGCTACTTGTAGTACTTGAGCACATCTTCAAAAGAGGTATCTATCAGGCTAAGTAGGCAGAGTGGTGTATGAATGGAACAATTTGAATAAGCAGCACAGACTGTTTTTGTAAAGCGTAGCGTGCACGTTCCCTCAGAGCAACTTCAGCTCCTAGAAATTGAAGCTCTCCAGCTCCACCAAACCCCAGTCACCCTAAAACTGAACTGTCTGTATGACTCGTTTCTCCCTGCCCATCGGAGCTCTGAAGCACACCTTACTATAGCCTACTCCACCTGAAGATCCTCACAGGAGTAAAAACCTGTAAGGCAGGTTCAGGTAAGACACAACGTGCCATTGGTAAACAGAAGGACATTCCCTGGATAAGGCTGCAGTTCTGTTTGAGGAAACAAGGTACTTTCAGCAGCCTGTTTTCTAGTAAATGATACATTTAGATAAGCAATTAGGAGAACAGACAGTCTTTTTTTCAGAAAGGCTCAGTGTAATGAGTTAAAAATGAATGAGTGTCTGCAGTAAGTGGCCAGGCTGGTGTCTGTTAAAGCGATAGGGCCCGTGAGTAAGAACTCAAATTTGCTTTTATTAATTGTAGGTGGTTAGAATTAAAAGCTCTGGGGAGTATCTCAAGGCCAAAGATCATTCAACACTTAATCTTCTGCAGCATTGTGCATTTAACTGTACATTAGTGTATTTTAATGTCATTTCATTCAAGCTGCTTATCTTGAGAAGTCAAATATGCTTTTTGACCTCCAAACTTCTTGGATGAGCTGTGAAGTTAACAAGTCATCCCACAGCAGTATGATCAGAAGGGTATGCAGTATGTTAAAGTGTAGCAACACCTTGAAATCTCTCCATAACCTTAATTTTAAACCTCTGCAAAAGCTCTTTTTGACCATATAGAAATGAAACTTCACTGAGGCAGGAGTTTTGGCAAATGCCACGATTTCTTTTAGGCTTACACCATTTCTTTAAACATACCATAGCAGACAAAAGCAGAGGCTAAGGTAGAAGGTACCACATGCATTATTTCCTTAGTGAAAGTATGCCTGCAGTATAAAAACACACTCCTTCAACTTCTATTTATCAGCACTTACCACATAAGGCTCCTAAAGTGAGAAAAAAACCAATAAAAACCATGCAAGTGGGATAACAAAAGTTGCTGGGCACAAACGTTTTGGCAATCTGTTCTCTATAGCTGAAAAATACCAGCAGAATGAAGATCAGCCAAGAAAAGCTCAATTCTCTGCACAGCACACTGAGGTGCAGGGAGTTTGTTGTCTCTGGGATCTCTTATGTCTCCATAAAACATTCATATCTTGTTTGAAATGCCCGTTTCAAGGAGAGATGAACATGGTGCCACTGCCAACGAGATGGAACACCACACAGTCCCAATGCCAGTGCTCAAGCACAGGGGAAAACCTGTCACATTTGCGGGTTACAACAACCAAACTTTTTCTTAGGAGACTTCTGCACCTTGTTCTATTTACTTAGGCACCTGCTGTAAAACTGGTGAACTAATGAAGACAACTCATTTACTACCAAAAGCACATTTTCACTTAAAGGCAAGTTAACTTGACATTAGCCTAAGCACTAACTCCACTTTTAAAACCATCAGGAAAACCCCCAACCCCAAATTCCTAACCTGGTATTAACACACTCGTTACATCAGTCACTAAATAACAAAATTGTTCTTTTATCAATTTGTTATTTAACAGAAATATTGATCTGAAATCCAGTCAGATTGGCTTGTATCATGTTTCTACTTTATAGCATTCTAGGAGGTTTCAAATTAAAAAGTCAAGAGAAGCAAAACAGTCATTCAAAAGATCACCAAGCTCACGTGTAAACTAGAGATGAGAAAGCTTTTTTTAAAAAAAATCAAGTTAAACAGCTGTTCCTGGTGTTACATGCAAGAACAACTGGCAAATAATTTAAAGTGCAAATCTAACTTGGCAGCTTGTCCTTTACAATATAAAGTGTGATTTAGAGAATGTGAGAAGTGATCCAACAAGAATAGAACAGTGCTAAAATTCAGGATTAATCTAGGGCCACAGTATTTCTCACCACCACTCAGCAGGCACAGTCAGTTAAATACAGCTGTGTTCTTTTGAAGTAATTTCTTTACAGATTAAAGTGTTCCATTACAGCAATTTTTGAAAAATGCTCTTGCTTAAAGTACTTCTTTATATATAGCCAGGGTGGCCCAATACATACGTATTCCAGTACAGTTACATTCAACTATTTTTAGAAGCTGTTTACTGGCCTTCCATGTCTGATAAGCTGAGTGAAAGATGACTGCCTATCTCCCCAAGCCCTTTGACCTCAGGGCCTTACCAGTGGAATTTAGCTTAAATAATTCTGATTTAAGTTACCACTGACTTTAGACCATACTAACGTCAGCAGGTGTAGACCATGTGCAAAATGTAAAAGTAGCTAACAAGTAGGCCAGGTTCTTTCTTCAGCAGGGAATTATCTTGGACATAAATATCACTGTAATGAAGGCCACCTCCAGAACGTTGACTCAGAGCTCTTCATTAATAGTAAATCCCAACTCCTTCATAGTTACACCCAGTAAAACTAGAGGAGTGTGAACTGTGGAGATCAAAATCTACCACTGCAACAATTTTACTTGCTTTGTATTGGAGGTGCTTCTGCCAACCATGAGATGGAGAAGGTGCCCTAAATGACCATGACCTTGATACTAGTCTTTTAGGGGAGGTCAGAACACCATGTGAAATAGAAGCTCAAGAGATGGAGCTGCACTCACATCTGGAGAGGCACAGCGGGGTTTGGCCCCCAAAGGCTCATTGTAATGCCCAGATGCACACTGCATGTTCAAGGCAGATGGAGGACAAGCCAATGGCAAGTGAGAAGCTAGGAGAAAGAAAACCCAACACGGAGCTGCTCCTTTTGTGGCACCTTCATTCAACCTAAGTAGGCTGAACATCTTGCTGTCTATACACATTACCTAGATTGTGCATTTTCCACATGTTGTAACATTCTCCTGGGAGCACAGAGTGGCAGGAAAACAGAACATTTTCACTTGCAAGATTAAAACAAGGGCACAAGACAGGACATTTCCTTTGGGGTCATGTCTATTTCTCAGAGACAAAAAGAATGCAGTCCTAAATCACTGGCCAGAATTTTAAGAGTCAATATCAAGCAAAGAGGGCAGGCCATCTGACTTGATACTCATGACCCAAATCAGAGTTACTCCCTTATCATCCCCTTGAAGCAGGGGGAGTGAGTCAAGCTACTTTTGTTTCACAGCAAAATCTCAAACTCTTTTAAGCAGTTTTACAGAACCACATGTACCTCAACAGCATGCAAACCAACACACAGGAAAAAAACACATCTGGTCTGAAAAATATTTCAAGGATAGGCTGGCATGCCAGGAGTCACTGTTCAGGCTTTTAGATAAAGCCCATCCATCACCTCCCTGCAGACTGCCTGTAGCTGCTCAGGAAATAAAATTGTGCTAATAATGGAGCTGTGACACCCACTTCACAGCCACCTGTTCAACAGGGCCTACACCACTGTAAGAACTGGTTATCACAAAGCACTTCTTTTCAGACAAACCCTGTACAGTTTTTTGATGCTGAACTAGTCACAAGTTCAAGATCTTAAATGTAAAGCCCAACATCCTGTTATTCATTCCCAGTAACTGGGCAGTAAGTCAACATTTACACTCGTATTAGAAATGGCAACAACTCACATGGGAGCTTTGGAAACGAAACTGGTTTAGGGAAAATGTCACAGCAGAGCTTAGGAAGCCAGTTGTGAGGTACAAGACTTGCATATGAATAAGAGCTCTATTACACATTAGAGTTTGATTAGAATTGAAACATCAGCAGAAGGAGTACCACAGTCCTTCAATGTCTGTGTGTGTTAGAAACCAGAAATAAAATCGGATACTCACAAGCAGAAAGAAAAAAATGCTGAATAACACAGAAAAACAGCTGCTGTAGTAGGAAGCTGATTATAAACTTTACTCATCAGTTAAAGAAAGGGAATAATGGCTGAGGACAGTGCGAGCTCTAATACAAGCTTCACAGCATCCCAGTAGCAAAACTTTCATGAGATTTCTAAAGAAAGAATCAGAGCTATTTCTTTTCAGACAAAGTTAACTTATGTTCACCATTTATAGGGCAATCTAGATGCTCACAAAGGCTGCTGAAATCCCTATACATTTTCATTTTAAAGTCCATCTTTGCACATGTCAGCAACTTTTATTTCTAAACTGATGTTTAAAAATAAAAGGAAGGTGTTTCTTTAAACTTCACCACTGCAAATTCAACTGGAATCTTACACTGAGAGCTTCTCCTCCTTTCACCAATTGATGAAATCAATAGCTTATCTGTTAATTGTGCCTCAGCAAGATGTTTGAATGTTACTGGCTAAAGGAGGCTTTTGAACAGGTGTAACTGGAGCACAACACAATTTGGTGAATTATAGGGACTAGAATCCAGCCCCCTACTCCCACATAAACTTTGTTTGCCTTGAAAAGCTATGACTAGACCTGCTCCCCAAATTGGTCAGCATGACTAACACACACAGGGAACTACACGCAGCCAGCAAAAATGCACCAGTCCTGCCCAGTCTCTTTCAGATTCCAACTGTATTTCACAACTAGGCAATCTTAAAAATCCAGCAAATACCTCAGACCACTCGGGACTGATTTACATTCAGGTGTTTGCCTTTTAACACCATCCAGCAACTATGAAGTCCATCCGAGACTAAAGCAGCAGCAAAGTCTGTTCTGAGTGGACAAGACATCTGCTTGAAGGCATTTTTGCTCCTGATGTGCCACCACAGTAGGAGTGTCAATAAACCTGGCACAGCAGTTGAGTTTAAGAGGTTCAAGTGAGGCGAGTTTCCTCACCCTTTCACCCAGTGTAATTACTACAACAGGGAAAGCAGTCCAACAGGGTTCCTGAGCACTGCAGACGTGGTTTTAACAGAGGAAGTTCAGTGGCATCCTACCAGCCTTGTAACCTTTTCTTCCAGAAAAGCCCTTTCTGCATCTGTTAACATTCTCAGTACTTACACCGATAATTTGATTATAAAACACATGGATAAAAGCCAAATAGAAATCCTCTAGTTCAGCTACAGTTCCTTCTTCCTACAGAAGTGCTCCAAATCGGTAGCAAAAATAGCAATAACTATACTGCCAAATGACCTTGGACAATTTACTTTGACTCGGTATCTTTGCCTGAAAAAATAAGGCTAACAGACCCTGCTTTGCTGCTTGCAAAACAGAGTTCAAAGTATTACATAAATAGTTCACATTTTAGCTATTGACAAAGCTACATTTCAAAACAAGACCTCTGGATACAACTCTAATCAACCTGTGGAATTTGGTTTGGCAAGAGACTAGCAAAGTAGTAGCAAAGCAACAAGGTCAATGTCAAACACAACATTTAGACAGTTTTATGGCCCAGCAGAGTTTTAGTTGTGCTCTGCTGGGGCAAACAGGACTCCTTCATGAAAAGGTTTGAATAGCTAGTCTGTCACTTCATCAGACAGAGGTTATCAACTCGAAGTATCATGTTAATTACTCAGAGAAACAGGATATAGTATTTTCAGGCAGAATATACTATCCTCCCACCAGGAGTCTGCTCCGGGCTAAAGCTCAACTTCTGCTCTTATCATCACTCCCAGAGCCCAGCAAGAAAGCCCAACTCAGCAGCCAAGAGCTTACAGGAAAATAACCTCTCTCTTAGGAGTTTCATCTGAGCCTTATTTCCCCTACTAGATCCCCGAGGTCCGCTACGATGAGGGTTTCCGGGGGGATGAAAGAAAACGAGGAAATATCTCTCTCCTCAGACCCGTTCACGGGCGGGGCAGAGGCCAGAATGAGCGAGTTTGGGGAAGGGAGGAGAAGTCCATTCCGCCGCATCCCCTCCAATTCCTCCGGTAGGGGGAGCGGAGCCGGGCCTGCTGCAGCAGCTGGGGAGCTGGAGCGGTTCCTCGCTCCTGTCCGTGCTTATGCCTCCCGACCGGGAAAGAGAAAGGGCTGGCAGCCCCCCCGTGCCCAGACACCCAGCCCCAAATATGTGAGGGAGTGGCGGATAGGGCAGCGCCCCAGCCAGGCCCGCCGCTCTCCTAGGCTGCGCTGCGGCCTGGCTGCAGCTTCCTCCTCCGGCCGGCAGCCGCCGACCGAAAGGGGGGGGGGTGGTGGAGAGCAAAAAGAAGAACAGAAAAAAAGCGCCCAGGCCCGCTCCCCCACCACCCGCCGCCCCATCCCCTCACCGCCAAGGCCGCGGAGCCTCACAGCCGCCCGCGGGCCGCCGCCTGCAGGATGGGGGCGGGGGAGCGGGGCGGCGGGCAGGGGCTGAAGGGAGGGAAGGGAAAGACACCGGTAAACCCACCGGTGTCGGCTGCTGCCCCAGGCAGTGGCTGTGGCTGTCCTCGAACCGTCCCGCTCGGAGCCTGCTGCCCCTGCGCCTCTCGGCCGCTCTCCGCCCAGGCACACAAGATGGCGGCGCTCGGCGGCCACGTCAGTGCCAGCCCCGCGCGCGGCACCATGGGTAACCGAGGAGGGCGGCGGGGGGGCGGGGCCTAGCGGGGAGGGGGCGTGGCTAAAGCAGGGACCCGCCAACGTGAGGGGGCGTGTCCAGGACGGAGACCACGCCCATCAACGAACAGGCCACGCCCCCCTGCTTTGCCTTTTCCCCCGGCGCGTCACCGGATGCGGCGTGAGGGGCGGGGGGAACCGAGCACCGGGCGGAGCGTGGCGGGAGCGGGGCCGGACACAGGGGGAGGGCTGGTGTGCACAGGTGTGCACCGGGCAGTGCTGGGTCGTGACAGGCCTGGCACTGGGCTCTTGCAACGGGCAGTCGTGCATCGATGCGTGCAACGGGCATCGAGTTTGCACGAGGTCACCAGCAGGTCCAGGGAGGTGACTCTGGCCCAGGTTGCCCAGAGAAGCTGTGGCTGCCCCATCCCTGGAAGTGTTCAAGGCCAGGTTGGATGGGGCTTGGAGCAACCTGGTTTAGTGGGAGGTGTCGCTGCCCATGGCAGGGAGGTTGGAACTAGGTGATCTTTAATGTCCCTTCCAACCCAAACGAGTCTGTGATTCTGTGATTCTCTCCCTCTACTCCTTTTTCCATGAGACCCCCCCTGCAGTGCTGTGTCCAGTTCTGGGGTCCCCGACACAGGAAAGACGTGGAGTTGCTTGAGTTGGGGGTGTTCAGCCTGGAGAAGACAAGACTCTGGGGAAACCTTAGAGCATCTTCCAGTACCTGAAGAGGTTACAGGAAAGCTGGAGAGGGGCTTTTTAGAAGGGCATGGAGTGATAGGACAAGGGAGAAGGGAAAGAGAGGAGATTTAGGTTAGACCTTAGGAAGAAATTCTTTCCTGTGAGGGTAGTGAGACACTGGCCCAGGTTGCCCAGAGAAGCTGTGGCTACCCCATCCATGGAAGTGTTCAAGACTGGGCTGGATGGGGCTTGGAGAAACTTGGTCTAGTGGGAGGTGTCCCTGCCTGTGGGAGGTGTCCCTGCCTATGGCAGGGATGTTGGATCTAGATGATCTTTAAGGTCCCTTCCAACCCAAACTGTTCTGTGATTCTGTGTTTGCAAAATGATTTGCATGTGCTGGGCAGCACTGCAGAGTGCCAGGCTGTGTGGGAATGCACGGATGCTTCGTGGGATGTGGTCCTTGCACCCCTTTCCAGGGCCTGCATGTGCTGTGCAGCATTGCTCCATGTGTCAGGCTGTTGGGGGATGTGTGTGCAACACCCCTGCTGTGCAGCATTGCCCTGTGTCAGGCTGTGTGCTCAGGCATGTGCTCCTGCCTTCTGTATGCACATTAGAAAGCTGCCCATGTACCCTGCCATGGGGTTCATCCATGTCTGTGTGCTCCCCACCTTCACTGCTTCTGCATCTGCTGGTTGTCCACCAAGTGTTCACCATGTAGGCACAGAGAAGCAAAAAAAAATAATAAAAAATGGTCCTTAGGGTTCTCGTATCCAAAATAAAGCAGGATGGCAGGCAGTGCCTGCCTCACCAAGCCAGCTTCACCAAGAACTGTGTCCAGTTCTGGAGCCCTGAACACAAGAGGGACATGAACCTGTTGGAACGAGTCCAGAGAAGGGCCAAAAAAATGATCCAGGGGCTGGAGCAGCTCTGCTCTGGAGACAGGCTGAGAGAGTTGGGGCTGTTCAGCCTGCAGAGGAGAAGGCTCTGGGGAGACCTTAGAGCACCTTCCAGTGCCTGAAGGGGCTACAGGAAAGCTGGGGAGGGACTGTTTACAAGGGCTTGTAGCGAGAGGACAAGGGGCAATGTTCTTAAACTAGAGCAGGGAAGGTGTTGATTTGGTATCAGGAAGTTCTTTACAATGAGAGTGAAGCACTGGAGCAGGTCGTCCAGAGAGGTGGTGGAGGCCCCATCCCTGGAAACATTCAAGGCCAGGCTTGACGAGGCTCTGAGCAACCTGATCTAGTCTAAAAGGTCCCTGAGCACTGCAGGGGGGGCTGGACTAGATGACCTTCAGAGGTCCCTTCCAACCCCACACATTCTATGACTCTATGATTCTATGATTCTATGATTCTTTCTTCAATTCTATGATTCTAAGCTGCCCTCTTGCCACTTCAGTTCAACTTTGAGACAAAACAGAGAGGATTTGTTAAAATGTTCACTGTTTCCACTGGAAAAGGCTCAACAGATGGAGAGGACCCACAGGATGGAGTGTGCTGGGAGCTGCTCTGGCCCCTCTGTGCCTCAGTTTCCCCATACAGGGAAGAACCTGTTTAATTTTTTCACCTTAATAATACACAGATGTGGAAGGGAAGAGGAAAACATGGAGCAACTTTTTAACTCCAAATGGGAAGAAAAAACCCCACATGGTTCAAGAGCCCAAGAAATTGGTGTAGAAACAACACTTAGCACGTGTGTTCAATAAATTTAGAATTATTTCCTTTCTGTTTCAGGGTAGCATTAAGATAAATCCAGGTCATGTGCCTTCTCATCCTAAATACTAAATGCTAAATACTAAATAATTCCTTTGTTAAATACAGGAAGAAGGGTTTTGAAAGACAGCAGGAAGCCACAAAAAATGCTTATTTCTAGATGTCCCCCCTGACACTCATAGGAAATTAATACCCCAAAGACCTCCACTCCCTTGTCAAATGGGGTTGAAGTCACCCAGCAGCTGAAAACCTGACACAGAGGCGAGAGAAGACAGGCAGACAGACAGATGGACGTGAGCCCAAAAGCTTCTTTTCCTAAAAAAAATTGGGTCATGTACAAGAGACAGATGGCAGCAACAGGGTGAAGAAATGCCAGGAGGGAGCCTGGGACAGAGGCAAGAGGTGCCCTGTGCTTCTTCCAGGGAGGCACCATCCCAATGTGTGAGCAGTTACCACTTTATATTGTTATTATTTTACTTAAGGAAGCACCTAAATTGCATTAAGAACTCCCCAAACAGTTAAAAAGCAGCTGGAGCCGTGACAGTCTAAGGAGGCAGTGGCAAAGACACATCAAGAAACCAAATGAATTCTTTTTTCCCTGCACTGCAGAAGCTGAACTGTCTCAAGCAGGGGATTTTAGGAAGAGAATAAGCGTGGTGGTGAACAGATTGCTGCCCACCCCGACGTCCAGGCATGGGTGACTACCACTGGGATGGCAGATGTCCCTGTCCTTCAGCACAGGCTGTTTGTCCAGCCCTGGCTTTTGGAACAGTTTGGGGCACAGCATCCTTCAGGACCTGCCTGGCAATGCCTTCAAGAAAGAATCTGGATTTGCTTGGGGAATACCCTCCTCTGTCCTCACTGGTTGGGGACACTTTGGGTGAGCTGTGGAGCAGGAGCTGTGCTGGGAGGCCACGCTCTGTGTGTCCATGTAAAGGTTGATACCGGGAAGCTGCTCTCAAAACCCCCTTAATGCATTTATCCCCCATCCCCAAATCTCTTCCCAGCCATAGCCAAGCTGAGCAACCACTTATTTTACAGCCCTGTCTCCATGCCTGGACAGTGACACAGATCAGGGCACTGCTCTGGGTTAAAAATAACCATTCTCTCTTTTTTTTTGTTCTTTTCTTTTTCTTTTCACTTTATTTTTAACCCAGAGCAGTTCCTTGCTTTAGCTGATGGAGCTGGGGGGAGGAGATGCTCATCCTACCATCCCATCACCTCCCCAGTGAAAATCCAGCTGGTGGAGGTGCCAATCAGGGTGCAAAGCAAGTTGAGGCAGGTTTATTTTATTATTATAATCTCAAATATGTCATCCATAAGGTATGATTTCATTATTATCTTCCCTTGGCTCTGTGCCTGAGGAGATGGTGGAAATTTGGCCCCATCGTTCTGAGTCATTAATGGTGGCTGCTGTGATGCAAGAGGGACACTTTGCCTGGTGACTCATGACATTTATGGGAAGAAAGAGGTTTTCTGGGTTGTTTTTTGCAGCTGCAGGAGCAGACGTGTCACTTGCTTTCTCTTTTCTGCAGAAAGCCCAAGTGGGAGAAGGGTGAAACGGGAAGGGATCCCTCAGGGTGGCTTGGCTCGTTTGCTGGGTGCTCCCGGGCTTGCAAAAAGGCTTTTGGGCTTTTCCTGGATGGCTCCTTCAGAACTGGAGAGTTTTCCTTCCTGCTGGGAGCCTCAGGTGACCAATCTGCTGGCTGAACTACACCCCGTTCTCACTGCCTTAAAAAAACCCAAGTGTTTGTGAAAGGAGATTTTCTGAGGTTATAAAAATATCATCCAGAGTCACTAAGCGCTTCCTCAAGTGATGCTTTTCCTTTTCCATCTGCTCTAGAAAAAAAAATACCATGGGCTGGATTTGCTCTAACTCCAGGGTCCTCAAAAATAATCTCTCCCCTCAGAGGGGCAAGATGTCTTTATTGAGAAGATACTGCTCAATGATTATCTGCAGGTGGAGGTCACATCCCTCTGAGCTGATAGCAGGGATGTCCAGCCAACAAACCATAGAATCCCAGTCTGAGTTTGGGTTGGAAGGGACCTTAAAGATGATCCATTCCCACCCCCCCTGCCATGGGCAGGGACACTTCTTACTAGATCAGGTTGTTCTAAGCCCCATCCAACCTGGTCTCGAACACTTCCAGGGATGGGGCATCTACAGCTTCTCTGGGCAACCTGGGCCAGTGTCTTATCACCCTCACAGGAAAGAATTTCTTTCTAAGATCTCATCTAAACCTCCCCTCTTTCAGTTTGAAATAATTCTTCCTTGTCCTGTCCCTCCATGTCCTTGTAAAAAGTCTCTCCCCAGCTTTCCTGTAGGCCCTTCAGGTACTGGAAGGTGCTCTAAGGTCTCCCCAAAGCCTTCTTTACTCCCTGCTGAACAACCCCAGCTCTCTCAGCCTGTCTCCATAGCAGAGCTGCTCCAGTCCTCGGATCATCTCTATGGCCTCCTTTGGCCCTGCTCCAGCAGCTCCATGTCCATATGTTGGGGACTCCAGAACTGGACACAGATTCCATCCTGGTAGTGATGGAAAAGTAATTTTGGGGTATTTTTGGGCGACGCTGAGGTGGGCACCCACTTGGTGAAGGACACCAGGGTCAGTCACTGCTTTGCTTTCTGCTGCTTTAAAGCTCCTGCTCTGCATGACCATGTTGACAGGTCAGGGATTGCTCACCTTCGAGTCTCTCACGCTGGGGTGGGAGTTGCAGTTATTCACAGGAGCTGAGAAATTGCCCCCAACTGCTATTTACTACCTTATCTACTGAAAAAATAGCAATTTTTTCTTGGGTTTGGGGTCCTGGGGTCACCTACAGACAGGTCTGGGCTGTTGAAAAGCTAATGGATCTGGTCTTGCTGCTCCCATTTTACCATCCTGGCAATAAAAGGGAAAGTAGGAGAAAAGCAAGTAAAATGCTAAATGCCTCCCTTGATAGGCAGCAAAATAAGAATATTTGCAGCAAGAGCCTCTGTTTTGCTGTGGTTTCTCTACTCAGAGCTGACTTAGGTGGCAGAAGGACCCACGCAACCAGAGCATTTTTGAGAGCATCTCAGCTGTGGAACTGAAGCATGGAAAGCACGTGTGGCAGATCAGCTCTCTGCCCATGCCACTGACTCCCCAGGGGTTTTGGGCAAATTGCTGCAGCTCTCTCAGCCCGACTTTTTTTTCTCCTCAATTCTGAAATAGCTGCACTTTGTGACTCAGTGACACGCTGTGCTAACCTGCTGGTGAGGACAGATTTGTCTGACATCAGTGGTGCTCATTGCTGACACCTCTGGGTAGAGCTCTCAGGCACACCCGCAGCAGGATGATGCCATTTGAGCAACCTTGGTGGTGCCTTCTGGTACCCAGGGAAGATGGGTTAGAAAGGTGGTTCCTCTGCTGTCATAGAATCACAGAATGGTTTGGGTTGGAAGGGACCTTAAAGATCATCTAGTTCCAACCCCCCTGCCATGGGTGGGGACACCTCCCACTAGACTAGGTTGCTCCAAGCTGCATCCAACCTGCCCTTGAACACTTCCAGGGATGGGGCAGCCGCAACTTCTCTGGGCATCATCTATCCATCCCTTTCCCCTTCAGCTGCTACAGGGCAGATGTCTCCACTGAGTGAGTCCCTCAGCTCTTCCCCCAGTCAGCAGAGATAAAGAGGAGTGATTCACCCATCCTGCTCCAGACATCACCCCCAGTAGATGTCCATTGCCTGTTGAGGGAAGGCTCCAGGGAAGATGTTGACATTAAGCCAGCCAAGTTCCCTCTCGGGGTGACCAGCAGAGGTTTGCCATCCACATTGTTTTGACCCAGAGCACTGAGTTTCCTCAGTGTTTAGGTTGGAGGATGCACAATGGCAGGATGGTTTGCCTGCAAAACACCCTGTGACCTGCTCACCCTGCCCTTGAAGCTGAAACATCTGTGGTCAAGGAGCTCTTGCTGGATGCACCTTCTCCACAGAGCACTTGAAATGTAGAGGTGTTACCACCAGCACTGATTACATCTGGTGGCATTTTCGGCATCTGCAGCAGCAGCAGAGACACATTTCTGAGCACAAACCTTGGGTATCTTCACAAAGTGCTGCTGTCCTCTTCTACCCTCCTTTTTAAGCAGCCAGACCTTCCCATGAATGGGATGATGAGCTGAATTCACCTGCACGTGTGGGGAGATGCTGGGGCCACTGACTTGCAGCAGCTCCTAAATGCTCAGAGCTGCCAGCTGGGAGGCTGTGTGTGTTTTAGGAGTGAGCAATAGTGTTGGTGTTGGACCCATGAAGGTCTCTGTTCTGGGGAGTTGAGCAGCTCAGCACTCAAAGGTCTCTGTTCTGGGGAGTTGAGCAGCTCAGCACTCAAGACTTGCACCAACGGAGCTGCAGCTGGAAATGCAGCTTTATTGGGTGTCTGGATCCTTGGAGCTCAGGTCCATATGGGGTGGGGATCTGGACAAGCACCATTGTCCCCTATCTTTGGACATCCTCTAAGAACACCAGCCATTTCTCACCGGTGCTTCCAGATCTTCATGGCCAGGCCATGCAATTACCCACAGCTCAAAGTGTTTCATGGGATTGGGTCCTTAGGAATATCTGGTCTTCCTGGGATCCTCGAGGCTTATGCACAGAGATAGTTGCTCCTGTGACCTGGATAACTTTGAGTTGCTGTGGGGATTAGAGATACCATCAACTGGGAAGTCATCTAAAGGTCCCACAGCCTCTCCTGTTTGGTGGCTGTGTTGCTGGCTTTGTCATCTGCTGGTCTACTGTGCCCACCATATAGACACTGGGTCCCGCAGCTGGGGACATTCCTCCAGGCACCACAAGTACCAAAAATACAAGGGGACCAAGCTGCAACCTCACAGAACTTGTTTGGGACAAGGTCTTCCTAAGGCTTTGAAGAAAAGAGTTGAAACCACTTTGGGAGGTCACGGGCCTTGTTTTAACAGCACACTCCTGTACTGATGTTTGAACAGCTTTGCAAAGGGGTGTCTCATGCACTTGGACTTTGCATGGATGATGAATTGCTTTCCTTCATCTGCAGCCATCCCCATGCTTGAATTCAGCCAGGCCATGCTACCTGCAGAGACACCAGGCTCAGGCATCAAAGTTGGATGTTAGTCCTTGTCCTCTGCTGTGTACGAAGATCTTCAGAAGATGCTGGGATCCCTTTTGGGAGTGTGAACTGATGATCCAACTTGGCTTGGGCTCTGCCTGCTCAGACTAAATTTGTGGGCAAGCTGGAGTCAATGGAACTGAGTTGAATGGGCAACTCTCCCCTTCCAGTGAAGTCTTGTGGGGTGTGATGAGTTGGGTCTGGTCTCTGGGACCAGTCTGGTCTCTGGGACAGGCAGGGCAGCAATACCAGAGCATATTCCCTTGCCTAGTCCTACCCCCAGCCCATTGGACACTGCCAGAGCTATCCCAAGGTATCTCCTGGAAGGGAGATAATCTCTGAGTGTAAAAGCAAAATGTAGAACCATCAAAATACCCTATTTGGAGAGCGATGTTCAGTTTTACAGAGCTCCATCAGGAAAAGCTGACTGTCCATCACCATGGTACCATGCTGCTGTGTAGGATTTGATGTGGCTCACATCCTTCTGCTTTTAATGACCATGCACAGAAAACCTGGATTTTAAATGCTCAGCTGAAATACTTCACCTCCAGCAGCACAGTGCTCTGAAATCCCTTGTTTTGCTTAGCAAAGCTGCCACCTCTGAAACACTGATATTGTGTCCTGTCACCCCTGGCTTTTTCCAGCCAGGATTCCCAGTTAATGAGCTGTAAAAGAGGAGAGCACTCCAGCTTCCCATATGAAGTTGCTTGGCTACAGAGATCTAGGAGAAAACGTAACACCAGAGGTATCGAGGTTATTTATCACTGTGTTTTCCTGGATGGGAATGAAGTTTCGGCTGTTCTCCATCATCAAAACCTCATTAAGTCACCCAGCCACTAATTGATATGCCCAAACCTGACAACTTGTGTCAAAGGAGGAGACGGCGGTCGCCCTGGGACCTGCCAATCAATGTCACAGCCATCCCAGGCCCACGGTGAACTTTGACCGCCTGCAAGAATGGCGGCGATTGTTTCAGTTGGGAGGAAGAAGATGGAAACCAGCCTAATTAAAACATCAATGTCAGGTCACATACCCCCACTGGACACCTGCCTGATGGAGGAAAAAAAAACCCACAACAACCCAGATGGCGGCTATCAGGGTCCAGCTTCTGTGAAACTGCCCACTGTTGTGGCCTCTTTGGGTTGTCCAGGCTGGAAGGACATCACCTTGAGGAGCTTTGCTCATCCAGCATCATTTTTCTGGAAATCTGAGGATGCAGATTGCAGGAAAACTGCAAGTGGTACAACACCAGGAGTGAGGAATGCCAGTGTGCATGGGAATCCTGGGCTGTTTGCAGCAAGGTTTGCAAGGCAGGAGGAGTTGGGGTCAGGAGGATGCTGGAGGAAGGGCCACAGAGAAGGCTTTGGTGTTAGGAGAAAGGTCTGGGACAGAAAGGAGGTGAAAAGGTAGTGAATGCCTAAATCACTGCAGGACAGGAAAATTTAATCTCATTTTGTTTCTCTTCAAGGTAACAATCTCCCTCCAAGTTCATTCCCTGCTCCCTTTTCTCATAGAAACATAGAATAGTTTGGGTTGGAAGAGATGTTTAAAAGTCATCTTGTCCAACTCTGCCACAGTGAGCAGGGACATCTCCAACTAGATCAGGTTGCTCATGGCCCTGTCCAACCTGACCTTGAATGTTTCCAGGGATGGGGCTTCTACAGCCCCCTTTTGCAGTCACTGTATAGAAATACCTGAGATGAGCTGACATTCTCCACCTGCTATCCCCAGGATCAGAGATCCCTGCCTCTGTTTTAAATCTTCTGCACTGTCCCACAAACCCAGACGTGAGAGCTTTCCCCCTTCTTGCCCTGAGCATGGGGCAAAGGATCTGCAAGGATGGTATGAGTGTGATGGGCTCCCACAGCAGCCTCCAGCACTTGCTTGAATCTCAGCAGACCTTACTTGTGGGCTCCCACCCAAAAGATCATGAGATTTTTCTCCAACCCTAGGCAAATCTGCTGAAGACAAAGACGGTTTGACCTCAGTGGTGGGGCTGGATGTGCAATGCAGAGAAGAAAGTGAGCAAACAACTGCTCCCAGGGTCCCATCTGCTGAAATTGAAGTGTAAATCAAGCCAGACCCTTGGTTTGTGGGGTGCAGTAGAGCCTGAGCATCCTCCCATTTAACTGCAGATGAGGACACCCTTGTTGCAGGATGCTGTCAGTGCTAAAAGTTCATAGAGGTCCACCAGAGTTAATGGGAGGAAAAGCCCTCAAGGACTCTTAATCCAATAATGGCTCTGAGCCTCCGTGGCAGAAGTGGGAGAAGATCTGCCATGGGCCAGCCATAATATTAACCTGTAGCCCTATGTGATACCTAGAAACATCACAAATGAGGACCTTGAGAGGTCTTCTTAGCTAGGGCATCATCTGCAAAGACATCTCCTTGCTGAAGTCCACACAGAGAAAGACCTTGATCTACCAGCTCCCAAGCAAGGACTAGCCAAGGCACAACCTCATGGTTGAGATCCCGAGGTGCCTTTTTTTATCCCTCCTGAGGATGCAGAAGAAAACCTGTGTCCACCCCATGCTACCTCTTGTCCTCTGGGTTTCTATGGCCCCTTGGACAAACACCCATTTTGCTCCCATTGCTCCCATCCATCCGCAGAGCTTGTCTCTGGGGAAACAGCTGTGATACCTCCTGGAGGAATAGATTGCAATTAACACTGAAGCCTCCTACCCATGATGAAGTTACAAAGGCAATAAAATGAATCAGTCTTTTAATAATATGCTCTGTAACCTTTGAAAACTCACCCAGGTGGCACCCAGCAGATAAGGTTATCGCTGAGAACTGTGGAGGTTGCTCCACCCTTCCCTGAACCACTGACTGGGATCTGAGGGCCACGTGCTGGTCACTAATTAGAGCTAATGTGACAATCAACTTAAACCTCTGCAGCCAAAATAGAGGTTGGTTCCCTGTTTTATTCTGCAGGGACAGATGGGAGCTGGCCACAGGGGCTTGTTTGTGGGTTAGGTCATGGTGATGAGAGGTGGAGAGGCTGGAGGAGACTGTGTGCCTCTTCCTGTCACCGTGTGAGAGGCAGGCATGGGAAAATGGGGAAAAAAAAAATAATTTGGGGCCCTTGGAAGGAAAGGGACAGCTGGGTACAGAACAGGGTACAAGGTACAGGTACCCAGCAGGGTTCTGGGTACAGGGCAGCTCTCCTGACCCACTTCCAGCCAGCATCCAGGGTGTGAAGCCACGCTTCTCTGTAGGTGTGACATCTGTAATTATAAACCAGCTAATGAACATACACTTGTCAGGTGTATTATGTACAGCTGTGGGCCAGCAGAGCCCACTGTGGCCTTGGCCCTTGGGCATGGCGTGAGTGTGGTGGAGACGTAGCTTTGGGATGGGTCATTTGACTGGTACATGAAGATAAAGGTTGGGTTGGATGGGTCTTCTTTTTCAGGCAGGAAGGTTGGCTGGTGGCTGGAGCAAAGGGGGAGACACGGGTTTGGGATGTGTCACCTGGAAATTTTTGGCTATAAAATGTTAGTCATAGAATCATAGAATCATAGAATCATAGAATCCTATGTTAGTCCTCTGAAAGGTCTTTCTCCTCAGGTGTAGACTGGGCCTTTTGGTGGGGAAAAGTCCCAGCTGGCCATTACAGGAGCAGCCATTCATCCATGAGGTCCCAAGTCTGAGTCACCCTGAAGGAACCTCCATGCCACTGGCTTCTGTGGTGGAGCTCAGGCTGACCACGTCTGACTTCAGCTGTTCCATTCAATACCTCCTGGGAGGAGTCTGGGCCCAAATCCCTTTCTTTCCAAGGAACAAACTACAGCAATGAGTTTCCTTGGCTTGAAATCCCTCCATCAGCTGCTCCAAGATGTTCTGAAATAAAAAGCTTTCCAGAACACTTGTCCTCACAGCATCTCCTAAACCAGAAATGATCATCCTGATTTCTCTCCTGGTATTCAGGGAAGCCCCTGAATCCAGCTTTGAGCTCCTATAGGATCTAATCCTCTTTGCAGGGGGCTGGAGGCTGTTCTCAGAGGGATGCTGGCTGCTCTCCTGGTTTTTAAGACCTCAGTCCAGCTGGGGCTGCTCTTTGGATTGGAGCAGGGCAAGGGCAGATCTCACTCTTCTGAGAGATTTTTTTTTGCAGTTTCATTTCTTCTGTGTTTTTTTTTTTTTTCTTTCGCTTTTTTTTCATACTCTTTCCAAACTGAAATGAAAGCAAAAGCAAAGCTCTGAAGCCAATAAAAAATTGAAACCAAAGAGGAGCAACTCACAGCTCTTCATGATGCCAGACCAGGTGACACATTCTGGCCATGGCTGGGTTGAGCTCAAGTAGGAGACCACGGAAAAATAGGGGGAAAGAGGGAGAAAAGAAAGCAAGTGGGAAGTTCCAAAAATACCAAAGCTGAACATTTTGATCACTCTTCTCCAGGGAGAAATGTGGCCTTTTTCTGCTCATTTTGCTTTCCACAGGGTTTTGGTTGCAGGGAGGGACTTGTCCCATTGGAAAGTCTCTGTATTTCCTCCCGTATGGAGGAGCAGACGAGCTGCCCCTGCTTTATTAAGGCATCAAAAAGATTTAATAATGTCACTGTGTGAGACACTTCAAAATGGGGCTGATGCTGAAATTAAAACCTGTTGGAATTCAGGCGCTACTCAGGACAAACATCTCCCCCACCCAGGTAAACTGAGGCACTGCCCGAACTGCAACAGTGTCAAGATTGGCTCCAAAAAGGGGTTTTTTGGTCCCGTTGGGTGTTTTTTTGTCATTGGGTCCCCGGGAGGTTTCTTGCAGCAGGTGGCAGCAGCGGGTCTGTGAAGGTGCCTGGACCCGTTGGGTGCTCAGCAGCACCCACGCTCAGCCCAAGCACCCAGGATGTTGGTGAGATGGGCCAGCACACAGTGCTCCATTGGTGAACCAAGGATAGTTTCATTCAGCAGCAAAACATCAAAACCCAATTGCTGAGATGTGTTAACCCGTGTGGATTCTCCAGTGTCTAATAGAGGAGTTGAGTAGCCTTTCTCTCCCCTGAAGCCCTGATGTGTGCATCTTTTCACAGAATCACAGAATTACCTTGGTTGGAAAAGACCTTAAAGATCACTGAGTCCAACCCCATAGATATTAAATTTTAGAAGGTCTTTAGGGCCCAAACGACCCTGGAGACCTCAGTGATGCTGAAGCTGAATTGCCTCCTGTGGTGTTTCGGAGCTGGGGTGGACAGACACCACCTGACTGCTTTACCCTTATTTCTCTGCAGTGGTGGTTACCTCTGGAATCTCAGTTTCTTAATAATCTGTGCTTCCTAATGAACGTGTTTCCCCTCCATCCCCCCCACCCTGTTCTTTTCTTTTTCTAGCTACTGTCTGAAATCAGGGAGGGGTCTCATGCGGTTTGTGTGTGTCAGGATTATTAATCTATAGGCTCATTTAAACCCATGGAAAAATGCTCTTCCCAAATCCTGGATGAAATCTCTGTGGGAGCAACCATCCAACCCCCACTTACACGCTTTGGCCAGACCTGTGCCTGGTGCAAATTTAGAACCAGAGAGTGACAGGGACAAGGGATGTGCCCAGGGCCACACAGATGGGATGTCAGTGGCAGAGATGCCCTCTGGAGCCCAACATGGAGGAGATGAAGCTTTTCTCTCTGTCGAGGAGGGGGATGCTGATGTGTTCATGTTGAGCATCCCTTGGGGACTGGGCAAGGAACGCAGCTCAGCCCTCCTCTGGGTTTTGTTTCTGCCAGAGTTAATCTAGGTTTCTAGACAGTTGCTCTAAGGTGGGATCAGGTACCTCATGTCCTCTCTCTCTGGGGACAAGGGGATGGGAGAAAGGCACGTGCCTCATCCTCGTGCAGTGCAGGGGACATGCACATTGCTGGGTGGGGGCTCCAAGCTGCATTCCTAGCCCAGGATGGGGGGAGGGACCATTGCAGGACCATCCATCCCAACCAACCTGGGTCAGCTCTGCCCCTCACAGCTGGCTCGAGGGTGGCTTTGTCCTCCTGTTGCCTGGGTGGTCTCCCCAGCATCAGTGAGTGAAAAGGTTTCTCTAAATCGCTGCGTTGCTTTATAGCAATAACTGCAGGGAGTTATTCTCCCCAGAATTAATTCCATGCCCGGTGGAAGAACATTAAGGTAGCACTTTGCAGCTCCAATTATCTGGACCTTTCAGAATAAAAAACAGATTGTGTTGCTGGACAAAAGGTGTTTTCTATGTAACTTCTTGTCTGGAAGCATTCCTAGTGTGTACTGCTGATATAAATACCCAAGAGCTGGGCTGTCTTACCTTGTGGGCAAACCTTCCATTCCAAAGAACCATTTGCTGGGGAATTATGTCCGAGGGGGGGGGGGAAGGCAAAAGCACATTTGGTGTTACAAGCCTGGCTGGATGCACCTTCTTTAAGGTATGAGCCCAATAAAATCCTTGCTGGCACCAGGGCAGATATTGAGAGGGGATGTGTGAGGCTGGGCTGAGGAGATGGGATGTGCAGAGGGGCTTGTGCAATGGTCAGAGACCCTTCCAGCCCCTGTTCCCACAGCTTGTCTTCCCTTTCTCTGTATTTCTGGAGCTAGAAGTGATGTTGCATCATGTGCTGCTAAACACCCAGATCCCAAAATTCCCTCTCCCACTCCTGACCCTGGGACACTGGTGGCCAAGGACCTCCTGCCACATGAGAGGGATGTCCCCATCCCCCTGCGTACCCCATTGTCTCCTCCTCATGGCAGTGCTGTCCCCAGAGGTCACAAGGGGGACAGCCCAGTGACAGTCAGAAGCTAAACAGACCCCAGGAAGTCAACACAGTGCTCTGTGCCTCAGTTTCCCCCTGTGAGCCCTGGACTGTGTTTTGGGGCTTGGACTTACCCTGTGGGAAGCTAAACCCTGCTGCCCGTACAGTGTCCTCCACTACGACCCCACTGCTGTGTGGGACAGACTGGGAGGGTGGATTAGGTTAATGGTTGGACTTGATGATCTTACAGGTCTTTTCCAACCAAAACGATTCATTGATTCTATGATTATTTGGGGAGCAGTGGTGCTCTGCTGGGGGAGATCGAGGTTTGTGGGATATTAACCCTCACACTCCCAGATTTCTTGGGGTGTTCCTCTTCTTGGAAAAAAGAGTAAGTGAAGGAAACAAGTCTGCTTTTCGTTATCTGGGCTCTTTGTGTCACCTCCATGCAGAAATCAGGCAGGTTCCTGTCTGCAGTGGGTGCATTGGCAGCCCCTTGGGTTACCCTGTTAATTGATTTGTCCTTCTCCCAGTATTCCCCCTGGTGGTGCAGACATTGACCAGGACCTTGGCCCTGCGGGGTGAGGGTAAAGCCCATCAAGAAAAGGACACAGGGGCTCAGGCAAACTGGTTGTCCATGATGAGCAGATAGGTAGGGAACGTGATGTTGCTTGGATCCCCCTTTGGGGGCCATGTCCTGGGACATCCCAGCAGTGCCACAGGAGAGAGGCAGCAAATGCACAAGGTCTGGCAGATCCAGACTTGTTTTTGGAAGTTGGCTCATTTTTGGTGACCCCCTCTCTTTTAATGTTTAAAGTCTCCCTTTGAGCAAAAGGCAAGTTGGCTGGAAATGGTTTCCACCAGGCACAAGGGAGTTTTACTGCAGGCTGTGTCACCTGGACTGGTCCTGTATCAGCCTCTTTGGGACATTTTCCTTGCCCATTGCTCACCACCATTGGCTTTGCAGAGCTGAGCCAAGTTTCTGTCCAAGGGACTCTGTGTCTGGTGTTACCATCTCCCGAATGCAATGGGATTAGGGACACAGCATGGGGAACAGTCCATGCACCATTCAGGATCTGGTCAGAACAAGGCAACATGACCAAGAAATATCCTTCTAGATATGACTTTGCTCCTCAAACCACGCAAAACATGCTGGTTGCAGCCTAATGGGTCCCCATGGGTTTGGCTTTACCTGTGCATCACCCAGAGATGGAAAGGCAGATGCTCTGCTGAAACCACTGCATTTCACTGTGTTGTGACACTCTTTGTCCTGAGGATGGAAGGGTCTAGAGGTCTATGGGCTCGGACTTGCCTTTGCTGAGGGGGAGATTTTGGGTAGAGTGGGTAGAGTGAGTCTTCAGGGCATGTTGATATGTGTCTTGGCTGGGAGGGAGGCTCAGCTGCAAGGGCTGAGAGCTCCTGGGACCAAAGCTTCCAGCTCACATGTTTGAATGGTGGCCATTTGCTCTGGAGAAGCCCCTCAGTAGTTTTTGAGCTAGTGAAGCATGTAGGGGATGTGAAACCCAGGCTAATCAGAGAGGGGCAGGAGAAATGCCTTGATACACCATCTGAGCAGATGGTGGAGATTGCTGCTGCTGGAGGGCCATCAAGGCCATGGGTGGAAGGGGGACTCAGAGGTGGGGATGGCTGTGGTTAGAAACAGAATCACTTAACACTGGTAGTTTTAGTAGGGATTAAGCCATGTTCTTCATTAGAAGCAATCAGGGAGCAGGTTACCTCCAATGTTCTTACACCATTGTCCTGAGCACCATGTGTGAAGCACTGCCCAGGCCTGCACTGGAGTCAGTTGCCCAGAGAGCTGTGACATCTCCTTCTTTGGAGGCTTTCAAAACTCAACTAGGTCAAGTCCTGAGCAACTTGGTCTGACCTATCACTCACTGTGCTTTGGGCAAGAGTTTGCACTAGAGACCTCTTGAGGTCCCTTCCCACCTGAGTTATTCTATAACACCACGACATGAGGGATCTCTGGTCCTGTCCTATTTGTCTCTGGGTTTGGAGGTTCTTCTTGTTTCCATGATGGCTGGAAGGTTTCATCAAAGCAAAGACCCATCACCCCTGGCTCTGTCCTGGCAGCTGGGAAACCTGTACAGGTTTTGGAGAAGGTCCTGGAGGTCCTGTTCTGACAACAACCCAAAACCAAGGGTGGTGCTTCCTAAATAATTAAAATTTAACTCCAACATTTTTAAAATATCTGTGAAATATTCAATTTCCTCTCACAGTCATTTTATCAAAACAATTTGGGAGCAGTTTGTACTGATTTTAAGCTAAAAAAAAAAAACCCCAAACACGTTTTATTTTGGTAGCGTGACTGTTTCAGAGACTGATTTTTTTTAGAATTATTTTTTATTTTTGTTTTTTAGAAATGCTCCATAACATCAGGTTTCCCCAGGAGATGCAAACCAGAGCTGTGCCCAGAGTTGCCCCAACACAGCTCATCTCACCCCACCGAGTGGGCTCTTTGGTTTCCAACATCAGCTCTGTGACTTGGGTGCCCCGTGGTGGGGAGTATCACCTGCTCCTGTTTCTCCTAGAGCAGAATCAAAACACTCCAGCTCTCCAAAGGTGTTGGATGAAGGCACCTTCTCCCTTTCTCATAGTTTTTGCAGACACAGTAACCCAGGAACTGCTAGACCCGTAGACCCAGCTGACCCAAAACCCAGTCAGTTTGGGCTGCTTTAGAAAAAGGAGCCCGTTTCCTCTATTTCACCCCAAAACTTCAGAAAATCTTGATCCCAGGCTGGTCTGAGATAGCTGCCACCCAGGCTGCAAGGACACAGAGAGGTTTCCCTTATCTTGCAGAAGAAAAGTGAATAAGATTTCCTGCTCAAATACCTTGGAGAGAGGCATAGCTGCCTCCTTACAATGAAAAAGCGTTAACTCTGGACCCTACTGATGGCATTTCTGCTTGTCATGGGCACTACGAACTCCTTTGCTTTGTGGCAGCAGCTCCCCCTGTTGTGCTTTGCCAGAGGGTTTCCCTGATTGCCCCTGAACCACCATAGCTTCATTTGGAGATCGAGGTGTCACATATGAGATGCCACGTGGGTGGGAATAAACTCACTGCCCCCACTTGGGTGCTCAGATACTTGGGCTCCTTCCATGGCTCCTTTGCAGATCGGCTGGCAAAGCTTTTGAGATGTATAAAAGAGAAGTGACAGCTCCTCCTGGCAATTAAACAAAAAATAAAAAAAAGAAAAAAAGAAACCAAATCAAGTAAAATCACCAGGGCTTTGTGTCCCTCCAAAAGGGCTTCAGTGACCCGCGTTCCAGGCACTGCCCCTGCTGAAGAGCCATTTCCAACACTAGATGGAGCAGTGACCCTAGACATGAAAGAACAGAAATCTCTTCTTTAGTTCAATCCTTCCTTGCCCTGCATCTCCGACATGAAGGGCATTTGGGGCAGAACAACTCTTTTTTCAGCATTCCAGTAAGTTGCCACCCCTTGGTGGGGACCGTCCCTCCATGAACCGTCTGAGTGTGGTGGACAAGGGGTTAGGGTCTCACTTCTGAGGGACATGCCCATCCCGGGAGGTGAAGCAGGATCATTGGGATCAGACTCGGGGTCATTTCCTTGTTGCCTTAACACGTGTGATTTTTCCTCAGCCGCACAAAGACAGGAGGTCAAAGGCTGGGGATTAAAAGGTGACGGCCAGACATCTGTGGCCAAAACAGGGAGTGTTTGTGCCCGGGTGTGCAGTGGCTGTCCTGCTTCAGGGATGAGCTGGCTGCAAGGAGGTGTGGGGGGTTTCTCCAGGGCTAAGTGGGATCCTTGGATCTCACATCAGAGGCCACTGGGGTGGCAGAGGACATGGCTGAGTTGGCTTGTCCCTGCCTGCCATAGGTGCTCTGAACCTTCAGAGCAAAGGGGAAAGAAAGCACTTTCCCATGTTTGTCCTTCTCTGACAGGTCTCCCATCTCTCATCCATGTGGGACATTGTGTTTGGACCTATCATGAGCAGATTAGCCAGCGAAATGCTTTTTCCCTGGTGATCTGAGGGAACACATGCTGTGGTCCCTCAGCCCTGGTTGTGTCTGTAGGACCTACCTTCCTCAGTAGGTGAGCAGGAGCCTCCAGGATGGAGCTCTTTGCAAGGTGGTGCCTCAGTTTACCTCTGAGTATGAAAGCTACAAGCTGACACCCCAGCTCTTTGGTGGTGCTGTGAGATTCAGGACATGCTGAGAAAGCGTTTGCAGCTCCCTGGGGTATTATTACAAGGCTATTTCTATATTAAGAACGGTTGATGTCCTACTTCTGTGTCTTTCCTTCTTGCCTCATGGCTGCTGTGCCACCTGTGGGCTGTATCTCACCTGGTTGGTATCTCCATGGCATGATGTGCTGATGTGAATTAGAGGAGAGCCTTTACATCAGCCTTTCAGGGGTCCTGGTGTACCAGGGATGTACCCAAATGTGGTTGATACCCAGAGACTCTCTTCTCCATGGTGCAGCAGAACAAATGATCCTGATGGTAACAATTGTCCTTGTCACCTGCATGAGGATGCTAGTAGATTTGAATGGCCCTGAGCAGATTTGAATGGCCCTGAGCAGCTTTACACAGTCTATCCACATCTCCTCCCCATGGGCTCATCATCCTCACTATCTTGAAAAGAGCACAACCAAGAGCCGAGTGGTCCCTAATGGCCCAAAGAAGGTATCATCTTCACCAGCTTGGAAAGCTCAGGGCCAAGACCTGAGTTAGCCTCAAAATTTCATGCACGGTGAGCAGCAACAGCTGTCTTCATTCCAGTGGCTCAGTTTTGCATCCATCCTCCTGGATTTTGGGCCCTTGGCAGCTGTGCCTCTATTCAGCTCTGATTTGTCCTTGACAGTGGGTGGAGTTCTGCAGCTCACATGGGCTGTTTGGTCCCTGGAAAGTCCTGGACTCAAGAAATTGTCCAGCTAGCAACTGAGGCAGCTCAGCCAAACTCCAGCTCTTTGATGGGTTGGATCTGGGCAACGATATGGCTTTGAGCAGTCTCCACATGGGGTCATGGTAGGAGCATGTAAAGAAGCAATCAAGTGAAGGGCCTTGTGCCCATGTCCCACACTGTCCCTACACTGTGGGTTGCAAGGACAGACCCAAATTGAGCCCCAAGCCTTCAACCCCAAGCAGAGACAGCATCCACCAAACCTTAAAGGAGATAAGCTACTTGTTCCTCCTCGAGCTGCATCTCCTCCTGAAGGCAGATGTGGATCTGGCTTTTTTTGTCCTGGCCCCACCACCCAAAAATCTTCCTCTAGGACCAAGGTTTGGGTCACCAGACCTTGCTGGCCCCTCTGGTGTGCTTGGGGTGCAAAGCATGGGGCAAAAGAAGCCATGCCATAGCCCCAGGTGGTGGGAGCTTGGGTGCTGGCCTTAATCAAGGCCTTAATCAAGGCCTTCAAAAGCTGCTCCCAGCAGCGGGAAGGTGGCTTAGCTCGGTAATGACCAAAATCTCAAATACCTGAGGCTTGAGTCACCGGCTTGAGGAGGAAACATGCATAAACAAGCAGCAAGCCAGGAAGCTCCACCGCTGAGATGGACAAAGGTAAAAGTCAGTGGCTTGGTATGTCTGTCGATAGCAGCAGAACCCAAGGTTTTAGCTGATAATCGCAGCACCCCGGGCTGTGCGAGGGCAGATTGAGGCAGCGTTGCCCAGGAACACCCAGGCTGTGTGTCGGGGTGGGGGGTGGGGGGTGAAATCACAGCATTCCCCTGGGATTCTGATGGGGGAGGGAGGAATAAAAACAAAGTTCATCCTCTTGGGAGGTCAGCAGGGTGGGGAAACTGACGCAAGGAGCATGCAGGAGGTGATAGCTCATGTTTCTGAGCCCTCACTGTGATCTTGGTTGCTCTTCCCTATGCCAGACCAGTGTGGAAAATAAACAGTCCCAGATTTTGGCTGTCAGGGCTGGATCCCAGCAGGGTTCTTCCCATCCCACTCCTCTGAATTCCCTCTCCAGCCTGACGCATGAAGGCAAAGGAATCTCTCCCAGGGAAGGTCAGGAATAACCTAGGAATCTTCCAGTCCTGAAGATGGAGGTCATCCTCTCTCTTTTGTGCCTCAGTTTCCCTTTATGCAAAATGAGACCTATCAATCTGTCCTCCCACAGGGATGCTCTGAGCATAGTTGTGACACTCCAAATTTTTCTCTGCTGTGTATCCAGCAAAGAGAGGAAAACCCTATTGTGTGTCAGGCAGGGGATGGAGGAGACCTGGTGCATCTGGGGAGGATGGAGAACTGGTGAAAATAAATCATTGCTGGTGCCGGATCCGGGGCAAAGAGGGGACAACCCTGCGGGGTGGAGTTGAACCACTGGATCTTTTCAATCCCTCATTCCTGTTGGGGCTTTATCTCATGGTAGGAAGCCCTGAGCAGGTGGAATTGCTTCATTCAGGGCCCTCGGCCGGCCAGCAAACAGCCGAGGAGTGACGGGCACGCTCCGAGTTTGCCTTCCTGGCTGGAACGCCGCTTATCACACTCCTGGCATTTCCCTTTTTTTTTCTCGCGCAGCACTTCAAGCACAAGAGGGACATTGTCACTGTTCCTCGAGCTGCCAGGCAGGGGGGAAAACACCCTTCTCAGCCTCTCTCTGCCTGTGCCTCCATCTCTATAAATCAAGTGGATTTGTGCGGCTCCCCGGTCAAGTATGGACATTAGCGCTGCGCTGCGAAGTCATTTCAGTAATGTGCACCCAGGAATGTGCCTTATCTGATTTCCCTCTTGGATTTTCTTTTTTCCAGTCCTGCAAACCGAGGCGGAGGCTCTCCCCCAAGCTCACAAACTGAGATGTCCTGGGAGAGCATCAGTAAAGTGCCAGTGGGATTCACCAGAGCATTCTCAGCGAGTGTGCAGCCAGGACTGCTCCCCATCCTTGGTACAGCTGCTGTTTTTTGGACACTAAATAATTTCCCAGCCTGGACAGGGCCCATCATCCCACGCTGCTCAGGAAAGGGAATGGGATGATGACATTTTCCCCCAAGCATCTATTTGGGGGTTGAAAATTCAACCCCTGCACTTTGTGCTGCCATGCAAGGCAAGGACCTAAAGATTGCCCTGGGAGCTCAGCTCTAACCTCTCCATGTGTACAAATAGATTCCCCTCCAGATTCCTGCAGATGGGAAACTTTCCGTGCTGGATTTCTTTTGAAAAAAGCTTTTCCTTTGCTGGAGTGGGAGGGGGCCGGCGGCCGGGGGAAGCACGCCTGGAATGTGACAAGCCTGTTCTCCTGCTTGTTTGTGTAAACGAGTTGGGTCTATTCCCTTCCTCTCAAAGTGCACATTTTTAAGCCTCCTTGCAAAGCAAATTTACTTTGAGAGCGTGTGGATGCCAGCACAGAGGGGCTGTGGTGGTTGGTGATGATAATAATTAATAATATTAATCACCATGAATAATAAAAGCTCGTTTTTTCCCCCAGAAGTAATGGGTGGTGAACAAGGACTTTGTACACTTCTCACCACCTTCATGATGACCTTTAAAGGTCCCTTCCAACCAAACCATTCTATGATTCGTGTCGGTATTTCTTCTCACCTGTCTCCTATGAAACCATCTGGCCATCCCCAGCTGGGAATTTCTTGACTAGATGCTTATCCATCAATAAGAGCCCAGGTGTCCACAGCCAACCCTTTTTGCCTGTTCAGGTTGCAATGAAGACCTCCTCAAGCTCCTGAGTCCAAGCTGCAGCAAGAAACTCCAGAGCAGGCCACACAGCAACTTATAATTCTCCATAAAACCTTGAGGAGTTGTGGACCCCAAAGGCTGGTGGGTGGCAACGTCCCTTATGGGTGAGGGGCTTGCTGAGCTCCAGGAGGACACACAGCCTGGCCCTGCTGCTATTTTTTTTTTTTTATCTTTATTTTATTAAAGCTGATGCAAAGCTTTGAGAGGTCCCCGTGAGGCAGTTAGAGACAAACCTCACATTTTTTGGCCTGAGGAAGTCACTATCACCCCCTCCACTGCCACCCTCGGTTATATTTCAGAGCAGTTAATGGCAGCAATATAATAATAATAATAATAATAATAGTAGTAATCATGATAACAGCAATTACAATAACGATGATCTGGGGTCAGTTGCAACATCCTTGGAAATCTCACTCTCCCAGAAGATGCCAGTGGGTGCCTGGGGAATAAGCCCTTCTCTAAGTGGCATGCAAAAACCCCAGATGTCCCCTCTCACTCACCACCCCGGGCACCAGGCAAGAGGCAAGTTTTCAGGATTTTATTCATTAAAACTGCTCCTGGAGCAGGATATTGGGTTTTGCAGAGTGATGCTGGGCATGGTAAGGAGTTGTGGACCACCCATGCTCCTTGGCTGCTTCCCATAAGTGACCAGACCCTTCAGGTAAAATCCATGGACGTCTTCAATGTCTTGCCTTGCTTCCAAGACTGGCAGCCAGCTGTATTTCTCCTCCTTTCCCTGTCACTCCTGGCTGTCAAACCAGCTTGGTGCTGCTGGACAGGCTGGCAAACAACCTTGGCATCATCTTATCATGTCCTCCCAAAGAGCATTTCAGCTAAAGCTGTGCAGGTGAAGACAGACACATGGAAAGGAACCTTTTGTTTCCAAATGCTGTAAGGTTGGGGATTCATCCTGTATATACAGGGAAACTGAGGCACTGAAACAGCCAAAGGCAGCTTGCTTGTGGCAGTTTGGATTAGCAGCCTCATCTCTTGTGTCCAAACCCCATGAACCACCTGAGTGCATCTTCCATGGCCAAGTTCACCCTGGGCATGGACAGAGCAGAGAGGTCACTTTGTCCTCCTCTTTCTTTGGGTCTTGCAGATTTCCCTGGCTCCAGACTCTGCCTGCAGGATCTGCTTTGCTGCATGTGCAGCGTCTGGCTTTTCCCACTCCTTGGATGCATCCTCTGCTGCTGTTGGACTGTGTCAGCAAACCTGACATTTTGTAATATTAACAATCAGTGGATTTTGTCTTTTTTACAAAGCACATTCTGTGTGCCTCATTTTCCCTCCTTGAAAAAAGGCAACTTGGGGCACTCAGTGCTTTCTGAGGAAAGTTGGGCATGAAGAGACTGTTGGCTGGGTCTTTAAAGAGGGCTCCTCACATCCTGCTGTCTGCTCTGCACAGCCCAAGAACTTCATCCAAAGTGGGTGTCACCATGACTGAGCCTTAAAAAAACAATTTCAGCACGTTGGGTGTTTCAGCTCCTGGGTGTCAGCTCAGCCAAGGGCATGAAGCTTGCTCCAGGGGTCTGTGGGTGCTGCAAGGGGACATCCAGGGAGACCAGGACACCCATTTTGGATCAACCCCTTTGGCTATGAGTGTAGTAGACCCCAGGACTTGCAATGCTACCACCACCATACAAAAATAATTGCTGTGTTCTAGGGCTGTAGACCAGGATCAAGGCCTAGGTGCTACACAGTGGGAAGCAAGTGTTTGCTGCAGTCTTGAGATCCTGCTTAAGCCTGTGTTTGGGATATTCCAAGGTGTAAAGCCCACTGGGATAATGGTGGTGGACCAAGTATGGAGGAGGGATTGAAATTCCTCTCCAGTTCATATGGGGTGTGTAAGCTGGCATGACCTGTCCCCAAGCCATGCCTGGACTGAGCCCTGAAGACACCCATGGGGTGGTCCAAAGTGGAGTCAGCATTAATTGGCTTCAAGACCAGGATCACATCAATCTTTTGAGTCCAGGATGACCTCTCACCTCAGTCTGATCCAACATACCTTCATGGGAGGAAATGTCCTTCCTGGGGTGACTTTGCAGGAGCAATGCAGGGGTGCTTTTAGCATGTGCATGGAGATGCTGAGGAGCTGTGGCTTTTCCAGATGGGCTAGGGAGCTGTGCTGGTGCCAAAGCATGTTATTCACCCAGGGCAGGAAAAGCAGGAGGTGACAAGTGGGAAGGGGGGAAGGGTTCACGTTACCTTCTGCACATTAATTGCGCAACAAGTGAATTTCCCATCTCTAGCTTTGGAAAAGCCCTCCAAGCCCATTTCTCATGAGCTAGTGTTTAAATCCCATTTTTATTTGACTTGTGCCTTGGTTTGGTCCCTGTGGGACTGCCAGATGTGCTTAGCTTGACCTTGGCCATTGAGACTGTAGCATAAACTCCCTTTAGTGCAATTCCCTGGCTTGAATCCTTTGAGACTTGAGAAAAGATGATCTTCTTGGTTCCTCTTGTTTTGCATCTTCAGCTCCCTCTGTCTCTTCTATGCTGATGGAGGTGGTGGTGATTGTTTCTGAGTGAGGATAGCTTTGTTCAGCTGTACCTGGGGTACAACCCTCTCACAGCTTGAAATCTCCTGAGGTGTTGAATCTACTCCTCCTGCACAGTGAGATGTAGTTGAGAGGGTCCTCTGAGTAAGGGTCAGTGTGTGTCCCAAAACAGGCACCCACCAAGTCCCACCCCATCCTTCTCCTCCAGCCACCGGCCTGCTCCACCTTATTCTTTGGTATTGACCAAGTCTACCTTGGGGTTGACAAATCAACTTGTCCCACCAAATCCCTGACTTCCCTCTTGGAGATGTTCCTATCTTGAGCAACAGCACTTCCAACTAACGTGGTCCTTTAAGCCCTTAAACTTAATGGGATTGGCTTGTTCTGGGCTGAGCCTTTGGACCCTTTTTCTCATGCAACGTTTGGTTTCTCCACTGGAATTCCCCGAGGAGATGCTGCCTTCAGTTTGAACTGTCCACCTCAGGCCTTTCCAAACCCTAAATGTGATGTTAAACCCTGCAAAGCGTGTCAGGCTTTGAGTTCTCTGTCAGGACACGTCTGAGGCATTAAGCTCCAAATGCCATGTGAAGATCAGGAACATTTTTGTGGCAAGTTGCCATCTTCCCTGGGATCATTTACCTCCGAGTGACAAACCCGGCTCTGAAATGCTTCTAATGCTTTGGAGTGCTGTGGCTTCTCTCCTGCAACAGTCTCTGAGTGTTGTACAGGCGTTATCTAATTACGACCCTCCCTGAAGCAAAATGGGGCAATTCCTGGCATTTTCAGCACGCTTGTGTTTGTCTCATATGGAGCCAATCCAAGCAGACAGATAATCCCCAGCTCTGGCAATGCTTGAGTCTACCTCTTTGCAGGCTGCTACCTCCTTGGAAGGTTCTCTGATGGCCAGAAAGGAAACACACACTGTCACCCTTTGTCCTTACGTGTGTGTGAATAAAATCATAGAATCCCAGACTGGTTTGGGTTGGAAGGGACCTTCAAGATCATCTAGTTCCAACCCCCTTGACATGGGCAGGGACACCTCCCACTAGACCAGGTTGCTACAAGCCCCATCCAGACTGGTCTTGAACACTTCCAGGCAGGGGCAGCCACAGCTTCTCTGGGCAACCTGGGCCAGGGTCTCACCACCCTCACAGGAAAAAATTTCTTTCTAATATCCTTTCTAAATCTCCTCTCTTTCAGTTTGGAATCATTCCCCCTCATCCTCTCACTCCACACCCTTGTCCAAAGTCCCTCCCCAGCTTTCCTGTAGCCCCTTCAGGCACTGGAAGCTGCTCTAATGTCTCCCCAGAGCCTTCTCTTCTCCAGACTGAACAACCCCAACTCTCCCAGCCTGTCTTCATAATAGAGGTGCTTACGTGAAGCTGATGGCACCCAATTTGAAAGCAGGGCAGAGGTTTTTAAACATCCTTGCTCAGAAACTCAGGTCATTATGGAAAAAGTCCATCAGACCGAATTCTTTGAGGTTTACAATGCCTGGACAGAGCCCAGCATCTCCACTGGTTTTAATGGAAGCTCAGACACCAGGTGCCTGAGAAGATGTCTACACCTCAGTTTATATATCTTAATTTACCAGCTGAATCCCACCTCAGTTGCAACTAGTAGTGGTGGGACCACACTCCAGGTCCTTGCTGGAGCACCTGTGCTTGTTTTCTTCTTGAACAGATACAGCCTGGTCATGTGGGCTTTGCATGGAGTGAAAAATATGACTCTAGCTGTGTGGTCTGGGCTTCTTTTCATTTGCCTCCAATTCCATGGGTGAATTGCAAGCCCACTTCTGGAGCTGTCGAGCAACATGGTTATTTAGACCTGAAATCAGGAGTTAATGTTTTTTTTATTCCTTTTTTTCTTCTCCACCCCTTTTGGCCAATACACTTGGATGATTTACTGATGCAGATCTGCCGGATTAAGTAATTGATTTGATGCCTCTTGGGTGCCAAGAATGGAATACTCTGCATTAAAAAAAATTAAAAATGTGCCAGCAAACTGAGCCCTAAGTGCTATTCAAAGGCTTCTGAAAAAGCTGGCTTGACACTGATAGAGCCACCCAGGAGCCTGGTCCCGTGTCCCTTGCCCCAGTGCCTTGGGAGGATCCTCCACAAGGATGAGTTTTATTCATATCCTTTTATTGGCCAGTGAGTTGTGTGGGTTGCATAGGTGCCTTCCAGCTTGAACAGGGTGGGAAATCATTCTAATAATAGACATTTTCCCATTCCTCAGCAAGGTGAGCTCCAGGCCATCGAGAAAAGGGCAAAGAGCAGCTCTGCAGGAGGATGCCTGGTGGACAGATCAGCCCTTCCTAAGGTCAGAGAACCAAGTTCAAGCCTCTTTTCTACCCTTTGCCTTGCCCTTATCATAAACCCTTTAATGAAGGGAGAGATTTGATAGTGCAAGTTCATAATTACTCATTAGAGTGGGTATGAACTAGGCTTTGGATGGATGTTTCTCCTTTACTTTTAGTTAGAAACTCTGGGACAAAAGGATGTGTCTTGGTAAATTTTGTATGAACTGAGATGTGCATAAGAAACAAAAAAATCTCAAAAAATTGCCCCTCAAATCTCAAAAAATAGTGTTTTTGGTGGGCTTAACCAGGCCATAATTTTACCTGGTAAGCCCAAGTGGAATAAACTAGCAAAGAATAGAAGAAAAATATTGCAAAAAGCCTTTGTCCCTTCTGGATTTCTACAAATAAGGCTTTGATTTAGCCCATGGCAGAAATATTTCAACAAGAACATTTGATGGGGACTCCAAATGGGGCTGGGGCACCTCTCTTATGAAGACAGATTGAGCGAGTTGGGGTTGTTCAACCTGAAAAAGAGAAGGCTCCAGGGGGACCTTATAGTGACCTTCCAGTACCTGAAAGGGGCCTATAAGGAGGCTGGGAAGAGCTGTTCACAAGGGCAGGTAACCATAGGACAAGGGGTGATGGTTTCAAGCTAGAGAAGGGCAGATTTAGGTTGGACATTAGAAAAAAGTTCTTTACTATGAGAGTGGTGGATCACTGGAACAGGTTGCCTGGAGAGGTGGTGGAGGCCCCATCCCTGGAGACATTCAAGGTCAGGCTTGATGGGGCTCTGAGCAATCTGTTCTAGTGTGAGATGTCCCTGTTAATGTAGGGGGGTTGGACTAGATGAACTTTAGAGGTCCCTTCCAACCCAAGACATTCGATGATTCTATGATTCAAGGGGGATAAAATCAATTGAGGACAGGAAGTGAAATGGAGATAGGAACCTCTTCCGAAGGGACTTCAAAAGCAGCCAGAAAGCCCTAAACAGGAATGAAAAAAACACAATCACTTTGCTTAGAAACATAAGATTTGATCATTTTGGGACCCAGTTTCCCACTTGCAAAAAATACCTGAAGTGGTTTTGAAGGTTCTAAGTTATTCTGAACTGTAAAATAAATACCGCTGGTTTAGGGAAAACTACAGCTGGGCTGTCTACCCACTAATTTTTTCAGTGTTTTTTCCACTTTTTTTTTTTTTCCTGAGGAAAATGGTTTCAGCCTTGCCAACTGCTGTGTGAGTCTCAGGGCTGCTGCTGTTTCTTCTCTTGCCGTGCCAAGTTATGGCCTCCTGAAATTCTGGAAAAATCATGACTTTCCTTTTGAGAAACCAGTTGCTTTTAGCTCGTAAAGAAGCATGGCAGACCTTGAAAAAGTTGGATGCTACCAATTCAAAGTGGAATGAAAGAAAAGGGCTGCCTCCAACGTCTAGGTGACTAAAATGATTCCAAGATGCCCATGTTCAAAATCGTCGCTGTTCTCAACTTATTCATCCCTCTTGGGGCTTCACTGCTCAATTATTTGAGCTGCCAGCCCTATGCTACAATAAAATGGTTAAAAACTGGTGACCGAAGAGGATAATTATTTAAAAATTGTTACATCACCAGGAGAAGTAAAAACAAAGAAAAAAAAAAGGAGAAAAGAATAGTGTGACTGGAGCTCACAGCTGGTGCTTGGCATGGGCTTTTTTTGGCAGTGTATCTTTGGTTTTTGGGAGGGTCCCTCTGAGAGCTGGTGAGCTCCCTTCATGGTCAGGACTCTAATTAGCCCCTCGTCTCTCCCTGCAGGCATCTGGATGGGCTTCCCCAGCACCTTGTGTATCGTTCAGCAGGGCAGGGAGGGGAGGCTGGCAGCCTCTGGCCTTCACAGGGTGCAGAATTTGCATCGGCTTCATCGGAGGTAGCAGAGTTCGCCCGTCTCTATTTTTCTCCTTCCCCTCCACCCCCCTTTGTTTTGCTTCATGACGAGCTGCTGAATGCATGAAGTGGTGTGAATTGGTTTGATTTAATTAATCCGTTTAAAAAATATAGATCTGGTGTTTGTACATTTCCCCTCCATCTCGCTCGACAGGTTGTTGGCTCTCTGCTCCCTCGGGCTGGCGAGCCGGCAGCCTCCCCGTGCTGGCACAGCTTCCTCCTGTTCTCCTCTAGCCAGAAATTTCTGATCTAATCACACTTTCCCCAGCAGTACAATTGTCTTCATGGGAGCAGCACCGTGCATAGATTTCCTTGCTTTATACATCTGTTGTTGTTGGAGTGTATATTAGCATCCTGGGGATGCTGCAAGCCCCCCATCCCTCACCTGGCAGAAGATGATGGACAACCCAACGTGGACATCCCCATGGGAACAGTGGTCTGCCTGACGGCTGCTCTGGCCAACATGGTTCCCTGATCCTTCATCTTAATTTTCCAGCAAGGACATAGGTCAAGCAGGAGGGATCTGGGTGCACTTACAAAGCAAATTATTACCAGGTTGAGTAACGGGAACTGGCATCTGCCCAAGAGGGAATGAGAGAAACCTTCTGGAGAGATTCTACTTGTCTAGTGCTGGGACCTTATCAGAGCAGGACTATGTCGAGGAAGGATGTTTATCCATTCAGACACTTTTTGTTGAAGAGATTTCTTTTCCACCAACCAAAAAACCCATACTCGTGTGGAGAGCTTCCTTCTCTGCTGTGGCAAATGTACTTGACAGCGTGAACCTGAGCCCAGCCCTGAAAGCACCCACTGTGCTAAAGTGTTTGCTTGGCTTCTGAAATGTTAAGAGAGGGAATTTCTCTTTAGGAAGGTCTAAGATGTTGGTTTTGAGTTCACTGTGTGCCTGATCCAAAGCTTCTTGAAGTCAGTGCAAAGTATTGTGGACTTTAAAACAGGCTCCAAGCCCACAAACTCATACCTGAACAGGAAAAAAAATAAAATAGAAATGATGGCAGATATTTTGAAATGAAGAGAGCTGTTGTTTCCAAAATCCCATCCTGAAATGCTGGTCATTGAAGGGCTGGTTCTCCTCTCCCTGCTGGGCACCAGGGAGGTTACCCTTCTGGATCTCCAGTGTCCAGTTTGCTTCTGAAACCTGCTGAAATCTTGTCCTCTGTTCCACAGGGCAAACATCCATCTTCTGCAAAGGTTTATTTTTTTAAATTATATCTGTATTATCTTTTCCACTGATGTGTAAATGTTTTATCTGTCCCTGTAAAGCTTCAGCATGTTGTGGTCAAAGTGATGAATGTGCCTTCCTCCTCCAGCACTGCAGAGGTGGGAAGCTGGTGCAATGAAGGTTGGTGCCTGGCCAGGATGGTGGAGAAGTCCTTTGCTGAAGGGCTTTGAAGTCCTTTACAGGGGGATTCTCCTCTCTCTTGTGACTGCCCTACACTCATTGAATAATAATCTGGATAGAAAGAGACCTCCCGGGGTCATCTGCTCCAACCCAGGGTGTGCTCTAAGTTGACCTGTGCCAACTAGCAGGATCTGGGGACAGGATGTGATGGTGACTGTTCCCAGTGGGCAGCGTGGGTGGGTTCATGGGAACTCCGTGTTCTGAAACTGTTTGAGATTGTCATCAGTTTGGTTTGGACCCAGGCCAGCCAGGGCTCTCTCAGGCAATCTCCATGGTGCTGGGAAAGGACTTCATATCCCAGCCTCACCTTAGGAGGCAGTTTGGGTGCAGCCCACCTTGCTGGAAGGCTGGAGAGCTGGATGGCATAGAGGCAGGGCCATTTACTCAGCCCCCAGTTCCCAGATGGATGGGTTTTGACTGCCCCAGCACCAAGGAGTGTGTGTTATGTTCTCAGTGTCATGATGTGAGGCTTTCAGTGATGATGTTAGAGCCAACCTGGTGCAGACAGTGCTTGTGCAGCCTTGGCAAAGAGACCATCTTTGCTTGGAAGAAGGTGTTACTTGCTCCAGAGGGAAGATGACACCCAACCAGAGTGACCTTCAGGACTTGGGAGTGAGACAAGAAGAGACAAGAGCTGGTGGCATCACCCAGAAGAGCATGGGGAAAGGGAAGTGGTGGCATATGAAACAGCCCTAGGAGCAGCTGAACTTGGGAACCAGCCAGGAGCAATGTTGTGTGAACACACTGCACTGCAAGAGGGCTTTAGGTGGCATTTGTGTTGTGTAGGCAATGTCAGAGAAGGACCTAGCCCTCGTGTCAGAGAGCTCTGGAAGCAAACAAGGGTGCACTGGCAGGTGGGAGGAAGGAGATGGAAGAGGACAAGGAGCCAGTCTGGGCTGCCAAAGAAGGGCTGTGTCCTAGAAACAGCAACTTGTAATCCCAGGGGAGTGTGTTTGCAACACAAAATACATCAACAAGCAGTAATTAAGGCTACAGCATGGAGCGCCCCAGACCACCAAAGGAGACGACCTGTCTGGGGATTTGGGGCCAGCCTGTGTCTCACTCAACACCTGCCCTGGGGCTGGTGCAGCTGGATCTGGGCAGGTCTCTCCCCCCACCACTGTGGCACACTTCTCCTGCTTCCCCAGGACACAGACATGGCCCCGAGGTCCCACCAAGTACCTCCGACCTCTCCAAGCGCAAGCAGCATCTTCCTGGTGGTGTGATCCCCGGGAGAGGAGATCAAAGGCTGGTTTCTGTTTTGTGAGGGGGTCCTGACCACAGGGGACAGTCGAGAGAGCAGTGGACTGCAGCTTGCACTGCCTCCTGGTTTCTGCCTGGCTCTGGTGGAGGGAGGTCTGACACTTCCCATTAGAAGATGGTATTTCCAATTTCTTTGAAATTTACCAAACTCTCAGTACTCGGGATGAAGTTTTCCAGGCCTACATTTGCCTTTTTGCTGCAGTTGAAAGCTGAGACTGCAGTGGTTTGTCTCTCCTAGGAAAAATTGCTGGTTTTACTGGTGTGAGCTTATACATTTTGGGGACAAGAACTCCTACCCCAGTTAGCAATGGTGTTAGCATCAGGATTTTTTCCTCCTGTGAAAGCTAAACAGAAGTGTGTTCTTCCAGAGAGGAAAACCCCTGTTTCATAGAATGGGTTAGTTTGAAAGGGACCTTAAAGCTCATCTTGTTCCAACCCCCCTGTGTGGGCAGGGACACCTCCCACCAGACCAGGTTGCTTCAAGCCCCTGGCCATGAACACTTCCAGGGATGGGGCATCCACAATTTCTCTGGGCAACCTGTGTCCGTGTCTCACCACCCTCTCAGGAAATAATTTTAACCTCATAGCTAATCTAAATCTCCCCTCTTTCAGTTTGAAACCGCTGTTTGCACATGACCAGGAGAATCCTTTTAAAGTGCAGAAGCTAAATCCTACAGCAGTCCACCTTCACTGCTAACCCACTAAGCACAAAGCCATTGCCAAATCCTGCCCTGGTCCTGAGATGTTCCTGGTCTGTCCTTGAAGCTTTCCATTTCAGTGATTATCCCTGGTGGCTCAAGGAAGCCCTTGAAATTAGTAACGCTTGACAAACCCCAAGGAAATATAAATCTTCATCTAGACAGTCCCCAGGCCTTGCAGGTCATGGAGATGGGATCTCAGGCTCAGAAGAGCAGCTGCTGTAGCTGATGTCCTTCAGTTGTTCCATTTCTGGGATGAAAGTGGTTTCTTGATGCACTGAACATAACCAGCCATAACCACCTGCTTTGAGCAGGCATCACGGAGACTCTGACGGTTTCTTTCAGCACTGGAACCAGTCCAGAACCACATTGCTGCTGGCTCTTCTGACCCATAATGCACTTTCTTTCCCTCTCTAAAGGCTGCTGGGCTGGAGCAGCCATTAGCTGGGCATGCTGCTCCAGGGCCCTCTCATCTCCTGCAAGATCACTCGCTCCCCGGTATCAAACCCCACATTCCTGCTGGCAGCCTGACACCTCAGGCTCTCACAGGCCAGCAGTGGAAAAGCAGATTTTCCTTCTAGGCACGTTTGAAAGGAGGCATCAGAGAAGAATTTCCAGTGGAAAAATACCAAACTCTTGCACTTGACTGAGAACCAAAATAGATTGCAACAGTGCTTTCCTCTGGGAGGAATTTTCCTACCTGGGGGCAACGGCGGGGGGGGGGGAGAGGGCTTGAACAGACAGGTATGAGGTTAAAAAAAATTGTCAGGTCCTTTCTTCCCACAAGCAAAAGGGACATCTCTCATGCATGTGCTGTGCACCAGGGACTAGTGCTGCACCTTATGTTGGTCATCTCGTGTTTTCCTTGTGCATTGGCACAGCTGGGAGGGTGGTGTCCCACCAGCCAAGGTGGGATATATTGTGTTCCACCATGGTATGTGTTCTACATTCATTTAATTTGCTGCACATGGTTGTTGAATAATTTCACAGAATCATAGAGGAATTGGGGTCAGCAGGGGTTTTTGGAGATTGTCTAGTCCAAAACTGCTCAAGCAGTGCCACCTAGAGCAGGTTGGACAGGACCATGTCCAGTTGAGTTTTGCATATCTTCAAGGATGGAAGTTTACAACCTGTCTGGACAACCTGATCCATTGTTTGACCACCCACACAGTGAAAAAGCTTTTACTTACATTTAAATAGAATCTCTTGTATTTCAATTTATGTCCTATTGATTATTTTATTTGAAGATCCACCAGGATCTTTGAAGCAAACTCGAGCCCAAATTTAGATTCCAAATCTCTGGGGGTGATGTGCAGACCTGACCCTCCTTTCATGGATGATCCCACCTGTTTGCTGGGGAACAGCAAATAAGCTGGACCACCTTTTAAGCACCTTCTAACCACACCTCCCGCTGCCTTAACAATATCTCACCGACCATACTTATGTCCAGTATAGGTGGTGAAACATGGCCTGAAATTGGCTTCCCAGCATGGAAAAGGGGATGGGGGCTTGTCCAGTAGCTTGCTACCATCCCCCGGGCAACAGGATCTGGCCCCTTGGCTGACAATGGGCTGCTTGTTGGGCTGAGGCGTTCAGCAGGACCCTGAGGTAAAGGGGAGACTCCCTTTTACTGCTTCTTGCTTAATAACAGGCTTGAGGATATTAATTACCTTAATTAGAGCTGGCCAAACCTGTTTGGCGTGGAGCTGGGAGTTGGTGGGGACCAGCTCTCTCAGCTTTTTTTCTGCTCTCAGGCCTCATGATGTTCCCCAAAGAGTGAGACCTGTCCTATTTCAAATGTAATTAGAAGGCTTTTGAGAGGCTCCTTAGATCCTGCAGCTTCCTGAGGAAGAAGCCCTCTCTTCAGTAGGGGCTGTGTTGCATAAACAGCAAGAAAAGTGGCTTTGTCTTACTTCCCTCCTCAAAATAAAGCCAGATGATTTTAGTACTGCAGGGAGACACTGGGCACCTTCTCAGCCATGGGTGTAAGGCACCACAACTGCAAAAAAAAAAAGCATTCTTGGGATTGTAAATCCCCTTTGGAAATATGGTGGGTGGGTTTGCAGATGAAGAACCTGGGCCAGTCATGAGGCTCATCCCCCCACTTGGCTGGCAGTGCAGGCAAAGCCTCCTGCCTCAGTTTCCTGCTGCAAAATGTACCATGTCTTGTCCAGTCATCACTTTTACTGGCACATAAGTAATATTTAGCTGAGGGCTTCATTATCACAAGCAATAAAGTCTGGTGACTCAGCTCCTCAAAAGTTGCCTGGAGAAGTAACTTCGTGGTGAATTCCACATCAACACAAGGTGAGACATTGGTTTCAGGTAGCCATGTGGCTTCTCTCCGGGTTTCCTTGGTTGGTGTGCTCCCAGCATGGATGGTGTTTGCTGATGACCTGTTGTCATGATTCACTCTTCTTTTTCCTTTGGCTGAAGGTGCTGAGCTCAACCTAGGTTGACCTCCAGACAGCGATTTATGCACTTGTGGATCACCCTCTCCCCGTGGCTGAGAGAAGACCTTGGTGTGGTTCTCAGTGAGGCAGCTGATCAACCAGCTCATCTGGCTGGGGTCTGTCTTATGTTCAGGGGAGAACTTCCTCCGAAAGGAGATTTGGAGATCCTAAGCTGGGTTTTTGCCCTGAGTCACCTTTCAGAGACACTGGATAATTTTACTAATTCTTCTGAAGACTCTTAGAGATATTTGTTACCTGGTTATGGCAGTTGGGATCCATCCTGCCTCACCGTGGGCTGTATGTGCACATGATCAATACAGCCAAAGTGAGACTTGTCTTAGCCTAAAGTAGAGGAGATTAAATGCACTGTTGTCCTCCAGTGACAATACAGGGAACCTGAAGTTCTTCATGAAACATCTTGTGAAGGTTTGGACATATATAGGGGTGGCCCTCGGTCATCCCATGAGCCTAGGGTGGACTTGGTGTCATTGCTGCCAGGACTGATGCTATAGACGTGGCTGGGTCAGGTGCAGGGCCCAGTGGCTCTTCTCCAGGCAGGTAGGCATGCCTATGAGCACTGAGCAAACTTGACATTCTCCTCCTTCCAAACTAGCAGCTGGTGAGGATCCAGCAGTGCTGTGGTACCAAGCTCAGTGACCGAGGCCCCTGAACTATATAGGGTGGCGAAACACTGGCCCAGGTTGCCCAGAGAGGTGGTAGGTGCCCCATCTTTGGAGACATTCAAGATCAGGCTGGACAGGGCTCTGAGCAACCTGATCTAGTTGAAGGTGTCCCTGCTCACTGCAGGGGGGTTGGACTAGATGACCTTTAAAGACCCCTTCCCACCCGAACCATTCTGTGATTCTATGCAAAACCACACCAGTAGAGTCTCTATTACCCTGTTCATTCCTTTCCTCTGCACAGCAAGGAGAATGTTATCTCTTTTGGTGGAACATCACACTGTCTATAAAACATAGGTAGAAAATACAGAATATGGTGCATAGTTTTGGTCCACATGAAGTGGTTTCAATTAATAAAATATTTGCATTTAGAGATGCTTTCTGGGCTGCAGATGATATTTAACCAACTGGCTTTTCCAAGCACAAAGGGACAAAATACCCATTCCAATCCTTTTACTCCTCTTTTGCATTTCTTGTTGAAGAGTGGACATCCAGAGATACAACATCCACCAGGTATTGCAGAAATCAACTATTGTATTTATGATTTTAATCCTGATTCAATGTTTGAGTATTTAGAAGTTTAGGAGAGCTGTCGACACTTCCAGTCCTGAGACATATTTAATTCTGGCATTTTCTCAGCCAAAGAAGGGATTCAAACTGATGGTCACATAGGAGTTACTCCTCTTATTTCTATATGGGTGTCCTACCTTGCATTACACAGAGCATTTCTGTGCCCACTGAGTGGGGCAGTTCAGGAAGCCAATGAATGGAAAACTGCCCCCACCACCTCCCCAGCAAGAAAACAACTTTGTATTGAAAGCTTCCCAAATTGGTGGGCTTTTGGCTGGGCTCAAAACAAAGTCATGGACTACACTAATTCAGGGACCCTCTCAAGGTCCCTTCTAGATTCATCTTCAGTGTTTCAGTGATTCCAGTTCCCCAAATGCCTTTTTTAATTTCTCCCTTCCCCTTCCCCTTCCCTTCCCTTCCCTTCCCTTCCCTTCCCTTCCCTTCCCTTCCCTTCCCTTCCCTTCCCTTCCCTTCCCTTCCCTTCCCTTCCCTTCCCTTCCCTTCCCTTCCCTTCCCTTCCCTTCCCTTCCCTTCCCTTCCCTTCCCTTCCCTTTCTCCACCCTCACACTAAACAATTTATTCCTAATGTCTTCTCTAAATCTCCCCTCTTCCAGTTTAAAGCTACTCCCCCTTGTCCTATCACTACATGCCCTTGTATGGATGTGTAATGTAATTTCTGGATGTGTGTTTGTGATCTGATTTGGAGGTCTGTCACCATTTATCTGTCTTCTATGACGGAGACCAGCTGGAGGTGGTCAGACACGTTAGCTTTGCCTTCTCTGTCCTTCTCAACGACATGAACCTGGCCTTCTGGCCAACTGCTCCCTTCCTGCAGACCACCTGTCCTTCACCTTTTGTCTCTGGTATCCCCTAAAGCTGAGCTGGTCCCAGGCTGTCTGGCATCTCCAAGGACAGAGGCTGCAAGTGGGATTTGGGGGGGGTCTTGCTCCTGCTAGACCTCTTCAAGACTGGTCCCAGCTCCTCTGTCATGCTTTGTCGTCACTACTGAATTAAAGACCCTCCTCCTACATTCCCTGGATAATAAAATTTTCTCAAGTCACCTCTTGTTGAACAAACTTTCTGGTCTCCTGGGTTGGGATTCAGCTTCCCAGATCCTCAACAACTCGTGCAGCTCCTTCCCCCAGTCCTGGTGCTTTAGCACCATCTCCAACCTCTTTCAGGAAATGTGTCCTGTGTTTTGGCTTAACCCTAGGAGCAAAAAATTGTTGCTTAAGCAGGTTTCAGGCATCTCAGCCTGTGACCTTTCTGTAACTATTTGAATGAGTGTGTTGACTTGTTCTGTGAGTTATAAACTCCATTAACTCTTTAGTGACTCCCCAGTGCTTGGCGAGAAGGGCTCAGATCCAGGGTGTATCTAATGTGCCAAAGTCTCTTCCATCTTATGAGAATGAGCAGCTTAATCCCCATTGAAGACCTGGATAAAAATACCCTTTTCAGTGGCAAAGGCTGACAGCTGCTGGTTAGAAATTCAGCATTAGCAACTTCATCACCCAGCACTGTAACCTTTTTTTTTTTTTTAAAATGCTTTCCTAACTTGCAGTCAATGAGAAATAAATGTACTGTGCCTTTAATCTTGCCCTGCTAAGAATTTTCTTCTTTAAAAAAAAAAACACACACACACAACCCAAACTGACTGCACTCCAGCAAACACCTGTATTGCCACTGAAAGGCCTTTTGCTAATATATTTCTCCCCCTGTTCTTCTTGATCACACCTGTCTAGCTTTGGGCGAAATAAAATATTCACATAGCTGCCAGAAGTAAAGTTCTTTCCTGGCTGGAGCTACTGTGTGTGAAGATCTCCAACGAAATGTCAGATCACTTTATTGAATCGTACTGAAAACTTGTTTGACAGTAACACGCAGGAAGGATCAGGACCCTCTCTGTCATTGCCAGTGGGTTGAGAAGAGCGTTTGTTTTGAAGGCTTAAAAATGTGTTTGTTTATTTATTTATTTCATTTTGGTTTGGGGATGAAATGTGGCTGCATAAAACCAAATAAACCCACGCGTGTTGGTTGTGTATTTGCATAGGAGCATGAACACCCAGTGCCTGCCCCTGAGCACAAGGGGTGGGGGGCTGGGTTTGCAGCGGGGTTGCAGGCAGCTCTGGGGCAGGGGGCAGAGCCAGCCCGCAGCACGGACTGCCTCGGCAGCACCAGCCGGGCTGTGGATTGGGAGATGCGATTTTTCCGGTGCTCTGAGCTTCACACGGGAGTAAAAAAAGCACCTTTATGCAGAGGGCTTTTGCCCTCGTGAAGCCCTGCATGGGAGCAGGTCAGAGCTACTTCAGAGAGGCAAATTCCACCCTCTGCACCCCGTGTCTTACAGCCCCGGCTTCCTGTGGCTGCAAACAAATACCTATTGTCATGGATAAAATAATTAGGAGCAGGTGAAAGCAAATTTTTAATGATCCTCAGACCAAAGTGATGTTTGCCTTACAATAGGAATATTTGCCTCTCCAAATCCTCGCCTTTGCTCCCAGATGTTAATTATGGTTTGTCACTCCTGTGTTTGAGAAATACATGTTCCTCTGAGCAAGACCTGGTGCTAACCTTTGCCTTGGCATTCTGGAGAGCACTTCTCTAATTACTTTTTAATTTTGAAAGGAGTAATCTGGGATGACTGGAACGATCAAGCTGCAGCCTTTGAGATGGGGGAAGGCAGCTGGAGCATTTCTGGAATCTTCTTTTCTGAGCTTCTCATATAACTTTAATCTGAGCTGGCCTGTTTCAAGTAGTCTGTCAGACCTCAAAATCTAGCTTGTGGGACCCTCTAAAGCCATTTCTAGGTTGCTCATATCTCCAAAAGATGTTGTTCCTATTAGCCCAAGATGAAGTCTCCAGCCTCAGAGGTGGAGACTCACTGTGAGGTCTGAGTTTGCCAACCAGCCCACAGCTTCTCAGGCTTCCTCGAATCCTCAGGTGATGCCATGTCCAGGGTTTTTCAGATTCAACCCTGGCTCCAGACTTTCTGATGTCTCCCTTCTTCTGTGGTCATTTCCCTACTAAATGGCACCCTAGATATCATGAGTCCTCTGGGAAATCTGAAGCCACCAGAGGCAGCAGCTCAGAAAACAGAGAAATTTCAGCTCCCTTGGCTTGAACTGAAGTCTAGCAAATACAGTAGGGATGGTATCCATCTCACCTGCCTTTAGGTGCCCACAAGGTTGTTTTGGCAGTCTGAGGCAGCGATCTGCATCTCATTTTGTTGCCCATCAAAAGAATTTGGGAGATCTTGAGGAAAGGTTCAGTCTGTTAGACACAAACTGTAGATACATCAGAGAAGTTGCCACCTTGTCTGGATGTTCAAAGTTAAGAGGGTTAGACCATTCCCAGGGTCTTTATCTCCTAGAACTTTTCAAGGGGACCCATTTTGATAGTGAAGACAAGAATATTGTTATACCTGTATTCTTGGTGGAGCCAAGGTGGCTGAATGGCTGAACCTGGTTTGTATTTTATATAACATTTGTAATATATAACTGCACATTTCTCACACTAATTTTGACATTGTTAGCTGAGCATTTGGGGCCCCCAAACACCTTTCTGTGTTACAAAATGAAATAGCCCAAGGCAAAGGGGCTTGCCCAAGGATGTAGAAGGAGCCAGACCTGTGACAAGATAAGACTGAAGGAGAAGAGCTGGTGGAGGAAATAGTTTTGGCTTGGAGACATAGATAGCAGAATGGGTGGCTGCTGATGAAGGTGATGTTTCCTGGCCAGCTCTAGATGTCTTGTTTCACAGATGAGGGAATAACCAAATGCTTCCTTGGCTTTGCCAACAGAAATTTCTACAATTAGCCAATATCCTAAGCAAAGCCCCTCATAAACCCAGCATGGGGTCACCCAGGGCTTCTTCATCCTAGGAGGGACTCCACACAGTGTTAGTGTCCAGACACCAGTCAAATGAGCTGATTTAGAACCTGTCATATGTTCACAAGGGCTCATGAAGCATCATGTTTCAGGGATTGACTGGGAAGGCTAACATGACCCCACCTCCTGCCCTGTGCAGGTGACCAAAGGCTGGTTTGGCATTGGCATCCCTCACCAATGGCTTTTTGTAGTTTTTTGCAGCTACAGCTAGGGGAAGGGAGATGGAGGATAACTGAGCAAACTTCTCCTGGTGGTCAGGAACCTGGAGTTTGCAGTGTCCTCCAGTAAGATCTTTTCTCGTGGGTTAGGGAGCACTGGATGAGAGAAAGACACATGAATTAGAAGCAGATCCTCCTGCATGGCTGAGCTGAGTGACAAGAAGAATTTCAGATCAGATCTACTCACATAAAGGTCATGCTTTTATTTCAACAATCTTGGTAGTACTGTGGTCCTGTAAAACCCTTTTTGCACCAATTATGCAAGAGGGAAGCCAAAAAATCGTTATTCAAGGTCATCAAATGTCATTGGAAGAGCTGGTAGTACCTGATGAGCACTTGTTTGCTCATTCGGGCAGTATATCCACAATTGCTTGGCTGGCAGAGCTTCCTAAAGAGACCTCCCCCTGCACAGCATCAGTGTCTGCTGGATCTCATCCAGAGAGACACCTGCATTGGCACAGACTTCTCCTCATGCTGCCTGGGAGTGCAGACCCAGGGGCGTGCTGGTGTATGCAGGATCCCATGCTGACACCCTCTGGTGTGTGCAGACTGGTGGGGTGTCCTTCTGCATGGAGCTCTGCCACCACTTCTCATGCAAAGCATCTACTGTTAAGTCAGACCATTGGAAACCCTCTTCTGGGCTCTTGCATGCTCCTCACAGCTGTCCATGCATGTCCATGCTCATGCATGCACAGGTCTATGATCTCTCTGTGTCCTGTATTAGGGACTCACAGCCCAGCACACCTGCAGGTCCAAGCTCAGGAAGGAGAAATTAGGAAACCAAATTGTATTTATTTTTATGCCACACAAGGGTAGAACTTATGTCCAGACCTCTTCCACCTTCCTCAAACCCAGCATCACCATCCTGCTGGAGGACAGGCCTCTGCAGTGGCAAGCCAGATCTGAGGTGGCCTGAACTGCCCATTGGGATGAGGTTTCTCTTTCTCCCTGCAGCTGTAGATGAAGCCAGCTGCAAAAAAAGGTCTGATTATGGGTATCTACAGAGTATCAGTTCTTCTTCGTGGGGAACAGTCCCAGTGGATATTCAAGCTGGATGCTCTGTGATGATGGGAACAATTAGCAAGCAGGACTTGAAATTTCCAGTCTGCTTTGACACTGGGGATCCAACACACATGGAAGTTCAAACCTGCACCTCCAGCAGATCCCTGGACAGAGAGATGTGACCTGCAGCAGTTGCTTGGGTCTCCCTAACCCTTCCCATGCAACCCTTCATCACTGCCTCTGTTAGCTCCCCATTGTTCAGCAACTCTTCCCCATCTCACCCTTGAGATTGAAAACTGCTTTGGTGATGGGGTGAGGGCCTCTTCTGCACACCATCAGCACCCAGTGCCACAGGGGCTTCATCTCATGACAGCAAACTCCAAGGCTTTGCAGCTTCACCACTCTCTAATCACTGCTAAATAAGAAAAGGGGCAGGAAGGCCGCTGAACTCATAACAGGCATGTTTAAATCAAGGAAAGAAAAATCAGAGGCCAAAAATTAAGGCGCTTTGATCCTTGATTTTATGTCAAGAGAGACGAAAGAAGAACACTAAGTCTTTTTATTTTTTACCAGCTGCTGCCTGAAACAAAATAATTGGATAATTAAAAGGCCTTGCCTTATGTCAATTTTATTTAGGTGCCTTGATCCACTGATGGAATGTGTCATTGATAGAAGGTTTAAGACCTCATTAGAAAAATCCCAGAGATAAACCCAGGGCTCAGCCCCTTCAAAGGGCTGTCAGCTGGGAGGGAAGCAGGGATGCTGTCCCAGAGTGGCCCAGCATAATGGTACCACAAGGGAGAAACTGTGCTGGGCAACAGCTGTAGAAAAACAGGTTATGCCTTTAGCAGAGCTGGGCTGCAGGTGTTGTGAAACACCCCGTGCCCTCCCTCACCAGCTGATTTGGGTCTGAAGGAATGAATTTACTTTCTGTGATGGCTTGGCATTTTTTTCCTTGGCAAGGTGGTGAAGGTTTGGTGGGGTGTGACAGTGACATCTCATCTTGAAGCCACTCTCCCACCCCTGCTTCTCACCAGCCATCACTTGTCTTGTCTGATGTTGAGCACTGGGTCTTGGGCAGGAATGAAGACCTTGCCCTTCCTCACTTCCCTTGGCTCCCTAAGCCCCAATACTTTTTCTCAAGACTCAGTTGCCAACAATAAATGACTCAACAAACTTCTGTTTTGAAAACACTGCCACATTTAATACACACATTTACTGCCTTGCAAGGGGTATGGCCTCTTGTATAGGAACTCTTCCATGTGTATGTAAACAGAATCTGTCTAGAGCTGAGGCTGAGAATGATGTAGAGTTCTTGTCTGGGAAGATGGTGCCTTTGCAGTCATTAAAACATTTGGGACAAAGTACAATTTCCTCAGAAGTGTTTCTTCCCCTGAGGGGTTTTGGGTGAAAGTTCCCAAAGGCTCCTGAGCAGGAACTGATGATCGATCCATCAGGGGCACAGCTCTGACTCTGACTGCCATGTGAGCCTTGTCACTGTTGGAAACAAAGTTCAGGGTGCTGAGTTGGTAGATGCTTCTGAAAATTGAACCTTTATATTAAATATCTGCATCAATTAGGCTGCCCAGGGAGGTGGTTGAATCACCATCTCTGGAGGTGTTTAGAAGATGAATAGATGTGGTGCTGAGGGACATGGTTTAAGCAGTGGACTTGGTAGAATTAGGTTAATGGTTGGTAGAGTTAGCTTACAGTTGGGCTTGATGATCTTAAAGGTCTTTTCCAACCAGAATGATTCTGTGATTCTGTTAACATTGTTAACATTGGTTATTATAATTACTGTCCTTGCCAACTCTTGTTTTCTTGTTTATTCCTTTTCTGACCACAGTAAACTGCAGAAAGCATCCACAGAAAGATGATGTGTTACCTACACTGGGTAGGACTGATTTCATGCTGTCAAAAGGGAGGCAGGTAGCTTAAGCCACTCCTTTGGCCCTTTCTAGAGTCAATGGATAGAGGTGAGCCTCTCTAGAGAATGGCACATCATAGAATCATAGACTGGGTTGGAAGGGACCTTAAAGATCATCTAGTTCCAACCTTCCTGCCATTGGCAGGGACACCTCCCACTAGACCAGGTTGCTCCAAGTCCCATCCTTCAACACTTCCAGGATTGGGGCATTCACAGCTTCTCTGGATAACCTGTTCCAGTGTCTCACCAGCCTCACAGGAAAGAACTTCTCCCTAATATCTCATCTAAATCTCCCCTCTTCCAGTTTGAAACCATTCCTTCTTGTCCTCTCACTCCATGCTCTTGTAAAAAACTCCTCCCCAGATTTTCTGCAGCCCGTTCAGGTGCTGAAAGGTGCCCTAAGGTCTCCCTGTAACCTCCTCCTCTCCAGGCTGAAGAAGCCCAACTCTCTCAGCTTGTCTCCATAACACAGGTGCTCCAGCCCTCTGACCATCTCCATGCCATCCTCTGGACTCTCTCCAACAGCTCCATGTCCTTCCTGTGTTGGGGACCTCAAAACTGGACACAACATTACAGTGAGGGTCCCACCAGAGTAGAGTAGAGGGGTAGAATCCCCTCCCTCACCCTGCTGGTCACACTGCTGGTGATGCAGCCCAGGACACAGTTGGCTTTCTGGGCTGCCAGCACATGTTTCTGGCTGATGTTGAGCTTCTCATCATCCACCATCCCCAGGTCCTTCTCCTCACAGAATCACGGAATCAACCTGGTTGGAAAAGACCTCGAAGATCATCAAGTCCAACCATAACCTAAATCCATCCAGCATAACCTTTATCTACCCGTTCAATGCTTAAATCATGTCCCTAAGTACCACATCTATATTTCTTTCAAACACTTCCAGGGGTGGTGACTCCACCACCTCCCTGGGCAGCCAATGGCTCTCCTCATGGCTGTTCTCAATCCGTTCTTGGCCCAGCCAGTATTTGTGCTTGGAATTGCCCTGAACCACGTGCAGGACCTTGCACTTGGCCTTGCTGAACTTCATCCTGGTTAAAATATGTCCCCCAGATAGATGGGAATGACTTGCATTCTGAAAGTAGCCCATTGAGAGGAGAAGCCCCACATGCAGAGGTCTGCCCCACATTTAGAGGTTAAAGTGAGCTGAAATGAATCCTCTTGCAACACAAAATATTCAGGAGGCCTAGAGAAAACCCTCTGACTGGCAGCCATGCCTGCAAAACTGGATGGTCCTTGACCTGCCAGCTGCTCTGCCACCATCCATTGTACACACTCCTCTGCATACAAATAAATGAAGAAATAAATAACCCATATATGCACACAAAGCTCATAAACCCATATAGAATATGTGGATGGGTACATCCAGACAATATCCAAATGGTAAATATATGTGGTATATGTGTGTCTGTCTAAAATCTGTGTATATAGCTGTCTTTAAATAGCATGAAGAGCAAAGAAATACATATAAATATATATTTTATATATATATATGTAGCTCAGGGCCAAATGCAGCCTGTATGGAAAGGGTCTCTATAGCCTTGCAACCCAATTACATGATCTGGATTCAGCATGGAGGGGAGCGTGGGGGCCAGGGGCTGCAGTGGGCCTGGATCCTGAGTCTGGAGGAGGAATGGCAGTGCAGGCAGCTGCCTGCATCACTAAAAGTGCCATTAGCCAAACTGAAAGGTGAAGCCCCATCCCTGGTGCAGGTCTCCAAGGTGCTGTGTGAATGTGGGGAGGCTGTGATCCTCACAGCAGTGGGTGGTAGAAACCACAGCGTGTCAGCGATGCTTTCTGCTTTATTTGATTTGTGACTGATTTATAGGCACTTCTGTGGTGTATTTGGCTTCACTGAGCCCACTGTGGCTTCACGCTGCCATGGCTGAGAGCTGGGCTTGGCTCTCATCTCCTGTTCCCCGACCTCTCCCTGGAATGATCTGTGCCCTGCTCTGACATGCGGAGAGATTATGGTGTTGGCTTAGGAGCTGATTAATCGGCGTGATATCTGCATGATAAGTATCTTTATAAATAGCTTTCCTGAGAAGATTTCATTAGGCATCCCTCAATGAGCACCAGGGCCTGCTGACGGAGCAGCCACCACCTCACAGGCTTTTTTGTCCTGGGACAGCTGCCTTGGAGGCTCCACATCACTCCATGGATCGGTTGTACCTGCTGCATGGGGTCATGGGGTGAGGGATGTCTGTGGGGTGATGCTGCTCCCATCTAGTACCTTGGCTGAAGGGCACAATCCCACTGGTGTTCCCACTGTCCAGCATGAAGCATCATAAGCTCTTTTTGCTTTAGATGCCCATCATCATGGTCAGCTCACCTTTCTTCTGCTCTCCCTGGAAGGGGATGGTTGGTGGGGATGACATCTTTCCACATTGCTGAGTCCATGAATGAGTCCAGGTCCAGACCAGGAAATGAGCCTGACTCTGCTTGGTCCTCTAAAAGCAAACTGCAAAAGATAAATGCTCCATGGGCAAGAGATAGGAAGAGGTTGAGAAGGTGCACAGCAGCGTGGGGAGCATCCGCCTCCCCTTTGTAGACTTAACTGATTTTGATGAGTTTATGCCACTGATAAATTTGGTCCCAGAGCTGAATTTCTGTGGAGCTTCTGAGTATTTATGTGTTAGATACAAAAGCCAAGAAGGTTTCTCAGTAACACAGTGATAGGACAATATATCCCTGAATCCATTTACCATGGAAGGGTTTGATTTGAGGCTGCTCTAACTGCTATATGAGCCTAAAAATCAAGTTGAGCCATGGTGGCAGGTAAAATGAGAAGGCCAGTGGGTGGAGACCTCATTCTCAACAGAGATATGTGACCAAATCTGCCCATGGTTAGTGCTGTTGAAGAAGATGTTGCTGTTTCCACTGGAAATGGAGAGGTGCAATGGAGTGTTATGTGCATACATGGACAGAAAGAAGGAGGAAAGAAAATGGGAAGAATGCAAAGAAAACTCTCCCTTGACAGAAAGGCAGTGAGGACTTCTGAGAATTGTGGTCTTCACAGGTGTAATTCAATCTCCAGGCAACTCACAACAAATTCCCATATGGAAGTGTCTGTGTGGATGTCTTATTGGATTGGGAGTGACTCATCTAATGATGCTTCCATGGTCCTCAGAGGACAGTCTTCCTCCACATCCTCTGCATCAGTTTAGGGCCAGAGAGGAGGGCTGAAATTACTCTCCCAGGCCTCCTGTGTAAAATGCCAGATGAGGGCACTGCATAAATTCCTCCCTTGGAGGAGTGGAAGGGGCCATTCAGCATCTCTCTCATCCATTCTGATAGTCTCCTTTGGATGCTGCCCAGCGAGAGCATCTGCCTCCCTCCAGTGCCTGCAGAATCCAGGGGAGTCAGCTGGCTCACACAGCCAGCTGCCTGGAGTGTGGGGTAATGAGGACATCTCACGTATTCAACATTCTCTCCTTCCCAGCATCCAAGATCTCTAGACCTTTTAGCAATAAATCCCAACTGCAGGCAGATCAGGTTCCCTGCTGTGATGCCGAGGTCTCTTCCAGCCCTGCTGCTTCCCAGAAGGTGGAATATGGCCACGCTCTTCACTTCTGAAATCTGCCTTTACATTTGGCCCTTATCTGTTTGCTATCTGCCCTCACCCATCTCAACAAGAGAGCCCTTCTGCACCATACCATTGACCTCAGCCTCTTCCTTCCACGCTGATCCACTAGACCTGGCGTTGTCACCAGCACAGCAGTTTTCCATTTATTTATTTATTTTGCCCTCCAGGACATAGAGAAAATGTTAAAATGTGTCTTGAGGAACCGTTCCCTGTGGGACCTGACTAGGAACACACCCATCTGGCGATGATCCCTTGTTTGGAGTTATGCTTGGAGACCTACATTAGCCAGTTTTTAATCCCTTTAATGTGTGCCATGTTTGGTACTCCAGTTTCTTAATCAAAATATCACACAGTACCCAGGCAGTTGCCTTGAGGAAAATCTAAGTAAAATTACATCAGCACTCTTCCCCTTATTAACCACGCTTGTGCTGTTATCACAAAATACATCAAATTAATTTGACAAGATCTATTTTTCATAAACCCAAGTTGATTGGCAGCAATTATATTGCCTTCCTTTGATTCCATAATAAACAAATCTCATACGAGCTTTTCCATTATTTTTCCTGGGATTAATGGCAGGCTGGCAGTCTAGAACCCACGTTGTCCTGTCTCCTCTTTTAAAACACCAGCAGAACATTAATTTTCTTCTGTTCCTCTAGAACTTCCTTGGGGTTCAAAGACTCTTGAATAGGCTCCAATCCCTTCTTGGCCAACTCTTTAAAAACTCCTGGATGTAAACGATCTGAATCTGCAGATTTATTAATGGCTAGCTGTGGGAGATGCTGATTACCATCTCCCTTGCTTATGGTTAGAGCTGTAAGTGTGATCATCAGCAGTGTGTGGTAGAAGTAGCTTGTGCAGCTTTTTCTCAACATGCAGAACTGAAGTATTTATTGAACACGCAGGGCTTTTCTTGGTTATTATCCATGGTTCCACCATTCCCCTAGAGTAACAAATTAATGCTTTCATCAGGGTTTCTTTTGTTCCTTGCACAAGAAAAGCACCTCTCTTCAACCTTGATTCTGCTGACTATAAATATTTCTTCAAGCCCTTTATTTCTCTTATTGATTTTCTCCACTCCTGAGTTCTAGTTACACCAAAAATGTCTTTCTTCATGCATTACACCAGTTTTATTTTAATACAACAACTCACTTGTTTTATTCCTTATCTTAAATACCTACTTTTACTTTCCTTCTTAATCTGGCTTAAAGAAAAGCTAGTGTGGTCTCTCTCCTTCTTGATAAGGGTTGTAGATTTTAAATCAGTAAGTAGAAACACTCTTGAATAGTTCACATATTGACTCATGTATAGTCTCTCCTATTGAAGCTACTTCTATTTGTCCATTTGGACCTGTTCCTGCTTTGTTGTAAGACGAGGCCTGTAAGGAATTCGTCTCCCTGGGATGCAACACGTGATGTGCAAACTTATGAACCTTCATTTTCAGCAACGTTAAAGGTCTTTCTCTGGTGTGTGGCCCAACCCACGTCACTCAGGTCACAGCTTCCATGAGTGGGTGTCCAGTCTCCCTTACAGAACAGAAAGGTGCTTGAGGACATGGTTGTCTTGTTCTTTGTTGAAACCCGGTTGTCATTAATTCACGGTCTGCTCTTCCTTTTTGTGTGGTCATGGAGGTTTCCTGGTTCCTTCCTCTTCATGTCTCACCAGTAGACAATTGTCATTGTGGTTACAGACACTTATCTGAGGTTGCTGTTGCGTGCACATTCAGAGCTACCTGTTACATCTGGATGAAATATTTGCCAAGAGATCTTGGAAATCAAACCAGGCTTCTTAGCATTGGACCTTTCTTTGTGATTTTGTAGCTGAAGGTTTTGTGATTTTTTTACTTAGAACAGTCTGGTCTGAACTCATAGCTGGCCTTGCTTTGAGCAGGAGGTTGGAGTAGAGACTTGAAGTCCCTAGGGAGGTTGTTGATGCCCCCTCTCTGGAGGTGTTCAAGGCCAGGTTGGATGAGGCTTTGTGCAGCCTGGTCTAGTGGGAGGTGTCCCTGCTCATAGCAGGGAGGTTGGAACCTGATGACCATTAAGGTCCCTTCCAGCCTTCACCATTCTATGATTCTATGGTTGATTCTGTAATATATTTTGTTAATCTTCTCACTTTAAAATAGAAAACAGTAACTGAAAACCAGAACTTTCAATTCTGGCTTAATTTCAAAATGCCCTTTTCTAATTCAAATATGTCTCCTGATAGGCTTCAACACCAGACTCAGGTGCCTACATTTAGGTGTCTGCAACATGTAAATTGGTGCCTGAGACTCCTCAATAATCCATAGAGATACGGTCAGTGCAGCCCATGGATCAATCCAGCCAACCAAACATGTGGGCAAGCTGCACTGGAATCTCTGGGATCTGCTGTTGAGGGTCTCAGGTGAGTTACACCGTGGATGCATGGTGCCATGTGGGATTGCAGATCCCTGAGCAGGGCTGACAGATGGCACAAGAGCTGGGGGGAGTCTAGTGCCCTTTGCTGCCGTAGCCTGAGGGCATCTCACTTGGCATGAGGCATTACACCATGGACTGCAGTGGGAGCCCCATCACCCAACCCCCTCGGAACCAGCCTGCACATGGGTGTCTGGGTCTGGAGATGACACTCTTGAGTTTCAATTTGTAAACATCAAGCACTTATGAACACCTGGAATTTGTTGCTAGAGAAGGTTTTTGCTGCAGAGTATCATCAGGTTCAAAAAAGGGCTGGACAAATTTGTGGACAACAGGTCCACCCATAGATAGGCAGAGGAGCAGGAAGAGGTGCAGCCTCCAACATTCCTCAGTGCTGGCTATGGATAAGGGAGCAACATGAGGGCAATCATTGCAGAAAGTGGCCTCCCTGGAGACCACCTCCTATAGCTGCGGTCACAGACAGGTTACTGAGCTGCACTAGCTGCTGGTCTGACTCAGTAAAGCATTTCTTGCATTCTCATTTTCTTATGACATTTTTTCATGTGAAAAATAAGTTTTTCATTTGAGATTAGTTGGGTTGATATATGCCCTTTCCTCCTCCAACTTTTTAATTGCCCACAAGATTTCAAAAATACATCTCTGAACAGCTCTCCTGGTGTTTACAGGACCTCCAGCCTGTTATGGACATCTCCCCAACACTCTCTGCCTGGTAGCCTTGCTGAGTTACAGACTCCTGCCCAGGCTCCCAGTTCATTTGGGGGTCCAAAGCTGTGTCTGGCTTGGATGGTCCCTTCTTCTCCATGGGAGGTTACCAGCTCTGCAGAGGGATGCCTTCCTAGGGCTTTTATCTTGCTCCTGAGCCAACACATTTTATAACCCAGTTTTCTTAGTGTAAACTGACATTGGCAGCAGTTTATGTCAATATGTTGGGCCAATCCCCCAAGACTCCAGATAAGAGGCAAACACTACACTCTTCTGCTGCCCACAGCGTTGAGAGAGAGGCCAGACTTGATCTAATCTTTCTGTTTGCATTATAAGCATGCCTAGAGGCTTTGCTGTGCTAGGTCCTACACGTCGACCTAACAAGAGGCAGCTCCTGCCTTGAGTACCTGGCAGCCAAAACTGGTGAGGGAGATAGAAAATGTGGGTGGAGCAAAAAGCACAGGGAGCATCTCACCCAGGGTCACTTGGTGGTGGTCAGCAGAATGCTCATGTCCCCTGGTGAGCTGTTGGGGGTCTAGGACTCTCTTCTATGGCATATGTGTGTTTAAGGTAGAAAGGTGGAGAAGAGGAAGTATTCAGGTGGGTTTGGGCTTGGTCAGTAGTGTGTCTTCACACCATTTGAGAGAGCACCCTGGCAGCCTGGTCCAGGTACTCTCCAGCTAGGGAAGCCCAACACTCTCTAAGCAAGCTCTTGTGGCTTGGCATTATGAATTATGAATGGTCAGCATGGGCCATCATGAATGGTCAGCAGCAAATTTAACCTTGACACTGCTATTGAGGGCACTGGATCCACCTGAAGGGAATGCACGGCTTACTTAATTAGCTAAATAAGGCCCTGGGAGCTGGGTGTTGAAAGCTCTCTTATTTAATTGCATTCATTTCTCTCACATCATATCTCCTCACCGTGCATGCCCCACCTGCTTTAGTCATCCTGAGTTAAATGGTGAAGATGGACATTTCCCAGTCACCAAAGCGAGCTGGTGAGAATGGGATAGGAAAGAGCAATGAACCCTTCAGAGCTGCGCCCACGCTTCAAGTCTAACCAAGCTGTGGTGACACGGGGTGTAACTTAATAAAAGTTGTGTGTTGTTTTGTTGTTTTTTTTCTGAATAATTGCTCTTACTGAGAAATTTAATGGGAGGCGACTGCTGTGAAGGGCAGTTGGCTGGAAGTCGTGCTGGAAGGATGCCGTGGTGCACCCAGCCTTGCAGAGGAGAAGTTTGCAGGTTGGATGCAGAAGGTGTGATCCCAGCTGGACCAGAGTCCAGCAGAGGGCACTTGCTGAATGCAGCAGGGCACAGAGCCCATCCTTGGGCTGCAGTTTAATTACAAGCTTTGGCATTCAACAATCTTGTTGTCTAGAGTCTGTGGTTCCTCAGTGTATCAACTTCATAAACTTGCCTGCCTGCCCTCTGTGACTCAGTTAATAATAATTAAATGATTCTTCAACAATGCTGGGTAGATTTCCAGCTATTTTTCAATATACATTAATAATCCTTAATGCTGGTGAACTTCCAGAATTCCTGGGGTCTGGGTTGCTGAAATATACCCACACTGATGGGTCTGATTCTCTGTTCCCTTGAGCAGTCATTTACTGGTATTTAAAATGCAAAGTAGGTGTGAGTGGAGAACGCTGATATTGGTAGTATTTTCTCTTAATGGTGCTCAGGTTTATGAACCTGGTCCAACACCCCTTGGTGCTGCAGAAGCAACAGGCTTCAGTAGGCTTTGGAGAGGACTGGGCATGGCTGTGCAAGGTGAGAGGCAGTGAGGCATGGGATGCCATCCAAAACTCCTCCAGAGGCCTCAACTTGCTTACTCTGTGCAATTAAGCAAGTGTCCCCTGAGAACAGGCATCTCCAGTGCTGTGTCCTATCATAGAACCACAGCATGGTTTGGGTTGGAAGGGACCTTAAAGAACATCTAGTTCTAACCCCCCTGCCATGGGCAGGGAGACCTCCCACTAAACCAGGTTGCTCAGAGCCCCATCCAACCTGGCCTTGAACACTTCCAGGGATGGGGCAGTCACAGCTTCTCAAGACAATCTGAGCCAGTGTCTCACCACCCTCACAGGAAATAATGACTTCCTCATAGCTAATCTAAATGTCTCCTCTTTCAGTTTGAAACCATTCCCCCCCTCATCCTGTCACTCCATGCCCTTGTAAAAAGTCCCTCTTCAGCTTTTCCATAGCCCCTTCAGGTACTGGAAGGTGCTCTAAGGTCTCCCCAGACATTCTCAGCAGAGGTGCTCCAGCCCTCTGATCATCTCTGTGGCCTCCTCTGGGTTTGCTCCAACAGCTCCATGTCCTTCTTATGCTGGGGCCTCCAGAACTGAACTCCTCGACCTGCTGGTCATATTCCTTTTGAAGAGGGAAAATGTTCAGATGCAAAGTTTCCAGCAGTTGCTGGGTCCATTAGTCTCCCCTCATATGCAGAATCTAAGAGAATAAATATGCAGAACAAACCTTACAAGGGATTTGTCTTCAGCTGATCTTTGCAAATTCAACAACACATGTGTGCACTTTTTGGGCAATTGCAGACTCTAAGTCAAAAGATTCAAGAATAAAACTATAAAACAATAAATTCCCAGACTCCTAAAACTGGGAGGTAACAACACAAATCATCATCTGGTTGGATTCCTGGTGTTGTACAAGACAGAGGGCCCCACCCAGTGATTCCAGGGGCAAGATTTAAATACCAAGCCAAAATATATTTTTGAGGAAAAAAAGGATGGCCTTGATTTAATGAGTTTATCTCATTAGCTAGTAAATTAATTCCACTGCAGGTTGAACGTGTATGCTTTACTTCCAGCCCTGGCTGATCTGGTGAGTCGCCTGTTTTACTGTAGATATCTGCTTCAGGATGGGACCAAAAGTGGACACAATACTCCAGGTGTGATCTGACAAGTGCCGAGTAGAGCAGGATGATGACTTCTATATCTCTGCTGGTGATGCCCTTGTTGATGCAGCCCAGCACCCTGTTGGTTTCTTTGCCCTGCAGCACACTGGTCACTCATGTTGAGCCTGTTATCCACCAAGACCCCCAGGTCCCTTTCCACAGGGCTGCTCTCCAGCCAGGTGGATCCCAGTCTGAACTGAGCTCCTGGGTTATGTGGGTTATGACTTCTCTGTGCTGCATCACACCATCAAGATAGTTTGCCCTCAGCTGAAATCTCCTGGTGTCCCATATGGTCCACCTACTGACTGCTGGCTTTGACCCTGTGGTGACCATTCTGGCTTCCTAAACTTCAGGTGAAAGAAGGAACTTAGCTCCATCCTGAGCTCTGCCACAGGGACAGTGTGGATGTCATAGCTCAAGCCACATGGTGTATTCGAGGTCACTTTCTAGCATAGCTACAAGAGCCAATGCAGTCACTGCCAGTGGGACTCAGAATGAGCATCCCTGGTGAGCCTTATGTTTCTCCAGGATACTCCTAATTTCCCTTCACATCTAGCAAGATGCTGAACAACATCTCACCTCTCTCTTCCATGTTTTCTTTTTTATGTTTTTTGTCTCTGTGATGACCAAAACTGAGCTTTCACTTTTTCTGTGTCCCAGGCTCTCCAGTGCATCTGTTCTTCAGTGCCAAGAAGCTGCCCAATGCCCGTGTGAAACACAGAGGATCACTCCCTCTACTTGCCATTTCTTGAAATAATTTTCAACAGTACTTGGTCTACATTTTTTTGAAAACAGTGTCTTTCCATGGGGTGTGGATCATGTCCAGAGGGATTGCTACACCTCTCTGGGAACACAAGAGAGTGAGATGAGGTGTTTGTGTTTAAATGCACCTATTTTGAATGAGAACATGAGATTCCTCTTTTGGTATGTTTGGTAATAAGCTGATACTGAGGCTGGAGGTCAGGCTGCTTATGTAGCTCCATTTGAAGGCTGCCCCCAGACAAAGATGTGGATGGACATCACTCCTTCCTTTTGTGTTGCTACCCTTTGAAGCTACACCTGAGTGCTCTGGGATCCAGCCAGATGGAGGAGATGAATCAGCACCCAAACTAAAAATCCAGAAGGCCAGATGCTCAGCTGGTGTGAAATGGCAGCTTCCTACTGAAGTCAGTGGAAATAGGTTGAGTTGTATCAGCTGAGGGAGTGGCTGTAGGGGTTTTAGGTGAATTACCCTCTATTTTCTCCAGACATTAACAGGCTGAAGCAGGTAAATAATCCTTGATATATGGTCCCTAGCTGCAGAGAACAACTTTGGCCTTAATGTTAAGTTTTTAATTCAAACAAGCCTTGGCTTTGCAGGCCAACACACTAGAGGGCATCTAAAGGAGTCATCCTCCATTATCAGAGTAATCCCATTATTGAAATAGCTCTGGTGATTCTTCACAAATACAATGCCTAATTTGCCCTCTGAGCAAATACGATATTAACACCAATGACATGCTCAGCCCTTTTTCCACCTGCAGATGTTTTGGGTAATCATTGCAGGTGCTTCTTTATAAAATGAAGCAACGGCCTTTAAATATTTCAATTATTTTTTATTAGATTCCACTGTTTTGCAAACCTCACTGGCTGCTAGCCAATCCTCAACATATTCCCCTGTCTTTGAGCAGCTTGATATTGAAAAGGATTCACCTTGCCCTTAGACTGGATGTGTTTGTACAAGTGAACTGTCTGTTGATAGAAGCAGATGTGCAAAGCCCAGATTTCTTGCATGTTTGGTCCACATGAGTCCTGAAAAAAGACAAATCCTTCCCAGCTGATAGCCTGGTATGAGGGCTATGATACAGATGTAATGCTGTTTGGAGGAGAGTGCACCATCAGAGAGCCCAGTGCTGAGTTTGGTTGCTTCTGCAGCAGGTTGAAATGTGTGATTAAAGTTGAATTCTTTGGGTTGTCCTGTTTGCTTGACACTGTTTTCATTGAAAGGTGAGATCAGATGGAGGCAACTGGCCTAGTCCCAGAAGGGTGTGTTGCTTAGAGTCTGTCACCAAGACTATACCAAAACTGCCACCATCTCCAGTGAGAACTCCATGTAGATAATTTTTGGAAGATTAGACATCAGAAACTGTGTTACAGAGTTTAAGGACTCTTCCTTTTTCCTATCCTTCTTCCCTCTTCTTTGCAGAGAAGCATGGCTACCTGGGGAAACTGCCTGGAATATCTCTCATAAAGCAACATTTGCATGTCCTTTTTCTCACAGTAGCCACACTTTCCCCCTCTGTATGTAACTCACCCACCCCCCACCCTATTTCTAAAGCAGAGCTGTTTCCTTCTACAGCCTCATCCTTTGGAGGCAACGGAGCAGTCAAGAAAGCCCTAAAACAACAGGTCTGACTGCCTGTGATGGATGTGTTTCCATAGAACAACAGAATGATTTGGATTGGAAGGGACAATAAAGCTCATCTAGTTCCAACCCCCTGCCATGAGCAAGGACACCTCCCACTAGACCAGATTGCTTCAAGCCCCATCCAACCTGGCCTTGAACACTTCCAGGGATGGGGTAGCCACAGCTTCTCTGGGCAACCTGTGCCAGTGTCTCACCCCCTCACAGTGAATAATTTCTTCCTAATATCTTGTCTAAGTCTCCCCTCTTTTAGCCTAAAACCATTCCCCCTCATCCTATCCCTCCAAGCCCTTGTAAAAAGTCCCTTTCCAGCTTTCCTGAAGGCCCCTCTTCAGGTACCTTTCCTGGTTAATAGCTGGAGATTGGGTGAGATGGGCTTAGGGCTGGTTGTATGGCCAGTATTATGTAAATCACAACTCACAAGACTGCAGAAAATTATCATGGCTCCATTTTCTCAAGCCAACCAAATATCCTATTTGCTGAACTCTCTACAAGAAGATCCTATTCCCTGTCCATTGTTCAACCCTCTTGAATTGTCAACAGCAGCGTGAGATATGGTGTAAGGAAACCCTTCTGCCTCTCTTTAGGGCTGCAGTGGCCAGAGGATGGTGTGCCAGACTGTCTCCAGCCCTGGTGTTGGGGCTTATGCCTGGCCCATCTGGCCCATCCTGAGTGAGGTGAGACATCCATCACCTCCCCTTGTTCTGCCAACACTTTCCCCCTTCACCCAAGTGCTAATTGCAGTTCACAAGGAGATGCTTGCTAACACCTTTCACCACCTTTACCTTCTTGCTGGGAAATTGCAGGACTTTATTGGCCCAGGAACAGACATTCAGACTTCAAAAGAAATACTATTTGTCTTTGGGGAATGGGACCCTGTTTGGGGCTCAGAAAGTGCATGCAGCACATTGCTTGGAGATCCTGCACATGTCCACCAAGACATAGGGACTTACATCACTAGGACTGCTAACCCACTGGTGGATTTAGCTGCAAGTGGCCAATGAGCTTAAAAAGTTAATTTACTGTGAGGGTGGTGAGACACTGGCACATGCTGCCCAGAGAAGCTGCCCCATCCCTGGAAGTGTTCAAGGCCAGGTTGGATGGGGCTTGGAGCAACTTGGTCTGGTGGGAGCTGTCCCTGCCCATGGCAGGGGGGTTGGAACTGGGTGATCTTTGAGGTCCCTTCCAACCCAAATCATTCTGGGATTCGATGAAAGGAGTGAGTGGCTCATGTGTTTTAAAATCATGGATAGTGGCCTGCTGACAGCCAACACATTGGGGTGTATCTGTCCAGGCAGAAAGAGCCAGAGGTGCAGGATGAGTTTGCTCCAACATCATGATTCTCAGCTATCAGTGTCAGTGCCAGGCAGGTGGAGGGTGGTGCACACAACTGCTGTTTTTTGGTTCATTGGCTTCTCAAATTGCTCAGAGGACCAAAAAACGTCAAAACAATTTTGCTTTGAGATGAATGGAATGCTGTAATTGACTACAAAATGATCCATTTTGTGGTGTTCATAAGCTCTCCCTGGACTATTTTAATTACTTTTATTTTTTTTAAAGACAAGAAGAATGAAGTGAAAAGAAATTGAGAAGTTTTACTTTTTTGAAATGTTCCCCTACTTCTCCAAAACCATTTTGTTTAAATCAGCATAAATTTTCCCACAAAACCATCTTGGGTGAATCAAAACTGTGTTGTCTCACAGATCACTTCTCCCCCTCCAGAGATGGTGGAGCAGAACCAACCAGAGAAATGGCAGCTTGATTGCTCACCATCTTGAAGTACTGATCCACCCCTCACCACTGCAGTGTCCACATCCTCATGCCTGGCCAGTGAAGAAAGATGGATTATCTCCACTGCTCAAAGGAAAGAATGGGTAACACATAAGAGTCACACATACCTGTCCTCCAGCTGGGATCTCAGATCTTCTGTGAGGTCCAGGATGAGTGTCAAGGCTCTTAGATCAGCTTTGCTTATCCTTCTCTCAGCCCATAGGCCTTTGGCCTGGGATTTATTTCCCTGAAATTGATGATTTCTCCCCAATAACCTGGATGTTATGTATAAAGAGGAGGAATTTCTTTGTAATGTAAAAAGGTTGGTGGGAATGAGGATTAACTTGGGATGAGTTCTGCACAGCCTCACTGAAATGAAGGTGGCAATTGCAGCTGGACTTAAGATGGCCCCTAATGGGATGTCTCTGAGGGTGTGTGAGACCTCAGCAGGACACAGGGTGTCCTGTGTCAGCAGGACACTCATCTTCACAGAGGCAGGGTTAGCCCCTCTGCCTGGCACACTTCAGCCTTTTCTGTGCACAGCCCAGGACTCTGGTTTTCTACAGGAGTGATGTCAAAGGCATTTGGACATCTAAAGCTCTTAGGCTCCCCAGGCAAAAAAGCAACCAAACAAAAAGATAAATTCAGCTTTGGCTTTGTCTGAGCTACACCTCATGGCGAAGGGAGTACAAGATAGCAGTATATAGCTGTTCTCTGGCATGACCTAAATTATGTCCAGGGCCTGGACCCAGATAAGGGAGGGTTCAGTCACACCTGCTGCTCATTCTGGAGGAGCTTGGAGTGATCGTGGAACAGCTTTTGGGCCAGTAGATACTGGCCCAACGTCACTTCTTGACGTTGACCTGGGAACCACCTCATTGATGCAACCTGGATTGGAGAGTCCCACCACCGGGGGCTCTCCTACCTCCACCCTCCCCACTCTGTAGCCCTTCAGCAAGAGCTCTTGGAGTAATCTGTAGAGGATGCCAGTGAAAAACCCTCCTCATATAATCGGGGAAACCAGAGGCACAGAGTGGTGACATGATACGCTTTTATTCCTGGGTGTAGGACTGGCCAACATAAATCCTATTTGACTGCTCTACCTGCCAGACTTTTTCATAGGATGCCCACAACATCCCATGGTGCTACTCCAAGGGACACCATTGATGTAGGGAATGGATAACCTTTGTATTTGAAATATGACAAATGCAGCTGGTTGACCAAAGCACCAAACCACTTCTCAAGTGCACACTTGATAAGCTTTTCATCCTTGTTGAAGAGTGGACATGTTAGTGGCTGGTCAAATTCATGAACTTCAGCTTGCTTCTTCTGGCTGGGCTAACCCAACAGCTGTCAGCAGCACCTGGAAATACAGCTTTCTTCTCCACTTTACAGGCACAACTCCCTGTGCAATTCACAGTCCGGCCCTAATTTAAACCACAACTTTTTTTTCCCCCCCTTAATGAGGTAAAAATGCCCATCCAGAATTTCCATATAAATCTAATCAGTTGCTACATGGGCCCATCTTCTGTGCTTGGAAATGCACAGTACATGTCCATACAGCTCTATGGCACTATACTCCTCCCTACACCCTCTCCACCCCTGCTTCCCACCTCCCCCACTCCCCAAACTATGACTCATCTTAAGGCAGAAGGTTAATTTAGGTTAATTATCTTCCTGGTTAGCAGTGCATACATGTCCTGAGCAGCAATAAAGGTTTGACACCCCTCCTGCTGCTGCAAATCAATTTTCTTCCTCATTTACTGTAAATGGAAATGAGCCAGGTTCTCTGGCATCAAAGTAAACATTTCTCTGCATGAAACTCAACTTGTGAACCTGGTAATTTCAGATTTGCTTATAACATGCACATTTGCCAAGAAAAAAGAAAAGCAGCTGTTTGATGTCTCCAAAAACTAGAATTAGCCCTGTAGATCAAACATCAGTTTGCCTGCTGCTTTAATAATGGAAGGATCCAGTTGCATTAAGCACGAGGATATCATTACACTATGTAGGGTGCTTACATATAAGCTAACCCCTAATTCCCCTACTTAACAGCTAATGCATATTATTATTATTTACTCTTTGAGTTCGAGGCTCAACCATGATCCGAGTCCTGCGGTGTTAGGTGCTCTACAGACATGCACAAAAGGAGAGTCCTTGCCCCGAAGAGCTCACAGTCCAAATAGGCACAGGAGACAACAAAGGAAGTGTTACTGCCCCGGGGGGAGAGGAGCGTGAAGGGGCATGCAAAATAGCCCAAAGCAGCTTTACAGCAGAAGCAAGAATAAGACGCTTGTGGTTAGAGTCCTAATCTAGTCAGCTGCCACTCCTGGAGGTGGATATCTTTATAAGGTGGAAGTGAGTTCCCCTGACTTTAGCCCCTTGAAAATTAGGCTTTTCATCTAAGCTGATGGTTCAGGTTGTCTCCATAGTCCAGGGAGACAGGTCAGCACTTTTGGAGGATGATTCACTGCATCGTCCATAGGTGGGACTCTTTTCTCACTGACTGCAGAGTCTGAGGGCAGATTCACTTGCTCAAGCTGGGACTTTAGAGCCCTTTGAGATGCCTTGAAGTATTTACAACAGCCAAAAACATTGGCAGCTATAGCATATGTATTGGAGACCCCACACTGGGGAACCTGGTGGGCACTAGGAAGGATCCAAAGGGCATCTCAAGGGAGCTGAGCCCTGCATGAAGATACAAAACTGAAAATGTCAGTAGGGGAGATGAATCCCCAAACCAGTTCCCAATCCTAAGTGCAGAACTGTAGGATTTAGGGTATTTTCCCTCTGGGATAAGTGTCCCTTTCCATGAGGTGTAGGAAGAAGGTGATATGTGAAGGTATGAGAAGACTGGTGGTCTTCCTCATAAAGAGTAAAATTGCTCAGGTTAGATATAAGTTCTGTTAAAAGATATTCTGTATCCTCTTGGATTTGTTATTTCTTCTGAAGAGAGGGAATGATGGTCCCTGCTTTCACTCAAGATGCTGATGAAAGGTTCTGCTCAAGTTTAACCTGGTGCTCTGAGAACCTTGAAGGAAAGAGGCTATAGAAACAAAATACTTCCTGTGAAGTACAACACCAACTACGTATCCCTGCTGTGTGATCATAGACTCAGGACACCAACTGCTTCAGCTTTGGTCTGAGGGGACAAATGTCTTTACCTTGTTCTTCTTTCCCGTCCAGGCTCGTGCCAGGGTTAAGATTTCAAATATATTCTCATCTGAGTGAATACCTCCACCTTTTAGATTAGCAGGATATGTCAAATGGCCAACTCTGTCTCTTCCAACCTCAGCTGTTCTACGAGTCTATGGCTGAAGACTGGAATTTCTAGATGCTGACCTGATCAAAGCTGATCCTGGCATCATGGGATCAGTACATAAATTTCATGGTAAACAGGAGAAATTATTTATGGTGTTACATATTCATACTTAGGTAGGAGGGACTGAAGCAATAAAAAGGCAAATTGGCTTGAAAAGCTTCCAGATGGTTGGATTTGTTTGTAAGTGGTAAAAGGTAACTGGTAAATAGCACTAAGAAGGTCCATTGAAAATCAGGTGGAGGGAAACTGGGCACTCTGACAGGCAACATGGTATGAGCTCTGTGTTCTCTGTTTTGAAAAATCTCTAAGTCAAGGGTGACTTTTTCTCTGCCTTGCTAAAACCCCAAATATGGCCTTATTAAATTTTATTTTACTTCTCCAAGCAAGCTGAGAATGCAAGAGCAAAAAAGTTTCTGTCCCTCCTGTATCTGGACCTTACATTATGTCAGGCTGGTCTGAGTGGGTTTGACAGTTTTCTGCAGGAACTGATGCTCCTCCCAACTTGTGGCCCACCAAGGATGAGACCTTTCTCTCCCACACCTCAGGAGTTGTCCAAGAAATATGTTCAATTTGACTGAGCAGTGGCCCGTGTCAATGATGCCTCCAAGTAGGTTTCTCATGGAGTTCTGCCTAACCTGTGAGCAGAGAAATGGGCAATTGAACATAAAATTAACTCTATTCCAAAATGTAAAAACTGAAGGCAAAAATTACTAGCATTGCATAGGATTATTTTTGCAGGTTGTGAAGTGTCAGACTTCAAAATTTGAACTGTTCCAGGAAAGCTTAACAGCTATATTAATAGAATCCTCATTTCATCCCATTTGGAAAGAACTCATATCCTTCTAAATTTTCCTTCCTCTCATTTATGAGGTTACTTGAAAGTTCTGAAGAGATTGGGACTGCAGCACTATCTGCTCCAAGAAAGGATATGATAAGTAGACAAAATGATGTCACAGCAACTAAAAGTTTCTGAAAAGGGCAATTAATTACACAGATCTATAATTCATCACAATGAATCATATTTCCTCTCTGACAGTGAGAAGCATGAAAACCCCTTTTCATGCTGTATTGCAGCAGCTCAAAGACTGTGATAAGAACAAGCCAATTAGGAACCTCCTTGAAGGGATGTTATATTTAAGGTAGAGTCAATTTCGCTCTGGGCAAAGAGATGGAGTAGATTTCTCAAAGTTCCTTCAAGCTGGATTATCTGTGCCTCTATAAATGTTTAGATCTCCAAGAAAAATACAAAACCATATTCCTATACTATCTCTGGATTATTTAGGTCAGGTTTGAAAGTATATTTGATAGGTTTGCATCATTTTCTATATAGATGTTTTTTCTTGTTGAGGGTAGAGCTGTCAGGTCAACGCTGCCCATACTGCAGCACCTACTGCTGGCTCATTTGTTGGGGTTGCAAAGAAATAGTTCAAAGGTCTTCATTTTGACTTGTCAGCTTGATGAAACAGTGATCAGTGCAGCAAAATCTGGAAGAGCATCAAAATTGCAATCAGAAAAGAGCAGCTTTTCTACCTTATCCTGAGTCACACGCACACTTACAATGTCAACGCATTTTTTTCCTTCTTGAGCCTTCTTGACTCTTCTTGACTTTCCTACAGCACAAGAATAAATCACAAAATCACAGAATGGTTTGGGTTGGGACCTTCAAGATCATCTTGTTCCAACCACCCTGCATGGACAGGGACACATCCCACTAGACCAGGTTGCTCCAAGTCCCATCCAACCTGGCCTTGAGCACTTCCAGGGATGGGGGAGCCAGAGCTTCTCTGGGCAACCTGGGCCAGTGTCTCACCACCTTCAAATAAACACACAGGTTGGGTTGTGATACCTCCTTACCATGACTGGTCTTTACAAGTGAACTTTCTCTCTCTTTAGCCATAATTTCTCCTGCTGGTAGTGATTCCCAACATTTTATACAAGTGGTACTGAGTCTTCTGTGTTCTACCTGCCCTGTTTTGTGAGATTCAAGATTGGAGTGGTTTTCTCTGCCATCTGAGCAAACCATAATAACCCTACCTGAGAAGAACAGGAGCCACAGAAGACTACTATGCCAGGATCTCCATATTCAAAGCAGATCATTGTAGTTGAACAAGAAAGTCTTTCATTGAAGGTAGCAGTAAAGCTTTTTTCTTATGGTGGGACATTTATTTCGAGCCCATTAAAAAAGATCCTGCCTCTTAATCTGTTGTTCACTCCATTGGTGGTGTCTTTCCATCCAGCTACACCTTTTATTTCACTCAGGTTTTACTAAGCCATCTCCTTGAAAGAGCTATATGGGAGGTAGTGGAGACACTTTTTTTCAGTTCCATGCTTGGTTTCCCCATCTGATGCTCACCTCTGTAACCTTCAGAAATGTGAAAATGAGAAATATTGCTGAGAAATATTGTGATAAACAACTGAGCAAACAGATGATGGACAAAGGTACCACCACTGGCTAAGAGGTCCACGAATCACAGGTGACTGGAAGCCGAGAGGCCACATTTATGTTGCTGTATTAAACATTTGTTTTATAACAGCATCTCAATTAACAAAGTCATTAAACCTCCACTGTACTCAGTTTAGTGCAGGAGCATAAACTCTGCTTTTGTGCATGGGCCAAGGGCTGTTCTTTGGTCGTGTGGCCAACTGGCACAACTCAGCTTGCATCAAAGCTCACTTTCCCCTGAAAATGGTGTATCTGCATTGAAACTGCCCTCCCTGGTCTCCTGAACTGAGATGAAAATCATGACAATTAGAATAAAGCTGCATATTTTAAGCAAATTGCACTTCCCTTGAGGTCTTAGAGCTTCCAGGCTGACACTTCAACCGATTTCTTCTCAGCCACAAAAGGCAGCAGCCTGACTATTTTTAATGAAACAGTCATAATCACAGGACTCAGGGAGCTGAGGCCTGCTCAAAGAAAACGCTAAAATTGGGAGTCTAAATTTATCTCCTGCTTGAACAACTCTGCTATAGTGCAATGGGTCCCAAACTTTCTCACTCTGTCCCTGAACTGTTGCCATCTCTGCTTCCACACCTCTAGATTTCTACTCCTCTCTCCACAATGCCTTGATTAGGATTTATCTGCCCAAGCATAACTGTTTGAAATAAATCAGATAAACTGCTCTCTAATGGTGCTTATTTGTTGACCCTGGGAGGATTCTTGTGAGAGTAGCTCACATCTGAAGTGAGCTGAGATGAATCCCATCCCTGCTGCCTGCACTCTGCTGGCTTGTGCGAGCTTGAACACCAGACTTGTTCAGCTCTGTATGATTACATTATTCCCAAGCACCTGGAATCCACATCCTAGTCCTGGAAAATGAATTATATCCCTTAACTCAAGAAATCAGGGTCTAGGTGGTAGGATGAGAGTGTTCTCTCTTGGGTTATGCCATGTGAGATCTGGTGGCACAGATGTCCCCTGTACACGTGCAGCAAATCTGCAGATGCAGCCAAGAAATAGCCTGTTGTTTTTTTCTTTTTCTGAGAAGGCAAGTTTTGCTCCGGGATTACTTATGCAAACAGCTTGCTCTCTGCATAATTATAAACACTAATTTGGAGACCCACACCAAGCCAAATAGTTGTTTATGAGATGTTTATGAGGTGGAGGCCAAAGAGGTGTTTATGAGGCAGTGGTAGTGCCAAAGTCAAATAGCACCTCTGAGCGATGACTGGCACAGAACCATCTCTTCAGGCTGAACTGCAGAGGAGATGAATTCACTGGTGCTTCTGATGAAGCACTCTTTGCAATTAACCCAGTGGTGGGATGGATGGGAAAGAAATGAGCCCTCCCAAGGTCCTGGCAGCTGGAAACAAGAGACTCTTTGCAAAGAAGACATGAAAACTGACATGAGAAGAAGAGGTTGGGATGGAATCCTCTAGAGGCTCAACGTCCATTATTTCCCTTCCTCATTACTCTGCTCAGCCTGAAAGCACAATTCTCAACTGTCCCAATAGTTTGGACTCACCTAGGAGCTGCAATCTTTTTTCAGACCTTCCCCCCAGTGAGGTCTCATCCTTTTGTATCCTGAGGCTTCCTATGCTCCCAACATTTCTTTTTAAGTATGACATGATTTGGGGCTGTTTACCTGCACAGGCATCATATTCTTCATTGTCTTGTGGAGATCCAACAAAGCTCTTGGGCACAGAAATGACATGACTGAGATCCATCAGAGGTTTTGTGGGTAAAATACTAGATGTTATGGACAGACACATGTTAACCTCTGTTCTTAAACTCTCTACTGAACTATTTTCTCTGCTTCCAGTTTTCAGTCTTCTCTTTCCCAGACCAGCAAATTCTTTTTTTTCCTGAGCTCCTTTTTTTTTTTTTTTCCTAAGTACCTTAGCATTTTCCTCTCTCTACTCTGAATCTTTTCCAGCTTGGCTTCATCATTCTTAAAATTGAGTATCCACACTTAGACCATTCATTCTGTCCCCTTATACATGTGCTTTCTCAGGAAATAATTTTTGTAGAAGAAACTCCTCTCTCTTCTATCTATTCTTGCCTTTGTAGCTCCCCATTGTCTTTGCATTCCCCTAATGAGTATCTCATAGTGTCTCACAAATCACTTATCAGGAGAATCACTTCAAGAAGAGTCTCAGGGGACAGAGTCTCTGACCCCTTCTTTACAAATCCAAACACCTGGCTTGCTTGGTTTTGTGGATCAGAAGTCTGAGGTCTTTGGGGCAGGTGAGATGCATCCTGGAAGGTCTGTGGTACAGACTACTCTGGCCAGGATGCAGGTGGAGAATTCAGTGGTTAAAGAGAGAACCTCATTTTAATATTCTGTGTAAGTTTTTGTGCCAGTGTTGAGGTCCCAGCTGGAGAAGGGAACTTCTGAGAAGGGTCTGATAGGGGAGTGACAGTGTCCAAACTTCCCAAAATTAGGAACGTTAGATCTTGGCAGAGAAGCTGTAAGTGGTGGGTGGCAGGTGATTGATGGGGAAAATGAAGTAATGTCACTACACAGCATGAGGGGTTGGTCTGTCATCAGGAGAAGCTGGCAGGAGGCAGGAGCCTGCCTGAGTCCTGGGCAGAAATCCTGCTGCAAACAGGAGTGTCACCTGCTCCAGAGGCAGAGCCCACCCCTTCCCTCCTCCATCCTTGCTAGTACCCACCCCATGAAGTGTGCTCACTAAAAACCAACAGGATCACAACCCTGCCAAGACAAAATACCCCACCAAAAACACATGAGCAAAACTCCAATCCTAAGTAAGCCATGTCATCTAATCCCAGAAGGGGGCCAGAGATGATTATAAGAACATATGACAAAAATAAGATTTTTTTATTAAAATCATCAATTAAAAAATGAGCACAGGAGAGAAGAGATACCAGCTACTGCCCTGTAATAATACTGCAGCTCATGCAATTGCAATAAGAAACTTCCTTTATAGTAACTGAACATGCAGACATCAGCAACATCACATCACCCCGAGCTATTTAGATGCTGGATGTTTATTTACAGAGCAAAAAGCCACGTGGGAAGGTGTTCTGTCTGTAGTTAGTGAAACTGTGTGGCCTTATTTAGAAGAAAGATGTGACCAAGATAAACACAGCTGGTGTTGTGGCACAAGAACACGGGACTGGGGGAAAAAATAATAAACAGGCAAAGATGACAAGCCAGCATCTTCTCAACCCTTGGTTAGGGGCCATTGGAATAATAATTCACCTCAGAGGCACAAGAACAAAACCCTAATCGCTCCCTCCCACCATTCTAAGATCTGAAAGCCTAGATATTGTGGTGGACACAGCAGGAAACCCTCTGTCTGGTGGTGAGATGGAGCTTTAGTTGGGCTGTAGGCATGTGGAAGGGAGCAGAGGGTGTGCACAAAGTTGGGCAGATTGGGCACGTGGTGTTGTGCCTCCATCGCTGGCCTCTGAGCTGCAGCTCACCTGCAATTACGGTCCCAGTGTGCCCTTAATAAGACAGGTTGGCTCATTATTCACATAATCACCTGGAAAATGTATTTCTCAGGCTTGTTCTTGGCTGTATCAAAGCCTTGTTTCTGCATCACCCCCCTTTTGTCCTTCCCCTCCCCTATCTGCCCCGTGAAGCGACCAGGGATGGCTTGCAGTGTAGCCCTTGCCTGTGATTACTGTGCTGACCTAGCAATTATTCACATCTGGATGGGTCTTTGTTCTACTTTGAAGTCCCTCAATGACTTCTCTTTCCCCAACACCTGTCTTCATTTTCCCCTCTGTGCCCCCCATCCCACCTCCTCCCTCTCCACCTTGTCTATTACTCCTCAGAAGTGTCAGTGGGCCCAAAATGAAATACAGGACTGACCAGAAATTCCTCCTTAATGGGCCCAGGTGAGCTTGGAGTGGGAAAGGGAAGGCCCAGACCTTGAAGATGACCTTTCCAAAGTGCTTAAGTCAATAACAGTGTGCAGCCCTCCCTAGCCCCTTGTTTATAATTGACAAGGTGGAGAAGGACTGGAGGCTCTTTCTTCTCTTCAAGTGTGTGAGATTTTTTAATCTTAACCAAAAAAAAAAAAAAAAAAAAAAAAAAAGGGAGAGGGAAAATGACAGAAAAATCCCCTGGGTGATGGAAGATAGGGTAATTGGTTCACCACAGAGTGAAGCTGAGGAGCTGTGGCTCCTTCTGAGACTCTTCTGTGGTGGGAGAAGCATCGGTTGAGCGGCATTTCCTCTCACAAGTCCTTTTCCGTACGGCAGGAAAGGAGGAGGGGACACCTCCCTCATTCACATTCTTACATCCAGCTACTGAGGCACGTTCACCAGCAACTGGTTAAGAAGAAAGATTAAGGGTTGCAGGGCTTGGGGGAGTGGGAAGTCCCTTTGCTTTGAGGAGATTAACTTTTGAGAAGAAGTAAAACACAAGGCGATAGTCTTTCAAAATTGCCTTCCAGCCGTGACAAGCAATGGTTAGATTAATTAGATTACGAATGCTCTTTTATAATCAGCAGATGGGTTGAGACAAGGTGGGGTGGGGGGCTGGGAGAGAAATACTTATTTTTTTTTTTTGTTTTCCAGTGCTATTTTCTAATGCAACACAGGTGCTTTTGGCATGCTGAAAAGCCCAGTGGTCAGCAGAACTCCTCCCAAAGGTCTGAGACTGGAGCAAGCAGCTGTAGGAGGTCATGGACAAAAACTGACCACGGTCTCAAAGGCTGAAGAAACAATAGATATGAAATGTAAGATGTGAGAGGTAACATGACTAACATTAGATTTTTCTCCTGTATGTAGAAGGTGTAGGTGAAATGGTTATGGGAAAAATGCAAAGATTTGGTACCCAGGGGATCACATCCCAGGGAAGCTGTGTCCCTTTCTAGCACAGTTTCACTGAAAGGTCAGTCTTAAATTTACATATTGTTTTATGTCCACCTATCCTTGAGAACCCCCTTTTTCCAATGCTTTCTGGAAGTAAGGAAAGGAAGTTGTCTGCACCTCGTTCCTAGGGGTATTATAAATAATAGGGATAGAAAAATGCACAGGTTGAAGAGACATCTAGGATAGAGCAAGAGAAAATATGGGGTTGAAGACACAAATGAGTATCTTAAAAGGGAGACCTGTTGTTCCTGAAACCATCCTTGTGAATCATTTTACATGTCAAAAATATTCATGCCAAATAAGACACCTCACTCACTTTTTTTTACCCACTTGGTAGAAGTAGACATGTCTAAGGATGCATCTCTGACCTTAGAAACACTTAGATTCATTCTCCTTAGTTGTCTATGGATGAGGACAATACAACCAGCTGTCACTATTAAATCCTGAGCTACAGCAGAATACAGATTTTTGAATTAATTTCCAACTTTTGACAAACCTGAAGATGTTTCCCTCTGAAACACATTGTCCTTTGGGCATGAGCTCTGACCTATGCAGGTTATGTGAGGATATGTAATACAGAGGGGTAGGACACATTGTGTATTTCAAAGAAACTGCAGCTAGGAGAACCTGGGACATAGTTATTGGAGGACTGTAACCTTCTGGTTTAACCACTGTGGAGCTGGAGGAACCTTGTGAAGAAAGATACTGATGGAGATGTTTGTTTGTGTGGGAGCCTCAGTGACGTGCAACGTACGTGTGTATGGACCACCTCCACTTCCTCTGCCTTCCCATGCCCTGTTGTTTTCTGACAGGGTGAAGGAACCTCTTCAAAATACCTCTCTGGACTACTTGTATCAGGAGTGTCTAACTTTCCAGAAATTCATTCTGTGCCTGCAAGCCACAAGCCATTTTCTTCCGATTTCAGGTGGGAAAGAGGGGACTGCAGAAGTAATCTGCAGCCAAAAGATGCATCCCAGGAATACTGCTGCTCCATGGTGGGCAGCCTGCAGTGGGGAGGAGCAAGGACCTATGATGCAGCAATTTGTGCTTTAAAAACCCCTCCTGACAGCATCTCCAATAACCATGGATGGAGCCATACTTGAACTGCTCTGAGACATTGCCTTTTGAAGGCCCTGACTTGTTTGCCCCCTCCCCAGTGCAGGAGGGGACTTTGAGACATTCTACCTAGGAGGCATGTCCTGATCCCTGCACCTGGCCAGTCCACCACTGCCACCTCTCCTGGCTCCCAGACAGTCCCAGCCAGACATACCACGCCCTGAAGATGACATAAACACCACATGGGTGGTTGACTGAACAATATCTTCATCTTCCTTCCAGCTCCGTTTGCCTGTCATTTTGCCTGTGCTCATTGTAAATATCATCAGGGATGGGCCTAAAAAGCTTCTCATAGTGGTACAGGAAATGTTTGTCCATCAGAATGTCCCACCCACCTCTTTGCAGCTCCTGAAGGCTATTCTGATTTGTTCCTGTGTCCCTCTCAGGGCCATATTCTTCATATATTGACAGTTTTATTACATTCCTCTGAACTGAGTGGTATAGGAATCTACGTAAAAAAGTACAGGGAGAGAAAATAACATGGTAGAAATATGAATACTGAAGGATTTTGACCAAGGAACTGAACCTCATGGAGGGATGGTTGTCCTATTGTAGGTTCTGGTGAGAGTAGCTGACCTGATCGTTTTGTTTTGGACTCAATTGGCACCTCCCCATCCCAAGGTGCTGTTCAGTGCCAGACCAACCAAATTGCACAAACTAACCCCAAGCATGTCTGGAGGGGTGAATCAGTTGATGTGACTTGATCATGACTGGGTAGATTACTCTGAGTTGTTTATTTTTAAATTTTTAAACCAGTATGTTGGTGTCCTGTGATGGTATAGCCAGCTCTGTTGACTTTATCTCTTAATTATGCAAGGATTCTTGCAGAATTAAAGGTGCATTTATAAGGCTTGCAGAAGGAGCCTAAGTTCTGCCACTGGCCCTGGAGAGGAACCAATCTAATGACTTTTATATCCCTTCCAACCAATGCAAAAAAGCCTCTTTTCTTTCTAGCTTCTAACCCTGCCTGTAAATAACCTGCCTTGAAATAACCCCCATGACCCTCTCTCCTCCTCCCCCAACTCCTTCCACCCAGTTTTCTTCCTGTAATAGGTCTGAAAAGGTTGAAAGGTGCTGAACTCCTGTGTGGGGAATTCAGCTTTAAAGACCCTGAACTTTTAGATTCCCTGAGGGGTGCAGAGGAGGGGAGGAGGAGGAAGGGGGGAGGGTGTCTTCTGCTTGAGCACAATGACCTAAATGATACATCTCATGTACATGTCATGTCAAGTGTCATCTCTAGGGCTGGAAGTACTCTGAATAACCTGTCTGGTCAGTAGAGGTGACTGAAAATACTTAGCTGCAAGCCATCACTTTGAGAAAGCTTTGCCTTTTATGCTTCCTTTCTTATGTATTTATGGGCAGGGGATTTTTTTTCCTCTCCTTAAGCAAGATCCACGAACTGGCAGACTGCAGAATAGTCTGCTGAGCTGCAAACAGCAGCTGCAAAACAGGAAAGAAATGGTGAACCCCATTGCTAGGTGGATTTGGAGTCAGAAATGAGAAAATGTGCCTGGGAATGACAGCTGAGGGCAGGAGCTTGAGCAGTTTCACTTGGCTGGGCTCAGCAAGGAGGAAGACACTTGACTGAGACCACTTGATGGAGCCTCACACCCCATGGGCACATTTTAACATGCTCCTTTGGAAAATTAACAGGTGCTTGACCAGGGAAGGTGACAACAGGCTCTGCAGCAGAGGGAAGCAGGGAGAGAGGAGGTGGGTTGTGGGGTGGTTCCTCATGGATGTTGGCCATAATTCTGGTACTGCATTAATTCAAAGTGAAAATAAGGCAGAGTTGCTTCAGGAGTGTGTTTCAACCCACCCGTTGCTCTCTAGCAGCTCCTCCAGAAAAAGAGGAAATGGGCTCAAGTTGCACCAGGGGAGGTTTAGATTAGATAGTAGAAGAAACTTCTTCATTGAAAGGTTAATTAAACACTGGAACAGGCTGCCCAGGGAGGTGGTTGAATCACCATCCCTGGAGGTGTTTAAAAGACATCTAGATGTGGTAATTAAGAATATGGTTTAAGTACTTTACTTGGTAGACTTGGGTTAATGGTTGGTAGAGTTAGGTTATGGTTGGACTCGATATTAAACAACAGTTCTGTGATTCTGTGGGGTAGGATAACTGTCCAACTTCCAAACAGATGATGCCATTAAACAGGGAGGGAGAAGATGCTGAAGCAAAGCCTGGGGAGGCGGCCTGATGGAGGTGGAAACCTTTGCCCTGTGCTGTGCTGGAGAGCAAACTAAATGCTCATTACAGCCCCTCAGTACCTCTCTGAACTGCAGTTTCCTTTCTCCTACCCATCACTACCTGCTGAGCCCTCCTCAGCACCCATCACTGGTAAACTAAATCAATGCAAAGCAAGAACTGGCATGTGCTCGGTATGGTCTCACCTTGTACGGGGGTACTACTGAAACAGGAATAAATACAGATCCAATTTTAGTCTTAGCATTTACTTCTGCACTTTTCTCAAGGGAGATGACTGTCTCCATCTCAGCAAAACTTTGGTCCATCCTGATGGTTGAGTGATGTTACATGGTGGGATTATTTCTTCTAGCAGGTTGGCTGAAATGTTCTTTTCTGGGTAGTGAGAACTCAAAATTTGGAAGCCAGGTAAGTGAACTTCAGCTCAAGAGCTTAAATCACACCATGGTGAAGAAGTCACCAACAGCTGGAATGGCTTAGCCAACAGTCTTGTGGACACATCTGAAAGGGTTTTATTCTGCACAGGTTTTCTGGAGGACAAGCAAACTCTTACAAAACAACAACTCCTGCACAACAGGGGCTGCCAAGAGAGGGCTTTTCCTAACTCCAGTGCTGCCTTTGCCTTTTTACCAGCAGGATACAATTCATACTTGAGGTTTCAAGGAGGAGAGGTAGGTTAATGGTTGGACTCAATGATCTTAAAGGTTTTTTCCAACCAGAATGATTCTGTGATTCTGTGAACAAGGGGTTCGATTAAGCTTTTCCAGAAACTCCTATTAAAAACCACATTTTTTAAAGCATATGTCTACATTATGATGGAATTCCCTTCACTTTTGATAAATGCTTTGAACTTCCAGCTGTTCTTGGGAAAAGAAGAAACATCAAAGATATGTTTGCAAAGGCCATTTGTATGCCTGAGCAGAGCAGGCCTCTGTTTTTCTCCTGGGATGCATCTATGAGACTGTATAGGGGGACCAGGGAGGGTGAGCATCTGAACTTAGCAATGAGAGAATAAAATCCATCCCAGGGAGCCCCACCAAAAGAGAAATGCCAAATGCACCCAAGCACCTTCCTATAATGCAATAGGGGCTGTAAGGCTCAAACAGGGAGGGTGGAAGGGCTGTAGAGGGGCTTGAAGGCAGCAAGGAGCCACCTCATCTGGTGGGTCTCTGCATGAAGACAGTGTTCCCTCAGTGGGGAGCTCACAGCAGCTCCAGAGCCTTCAGTGCCTGTGTTTCCTGGGGGAAAGCAAAATTATTTAGGCAGCCAGAAAAACAAGAGTGCATGATTTATCAAGGGGAAAATCCACCACTTCTCCTGCTGTCGCTTAAATAATTGCAAGGGCTGTCGTGGGGATAGGTAGGAATGACTTAGAAAGCAGCATCTATTTCTTTTGAAATCAGAGCTTCAGTAAATGCTTCTTGCATGTTGTGACTGGAGAGATGAGCTGCCCTTTTTCATTTTTAGTTGCTTTTGTTTTCTCTCTTTTTCTGCTCCAGCCCTCTCCCCCCCCCTTCGTTTCCTGAGAATAAAGTGTTGCTTGGAATCAAAAGAAACCAAACCAGGAGATCTGAAAGTGAAGGGATCTGATTGTGCAGATGAATTGCTTTCCAGTTCCAGAGCTGAAGTGATTTGGGAAGGAGAAAGGAGGAACAAACACATGCAGCTTCTTGGGAGAGGGAAGGTATCTGGGCATCTGGAGTGGGTCTGGAAAGAATTGCTAACACTGGATTGAGACCTTCCACCTGAATAGTCATTTAAAACCCACTTTAGTGTCTCCTGTCTCTGTTTCTTGTGCTCTTGTGTCCAGATTGAGGGAGGGGAGTGCTCAGTGAATGCACAGCCTGGAAGAGGGGTCTTGAGGAAATCTTGGGGTGTATTGCATTATTTTGACCCTTTTCATAGGAAATGAGAGATGGAAGGGGTGGAAATGAGGGAGAAGAGCATCAGCTCTTGTGAGAACGTTGGTAAAGCTCAAAGCAAAACATTAAAATAAGATAAAAAATCAGGTTAACAGCTCTGACTTGGGATGGGGATGGCAACTGAGAGAGAAAGATGAGATCCAGCCACCTGGCCAGCCTTTCCAGAGCCCCATTGATCTGAGACATGAGAAGGATCTACAGATCATCAAGGCCAACACCAACCTCTCTCTGGAACAGAAACGCAGGAGAGTTTTTTTATATTAAGGACCCACAGATGTATCTTGTAGTAAAGAGCATTCAATTTTTAAACAACATTCAAGATTCAGCCTAAATTTTGAGGGAAAGAGGATGGGGAAAGGGGCGGAAAAAAGATGTCTAAATTACTTGGGATGCCTGTGTCTTCCACCCAAGCAGAGGGAGGACCTTAATGGATCCAGAAGGCTGAACCTTAGGTGGTGTATGCTGGATCTGACCTCTTGGACTCTGTGCAAGCGGGAGCAATCCAGCTGCAAACTTGATACCTTATGGTGAAACATGGATTTTGTATTCAGCAAAAAACCATCCTCAAAACAAGAAAAAGTACAATAAAAAGGGCTGTGATGCCATGAATCCCTAAGTTCAATTTTTAATCAACTACATGAGTCAAAGAAAGTGGCTCAAACTCATGGAGACAAAGATAGTTCAATTTTTCAGACATCTTCAACCTTCGTTGTTAGAAAAAAATATTTGTTTTAAACATTGAAAACACAGTTTTTATAACAAACATGGCACTGAGACATGGTGAAGATCAGGAATCATATCTCTTCCTTTGGAAACGCTGAAATAAAACAATTCCATTTTCCTCTCACCATCCACAGACAGATTTTTTTCCCCCTATAAATCAAAATTAAAAAAACCAAACCCATAAACCCCAACTAAACTGACACAAGCCTGAAATGCATTTCAGGACTAGGGCTATGAGGCAAAAAAAGTTGATGGCTGAAGAAAAGTAATTTTGACAGGCTCCTGTTTTCACTGCAAGAATTATCAGTGTCCGACCGGAGCCTGTCCAGGAAAAGCAAGAGGAATTTTGCTACAAAACTTGTGGTTTTGGGTTTTCTCTATCTGGGGATATAAATCTAGGATGCTGCAGCTGGTTGCTACCCAAACAGGCCCCGCTTGGACATCCCCAGCCCTCGCATGATCTTGTGATGCTGGCCAACATCAAAGGCTGAATTATTCGACCTGGGGTGTGACATGTGGGAGGAACGTCCCCAGCTTGGGAAAACAGTTCAAATAGCCCCTGCCACAGCGGTGGGGATGTATAGATATGCAGGAACGCCGTCCCTCCGGGCTGTTCCCCCTTGGCAGGGGGAGAAAGGCATTATGGCCATGGGGCTTTGTGTGCGGGATGCGTCCGAGGGAGCTTGATTGCCCTGAAAGCTGCCCCCAACCCTTTTATATGGTCATTAGGAGACCTGAATGGGGGATGCTGGGGGTGCTTCTCACGCCTCCAGCCCAATCCAGCCAGCAGCCCCTCTCTCAAGTACCTGCTAACAGGTTGACTTGCCTTTGGTCTCAGTCAGGTCTCAGCGGAGACCGGGCACCATTTCCTAGGCTAATAGGTGTGAAGTGAGCCAAGAATTTCACTCTTTTTTTTTTTTTTATTTTATTTTTTTTAGGTCTTTTCAAGGCAGGCTATAAACCTCTTGTTTTCCTCCTCCTCTGGGCTTGTTTTGCTGCTTGCTTTTTTTTTTTTTTTTTTTTCCCCTCCCCAGGTGGTGTTAAAAGTCAACAAGCCCCTTTATCTTAGGACTGGCCATTTTCCTCAGGATGCTGGAGCAAATCCACATTGCTGAGGAGGTGGCAGTCCTGCATCCTTTGGCTCTTTCCAGTTCCTCACAGGGACTTTCCCCACCTTTTGCTATGGCAGATGGTACCCAGGCTTGGGGCAGGGTCCTTGTTAGGCATATTGCAGCTGGACAGGGCTGGCAATCCTTACATTCTTGGATTTGCAGTGGTGCAGATCAAAAAATGCTCCATGACAAGCCGCAGAAAGTTGTTAGTTGCTAACCAGCTTTGCAAAGACCTTCTGAGAATGTCATTTGGGCTCTGCTCTCCAAAGACCCAATTTTAAAGCTGTGGCTGCTGGAAAGCAGTTGAGCTGCTCTGCCTCTTCAGTCTTCTCCAGGCAATGGAGAGATGTAGCTCTGATGCCTCATGGGAAAGAAGAATTTGTTGGTCCATGCACCAGGTAAATGCCTTGGCTTCTCCAGCCACCACAGTAGAAAATATTGCTCCTCAGGTCACTGAGTGGAAGCAAGTGTGAGCAAGCAACTCTATGAGCCATGCAGTCCATCTGGTGTCTTCTTCTAGCAAGTGTCCCTGCCTCGGTTTCCCCACTGGCAAAATGGGGATGGTGAGGGACAGCTCTGAGCTGAGCTTCGGGAGCTGCAACTTGGATTGAAAGGGCTTTTTGCTCTTTCCCCTCCTGCATTACACTGTCAGGGGCCTATGTTTTTTTACCCCACTGCAGGAGACAAATTGGGCCTCGAGACATTTTCTATTTTGGTGTGGTTTTTTTTTTTTTCCATTGTGGGCTTGACTTTTAACTCCTCATATGCTGTTTCTGTCGCTCAGAGGGGAAATAAAAGGATGGCATCCAAGACTCTCTTCCAACCACCATCTCCAGGAGTTTTCCTACTTCTAACCTCTTCCTGTCTTAGCAGTAGGGACATTCAAGCTTCAGGGGTGTTCCCATGCCAAGGTGGCTGTCTACATTCAACCTTGATGTGCAAAATTAGGGTTCATTGTTAAACACTCTTGCTTTGCCTCCCTGTAGCCTGAAACATGAGCATTTTTAAGCCCTCAAGTTTTGTCTGAGCTTTTCAGATGCTTTTAGGGCTCCTCTAAATCACTTTGTTTATCTTTTTCACCCAACCTGGTGCAGAGACAGGCTGAGACACTAAAGCTCTTTGCAGGGGTTGGCAGGGAAAAAGAATGGAATCCCTCTGTGGTGCTCAGAAAAACTCCCATCAAAATGTCCTCCTGAGGGACACCTGGAGACATTTCCTACAGAATGCCTTGGACCTTGCAGGAAAGAGCCAGTGCGACAGTGGTGAAGAACTATACAAATATCATATTACCAGGGAACTCAAAGGAGTGCCTTTCTGACCTTGGCAAGGGACATCTCAAGATAGCAAGGGACAGTTTGGGATTGAACAAAAGCTTGGCACAGAAAGCTGGGGACACTGTCACTTGAAAACCTTGGAAAAATGAGGATGGACTTTTAACAGGCTCTCTAAGTATCCATGTCCAGTTGAGAAGAATGGTCTTTCTCAACTCTGCCTGCAGAGTGGCAGAACCCTCTCACACAGTTCTTGGTCCATGGGCTGGGTTTTGGTCACCATGGTGGAGGTGGCGGGGATGGATAAGGACTGGGGAGCTCTTTGGGAAGTGCAGCTCAGGGTGCGGTGTGCAGGGGGTTAATTGTATTAGAGTGAATACCTGAGGAATTAATAATGATTTGGTGCTCATCAGGCTGCCTTCCTTGAGAAATGTAACACAAGAAAAAACACGTTAGGAAATGCCAGAAAAATGCAGAAAAAAAAGAAATTGTGGTTGTGTGGGGGTGGTGGTGTGAAGAAGCAGCCTGGGACCTCAATTGGGCTTGGTGCGGGAGTCACACAAGAAGTTTTAGCACCTGGATGGGACCAGTCAGCACCCCCAGGGCCTCACTCTGCCCTTCACTCAACTCCACCAGCCTCCTGGAGACTAAAGGGTCATGGGGACTTTCATATAGGGCAGGATCCAGTTTGCTGTGGTGTGCAGCTCTGTAAAAGGAGCTTGGGGAAAGCATCGATCCGTGCTGGGAAGGAGATGTGCAACTGTGGTATGACAAACATTTGTGCTGAGGATGGGTCCCCTGGGTTCCAGTCAGGGCAAAAGAGATGGGAGGCAAGTCCACCACAAGCCATGCACAGCTGTGATGTAATGTCCCCATCGGGGGAATCTCCTTGCTGCAGGACACTGCTGTGCTATCATAAAGAAGGAAGGGGGAAAAAAAAAGGTAAGAAGAAAAAAGAGAAAGTGATTTAGAGGAGCAGTAAAAGTATCTGAAGTTCTGCTCAGACAAAACTTAAGGACTTAAAAATGCTCATGTTTCAGGTTATAAGGAAGTGAAGCAGGAGTGTTTAATGATGAACGTTAATTTTGCACATCAAGGCTGAATGTAGACAGCCACCTTGGCATGGCAGCATCTCTGAAGCTTGAATGTCCCTACCACCAAAGGATGTCCTTGGAGGGATGGCCATGCTGTGAACCTCATTTCATGGGGGGGCGAGCCGAGGTGCAGGGAGGTGACTGTTTTGGTACCATGTATGCAGATAGTCCACATCCACCCCAGGCCTGAGCCACATCTCCACAATAGCCCCCTTATTCCCTCCCTGGGCACTTGTCCAACTTGCCATGATGATGCTCTGCCAGGGAAGTCAGGTGTCAGAGGATGGTGGGAATTGAACTACCTGAGAGGTTCCTGCTTGGCATCCCATCCCCCACAGGGCATGTCCATAGTCCCCCATTGCTTTTCTTTGGAGAGTGAAACCCTTTGGTTTACATCAGCCCTACATTGTCCTCCTCGTGCTGGTTGGTTCCCACCACTGGCTTTCCAAAAGGTGGTGCTGCTGTTCGCTTGGGACCTGCTTGCTGAAGGTTATTTTGGCAGCAAAAGGCAAGAGACTTGTCATGCACTTCCTGATGGCCACCACATAATGGGAGAGACTTCCTGAAATCATGAGAGGTTTTTTATTTTCCTCCCTTTTTGGAGTCTTTTGGGATATCTACCTTAATTATTAGGCAAGCCAGAAATATCAACTCAATCTGCTGCCTGTCTTCCTTGTTCTCTCCCATCCTCTCCTCCCCCTGGAGTGCAAGATCTGTCTTTGGTGGGTTGGAAACAGCCCAGGCTGGATGTCAGCTCTGTTATCAGAGAACTGACGCAGCCATTTTAGCTGTTGAGATACACTTTTTGATAGCCAAGGTGCTGCTCCCAACTTCCTTGTCTGTCACCCTCTTGGAGGAGGGAGCTGCCTCGTGTGTTTGATTCTGAGCCAGCCCGTTGATGGAGCAATTCTGCTTTCTTGCTGGGCTGGAAGCTTGTGCTGCTGCCAAACAGCTGATGAGCCTCTTCTCAGCCATCCCTTCCTCTGCCTTTTGCTAGACGTGATTTTTGTCTTGGTACCAAAGAACTGTTGAACCATGGGGGATGTCTGAATTTGAGAAGAACTTTGTAGTTATACTGTATCCAAAAAGCATGCAATAGAAAGAAAATATGTGGTTACTTCCCAGGCATCTATTTCAGTGATCTTGGTGAATATCAGATTTTAATTAACATCCAAGAACCTGCAGTGGCCTAAAACGTGCAGAGATTGGACTCTACCCTTGGATTTGTAGTATCATTATAATCCTTCCTGCATAACTTCTCCTGAAACTGTCATCCCTGTGAGGAAAGAAGAAAAAAAAAATATCAGGACAATTTGTGTCCATTTACAGATCTGTGGTTCAACACCCCAGCTCATTCTCTCCTTTCTAATTGCTGCTTTCTTCTCTTCTCGCGCTCCTTTGTTTCTCTCTGCAAGCAGCCACAGCTTTCAGATGTTTTAGGGTCATTCCTCCATGTGCTGCAATGCTAATTATTTCTTCTGCTCTCATTCAGTTTTACGTATCACTCCCAGCCACACAGGCCACGTAGCACACACATTCACATGACAAAACCTCCTCCCAAACACACGCGTGACAACGCAAAGCCGTAGGATCCCAGCGCCGGAGAGGAAACCACCATTTCTGTTGTGCTGCCATCACTTCATAATCGTGCCGTCTTAATTAGAGGGTTTCCAAAGCTAGAAACCTGGTGCAGCCAAATTTGCCCCAGTGATGCTTTGAAATCATGAACACAGCATTGATAATAATTGCCAAGACTCCCTTTCTTGATGTTTTTTATGGCCTATCCGCAGCATCCAAAATATGTGAGGAGGAAGCTACTCAAAAGACTTTCTCGTTAATGAATGATCTGTGAAAAGCTTTCTCTTCCAGAAGTGACCAATATTAGAGTTGGTGCTGATGTCATGTAACAGATCCCATTCAGAAAAGCTATTGAAAACAGTCCAAATTCCTCCGAACTGTTAAATCGCTTTTAATTTCTCTTCTTTGTGTATGTATAAGCTGTGGGGGTTTTGTTTGTTTGTTTATTTCCCTCTTGCGGAGAGCAAGCTTTAATTTAATTTGCATGTTGGGTTGCTGCTCTTTTTGTGTTACATTTAATATATTCAGAGCATTTGGGGAGTCTGAGGTTTGGAGGCAGTGGAGACTGAGATTGTTTCCATTGATGAATGTGGCTTTCAGAAAAGAAATGAAAAAGTTGGGGAAAATAAATTCCATGAGTGCCAGCATGGGCAAGGAAACGGAGGAATTTTTTTTCCTTGCATTTTTCCTCGGCAAAATCAGCAAAAATCCTGTCCTTTCTCTTTTTTTTTAATAATTATTTTTAATTTTTTTCTTTTTTAAATGGCATGTGCCACGTGCTTTAATAAAAATAATTGCAGTAATGGCAAGGGGAAAAAAAAGAAGGCAGGGATAAAGGTAGATAATGTCCCAAGGAAAGGTTAAGGACAAGAATGCATGAAGACATGCAGCTCTCATCTAAAAAATACACTAGAAAATGAATTTAGAATTGCTTATGTAGAGCTCTGCATACACGATGTTGAGTCTTGCATCTTGGCACCATGTTTTGCAACCTGAGGGCTCTCCATGAGGATGAAGGTGTGTGGGATGGGGATGCATTGATGTAGCATGGTTTTCTGATAGATAAACAACTCTTTTTTCCAGATCACTTCTTCCCTCTCCCCTCCTCCCCCTCAAAATTGCTTCTTTTCAAAGTGACATTTCAAATTTCATGTTTTAGAGCTTGAAATGAGCAATGTGTTGTGAGGAGGAAGTTTCCTCCAGGCTGAAGAAGGAGGTGGTAATGCTGAGGACTCCTCGCTGAGGACCTTTGTCTCCCCTAAAGAAAGATTTAGTATTTTTCAAGGAGAAAAAAACCAAACAGCTGTAGGAAGACCTGTCCCTGGGCAGGAAAAGGCTGTGTGATCTAGTCAGGTTTTACCATCCTGAGCTGCTGTGGTTTGATGTGGTTCAAAGACACATCGTGCACCTGCACCCAGAGCCAACCTTGCAGACTTTCTCTCAGGAGCCTTTGTAATGGTCTTTGGGAATGTATGGCCAAATCCAGACTTGCCTTTCAAAATGAAAGTCCTTAAAAGGGACCTTGAGGATGTTTATTTTTCTCTTCCCTCCCCAAAAAACACACATTTTGAAAGTGCATCTGTTGCCTGCCCAAGGGGATGTGAGGATGGGGGAGAGGTGATGCTTGGGGATGCCCAGATAAGGGTCAAACCTCTTAGCTCCCCACTTAATGCCCCAGACCTGTCACTGCTCCGACATGAATCCCTGGGCACAATGCGAGCCACCCCCAGCAGATGAAAGGCTCCTGTCCTGCTGGGTCTTCGGGGAGATAACCCCAACAAAACCCCTGCAAGCCTCCCCCAAGCTCCTCCAGCCCTTCCCCCCAGCTTGTATCCCTCCGTGTTTGCAATTTGTGTGTGTGGCACCATTAAGAATTGATATGCTCGATATGAATGGCCATACTTCAAAACGCCTGAATAGACCCCGAGCTCCCCCTTCCCCTCTCAAAAAAAAAAAACAACAAACGACAAACCAAAAAAAACCACAAAAAAACAAAACATTGTTGAAGAAAGTCCCCTACTCAGCTTGGGAGGGAAAGTTTGTGTATCAATCTAGTTTTATAATAGTGTAATTTAGTGTCTAGGCCCGGGCTCTGGTGGTGATATTGTACTGCAATGAATGAAACAGAGGACTCCAGGCTGAGCAAGAGCTCGAGGACCCGGCTGGTTCTATTCAGGCCAAACTAATCGGCTTCAGCTCAGCTCTCCGCCAAAGCTCCCCTCTCAGTAGTGGGTTTTTCTCTGGGTTTTTGTTACTGTTTCTTAAAGAGCTCAGCTGGCTGCTGAGGCTGAAAAGAATCAAATTATTAAAGATTTTGTGGAAAATCCAGTGAGAATGGGCTCATGCAAGAATAATAGCATTGTGCCACCGTGGGCCATTCCCAGCTTCCAGTCGGGAGAAATTGTCAACTCTGTCTTTGTTTTCTTAACCCTTTCAATGGAAACAAAATAATATTTAGCTCAGCACAAAATACCTTCTTTTTCATTTCTAATCCTTTCAGGTTCTTTTTTTTTTTTTTTTTTTTTTTTTTTTTGCTTTCCCCCTTCTCCTCCTCCTCTTCTTTCCTCCCTCTCTCTTCTCTCTCCCCTTTCCCTGTTTTTGTTGTATAGGTTTATTTACCTCATGCATTCCCCTTTTCCTTGCCCGTTGGCCAGGGGGGCATCTGTTATCAGGGAAGACCCTTCTTTTTTAAACAGGAGGCAAAATGGGTGATTAAATCTTCTATTAACAGTCACCACCAGAAAAGGGAAAAGAAAATGTTTTCTTTCAAGCTTCCGTTTTTTACATTTATTAGCAGTTAATAAATCATTAGTATGTTGTTCAATGGGCTGACTATATAATGTGTCATGTTTTTAAATGTCTATACATTTTAAATTTAGAAAAGTATTTAATTAGGGAATTGTAACGTCATTAAAGAACAAAAAAGAAATGTCTGCCTGTCCATCCTCAATCCATCAGGGTAGATACAGACAAGCAATTTAATCACTCTCCTCCTCTTTTATTTAGGGACTAAGTAGCTTTCCATTTGTGAGCTATATCTTTTCTTGGCTCTTTCTCCCCTGCATGCACCGATCCTGAATGCGTTGAGGAGCAGCATTGTGTTGGTGATGGGAGGAAAAGGCCCCCGGGGTGGACATCAAACCTAAATGAGCTGCAGGTCTCTCCAGGTTGCAGAGCAACTGGGTGCAGGGAGCTTGGCTGCACCCCATTTGTGCAGGGGGGACAAAACCCCACGGCTGTGGCTCCTTTGTGTGGGGAAGGCAAAGCTGCTGCCACCTTTTCAAGGCTCTCTCAGGAATGGAGCAGAAGAAGGAGAAGCGATTACAAAAACATAAAAATGGTCAAAATAAACCCAAGCATCTGGCACCAGGGATGGGATGATAATGAGCAATTTGCTCCTGGTATAAACTGGACACCAGCAGAGTTACAGATTAGCCTGTAACCCAGCTAGTCATAACGTTGATAGCAAGCCCAGTATTAGGGTACGGGGGTGAAAATTCAGGGACAAAAGGGTACTCACTGTCCTATTGTGGGAGATCCTCCTAATCAGGATATTCTCCCTCAACTTTGCTCTGCTCTAACCTATTGACAACAGAACTAGGTCATCTTGGTGAATAGGGTAGATTTTCTGCCGCCTCAGTGTCTTTGAGGCTGGAAGGGATTGTGTGTGCAGTGTTACAAACAGACCTTCTGTCTTTATTTCCCCACCAGCAGCTCACCACTTAACAAGGAGAACTGGACCAGCCATTTTTCCCATAACAAATGGAGGGTCCCATCCAAGCTGTCCTTGCCAGTTGGCTTTCAGACAGGGGAAGCTTATTCATGTTTTTAGACCTCAGCCAAGTTCAGTCAGGAAGCTTGAGATGTTTTAAACTGGGGGAAAGGCGGGGGTATCCAGGGCTCCTTTGCCAGCTGGGAGGAGGGAGGAGTTGCATTATTTTGGCATTGAGTCTTTTTTTTTTTTGTACACTCCCAGGGATAGAGTTGTCTCTATCCCTGGCATTATGATGGCTTGAGAGGGAGGTGAGCAAGGACTTGTTTTGTTCATCTTGGCTCTCCTCAAGAGGACAAGTCCACCCCTGCTTGCTTGAATCACCTACAATAGTGGGAGAAGACTGGAGGATGTGCTCTGAGGTTGCTAGTGGTGAGGGATCTCACAGGTGAGTCACCACCAGTGTAGGTGGATATTACACTACAGCCCAAGACACTAAGATGTCTTGTGATGAGCCAGACACAGAGAGGCTGTTGATTATCTTCCTTTGGAAAAGATGTTTATTCCCCATCCCACCCCAGGATGTTTCCTCTTCAGTTGTCTGCTTCGGCGAAGGACAGAGCATCATCATGCTTTCCACCTGAGATCATGGTGCAGTGTCCCAGAAAAACATTTACACCACCTTTGTGTAATGTTGCTCCTGGCCCTTTTCAAGTGTAAAAACATCCTTGGATCTTTCAGGGTAGATGGTAAGAATATTCCCTTCTAAGGAATAGCATTACCCTGTCCTAGAAATCCCATAGACATTAGCTCATGGCCTTACACCCATTTTCCTAGTTAGCCAAATCTCATCTCCATTACTACAAATGAGTGGCTGGTGTCCTGGATCCTTCTCTGCCTATTTTTGGGCATCATACAGAAATGTCACCTATACCTCACTGAACAGCCACCTCCTGTAGATATGCAGCAGAACTCACCCTGCCCTGTACATCAGGTACCCCATGACTTTCCCCACTGTGATGCCCACTTCTGACCCCACAGCCACCCCTCAGCATCCCCTTTTGGGACATCTGAGATTAGGACAAAGGGGGAACACCTGGACAGGGCTAAGCAGGAGTGTCTGGTGGAGCAAAACCTTCTCAGTAACGTGTCTCGTCCTGGTAACACTCAGCTTTCCTCTTCACCAGCTTGGAGACTGGATGATGAGGGTCAGCAGGAGAAGGGAGGGATCATTCTCAAAGTGTCTTTTTGGAATCCTGTGGTCATCTCTAAGTGTCCCCTTTTGTCTTCTCTCAGAGACAACATTTGGGACTCAGGGGACTTTTGGTTGGATCCACTAGAGCTGTTATCAAGCTGTAGGATGCTCGTATAACTGCTACAGCCAGTGCTGAAAATATTGTAATACAGGAGACAATGTGTCCTAAACTTGGCTATATGCCTGGATTAGAAATTAAAGGCAAATAAGGCAACCTAAGCTCTGGAACTGCATCAAAGGCAAATCCAGGCTAAATGGGAAGGATCCAATTTCACAGTTAAGTTTGTTAAATAGGTGGGTGGTGGTTGCCGGTGGTGCGCACGTCCCTTTATTAACAGTTTAAAAATGAAAGGTCCCTTGCTGGAGATAACTGGAGGATCACAACTTTTGCTGGCTGCCTTGCCACAAGTAATCCTTACTCGTGCAAGCTTTCTACCAAAACTGACAGAGCTACTCGCATGCACAAGGACCATCCTGGATAAACAGAATATAATGGCAAAGCTGTGGCAACATTGCAAGGACAGTAAGACATGCTTGGCAGACCCAGCACTGCTGAAAACAGTCAGACAAATGTAGCTCTTTCTCTGTCACTTGTGAGTAATCAGGAAGCAAATAATTCCCAGCCAGAAATTATTCAGCTGGTCGTTCATGCAAACGTGTTTTTCATTTGGAGTGGTTTCTGAATTTTGCTGGAATAAATTATACTTCAGCATGTGCCCCTTGCACAGAGCCTCCGACTGCTCTCCCTGAAGTACACACTGGTCAAGGGTGACAATTTGCAGTAGAGAATATGTCAGATTATTTTCTTTTTGGTGCAAATCATAATGTCATGATGAATGGGTAATCATTAAAGCGAGAGTTTGTAGAGCTTCCACTGACACTGTTGTGATGTGTATTTCTCTTACAGATTGCTCTGTGCAATGTAAAAAAAAAGGCTTTGTGTAACCTTCGAAAAAGTTTAATAGTTTCATTCAAAGACTCTTGTGTATTGTTTGTTTACAGTGTTCACTGGACATGAATTATAAAAGGTGCCTTCTCTACCTACATCAACATCAGGATGAACAAATACAAGTCCCTTGTGCAACCTTTTTTATATACCTTTGTGTACAATGCTGAATTATTACTACCTTTTGGCTGCTGTTTTTCTTGCTTATGGTAATTTATTAGTATACTGCAGACTTTTTATATGTGAACTTTTCCTCGTGTTCCTTTTCTCAGCCACATGATAAATTCGTTGACAAGAAACAAGATCTCTTCTCTGGATTTTTAATACTGAGAACAAGGTTTGAGACAAATCCCCACAAGGAATGAGAAATAAGAAAATAGGTTACATGAATCCAGCATGAGCTGTTTCTAAGGTGTCACGATTTTTAGGTAGATCTCATCATTTTAGCAGGGAAATGACTGGAGATGTTGGGCTGCTTGGCAAGTGCAGTGCTGTGGTATGCTACATGAAATGGCCCTCTAAACAAAAGGAGGTAATTAAAATACATTTGCCAGAAAAGAGCCCAGATTTCCCATGCAACATGCAATACTCTCTGCACAGCAGAGCTTTTCCTTTCTGTGCTCCCCTCAGCTCCCTGGTTTTATCATCTCTCAGTCAGAGGCAAGCAGGACAATAGATATTCTTTGAGAAATTCACTACAGGGGATATGAAGCTGAGGTCTGTGGTGCCAGTTTTACATCTCCTTAGCACTTGTCTTCATGGCAAATGTGACCAGAATAGCTATTTCAGAATTAGCTTTCTCTGGTGTCACTACTCCAGAGGAAAGAGATTTTATTCCAGATGAATTGCCCCGTTTAGGAAAGCGCTTGTTATTTTGCAGCTAAAATGCATATGTGTAGAACAGCACATGGTAATGTACAGAGATACCTGATAAAAGGAGGGTCAAAAGCACTATGACCATGTTAATGTCGTGCTCAGATCATGCTTTTATCTGCAGCATCATGTAGTCACATGCAAGCAGAAAAAAAAAATAGGATATTCCTCATTAAAATATAATTGCCTAAAATACAATGTCCAGAGTGAGCTGGCCACTTTGTCTCTCTCTACAGTTAACAGGTTGAGGGGATCCTCCTTGGTCTCAGCTGTCTTTGGTATCCTGGGGTGGGCAAACTGCTTTGTGTAACCATTTCCCTCTGCTGATTAGAATGGAAGCCAAATTTCAGAGCTGAATCTCGATTTGCAGCAGTGGTGATGAACCAAATCCTTCTTCAGGTGACTTGTGTTCTCAGACAGGGGGTGGGACTCAGCCTGCTAGTTCAGATCAGGGGACACATTGCTCTTTCAGGGGTGAACACATCTAAGATAAAAGCTGTTGCTGTCCCTGTGAGAGAAGTTGTGACCTGAGTTCAGTTGTCTATCTGGGAAGCTGGCCTCTGGTACTCATTAATGACCTGCCTGCAGAAGCATCCATCCTATCCCTAGTGGAGATCATAGAATCACAGAATAGTTTGGATTGGAAGGGACCTTAAAGATCACCTAGTTCCAACCCTCCTGCATGGGCAGGGACACCTTCCACTTGACCAGGTTGCTCCAAGCCCCATCCAGCTTGTCCTTGAACACTTCCAGGGATGGGACAGTCACAACTTGCCTGGGCAACCTGTTCCAGTGTCTCACCAACCTCACAGGAAATAATTCCTTCCTAATATCTCATCTAAATCTACCCTTTTTTGGTTTAAAACCATTCCCTTTTGTCCTGTAACTACATGTCCTTGTAAAAAGTCCTTCTCCAGCTTTCCTGAGGCCCCTTCAGGTACTGAAATGATGGTGTTTCGTTAACCATGTGTGATCCATGGGGAATGATAAAACAAAATAACCCATCATGTTCAGGCAGCACCAGAAAGCATCCCTGAGCCACAGGGGTCTCCATGCCAGCTACTCCAGTGGAGAGATTCTTGCATGGTTTCTACCACTTTGATGAAAAATGAGGAATCTTAGCAGCTTTTAAGGGGGGAGAGAAGAGTGAGGGTGTTCTCCTCTACTTGAGTATTACTAGGGAAATTCATCAGGCCCTCAATCTTGTGCTGAAAGATGATCCATAAATGCAGGGGAAAATCAATGCTCCAATGGATATAGGCTCTCTGGGTATGTGGGGAGAGGGAATATCTTTCATTAGGCCATCTGATACAACTGGTGTAGAGAGATGTGCTGCTGGGTACACAAGATCTGCTTCTCATCCAGATTAGTAAAAATTAGGAGAGATCAGACAAATGAAGTAGGTAGATTAGACTGTGCCCTGTGGTGGTAAATGGTTTTCAGCCTCTTAGCCCTGATGTAGGCTGAGCCTTATCTCATCAAACTATGCTCAGAATGAACCTTGGGGGCCTTTTCCAGCTGCAATAATTTGTACAAGTTGTTCTTACGTGAAAGACAGTCCCTAAGGATATATCAATGGGCAGCTCTGGAGAGCATGGACTGCAAGGTCAGTGTTGCTAGGCCGATTCCCTATGCAAGATGTGGATCAAATGTTTTTCCCTGTTGCCAAAATGCATCTCACTAGGGTTAGGGTGAAAGACTGCCCCTTGGGATGAGGGCACTCAACCCCTGTAAGGCAATTCCTTGCACAACATTGGGGAAATTATTTGATGTGGGACTCATCTCACATGATCTATCAAAAATTAATGTCTAATCCAAGCTAGTCTTTCACCTTTTACAGTTAATTAGAGAGATCTGGTTGTCTAGAAAGTGATTTATCCCATCCATGTCAGGGCAGAGTGAGACTCTAAGCTCAAGGTGTGGCAAATCAAAGTCTCATTTCAGCAGGCTTTGCAGAGTGAGACATGCCCATCTGTCTCTCCTGAGGGCAGCAAGAGACTTGATACTTAAATTTGAGAGGACCAAAGTCAGGTGAAATGACTCGTCTTTTGGTTTCTTTGTGCCTCTGCTCCTCATTTGTAAAACAAAGGTAAGGACACTTACTTGGTTATAGAAAAGATGTGGACAGAAATATGTTGAAGACCATGAGCTGTTTGCACGCTCTGGTGACGAAGATGGAAGGGTGGTGTAGGTTAATTATCCTGACATCTGTTATCTTCTACTTGGAGGGACAGTGGGTGAAAGCTTGAAGTTCAGAGGAGGCAACCTGTACAGTACCTGCATCCCTATTTCTGCACGCTCAGTAACCACAACCAAATGTTACCACTGGGAGGCACCACTGGTAGGAGAGAGTTTCAGTTGCACTCATGGGTTTGGCCTACAGCTGAAGAAACAAACCTGGTCTCAGCATGAAGAAGGGCACCAACTTGCCTGAAACAAAATTGGCTCAGGGAATTTTTATAGGTCTTTATACACTGTAAGGAAAAATAGTGGTGGAAATCCATGGAGAACTGTTGTCATGGTTTTACTGTTGATACCTAGTGTGACATCTGGAGTAGGTCAGCCCATCATTGTGCTGTCACTTTTGGCCTCCTGACTGAAGTGCTGATCTAAAAACCTTGCCCAAACAGATGACTAAAGAGTGTATGGGAGCACTTTTGGTGGGGGGGTACTTTACAGCCTACAACAGCTACTACAGATCTGTGTACCTTAGTGAATCCCATAGCAAAATAGGGTTAGCAACAGTCAGCCAGCCCTCTGCTGTACTTCAGTCCTTGAGGTGCCAAGAACAATGGAAAAACAATGTCATGTGGGGCAACAGTGCAGAACGAAGCTCTTTTTGGTCATTTTCTACTTGCCTTTTATTTAATCCCATAAGTAGACAATTCCAGAACAGATTTCTTTGCTGGTGACTCTTCAGGCTTAGAGTCTGAAGAAAATAGCAGCCAGGAAAGGTGTGTCCTCTCCAGAAATGTATCAGGCCTAACATCTGAAGATCTTGAGAAGGTTTCCATGCTAGTCATTCTGTGGAGGATTAGGAGGAGTTATTGGCAGTGCCTTTGTCTGATTACATTCCAGCTGCTGATTTGAATGCTGTGGCTCTTCTCTTTGGTGAGCTTTTGGTTAGGAGGACTGCAGGGATTAACTAACTCTCTCTCTCACTTGAACCTCTGCTATCAAGTGCAGAAGAGGGCTTCCTGTGAAGACTGGTTGGAGAGAAAAATTCTTTTGGCCAATGTTTTGTTGAGAAAAGGAGAAATCAAGACCTGATTGATCACCACTCTTTTGTTGTCCTCTGAGGTGAAATAAGAGATGTCAGAGACAGGACTGGGATGAGAGATATGGGCTTGAAGGCAGGACTGGAATTCATAGCATTTTGTCTTGATTCCCTGTTTATCTGCAACACCCCTCTGAGATAATTTTATTCTGCTGTAAATCAGTTTAACATGATTTACCTTCCTATTTATTTTTAACATTTACTGGGCACAAAATGCCTTCTGTTAAGTGCATGCACAGTAGTCAACTTTTGGTTGTGTCATAATAGAAATAAAAAAGGTCTTTTCTTGAGACCATTCTGTCAGGAATACTCCTCAGAACCAGCTACACTGAACACTTTTGCTGCACTAAAGCTGTGCAACATACTTCCAAGATTTTAGCCCCTTTTGCATTTGTATGGCCCCCAGCACAGTGGAGACAATATGTCGTTGAGCTCAAGTGGTAGGTTACACAATTTTTAGAGCAAAAGGAATTGCATATGATGGTTACAAGAGGCTGCTTAGACAGATGCCACAGACCTTGACTTGCCCCTGTTCAAATCTAGACTCATTCTATCATTGTCTTGGTGGAATAAGAGGTGAGAACTATGCTACATCCACTTAATTTCAGTTATGTCATCAACTTCCAGTGAAATCCAGCATTTGGGGCATCAAAAAGAGATCTGTTTTTGTGTCAGAGACATTTCTGCTACATTTTTTTACCCCAATGAACAGATGGCAGATTGGTTATTGAAGTGGGAGATGTGGAGGTGGGTGATGGTGCTTCATGTGAACTGAGCAGCACTGTGCCTCTGAAGATACACAATCTTCTGGAGACATCCCATCTATCAAAGACATATCCTGGGAGGATGTGTTTGCTTGCAGAAAATTATTCAGCCACCAGATGTCTCTCCATGCTCCCCTGGTGAACAATGAAGACAAAACTGGAACTCAAGTCATATGGAAAAATGCTCGTTTACAGTTTGCAACTCTTGTCTTTGTTAAACATCTTATATCTGGAGTTGGTTTTACAGTATCTCAAGAGATACTCTGGTTCAGGGGTGGATTTCGATGCATCTCCTTGGGTTGAGGAGACTACAATAAATATTCTCTGGAGCTTTGTAAATCAAAGGTTTTTCTCTGCCCATGGCTATACATGGCAGGACTGTTGAAAGATTAGTACTAAGAAGGTCACTTGGGAGGTCAGAGGAGCTTTATGGAAGAAGTGGCCTTTAATGAAGGGGTTTCAAAATGGATACTGGAGTAAGGCAAAGAAGCAATGGAGTGAAGCAGTCAAAGAAGAACATCTGATCTAGAGCATGGAGAACAAGCCTATAGAGGACTCATTTCTGACATGCATTGTTTCTCCAAACATCTTTTTCTCTGAGCTTCTCAGGCTTTTCACCCTTCAGATACCCTATGCTCAAATGATCTGGAGGCTGAAGCAGCTTTTGCCTCCTCTTCATTTCAAGAAGTTTACAGTCAGAGACTACCATGTCAGCCTGACATTTTGAAGTATTCCAAACAAAAAAGGAAAATTGCTCTTTTCTGACATGAAGCCATCATGGACCTGGAATAACTGAGTGCATCTTCCTCTGTCCTCACAAATTGCAACGGACTTTGGTTCCCAATTGAGTAGATAATTTCATTCTGCTTAGTAGTCACTCTACAGCAGGTTAGGAATGAAATGTCCCAAAGTATTTGTCTCTTTTTCCACAGTAGATTCATGTTTTTCTTTAAAAAAAGAATGATTTGAACTTGTGGTACTTGCAGAGTTACAGCCCCTTGCATTTACTCTTCAAAGTCGCTCCCCATTCAGATTTATAACTGGCTGCTGAATCTGACAGGAAGCCCTTCAGAGGTGGAAGTGAGAAGACAACAGCTCCTATGACTTTGGACCTGAAAGAGAAGTCCACTCACTACTGGTGGCATGCTCTGAAAGGCTCCTTGCTAAGGAAGGCTTTAGAAGATGCTTTGAACTACCTAGATTGCTTCCAACCACAGAGTCAAAATCTAGCTGACTCAACTCAACTGTTTTGTGCTTCCTCAGCAGCTAAGTAGAGTCTGTTCAGATTACTCCCATTAAGGATGCATTTTTTAATGGTCCAGACAGACATTAAGGCCATTTTTTTGTCAGAAATGAAATTTGCTTTGGTGTCTTCAGCTAGAGGCTTCTTCCTAGCTAGAAGTGACCTTCACTCTTCAGCTCGTGTGGTTATCAAGAGCTTTTCCTTCTTACAGAAAACAGTGTAGACTTCAAAATTTCTCAGGAGAACTATTACTGAGCCAGGACCTGGCATGTAAACCTGAGGGGTTAAAAGGAAATTCTGGTGCCACAATTCAGTTATTCCATAGAGAACATTTTTGAAATATATGTGCATTTTCTTTAGTGTTTAATACATTTCTTGGTACTTTTTCTATGTCCTACCTCACAGTTGAGATTCCTGCAAATTTGAGGTGAGGCTTGCAGTTTTGGGAGGGTTTCATCAGCCCTAATTTACACCTCTGAAAGTTAGATGCTCAGGTCCAAGTTAGTCAGCCCAGGCTTGCTTTGTAGTCAAGGGAGAGGAGAGTCACCCGTAGGGGGAGATTAATCTCTTAATACCATGCTTTTAATGCATGACCCAAGGTTGGTCATGCAAATCACTTGCTGGACATGTTCCGTTCTTTCCCTTGGCTGTAAAGATTTGTCAGACTTTTAATCTTATTACAGTTAAGTGAAATGAGCATTATCCTCATGTTTTTTAGCCAGATTGAAAGAATAAATCACCTTTTTCCTGAAAGTCATAGAATCACAGAATGTTTTGGGTTGGAAGGAACCTTCAAGACCATCTAGTCCCAACCTGCTTGCCATGGGCAGGGACACCTCCCACTAGACTAGGTTTCTCCAAGTCCCATCCAACCTGGCCTTGAACACTTCCAGGGAAGGGGCAGCCACAGCTCTCAGAGCAATCTGTCCCAGTGCCTGACCACCCTCACACTAATGAATTTATTATTTATCATCCCTGTGGCCTCCTCTAGACTTGCTCCAACAGCTTCATGTCCTTCTTGTACTGGGGACTTCAGAAATGGATGCAGTTGGGCTCTCACCAGAGTAGAGCAAAGGGGAAGTATCACCTCCCTTGACCTGCTGGCCACGCTTCTTTTAATGCATCTCAGGACACAGTTGGCTTTCTGGGTTGCAAGTGCACATTGCCAGCTCATGTTGAACTTCTCATCACCCAACACCCCCAAGTCCTTCTCTTCAGGGCTCCTCAGACATTCCCCTTGAAGTGCAGAAAGAATATTAATGTCTCCCAAGTTTCTTTCATGGACGTTTACATGTCAATGCATATATGATCAGCTTTGCTGGATCAGACAGGAGGTTGTCAGGAGGTTGTGTAGGCCCTGTCTGCTGTCTTTCACAGTGACCAAGAATAAGTGCTTAGTAAGGAGCAGAAGAACAGGACAAACACAAAGTGACACTTTGACTTCGGGAGTTCTGTTTGAGGAGTTGTATCTCTGAGTGTAAAAGCTCCTCATCCAATTTTCTTCAGTGAATCTTGTCTAGTTTCTTTTTAAACTCAGGCAAATTTGAATATCCCCACCTCATGAAGCAGAGATTTCTACTGTCAAGATATGTCCCATGAGAAGAAACCCTCTTTTCTGTTGTTTTCCACCTGCTAGTTACAGTGGATGTCTCCTAGTTTTAATATTATAAGAAATGGTGGCAATTTGTTCTACCTTCACCTCTCAGACCTATTGTCTGCACCGACCTGGCTGCTCCAAGGATTTCTTTTGTGGATCATGCCAGCTTGCACTCTATGGCCTCTGCTTACAGAGCAGTTCCCACCTTCTTTCTGCTAGCAAGGTATAACCACATGCTTGGTGAGCTAGCAGAACTGTAACTTTTTTATTGACTTGTACCAATTCCAAGCCACAAATGAAAAAAGTCATTTCCTTGACATGACATGCTTGATAAATGATGCTAAAAGGTGGACCACACTTTTCTCTAGTTAAGCCAGACCTTGTTACTGTTACTAACTTGATGTTACTTGTGCTTTTGGATGACTTGCAAGACATCTGCTTGATATGTACAACTTCGTGGCCTCCTAGGGTATGGCTGTTGTGTCTACAGGCAAACTGGCTCAGGCAGCTAACAGTAATGGCTAGGAGCTATTTTTAGGTATCAGCATCACTGATTAATGTAGACAGGGCTAGGTAGAAACAGATCATTTGGACTGGAGGTTCTTTAGAACAGGGTCCACCACCTTGTTCCAGTTTAGAGCACTAGGGGTTGCCTTCAGCTGTGATGAGCACCAGAGACATGGTTATAAGGCAAGGAGTATGATTATGATTGGGATTCTCATAGTAACAATGATGCCTGGGTCTCATTGTGTTCCTCAGATATTGAAACATCCTAATTAAAGGGGAGGAAAAAATAATTCAACAAAGTTGCACAGCCAGCCTTTCAGTTGTGTTTTATTCTATATGAATTTGGAGTGTCTGCTGCTTTTTTAATGTGTAACCTTCCTCTTTGCCCCAGGAACATCTTCTGCTAAGGTGAGGCATGTTGAGCCATCCCTGTAAAGCAGCTGGGCAGCTGGGGAACTTATGCAGAGCTCTTGAGGACCACTCGATTATCATTCATTAACAAGTCCAAAGGTTCACTCCTTGCCAGCCCTCCATGTGCCAAACTCCTTGAACACAATGCCTGGGGGATGGTGTTCCCACTCCCTGGTTGAACCAGCAACAAGTGTTCTTAGTGATTTAGCTGTTAATACAAGTCAAAGTCCTTCCCTTTACTCACTCCAGGGCTATTGACTTGTCTTGCCCTCCCAGCTTCATTGAGACACCCTAATGTCCCAACAGAGAGCACGCCTGAGAGAAATCACCTAAAAAGTCTGGTGTGCTATTCCAGCCTGGGTTAGCAATGTGGAAGATCAAGGCATCCGTTAGGTGGTTGAAAGGGCTGTGTCTCATCACAGTCTACATGCAAAGGGCTAAGTCTTTGTCAAAAACCTCACTCATCTTCATTCACATTGACTAGCCAAAGGCTACTGTCTAGTCTCTACTGTGAACTTGGCTCTAAAGAGTGGGTGGGACCCAAGTTACTTCTTTATTTTTGAGAGCACTTGGAATCCAGGTGTAGGGCTTGTGAGGGAGCAGCATGAGTAACGGAGAGGGAGCAGCAATTTCAGAGGAGGCATTTTTTTTTTCTTTGGAAAGCAGCAGTTTGTTGAAACCAGAACTCCAGCGAGGTTGCTCAAGACTAGACTGGAGCTCTCAGTCACTCAGTCACTGGTTGGTGACTCAGGCAGGATATTGGCTGTGGGTTCAAGTCTCTGTCTGATAGGGATGGGAGGCTTGCACAGGGCTTGCCATATGCTGCCAGTTGTCCTCACTTGTGGCTGTGCTGGGATACTTTTCTGACTGAAGCTATCTCATTTTGCATACAGACCTTGATATTCCCAAGATGAAAGACACTGCCTGCATAACCCAACAGCATTGATTAGGACAGAAAAAACAGGTTCAAGACTCTCCTTGGATGCCTGCATGAAAGACAGTCTGACTGTAACAAGCTGGCACCCCACCACTACCACTGCTGTTTCCCACACACCAAAGCTGCCGAATTGAGAACCACCATGGCCTCACACATCCTAGGGAAAAAGACCATAGGACCACTTTATTTCTCAGGGCACAGATGCTTGGTGAGATACACTCAACACTGCCTTGCTGTTACCTCCTCTTTGACGAAAGAGCAGATGAAATGTAATGAATTGAGGTGTTCATGAACCAGGGAGGATGGAACAAGGGTCAGATCCAGAGCACAGGTTGATTTTAGATCACTGTTAAAGTTGATTTAACCTTGCTGTCTTTGCACGAAACTAACTTGCAGAGAAACCAAGCTGACCTCACCTTAACACTACCACCAAGTTCATTAGTTAACACTTCACCTGTTGACACTCGCAGGCAAATCCCAGACCGGATTGGAGCCCTGTGGAATGCAAATCTGGCTATGTGCCTCCAAATGACTGTGTGATGGGGGAAAAAAATCCACACCTGCAAAAAAAAAAAGATCAGTAAGCAAATTCCAAGGCCAGGCTGGGTAGCAGTGCAATGGCAAAGCTTTCAAATTGTGTTGGGTCACAGCTTATTTCTTTATGGCCTGGTTAGTTGCTGGTCAGGAATTGCTTTCAGCTGGTTTTTGCAGCTTCAAAGGATGCTGTATTGGACTGATTGCTCAAACAAGATTCAACTTGCAGATTTAGACATCTACATTCAGGCAGCAAAATGTAATGTGCTGCTTACATGTGCTTGGAGAGTCTGAGCTCCCATTACAACCAGTGGAGGTTGAATTTTCAAACTGCCTAAACACAAATGTCTGGTCCCATCTGCAGCATCTTAGTTTAATTCCTCTGATTGTCCCTCTGTTGATCCAGAAGGACATGGATCTCCTAAAGGGTTTGTAGCATTGTATGTGTGAAGCCCATCTAAAATTGCAAATGCCCTAAGTGATATAAGGCAGCACTCAGACCTTATAGTGAAATGACTCCCCTCGTTAGACTTTATGAATAATGATGGGAACTTGAAAGTCAGACCTCAAGTTCGTGCAAATTTGGCTTGATTCACTTGACTGAAGTGTCTAGTGCCCTTTTACATGGGGTATCTGAGACACCTTCCTGGACCTGCAAGACATGACATAGACCTGCAGGAGACCCACAGTTTTTCTGTAACAGCACCTGGAGGACAGGCAGAACACTCCAGATGGAAATGCCTTGAGGGCATCGATAAGCCTATTTGTGGTTCTGTGGGCATCTACATTTGTCTGTTTGAATCTATGAGTTGAATCCCACTCCTTGTAACCAGTGAAGCCTGTGTGGCAAGTCTGCAAGGTTGGGGAGACTTTGTGTGCCTTGTTCACATGCAGATTTTTCTGAGTATAGGTGTTTTTTTTCTACCAGACGGGTGCACAAGGACTCTGGGGGCTCTCAGAAGCCTTGAGCTCACTCTGCATGTACAGACCAATTTGCACAGGTGCTATGGATCTGGCACATCCCAGACTGGTTTGAGTTACTGTCCAAATGTGACTGGGAAGCCTGCATGGAAAGCAGTCAGCAGAGATGACTTTGTACTACCAGCAACGTGGCATGTGAACTTGGCCACGGATTTGCTTAGGATAGTGAAGTCAGTACTGATTTTTTGCTGGGAACCAAACCTTCGGCCAAGTACAGCACGCTGTTTCTCAAAGAAACCTGGAGCTCTCAACTCTGTTGATTACAAGGAAGTTAAGTGCCTAATTACCTCTCTACATCAAGACCTGTGTGCATATCAGTCCTTATATTATGCTTGGGAATGAGGTTAGATGCTTGGCTCTGCCTATCAAATAGCTGCCACTTGGTAGTGGAACAGTTTTAGGTGACTTCTGTGACCTAGGTTGTCATTAGGCAAAGTCCATTGCCATGGCTAAATGTGGCCATAGTTAGACTGTGATGCCTACTCACAGAGGGGAAAAGGACTGTTCTGCAAAAGAGAGGACTTCTACAGTTTCCTTAATGATGAGAAGTCCAGGTCATGGGACAGCAATGAGTTATCAACACCAGATTTTTCTTCTTTAGTTCATAAAAGGATCAGTAGGGGTTAATAGCAGGTATAAGGTAAAGAGCAACTGAGGTGTCCACTCATTTCTTAGTTTTTCCTATTTAAGCCAAAAATAAAAAGGCTCTTGCTCAAACCTGGTGAAGCAGGCAACACAGCTTAACAAATAAACTTATCTCAAGTGCTCTTTAATAAGAATGTTTATCATTTATTTCTGGAAAATATGTTGAGTCCGGTATGCTGAAAGCTCTCCATGGTTTTGACCTGTGTCACTCAGAGCAAGGTGTGGGTGAGTGTTTGCAGGGGGGGGACAATTTGTCTGGGGTTTCACAGTATGCTACTTGCCTCCCAGCCCCTTCTTATAGGAAAGGTGCTTTTTTGTTTGTTTGTTTGTTTATAGATGTGCTCATGTAGAGTGTCTGTAAAAAAAGAGATGTCTCTGGAAGGTGATTTATACCAACTAAGGTCTATGTTTTAAATAGGTGGGATAAGTATCTGAATCTGCTGAAATCTCTCTATTGGATATAAAGGGATCATCTAGGATGAGCTTAGAGGAGACACCCAAACTCTCCTAGAATCATAGAATCACAGAATAGTTTGGATTGGAATGGACCTTAAAGATCATCTAGTTTCTACCTCCTGCCATGGGCAGGGACACCTTCCACTTGACCAGGTTGATCCAAGCCCCATCCAACCTGTCCTTGGACACTTCCAGGAAGCTGACACAGCTTCTCTAGGCAACCTGGGCCAGTGTCTCATCACCCTCACAGGAAATAATTTCTTCCTACCTCATCTAAGTGTCCCCTCTTTCAGTTTGTATGAGGGATAAAGCTGGGTGGCTTGAATCTCTCTGAAGGGAATGGTGCAGACCACAAAAAGACCCCTGGGATCTGATCTGTTTCAGTTTGTATGAGTGGGATGGGAAGAGAACAGGCACAGAGCCCCTGGAAATGCTGCCTTCTCTGCTTGCAGATGTCTCTGCAGCAAACACATCACCTCTGCAGTGAGCCCATCACCTCTGCAGCCAATCCAGTCAAACTGAAAGTATGGAAGAGAAGCTGTGCTGCTTTCTGAATCAAATGAGCCCGCTTAATGAGGATGCCTTTCCTCACTGTGGGCAGAAAAATGGGAAAGACTGTAACAGGTTTTCTTGGGGGAGCAAATTTCTCTGTACATAATCCATGCTAGCCATGTGTGAGTGCAATGGAAGGCCAGCTATGGTAGGTTCCCACGAAAGGAACAACATGGGTCCCACCATCTTGCCTGTCAGCAGTGTCTCTCCCTAGTTGTTCCTTCAATCTAGTCACTTTTCCAGCACCATTATAACCATGGTGGTTGCATGACTATGCCCAGCAGTTTCCCAACCTCGTGTACTGACAGAGGAAGAAAACTGCAGGAAATGGCAAAACCAACTCAAAATTTCTTAAAGCCTTCCAGGGCCATTGTGCAAAGTGATGTCTTGCCCATGCCAAGCTTTTTTTGCTCCAGAGAAAGAATAGTAGTGACAGGCCACAGTTGTAGTGGCTCATCATGTACCAGCTCTTAGCCTTGAGTAGCTACATGGTTGGTCATTGTCCTCCCCATGTTTGAAGCAAGATGAGTGTCTTTCAGCCACCTTTCTTCACATGGCAGCTGGACTCCTGAAGGGAAACTGGGTCTCTGCTCTAGTGACACTCAGCTGAGAAATGGGCTTGTGGCAGTTTAAGTGTATGTGTTTTACTCATAGTTGGGTTGCCACCTACCACAGCAGCTGAGCATGGCTTAAATGATGCCAACTTAGGTGACATCTCTTCTTCCAAAACACAACTTCTGTCCTACAAGAGGAAGACATATTTGTTCCCTGTTTCTCCCCAGCTGTATTTCAGCCTGTGGTACCTTCCCATCAAACACCCAAACACAGGTTAAAAGTAATGCTTTTTTTTTTTTTTTTTTTTTTTTTTTTAATTTTCATTATAAAGTTAACACATCTATCAAACTTAACTGGTAACAAAAAACAGTTACAAGACATTGCTAGTGTGCTGTCAGTAGAAAATAGGGTAAAAGCCAATGAGGTCACAAGCACAACAGCAGAGCAACAACACTGTCCCGATGAGTTATTTCCGCAAATATATACTCTTACTAATATATACATTTATTCATAAAATAAATAATCATAAAAAAATCATCAGACTTAACAAAATACTGAGGGGGGGGGAAAAAAAAAAAAGGTGACAATCCTACTTTGTACAATAGCTTTGGAATTTCAGGTTGTATCGTACATGCAATCTGTACAAAGGGGTGCTCAGGTGGGGTGAGGGCAGGGGCAGGGGAAGGGTTACAGACAGTGATGTAGCTTTGAAGAAGGCAATGTAATCAGGCAGACAGTCTGTGGGAAGGGAAAGCAGGAGTGAAAAAACCCACCCACAAGAAGATACTTGTCCTTGACTGCCGGACAAGCATGTTTTTGTACCATGGGGGAATCCCCTGGGGTGCTCCAGGTCTGTGTTTTATGTCTTCCACACTGCTGGTGGGCTCATCAGATAGTCCAAAGCTACGACAAGTCTTGTTCAGGCAGGTTTTGTCCTGGGAGTGACAGAAAGTGATGGCATCAGAGATAGATGGAGCAGGTCTCCACTGAGATTAAGAGGCATAAGGCTGCAGTCAGTCGGGGACAGGTGGGCAATGGGGCAAACAGGCCTGGAGGAATGCACACCAGTGGGAACCAAGGATTCAGTGGGGAGGATTTAATCACACAGAGGAAAACTCAAGAGGATTTGGGAGCCTGTCTCGGAAAGACTCAGGTCTTTTGTGCTTTCCAAGGAGTAGCAGCGGGTGGCAAGCACATGTTGGGAAGGAGCTCTGACAAGATAGTGCCTTCTCTCAAAAACATGGGTGATAATTGGCTGCTTGCTGGCCTATGTCTGTAGCAGACATGCCTTCAGGAATTTTGGTGGAGTAGAATGAAAGATGAGAAATAAATAAATACTAATAAATAAGAAGAAGGAACGTGGAAAATAACAGAAAATGAGGAAAGCATCTCCTCCCACCTTCCCCACTCTCCACTTCCATGCAGGGCTGTCCAAGACCTCTCATGGTCCATAGAACATATGTAAGAAAAGCAAGGTCTACAGAGACAGAGGAGGAGGTGAATTCATGTGGAAAAGACCCTTGTAACTGTTGTGCTTGCTTGAGGAGCTTTCTCTATCTGGATGGTATTCCTCTGGATCTGTAGATGACTTGGTGGGACTTGTTTGTTTCCATTATGTGCTCACCAGCAGGAAGAGCAGAGGTGTTCCCTCGGGATCAAACCCATTATATATCAGTCAATAAAGTCGTTTAAAATAACTACTCTTACAGAATTGGTCCACCTCTGCTCTCTTTGGTAGACTTGTACACTTGTAAGTCTGGCATTATGGAAATGATGCCTCCTGATTTGTACCAGTGAGAGCAAAATCGAGCCCATAAACAGCTTTCCATCTTAAAGCCTCTAAAGACATGAGAGTTAGGCATCTGGAGTGAGATCCAGATCATAGATTAAGGCACACACTTGTAGATGTCCACAAGTTTGTGTCTCCATGTGAGTTAGACATCTAAACACCCATATCTGATGGAGATCTAGCCAAGCACAGTTAGTGAAGTCTGGAGAGTGGCTCAGCTTGCCCTACAGTGGACACTTAGGTTTGGCCAGCTGAATTGTTCCCTAGCCTCCACTGCTTATTGACAAGAGCTCAAGTGAGTTGTGTTGCTCATGCACAGGTATCTGTTGCCATCTGAGGTGCCCTGGGGTTTCTGAAGCATCTGCATGGAGTTGGCAGATATGCCATGGGAATTATGGGAAGCCCACACTCTTCCAGAGTAGCTTCTAGAAGCCAGTGGGGTACCCTGGGGCATTCAAATGGCTCTAGACACCTATCTTCAGTAACTCAGTTCAGCCCTAGATGCTATGTTTAGGCAAATGGAGCCCATCATTGGGCTTTTATGGGACTTTATCACCTAGCTCACATGTAGATGCCTGCATTTGAGCATCTCACATTGTATTCTGAATCCCACCTGAGCTACCACGGCCTCAGAGTTAACTACTGGCCTCTCATTTGTGCTTGAGAAAATCTACCCATCCAAGATGGAGATGCACCTAAGACATCTCTGGGAACTGCAGCAAAGTGGGAGCAGAATGACTTGCCCAGGTCCATGGAAGCACTGGAAGTGTCAGGAATGAGAACTAACCACTTCTTTCTCGAAATGAAGGCCACAGGAGTCTCTTGTTTCCCACCAGATGCAGCATCCTGCTGCAGCTAGCAGAGGTCTAGGGCAGGGGAGTCCTGTCCCCTTGCTGAGTGATGATGAATTGCAAATCAGGAGCTTTGTTGGAGCACACAAGAGAGGGCAGGAAACATGAGTATGAAGGGGCTAAACCATGAATAAAACAATTCAGAAAAAGCAAGCCAGATCCTGCTGCTGCTGCCCAGTGAGAGAGGGGAAATCTAGAAAATAAATTCTCCCCTACAAAGAATTCTCTACCATAACAACCAGGATTTAGCTTGGAGGGAGGTAGAAAATGGGAGGCATATAACTATGAAGAAAAGATGGGATCTCCTGCCCATCCCACCTTCTCTCCCATCACCTAGCTCTCTGTCTCCAGCTTCTCATCCTAACAGCTGCTTGGACACACCACTGACAGACCTGGGTGAACACCCCACTCCATCCAACCACTGACAGCAGAACTTTGCCTCCTCAGCAGCCTCAACTCTGAAAAAGGTCTCTGGAAGCACTGGGAGTAATTTTCCTATGGGAAAATACCTGTTTAACCCCATGCAATGGCTGGTGTCTGCAGGGCAGTTTGATTTGGTTCAGTTTCATGGCCTTGTTTTATCTTCCCAAAGCAATATCATTAAGCCATCAAGGGAATAATTGCCATAGTGCAGAACCTAGGACTGGATCCACAACTCCTAGCTCTTGCAGAGTGCTCATGCTGGAACCCTAACTATCTCAAGGATCACCAAATCCTAGATTTTCAGCACCAAAACCTCTCTTTGTAGCTAAAAAGGTGACCCAAAGCTCATAGTGTTTCTCCCATATTTGAATTTAAGGATGGAGACATGACAAGCACATGGCAAATTTATTATAATCCGTGGACACCTCTGTGCCACTGTAAGTGAATGCACTGAAAACACCAAAATTATTTTAGATCAAGTGGCAGAAGAAACTGTCCTCTGAGATTTGCTAATACAGAAATCTGGCAATTCTCAGCTACGACTACAGCAGTTCTGTCTGCAGGGCTGGTGTGGTTGGTGTTGACTGAGAGATTTCTGTACCAAATGGCCTTTCGTAGTGTGGTTGTCTCTGCAGTCCCCTCCCAAAATTAAATCTCGACTGCTTTAATTCTGCACATGAAGCCCCATGTAAGGAGTGGAAACAATTCTGGAGACTTCAGAATGCTTTGGAGAAGACTGTCAGTGCAGAGCATGACACTTAACCAAAAGAGATACATCAGGGGGTCATGTAACAGAAAATGTCATGCATTTCCCTCCCCAAGTTTTTCTTTTCTCTAAGAAAGAGAAGCCCATAAAATCTAAAACTAAACCAAAACAAGAAAAAAAAAACAAACAGCTCCTAAAGTTTCCATTTCTTTCATAGAAAGAAAAGAGATGAGGTCAAGTTCACCCCTTGCAGGTAATTCCACTGTCTTCAGAGAGGCTGGATGTGGAACTGGTGAGGCCTGTCAACTGATCTGTTCAGCTAAAGGAAAGGCTGGATAGCAGCATGTAGGAGGATGGAATTATGTTCCATTTTTATTTCTTACATCTGTGTTACTTGGTTGAATGATATCTTCTCCCTTTTCCCTGGTACTGCCAGACACATCCCTGATACAAACCATCTGCCTGAGGACAAACCTCATCAGAAGTGAAGGCTAAAGGGAAGGGCAACATGGATCATGGAGGCTGAGTTGGCCAGCTCCCATTTGTGGGAAATGAATGGTCTAATGATCTTTCTTCTTGACTATAGATTGGTGCCTTACGCAGCTCACCTGAGGTGGAGGGGGAGATTTTATACAAAACCTTTCCAGACAAGTGCACAATTCAACTGCCTACACACAGACATCTCATGTCATTTTGGACAGCCTACAGTCTCTGACATATCAGCCCAGGTTTAAGACTTGTGGGAGTCCAATGATATTGAAGCAACATCTGGATCCCAAAAAGATATTGTAGGGCACCTAAAATGTCACCAGTTGGTTATATTATTGAGTGAAACCCTAAGTCCTCTCCATAAGGAAGGTCCTACCACTTTTATGGAATGGGAAAATCTGAGGCAGAAGGTGGCTCTAGGTTGTACTTAGACCATCTCTTAAATGAGGCCCAATGCAGGCATGATGATGTATAGGGAGGGATGGCACCTCACTCATCACTGACTCAATCTTTCATTCAAGCACAGAGGCAACCCTGACTTAAGACATCTCGTGTAGGCAGTGGAGTGGGATCTTAGTTTTCCAAAGACACTTCCAGAATTCATGTGTATTAGGGAGTGATGGCCCAAGTTCCTCCTCCAAAGCTGTTGAGTCAGATGTAAGCCCAGCAGGTGCACTCAGTGTGCTCCCATCAGGCTGTGTCTCTGCCCTCCTCAAAGGTGAACAGAGTCAAACCCAGGACTAGGAGCCTCAGGTGCCCCTGGGGTGGTTAACAGAATTCACACCAGCATTTTTCATTGACTTTAGTAGCAGCTGCTCAACCCCTTACATTATGTCATCATGGTGAATTACATGATAAAACCAAACAAATGTGCATGGGGTTTGTTAAAAATCCCTTGAATGTGGTGAAAGTCCCCAACCACTGAGCTGTTTCAAGCCTGACCCAGCTTTGAACAGGGTACAATTTCCAGCCCATCTCAGCTGATGATCAGATTGCAGCTTCACCTCCTTGACTCATGGTGGACTTCACATCATCATACTGTACCCATCTAAGAGCTCATCGTCTAGTATGAGTTCATCAGCTGAAGTCAGAGGAAAGACAGAGGTACACCCAGAGGGCAATTTACCAAACATAGCTTAGATACAATCCTAAGCTATAATGAATCACCTTCTGGACTTGTTTCTTGTCATTGATCCTAGAAGAAAACTACATAAATAGCTTAGACTAGAAGACATGGTCAGATCAAATAAATTCCACTGTTGCAGTAAAAATCTCTTTGTCCACCTTAAGAGGCAATTGCTCAGCAAATGCCTCCTGTGGGCTATTTTTTTTTTCTTCCCCATGCTTCCCAAAGAGCTTCACCTGCTAGTGATGTTGGGCTTGGTTCTGGTGCAAAAGCAGAAGCTGTGGATGTTTGCATGATGTGGATGGGCTGGGATCAGAGTCCAGCTCCCATGTACAGAAGCCAAGTCCTTCAACCCGTTACTTCATTGGTAATGTATAAAAGAAGGAGTCTGAAATCACCTTGCTTAAAAATATTAGGGTAAAATTAGTTGTGAGTGTGACCCTGATGAAGTCAATGGGTTCAGAGTGACTGTGACCTGCAATGATTTGCATCTTCACTGTTGGGACACTGTTTACTGATAGAAGTCCCTGGTGGGATGTGTCTAACATCTCTTGTTGTGACTAGCACTGCATCATATTAAGTGTTTCATATCAGACTTGTTTTCCCTTGTCCCATCTTTTCCAGTTCGTCAATGTCTTTCACCATATATGTGGTTTTCTTCAGCATTTACTTTCTTGGGAGCTTTTGTTTGAATATTGGTTATTGTGGCAATTTCGCCCTGAAGAAGCTTCCTTCTGTATTTGCCTTAATGATCAGATTTTCCTTTTGTCCCATTTTTGTGTTACAAAAATCAGTCATGCACCCATTAATTGGTCCATCTTCCTCTCAGCTTTTATTGCTTTCTACCAGTTGGTGTGTGACCATCCATTGGGTGCAAAGTTTATGTATACAGATATGGTTTTCTCCCCACTTTGTCTCTCTTGGTCTCTTCCTCTCTCCTTCCCTCTCCCTTCTGTGTCTCTGTTCTCATTTCATTGCAGGTGTTTTGTTGTTTTTTTTTTTTTTCCAGAGCATTGATAGAAGTGCCTCCATCAATGAGCAAAGCTTGCTGGTGCCCTTGGGCACAGCCCTGAGACAAATGGGTGATGCATCAACTGCACCAGCCTAGGAGTAGTCCCAGGAGACGCCATGACTCAGAGTCAACCCTTGGAGGCATCATTTCCTCCTGTTTTCTCTCTGATGGGATTAAGCTCTGTTTGTTCCCTGCCTCTTCTGCATACTCCCTCCTTTTGTTCCCGGGAAGAAGCTGACATGCAGGGAGAGAAGAGCACTCTGCTTTCTCTACTTAGACATCCAAGACTTAATGAGCCAACAGCCATGACTACATTGCCATGAAAAGACTCTTATGGGTCACTGGGAGCTTGATCATGCCCCATTTCCCTTCCTGTACTGAAGAGGAAGAAAAAAATGCCAATCCATTGTCCTTTTCTCAAGAGAGGAACCCAAAGGTATGGGTAAGGCAAAGAGGACACCGAACAAGTGCATCTGAGGTTGAAGAGGCTACAACTCCTTCCTTGATTCACTCATTGATGCCAGTATTGACTAGGAATACTCAAGCAGAGTTACAGTGCTGTAAATACTGGGGTGATAGGTTGAGATTCATGCCTGATACCAACGTGGCTGAAGGAAACCTTGGTGCCCATGGAGGAGATGAAAGCTGTTTCTGAAGCCTGGCAATCCTGATCTGAAATCAGCAGCAGAGCAGCATGCAAAGACGGGGAGTCAGAGGTGAACAGCAGAGATGGGCCCGTGCTGCTAAGTTGGGATGTGGCTCTGAGTCCAAACTTGGCCAGACTCTGGGCTGTTTCAGAGTCTTGGTTTTGTGCATTTTAATCTGTGCCACTTTTAGAGACTGGAATGGCTGTAGAAATTAAGTGTGGAACAAAATTTAACTGGAGTCTTAAACTGTTCCAGTTTGTGGGGGGTGGTGGGCAGGTTCACCAACACATAAATTAAAGGGTGACAAGCAGTCCTTCAGAGTCATGTTCCTGACAGACTTGTGGTCTAAGGCTTTTTCTAAGTGCCCAGGGGGAAGCTTGCATGAGGTGCAGAGAGCAGATGGACTAAGTGCACTTTCCACTGTTGGTGATGATGTTCTCTAACAAGGTGGGAGGAGTGAACACTTTCCCTTTCCTCCTCTATGGAAACAAGCTGGGATGCTGAGGAGCTGGATGCCCTACGCTCAGCAGCGAGTGTCCAGCCCCAGGAGACTTGCTCTGCACCGTGTGTTTCCAAGGAAGGCTCTTTGGCAGAGTCCTATACTGGGCCACAGCTGGAGCAACATCTCCCTTCGTGGGACTGTCTCCTTCTCAATGCACACACCGAGTCCTCTTCACTTCACGCATCAGGCACTGAACTTTACCATACTGTGCACATCACCTGTGTGCCAACAGGGAATTTGCAGGAAACCATCAGCAGTTTGTTCTTCTCTCTCTCTTTCTGCCTCCCTCCCTCTCTAGCAGTGTCACTGCATCCTATGTCAAATCTGGCAGAAGCTACTATGCTAAAAAGGTCATGTGAAGAGTCTGCCCACTCTTCAGCTCTATTATATATTTGTAGACTTCTCCGGTTCTAGGGCAACATCAAAGGAGGATTTGCATTTTTTATTTTAATTTTTTTTTTAATTTTAAATAATTAATTTATCTGCTTTTATTTCTTTTGGTGCTGGTCTTGTTGCTGCTCTTATTATCCACAGAGTCAGGCCATTTGGGTGTGTAGATAGATCTCAGGAAGCTTAGTGCTGCTGTCCAACACAGCCTCTGCCTGGTTGAGGGAAAAGGAGATGCTTAGGAAGACGCAAGTCTTTCAAAGGACACTTAATCACACGAGTCACTTCAGCTGGGTGGGAGCAGAGCAAAACCATGCTTTTGTTGATGGTCTCCTTTCCAGCTCTGCATTGTTGGCTGGTTGAAAAACCGTTGTCTCCTACGGGCGGCACCGTTGGGGCGTAACTTGTGTGACTGCCAGATGTGCTTCGGGATGGCCCAGAAGTCATTAGACCTATTCTATCCAACCAGTTTTAGCCTTTTTTAAAGTTTTTATTCTTTTAATATCAAAAAAGTAGACTTCTTGAATCCGTTTCTCCGCTTGGAGCCCAGTGAAGGGTTTTGCCTGCTTTATTTGCACGTGTGGACATCGTAGACTCGTATGCACTCCTGGCAGCGGACGTAGCAGCACCAGTGGAAGATACAATGACACTTCTCTTTACGTTTCTCAGTCCTCGTGTTGTGCCCACGGCCGCAGCACAAGAGGTCGCAACCATCAATCCCATGGGAAGTGACGTTACAGATCCTGTCACGGGTCCCAAAGGAACCTGTCTCAGGGTTGGGCTCACAAAAGTTTGGTGAATTCTCGTAGTAAACCAGGTCCTTCTCAGTTGGAGCTTTGAAGAAGTTGTATTTGGGCCTGAGGGTCTCGACCCAGCCACGGGATTCTCGGTGTTTTTCCACCACCATTTCAGAAGCGCTGTCGTACTTGTCCTTGAGGTAGTCACCGATGACCCTGAAGTCTGGCTGAGACCACCAGCAGGTCTTCACTTCACAGCTGCCGGAGAGGCCATGACATTTGCACTTAAGATGCATGAGTTCAATAATAGACTGAAAAAGAGGAGGGGAAAGGCAAAGAAGAAGGAAGACATTAGCCTGTACTCAAAGCACATGTTGCATTCTGCTATTTACCCAGGATTTCCTAAAGAACTGCTATGTTTTCATAGATATATTTACACATTTGTGGACAAAAATCACCTTATCCTTCAGTCACTGCTCTGCACAGATGCTGGATCTGAGGCAGATAAAACCACTGCAATTTTATTGTTTTCAGTGACTATCGCTGATTCCCACCCCAACTTTAAGCATCTTCCAAGAGCTTTCACCAAGGGGTGAAGTGATTTCTGTGCATATCAACTTCTACCTTATCAACCTTCATGGGTGAATATTGCAGTCCTGTTACCCAGGACCCAAGAACACAATTCAGATGCACCTGGGCAAAGAAGTGAAGAACACAAAAATCTTCTAAAAACAATGTTTTCATAAATGAAAGATACAGTTATTCCATGGATATGAAGTGTCCTCATGATCTAGTCCAGAATTTCATTTACGTATGTTTTCATTAAGCAAATAAAGTTCTGACTTTGTTTGTGGCTATGTTCAGAAGCCCAGAAAGTAATGTTTGTATTTTTAAGCCACTCTTTTCTAAACCCATAGAAAAAAACCCAACAAAACATGACCCCAACTTTCGATTTTGAACATAAAACACTATCCTGGAATATATGGAAAGGTGATTATTTATCTCAGAAGCTTGCTATTCGCTTTTTACCTCTTATGAAATTAATCTAAATGTTTCTAGAGGTGTTGCCCTCCAGTATTCTGAGGTGGGAGACAGCCTTATGCAACTTGCTTGATAATCTGCATTTTCAGGCTGATCAGCAAATTTCCAGGTACGTGAACAGACTAGTGCCAGCCTGAGTCCAAAAGATTTGCCATGAATCAGCACCTTGGTGCTCACCAGGTGCTTTCCTGGGTTATTTACGGAGTATCACCTGCCGCAAAGGAGGTTGTAATTAGCGATGAGAGAGAACCACAAAATGTTTGGTTCATATAATCATGCTGAACTTAATCAAAGCCTACCTGGTGGTAGGGTTTGAATTCATATGGGAACTAATATGAAACATTGCCTATGGCTCAGGTTTAGCTGGAAACACTTGAGCATGGAGGCACGGAAGAGCTACCCTGTGAGTGCTGGCACTGTGAGAATGGAAAATACCAGTGCTTTATAAAGCAGCAGGATTTCAGATAGTGGTGAGACATCTGCTCTCTAACCTTTGACATCTCTAAAATATCATAAAACCCCTTAATGTCAAGTAACAAGACTTACAATATAAAAAACCCTCTGCAGACCTGTGATCACGGGAAAGATTGCTCAAAGGTCAGTTTTTCCAATGGCTCTCACTTGAAGGCAAATTCCTTCTTTTAACTCTACCCAGTTCTTTTTATCTGGTTATCTATCCCAGCAACTGCCACTAGCAATGGACCATGCCTTGGGGTACCTGGAGTAATTTGGGTCGGTGCTGAAGGAAACCACGTTACTGTTTGTGGTCATCTTTATTGTGGACAATTTTTGTTTCTGGTGTTATTTCATTTTGAAGGGTTGCATTGCTCATTTCAGACCAGCGCTCCTGTGGTGTGAAGTGGGATAACACCACTGGGGTTGGATGGTGTTCACCTAAGGACCTTACACCAAAGTTCTGGACTGCCTGAGGACAGCTGTTTCTGAGCACAGTGCAACTGTGGTGGCTTTGCTATAGCTCACTGCACAGCTGTATGTCCTCCTAAGCATGTGTAAGGCCTGCTCCTGAGGGACCAAGACCACATTGATCTCTTTTGATTACAGTGAGGTATCTTTCTTCCACTGAGGGATAAACTATCCCAAGTTTTTTATGTGAAAAAAAATATGCTCTTATCTCAGAGGATAGGGTCTCCATTAGTACGAGCTTTGTGACTGAATTTCACAACTGGTTTCCCATAGATTACATTCTTCTTGCATTTATGGGCTATTCTTGAGATGAAAAAAGAATGTCCTACTGCTGGGATAATTCCACTTTATGGAAAAGATTCACCGTGTACAAGGTAGTCACTGTGAGGAGGGCAACACTTTGTGCTTTCAGTTCCCATATACACTTTTTTCCATGGCTGTTTTCAATGAAAACACATCAGCTGGCTTTGGGGCATGGTCCACGTTTAATCAGGAGGCACCAGACTCACAGTTCCTCCCATTCTCTTTAAATATTCCCTGGGAAATGAAACAGTGTTGAGAAGAGGAGTGGTGGGAAATGCTCTCCTGCTCTTCCCCACCCTCAAGCTTACAGAGCAGAGTGGTAATCCCAGGGGAATAGACAGTTGCACTCAACTAGGATTCAGTTGCCTCAACCCATGCATCTAATGCCATTTGTGAGCTTCAGGGGTGGCTAAGGCATTAGTCCTAAGATGGCAGAGGACTTGCAGAAAACATAGTTTTTCCCAGTTGCATCCCAAGGACAGGCTGAATACTTCAGGGTGTATTAGTTTATACTAAAATGCATTTACTTCAGCATCTGAATCCTCTCCATAAACCCTGGTCCATCTCTCTTAGCTTCAGGTGTCTACGGACATCTCTGGCTGTCCAGCTCACCTTCTTCCTACAGCCAGCTGAGGTGGACAGGCTCAGTTAGGGCATTGTTAACTGAACTATTTCAAATTACTCCTTCAAGCTGGGATGAAATCTCATCCTAGGCCTGTCTGTCTTGATCCATTCTCTATAAAGACATGTGAAACACTGACTCCGAGGTAGACCTTTACATTTGGGTGCCTGCATTTACTTCTAGTTTTCAGAGGTCAAGTCAATCCATCCCCTCCCTGACAATAACTGTGATTGCACAGGTATAATTTCATTATATAGAACAGCCAGGATTTAGGTTTGGTTCTTCCCTCCCACTGTTCATTGTGGCAGGTAAGAAAAGATTAAAGGGAGACTGAGAAAAGTGAAACTAAATGTCCTTACGGTCCTTCCAGCTTCATTGTTGTGCCTGTTCATGGCTGACCGAGCGTCTGGTCTGTTCTCTCGGGCGTCCGCAAACTCCCGGGACACCATACTCCCAAACTCCACGTCCTCACTGCAGCCCCCCCATTTCCAGCCTTCTCCAGGAGAGCCCTTGTGGCGGGTGTCGCAGCCGCAGATGGTGGCGGAGCCCTCGGCGCAGGATCTGGTCACCGCGAAAGCCACTCCGGCAGAGGCAATGGCGTGGACAAAGGCTGATTCCCTGGTAGCTGTGAAAGAGAGAAATCAATGAATAGTGGCCGGTGAAGGGACCACACATGGCTATGGTCTGCCTTGTGAACGCCTTCTCTCAAGGGCATGGCAGAAGACCAGGAAACTCTCCTCTTCCCTGTGGTCCGGCTTGGACCTACTCCAAAGACATTTTCTTACGCTGGGAAATAAGCTCCTGTGTAGACAGAGCCAGGCTGGATGCAAGCCCACAGAGGTCAGCCAAGAAGTTTTGACTAAGGTCATCAGAAGGTCATAGGTTGAGGCTGTGGCAAACCAGAAAGCCTGGGAAACCTGAGTTTCAGAGGCCATAGAGAAGATACCATCTGGTACTTTGCAGACAACACACCAGGTAGCCATACCCTGAGCTGCAGCCTTGGCATCAGATGCTCAGAATTTGGACTGTGTTCCCATAACATGGAAAATGCAGGTCTGCACTTAATGACAACCTCCGTGCTTAGTGGTGGAACCAACACAAGGTAAAGCATCTCTTCCTTCTCAACTGGGAAAACTGTTGATGGCTAGAAGGTAGGAAAATGCCAGGGTGGCCAGATACTCCCCAGTCCTTAGTATTTAACAAAACATTGTCTCCACCCTCTATCCTGAAGCCACCTTCTTTTTCCTACGTGTCTAGCTCACTTGGAGACAGTGGTCAATATATGGTGTCTTGCTTCTATCCGGTTTTGCTCACTTGCTTAATTAAGGTCCCTGCCAAGGGGAAGGGAAATGAGTTTTCCTTTTCTGCTCATTGCCTCAGGGTGGTTGGTGGCATCAGCCAAAATATTTCATGGTTAGGGACTGAGGAGCTGAGGTCTCTGTGGAGACCCTCCTCCAAAACCTTTCACCCTGCTGGGGCTGGGTGGGGAAGGGCAGCTCAGAGTTAGTCTGGCCTTCCTGGATGTCAGTGCTTTTTCTACACTGCACCAAAATGAAACCCAAATATTTCAAACCACTTTGTAAATGGGGAATATGGAAAAATACCAGGTTTTATTCTACCCCACTCCACCCTCCCCAATTTTGGTTTCATTATGTTCCTACACTCACTAGAAATGACCCTGGAGTTCAACACCACACCTCAGAAAACACCACTGCAATGCTTTTTTGGCTTCAGCAAAATGACATTTTTACCAGGAACAGGGCTGTTCTCAAACCCTTGAGGCAATTCTAAGAAGACACGACGACTCTGATAACTGGCCTCCCTGAACCTCCTCTACCATTCCCCACACAATCTCACCTCATGCCTATGGACCACTTAGCCAAGAAAGCATGTTGTCTCTGACACCTTTCAGATGATCAGGCTAGGACAGTGTTGAAATATGAACAGATCCATAAAGACAGAAGGCCAGGTTTTCAGTTGATGCAGCTTCACCAACTTCTACTGAGCTTTGCATCAGCTGATGAGGTGCCTACTCAAAACCACTCAAACATTCTCTGCACCATATTTTGCTGATCTGAGCTTTCCTTGGGCATTTTGGCTTAATCTTTACATTCTAGATGCTTCCAGGCTTTACTAACACAGGGAGAGTCTAATATGCCAAGCCAAAAAGCCAACGTGTTCTTGGGGAGAAATCAAAACTGCACGCTTGCAGAGCAGTCCCAGCTGGATTGAAGGCTTGAGCAAGAACTTGTGCAGCACCTCTTTGCTTTGGGAAGACTACCAAATACAACAATATGCAAATCAAATAATGTGCATGAACTTACAAGCCGAAGGTATGAGCAATGTCCTGGAACATGTTGTCAACGCACATCGTGAGGTTAGTAAGTCACCAAGGGCTAGAACCAAAAAAGGAAAATGCAGGAACCCTCAGTTCCACAATGTGATTTTGAAAAACCCTTGTTCAGCATCTGTCCAGCCTGGAGGATCCCAGCTTCCTGCAAATGGTGACCATTCTGAAATGTGTGAAAGCATGTACAGATGAGTCCAGTTCTAACAGGACTTGGGACTTGGCATCTTGCACTTGCCTAAGCCTAGGTAGGATCCAGAAACCAAATCTTAGGGGTGGGGAGCTTGGTGTGGTGTCTGCAAAGGCTTTGATGACCAACCCTGTGGTCTGTAAAAGACAAAGGCTTCTTGTAGAAGCCAGTCAGATAAGCTGGTGAGATGAATGCCACTATTCTCTGTTAGGGAGGTAGAGGATATAGTGCCTGACCAGTGAAGAGCTGACACACCTTCCACCTCTTCCCATTGAGGCCCAATTAATCTTGGAACCTTATAATTTGCTGCTAAGGAAGATTATAATTCATCTTCTTCCACCTTCTGACAGCAGTAGTGGTTAAAGCATGCTGCTTGGGTAGGTTATCTCTCATCACGTGGGAATCACCCTTTCCTCTGCTCAGGAGACCTGATCCAGGCCTTTGGCTACTTGGGAAGGTGCTGTAGGTGCTGAACTGCTGTTTGCAAGTGCTGTGGAAAACCCTTGTGCCTTGCAGTGCTAGGATTGACAAGAAAGCATTTACAGACAAGGTGTTTGTGCAGAAAATCTTCTCCTGCATGGAGATGAGAGAGGTGGCCTTGGCTTAGAAGTCCACAGCTCATGGATCTCACCTGGGCTTCTGCAGGAGCCATTAGCTCAGAACAGAGGTGTTTGTGCATACAGGTGCAGAGCTCACCAGAAGCCCCAGCAGCTTCAGGCAATGCAGTCTGCAGAATTTCTGCAGTTTCCAGGACTTGGTGGCAGCAGAACAAGGAGTTACAGGAGCTTTGCTTGTAGATACTAAATTCTGCCTAATTGCCAGGTCTGTTACCTAAACTCTGCGCTGTTCCTAGCCCTCACTTCAAGCCTTCATCTCCAGGAGTGTATTGATAGGATTTGCCTTAAGAAGCCCCGATTATACTCAGCTCTTCTCTTCCCAGAAAGAGCCCAATGCCTTTTACAGCCCGTATAGACACAGTAATCGCTCCCCTGCTTTTGAAATGCAGCCACCCCTGGGGTGGAGTGCAGCCACCACTTAACAGCACACAACAGGAAGCAAATAGCATTGTATCTGATCGTAACTACCTGGGGAATGTAGGCAGGCAGAGCAAAGAAGCTGAAATCTGGCCCCAGGCGCTGAGGTTAGGAGCTTGTCTCTTGAGAAAGTTGCAGCCGATCTCTTAATGACTTCATGAAATTAGGGCACTGGGTTTACGTCTCCTACCCCTAACTTAAGGCACCGAGTTCAATATTGACGCAGATGGAAGAACGCCACTGCCTGAATCACGTCCTGCCACCTCCAAAGTTACAGGACTGTCCTCCCATTACTAAGTAGACCTGACCCTGCTGAGCTCTGAAGAGCTCCCCGGGTTGTAGCCAGAGGCGGTGTGGCTGCAGGAATGGAGAAGGAGTGTATAGAGATAGAGATAAGCAGAAGGAAAGCATGCACTTGTGATGGAAATGAGGGGTTATTAAGGTGCCATATAAAAATGCAAGAAACTTAGCAAAGATAACAGGAAAGTGCAGTATATTTGTCAGGTCGCCTCATTCCTCTCTGGGTGGTTCTGGTAGCTGGAGACAAGCAGCTCATTATGCCTTGAAGAGAGCTTCTGGAAAGTCATCTGCCAAGAGAAGGTTAATAGGGACTAATATCTCATGAGGATGTTGACTTAAGAGCATTTTAACCACTTTGCTTTCAGTGCAGAACAAGGTCACCAAAGCTCTGGCTTCAGCTTGTTTAATTCCTGCCTGCTCCTGAGTTTCCCTGCAGGGCTTAGACACTTGGATGGCTGGTGCTCCAAGGTACCCCATTGCGGACCCTTTTGGGGTGGGTGCCTATTGGTGAAAAAGGTGTTAAGCTCACAAAGTGCCTTTAGGGATGCTTTGTAGCTGCCCACTCATGCAGAGCTCTCCAAGTCACTGGTCACTTCTGGAGTTCGTGTCCCAAGTAGCTAAATATGTGGGGCTGTGAGCATGACTGTCTCATGCAGACCACCTCTGACCACTCTGCCTCAGCAGCAGAAACATCTTCAGATGCAAAAGGGCAGTATCAATATGAGAATTCAGAGACCTGAGGCTGATTTCCTTCTTTCACAGAGCCTTTTTACGTGACTTTGGGAAAATCCTTTAGTCAGTCTGTGCCCCTACTTCCTTATCCATACACCTGAGGACAATCCTGCTTATCTCCTCAGGATCCTGCAATGCTAAATTCACTGATGTCTTCAGAATTGTGGGCAGAAGGTGTGGGAGCTGAACAAAGGGTCATCAAGATGTGGGATGAGGAAGGCAAATGGATAACTGCATCAATATCTTGACTGTCTAATACATGAAACCTGGGCTTGTGGGTTCTGCTGCCCAGACAGTGACTTGTTGTCCCTGCATCTTTCTCAGAATGACTAAATTATTAACCCCAGGTCAGGTAGATACCCCAAATATGAGGGAGGGAGGACTATGGTGAAGTAAAAGGATAAACATAATAGTTTATTTTGGTCTTAAGAAGATACAGTCCTTTTTTACCACCTTTGTACATAGTACTGAGCTCTGTTGTACTCTTGACACCTTAAAACTTTCCGTCCTCTCTTCACAGTGGCCTGGTGGTAACAGAATGTTCCTGGGACAGGGCAACACAACCCACTGTCAGGTGTGTTGGGAGCTGAAGTTTCAAGTCCTGTGTCCTGGACCACAGTTCAAAGAGCTAGGTGGTATTTTAGAAAGTTGTTCCAGGTTGCAGACCTCAGCAGCCTGGAGAACAGATAGCCAAGCAGGAGAGATGGAACCTGCTCTAAAGGCTTCTCACTCATCGTCCCGCTTTCCTAGACAGTCATCCTGGAAGCTCCTTTGCATGGGGAACCTTGATGTCTCTGGGACAACTACTGATTCTACTCTGTGGAGACAAGCCTTCCATCACAACAATGCTTTACTGCCCAGGACCTTGTCACCATTTGTTTCAAAACATGTCCTTTGGAGTGAAACACTGACTTAATGCCTTTTTGGGATGGGTAATGTACAAACAACATAAAAAATAATACAATTGTCCCAGATTGCTCCTAGAGATGTATGACAGTGAAGGAAAGAATTCACACATCTTAGCCATTCCCCTCCCTCAGCCACTATTAGCATGTCTGCTCTTGAAGAGAGGATCCTAATCCCAATTCCACACTAAGAAAGACACTGTAATGGCATGGATGCAAGCCTTGAACTTCTGACATTGCAGAATTCTTGAGTGATCTTGGCAAAGTCACTGAGCAAGTGGGTTAAAATGGAGAAAATATCAGACATTGGAATAGACTTCCCAGGGAAGTGGTGGAGGCACCGTCCCTGGATGTGTTGAAGGCAAGGCTGGACGTGGCACTTAGTGCCATGGTCTAGATGGTGTGGTGGTGTTGGTCATAGGCTGGACTTGATGATCTTAAAGGTCTTTCCCAGCCTTAGTGATTCTGTGATTCTGTGATCTGCTTATCAGGATTGCAGGGAGGAGACATACTGTTTTCTCTCCCCTTTGTTTTTCAAAGCTGAAAGAGAAAGCTACCTGTTGTGTCAGCTATTTCAGACACCCAGACACCCATCTCCGAGGGGCAGAAGATGTAAAGTTTTTCCAACACTTGTCTGGTAGGGCATGTACCCAGGGATTGTGAGACAGGGTTTCAATCCCCTCCTTGGCCTTAGGGAATACAAACCCACAGCTCTCATGCTAGGATTTGCACAACAGTTGACACTACATTGACTCTAGATTAAAAAAAGTAAATCTAAATAAACCCCTAGAACCAAGAAACTGGAAGTAAAACTGGGGGAAGACTAGTGCTTCTGGCTTTTGGAGCCAGCAGTGCCCTGCCTTTTACACTGGGGGCCTGTCCTAAAAGCTCAGTCTCCCCCTGATTACTATGGTCAGGGTCCTTGCAGGTTAGACATCATGTGGACTGAAGGAGAGGAAGATGTTATCCAATGAAGGAAGATGGTGAAGAATTTGCAAAGGGAACTTGGAGAGTTTTGGAAGCCCAGTCTTTGACTCATGGTGAGGTGAATTTTGTTTTTGACTGTAGTATAAAGAAGAATACCCAGCTGATGTCAGCACACTGTAGTTTCCTCCTTGAATCCCTGGAGAGAACCACCTCACCTAGATATGGAAGGAGAGCTGTGCCATTCCCTTGTGGGAACATTCACCCATGAGCACCTCCTTGGTGCAAACGAAACCAGAAGAGCTTGAATGAAAGGCCATGTCGCACCACTTTGGATGGAAAAGAAGGATGCCAGAAAAGATTAATAGCAAATGCTCCTCACCATGGATGCAGGAGCTGAAGTACTGATGGTGTAAGGTCAGTGCCTGCTCCTCATTTGCAACTACACTGAAGCCAAGGCTGGAGAACGGCCTCAGCTCTGAAGGGTACTTCTCAGAGATAACTCAAGCCAAAGCCTCATCAGATACTAAGCAGAAGGTGACCCACAAGGGAGGTGGGTATCTTCAGGCTCACACTGAGAGCCTTGCAGGCACAACTACCTTCTGAAGAGCAGAAATGAAATCCAATGGGACTGGTGAGTCAGAGCTTACAGGAGCTGCACAAACATGTGCAGAGTTTGCTATTGGCTGATGCTAATACAAACAGCATTGCCTGCTGGCCCTGAAATCCTTCTATAGGACAGGAAAGGACCACCAGCAGCAATGCAGCCTTGCTTGTCCCAGATATCAAGAGAAGACACTCCAGTCCCCTCAGCCATGCTGGCCTCTGTTCTAAACTTGCCAATGGGCAGATCTCTCAGAGTCAAGAATCAAAGGTTCAGGACATAAGAATGATGTCCCCATCTTTCAAGGCTCGTCACTCTAGACCAATCACCTTAGCAAAGCTTGATGAGGAAAAAAAGGAAGGGTCATGTCTTAGAGCACAGAACATATTTATCCGCAGGGAAAGGAGGAGGGAAGGTCAGAAAAAATGTTAAAAGGCTTTTTTTTTTTTTTTTTTCTTTTTAAATGATCACAAAGAGGCAAATTGCTTGCCAATCAGAACTATTAAATATTGGCACAGCATCAGGTGAAGACAGAGAACAGGGAACCCCTTGGCACACGCCAGCTGACAGATCCATCCACACTGCAGAGACAGTGCCCAAGTGCTGGAGGGAAACAAGTGTTGTTCCCATAGTAGAGGAGGAGGATCACAGAGATGTCATGGCTGCTATGAGCCTGACATTGCTTGTGGGGAAAATACTGGGAACGTTGGAAAAAAAATATTGGCTCTTGCAGCCTCGGAGGCAGGCGAGCTTCAGCTTCACCACATTCCTCTTGATTGTAGCAATAGAGGATCCCATCTGAGATAAACCAACTGAAAGGGTTTTACATAAGCTGTTTGGCTCAGCCTCAAACTTCCTTCAGGACCTCTCCACAGAGGCTCCTGTTTCCAGTGTTTGTATTTCCCCTGACCCATCCTCACCAATCTCAGCATGTTGGCTTCCTCTACAGCATCTCCTGGCCTGGCACCGAAGGCTCCTCAATGACCCTCTTACCCCAGAAGGGGATCCTTGTATCACAGTTGCTGCTTCCTTTCAAAGATGCATCTTTTAACCATTAGGGAAGGTGGAGAGGAGCAAATTGTGCCCTTGGATGTGCTCAACACAACAAATAAAAAAGAAGGGGGCAAGTCAGCCTTCCTGGTGGGATGATGAAACATTCCAACGAACACATTCCCAAATTTGACAGCACGTGCTGTATTCATACTGAGTATACTGGAAAATGCTTTCCAAACTCAAAGCTTTAGGAAGAGGTCCTGAGCTTGTTTAAAGCTTTAATTTCTTTACTTGATGTCACTCCAATTCTAAACACCAAGTAGCCAAGTGCCCTGGCCCTGATTTTCTGCTCAGTCACAGCAATGTCAGTCATGCTGTGAAGTTCTTGCTGTTATTCTGAGAAGGCTCTGGAGGCTTTAGGAAGATCAGAGGCTGGTGACTGCCTCACACAGTTGGCTACAAATGCTGCACAAAGTCCCCCTCTGGACACAAGTGAGTCTGAAACTCTGCCTCAATTTTCCTTTTTTCAAAAATGGACAAAATTCACATATCATGGCACATAAAAAAGCCCTCATGGATTCATTCAAAAGATGATCACTACTGATGGTTTTCAGGTCTAACCCTGAAATCAGGTGGGGGTGGCTCCAAGATGCAGTGGTGGGATAAATGCAGCTTTGGAGCATGCACACTGCAGCAAGTGATGCCAGCACGGAGCTGCCCCATGGATCCACAGCCTGTGCCCTTCTTCACAGTGAGCCATGCCAACTTCATGCCCAGCTGATTCTGCACTGTTTCTCATCAAAATCCAGCTCCAGGCTTTGTTTGGCCTTTTTATCCTTTTAAAAATCAGGCCCCAAGATGCAAAGATTTATGCAAATATAAAGCATAATAACAAGAAGCTAACCACAGTTTTGCATATCTTAAAGGAGAGGTTAGGTTTGGGTCCCATCTGTGTTTTGAACAAAGTTTTGATTGAGTTCTTGTTTCCTCTGAACCAGCGTGCTAGTGTCAACACATCCCTGGGAAGATGAAAGGCCCTAAAAAGACATTTGATCAGATTAGCTGTGATTCAGATCATTGGAGGGAAATTATTAAATGGGCAGTTCCTGCCAGGGAACATGAAGGCGATACAGATAAGAGGGAATGTTGGATTGAAGGAGGTTGGATTAACACAGCTTGTAAAATCCTGAAGGCCAAGTTCCCCTAAAACATCTGAACAGTGGTTTGTTTTCTGGGGGTTGTTTTGGTTTTTATTTTTTATTTATTTACTTTTTTTCTGCTGGTTGCTCATGGTTATCTTTGCACCCAGCACAACAGAGCTGCAACCTCCAGCACGGTGCTCGTGCTTCCAAACCTTTCAGGCTCTACCCAAAACAGGTAGAGCCAGATTGTCAGACACTGGAGCAGCCTGGGAGCCTTGTGCCTGGCTTTGGGAGCAGGGCTGGTGCTCCCTGCCACCCTCAGAGCCCGCGTGAGCCCAGAGTGGGTTGAGGGCTGGAATGCTTTCACTAATTAGCTACTGTCAAAATAACCCCAGGTGATCGCAGGTAACCAGACCCACAAGATAGGCAAATCAGCAGGACAGTCTGGTATCAGTAACCCAAGTCTGATACCTGCAAAGCAAACATTTCTTTATCTCTCTCTCCATCACCCTATCTCTCTGTTGATCTAATCATTACCATATATGTCTCCCTACCTACCCTGCTTAATGCAAGCATGTTTTATCTGTCTTTCTGTTGGCTTCATCATGTGCAAAACACTCAGTGTCTGATCCCCCCTGCTTTTTCTTCTGAATATTTCATGGCCGTGTTGAGTCCTGAAACAGCATAGTCTTCTCAGCCCATCAAACCACCCCAAATTACCCCACACTCCTTGTCTCCCCAACCACCCAATGTCCCTGGGAGGCTCTAGACAAAAGGAAGCTGTGCACCAATTGAGGGTTATTAGCTGAGATACAGCACATTCATTGTGGCAAGACTGAGTCCTTAATGAAAGGGGAAGGAGCAGAGAAAGACTGGGGTGAAATTCTCTGGGGCTGGCTCCAAGTTAAAGGATCATTGGGGTCCCCTCTAGTCTTAGAAAAAAAAAAAAAAAAGCCAAAAAAAAAAGCAATTCTGAAAAACCTCCTAGCAAAACAGCCCCATTGGTCAATAGGATATGGGGAAGAAAAAAAGGGAAAAAAATTGTATTCTGTTATCAGAAGCAACATGGTCTAACAAAAGGATCGCCTTTGCCCACCTGAGAATGGAATGTGAGGCTCCATTTCGCTGCTCTGATCGTATTTGACAGCCCCCCCTTGAGACTGCCTGGTTGGTATGGCAAATCGTCCTTATTACCTGCTGGGGTGAATGAATCCCCCTTTGTGCTGGCACTGTCACGCTGCATTAGGTTGACAATGGCTCAAGATATTTTATATGAAATTTGCCCTCACTTGTGATTAGCCAGCACCAACTAAGTCATAGCAACCTAGAACTATGCATTGGCCGGGCCCCGTTGTCGGCCGAAAGGGAAATCCCTATTCAAATGGTTTAATAAAACAATCTAAAGGGCGTGTGAATCGTGAAAAGCATTTTCACTTTTCTCTTTAGCTTAATCTCATGGTCGCTGGGATATTGTGCTCTGAGCAGACCCCAGCAGGGTGTGGGCTAAGGTCCCCCATCAACTTCTTTTACAGCCTCCTTTTCTGCGAGTTAATGATATACCGGTGTGATTGCCTCCCGCAGCAAGAAGAAACACGCATTTGATGAAAAGGATGGACCTCCTAACACATCCTAAATGGCAACAATTTCTCATCCAAAGGTCACAGGTCATAACCTGGATTTTGAATCACCACCCAGATCTTTTTCAAAGCCCTCCTAAAGCTGGGGGATTGTGCAAGGCCATTTTACACACAGAGACACACACACACAGACACCGCGTTATCTCCAGAGGTTCCCGCTCTGTTTGAGGCCTGAGCTTAATGTTTGGAAACAATTGGATTTTCCCCTGGTTTTGGGCTACAGTTTGCTGCCTTTCGTGTCCTCTCAACCCTGGGCTGCAAGGCAGGGAACAGCACGAGAAGGAGGTGGGCAGTGCAGAGATGCATGGTCTCTCTGCAAGACACCTCCTGAGCATCCCAGGGGGGCACCCAGAGCTCAGCAGCACCCAGGGTACAGCCAAGACCCTTGGTTGAGTCAAGAGCTGGCTGTTCATCTGAAACCTGCCACATTCCCAGCCTCGAGCATCACCTCCAGCAAGGCTTCAAGGTCTCAAAGCTCTCCCTATTCACTTGCAGGTTTGGGAAACCTCCTCCAGCGTTGACCCCTCCATAAGCAAGATCTCCCATGCACAGGCAAGATGCAGCAGCAGAGGTTCAGCTGTGGAGTGGGAGGAGGGGGAAGGAGAAGTCTACGGTTCCCCCTTGGTATTTTTGCTCTTCTTCCTTGCCATGATGAGATGCAGAGGAAGACAGTGGGTGTGGGGTCTCTGCAAGGCTAGCTGAAAGCCGGGTGCTCATCTGAAATGTTTCCCTAATGAGAGGAACAGTTTGCGTCTGCAAAATGAGGCTGGAAATCCCCGGAGAAACAAGCTCCCTCATGAACCTCCCTCAGCCGAGTTTCCCAGCACAATCCAAACGTGAAAGGGAAAGCAGCACAGGAGCATGTTGTGTTTTACCCACTTTTCTTTCCCCTTCTCTATTTCCCCCCCTTCCTATCATGAAACCTTGGGCCAGGTGAGGGGTTCCTCAGTTCATTATATGTCAATATTCTCCCTCAATTTTTTCCCCACTGGAGCTCAGCAGAATAAAAAGCAGCCTGGGCTCTCACGAGGGACCCTTTTGGCTTTTGAAATCCACATTAGCCTCTTGTAAAAGGTGTTCACATGAGCTGTGGTATGTTTCTACTGCAGCTCTCCACATAATTGTAAGCTATCTGGGGCAAGGAGTGATTTTGTTATTATGTGCTTGTACAGTATTTAGCACAATGGGGCCCTCATCTCTGCTTGGGGCCTCAGAGTCTACTGTAATACAAATAATTAACCATAATAGAGCTGGGCAAATATCTTAATAAAACCATGGAATCAATTTGAGGCAATTAAGCAATTTTTCGGCTTGCAGAAGTTTTTGCTTTACAGGCTCAATTTGGAGAAGGGAGGGGGTTTTGTGTCCTGGGAGAACTGTAGAGAACTGCTCACCCAGAAAAGCAAGCTGCTTTTTTTTTTTTTTTTTTTTCTTTTAAGTTTCACCCAGCTGGAGAGGCAGAAAAGTTTTATGCAGCTCCCAAAGCACAGAAGTCACTTTTTATAAATAGCCCCTGAGAGGCAGCACAGTTTGGAGGCTGGATTTGTGGTTCCTGAAGGAGAAGGGACTTAGTCCTAAGCTAAGCTTTCCAACAGCTCATCTGCCCTGTCTCTGCCCTGTCTCTGCCCCAGCTGCCCACCTAGGAAATCGAGAGCAATCATTTTCTTCCTGCTTTCTAATCCCAAGCACTAAAGCTAAAGCAGTGGGAATTGCAGAGCTATTTAGACAGAGAGGAATAAGAAAATAGCAAAGCCCTGGACACGGACTGGATGATTTACAAGCAATTATAAATCAGCTGATTAACTTTGGATGACAGATACTCTGATTACAGTTGTATCATTTTCAAGTGGAAAAAGAAGCTAAATATATTGAACACTTGTCTAAAGTTGTATTCGATTCTGTACTTGTCCATCATGGAGAAAGTGCATATGAGGACACTACAGCAAGGAGCACATCTTCTAAGGGTGGAACCCCCAACACAAGATGGACATGGAGCTGTTGGAGTAAGTCCAGAGGAGGCCACGAAGATGATCAGAGGGCTGGAGCAGCTCTGCTATGGAGACAGGCTGAGAGTTAGGGTTGTTCATCCTGGAGAAGAGAAGGCTCTGGGGAGACAGTGGAGCACCTTCCAGTGCCTGAAGGGGCTACAGGAAAGCTGAAGAAGGACTTTTTACAAGGGTATGGAGCAATAGGATGAGGGGGGAATGGTTTCAAGCTGTAAGAGAGGAGATTAAGATGAGATACCAGGAATAAATTATTTGCTGGGAGGATGTTTAGACACTGACCTAGGTTGCTTAGGGAAGTTGTGGCTGCCCCATCCCTGGCAGGGAGCTTGGAACTAGATGATCTTTAAGGTCCCTTCCAACCCAAACCATTCTGTGATTCTATGAAACTAAGAAATCTACTGGCTCACCCAGCCAGAACAGTAATTTCAAGAACTGAACTGCACCATCCTTTTCTGAAATAAATAGTTGTACCCTCCATGAACATATTTGCTGGCCACATGGGTGAAGACCCTGAACTTAGTAATGCATAGCTCTTCTATGGCTGAGCCTTTGCAGGAGCTCTTATGACAAACAGTCATGTTCTGAGAGGCATTCCCTTAAATCTTTCAGTCCTAGGAATACACAATCAGAATAATCACAACAGAAAAAGGGAAAAAAACCAAAACAAACTACATTCTTCCCTACACCACTGTGCATTGACTGTATGGCTAAAACAAGTCTGTGAACTGGAGATTAACCTGGTGTTGGTCCCAGAGTTGGAGAAATGAGGCTTAATGGTTTATAATCGAAGAAAAGGATCTGCACCACAATGCTTTCAAGCTAGAGTTCATCCTCTACTGCATGTACATCCTAATAATGGTTCATTTTAGCTACCATGCAGAGTAGCCTGGCATTTCGATGGGCTGAAAATGTGTGATCTGGGAAGCTAAGCAAAACATGCAAGGTGACTACTTGGCCAGGAGACTACGTGGCAAGACAAAGAGCTTGAGCTCTTGGTGAATATAAAACCACAGAAAGGAGAGAAACAGACATTTTCTGTGAGCTCCACTGTCAGATGAAACATGGGGATCAAACAATAATAATAATATCAACAATAATATAGCAATAACCTGTGCCTACTTGTGATTTAAATGAGTGAAGCTCTCACAAACAAAAACACTGTTCACCTTGCCCCCACCAATGTGAATGGGCTACTGGTCATGGACAACTGTCCACCCACACGCCTGTGCCCACACTGGTGTAGCAAGTGACAAGTCATTCTCATCCTGTGGTGTGCACAAATGCCACATGGTTTTACTGCAGGGACAAGAAGCCAGATCAAGGAGTGAGCTGTCTTCAACATGAACATCTGTGTTTGGAGAAGGTCCTGGGTTTTCTGATGCTCACCAAGAAGCTCTCAGAGATTATTATTTCTATTCCTCACTGAGTCACACTGATTTTTGAACTTGTGACCCCAAAGCCATTTCAAAATTGTGGATAGGTGTTGTCAATCCTCAGTTGTCCTGCTGCTACATGATCGCTCCCATGACCAGAATGGCAGCACAGCTGTTGCAGCATGTGGCAGTTTCTTGACCTTCAGAAGAAAAACCTGCTGTAGAAGAAAAGGATACCAAACACCTCCAGATAATTTTCTCAACCATTCATCATTTGCATTCATAAGGCAAGCCAATTTCTTATGTTTACCTTATTTTGCCCAGGTTTCTTAAGCTTAAGTTACACCCACCTACGTAATTACAGAGATGCAGTTTCCTCACCCAGCCCCGTGCCATACACTTGTCAGCCCTTGTGGCAAGTGGAGCTGGAAGTGTGCAGAAATGCTCTCTCCTATAGAGATGATTTCTTCCAGTCTGAACTGCACATGGGTTTTACCCTCCCAGGCAAGGTAATCGATGGACACCCAAAATGTGAATAACCTCCAGGTGGGGATCGGAGTCTCTCTGAAGAGAGAAGGGGCTGTGACCAAGTGGGATGAAGGGGCAGGTGCTGTGGGTTTTGGTACAGCTTCAATCTTGTTTTCTGTGTTCATATGTTTAACCCCTTTTAAGCCAAATGATAACATTTACTTCGATGAAGCATTGCCTTCCTCAGGCTATAATCATTATGGCATTTTTGCCTCTTTTCTTTACATTGTGAGGCTTTTCCAGAGCTTCACCAACCTGATTGCAAGCAAACTTGCAATTCCAGCTTATACTTCTCATTCTTGCTGCTTTTAATTCACCAAATGCCTGTTAGCTCCTACATCAGCCCTGCCTTTTTATTTGAAAACTGGACAAGATGTTATTCCTGATTTTGCATCTTAAATGCTCCTGTAATTCTGCTACAGGTTGTTAAAGAGCATCCATACCCCATGGCTATGGGTGTGTGCAGAGTTGGTGGGAACAGCTCATGGCTCCATATGCAACATATTAACTTTGGGGGAAAGGAAGGGTGATGACCTGTTCTGCCTACATCGTCTTCGATGACTGCAGTGGGAGGGAACGGGATTCATCAAACTGCTGGAGGAACTCAGTACCTTAAGGGTTTACTGACAGTGCACATTGCTTTCATCCCTGCCTGTCTTAAAGCAACAAAATCAAAGCTACGCATCCTGCAGTCTCTAGGGATGGGAACTGGGAAAGATTCATCTTTAAATGTAAGCTCCCTCGGTGGCAGCACTGCTGCCGTCGTACGTAATGAGTGGGGGTAGATGATACGTGAAGTGCAGGAAAAAAAACCCACCCGGAACAACCAAGAACCCTTAGGAAATGTCTTTGAAAATCAGTTACTGAATAAATCGGGTAAAGTAAAAAATATCTTTTGGCCAACAGCAGAATAACATGGGGACTGATTCTTCTCTTGGCTTTGTGTAAAACAGAATAACCTTTATCTAATTCAGTGGAAAGGTAGAAAAGTTAAGTCAGAGCCATTAGGGGAGCATCTTGATATAGAAGTATTTTTTTTCTTCCAAAAAGCTTACTTTTCCTAATGAGACACCTCACTTCTTGTTATTTTAAATAAAACTGATATCTAGATGCACTGGCAGGCTCAAAACCTACACCAGAAAAACCTTAAAATCATAGATATCAGACTTGGACCTTGCACCCTTCTGCCCAAAGGCATGATCCACCCTGCCTAAAGTATCCCTGACAGATGTTTGTCTAACCTGTTCTTGAAAACCTCCCAGGTCAGAGCTCCCACCCCTTCCCCAGGCAATCTATCCTCATGCTTCACTACCCTTACCGTTAGACCTCTCTTCCTAAAGCCTAACCCCAGTCCCACCGGCTGCAATTGAAGTGAACATGGAGGAGAACTTGTCAAATTAACCCAGGCAAACCAAAGGAGAAAGAGGTGGAAGTGCAAGGAAGAGAGGAAAAAGAAGTAATGCTGCAAAGTTGTGTAGCAGATCAGTGGCAGAGCTGGGAATTGAGCTCAGGTCCCTTGACTCCGTGACTTATGCCTGTGTAGGCGAGAGAGCTCTTACCTTATAATCCCACTGGGTACCTTGCCTTTCTCCTGGCCTTTTTATCCATGCTCCCTCTTCTCACTTGCTTCCATCTCTTATGTTAATTTTCCTTGCCTTTCAGCATCTCTCATGTGCCCTCAGAGGGAGAAGCTGTTGTAACATACGCAGTCTTCGACTGATTCATCCCTTTGCTTCTACATGACTAACACTCATGCTATTTTTTCTAACTATGTCAATTGATGTACATTTAATATGTAAAAATTTAATTAAAATGTTATTCATATAAAAATATCTGGGCCAATTTAATATTTTTTTTAAATACCCAACGGGAATATTCCAATTAGGGACTAAATGCCAGCAAACACTGTCAGAGATTTTTTTCCTCCATCTCTAATCAAAGCAGCAGGTTTTGATATTGTAATGAAAAAGCCACCAAAACCACAAGAATATTCACAGGCATTTGCTCTGCAGGTGCAGAGATCAATCCTGAGAGAAGCTGAGAACTTCCAACTCTTGGTGGAAACCAGTGGAAGTTATTCTGAGGAGAAGCCAACTATGTACCCAGAGCCAGCTCCTCACCTAGTGGATCTGTATGAATGCTCTGATTGGAGAATCTGCTGAATCTTTCTAATCAGCTTGGTCCTGCAACCTTTAATCATGCAAATGGTTCATGTCTTCAGTGCAGTTCCAGACTTGCCAGCAAAGAGGCTTGCAGGACTGAGTATGGAAAGGAGAACTGGGCTTTGTGCTAGCACAACAAAGTTTCTGACAGTTACGGGCCTGAAAATGCATCCCTCCAAAGAGGTGCTTCTACCAAGTTAGCTGGGAGGAGTGAAAAGTCTTGGGCTTGCATATTACATGGCTGAGCAAGTCTTTTGAGTGGACAATGTCATTCAGGATCTTAGCAGATACATTCCTATTTCCTGCTTCCAAATAAGTGGAGACTACCAAAATGAAGGAGTTAGGTGGAAACCATGTTGCCCCCCACACACACCAAACCAAAACCAAACCAACCAACCAACCAACCCAACCACAACAAAAACACCACAACCAAAACATATGGCTCAAAAAACCCACAGCAAGCATCTGAATTTATTTATCCTAAGAGGACCAATTTGGTTTGGGTCTTGGGAAAAGGCTGAGATGAAATCACCCAGCCTTCAATCCAGCATCATCCAGATTTGATTCACAACCTTGGTCAGAAAGTCTGGTCTCCAGCAATTTCAGGTAACTGTGAAAGGGGTTCAGTTCAAAACTCTGCCCAGGACAACTCCCCACAAGAAGGCTGGGTGTGTTGTGCACAAGCCACAGTGGGTGATATAACAGCGAGGACACAAATGTCTTGTGTGACTCAGGGCAGAGTGCCATACCAGTCAGTGTTGATGGCACCCATGGCCTCCTTACCCCTTCCCAGCCTCCTGCCATCTACTGTAAGCCACAAAACCTTTTTCTCCTTAACACTTCCAGTGCTCCCTAGCAAAATTCAGACTTCCTGTAAGAAACAGCAAAGCCTCCAGAACAGCAATGACCAAAATGTTCAGTCACCCACAATTCCAAGCGGACACCTTTACCCCAAAACTTCAGCTGCTCCATCTACTTATTTTTTTGAGATCTTTTCAAGGCTTTTCAGGACTTGTAAATGCCTTGAAAGTTTTCAGTGTCATTCCAGTGCAAGCTCAAAGGAGCTGCAGAAATCTGAGAAATTCCTCAGACTGGAGTACCTGTTTCCTATCCACACCAAGGAAGTCAGAGCTGCCATGCCAGAAAGATGAATGGAAATGCTGTGTGTCATGTAAGGAGTGGTCCCTGAAGTCTCTAGCAGAAGGCTGTGGATGAGTCATGAGATTCATTCTTCAAGAACATCTCCAAGCCCGTTTAACCCAAGTCTTAATTTAAGGCATTTTTATGAGGTCTTTGCAAAGGCTCAGCCATTCATGTCTTCAGAGGGAGATAGTAAGGTGCCTGATGTATGTGTTGGTACGTGATTTACCTCCATGGAGCACTAGACTTGCAGTGCACACGTAGGAGCTGTTAGATATGCTAATATGGGAACACAGGCCTCATCTTGAAATCTTAAGAGGGGATTAGAGCAGAAGAGTCCTCATTTAGTTTTCCAGCACAACGGCAGAGATAAATCTGGCTGCTCCTTTGCAGGGTGTTAAAGGGGGATTTCCTGGTGAGTGGTTCTCCTCAATGGGGTATTATTGTATTGAGAGTAGGGAGGGAAGGAATGGATTAAGCAACTGGCAATGGGATATGAAGCCTTTGCATGTGCTGACAAAGGTATGAGCTGGGGAGGGTGGAAAGCTTTCAGTAGGCTATAGGAAATCAGGTTTGGTTCCTGGCTTGTTCCTGGAGACCACACCATTGCTCTTCAGATGAGCATTACCCTTCATAAATTCAGCTGTGGGTCTCATGGTGAGTATGTCAATAGTGACCAGCAATAGGGCTCAGGGAGTGTGGACACTGCTGGACATCCTGGTGTGGAAGGCAGTCAGCCACGGTCACCCATACACTGCCTAATCCTACAGTGGAGCAATTCCAGTGCTAGTACGAAATGTTACCTTCTGCCCATATCACTGCCAGGTCCCACCATCCTCTTGACTGTCTTGAATATGTGCAATTTTCCTGCTATGGTTCTTGGCCACAGTGAAGATTTGGCATGCTTTTCTTCTAATCTGCATGCTTGATTTTCTATTTGGGATAAGCAAAGGTGCTGTATCAACATCAACTTTGGTGCCAGTCTGGGGGTTGGTAGGAGCCTGCAGAGAGTTTAGAACCTGAGAGCAGAGCTGGGCAAAGTGGAGCTGAGAATGGATTTCCACTTCACCCTGGAGATGTAATCCCATTTGAAGTGGAGGGATTCTGAAGAGGAACTACAGGGATTCTTCAAACTTAGAATCATAGAATCATTAAGGTTGGAAAAGACCTTAAAGATCATCAAGTCCAACCGTCCACCCTACACCCCCATGACCACTAAACCATCTCCCGAAACACTACATCAACCCATTTTTTTAACACCTCCAGGGTCGGGGCCTCCACCACCTCCCTGGGCAGCCTGTTCCAATGCTTCACCACTCTTTTAGTGAAGAAATTTTTCCTAATATCCAATCCGAACCTCCCCTGGTGCAACTTGACCACATTTCTTCTTGTCCTATCCCTAGTCACGAGGGAGAAGAGGTCAACACCCACCTCACTACAACCTCCTTTCAGGTAGTTGTAGGGAGCAATGAAGTCTCCCCTCAGCCTCCTCTTCTCCAGGCTGAACAGCCCCAGCTCCTCATAAGACCTGTTCTCCAGACCCCTCATCAGCCTAGTTGCTCTTCTTTGCACCCTCTGCAGCACCTTGAAGTCCTTCCTATGCTGTGGTGCCCAAAACTGCACACAGTGCTCGAGGTGCAGCCTCACCAAGGCTGAGTATAATAAAAATATAATTTCAGAGCCTGTTTGCACCCTTATTTTAATGCTAAGTGTTACATGCTGGACTCTGAATCTCAAAGTCCTCTTCAGTAAATATATTTAATTTTAGAAGAAAAAATGCTCATGATCTGCAGATTTGTGCAGTCTCACAGAGCTGCTTAGAGATCTAATACACAAATGAAGAGCTCCCAGCTGGTAAGCCCTACACAAAGAAGATGCATACTTCACCCTGCCTGGTTAACCTCAGTCGTTGAAGTCAGGTTAAAACGGTTTTTAGGGCAAGGCATTTTGTGCATTAGTGCAGGTGAGCAACTTAAGTTCAAGGCAGTTTTGGGTATTAGTTTGGGTGAGTAGCTTAAGTTCAAGCTGTTAAGGCACGAGTGGCTCCCCAGAAGCTTCTGAATCACATGTGGCTTTCCAAAATTTTGCATATGGTTCTTTGCCCTGGCCATGGCATGCAGTTGGTTGGCAGTAGGGCTGTGTTGTGTGGGGGCTAGAAGCATCACTGGGCTGTATTACAGTGGGATGTGGCTTGCTTGCCCAAGCCAGCTCCAGAGGAGCCACTGTCATGCTCTGAGGTAGTCCTGGTTCACCGCTGTCTTGGACTTTCTGATGTACATCACGTGTGGCTCACAGAGTGAAGAAGATCCACCATCCCACACTGAGGTTCATCCCAAGCTGTCTGATCCCGATCAGTACCAAGCTTAGCTCTTCTGTCATTTTCAGCCAGGCTAACTGGTTCAGTTGCCCAGTCTGACACAGCAACATTTTTCTTCTGGCAGTATTGATGGACCCAAAGATAAGTCTAAAACATCAAGAGGCACAAACCTCACAAAAGAAGGTGCAACCCTGGATTAACAAATGAGCAGTCAACCTCAAGCTTCTGAAATACCAGAATACCCAGCCCTGACTAGAAAAACCTAATATTCTTTCAGTTTTGGTCAACCATGTTAGTAGTCAACGCCATAAAATAGGCAAATATGTGTAGTTAATAGTTCAGAGTGCTTGACACAGTGACCTCACTGAGTTGCAACACTGGTGATTACAGCCTCTGTTCCACTGGAGCTATAATGCTGATACACGTATTTCTAAATTGCATCTTTCCAACTCTGCAAAACAAACCCCTTTTTCACTTTTCCTTCTCTGTTCTTTTTGAAAATCACTGACGTAAGTCAGGTTGAATTAAAAATTTCAGGGAAGTCACAGTAGCCTTAACATTAATAATGAATAAAAGTATTAATTTCTGAGGGGAGAGAAGTATTCTGAAGGTTAGTGATTGGCTTTGGTTGAAGTGAGGAGGTTTTGGGAGAGTTTTTAACTTTTGCATTTTATCATCCTTACATATTGATTATTGATTATTTGGTATAGTTTCTGAAGCCTTGGGACAAACATTGAAAGCCTGGAACTGAAAAGCAAGATAGTGCTTTTCTGCTGGCTGAGAAGTTAAAAAGCTTCAGTGTCCATCTGACCTCTTGGGAGCCAACACAAGAAGGCAAGACTCCATTGTCTTGCTCAATGGAAGAATGAAGTATTGCATGATAAGAAAGTTGTATCCTCTTCGACTCTTTCCTGGTCCAGAGGGATCAATGAGATTTTATGGGGATGTGTTTGGACCAGGATCATAATTAATACAGCCATAAACAGAACTTTACAAAATCTTTTGTTTGCCAGGATCTTGTCTTCAGAAGCTCACTAAGCCATCTCTGATGTGTTCAGGTGCAAGTGATGTGCACATAAACTTCTGATTGAGAAGACACTGCTCAGGTGGTCTAAATACAGAGAATATTCCTCATTTCAGATGCTGGGCAAAGGTGATGCTTTGATTACAATTCTCACCACAGTGCTGCTGTGCTGGGCACAGACTGAACATCTAACATAGACTGGCCATGCTCCACAGAGCTCCCATCTACCTCTCTTGAGATACATCTATGTCTCCAAACTCATCTGTCAAGGAATCTATATCTAAAATGCAGTTTGGAAAGCAGACTGAAAATGTTGTATGAACAGAAACACCTTTCTCCACCAAAACCAACAGCTCTAAAATACTTTTCCACCTTTTTTTCTTCTCCAAGAAGGATCTGTGCAATTTCCTGTTGGAGCATCTTCATGACAGGCCTCAATGTTTATAACAGGGGAGAAAAAAATCACAGGTTTGGGGCCTATCTGTAACAGCTCTCATTTTATAGAGCTATAAGGATGCTTTAGGAATTTAGAGGGGTCCTTAGCAGAGCACTGCTAACACTTCCCTCTCAGTTAATCTGGATTTAGGCAGCCAGTCAGAACGAGGGAGTTTGGAGAGTCTGTCATGCCTAAGGCTAGTAGTGAGGGCCAAAAAATCACATTTCCATATTATGGGAAATTCTGTTCTTTCTGGTTTTTGTTTTGTTCTTTTTTTAATTTAAGAGTTGAAAATCAGGTGGAAAATATGAGTCTGAATTTTTCCATGTGATAAGAGACTGAAAAATAAAAGATATTTTGGGCTGTTGAAATATTTTGTCTTGTTAATGTCAGAATTTTTTGTTTGACAAGATAAAATCATGCAGCTTCAATAATATCAAAACACTCCAATATTCTATAAAATATTGAAGTACAGCAGTGTGCTTCTTTGATAGTTGATTGACTTTTTATTTTGACATAACATGACATCCACATTTAAAGAAGTAAAATGGCTTCTATTCAAGAACTCAAAATTATCTGAAATGTACAAAAAACAACACAAGAAAGCCAAAGCTGTGCATTTTTGCCTTGAAATTGAGGGGGGTCCTGCAAAATATCCCCATTTTGTTGCAGCTGCCTTTTCTGATGGAATACTGCCCCAGAAAAGAAATAAATACATTTTTGGCAAGATATAATATCTCCTAGGTTGGATCCTACATGATTAGCCTAAGGGGTCTCCAACTATTTTATGGCTCCGGGTGAACAGAAATATCTCCTTGTGCCCTCCCCACCCATCCACTCTCCCACAACATCCCTGTGGCAACAGCTTCCCTGGGAAAGCAGAATTATTAGGAAAGGATAAACCATAATTATTAGCTATCATTTTATGTGATTTAGCACCTGGAAAGAATGGAGAGGAGCTTGTGTCAGATGGTTAGTCAACAAACTGCAGCCTACCAGGAAGTGTTCCATGAAGCATTACTGCCCTGTGGATCAAACTTCAGAGCATAAGTAAGCCAATAAAAATACCTAAATTATGTTGCAAGAGCTGCAGGGCCCTACACATGACCTACTTTGGTATCACTCTCTTTGAAATATCCAGTCATTTCTGTGGTGCACTCCATGGAAAATGGAGATGCAGAGGAAGAAGGACCTGCTCCACTGCCTCCATCACAGCCAAATGCAGAGCCAGAACCAGAACCTCTCTTTTCTGCCTTGCTCACTGTCACTTGTCTGGGCTGGGTCTGGGGAAGCCAACCAAATGACAGGTATGCTTTGTAAACTATTTTTCTTCTCTAGGGAGGGTGAGATGAGTCAAAATGAAAGAAGAAGTGAAAGACATTCTCCATTCCTCCTCCCATGACCTGCACCCACCCTTGAGTTCCACCTGAAGACATGTGGATAACTCTGTTTCCCAGGATCTGATGACCTCTCAGGCTTTCTGTCTGTGCTTTGCCATCAGGTTTTAGAGTCACTTACAGCCAAAGCTCCAGAGCCTCACTGAGGTTTGCCATGCTTCCTTCTAATTCCTAAAAAAGCCTGCCCAAACCAGAATAAAGCCACAACAGTTTCCTCCAAGTCCTTGTCTAAAGCATATCCATACTGTGACATATCTATAGCCCTCTTTTATGGCCTCATCTTACAGTGATCTGCTGTAGGCAACACTCTTCAGAAGCATCTCAGTGACCCATGGGAGCATGATGAAGGTGAGCAGGAGACAGAACACCATGCACTTCCCTGCTTAATGTCTTGGGGTCTACTTCCTGGCTTCACACATCTCATGATGTTTTTTAAAAAAGTGTCACTTCTGTGCATCATCCCTGCCTACCCTTGAGTGGTGGAAGTCCCTGCCTATTTCAGCTGGTTGCTGCCAACCATGAAGCTGATTGGTGACTTTGTATCCCCCAAGACTTTGGAGGCCCCAAAAGTCAGCTTCCCTCTTGCTCCTGCCTTGTCTTCATTGCTCAGTCCTAAAGTCAACTGTTCCCTAATAATTTCTATGAGCACACTGTTCACATGCACAGCAGAAATCTGAACACAGTCATAGCAACTCTTTCAAATCATTCCCTCTCCTGGTGGCTGAGCCCTGCCTTTTTGTTAATTCTATGGATCTTGGGTGATGAGTCTTTTCTCTGAAGGATATGCTACCTGAGAGATGGGGATGAGGGAGCAAGGAATGGGAAAACCTGATCCATCCAGGCTCATGCTTCCTCCTGCAGCACACCTTAGCAGGGAATACAGAATCATGGAATCCCAGAATGGTTTGGGTTAGAAGGGACCTTAAAGACCATCTAGCTCCAACCCCATTGACATGGACAGGGACACCTCCCATGAGACCAGGTTGTTCCAAGCCCCATCCAATTTGGTCTTGCTTGCTGATTCTTTTGACATGCCAAGCTTGTGCATGCTGACCTATCTCCAGCCTCGGCAGCTGCCCTGACTGCTCAGCAGGAGACAGCCCCATCCCCCTGCCAGGCAAGCCCATAGTGCAGAAGGAAGCATTCAGGTCATCTTTATTTGCTGTGTTTTTCTTCCTGCTGTCCTGTATATCTGCTCAGGGAGGGACCAGAGGAAATTCTCTGCTTGTTATACAGGGATCCAACCAGATGATTCCACAGCTCCTTCTGGCCTTAAAATCCCCGTGTCTATTCAGCACTGCCAGCTCATAATATATCTCACAGGGAAGAAAAGCCACATTCGGGGGCTTGGGTCCCTCTTTGTCAGGAAACTTTTCTCGTTTTTGCTGTTTGGTGCAGAGGAGCACGGGCAGACACATGTGAACAAAAACCACCCTTGCAGACCCGAGGGTGGTGCACTCAGGGTTCAGGACCCATCAGGGGCGAAAACTACCGCCTCCTCCTTCCACTACCCCTCCCTCCGAAGCCTCGATGAAGGCGACCAAGCCTTCATTTCCCTCCCTGGCTCCCGTCCCTGCGTGTGTGTGTGTTTGTGCCGCCTGTTGTGGCATTTGGGGCTGGGATTCTCCCGGGACAAAGGGATGCTAATCAGCTCCCTCTGCTGTTCCCTTTTGTCTAGGACCAGCTCCCACGCTTGGACTTGGCACTCTGGGATGCAGCAGAGGGAGCTCCTTGTTGCAACCAGCCTGAGCCCACTTGGGGAATGTGGTGTACCCAGCAGGGAAAGGGGAGGAAGGGGAGGGGAGAAGGGGAAGGAGATAAATCTATAACTCGACTCAACCCCGCTCCCTGCCAGCCGGTCGCATTGTGCCCCAGGCAGAAATTTCCAGTGCCTCCCGCCACTGGGCGAGACGCCACCGGTTAAGTAGCCATGGGCTGTCTTGTTCCCTCTCCCCTCCCTGGTCCCCCGTCTAATGTTTTAGTCGCCAGAAAAAAATCTCCATGTCAGGCTTGACAGATGAGGGGTTGTGCAGAGGGGGGTAGAGGGAGCACGGCAAGCAAACAGGATCGGCTCCTGGCACTGCTGCCGTTTCCTTTTCACCGTCGCTGCTCTCCTGGGTTTGCAGCCTGCCTCTGGGTGTTGCTTGTTTACAGCTGTTTACATGGGCTGTCTCATCTCCAGAGAGCTGTACAGATGCACGAGAGCCAGATCTTTATCCCGGAATCACTTTGCAGGCAGGTGATGAGGTCAGGGCCTCTTGCTATGGATCTCAGAAAACACTTGAGCCCACAAAATCCAGGCTGTGCTCAGCCTCCTGGTTGCATTGGAGAAGGAGAGACAAATGCAGCCAGATGTGATGCTAACCATAGTCTTCTGGGAGCTTTCCTACTGTACCAGCCCAGTGCTTGCCTTTCAACACCTCTGAAGTCACAAGAGGGTGAAGTGACCTCTTCTAATGGTGATCTGATGGTCCAGCAGCTCCAGCAGTAAGAGAAAGAGCTCCTCTACCACCTCATTGGTATCCTGCTCCCAAAGGCTGAAAGACTGACATGCTAACAAGTTTCCTCAGCATCTCTGTTTGCTGCCATTGTGACTTACAGCTTTGCCAAGGCTCAGTAGAAGCTGCTAATCTCCCAATACTGCTGTGGGTTACAAACCAGAGAAGTGGCTACAGCTCGTCTAGCTCTCCACAAACTGCATTTCCCCCCCAGTGCTGCTGCCTGTATGGATCTAGCTAGGAAACAGCTGATTCAGAAATGCTGTAAACATGATTATGGACTGTTGTCTACCTGTGGTCTGGAGGGTGGACTCACGCTGGTGCTTATGACTGTCTCATCCCCTGCAGTAATCCCAATCTCCAAGCTCGATTTACACCAGCACTAAACACAACTGATGCTTCTGTCTTGAGCCAGGATCTGCCAGTCTTTTTCTCAGCAACACTGGCAAATCTCTGGCCTGCAGTATTTATGCATCTTGACTGCTGAGTGGAGCTTGCATAGTCACATTTTCAATCCTGATCCTTCCAGTTTCCTTCCCCATAGTTACAGGGTAGAGTTTGTAGATCTCCGTTGTTGATACCAGGGCAGCTGCCCAAATTGCCATTAGCAGAGAGGTAGACGGGGTGTGGTTGGAAATCAGATCCTCTTGGGAAGAGTTTCATGAGAGAGCAGAGAGTACCTCCTACATGTAACTAACCTCCTGGATGGATCAGTATCTTGTGGCTTTCTGCTCATGCCTTACTTTATTGCAGAAGTGGAGAAGTCTGATCTAGAGCAGGGAAAAGGGGGGAAGCATTTGGCACAAGGACAACTGAGATGCCAGAATGCCATCAGGAAAATATGATGAGGTCTGCTAAACATATTAATTTTAAATCGTGCAAGACATTATGAGATGGGATTTTGCCTGAAATAGCAAGGCACTGTGTTCAAAGGTCCAGGAGATCCTTTTCAGTGCCATGCTCTTGAATTAGTAAACCAGCCTCTCCAACAGAGGTTAGATGTCAGGACTGCTTTCTAGCAGGAGGAAGACGGGGGTGGGAAGTATTTGCCCCCAAACTGGGCCTCTAAGAAATACACATGGAAGTCTAAGCCTGTAGCCCTAGGCTCCCTCTATAGTCAATGGAGAGAAATAAACATCTTGGTATGATTCATGTTATCCTGAGATAGGTGTCTAAGATAGGTCAGATGAATTGCTCTCTGGAGATGCTGATTGCTCTCCACTGGCTACAAAGGGAGCCTGGGGTGACTAGCTCAGACTTTGACATCTAACTTTGGTAGATGAGATCAGGCCTATCAGAGAGCCCGTGGAGTGATATTGTTACAACACAGCAAGAAAAAAATACAGAGGACATTTGTATCTCCCAGGTATTATAACTGAATTTACAAGTTTTGTTCTTATCTTCCGAAACAGAGGCAAAAACTCAAATGGATTTCATTAGACACAAGATGGACTTTCTCACCTGCAGTATTAATAGTGATAAAAACCAGTGATAAAACACAGCTACATTTTGGCTTTCTTGAGAGAAAAGACATGAGGCTTATCCCCAAAAGGTCTAGAGTATCTGCAAAATAAACCCAGTCCAAAATGAACCTAGCTGCAAAGGCAACAGTGCCCAGCACTCCATATGAAACTGGATGTGACCTGAATACCGTACCTGTCATGAGCTAGACAAATGCCTACTCTGCTCTTCATGTTGTCCCTGGGAGCAGGAGTCTTCTCATCAAAAGCCAGTCTCCCAGGATTCCCTCAGTGATTGCTGGAGAGATGTAGAAATGTCAGGGTGTGAATAATTTAATCCTAACTGTCTCAAATATATCAGATGAATCATGGCCTGGAGGACCCCAGCATCAGATGGAACTCCTTTGACCTCTCTTGCAGTCTGACATAATGGACCCAAACTTTTGCTGACTTGCTGCTTTTCTGCAGGCCTTTTAACTTTTTATAAAATGTAATTAACAAAGAAAATACTTGGTCCTAGAAGAGTTATTCTGAATCTAGCAAAGAAAAATGTAGTGGCTGGTTGTCAACACCAGAGCCATGTTGCGTTAGAAATGAGGAGACTTGTAAAAGAGGAGGTAGACAGATTGCCTATCTCCTGGTGGTATGTCAAAGCAAGATGTCCTTGGGGAAAAGATGTCATAGTTAAATGCAGATTTTGGTTTCATTCCAGAAGTCTTGAGGTGAAATTCTCCAGTCTGCATCATGCAAGAAGTCTTCTTGGATAAACTGACAGTCCTGACAGGCTACAAAGATGCAGTGTGGGGAGGAAAGAGGCATCAGAGACCCTCATTTCTCTTCCAATAACACACTAATAATGCTGTTCCTTTCCATTGCCAAGTGGTCTTTAAAGACATTATTTGTTATCATTTTCTGAAGGACACTCTGCCGTGTCTATAAGACATTGTTGCCTGCAGGAACACCATGAATGAAGGTAATAGGAATCCTTTAGGCTTCATGGTCTCCCTGTACAGGGTGAAGGGAGATACCACTCCATCTCATCCCACCTTGATTTGAGTTGGAAGTGCTGGAAGGCAAGACATCTACCCAATTAAATAATGAAGGAATCGAGTGGTCTTGAATATTCCGTATTTCATTCCATACTCTTTCTGCTAACTGCACAGACAGGATCTGTATCAACAAGGAAACATCTTTGCTGGACAGAAACAGGGTTGACCCAGGACGTCACAAAGAGTGGGTCACTCCACTGCTTTCGTAGCTTCATCATTTACCTTCTAGCAGTGCCGATGGCCAACAATTATTTCTGGGATGAATTTATGCCTCCGAGCCTCCTCATCACCCATTAGGCTCTCATTTGTCCAGTGGGGAGTTTGATATATGTCCTCAGAGGGCACATCCGACGGGCGCAGCCACTTGACAAAGCCACGGGACGTGCGCGCACCCGCCCCGGCTCGTTCAAACTCCCTCACACGCCAGCAAATGCACCCGAGGTACAAAAAGGGACAGTGTGGCTTCCCAAGGCTGCACGAGTGTTAAACTCTAATAAACAAGCCCCATCGGCAAAAGCTGAAAGAATCCCAGCCCTCCTCAACAAAGCATTTAATCCAGTTTGGCGTAACCTTTGACATTATTAGGGATCGCAGTGACCCTAATCCAATCAGATTGATTAACTAAAGCAGAGACCCCATAAGCTGACCCCCCTCTGGCCTCTGCTATTTAGTCCTGACCAAACAGAGGGAGAGACGTGCCGTATTTACACCACAATGGGTCCGCGCTGAGAACCTGTTTCATTACAGGGCGACTTAAACTCCCATTACTCCATCAATGTATCATTCTTCAATAGTTCATTAAAAGCTGCTCCTCCACAATAACTATTAACCATTTCTCAATCCAGCTGGCAGGTTTAAAGCCCCAGCCAGTCTTTAGCAGAAGGAGGTGGGAGTGAGTGAAAGAAATAGATAGACAAGGGCTCCCTTTTTAAATTTAAACGAACTGGGGGCTTAAATAGTTTGAGGTACCTTAATTTAATGGGGGGAGGAGAGGGAGGAAATTTTTATTTTGGCTTAATTATGTGCTGAGGTCCTTTAAAGAGACAGAGCTACGATAAGCTTTTATAATATTACTTCTCTTGAGATCCATTTATGTTTCTGCCCAGAGGAGTTTCCAAGGGAGCTCGCAGTGTTGAGAGACTATAGAATACACCACAACATAAACATGAACAGCATCTTCAGTCCACAAAAGTTAAAACCAGGGCAAAAGACACAATTCCCAATATATGGCACTTAAGCTTTACATGGAAAAATGCCTGCTAGGTTGCCCCATTCACTTTCTGTTGTCAGTGATGGCATGTCCCTCTACTGCATCTTCCACAGTTTTATCCTCTGTATATTTAAAGGCAACTCAAAAATCTTCCCTCATCCTTGGGAAGCAGAAAGATTCAGCAACTGTCTTACAAACAGCCAAACCTCCCAGGTAAATGGCTGGGCACAAGCTGTGGCTGAGGTGATCATTTAAGGTCATGTGGCTATGGTCAATGCTCTGGTCTGCTGCTTTGCACAGTACAGGTGAAGAAACAAATGAGAACAAATGTTCTCCTCTAGAAAGTACTCTGCTAGAAACGTTCAAGTGAAGGGTTCTTCTTGCTGTATAGTAGTTGAGATTTGAACTTCTGGAAGACCAGAAATTTTATGAACTGTGAACTGTAGCCCCTTATATATGACTGATAAACAGATAAGTAAGTTCAGGCAGAGGGAAAGAGATCAAGCTCACTTCTTTTTCTATATAGGCATCCTGTTCTTTTAGGGTACCCAAGCTACCTATTGCCTAGTGCTTTTGGAGAGAGACCCAACAGTGGCACCTATCTGAATGCTTCTCCATAGAGCTGCACAGCTGCTTATACACTCCCAAGACCAGAAAGGAGAAGAAAAACTCTCTTCCAACAGCCCTGTAGCAATTTCCCCTCCTGATAATGCCTGAATTGTTCCCAATGCAGGTAGCACAAGACAGAGAACAGTTATTTTACAGCCAAGACAGGCAGAACTGAGTAACTGAGTAACTGGATAGGATGGGGGTCTTCTGCTCTTCATATGTCCCGAGTGACATATGAAAAGCTAGAGGGACAAAGGGCCAAGCCTGTCAAACATTGCCTTCAAAGAGCAGCAGGTCTGGATCTGCTGAACATCACCACTCCCTTGTAGTTGGGCTCATTAATACCATTGCCATTTAATATCTGGCCTGGCTATGGAAATGTTAAATATATATATATACAAATATAGTTGTAGCTAAAAGATGTGAGATTTCTTTCCATAAACAGGCTGTCGGGAAAAGAGTCCAGTTTTAGATGAGATATCAGAATATGGCTCTTAATGGGACCTGAGTCTGGTGACAGTTTGGCACAGCTGAATCACAGCTCAAGCCTAGCCCTGAATTAGCAATGAGATACCAAAGCAGCAAGGGCAGCCCAGACAGTGAGGCAGCCTCAGCCAGATTTGGACCTAGAAAGTATTTCCTGCAGGCATTAAAATCAGTCCTTTTCAATGAAAGAACTGCAGATAGTCGTGTGAGGCAAAAGAGAGTTGCTGTAGCGACTACGTCGGTTTACACAGAGGGAGGATGTTTCAAATGAGAATCTGCAGTTAGATTTTGGGTGACTTAAAGTCCAAGCTGCAAAACAGAGTTTTGCTTGCATGCTTGTTTGCTTTCTCTCCTTTTCTCCTTCTCTCTTTCTGGGTAGGAGCTCAAATATGTTCCTACCCTGGGGGATCTGCCGCACAAGAATGCGACTGAGCTGTTTTTTTTCTCCCCCATCCTGCTGTAGGTGAAGTAAAACTGAAGGGTGGTTTGATTCTCCCTCAAGGAACAACATTCTTCAGTTATGAAATCGTCCCAACCTTCTTTCCCTCTCCAAGCCCAGCTACTGAAATCCTGCACTCTCAAGCAGGGACAGACCCTTCGTGTTGACACTGTTGTGAGATAAAAGCATTTGGCAGCTTGTGGGACTAGAGCTCCTTTGGTCAATGAGGAGGTGAAGATTGTTTTCCTTGTGCACAGGTTACAATGGCTACAGAAGATGTGGAGCATCTAACCCAAGAGATTCTGGGAACTCCATGTGTCCTTGAGGACATCCAGCTTCATGACAAGGCAAAGGCCCTGGGTAATCTGGTTCACTTGCTGTCTGTGCCCAGTGAATGAGCTTGGACAAATCACATTGGGCTTGTGTCTATGGGAAAAATATTCAGTTTGGCTGTGCTGGCCTAATTCAGCTGCTATAGTCACCCAGGGGTGCTGTACCCATCAACTGCATGCACAACATTGTGATACAACACCTTGATATGGGGCTTCAGTGCACCAGGGGGTGCAGATCTTACAGGTGTAATTATTTTGGGATGATCTCTCACCACTAAACCCAAATAGTAACACCAGGATTAATACAGTGTCTCATCTCTCCAGCTCTACAGGTCTATCTCCATGAGCTGAAATCACCCTTTCTCCTGCTGAGTGCACATAAACTCCTGTTCTGGCTGGTGGAGGCTCTGCCATGATCCAACCCAAGGCTTTGCTCTCTCTTGGCTGCCCTGTTTTTCCAAATTAATGCAAGAGGAAATGCCCAAGCTTCTTCTGAGTAATGCAGCAAGGGAAAAACAAACAAAACCCCTGTCTCCAGATGGCAAGTACTGGAAGAATGTGCCTCAAGGTGGATGTAGATAAGCTACACACATGAACTCAGAAGATTCCCTGAAATTATCCCAGATGTTCCCTCCTCTCTATATGAGGTCAAATGGTGCTATTCCATTGTTCCAGACAAAGTAATTCCAACTCTCAGACTGCCAGGAACCTGTAACTGTTATTCTTTTGCAAAACCAAAACAGAAACTAAAAAAAAAGAGCATTTCCAAGCCTCTTCTGCTGGTGTTCTCCAAAGAGAAAGCAGCCATAGCCCTCCAAAGAGAAAGCAGCCATAGCCCTGCACAGGGCACCTGGAATTACCACCTGTGCAGGAACAAAATGCATAGTGATTCTGCCTCTTGGATGAACTCCTTTGGGCTAAAGGGAAAGGCAGAGCTTGGCCCGGACTTACTGAGCCCAGCAGGAGCAGGCTGGACTTTAAAAGGCACGCTGCAAAGACAAGGAAGTATAAAACTGTTCTTACAGGCTAAAAGACTCCAACTTTTAGGGCAAAAGACCAGATACTCAGACGTGGTCAAATGCTTAAATCCCACTACATTCGACAACCATCAACATGTTAATAAACAATGAAAGCAGAACCATTAGTTGATAGCAATTTCCTCAGGCCTTTGATCTTCAGTGTATCTTATCACAGTATCAAAAGTGATGTTATCTGATAAGTCCAACCCCTGGGAACCACCCCCAACAGGCCACCATTTCCCCTCTGCAATCATTGAGAGAGCTGAAAATGTGGCATGAAATGCCATGGGGTCAGAAAAGGAGCCAGACATCCAGCTTGACCACTGAAAACACAATAATCTTTTGTGCTCCTTCCAAGAGACATAGGATCACTGGATAATTCATGTGGAAAGGAACCCTGGGAGGTGTCCAACCTCTTGCTCCAAGCAGGGTCAAAGATGACCCCACTCTCTGTACACTGTCAAATGGGGCACTTCTCAGTTCTATCAGGTCACCTATACAATCCCAGTAGAGGTCTGAGGTAGAAATAGTGGTTACCTGTGGACTGGATGTTGGCTCTACAGTGGAGGAGGTGGGTAACCACCCTCCTTACATTGGGGAAGCACACATGCACTTGCTACCTTTATGGGAAAGCTTAATTATCTTCTCCACAAAAGACCTTCTGGGTCAGCTTTGAATAGCTTGCAGGGGGTCCTGAGCCAATAAAATTTTCCCTGCCTGTGTCACATGTCTCCTTTATCAAGGTCAAGTCCTATCTCCAGCAGTGTATGTCACATGACACTTTATCAGAAGCAAATGAGGTCACAGTAGGCTTCTCAAAATCTCTGCTGCTATAGTAGCATGGGTGTTGCTGTTGCCAAATTCATAGCACTGCACTCACCTTTATCTAGCACAGGCCCAAAGATGGCTAAGCTGTCATTGACAGTCGTGCAGTTCCACCTCCTCCCTCGAAATTGGTGTTGGCACTCCTGGATCCCAATCTTCACTCCTTCTGCTACGCTGGGCATGATCTCCACATAGTTCCGACAGAAGCGTAGCTGCTTGGGTACCAGTCCTGGGATGCTCCCACAGAGGATGGGCTGAGTCCCCAGGGAGGAATACTGGTGACCAATTGCCAAGGACCTGGTGAAGAAACAAACAAAAAGAAACAAGGGAAAAGTGTTGCTCTCAGTCTAGTTTTTATCTTTGTGCTTGGCTCACAAGAATGGGGACAGAAAATCAACACCTTCAGCTGCATTTCCCTCTCCAGAAAACAACCTTTCCACTGTTACCTCTCCCCAAGACAACATCATCTCTCTTCTGAAGTTCCCCACAGGCCCAACAAAGCAAGTAACTCTGCCTTTAATATCTTCCTTCCCTGTTCTTCATCCTCTCAAAACCTTAATCCATTATTATTCTGTTTCTTCCCCAAAAGGTTCAGCTCATACAGTTAGTTTCCTTTGCAATGAGAGAGTCAAATCTGTATTTCTTTCTTTGAAAGCCAAGCACTCCTATACAACAGCAGGTAGGTTTTATAGGAAATTTTGGCAGCTAAGTCCAGGAATTAGACAGTAAAAAGCTACATGAAGTGATAATACCAACAGTAGAAGACACCATGCCCCAAGTATTTGGAAAGGGAACACCAAAAACTGACAATTGTCTTACAATTCAGCAGTGTGCTCTGTACATCTGAACCGTACCAGGTAACTTCTGTGGACTGACCCTAAAGACCCAACAGTCTGGACCTTGAGAACTTATAAAAACCAACTGTGAGCTAAGGGCTGCAGGAATGCTACATGAACTCGTTGGCATAAGCACTTACATTTCCTGTACTCTAAGGGGATGGAAATGTAGCCCTGCTAGAATTGAAATAACTTGGAGGAAAAAATCTCCTGTGGCTTAACTTTCTCAGGTTGCCCAGGGAAGCTGTGGATGCTCCATCCCTGGAAGTGTTTGAGGCCAGGTTGGCAGGACTTTGAGCAACCTGACCTAGTGGGAGGTGTCCCTTGCCCACGGCTGGGGGGTTGGAACTAGATGATCTTTAAGGTACCTTCCAACCCAAACTATTCTCTGATTCTATAATATGGGTCCAATATCACTGCCCTTCTCCTGTGTGAACAATGGTACTAATGTTACTAGAAATACTCATGCAGAGGTACATGCAAGTTGGGAGCCATGCCTGGCATATTGGTAACATCCCTGAAAGTAGGGTCTAGAAAAGATTTCTACCATTCACCAAGGCATTTCCACACCTACTTAATCCAAACACGTGCTTTGCAAAGCTTAATGCTGGAGCTTTCTCATCGGGATGAAATGTTTTAAAAATAAGCTATTAAAAAGGCTGCCAGTGTCCTTCTAGATATTAGTTTAACACATTTTCACTTTACTTTCACACCAGTTTCAATTTGGGAATTTTCCAAAGCAGGATTGTATTTTCACAAAGCAATGCCAGCTTTGCTCTGCTGTCACAAAGATATGGAGAGCCTGCTTTGACCATCAGCCTGTGAATTGCTTTGGTTAAAGTGAGGAGACTGAAATAAATTTAAAAACCCTCAAAAAAACCCCAACCCACAACCCAGCAAAACTTGAGTGCAAATTCTCAGTGCTCAGCCACATGGGAGTCAGTTGAAAGGAGTGTCCATGAACCATTATGTTGGTGGAAGCCTTAGAGACAAACAAGTCAGCTATGCACAGAGATCAACAGATATGTAGCTAATTAGATAGATTTTTTTTTAAGTGTTTTTACTGGTGCTTCTAATAATAACCTTGATTACTAAAACTGAAGGGATTTTTAGAGTATAATTTCCTTTTCTTCTAATTAAATCTCTTGATTGGCTTTTCTGCTCAGAATTAATGACAAAGAGAAACCTGTCTGGGAAGTGTGTATTTCTGTTTACATTCATTTTTGCTATGTGGTTTTCATTTAGGCACAGCTTGGTGTGTCTGAATTATCAACAGGGCAGCCAGGGAATAAACCTTCTTTTGCTCTGACTAAAAAGAAGTGCAAGAATTCTATCATTGCTGGAGTTCACAAGAAAATTACCTTGACTTTAGCACTTCTTTAAGTTAGGATAAAAAAATATTTGAAAGTGTCTGTTCTTTTTATGGGAGAAGGATCCTTGCAGCCAGTTAGCTCCTTTCCTGCTAGGTACCTGGTCAAGAAGGGACAGAAGTGAAAAGGAGGTGGACATTCACATGGTTAGGTACCATCTCAGTGGCTTTGCTAACTGTGTATAGATGAGGCTTTACAAATTGGTCCTTTCCAGGCAAGGGAGACAAAGGGAGATCTATTTCTGTATCCCAAGTGGCTCTAGGCAGGAGTCTAGAACCAAGATAATCACCTCAGCCAAGAGTGTGCTCTCCGGTAAATGAACTTTAGGTGGACAAGGTAGGAGGTACCTGGAAAAGCAAAGGATTTTCAGCTGATTACCTAAACTTTTGGGAGATGATTAATGTCTAACCTTAATAAAGAGCACAATTCATCCTACCCCAGGGAGGGAAGATGAGAGAAATAGCATGAACTACCCTCCAGAAGGTGCCTCTCTCTTTACACTGCCTTAAAAGAGGGAGAAAAGTGGCTCACACTGACCAGGAGCTGTGTTCATCTCACCTATCTTCTAATGTCTGCAACATGGACATCTCTAGCTGGTCTATTCACCCCAGCCTGCTTTTGTAATCACTAAGTGAAGAGAAACAGACACTTCTAGGGCACGACTCATCTGCCCCATTTTAGACATCTGCTTTGGGATGAGGTGAATCATGGCCTTGCCTCCATTGACTGGTTTGGCTAGACTACCAAGACAGTCTGGGTAACTGGTTGAGTGGAATATGTCTGCACTGTAAAAGTCTCCAGATGAATCATGCCATGATACCAAACAACTGGAAGAGCTAAGTTCCTTGAAAAAGTCCCACCCAAGAAAGCTAAGTGCTGCATTGAAGCCCATGCAAAGAGCTCAGCTGTAGGAAGGAGGAAAGTTCCTGCAGCAGCCTGCAGGAACCCACAGGAGAAGGCCAAGGAAAGGACCTAGTTAACTTGTTTCCCCTATCTAAGTGGCTTGATGTGGGTTTTCTTGAGCTTTAGATCAATTCAGGGAACAACTAGTGGAAGAAAAGCAGCTGTGAAATGGAACCCATACCAAGCCAAAGGGTGTTTTCACTTTGACTGCACACTGTACATCTTTTGTTTCATTGTTAATTTATATACAAAACACTGGATCCCAGTTTCTGGACTAAAGGTACCTTCTGAAACTCTGTTTCAGGCTTCAGAGGACTTGTTGAGTGCGTTGCCCCTGTGGCTTCGTTGGGAATGTGGAATCTTAGGGTGCTACATCTCCAAATCTCAATCCATTAAAATCCCTGAGGACTGAGAGCTAGGAGGTACTCACAGATGCTAACTTTAGGCTTGGGAGCTAGGTGGTCCTTATCTCTATGAACAATGGGCAGAAATAGATTTCTTCATTGAAGCCTCCAGAGAAGAGCACTGACTTTGTTCTCTGACTCATCTTTTGGAGAGTAGTTCAAACGCTCAGTATACAAGGAGTCTGGGATGGCTACTTACAGTTTCTATAGTTAACTTTGGTGGAAACATCTGTAGACCTTCCCCCCACATCAACTAGAGTCACATCCTTCCCAAAGCTTTCAAAAGTGACCCTTTCAGTTCTCACCAAAGACAAATTATCCACTGAGTTAGAATCCACCTACTGTAAGCTACATCCATCATGTTGTGAAGCCAGGAGGACTTTCTTGAGCTATTCCAATAGCACGTGGATGAAGCTTTAGGATTCCAGTCTCATAAACTTTAATTTATGTTGACAGCCAAACTAGTGCCTGTCTCTATGGTTTTTTGGTGGTTGCTGAAACAGTACAGTGAAAACACCAGTCCTAGGAAGAGGAGTTTGCAGGTTGGTGTCCTCAACAATTTGTTTCCGTTGCTGGGAAGATCATCCAAGATTAAAAAAAAAAAAAGCCAACAACATGTAGAAATACTTCTAATTGCTTTTCACACTGCTCCCTTCTCCATACAGCAGGGAAACAGTCACACCTTGCTTTGATCTATGTTACAGTCTGGAAAGTTTAATCTGCAAAAGACAATCTCCAGCAAGAGTCTTGTTCTCAACGCGTCATCAGGCACTGAGACAGTGTAATGCAAATTTGGCATTTCATGGAGGAGTGTGTAGTCACTTGACTTTCAGCTGAAGATACAAGGTGGAATCTCAAATCCTCTCTCCATATGCAGTACCTCTCTTGTTAAACACAGCACAGTCCTCTTCCTAGTTCACCTGCAGACTCTGGAGCGTGATAATATCTATCAGAGCACCCTCTTTTCATCCCTACTTTGCTTCCAGCTTCCAGGTGTAAACACTTTTTTCCATTCCCTGAAGACAGTTTATCTTTAGGAGAACCAAGTTCTTTTGCTTCCTGTCATTTTTATTGATCATGAGATATGAACCTTATGAACCTTCCAATCCTCCCCTCCCTCAAAAAACCAACAACAACCTAACAACCAAAACCTTTAGAAAACATTGGGAAAGTCTATAAAGATCAGAATCTCATTCCAGTGTTACACAACTCTCCAGTAGCTCCCATCATTAATTTTTCTCATTGTTTCCGATAATTAAACCTGTCCTTTGCATTTTCTACTCTCCTGCAATCTTCTTCTAACCTGTCTTCTGCTTGTGGGTGACTTTGAAAACGTGGTGTTGACAAACCAGCCAAGTGTCGTCTGTTGTGGTCTAACCAGGCACCTGCAAATTCCTTAAGCAACAACACTTCCTGGATGCATTGACACCAGCCTCTTCTTTTTCACTCAAGAATATGTGAAGCACTCCAGATTACAAAATCACTCATCTCCAGAACAGGTACAGCTCAAGTTTGAACCAATGAAAAGTGTTGAAGAACTGTTATTTTCAAACCAATTAGCTTTTTCTTCCCATTACACACAGAATCACAGAACCACAGAACGACCAAGGCTGGAAAAGACCTTTAAGATCATCAAGTCCAGCCTATGACCAACACCACCACACTGTCTAGACCATGGCACTAAGTGCCACATCCAGCCTTGCCTTGAACACATCCAGGGATGGCACCTCCACCACTTCCCTGGGAAGTCTATTCCAATGTCTAATCACCCTCTCCGTGAGGAAGAGGAGGAGCCATGAAAACTCTATTCTGTATGGCCACAGCCAAAGTTCTTGGCTTATCTTTAAGTCTTGCATGCCCTGGAGTGTTTAATTCAACCTTCAGTGAGCATTTTTCTTTGCCAACACACCTAGAGAGCTCTTCATTTGCCTTATCTCAACCTATCTGCTCCTTCAGCAGAGCCATTGTAAGTAAGTACCTGGCCAACTTCTTAATAAATTACATGTACCCTCCCACATGGAATGGACACCCCAGTCAGTTTCTGAGGTAGAAATATGCAGGAAATAGACGCTCATAGCTTTTTCAGAAAAAGAGAAGGCTTCAGTCTGGATGACCTTGCTCTACAGCACCACTCTACTGAATTTCAAGGTCCCTGCCTTCTCAGTATGGCTGTCAAAAGTCCTTGACACATTAGTAGCAGCATGTAGAGGTGCATAGACCTACTTGCTTCCTGAATTCTGTTATTCTTGAACTCTGTAGGAGCTCTGGTTTGTCCTTCACCTTGAAGAGGCCTTTTGCTGGCTCCAAGTGCTGCTGAGAGCTTCCTCAGTGGATGTCCTTCTGGGGTCCCCAACACAGGTAAAATAACTGCATTTATTAGTGTGGTACAGCAAGAGTGTAGCTTGTCTAATGGCCCAGGATAAGACCCAGAAAGCACTTAATTCCCCACTGAATATTGAGAACTGCCTTTGCTCCTTTTGTCTTGCACAGATGTAAGGTGGCAGCCAGTCCTGCTGCAGAAGTCAAAGCATTTCCATCTGCTTATAACAGGGGGGATTTGTGTTTGTTTGCAGATGCTCTAGGTTGTTTTCCATGCTGCTCCCTTTGTATGGGATCCCCTAAGAGGAGGATGTCACACCTCCTCCCAATCCATTCTCATCATCTGTTCAGATCTCCAGAGGTTTGCCTCACTCTCTTTTCTTTTCTCACTCATTTTCTCTGCCTCTCATTGGTGCCACATCTTACTTTTTGAAGAAGAATCTCAGCCACACTATGAAGAAGGGGACAAGTTGTGCAGAGTTTATCTAAAAAGATGAACACTCACAAATCACCCTTCATATTATGAGATCAAGATACTGAAATGAAAAAGGTGGCTGGAGAACTCTTCATAGGTCTTGTTAAGCTATAAGGCAAACCCAGCAAGGGTTGTCTCACATCTCCTCATACCAAGCCAGAAGGGCTCACAGGGAAGATGCTTGTAAGTGATGAGTTTGGCAGCCCTTTCTCCATCCTACAGCATCAGAATTAGGCCCTCTATGGTTCTTGACCCATAATCCCCCATGAGCTGCTAAGGCTGACCTGCATGAACTTCATGTATTTGAGGCTGCCTAAAAACTTATTTGGGGGAAACTGAACTACTAGGAGACTGTGAAGTATCAAAAAAAAAAAAAAAAAAAAAAAAAAAAAAAAAAAAAAAAAGGAATGGCAAATGTCACCCAAATCATAGAATCATAGATAGAATCCTAGAATGCCAGGTTGGAAGGGACCTCAAGGATCATCTGGTCCAACCTTTCTAGGTGCTACTATAGTTGATATGAGATGGCTCAGCACCCTCTCAAGCTGAGACTTTAAACTGTCCAATGTGGGAGAATCCACCACTTCCCTTGGGAGACTATTCCAATGTTGGACTGTCCCTCATGGGGAAAAATTTACCACTTGTGTCCAATCAGAATCTCCCTAGAGCAACTTGTGCCCATGACCCCTTGTCTTTTCCATGTGACTCCTTGTAAGAGTCTCATAGGGTAGGATCAAGTCAGCCCTGATGCAGTTCCCACAGACCCTCAGCACACAGGGCTGGCATACATGACTGAAGAGCTATGGTTCCCACCTAACATGGACAACTGGAAGCTGGGAAAGATTCTCCAGAACATCTCAAACAGAGCTAGAGAGCAGGCATACAAGATGATATTGAGCTTTCTGTGTCTTCTTTTACACTCTTGTAGCATACATCAATTCCCAGTCTCCATAAAACTCTTCTGTAGAGTTGAACCACCTGCCCAGAAGCAAGGTGGGTGGACGGGCAGAAAAATGAATGACTCTTCATCCATTTAATGGCATTCTTTTTCACAGAAAAACACCAGTATTCCAGAATACATTGTAACTAATTGCCTGTTTTCCTAAGAAAATAAAAATAGAACTTGGAGAAATTTTAGGATGGAAAGAAAGGAAATTGAACTTGCCAAACCCCATCATTTTAAATGGAAAAGGAAACCATTCTGCTAACCAATGGGCCTCCTGGGTGGAAGTGATTCTCTTCTGTGACATTCAAACTATCCCAAACCCAAGCAGTTACAAAATGCAGACAATAATGAAACTTTAAATTAGTGTTTTAGTCGAAAATTTGAAAACCACCTTAACACAGGTCAGCAAAGCAATACGTTTAGCTCTAGAAGACATGAGTCAAGGAACTTATTATGATGAAAAGTAGTTATTTTGTTTTGATGGGGGTGGTTCTGGTTGTGTATTGCCCAGTAACAATCAGAGGCCTAAGCAGTCTAATGCAAATTACAGAAGTGACATATTTTAATCCAGAAAATATGAGTGTCTGTGACATTGATTTCAATGGGATCTTCAACTTTAGAGCTCTGAGCTTCTGGCTATTGACAGACTATTCCTAAGAGGTCCACAAAAAGAACTATGAAATTAAAACCTGTTAGACCTTCAACATGAGCCAGCAATGTGTGCTTGCAACCCAGAAACCAACTGTGTCCTGGGCTGCATCAAAAGAAGTGTGACCATCAGGTCACGGGACGTGATTCCCCCCTTTAATTAACTCTCGTGAGACCCCGCCTAGAGTACCATATCCAGTTCTGAGTCCCCAACATTAGAAGGACATGGAGCTCCTGGAGAAAGTCCAGAGCAGGCCACAAAGATGATCAGAGGGCTAGAGCATCTATCCTGAGGACAGGTTGAGAGACTTAGGGCTGTTCAGCCTGGAAAAGAGAAGGCTCCAGGGAGATATCATAGCAGCCTTCCAGTGCCTGAAGGGGCTACAGAAAATCTGGGGAGGGACTTTTCACAAGGGCTTTTAGTGAGAGGACAAGGTGGAAGAAGGGAGATTTAGGTTAGACACTAAGAGGAAATTCTTTAGTGTGAGGATGGTGAGACATTAGAACAGGTTGCCCAGGGAAGTTGTTGAAGCCCCATCCCTGAAAGTGTTCAAGACCAGGTTGGATGGGGCTTGGAGGAACCTGGTCTAGTGGGAGGTGTCCCCCATGGCAGGGGGTTTGGAACTAGATGGTCTTTAAGGTCCCTTCCAACCCAAACCATTCCATGATTCTATGACAGACAACTCAAGTATCTGTCCTTCCAGAATTCTCTTCTTCCAGTCTGGAAAAAAAAAAAAAAAAAGACTGAAACCAACTGGATTAACTGTTATTTCCACTTGTCTTGTTGGATATTGCTGCTTTCATCCTAAAGTGGATCACAATAGCTATATTTAATTTTTTAATTTTAATTCTTCTAGCCCAGAAAGTACATACATAACTTTGTGGCTGGGTCTGATCCTGCAAACATGCAGGCATGGAGGTAACTTTTCTCCCATGAATAATTCCCTCACCCTTGCCCTGCATTAATAATAATGATGGTGATGATGATGCAGCATTGTATTTCTCTAGCAGCTTTCATCAGAGGATCTCTAAGCGTGGGACTCATCTCACCCGACTTTGACCATTTAAAAGTTAGGTGTCTCGGCCAAGTTAACTGTCTACTAGAGTCCGTGGAGAAAGATCAACATCTCCAGAGGGCAATTCAGCCCATCCTAAGATAGGTACCTCAGATAGGGGGGCTGAATCACTGGAGATGCCTGGGAGGCAGCACTGGCTGTGGAAAAGTGATGAGCATAAACTAGACACCTTGTTTTTAGCAAGCTAAAGGTAGGGATCAGGAATCTCACCCTTTTTTGCTGAATCTCAGAAATCCCTGGAGGGGCTGGTAAGGGGACACCAAGGAAAGTCTTTGTTGAGAGATAGATCATAGAATCACAGAATGGTTTGGGTTGGAAGGGATCTTCAAGATTATCTAGGTCCAACCCCCCTGCATGAGCAGGGACACCTCCCACTAGAACAGGTTGCTCCAAGCCCCATCCAACCTGGCCTTGAGCACTCCCAGTGATGGGGCAACCATAATTTCTCTGGATAACCTGTGCCAGTGTCTCACCACCCTCACATGAAATGATTTCTTCCTAATGTCTAACCTAAATCTCCCCTCCTCCAGTTTTAATTCATTCCCCCTTGTCCTCTCTCTACAAGTCTTTGTATAAAGTCCCTCCCCAGCTTTTCTGTAGCCTCTTCAGGTACTGGAAGGTGCTCCAAAGTCTCCCCAGAGCCTTCTCTTCTCCAGTCTGAACCACCCCAACTCTATCAGCCTGTCTTCATAGGAGAGCTGCTCCAGCCCTCTAATCATCACTGGTTTTGCTCCAGCAGGTCCATGTCCTTCCTGTGCTGGGGCTCCAGAATGGCACCTATCACTAACTCAGCAGCATTTTTGTAACACCCAACAGTAGTTTGGGTCTGGATTTGGAAAATAAGGTACTCAATGGCAGTGGATGCTAAGAAAGTAGAATGTAATTATCTGAGTTGAGGTTTGGCCAGGACAGTGAATTCCCACAGGAACTAAGGCACACCACAACACTCAGCACCTTCCACTCTAAGTAAATGCAAGAGATGTTTCTTTGACTTTGTCTTCCCTTAGGATCTACAGAACAGAATGGAAGAGGACAGAATGTGAGTATTAACAACCCGGTTCCTTGCAAAAAGTCTCAGGAACTCTTTAATTTCCCCAGGCAATTAATGCCTCTTTTATACTTGTCATCTGAAAAACAACACATCCAGAAGAATAATGGCCCCTCAAACCACGTTTTCAAGCCTGACTCCAGGACACAGTGACCCTGATACTGTTTCTATACCACATCCTACATTTGGGACTTCTCTCTGGAGGTCTCCCTGCTGAGATCTGCCTTCATCCAGCTCCATTTATCTTCTAAGCTTTGCTGGGATCACAATGCAGGGTATTAGAGTTGTATAAGCCTTAACATTTTAATCTGCCACCTACACTGCAGTTTATGAGAGCTGTAAACCTCGTGGTTATAATGAACTCATCTAATGATATTGCTGATGGATAAATTTACCTGGGATGAGGAACAACAGTTACTTGCAAATGAAAGAAGAGTAATTTAAAGTTTCACGTAAACACCTTTGCTGCCTTTCTTCTGACTTCTCCCAGCCTAACCCCTATCAGGGTTCCATGACAAATGGAAAGTATGCATATGTGTGTGTTTGCTATGTAACGACAGGCTGGCCTAGGAGAGAACCTGCTGCTTTCTACCCACTATAATGCTCCTGTATCCTGGGCTTTGGAATCAAGTTTTAGAGGAAAACAGATGAATTTTTCTGGGTCAGGTGTGTCAAATTAAGGGAATGGATAGACGAGGGAAGGCCACATATTTGGCAATGAAAAATGCCTACAGTATTTAAAGATATTTAAATCCCTACTATGAATTTCAATAATAATTAGGAGTGTGGCTAGTTTAACCCTACTAGTTCCCCCCTTCCCCCAAAGCATCCCAACTTGAACCCTTTTTAAATGATCAGCAATATAAATTACATACTGTGGTTACTAACCTCTCATTAAAGCTCATCCCCCTGAATTGAGGTCTGTTCTGGGCCATGTCAGAGCTAAATACCTTGGAGGAATGGGCTCAAAGACCTCAGATCCTTGTGAAGATTGGATTTGGACTTCTAAATTGCTTAACTGCTTTAGTGCTTGGGGGAATTTTATCCTGAAACTCCTCAGTGATGGAGCCAATTTTGAAATGAGAACCCTGGATGTAAAGCGCTGTCATTGTGGTGGTTAGGTAACCCTATATAAGAGCCACACGATTTTCTCTGTCCACTGTTGTAACACAGCAAGGCACTTGTGTTTCTCACCCTTTCCTCTAAGGATGTATTTTAAGTGTGCATTTGGTCCCACCAAGCACACGCAGATGCCCCCACTCAGTTGTGCACACACACGCACACACACACGCACGTCTGCGAGTTCCTTCTTTGGCTTTCACTGAGTCATCAGGCTCACCAAATGTGTGAACTCACGCTATAGTGTTCTCCCAGAAAAATAACAAATTGATTTCATTTTTACAGGCTACAGCATGCTATATAATTGGAGACACTGCCTTGTCAACTCAGACCGGTCTGACCCGACCAGAGACATTGCTTACAGCTGTTTACGGAGCCATAAAGTTTCCTCCTCTTTGTTTTTCCTTCCTTTTGCACTCTCTCTCTCTCTCTTTTTCTTTCCCTTCTCCTTCTAATGAATTCTACAACTACTTTTCATTCTGGTCATAAAATGCTGATCATTTGAGGAACAGCAAACTCCTACATTAGTTTATCTGCTCTACTGAAACTGCCAGTAAGGACCGGGCACATTTATTTTACAATAATCTATTTCCCATAAACTTAAAAAAACCCACCCTGAAATCCTCTGAGTATTTTTCACTTACTTATATCTTTTGCCACATTTGCCAAGCACTCAGAATAAGTGCAAATATTCTGAGCATTGTAAAAATGGAGTTTTATGGAGGGTTATTTTGCATACAATTTGACATTGTCTGAAAATCTTTCATGTTTATCTTAAAATACTCAGAACCTCAAAACTTGGGTGAAATATTTTGATTTCTGTGGAAAAAGAATTCCTGATCAAATGTTTGATTTTACAGCCATGAAAAAGATATTCCATTTTGAACTACTGAAGTGAAAATAATCAAGAAAGAAAAAGAAAAATATGCCAAACCTGAAAGAGCTTTCCATCTAGTTGAACTATCCATCAAAGTTCCATTTAAGTACTTTGCAATAAATTACAGTTTTGCTTCCTTTCATATCATCCATTCTTCACAGAATCTGCTCCTCCTTTTGTCTGGAATGTCACAAGACTCATCTCATTCATTCCCTCTGACTGGCTCAAGGACTGATCAATACTGAATTAACTGTTCCAAAGTCATACATAGAGATGAGTATGTCTTGCACCCACTTTGAGGACCATTTCTGTTCACAGGATGAACTTAGGACTAAGGAGAATTTTTATCTGGATCATGGTTCAAGCATGTATGGGAAAGGGGCATGAAAGTCAGTCAGGGATGAAAAACTTTCCCCCCAAAATACATTGAAGCTTTTAGGGTTTATGTCTTTCTTAATAGAAAAAAAAAATAAAAATGGAAAGGAGAAGAGGGCAGAGACCTTCTTAACCTCTCCTTCCTTCTGTTTTGGAAAGGCTGCAGTACAAGATGAGTTGTTTTAGACAACAGAGAATCCACAGACAGGAAGGCCATGAGGAACCTCTCAGCACAAAGGGAAGTCAACTCTTTATCTAAAGCTCAATTCTTGCAGGACTGCCAGGAGTTAAAAGCTCAGACTTTTTCTGCTGCTTATAAAACTATTTTTTAAAACAAACAGCAATTTTTTTGCTGCAACAGAACGACTGGGATACTTTTTTTTTTTTTTTTTTTTTCTGCAAAGAAACTACTTTGCATGGGAAAAAATCCTCATGGCTCCTTGACATGTTTCAGCTAGATCTCAGTAAAATTAAGGAGGTACAGACTGATGAGTCGCTCAAAGGTACAGGAAAAATGCCAGTGTATGTCCTGGCATTTGTATATACTTTGAGAGAGAGAAAAGTTCTCCCTCACAGATCATCTCTCACAGCAGAAAGAATAATAACAGCAATAAACCTGATGCAGAGAAAGAAGAGAAAGATTTCATTTTACAGCACTGAGTTTTACCACTGTTTGAGGACATTTCTTTCTGCTGAAATGCATAGGTTTCCTTCAGCCCAAAATGTATTCTAATATGAATGGAGCAGGCAGGGAAGTTTTAGCCATAAGGCAGCTTAATTTTCTTGGGCTGCTAAGCAAAATCCCTCAACTTCTTACATCTATGGCAATGACCAAACATGAAGTTAACATTTTATGACCTGTTTTTGAGTTAGGAAACCCTAATATACAATGTACATGTAATGAGAACATAATCACAACCAGCTTGCTTTTCTTAGCTATCTTCTCTGGACTTCTAAGCAACAGCCCACCTACTTCAAGAATGTCCAAATCTCTTGGTCAAAACAAGGTGATTTGGGTGAAAAGCTCTCCCAGTCCTTTGAACCTGGGAGCAACAGGCCTGGTTTGATTTTCTGCAACACAGCTGGAGAATTGTGACACCATGCGTGCATCACCAAACCATGCAGAGAAAGCCCAAGCTTTCTTCTCCAGTCTTTTCTCCCTAAGCTTGCTGGAGTCTGGTGTTTGCACACCAGGAGCTGTGGCTTGAAGAGTTGCTTCTCTATGTGACTCAGCAAATGTGGTACCTTGATGTTCCTCAGAAGAAAACATAACTGTTCTCCAGCCTAGTACCTTCTCAGTGTGATTAGTGACTCAGTGCCTGGCTGAAACAAGGCTGGTGGTGGTCAGGCTGATGAACAGGGAAGAAACTCAGGTGTGAGAAGAGGAAATGTGTAGGAGGGGTAGGATTCAGAGGAAAAAAAGTGGGTAGGGAGTTGTTCTTGGAACAGGAGAAACTAACTCAAACTTCGGACTTGAAGGACGAAAGAAGATGCTGGGTGAAGACTAAATAACCAGAGCAGTGGGCTCGTTTTTCCTGGTGGCTGAGGGTAAAGGCCACCCCAGTGCTTGGGCAAGGAGCAGAAGGACTCTCTGAGGGTGGCAGCAGCCAGGAGCAGCACCTGCAAACCTCTCTGTGCAGCATCAAGCCTTAATGATTTCTTTCTGAAAGTGGCTGGGGCAATGCAGACAGGCTGCCAGATAGTGATCAGCTCACGAGGGGTGATCACTATTAGGCAAATATACCAGCATTGACATGCAGCAAGGGAAGCGGCCAAGAATTTGGGAAAGCAATCCCAGCTTTCTGCTTCACGTTTCTCTGCCAAGTTACCTCCTGTGTTTACTTTAGAAACCAGAGACAAGCCCTCCTCTTCATAATAATAATAATAATAAAGCTGCAGGGTCACTCAGTTTAGCAGATGGAGTCCTTCCAGCTTGGATTTCTCCTCATTTACCTGCAGAACTGATGTATCTGGGGGATTATGCAATGTTAATAATTAGGTTTCACAGGAGATCTGATCAGTGACAATAGGAGGCTGTGGGAAGGAAGCTCCACCACAGAAAATCAAATCAACCCGTGGATCTCATGTGGAACCTGAGGACTTTGCTCAGGTCTAAGGAGCCTGAGTAGCCACAGGGACCAGGCAGCCCTCTGCAGCAGGAGCTCGCTGCTTGCCAGCAAACTGCTGTCATTCATGCAACAGAAGCAACTCTGTCTCACCAAAGAGCTGCTGAAGCAATCACCCAGGCTGCTCGCTCCCAATGTTTGGCTCATAGATCCTAAAAATCCAGTGGTGCCTGTAGTAGTAGGAAAAGAGACGGAAAGTCTGCAGGAATACTCCTTTGCATTGCTTTTTTCTTGGTACTTAAACAAAACCTTTAGCTCTGGGTGGGCTTGTGCTGGAATCCTCAAAAGTCTAAACCCCCCAAAGCTTTTGGTGCATTTTTTGCAATATTCTTCCATGATCATAGAATCACAGAATGGTTTGATTTGAAAGGGACCTTCAAGGTCATCTAGTTCCAACCCCCCTGCTTTGGGCAGGGATACCTCCCACTAGACCAGGTTGTTCCAAGCTCCATCCAGCCTGGCCTTGGACACTTCCAGAGTGGTGGCAGCCACAACTTCCCTGGACATCTTTTTCTAGTGTTTCTTCATCCTGACAGGAAATAATTTCTTCCTAGTATCTCATCTAAATCTTCCCACTTTCAGTTTGATCCATAGATAGTATAAAAACCCTAAAAGCCTCTGGCATTGTTGGGTTTAACCCACTAAAGTTTTTTTACTTTAAAAGTCCAAAACTTTTTGTTGCAGTACAAGTAGTTTATTTCCAACTTTTAAGATTATAGTTTTTCACTATAGTTCCGCATGCATTAGAACATAGAAAAGTAGGAATCTAAAGGGGTATTTTGCCTGGCCAGAAACATTCAACTGAACAAATCGCTCAGAATTTTAGCAAGAAAGAAATTTCCAACTGTCCATCTTGTTTGGAAAAGGAAAAGTTCAGTTTTCAAGGATTTTAAAGGAACAACACATTAAGTGGCATACGGATGTCACAACTGCTATCTGGAACGCCCTGCACAGACCTTAGGTTTACTACAATGCTCAAGTAATTCATTAATGGAACTCAGTTTCCCAAATTATCATCAAAGTTCAGAGTGTAGCGGGAATAAGAAAGGTTCTACTATTTTACAGGAAGCTGGAGCACCTGGAGATTTGACAGCAGAAAGACTCCAGGGTTTTAAAGATTTCTAAGCACTTAATCTACAGGACGCTACCCCATTTCTAACCAAAACGGAGGGAAAAGAGGAAGCTTTCTTTGGAAGGAACAGTCTATTCTTTAACTGCAAGGTTGAAAATGGCAATGGAAACAAAACCATGATTACAAGAACCTGTTTACCCTTGATGCCACCATCAGATGTTTTCTGCCTTCTGTTTCCTTCCCTTCCTGCATGTACCCACACAGAGACACACCTATTGACACATCCCTGTCTGTGAAGGCACGAGTTAAAATTTCTTTGCTTGAGTGCACCCCAAGCATCGACCAGAAACATTGAATGGCCTCAAGCAACTTTTTCTTACATCTTTTTTTCCCTACTAATATTGACTAATGATACTTGGAATCAGAAGCTCAGAACTAGGTGGGTCAAATTTTTCAAAACCTGGAGAAGTATTTCAAGACATAGAAGGGTCAGTTTGACTGACTGCACAATGGCATCTCACACCTTTCCAGCTACTCTTGAGGATCCTACCTGGCTCCTACCCCCACACCAAAAGGGCTCAGGTCTTCTTCTGTAGGACCTGTGTGGTAACTACCAAACCCCACTTTGGTGTCTTGGGTACCACCAGGAATCTATGGCAGAACTGGGTGCCTGGATGTGGCCCACTCAGCTAGGGGGATTCAGCTCATGGCCCTGTAGAAGGTTACAGCTTAGACCCAAGTTAGCCATCCTGTGTTTCCCATGTGCCTAATGGAGAGAAAAGGGCTGAGTGGAGACCTTATCACTCTCTACAGATACCTGAAAGGAGCTTGTAGCAAGGTGGGGGCTGGTCTCATCTCCCAAGTTACAAGAGGAAACAGCCTCAAGTTGTACCAGGGGAAGATTAATTTGGATATTGGGAACAATTTTTTCCCTGAAAGGGTTGTCAGACCCTGGTATAGGCTGCCCAGGGCAGTGGTGAAGTCACCATCCCTGGAGATCTTTGAAAGACATGTAAATGTGGTGCTGAGGGACACAGTTTTGTGGTGGCCTTGGCAGTATTAAGTTAGCAGTTGGAGTCCATGATCTTAAAAATCTTTTCCAACCAAAAAAATTCCATGTTTCTAGGACACAAGTAGTTTGGCCTAGTTTAGATATCTGTTTCAAGGAGGAGTCATATGCTGGACTCCACTTGCTATAAAATGGTTATACGTCAGGTGTGAATTACTGACACTGCAGGTGTTCAGTCACATGAATCCCATCTTGAATTCAGGTTCATGTGGCCAGATGTTAAATGGGAGGTTTGTATTCACCTGTACCAAACCTTTTAGACAAACTAAGACCTGGTTCTGAAGGAGTTCCAGAGAGACTTGTTGATAAGAGAAGGCAGGTTGCATTGGGGTAGGAACTCCTTCCGTGGGAAGTGTAACATACAGGAACAGAGACCCCAACCCAGCAATTCCTGAAGTACCCTAATTCAGGACAGGGAATTTCTCATTGAGACAAGAAATTCTGAACTGGAGATTCAGGTCTGTTCCCTTCACTTGCCCTGTGAGTTGGTGGCTTTTCTCAGTTGGGACAGGAGAGGAGAACTGATGAGAGACAATCACAAAAGTCTAGGAATTCTGCTGAAATTGTCTAAGAAAAGAATAGCTCATTATGAGTTTCTCTTCAACAACATTGTAATCTTATTGATTCATCAACACCTACACTTTCCAAGCTGGGCCACCTTTCTCCTCTATGCCACTGGCCATTGCATGTCAGACACTAGATTCACCTGGAGCAAACCCAGCAGCTTTTGTTCAGCTGAATCCCCTCCTCCAGAAAGACACCTAGTCTAGATCCAAAGGTATCCAGAGATGGAGAATACACCAGTTACCCCAGGAAATATGTTGTGATGGCTAAACCACCTTTGCTGGTAAGAGCTGCTAGTGCTGCTGAAGCCAAGCTGTGGCAATTGTAGACCATGGGGCAGAAACTTGTGGAAAAGGAATGTGGCTTTCCAGATGGGGGCCTTGCAGTTGCTAATTTTGACTCCACTGAAATCAGTGAGACCTTAATCCCGTCTAGAATAGGAAGCAAGAAAGCAAAGACACCCAGTCCTCCAGAATTTTTAATCTGGTTTTGGTTTACTTCCTTAAAAATGATAATTAGAGGTTTCACCCATTCCCTACAGGAGATCATTTACTCCTTCTGTCGAAAAAGGAGTTTGCAAGCAAATACGCTGGATCTCTCCTGGAAGTGCTTCTGCTGGGTATTCACTTTAAAGAGGATGATCTCACCAACTGAAGAGGGAGGTGGTGGTGGGGAGGAGGGGAAGGTTTGCACTGTTTAAGGAGGCTCGTGGAGGAGGATGGGGGACCTACCTCCCCTCCACCCCAAGCTGCTCTCCCCTCAGCTCCCCACCACGCTAACCTCCTTTTCCTTTCTGAGCAGCAAGCTGCTGCTGCTGTTATTGACACATATTTCAAACAAGCCCGTGCAAGGGACTCGAGACACATTACATTGCACATGGTGCCCGGGGCCACAGATTTGCCTCCTTACACCGACAGCACGTTTTGCTTCATAAAGAATGTGCAGGCCTTCACCTCGAGGTATTTATCTGGTGTGCTCAGAAGAAATAAGAGAGGGAGAAAGCCCTGCATGCCCATGGTGGCTGTTAACCCCATACTACATACCTCGTAAGTGGCCAAACACTGACCTTTCTGTCCATGAGGTATAGGCCACAGTCTGCTCAAGAACCTGGATGGATGCCTGCAGTCCATTCCCCATTTTTCTGTGCACCTGCATTTAGGAAAACAGCTCCTCACACCTTTTTGTAACTTCACTGCCAGCCTTTTCCACAGGGCTTTGCGCAACCTGATCCAGTGGAAAATGTCCCTGCCCATGGCAGGGGGGTTGGAACTAGATGGTCTTTAAGTTCCCTTCCAAACCAAATCATTCTATGATTCTATGATTCTGTATTTCTATAATTCATTTAGCTCCTAACACATGCTCCATCACGGAGTGCAACCAGAGCTCAGACTCTAGTATCAACACACACTGGAGAAGGAGGACTATCTGGTGATTAAAAGTTGCTGATACACACCTCTTTCCAGGATCAGGATAATCTTCCCTTGCTGTTAGCAACATTTTTTTCCTGCTTTCTCTAAATCTTTCCATCATTGTTATTATAATGATAATAACAATAATTATTACTATTATGCCTTGAAGTTGAGTCTAAGATTAGGGCTCTCATTGTGTTAAGACCTTGATGGAGAAACGTGAAGGAGGTGATTCCTGGTGTAGAAAGCTCATTGTCTGCATTCATGCAGGACATGAAGGGGTGAACGAAACAGAGAAAAGAGGCCAGGAATGAGGTAGGATGAGAGGCAGCAGTAAGGAGAAAATGAAGAGCAGTTAGAAGAATAGCAGGAGTCAGCACTGGTGCCTTGCCTAAGCAAACCCCGCTCCTCGTCTGTGTCCACACATGTCAAATCTCGGCAGGGAGAAGGGGAATGCTCCCTTGAATTTCCCAGCTGCAGAAATGTGGATTTTTTCTAATTTTGACATAGCAGTGGGAGAACCTTTAGCAGCTGCACACGGGGCTGATCTCTGCCATCTTCACGGACAGAGCTTTGCTCCAAGTACATAAAATACCTAAAAAAGCCCTTTCTCTGTGGCAAAACCAGGGTGGGGATCTTCCCACCATAAAACCCCCTACATTTACTCTTACCTTGAGAAGTGATCTCTGCAGTCGTGTCCCTTTTGGGGGCTGGAAAGCTGCCAAGGATCTGGGGTAAGGAGTTGCTAACATCGTGCCATACTAATAATTCTTCATTTCACCCACCCTTTTTTCTGTCTCTTCAGATTAGATTTGAAGTGCTTCAGGGCAGGGACTGTCTCTCGCTGTATGCGCATGTGGGGCTTAGGACAAGGAGCCTTTCGACTTCCTTGGAACTGGCAACAGCTAACGTATTGCCATGAATACATAATTGGAAAGATCTTGAAAGGTGAGACCTGAAATGACAACAGACTGACTGAGAGGGTCTGGGAGGGGTCTAAAAATTTTTGTTGAAAGCTTTTTGTTTTGGTAAATGTAAAGAAAATGTACACATTTCCTGGTGGTATCCAGGCAAAAGCAATTGATGCCTCTGCCTGGACTGTGACACATGAGCATGGATCTGCAGTCTACTTCAGGGAGGAGGAAAGAAAAGTTGAGTGGTGTGAGAAGTTTAGGCAAAGTGAATGCAATTCCCTAAGTGAAAACCTTTGCTCTTACAAACAAACAAACAAACAAACAATTACAATGTAGGTAAAAACCTGTGGGATAGTTTAAAAATCATCCATCAGCTCCCAGCACTGCCCATGGATCTCAGACTCCATTTGAATGTGCACTCAAAACCAATGTGAGACAAGTGAGAAATTGTGAATATAGTGGATATAAATTAGGACTAGGTAATGCAGAAAAATGTTAGGGAAGCTTAAACCATCAGTGAATAATCCATGGCTAGTGCTAAGAACATAAGAATGACCAATAAATAATTGTTTTGTGTGTTGTTAGAGAATATAGAGAGATATTTACACAAACACAGACTCATACTCAAATACACTTTTATAGTCCCTAATAACATATTAACCATGTGTAGACAAACAAGGAGATAAAGAATGAAGGGAATCTAGGATATTTCTGAATAACTGCTGTTGACATTTGTAATAAATCTCCAAGTGATGATGGAAAACAAGAGAATGCCAATTAGATTAGGAATCTACTGTGTTGTTAAAGAGCAAATGGATAACTGTAAATCTGTTATCTGGCCCAAAAGGGAAATGAATGGTACAAAACTGAACCCACAGAGAGTGAAAGGGTTGTAATATAATTGCTTGTAGTAACTACAGTTGTATAAAAATTAATTTAATGCAATTTTTAAATGAGATTTTTAAATGTAGGTGATTCTGTTAATAAGGGATTCTTGTCAGAATATAAAGAATAAGAATGAATAAAGAATTTAAAGTAGGATACATATAGTATCAATATAGCACATAGTCAATAGATGGAAAACTGACAGCTCTACAGCATCATTCTCATAGGCAATCATCATTAGGTGGGGCTGTTCCTAACTGAAACTCTGAGGTAATCTCTGTCCTATCTAAGTTTCTTATCAATGGTCCAAAAAAACCCCCATCACATCACGATTAGAAAAGTCTGTAGGATACTGAAGCACCCGGGGAGGGGCAGTGAAGGATAGAGAGATAGGGCAACAGCACTAAGTGAGGGATCATGATGTGTCCACCTAAAGCCACCTTCACATCCCAGAAGATGCAAGGACTTGGGGACTGACCAAGGGTTGGCTAGTAGAGTGAAGACAGATGAGGAGAGTATAACCTCTGCACATAGCACTGGTGAGGACACTACTAAAACCACAGAATCATAGAATCATCAGGGTTGGAAGGGACCTCTGGAGATCATCTAATCCAAGTCCCTGCTAGAGCAGGATCCCCTAGAACAGATTACATAGGAACACATCCAGGCAGGTTTTGAATGTCTCCAGGGATGGAAACTCCACAACCTCCCTGAGCAGCTTGTTCCAGTGCTCTAACTGGGCATTCTAAAATACCACATCCAGATGTACTGAAAAGCTGGAGAAGGCCCAGAGAAGCAGAAACACCTCTAAGTTTTAGAGTAAGGACTGATTCTTACCATCTGCAGTCTATAGCTGCTACATCGTTCCTCCTTTTACAGATGACAAAGACAGTGGATGAAACATTGAAGCCAGCCACACACAGGAGATGCTTTAAGTATTACCAAAGACTCAGGAGAGCTAGAGTTCTCACCTGAGTTAGTGATTACTTTCTTGATCTGTGATGCCATAATATGCACTGAAAAGTTCCTCTAAGGTCTAAGCATGATAGTCTGAATGAGAACTGCAGGAATTTTAGGAAATGGTACTTGGAACAGCTTTCTGAATGCTCTAACTCAAACACGAGTTACTAGACACAACAAAGGAGTGACCAGGTGTAGTTCTCAGGCATCATGGTCATAATGGTCCTGAAGGGACAGAATCATACTAAGATTTCCTTGAAGGCTTCCCACCCAAGTAGTGACTCAACCTCCTTATTGTTTTAGGCAAGGAATCTGACACGATCAGGCCCAAGATGGTCCATGGCTTCAGGCCATAAAGTTCCCTATCACCAAGTGCTATAAAATTCTCTGATCAGAGGAGCGTTCACCACAAGGCCTCAAAGGGCTGAGTACCAAGATCTGCTTTAGACAATGGGATGTAATATATCTACAACCATATAAATAGCTAGCTGGATGAGAGTTGGATAAGATCATGGCTTTACAATGCTGCCCCTCCTGCTTTTAACCCATCCCAGCGTTGACTGAAACCAGGATGTGGCAAGCCTCAAAGGGATTTATGCCTTGAAATTACCAGCCTTCTTCAGCCTTACAGGAATAGGGATGTTGATTCTCACCAGCAAATTACTCCCACTCAGCACTGACTTTCCTTGTTGATCCTTTTAGCACCACCTTTTTTGTTTAGAGCATCTAATCACTTATCGGCAAAGATCTAAAACTAAAAACGCCGTTTGGAAATGCGGCCCTTTCATTCCATTGTCCTGCAGCATCCTGCTCAAGAAAGGCTTTTGCACCCCTGACTCTCTCTCTAAGTGATACTCTCTTCGGTTTGGGTTGTCATTGTGAAAGACACCCTGTGCTAGCAGAACAAAAAGGAATTGCTTTGCTGCAATTCCTATGCTGCTTGCTGTGACAGGACAGAAATGTCTCTTCGGTACCCAGAATCTGGTTGGCGCCAGAGCTCTGGGAACAGACTGAAACGCGTGGGTTGTTTTTGGATGATTCATGTTTTTAATCATCAAACAGTGCCAATCAGGACTACAGCAGATTTTCCCCATTTAATTTTTTTTTTTGTTTTACCTTAAGAATGATGATTTTAGACTCAAAACTCAGGATTAAGAACAGATAGGAACTTCACACGTATTGAATAATGAAACCTCATGGCCCTCTTGTTTGAGATGGAGAACCTTCAACAGCAAAAGATTAAGTGATTTATGAACCTGTCCACAATGGAACTGACATTAGATTTGAGATAATAATCCTTCCAGTGTGCACATGGATCAATTATATCAGTGACTAACTCTACTTAGGAGAGAAGATGGCATAATTATTAAGGATTGTGGGTTCAACACCTCATCGCACAAAAGATCCCCTGTGGACTTGAGGCAAATCTGGCATTTTGGTTTGCCCCAATTTCCCATCTGTGAAGTGGGAATAATATTACCATACACATTCATGAAAATAGCCGTGTATTTAAGGAATTAAATACAAAGGCCTTTAACACTTAGATGATGGATTATTAATGAATGAGACATACTGCAGTAGTAAACTGAGGCTCATGCCAACCACAAAACCAGAGGAACAGAATATAGCTGATGGATCACTGGGTGTATTTTCTTCTAGAAGGGCTGCAAAAATGTACATCATATCTCTGTCTATAACCAGCTGTCTAGCAGGAAGTATGATACATTATGCAAACCTGATTTCCAAGTCACTGTAGCACCTACAAACACTATTTGTGCTGGGGGTGGCTTCATTTCTATTCCTGTGTAGGAATCCCCCTACTTTATCCATAAAGTTTTCTCCAGCAGTCTTCAGAGTGACTCCAAACACAATTGTTTTCTGTGGTTCTATTAAAGCCTAGTCTGATCACTGGTGGATTTTGGTTTTCAACCTTTCAGCCCCTTTTACTAGATAGGGCAGATGGTGAGAAGCTGGAAATTTCCTTTTCTCACTCCTAGGTCCATTAATTTTGCTCCTGATTTACCCAATCCCTCAGTTGAGCTATGGATCAGTAAGACATAAGCAAGTATGAAAGGACAGGATGTCCTGTCCCAGGTGCTTAAACATGTGGTTAAGTGCTTGGCTGAACCAAAGTTTTCATAAGGATTAGATTTAATGCAATAAAGGTGAGTAATCCCATGCATGACCCAGGTTCTCCTGTGTTAGGTGCTGTAACATTGGACCCTACTCAGGATAAATTGCTGTTCTATTTAAAATGTTTTAAGACTTCCATCATTTAGGACAAATTATCCAGGAGTTAAAACTAAATAAAACCACCACCAACAAAGAAAATTCTTTCAAGCAAAACTTCGAATACCTGTATGTTCAGCTCTACTTTACTAACTGTAATCAACCACTTATGAATTAATTAACATTTTTTTCCTGAAAATACTATTTCTTCATATTGGTTGCTAAGTTGGTGAAGATCTATAGTGATGCTTCAGCAGTCATAGATAACGATGGACACATCATGCACTTACATTAGATTGAAGGCTTGATCCATAGCCTGGTCCACGTAGTCCAAAGCCTATTTCTGAGCAAAGATCTCCAGTGAAGAGACCTCTAGGAAACCTCTGCTTCTGCAGCTGGTTGAAGCTAGCTTAAAGCAGAGCCCAGACAGAAGCATGATACAATATCCTTAGTCAGGAAATGAGAGTACTGAGGGGGCATGTTATTGTCTTTGCACAATACATATTTTAATTTACAAGTTTTCACCTATTCTTTCTATTAAAGAATCTTGAATGATGGCCAACAGGCCAAATTCAGGCAGCAAAGCACAAGTAGATAGGAAACTCAGATGAACCTAGAAAAGAAACAGCTTACAGTTACCTGGTATTCATAGAGCTGAAGGCAATAATCCTGAGCAGACATTGACCTTTGAGTCAGTTACACAAGTACAATTCTGATAAGAGTCCTGAGCTCTCATATTCACTTCACCTTTCCTTAACCACTGTTGCATGTTACACTTTTAGTGTCTTCTTATATTAAATATCCTTTAAAAACAGTTGGGACATTCTGTTTGTATTTGTTTTAAAAGATACAGGAAAAGAAACCACGGAGGCAGTCAAACCACGCATTCTAATTTTTTATAATATCAGGTTGCCTTTTCTGCTATTTCTTCTCTTTTTTTTTTTTTTTCTTTCCACAGAGACAAGTAAGGAACCATGTGGTCAAGCTGTCCTTTGGGACAAAGGCTGGGTTCAAGTGGCCACAACTGTCACATACATTGCCTCAGGAGAAACGAGTTCAGAAAAGGCTGTCCTCATCTGACCCAGGAGTTCAGCTCCTGAAGAGTGGGAATTGAAAGACATTTTGTATGTTCCTTTCATTGTATGTGCAACACTTCCATCTGCTTTGAGTGGAGGCAGTATTGCCTGGCAAGAGTTGGCCTCAGAGCTTTACCAAGGGTTTGGATAAAACAAAGCAGGATCCTGGTCATTGTTTTACACCCTGAGTCCCATGCATAGTTTCTGCCAGCTGCCCTTGTCTGCTCTTGGGTGCCCATACAGGGCAGACAAGATCAACTTAGCGCACCATCAAGATTCAGGGATTTGATCAAAGTGAAGAGATAAGAATCTCAAAGACCAACTTCATGACTCTGTTACTGATGAGGTGGCAGAGCAGGGACTAATCTAGATACTAGCATAATTTATAATAACCTTGGAGCTTCTTGGAGCTGTTTAATGACCCAGGAATCTGAGGAATGCTGTTGCATGGCAGAATTCCTGCCATGTGCCTAACACAATCTCTACCTTGGGCTGTGAGACAAGGCATTGGGTCAGTTAGATTGGATTGACAGGCCAATACTTCAGACCCAAATGGTGGTGTCTGAGATCTTGGCTCCTGGTGTATCCCAGGTCCTGGAATACGGCATCATGAAGGTAATGAAAAAAAAGTGAATCTATCACTCTTGGATAATTCAGCAGCTGGGAGACAATCCAAATTCACTACATAAATTTGCTTATATGAGCTAGGAACCTGCATGTCACGCCTCAGCCTGGAATCAATCATATTCCAGTAGCTATGGTAAAATATGCAAACAGTGACTTCTAGCTGAGACAAGTTCAGCACAGCTCGGCCAACGGGGTGGAGGCTCCATTTTTGACTCACCTAATAGAGTTACTGCCTAAGGACCATGAGGGTCTCAGGCAGTAACTCCAAACGCAACATGCACGTGAGCCATGAAATCCAGCCAGTGCTGGGAGAAGGGGTGGGGAAGATCTACTTGTGTATTTGGCCACCAGCTGGATGGGAAGTGTGAGATTCTGCTCCTAAGCTTGTCTCAGCGGGAAGGAACTCACCACAGATGTAATTCATCCAGACTGTGTCCTCTGCAGCTTTCTGTATAAATCTCATCCCAAGGCATTTCAGAGCAGTACATAATGTAACAGGACAACACTGCAGAAATCCAGTGATCTCTATCAGCTCTGAGGGAAGACAGATCCTCAGGTGATGTCAAACAGCAGCACTCCTGGACTCTCAGAAAACTAGGACTCAAGTCCTTAAAAGCATTTAGCAGCCAGTCTGCCTCTAAAGACACTTACCCCACTTTGACTGTGACTGCAAAACCCTTCCTCATTCCTACCAGCTGTGTGCCTGTGCATTTACACAGTCATCTAAGCATTGATGGCAACTCCACAGCTGACAGCATACTGGAACTCCAGCACAGTCTTGGAGACCCAAATATGAGTTGGCAAGTTACATAATCCCTTATTCTGTCTGTATCTTGCCAAGGCAATCAATAAACTCTGACACTTTGTTCCATATATATGCATTCCTTTGGCCATTTTACATGTCCTGTGAGGAGCCTGCTCTTTGACACCAGCTTTTTGATTGCATGAGCCTGCTGGTTGCCCAACTTTCCAGCAGGGTGTTAAAGAGAGAAGTAGCATAGTGCTTAAATAATGTTGTGGTGGTGTGGTCATAGGCTGGACTTGATGATCTTAAAGGTCTTTTCCAGCCTTGGTGATTCTGTGTGATCCTGGAGTCATTTTACGTCTGCTCTAGGTATAGCCCTTTCACACTCTGTAAGATTGGAAAGTTGAGAAAATGACCATCTAACACTCAGATTGTCTCTAAAAGGGGGGAATACCTAGGTCCTAATCTAGGAAGTTTCAGGAGATCATTCCTTCACTTCATCTACACTTAGGAAAATCTGAATTAAAGCATTGACCTTAGCTTAGGGTCTCTGACAAATTATTATTTGCTCTCATACACTCCAGAGTTTCTCAAATGTTCATTTGCAGCACTGGTAGGACCTATCTCACCTGACATAAGCCATGTAAAATGTAAATATCTAGTCCCACCTACTCATCCAGTTCCTACTAGATTTCACAAAAGAAGAGGCACTTTCAGGGGGCAATTCAACCTTCCACATCTGAGTTACAAAAACCTGAGTGAGAAAAATCCCATTTGTGGAATCATAGAATAGTTTGGGTTGGAAGAGACATCTGAAGTTCGTCTAATCCAACGCCCCTGCAATGAGCAGGGACATCTTCAACTAGGTCAGGTTGCTCAGAACCACATCAAACCTGACCCTGAATGTTTCCAGGTGTGAGACTTCTACCACCTGTCTGGGCAACCTGGGCCATTGTCTCACCACAAAAAAATTATCCCTTACATCTAGTCTAAATCTCTCCTCTTTCAGTTTCAAATCATCACCCCTTGGCCTATCACTATAGGCTCTGCTAAAACGTTTGTCCCATCTTTTTTTATAGCCCCCCCTTTAAGTATTGAAAGGGCATGACAAGGTCTCTCAGGAGCCTTCTCTTCTCCAGGCTGAACAATCTCAACTCTCTCAGCCTTTCCTCACAGGAGTGGTTTGATAATTTTTGTGACATCCTCTGGACTTGCTCCAAGAGTTCCGTGTCTTTCCTGTGCTGAGGACCCCAGAGCTGAACCCAGCACTGCAGGGGGTTCTCACCTGAGCAGAGCTGAAAGGAAGAATCCCCTCCATTGACCTGCTGGCCATGTTGCTGGTGATGCAGCCCAAGACACAGTTGTCTTTCCGGGCTGCAAGTGCACATTTCTGGCTTGTGTCCAGTTTTTCATCTACCAGGACCCCCAGGTCCTTCTTTAAAGGGTTGTTCTCAATCACTTCATCCTCCAGCCTGTATTGATACCAGGAGTTTCCCTGACTCAGATGCAGGACCTTGCACTTGGCCTTGTTGAACCTCACTAGGTTCTCCCGGGCTCACTACTCAAGCTAGTCCAGGTCCCTCTAGATGGCATCCCATACCTCAGGCTTGTCAACCACACCACTTAGGTTGGTGTTATCTGCAAACTTGCTGACGGTGCACTCAGTCCCAGTGTCTGTGTCATTGGTGAAGATAGTAAACACCTCTGGTCTCAATACAGACCCCCAATGGACACCACTTGTCACTGATATCTGTCTGGGCATTGAGCTGTTGATCACTATGACCATCCAACCAATTCCTCACCCCCTGAACAGTCCACCCATCAAATCCATATCTTTCCAATTTAGAGAGAAGGATGTTGTGGGAGATCCAGTACAGTTACTGATTGGGCTAGCAAATTATTGAAGTCAATAGGAAATTAAGATTTTACACACTTTGTTATACCTTGCACACGAAGTCACGAGATGGCAGTTTCACCAATTTATATCTAAAGAAGTGACTGTCCAAGTCCTCCAGTTGAGTACACAGATTAATACCTAGACAGCCCCTACAGTGATGTCCTGAATTCCAGCTCTTCAGTAGCCTTTTTATGTCTTTGGATATCTGCAGCATCTCCCCCAAAGTCAGGGAAGCTATGGTGATTCACACCAGCTGAAGATAAGCCCTTGCTGAATTCCTAAAAAATATTACTGATTTACCTTGGTTCCACCTGGCCACAAAATAGAAGCTTACATCACAAATTCTCCACGGTCTTGCCTGGGATCATGTTGAATATGTCAAATTATGATACGCCCATCATTTTTAAAACACTCCTTTGCACTCTGACATCCTAGGATACTAGAGAAGTTGCTTTTCCTCTAATCTGATATCTCCTTTTCCTTCTTTCTCCTGGTTGTGCCCACTGGTACCCTATGGAAGGATTCCTCCTTGCTTTCCTTTACTATATACACTTGACAAATGTTTGAGAGCAATTATCATCTCATTATTTGGCCCGGATTAGTACTCACTAATCTTTGCTCATCAGCATCAGTCCTTCCAGCCCTCTGGGCTCTTTGAATACCCTCCAGTTTGTCAGTATCTTCCTGGCATGAGCATGGAATGAAATGCAGTATTCCAGGTGCACTCACTCTGGAGCAATATCATTATAGCAACTCAATTCAAGGGCTCAGTGTATTGAATCAGGTGGGTTCTTCTTTCCCATCACCTTGCATTTCACCCTGAGATGGAAGGGTGCATGCCTGTGTATAGCTGGTCTGCTCCCACGTACCTATGTGAAGTTGTGCAGGTTGACATGGCAACGCTTTTCATAAATGTGAAGGTAGGGGCTCAGCCTCCCTCTGTTTACTCACCAAGGTGATGAGAAGCAAGATATTGGGCACACAATGAATGAGATCAGGTAATTGACAAGTTCCTGCCTGCCAGCAGAGCTGCTGCAACTGTCCATGCAAGTTCTCTTAGGCTGCACCAACTGGGAAACATACAGGCTTAAGTCTCTTTCCTTTGCTTTGACTTTAGATTAAGTTGAGGTCATGTACAGATGTCACAGTGCTGCTGGTGGCTGGTAACATCTGGAATCAAAGAACCTATATTGTATTGGCAATATAGTTGCTCCCCTCCCATGGCAGGGAATTGGAACTAGAGGATCTTTAAGGTCCCTTCCAACCCAAACCATTCTATGACTCATTCTGTTATGTGAAGGTGATGCATTTTTTTACCACAAGTGAAGTTACATACTTTGATAACCCACCTGTATTTAGTCCAGCTGCTCTAGTAGTGAGTTCAAAATTATCCTATGCAACACCACAATAATTTATCCTTCTATGTGAGACTAGCATCTTAATTTTCTTCTTTAACAGTAATCAGACACAGATCTAAATCAGTAATACTTGACTATTCTTGAAAGTGAAAACTATTTAAAGTCAATTTGTAATTGATGACTGGTGCTAGATTACTAGTTTTTGGAAACTGTGGTCTGTCTTCATCACCACACATTCACTGACAAAGAGAATTTCTACCTCCTTGGACGCAGGCTAAGCCCAATACCAATGTACTGAACTGAAACATAAGAAGGTGGTTACTACTTCTCTCTTACATTGCAGCTCACTGCTCCATGGCCAGGCTAGCAGATCTCTCAACTATCATTTGCATTGCCAGCATAATTGTTCATTGCTACACATAATTGAGATAATATTATTTTACATAACAACACTTCTAGTTGGGAGATAGACATTCTGAAGCAAGCCTGCCAACAGGTGCTTTTGGGAGAAATTGTATGTGCCTGCTTGAAATTATCTGGGTTGTTTTTTTTTTACTTACTTTATCACATTGAATTCTCAGGGTGGAATTAATTGTTTAAGCACAGGTGTGTTGAGTACCATCTGAGGTACTTTACAGATCCTACTGGCTCCAGCCTGCCTTTCTAAAGCATGTGGATACCTCAGATGACATAAAGCATCCTGAATGGCACTGAGTACTTCTGTGTACATAACTATAATGAATCTTAAATCTCCACTAACCGTAGTGGGACTCAAAGAACTAACTAGGCATTGATGTCCATATTGCAGAAACACAAATGAAAATAGAGGAAATGGCCTCAAGCTGTGCCAGGGTTTAGATTAGACATTAGGAAGAACTTTTTCTCTGAAAGGGCTGTCAGACATTGGAACGTCCTGCCCAGGGAAGTGATTGAGTCACCATCCCTGGGTATGTTTAAAAGTTATCTTAGGAAACTAACAGCATTGTACAGGCTATTGAAAGATACTGATTTTTTTTTTTTTTTAATTGCTTGGTCAGGTCATTATTTCTACAACTCTCAGCCTCTCCATTCATCTCTTACGGGCTCAGGTACCCAGATACCTTGGACTTTGACCAATTCTATGATTTTGGCACGGATGAAAGCAGGAGCTGCATGCTGCAGAGAATCTCCAGTTCTCTGAGTCATTTTATATGCCTATAGAACGTGTGTAGAAATCACTAATGATTTACCTACATGGAACATCATCTCATAGCAACCTGGATTGCAAATATATTAAGTGCTACCTATTCCACACAAACCCTGAAATACAAATAGTCAACAGTATGTGCATTTGAATAATCTACCCTGGAATGTCTCAAAAGTTACTCATTCTTCTTTGAAAGGGGGCAAATCAATCCACATTTAAGGAACAGTTTTTGAGACAGGCTTGTGGGATTGGCAGATGTGTCACAGGATCTTTGGGAGACCTGAGCCCTTTTTGAGGGGCAGATGGAGGCCCCTTGGATGGCACTAGACCCTTATGGACTGCAACAAAATGTATTCCTCAGTGTGCACTGGGAAGTGGGATTTGTTTGACCAGTTGGTGACATCTGCAATACAGTGGCCTGCATCTCAGAGAGTCATCCAGATTTCCTTTTCAGTAATTAAAAAAAACATACCATTTTAGGGCACAGTTCCATTTGTTTTCATGTATTATTTTAACATCATTAAGGTGAAAGAAATGCCTCACTGTAATCATCCATTTCCTGCCTTCATCAGCTGTAAAGGAGACAGAAAAAAATGTCTCTGTTGCAGATGTCTGAACATGGATGTCCCAGAGTGTGTCCTGAAGGAACCAGCACACAGACACCACTGCACAATGAATTCAGATCTCCACTTAGGGCTCAATCTCCTGGTCAAGCAAGTGGAGCTCAAATTACTACGTGCTAGTTGACCCACAGCAATCCTACATATGTGGATTTCTAGCCTACAGCAAATGCTAGCAAATGTGATTTAAATTAACCCCTTTTTTATTGTGGGCAAGCAAAGTCTAATTACCTCACTTGCTGCAGGCTAGCAGTGAGCATGCAAACAGTTACCAAGGGTCAGCTGATGTGTGGTAACTTGTTGCGCTGCAGAAACTTGATCATGAGTTTAATTTGCTATAGCTTCCACACACAGGCAAACCCTTAGACCTGGATTCTAATTTCTCCTAGAGCCTCAGGCAGTACAAAGTTGACTAAAAGTTGTATTAAGAGGAGGGAGCAGTCACGCAGATACCCCTCTCTGCAGGGAGGTGCTACGACATGGTGGGAGTCAGTCCATAGTACTCTAAAGACTTCCATTTTTCACAAATGAAGTATCTAGCAGTGATAATAAAACCTCCTAAATTCCCAAATCTTTTTTCATCTTAAAGCATTAAGAGGTACTCGTATCAAATAGCAACAAATCTGTTTCACTAGAGGCAGCCAGCATTCCTTGTAACAGAGCTGGGCCCAGTAGAAACAATAAAATTTATTCCTTTCTTACAAATAAACTAAGCTATAAATAGTAGTACTCTTGCTTGTGAGCCAGGAAACAACAAATAAAGGTCACCAAAGGTCTTTAGTCATAAAGTCCCGCTAGTTCTAAGTCAGAAACATAACCTCCTTGCTTTTAGAAGAGACTTCTTCCAAGAGAGAGACTGACCATTATTTTCACTCCATCCCATCTGTGTTGACCAGGTAGAAGATAAACATGATCAGCAGCAATCTCATTGTATGAGACTTGCTCCCCTCACCAAGCCCAGGACAGAATACAGAAATGATTGTTTCCCTGACCTCCAGAGGTCCATAAGGCACTCTTGAAATTACTTAGCAGGGAACAAACTCCCAACCAGATATGTGGATTATATTAAGGTTTTTTTCCATCTAGCAGTGAGATGGGAACCAGTGAAGTTTCACTGAAACCAGCCAGATTCAACTCGGAGGTAGAACAGAAGTACCTTGAAGTTAATGAATTCCCTACTGGTGAAGTCCATCAAAAGAAAGGATGGATTCTTCCTCCCTCTTGGCAGCTTCAAGATCACAGCTGAAAGCTCTTGCCAGGCTTACATTTCAGTCCCACCCAAGCTGTTCGGACAAGTAGGGGAAAATGTGGTGAAATCCTCATTGTCATCAGAAGAAATGAGCCCATAGAGCCTGACATCCCAGACCCACTTTCAAATGGGTTGAACTGTCAGTCACCTAGTTCTGAAGTTTCTCAGGATGGGACTCAGTTCACAGACTGGGACATGTACACATGGATGTCTGCACAAAAAAATGTCCAATAGGGTAAATTCTGACTTCATGGAATCCACCACACACTATTTTGCAATTAAACCTTTTCTAACCAGGACTGCAGAGGTCCCCAAGTCACTTCTGGGACCAAGCTCTCTGTATTTATAAGAAAGCCCTGGAAACATGGACCAGTGTTATGCTAAAGAGCTGAGCTTTCTACTCCCACTATTCCCTCCGACTTTCTAAATCATGCATATGTGTGGATTGCACTGTACTGACAAATGATTTTCCTAAAATCTGGGTGAAACACAATGTAAAGAGCAGAAAAGTGAAGAGTGTTCAGATATTGTGGAGTTACAGGAATGCAGATGAACATTTCAGTTACAGATAAAAGAAAGTTGATTTTATTTAATTTTTTTGTAAGTTGAAACTCTGCATTTACTGAGAAATTCAATTGTTATCACTTTTGCCATAAAGGTAAGAATGGGATAATCATCATTAAAAAAAACCCCAAACGTTACTGTGGGACTTTGAAGGTCAGTGGAGGCCAGACCCATATTCTGCAGAGCCACATTAGCTGCAATGACATTTCTCATTTGCTCAGGATGTTCTGAGGAAATCTCCCTGTTTCCAGGTTGCCTCATCTGAATACACATCCACATAAGCCTAATGAAATGCTGAGGTTTACGCTTATGAAATCAGTCTGGAGACAGAGACTTTCTCACTATAGGGGTTTGAAGCAAAGCAAGAAGGAAGCTTCCAGAGATTCATTCCTGGTTAAAAACTTCCCTGGAGTCAGGGTTGCTATAGTGTTAGCACAATTAGACTTTGAAAAGACGTGTAGGTACTAGTAAACTTCTCAAGCCATAGCACTTTGCAAGCAGCTTCCGTAGCTTCCTCAGCCGCAATGACCTCATATTTCATCTCTGCACAGTAATTCCTTTGGTGTGATATTTGTCAGCTGCAGTCCCCATCCTCTAGGCTACAGACCTGTGCCAGTTCACACCATTTCAGCTTTAAACAGGTTCTCAAGGCTGCAAGACTTCAACAGATCTGCGAAAAATCCTCAATTCACCAGGATAGAAAACCCATCCATGCTCATGACATAAACCAATGCTCGTGCCAAAGCTGGTCACATAGAATAGAGTTCATCTTGTCTCTCTCTAGCTACCTAAAAGTTAGAAATACAGTTAAGGATATAACCTATGCCCCTTCCATCCTCATAACAGACAAATTGGGGCCTCAGAAGAGTAAGTTGCTCTGTCGTAAGTGTCTAGTATAGGTGGGCTGACTTGCCTTCTGGAGGAGTTAGTTCCTCAAAAAGAGCCTACATGAAAGCCATGAACTAGATGTTTAATTTTGAGATGGCAGAAGCTTGCTAAGAAGAATCTTACTCTTCTTGTGAACCATATACATACATAAAAAAAAGATTCACCAGTGAGTTCCGAGAGGTTTTTAAATCTCCTTTCAGCATGGTTAGCACACACTGTTGGCAACTCAGCTTAATATTTCTCAAAAACATTGAGAATATTATGCTGAGACACTGGCCAGTCACAAACCATCAGCTTCCCTCTGAAGGGTATAGTGATGAAAAATTACTTCTATTTTCTTTACAAAGATCTTGGTGTCCCCATTGAAGCCATAAATGAATGAGCACTTTGCACACCAGGCTGGGAACAATGGTCCAGACCTATTAAAAAACGTGAATTAGCAGACCTGAGGCCAGTAACCCTTTCCTAGAGTGGCCAGAACCAGCTGCTCCAGAAGACAATATAAACACCCTGCACATGATATTTGTGGAACATTGTTTCTGTGCATGAATCTTATCCTGGTCTTCAATAACCAGATCACCTTAAACCCAGAAATAGAAAACAAAACAAAAAAAACCCACAACAAACAAACCCAAACCTTGTTGTCATTAACTATGACAATCCTGAATATTTGTAATATCTCTGTAAATATTGACTAGAAAAATTCTACTGAAAAATCCTCTGGAGCCTTGTTAAGTTTTTGGCCTGATTAATAACTTGTTTACCCAAAGCTAAAAACTGGCAGGTTCTCTTTCCACCTCAGGACAGAATATAAAACTCTTTTTCCATGGGAAGGGAGATAATATTAATTTCTTTCTGAGGCCTTTTTGTTCTTTGGAGTAGACCTGCCTTCCCATTATTTTTCGGTTTTAATGACAAGCTTCTTCTTTCTCCTGAAGTAATTCTGAAAAGCCATATCTACTTGAGTTTATTTATGTGCTTAAATTGGAAGAGTTGTACTGTTTGCACCAGAGAGGATTTGGGTCTTTTACCACTTATCGCCAGGCAAAATCACCAAGGAAGGTCAAGGACTTGACAAACACTTAAAGATTCTCATCAGCCACTCTTAAAATAGGGATAAAAACCTTCCAGACACTAACTGGCATCACATCAATGGCATTTATTGGGTGTTCAGGTGCTCATTTGCACCTCCCAACTTTAGCTGTCTAAAAGGTAGGTGTTCAGGCTGTTTCTAGAGTGGATAGAGAAAGATAGGCAACTCCAGACAGTGATTCATCACATCCACTAAAAAGATACCCATCTCAGGAAGGATGAATCGCCTTCAGAAGATGCCCATCTTTCTAGAGGGAGGTAAGATGATTAGCTCAGATAGTTAAGCATTACATGGCTAAAATTAAGCTAGTGAATTCCACTCTGAGGTCTGTTAGGGGAGTGTGCTGTCACATGATAGAGTACAGGTACAACTCCTTGTATGCTTGGTAACAGAAAGTACCCTCAACATTTCTGAGAAAGCCCTGTTTTCAAAACAGTCCCAAGTTGGTAGAACATCCTCAAGGATGAAAAATCTTCCCAATCTAACTTGAAGGAGATGCTTCAAGATAGCTTGAGTCAGCCAGCCTTTGGGATCATCATGAGATAAAGTCCCAACCCATAAACAAGTGTTGTTTTCTGTTGGTTTTGTTTTTACTGGAATATTAAGTCCAGTTCCTGGATAATTTTAAAGGCATTTTCCCTTGTTAAATCACCTGGGCTGATGAACAGTTATGCTCAGCATGCTCCTCGGCAGAGTTCTCTATCTCTGGTGCCCTGGAGGGCTCCTAGACCAGTATGCCAAGAAATGAAATCAAGTCTTCTCTTCAGAGCTGCTGCCTTTTGTTGCGGCCATTTCCCAGGCCTATGGGAAGTGCATGAAAAAGCTCTGAGCACCCAGTGACCTTAAGGCAACCTGCTAGCAAGCATTGCTCATCTCACAACCACACTATCTTTCCTCCAATGGCTACAGAGGGTTTTATGGGCCTAATTTAATATCTCCACATGTTTAAACCTCTTCAGGGCTCAGAGACTGGCTGTGAGAAATGGGAATATTAATATTAGGTCAGGGCCCAGGTCTGTGGCTATGAGGTAGGCAAAGCTTGGGAGGTGTCAGTAGACTCTTTGCCCATGCTGGCCAAAGCTGGCCACAAGGATCTCAAATGTTCCTGTTCTCTGCCAAAACAGTGCAGTGGAGTCAAGCTCAGCAAGTCATTTCTGGCAAACCAAAAATGCACTGAAATAATTATAATTGAAAATGCAGAAATTGTAGATTTGGGGTTGTTGTAAAACAAGATAATTTGATTTTTTTTTTTTTTCAGGTTGGATTCTCAAGGGTACTGAGGTTAAAGGCACAGACCCAAGTTACTGGGAGTCAAACCAGGGTGTGAGCCATGTGAACAGCCATGTGAACAGCCATGTGAACGTTCTTGCCCCCTGGTATATATGAACCATTTTGTATTTATTGCAGGGTAAGAGCATTCACACGGGCAGTTACCACAGAAAAACTGGCATCTTATTAGTTCACACCCTAACTTACCTCCTGGTAATTTGTTCATGTGCCCATCCCCTAGGGTGCCATTCCCAAAGTGAAGTTAGAGGATGCAATGTCCCCTTTATGCTTGTAGTCAGCAACTTAGTGGTTACAGCACTTACCCACGATATGGGAAAATGAGCTTCATAAGTTTCCTCTGCTTGATTTGAAGGGTTTTGAACCCAAGTTTCTCAAATCTCAGCAGTACACCCTAGCCAGCAGAATATGCTGTTCTAACAGAACTACTGAATCAATTATTCACATTGATTGAGTCTCGGCCAACACTGGAGATTCAGCCAGAAACCTCTGGAGCTCAGAGCAGAAGCTCTCAACTCAACACCCATGTATCTGAGACCTGGGTGCAGATCAGGATAGGTAGTATATGGATGGATTTTGCAAGTGCTGAAGCCCATTAGGGTACACAGAAAAGATCTGCAATTCTGTCTTTGCATGCCCCAAAACCCCATCCAGCTCCTAGCCAAGTTTTGCTGCATGTTGTCAGATATATACAAGCCTTAACTGGGTTCCTTCCTTCTCTCTTCTGCAATGGGATAGGAGATGGGACTGAGATATGCCTGTAATTTACATACATTATTACTATATGTCCCTGATAGCATGTATAATAATGTGCTATGTATCAGCTCAACACAGGAGAGACTCTCCCTGCTCTCGGGCTTGATCTCAACCTGTGTGACCCAGCTTGGTGCCTGTGCAGAGCAAATGAACAGAGCAAATGAACAGAACTGCCCAGATATTTAAGGATAAACATAAAGCTCAGCAGCACTTCCCTGGCCCAGAATCAAAGTATGAAACAACTTGCAGGATCAAGAACTAAATTTGTTCAGAGTCTGAGACACAAGACAAAGAGATTTCTCCAGAGTCTGTTAAAGTCAAGGGAAGCTTTCTCTTGAGCTCAACCTGTCTTTGGAGCAGAAGCTAAAGCTAAGGAGAGGAATATGTGCAGGTACCTATGCATACATATATATGTATGTACATATATAATACATATATATACGTATATAGTACATAACTATCTTCTTTCATAAGAGTTACTTCTTGCCAAATAATGCTCAAAGTTGTTTTTAACTGGACTTTTCTAGGAAATATATCTGGGAGCTGCTATCTGCAATTCACCAGGGGTGTTAGTGCATTTCTCCAGCTGTCCTGCTCCCAAACACAAGTTGGCCATTCTCACAAAGCCTCCATCACTCTTCTTCACTCTGTCTTGTGACCCTCTACAAGAACACCTGCAGTGCACAGCCATGCTGGCAGGTGCCTACCAAGCAAAGAGCACATTGGTACATGTCCTGGCATGGGAGACAAGCCATGCTGGGGAAGCATGGACCTTCCAAGAACTGGAGGCCTCCATCCTCCTTGGAGCTAATGAGAAAGGTCATTCACTTCACCTCTTCCTCAGTCAGAGGATACAATATGTCTATCAAGAGCTTAATGGCAATACCCACTCCCTCCATGTTCTCCTTTCTCCCACAAATCACATATCCGGAACCAGAAGGAAAGGGAAAGAAGCAGAAGCTAAATGGATTACAAAAAAAAAAAAAAAAGAGAGAAAGGAATTATTCTGTGGCCACTGAAACTCCTGAGCACTGACTTCTCTGTCCTTCTGTCCAGATTTCTGATGTCTGGAGAACATTGCACACACACGTATGCATGCACACTGCAGCGTTTCCCTCTAGAGGGGTCATGTCTCTCATCTACTTAACTGTGGATTTTTGTGAAACTTGTGGGTGTCCAGTATCTTTGAGGACCTCTGCCAAATGAAACTTGTTAGGGCAATAGGTCCAAATGTCATTAAGGGGACAAACAGACAGGTAGCAGGATTGCTTAAGTCTTGGTTCCTGCAGAAACCAGCTGTAAGAGATGGAGTAAAGGAGTAAGGTTTCTGAGAGCTCTTCCATGAGTCCCTCCCTACCCACCCCCCCAGCCCCTCTGGAACCACAAAGCACATGGCCTAAGGGACATCAATCCCTTTGCACAAGTTCTCCCCTTACAATTAAAGGTCTACATTTAAAACACACTTTGGAAGGGCCTTAATTTCACACAGGAGGGGACCAACTGGCTGAAAATTACACCTATTACACCTGAGGTGTAACTATCTATTCTCTCCTAATATTAATAATAACGTCTAACTCAGCATAGTAGTGCCTAAGGCTAAGTTCATGCCTTACTTAGAACCCAGACAGTTTTAGTAGCAAAACCTACATGAAGACCTGACATTTAGGCAGTCTAGAGAGATGTTCACATCACTTCTCTCACTCTTCCATTATATTGTTGCCACCATATTATTCTGGCATCAAAAGAAAATCCCAGGCATCTTCCTTGACATCTTTAAGATCAAAGAAAATGTAAGATAAGCCAAGCTCTTCCTTATTCACAGTAACAGAAACAGTCTGGGAATTTGAGGACTAGACAGCACAAGTGTGTGAATAAATTTGTACAGATCTTATCAGCAAGGTCAGCAGAGCCATAAAAATCTCAAGCTCAGGGGAAGAAAACATGAGTTGGTGACTCTTGCCACAGCGATTTTGGAATCGTGGTTGGCCTTGAGGCTGGTCTCTGTCTTGGTATCTCCACTTGAAAACTCATTATTGGTTACAAAAATCAGCCCAAATTACCATTTATTTGACCAGTCATGCTTCTGCAAAAGCACCTTTCTTGACTCAGTCTTTGTGTTGTAGGGTAGCACCACAGAAAACCGAAAAGGACCAACTTTTGAAGAAATACAAATTCCCTGTCCCTAGGGTCTCACAGCTGCAGGCAGGATGAGCCTAAGGATTTGGGCACGATAGTGTTAGAGCCTTTAACCTAACCTCGTTCATCTGTAAGTCAGGCACCCACCTAATCATCTTGGTTCTCTTGATCACCAACACAGAAAGATCGGTTGCTACAGAGATAGTCACTGTGTCCAAAGATTGGCATCGAAGATAGGTCTGATGAATCACGATGAGGAAGTGTCAGCCTTCATTCATTGACTAGAAAGGGAGCTTAGATGACTACCTCAGATGAGATGTCCAGCTCTGAGATGGAGTATGACGAATCCTGCTCATCACGGCTACAGTACGTAAGCATTATGTACGTCTCTACAACAGAGTGAACAAACCTAAACTCTTCACTCTTGGCCTCTGTTGTACTGACTCATGTGTGTCCAGCTGCCCTGGCTCTTATCCTCACTGTTGTTTTTTTTAAAAAGTGAGTCAAACATAACTCTAGCACATCTTTTCCTTCTGTAGCTCAGGCTCTGCTCACTGACCCCATACCAACATTGAAACAGAATGTGTGCAGCCTGCCTCTGCCAGAGACTGTAGGAAACTGTCTTCTTTCCCAGCTTTCTCATTCTCATATATTTGTTTAGGGTTGTGGAGGGCAGAGAAGTGATATGATCAGATGTCCCTTGTCCTAAGGATGTGATTTTTTCCCTTGGTTTATCACAGAGTCTGCAATTAATTAGGTAGCCAAGGTCTTGCATATTACCCTACCCTTCTTGTACTAGGAATGGACAAAACTGGGCTCTTGCATGCAAGAATCCAAACAAGAGCTTGTATTGCCCTATTTCTGGAGCTGGTGTGCAGGACAGAATTTCTCAATTTATTCTAAGTACCAGTGTTAGAGGCAACAGGAGCCACCACCTGCATCACTGTTAGTGGCAGACAGCACCACTGTATCTGTGGCTGTAAATAGACACTAGACTATATAACCCCTGAATTATTTCTGTGATACAGTTTGGAGACTCTTCTGGTAAACATTATAATGTACTTGTAATGTTAGTGGAGCTCTTAGAAAGCTGTACTGACAACACCCTGCCTTGTATCTTGACTGAGCTTCAACCTTTCATTCGCCAGGAGACAGTGACTACACATTGTGTCAGCAGGACAGATGGACCTGATGCTCCTTTCTATCCCAGACTTCCCATTTGCCTGTGGGCAAGGTGCACCAAGGATTTCAGTGGCCACTGAATTAACATTTCCCTGTCTGATTCCCAATCTTCTGCTAATGTGTCTTATCTATTCTCTTTCAACTCAGTTGTTTGCCCCATCTGTCTGGACCCTATACTCTTTCAGGCAACAGTTCCCACTGTGCCCTTAGTCTTCTGTTGTGACTTTGAGGCTTTGCAATCAATCCATCAATAGCCATGACCTGTCCTGTTAGAAAAAGGCTGTGATCCAGTAAGCTCCTTCATTACCCAGATGATATTCTTGTTAGTAATGACTCAGTGCTAACTACCTCTTATGTCCATTACTTCTCCACAATTCTGATTTAGGGATATTCAAGCCAGCCTGGGGCACATGAGGATGGATGAGATGATTTTTTGGATTGAATGATTTAACGATGGTAGAACCTGTTACACTTATTGTTGCAAACCCACAGTGGGATGCATCTCAATTAACCTCAGGTGTCTAATAGTTAGACAGCTAAATCTGTGCTGCTTAACTTCTGTTCTCCCTAAGGCATGTGAGGAGAAATAAGCACTTCAATAAAAGCAACAGAGCTAATCCACTTTTCCTCACATTCAGAATGAGCTAAGGGTATTCATGGACCAGTCACTGCAATCCACTGACAAGGGGCAGCTCAATAAAATCAGTTCATTGATGAGGCTGCAGCAATGCAGTCAATAAGTCTAAGGTGTAAAGCAAGAATTATGTGTCTAGTTGGTCTGCACTTGACTTCTTCTGTCCTTTTCTGCTTAACCTCTTCTTGTTTTTTCTGACCACTTCCACCAGCAAATATGTCCAGGTGGTGACCAAACCACACCTTTGCTAAAGCTTCAGCAAAACAGCTTTCAGGCCCTGGAGATCAGGCTGCCACTTTCTTTCTCTCTAGAATTACACTATTTATGAATGGGAGTGAATCCAGGCCTTGAAAAAAAAGTCATACTTTGTTCAACCCAGGTGGTGAATGAGCTAGTTTGGACTGAGCTTCCCAATCCCCGGATTCTTCACTGTCAGAAAATAATAGACTATATCAACACACACTTCAAAACACTTTCAGTCCATCTTCCTAGCACCTACACATCTTCAGGGGGGCACTTTCTTCAGAGTCTTCAGGACATCTCTCCATCACCATTACAAAGCCAATCCACAAAGAGAGGTAGCACTCCTGTGGTATGTAGGATCAAATAAAATACCCAGCTCTCGTGTTCTGGATCAGTTAGGCAAATTATTTCATGACAAATGCATCTGGACTGCTCTTCCCATGGAAGAATGGGCAAGAAATTGAGATTTCATAAGAATTCCCTTCAAACACCCTCCTGAGTTATGGGATTTTTCTCAGCTCTTCTATATGTATGTGGAATGCAACACCAGGAATTCACCGGATGGGTTTTTACAGGTAATTTGCATGCTAAAGATGTAAAGCAACACCCACCAGGATTTTCAAAGAGGTCTTCCAATGGAAGTATCTTCTTCCAATATTCTACAGGTCTAGGGAGTTCACAAAATGCCTAGATGCTCCTAACATCAAGGAGTGTATTTAAAAAAATAATAATTTTGAGAAAACTGGCCCAGCTGGGATGTGCTTCATCTCACTCAAAGGGAAATGTCTAACATAAGTCACAGGACTTGCATCTTATTTCTCCCAAGTAACACTATAGGAAACTTGGCTAGAGACTGCTAAAGTTGCAAGATGATTCTTCCTCCAGAAGGGATGCAAATCAAACCTGGATCTCTCAAACCCCAGCATTAACGAGATTTTTATGCCTGTAAAGGGATGGTGGGTCTCAGAGTAAATTCTACAAATCTTATCTTATGCCCAGTGGTGTTTCCCCAGTCTGGGCTTTGGATGGGGTCCCACCTGTCCAGCAAGAGCTGACTGTCCTATTTCTTCCTGGTTACTGTAGGCTCATAAAAAATTGGAAAGGCTCCCTTAAGTGTGTCCCTCAGCCTGCAAAGGATTTAGAGTTGCTTTCTGTCAGGCCACACAACACTGTCTAGCAACAGGCTCTATTGTTGTTCTTCTGGGGGCAGAGGGACACACTGAATGGTAGGCTTGTCAGCTGTTCAAGGAGTTTCATTCCTGCCTTCCCACCCCTTAGTAAACATCTCTACTAGACAAGGTGCACCCCTTTGGAAGCAGAAGAAACTCCTGCCCTGCTCAGAGCTCTTTGGCTTCATTTCACAGGCTGGGCTATAGCTGAGGTGGGCTCTGCCTTTTCTCTCTGCTCCACCCCATAGTGTGAATTCTGTTTGAGTAACAGTGACTTCCTCAAAAAGCTGAATGTGTCTAACTTCATAAAACCACCTCTTCCAACAGAGATGGAGAGGATGTACAAACCTGGAAAGTGAAATCAAGAGATACATGCTGGGAAAAGAGAAAAGGTTTTGATTTCAGAGAACTGAAAGCAAAACAAAACCAGAAGAACTCTCCAAAATGCAGATAGAACTCTTGCATTAATAAGACTGACCATGTCCTCTGCTGAGATAACTGTCACGATAGGGAAGCAAGAAAGCTGTTTTATATCTTTTTTTAAAGTTTTGAGATAAAGGTCTATTACAAGTTTGAGCCAATGACTTGTGGATGTGGTTGGAGGATGGTGGGAGACACTGGATATGCTTGGGGATAAGGAGCATGAGGAAGATGTATGTGTGCTCTGGAGTGTGCTGGATTAGAGGCAGGATTAAATCTGTTATAAAGAAAGCTGCAAAACATTCAAACTGCTGAGGCTTTCAGCAGCTATGCTGAGACATGACAAAATAGAAGATGTTGTGAATTTGCTAAAGAGAAGGTGTTTTTAGAGCTGTTTTTTGTACTAACCTGAGTGGCATGCACACTCCTGCAATAGCACACCATGGCTGCACCCCTTCCAACACACCAATGAGCCCCGTGCACTGAAGAGCTTAGTAAAATACAAGTAGAAGATGGAGAAAAAAGTCCATGACTTGATTTTAGCCATTTCAAATGATGCCAGGCAATGGGAATTAGAGCTCATGTGTTAACAGGCAGGAAATCAGCAAATGAGCAAACTCTTAAAGAGGATTCCCTGTTTTGGGTATAATCTGACTAAAACTGGGTGACAGTGGGAAAGACATCTCTGAGCTGGTTGCCTCAACTCCTCCATTGTCTCAGTTGAAGGACTGAGATATAGAATCATAGAATGTCTTGGATTGGAAGGGACCTCTAAAGGTCATCTAGTTCACATGAATTGCACCATAAGAAAGTGCCCACTTTGAGGATGAGGATCATCAGTTAAAGGAACCAAGATCACCTGGCTTGGGTGGAGACATCAAAATTGCAGACATGTAAAGAGTAAAATGAATTTCACTCCAAAATAATTTTACTCTGCAGTAGGCATCAAGTGCCACTGAGATGCTCTAGGGTTTTCTTGACTGGCCTCCATCTGCTGCTGAGAAAGGACAGTGTCATCAGTGGATTGTGTACAATCCCTGCCAGGCCTCTGAAGGCAACCAGGATACCACTAGACATCTTAAGTGGAAGTAGAACCTATATATGGGCATCTGAGGAGGACCCAGGCATCTGCTTTTTTCAACTAGGTATCTGGAAGACATGCTTACATTGACCACAAGGATTAATGCACAGTGAGCAGGACAGTTTCCATAATCTAATGCAGACATGAAGCCAGGCCAGAAATGTGAAAGTAAACCATGATCTGAGCTCAAGGAACCCCTGAGCTACTCTATAATCCTTGCAGGAGTAGCTGCTGCAAAACACTTTGAGCCTACAGTACCCTCACCGAAGGGGAGAAATAGTCATCCTAAATATCTGGGATGTCTTGTGAGGCCTGTGATGTGAGAAGGGAACCAGCCCACATGCTATGATGTGACATTGTTGATGAAGCCTGAGAGTGTGCACGGGTCATAGAATCATAGAATGGTTTAGGTTGGAAGGGACCTTAAAATTAATCTAGGGACAACTCCCCTGCCATGGGCAGGGGCACCTTCCACTAGACCAAGTTGCTCCAATTCCCATCCAACCTTGGCCTTGAAGATACAAAAAAAGAAAACATGCAATAAGAGAAAAGCATTTCACACCAGTAGGGTGTGGAGGAATATCCATGTTGGAAAAGAGTAGTAAGAACTATCACTATACCAATACAAAACATAAGAAACTATTATTTACCCCAGAACAGAAGCTGTGATGAGGAGACCAAAGGAACCTTGAGCTCCTTTGATGGCCCAGGCTGCACAAATGCAAAGTGCTCTCTGGGTAGCAACAACATCCAAGTGAGAAGGGGACTGTGAATATGCAAGGTGGAAAACAAGAAGCAACAAACAACATCTTTGTGATGCACAATGCTCTCCCCTGGTTTACAGGCTGTTTTTAAAAGCAGTGCCCTATGTTAGGAGTTCAGAACATGGGAGTTAACATATTGGTTCTTCTTCCCTTCCCTTGTTTTTGGCAAGCACCAGCAGAATTAAGAGTGAGCTGTTGAACTGATGAATTTTTGCATTTTGTGCTAAGATGTTAAGAAGACTTAAAGCAAAGCTTGCCACATTTAAAGGGACAGAAGGGGTGAAAAGCATAATGAATGGTCCAGGTTAGATGGAAACAGTTGGCATAGACAGTGTCAGGAGTGGCTTTTCTGCAAGACCAATCCTGGGTCTGGTCCACCAAAGCCCTGGTGGATATGTCATGTAAGGGGTCCTGTCCATACGTACTTTCCTGAGCGTTCCTCTGCTTTCAGTATTAAGTCCCACTGAACTGTCTTTACTTTTACAGACCCTGGGCCTTCATTTGGCTCTCACTGGTGTCAGCAAAGCAGCAATAGGTCTAGTGAGACAGGATAGAAACAGCTGTTGCTGCAGCCTTGGGGCTGTGCCCCATCCAGCCTTAGCTGAGTGCTTGGACAAGCCATACATACTCTGGCCAATACTTCTCACCCTGCCATTTCCCCTTCCTTTCCAGTATATTTCAGTGGTTTTAACTGGCACCATCACCCCAGCTCCTGCCACCACCTGACTGGGCAGCAAACACCAAGTTCCACATCACCAGAAGACAGTGGGTGTCCATGTTGAGCCTAGAAAGCCCTTCTCCTTTGAAGCAATGGTCTCCAGATCTCCTGTGTGCTCCACCTCCTCTCTTCCCAGCTGCACTCTTTGGCCCCACAGGGCTTTGTTTGGGATCCAGAGCTAGATCATGAGTCCAGTCCTGCTGCAGGAAGGCAATTTCAACATAGATATTGATGGACTGGTCCACCCCTGTTGCAAGAGGCCCTGCAGATGAGACTCAGCTTCTCACACAGCCAACCACATCCATCGTACTTCGTGCAGCTCAGCTGTCCAAACGGAGCATCCGTGACTCAGAGCCTGGAGGATTCCCCCTGTGACACATTTGTGCAATGCTTGTTAAGTGCTGTCATTATGCCCAATAGAGGCCTTTGAAATGCAGCCGGGCTATTTGAATCTTGCTCTTGAGGAACCGCAAATGCCGAGCGAGGGGGAAGGGGGCGCATCAACCCAGGCTTGTCCCATTGGGCTTTTCTTGCACTCCTATACATGCAAAGTAAAAACATCTGCTCCTCACAAGGTGTAGCACAGAACGGTCTCCTTCCCCTGCTGCTTTGCACCCGTGTTAAACATTAGTGATGCAGGAAGAGGTGCAAGGACTGGCAGCCTCTGTCTGGAAAAGCAGCAGCATTGCTGCAGGGCTGCAGTTGGGTTGGCTCAACCCGGTTGCTGGAAGCTTGATGCAAGCAGGAAAGGGATCCCATAGATTTGGGATGGAGACACGAATGAGTCAGCCTCATTTCCCGTGGTACAATCAGCAATCCTTGATTTTTCTTTCCTAGGAGAGAACACAGACTCACAGCAAAAGTCAAGGCTCCTCCAGCCTGACCCTTTAGAGGGAACAGTCAAAAAGTCTTTTTTTGGCCAACAGAAAGCAGGGCTATGACCATCCCCATGTTCTAACTACTCTACCTACAGCAGCTTTGGCTATAGAAGTGAGTCTGGAAGAACAAATGCCACCTGGACAAGTGAAACAGATCATCTAGATGGCACAAGAGCTCAGAGAGGAGAACAGGACCCAGCTATTTAATTGTCTCCTGTCCCTGAAGCAGACACTGCTTCAGAAATACCCTGGTGCTGTGCACTGCAATAGCACCCAAGGGCATGCGGCCTGGGCAGAAAGGTCTTTAGAAAGAAGACAAGACCTGCCTTCCCCTGGTGAACTGGACAACTAGGTGTCTTGGTGTTACACCCACCCCTGCTGCAGGCTCATGGCAAGGTCCAGGGCAGGGCCCTTACATTTTTCTGCCTCTGCTTATCCACCTGTAAAATAGGACTAAAAAACATCCTCTCCCTTCCTGGACATATATCAGAGCTTAAGCCATGTTAGTAGATGCACAAAGACTTTCAGGTGAGACATCTTTGAGGTGTTCAAATGTCTTAAAGGACATATTTTTCCTCTGGGGCTACTTGAAAAGGGCTGGGGAACAGAATTATTCTCTTTCCCTTATCCTAGTTGGGAAAGGCTTGCTTGTTTGAAGGAAAGCCTTCATTCAGTGCTTTGAATAGCAAGTTGCTGGTTTTCAGGTAAACTTATCTACTAAAGCCCTCAAACCTCTTAAAATGGAAAGAAAAAATAATCAATAAATATATAGTAGGATAACACAATTTAATAAAATAAGTCTAAAATCTGAGTAGAGGAGGGCTCCTCTTCAGCACACTCTGTGCTCCCTAGAAGGGTCCCAGCTCTCCCTGTGTCAGAAACAGGGACTTCTTGCTATGGCTTCACAAAATTTCCAATTCTTGCCGTGAAAGAGGCTTCTTGTGTGATCTTTGTTCAGTTGTTTAATCTCCTCAGCAAAGCTCCTCTATGCCTGGACTATCCCAGGAGCAGCACAAATACCCTTAGAGTCAGTTTTTCCAGTCCCACCACAAAAAAATGGAGATGGGAAAATATTTTCCTTACCCTTTGCATACTGTATCCTACACATGGACCAGGTGAGGGCTGTTTCTTACCACTTACATCTACACACCAAGATACCTTAAACCCTGTTTCCTTCTATCCCCACAGCTGTTTGGGTGCAAATCCCCCATGCTGTGCTCCAGAAAATCCAAGCTAGTGGGTCAGTTGATATCTGAGGCCAAGGGATGAAGGGACTGAGAGTAGCCCTGTGGAGAAGGACTTGGGGGCAGATGAAAAGCTGGACATGACCAGCAATGTGCAGTCACAGTCCAGAAAGCCAACTGTCTCCTGGGCTGCATCACCAGCAGTGTGATCAGCAAGTCAATGGGGGGGATTGTCCCTCTCTACTCAGCTGTGGTGAGACTCCCCCTACAGTGCTGGGTCCAGTTCTCTAGCCCCCAAAGCAAGAAGGACATGGAGCTCCTGGATAGAGTCCAGAGGAGGCACCAGACATGATCCGATGGCTGAAGCAGCTCTGCTCTGGAGACAGGCTGAGAGAGTTGGGGGTGTCCAGCCTGGAGAAGGGAAGGTTCCAGGGAGATCTTATTTCAGCTTTTCAATACCTCAAGGAGGCTTATAAGAAAGATGGGGACAAACTTTTTAAACCAAAAGGGAAGATTTAGACTAGATAAAAGGAAGAAATTTTTTACAATGACGGTGGTAAGAGAGTTGCCCATGTTGCCCAGAGAGATGGTACAAGTCCCATCCCTGGAAACATTCAGAGTCAGGTTGGATGGGGCTCTGAGCAACCTGATCCAACTGAAGATGTCTCTGCTCACTGCAGGGGGGGTTGGACCAGATGACCTTTAGTAGGTCAAGAGAGGTTCTCCTCCCCCTCTATTCTGCCTTGGTGAGGCCGCATCTGGAGTATTGTGTCCAGTTCTGGGCCCCTCAGTTCAAGAAGGACAGGGAACTGCTGGAAAGAGTCCAGTGCAGAGCCACAAAGATGATTAAGGGAGTGGAACATCTCCCTTATGAGGAAAGGCTGAGGGAGCTGGGTCTCTTTAGCTTGGAAAAAAAGGAGGCTGAGGGGTGACCTCATCAATGTTTACAAATATGTAAGGGGTGAGTGTCAGGGAGATGGAGTTAAGCTTTTCTCAGTGATGACCAGTGATAGGACAAGGGGTAATGGGTGTAAATTGGAGCATAGGAGGTTCAAGGTGAATATTCGAAAAAACTTCTTTACTGTGAGAGTGACAGAGCCCTGGAACAGGCTGCCCAGAGAGGTTGTGGAGTCTCCTTCGCTGGAGACATTCAAAACCCGCCTGGATGCGTTCCTGTGTGATGTGCTCTAGGTGACCCTGCCTGGCAGGGGGGGTTGGACTAGATGATCTTTCGAGGTCCCTTCCAACCCCTAGGATTCTGTGATTCTATGATTCTATGACCTTGAAAGGTCCCTTCCAACCGAAACCATTCTATGATAAAACATCATCCCACGATTATACACTGCCTGGCAGAACAAGGCCACGTAAAACACTGTTGTAACAGAGGTACATGTAGATAAAGACAATTCCCAAGCCTCGGGGCAAGGGTGGGAGAGGGCTGCATGTACAGGGATTGCACTGTGTACAGCTGAAGTGCAGCCACCTCTGCAGAGGAGCGTGGCAGCTCTGTAACCCTGCACCGCAACCCGCGGCGGTGGCAGAGGAAACGCAGGTGGTTGTCGTCACCTCGGAAATGTCAAAACCCTCAACCCCAGCTAATCGAGGGGAGGAGAAGTGGGTAGATGCAATTCATATTTCCAAGTTCTAGAGATTGCTTTAGGAGCTCTGGTGCCAAGGCACATGGCTGGCGCTGTCCCGTGGGTGACCTTCCACAGCTGTGCCTCCCTGCTGGCTAACGAGGGGTGATCATCTCTCACTTGACAGGGTTGCTCTCTGCCAAACCTAAGCTTTGCGTCCTCAAGTGTGGAGCCTGCCAAGGCTCAGCTTGGTCCTTCAGCATTTGCAGCAAAAGGACAATCGGGTTTCTCTTGGGATCCAGAACCTGGCCTGACTTTCACCCACCCCAGTGCAAACTGGGTGCTGATCCACCCACCCTGAAGGAGATGCCAGGAGAGACCTGAACCAGGTCACAAGCCAGGACTTCATCCATGCGCTGCTTTTATTGAGGTGATGCCACCAAACTCTGACAGGGACACACTCAGGTGTTACATCTGCATATTGCTGGAGTAATGCCACTGGGTTACTTGTCTTTCTGTTGGCAAGGCTCCCTCCCACCCTGCTCCCATGCACTTACATTTCCTGAATAACAAAAAATGGAAATGAAAAGATCTTTTAGATCACTCTCTCCAGCCCTCACAGGCTGTAAACAGGACATCATGGGCTTTGGCCAGCTTCATCCTACATGGATGATTCAACCAATAGAGATTTTGTGATCAGCCTTGAGGAATGAGTAATAAAAAGTCACCACAGGTCACAGATAGGAAAATATTCCTAACACATATCCTACATGTCCACTTTCCAAATACCAGCCTGGCATCTCCAGTAACACTGCATTCATAGTGTTGGTTCTGTCTCATCTCCTTGCTCAGTTTGTTATGGGACCAATCTCACCCCACCACACTTAGGATGTGATACAGGTGTTACAGAGAGCAACAGAGGACACAGGAACTCCACCACAACCAGCAGAACAGAGGAAAGGACAAACATTGGTGCCTAAAGCAATACCTTAATCCCTCAGCACACACCAAGCTGCCTCTCACCCCAGGAAGAAAGTTTGAGATGTCAGTTATCAGGATTCTCTCATGGGGAGATCTGTCTCTACTTCTAATACAGCCCAGAGATCCTCTCCTGTGATCATCTCCCCCTACTACCAACCTCCTGGGCTACGGGTTAATACTCCCAGCACTGAAGCTCTGTGATAATGTTTATTGTTGAGCTTTTTCCTCCTGAACTGAACCCTTCTACATTTTGAATCATTTCTGCACTTAGGCTGTCCTCAGACCAACTCAGGCCTCATGCCATTGATTAAAAAATAAAATAAAAAGCTTTTTCCATTCCGTGTGCAGCCAGCCAAGGCAGTGCAAGTTAGTTGGAAAAGTTTTAATATTTTTTTTTATGTTACTCCTGTGACTTTACATGGACCCCAGGCCCCTACAGGACATGGGACAGGTTACATCTAACCCCCCCCCCCCCTTCATTAATTCTGCTTCTGAATTTAGTGTCCTCCTTCATTCACTCTGGTCTTTCTTTTTTTTTTTTTTTTTTTTTTAGAAAAAAAAAAACAAACAACAAAAAATGAACAGCACTAACATTTGGAAAAAAAAAACAGCCTCATTTTTGCTCTTAATCTGGCCCCCTGGGTGTGGAAGAGCCTGTTGCTGCTACCAGTAGCTCCTTTAGGTTGAACTGCACAATGCTGTGCTGGAGAAGGTCCCTTGGGGTTACTGTGCCACAATAAATCACACCAGCACATCCCTAAAAACTCACCACGTTGGAACCGGTGCCCTTCTCTTTTATTATTTTAAAATAATTATTTTGAAAGCCTATTTCATCCCTTTCTAACTACATTATTTGGGAATTTTCTGCTTTTAAGGAGCTCCTGTAACTTTCTTCCCCCCCCATCCCCACTGAAAGGACATAGATGGAGTGTGAGAGCATCATTACTCTGAGGGATCTTTTCCCTTTTGCTCCACTGAACTTTTTCCAAAGGTACCCCAGGCTGTGTGGAGGCCACCAGCACTACATGGCCTGATTTTAAACAGGTGCCCCTATGCCATGCAAGGAACAGCAATTTCAACAGCTGAGCCAAGTACGGAGCTCTGTTTAGAGGCAGACAGAAACTACAGCAACAGCCACACTCCCACTTGCTTCCCCTGACAAACACACACTTGGTGTTTCCCCTAATTTCTTTCCTTTGGGAGAATAATTAACCAAAACCTACACAAGATTATGGTTTCTCAGTCCCTGCTTTTGCTCAAATTGTCTTGAAGCTGACAGCAGTGCAAGCACCCAGAGCTCTTAATGCTTTAGGATGAGTTTCTACTTTAATTAGAAACTATTATGGGGGGGGGAACAATTTGGGGATGGTAAATGACAGATTTTCTGCTGTAAAGCAGAAAAGTTACTGTGAGCTAATCTAGGGGAAGCTTTACACAGAGATCGTTGAGATGAGATGTTTGTTGCTTGCACTACCAGACTAAAGAATTCCAGTCCCTTCAAAAAAGAGCAACGACAACCAAAAAAAACCAAACAACAAAAGAACGGAAAAGAATGAACAAAAATAAATTAAAATAAAATAAAGAAGCATGATCGAGTTGCTAAAGCAGCTGGTTTGGAAGCAAACTGTTCTGGACTAGGAGAAACAAAACTGCACACCCAATATTGGTATGTGCACGGGTGCATCCTGGGGACCCCTGTGCCACCCTCCAGCCCCTGACTCGCCCGTCTGCAGGGTTGTCCCCCCAACCCCAGCCGTCGGGGTGCCCATGGGTTTATAACTTGCTTGAGGATAAATAAAGAGGGAAAAGAGGTGGGTGGGGGTGTGAGGGGGAATTTAGGCAGCCAATGTAACAGCACCCGGCCTCTCCTCAGACTCCCCCACCCCAATCAAAACCTCTTTTGCATTTCCATGGCCTAAGGGGGGGGGTTTGCTCTCCTGGAGAAAGAAGCGTCTAAAACCGCTGGTTGACACCGGGAAAGGGTGGAAAGGGGGGTGAAACCAAACCAAAACACCCCCAAAAAACAAAGAGTCGCCGCTAAGGTCGCCCAGCACACACCTGATGTCCCGGCTTGGAAAGAGACCTCCTGCCCCTCTCTCCACTCCCTCTTTCCCTGCATTTTTCCCTCCCGACTGCCGCTTCTCCCGCACCCCTGGGAGCGGGGCTGCGGCGGGGACGGGGGGACCTCGGTGGGTGACAGGGAAATATTTATGTTGGTATTAGAGGAATGCGTTTCCTTCTCCAATCAGGAATGCAACCGGAGTTTCTAATTATAAGTTAGATGGTGGCTGGGAATAAAAGATTGCTTTTTAATGACTCCCGTCCAGGTGCTCTTGCTTGCCTGTCTTCCCAAGAACACATTTGCATTTTATTGCCTTTCTCCCATCCCAACGAATTCCCTGCTTTCAGACATACCTGAAATAGTTGGAGAGGCTGCCTTCAACACCCTCACCTCTGCACCGCCGGGCAGCGCGGAGGTACCGCAGCCGCGGCCCCTCGCTCGCCTCCGCACCTGAACCTCGCTACCGCCCTTCGTCAGACCGGGGGGGGGAGTGGGCGGCAGAGATTTAAATGCACTTAAAAAATATTAATTATTATTATTAGCATTTTGGGTTGGTTTTGGGTTTTTGGTGGGGTTTTTTTGGACGCTTCTGAGTTATTTACAGCACCGCCCCGGGTGCAGAGCAGCCCCCGCTCCGCGCTGCGGCCGCCTTCCCCGCCGCGGGCGCGGAGCTGGCAACTCTCTCCCCGGATAGTAGGTCCGCACCCGCGCAGCCGACGGCAAAGAGAGGAACCCCATCGGCTTGCCTACCCTTCCTTGCCCCGCATAGCTCTGCTCGGCGCTTCCTACGCGTTTGCCCGCGGATCAGGAGCCTTCCTTCAGTAGGGCTTCCCTGAGCCCAATTACCTCCGCGGGGTAATTAGAGCAGATCTTGCAGTTACATGCCTTGCCCAGCACCATTTGCTTTTTGTGGGGGAAGAGAGAGAAAAGGCTCTTAAAGGCGTAGGGTGCAAAGCGCGGAAAAAATATACTAAAATAAAATAAAGGAGCTGCAACCCGGACAAAAAAAAAAAAAGTGCGTTATCCCGTGGGAAGCGGGGTGCGCTCAACTCTCCGCTGATCTTGCGCGGGGCAACTCCGCGGCAGCGCCCGGCACATCTCCCTCAGCCGCGGCTCTGCTCTCTGCTCTGCCTTCCCAACCAGCACAGGTTGTTCAGGCTCCTCTCACCTCCTTTCTCTTTCTTTCCCTTTTTTTTTTTTTTTTTTCCCTTTTCCCTTTTCCCTTTCCCCCCCCCCCTTTCCCCCAAAATATTCCTTAAAGCAAAGGGAAAAGAAATAGTTTTCATCCTTTCTCCCCCTTCCTTCCACCTGACTAGCTCGAAATCACCTTGAAATGCTCATGTCAACTTGTATCATTATCTCTTTAATTCAGGCAGCGCCTTTTGTTCTTCACAGGAGAGGATCAAAGCACTTAAAAAAAAATAACTTTCCGATCCCTCTCGCTCGCTCTCTCTCTTTTACAGTAGGAGAAGGAGAGATCAGGTATAACCCAGTCAAAATAAACAAAGTGAATGCATAAATAAAAGAGGTGAAATGCAGGTTCTAAGAACTTGCTGGCGCTGGAACAATCCCACCTCTTTAGCTGAGTGGCAACGAAAGGAGAATTTCAAGTCATCTTAAGCGCAGGGGTTGCAGAGAAAACAGAGGAGGGGAAAAATAAATGAAAATGAGAGGGAAAAAAAAAAAGAAGAAGAATAAAACTTACCACCAGATTGGGTAACTTGACAGAGCCTGACTCAACCCACAAAGAAACAGGAAATATCCAAAAGAGGCCATTGATGAAAAGTTGTCTTTCTTTTTTTTTTTTTTTTTTAACCAGAGTTGCCAAAAACCTTCCTTTCTTCTGAGGCAGGATGATTATTTTAATAATAATAATAATAACAACAATAATTTAAAAAAAAAAAAAGTCAAATGAAGTGAACTCAATCCGACCAGGTAAATCCTCTCTTGCTTCCTCTACTACTCTCAAGGAAAAAAAAAAAAAATCTCAGAGAGGTAAAAAACTCTTCTCTCAGCCAAGACACTGAAGGCAAATATTAAAAAAAAAAAAAAAAAAAAAAAAAAAAAGTTTGAAGTAGCTCTCTTAAAAAGGACCCAATCAGCACTTATTGCCAAAGGGAGAATTCTGATGCTTTGGCTTGTTCTGTCAATCAGGAGTGCGAAGTCAGGAATGAGCTAATTGCGAGGAGATAGTGTTTTAATACTCATTAGGGGGCACGTTGGCCCACAAGCCAAGGGATAAAATGTAGTTTTAAAAAGGGGAAGGAAGATTTAGGGGGTTTAAATAGACAGGGGGGACCCCTGTGGATTTGGGTAGCTATAACAACCTGCCCGGATTTCACTCCCTGGGTCGAAGCTACTAAAATGCAAAAAAAAAAAAAAAAAAAAAAAAAAAAAAAAAAAAAAAAAAAAAGTAAAAAAAAAAGTGAAGTTGTTTTTTTTTTTTAAATTTTTATCTTTTCGATTTTCTCCTTCTTGCCATTCTGTCTTCTTCTCAAATCCCCGTTTCCCCACAGTGATGGTCGGGACTACTTTCGACTAACTTTCTAGAAACTTTCAGCTTGTTGTTGTTTGTTTTGTTGGTTTTTTTTCCCCTCTCCTTTTTTCAAGAAAGGAAAAGAAAAGAAAAGAAAAGAAAAGAAAAGAAAAGAAAAGAAAAGAAAAGAAAAGAAAAGAAAAGAAAAGAAAAGAAAAGAAAAGAAAAGAAAAGAAAAGAAAAGAAAAGAAAAGAAAAGAAAAGAAAAGAAAAAAGAAAAAGAGGATTTGCACCCAGACATGCACGCTCACACACAGACATGCACACCCCCTCAGACACACACCCCCCCCCCTTCCCCACCAGTCCAACCAGCCCAGATATCCAGAGCTCCACTGAAGACATCTGCAAAGAAATCTACTTCTTCCATGCAAATCTCAATAAGGCTCATCCAGATCATCCCAATTTGCAGGAGTCCCAGTCCCGGACTTTTGCGAAGACGCTGCTGCAAACGACTTCATCCACCAGATCCACCCCACAGAGCACTAGTAATTGATCTCTTTTTTAATATCTTTCTCTACAGATTGTAACAATTTCTCTCCTTTCAGTGGCAGTGGTGGGGGGTGAGCTGGGGTGGGATAACGAGGTTCCAAAAAATCGGCAATTTTTTCCATGGGGTGGAAAGAAAAAAATAAAAAAATATTAATATTATTATAAAGATGTAGCTCCTCGAGAGTGGGTACATGGTTAGAGTTGCTGCTCCTCTGGAACATATTGTTTAAAGCTTGCTGTATTTGTGAGCAAGTGTCACCCAGCTGACAGGCTTTCCCCTTACCCTGGGTCATTTGAAAGGGGGCAGGAGAGACGACAACGAGGGGACGAAGGCACTGGATGAGCTAAGAGATATTTTTTTCCACGGAATAGTGATGATTCTCTCTTCAGTGATTTGTTGTTGTTGTGGCTGCCTGTTGGGTTGTTTGCCTTTTTTTTTTTTTTCTTTCTCTCCTTTTTTTTTTTTTTTTTTTTTTTTTTTTTTTTTAACAGAGAGAACTGGACCAGATTTGTATTTATCTACTTGTCTTTATTTTATTTTATCTGTGAATCAGGAAAATTCTGTGGTTCACGCGGAACAAAGAGAGGTACCATTTTTAATGACTTTTTTGGAGGAAAGCTTGCAACCTTGCATGAGCTCAAATCAAAATGCATTTTTTTTCTCATTAAGAACTGCATATATACTTTCCCTTAGTAGGGAATATTTCTATTTACACACACAGAGCTTTATATGCATATATATAAAGCTATGTTTGTGTTTAGCTAGATGGAGAGATATACTCATTCTAGTGAAATTATACTAGAAATGCAGTTCATTCGGGGATATTTAAATCATTGGGAATTTGGCAGGGGTCAGGCCCTGATTATTTTCTTTAGGGTTGGATGACAAGTGATTGCAAATGTGAGCTCTGGCAAGTGCTCCAAGATCTAATCGCCCCGTGCAGCCAAGCTCAAGTCTCTCTGAGCGGCTCCTCGCTTGCTTCCAGAGGAGGAACGGATGCGCTCTCCGGCTCTCCCAGCAAATCTCTGTGGTGTCGATGCTGCAGTTATATTGAGTGTATTAAATCCAGCTCCCTCCCCCCCGAGTCCTTCAGCAGCTCCCGCACCCCAGAGGGGCAAAAGAGACTGGAGAGAGAGAAGGGATTTTATTGCATAAGGTAGGATGAGGAAAAAGGAGGAGGTTGGTGGTGTGTGAAAAATCATCTTAAGGACTTTCCCTCTGTATTAGAGAAAATCCCATCCAATTATAGCATTACTGGAAAGAACCAAATGCTGAGACTTTCAAAGGAGGGGATTTCTCTGTCTTTTCAAGTGAAATTGCTCACACTGCAGACTGGAACACACACACACACACACACATACAGACCCTCAGCCACCAGCGCCTGCCTGGAATGAGCGTCCCGGCAAACCGAGGTGGATAGAGGGGGAGGAAGGGGCAGCACACACATCCCTTCCAGGGGTCGAGCTAATCTCCCCTCCTTTTGTTCCTGGGGAGAGATTTAAACATCCCCCAAAGCCTCTGCCCCTCCCACCAGGAAGCACCAGGCAACTTTACCTGAAGGTACAAATTCAGCCACTCTCCCTTTTCCTCTTTGCTTTGCAGCTGCTGTTTGGGGAGGATGGAGATAATCCACTTTGTCATAGGCACTGACACACACACAGGCAGGATGGTATTGATTCCTTCAGCAGGCAGCAGTAGCTACTTGCTATGATGCCAACTGCTTTTAATTGCACTGATAAAAAGGTAGTTGGGTGTATAATAGCTATTCCCATCACTCGGAGCATTATTGTAGATTAGTTATCTATTATCTACCTTTGAACCAGAGCCCTTTAAGGGCCAGGTTTTGCAGTCCATTAGAGTCAGTAAAAAGGCTGCCACGGGCTCTACGGTGATGAACTGCTGGTATCTGGCTGCCCAAATCTGCAGCGTTTTCTCCCACCCGTTGGTTTTAGGGCCTGATGTCAAAGCCTGGCTAAGCTCACCCACGCTGGTCCATTGGTTTCCACCTCTTTCCCAAAGATTTGGATGTGCATTCAGACATACTCTCTGCAATGGGCAGGATCTGGCCCTCGGTGAGGTGACAGCAGTGTGGCTTTGGCTTCTTTGCCTTTGGCATTGCTCATCAGTGCCCAGGGAGAAGTTCTAGGGGAAGTCCAGGTTGCAGGGTTGTGGATCCTCAGTGGTAGACACCAAGTCTCAGTGCTGGTGGAGATACAACTGGCCTTGCACAGATTTTCCACAGGGCCCACCCTTACACCAGCAAAGTAAACACCACTTTTGGTTCATGGCTTGCCTGGGAGGTGAAGTTCCATCACCCTGACTGTCAAATGGGAGACTAAAGTCTTGACCATGCTCACAGCAGTGGGGCCTGTTCCTCAGCCCCCATAAGGCTGCTGTAAAAGGAAGTGGATAGCTTCAGCTATGGGGAAGAGGGGATGGGAGGACATGGGGCACGCCTCATCATCACGGGGTTGGAATGCTTTATGAAGGCGTTGCAAGCTGGTCCTATCTTGCTTACTCATGAGGATGGCCCAGCTGGCATCTTCAGGGCCCACTTGAGTGTGCAAATAGAGCTAGATTTAGAAACATGACTGCTTCATGGTGCAGTTAGTCACAAGAGGGAACAGCTGCGCTCTTCCATGTTCAAAAAAAGACACATCCAGGCCACTTCCACCCCAGAGATGTCTATGTAAAGAGATCAGGGGCAAGGAGAGGAGGTTTGGAGGGATCCAGGCAGACAGGAAGGCAGGCAAAGTGGTGCCATGCAGTCAGTCACACTTCTCAAATACTCTTTGTGTCACTTCTCTTCCTCTCCTTCCCCCTTTCCCCTTTATGGAGAAGATTGATTATGGCTGCAGGTTGGGAAGATCATCCTCACTGAGAGCAAACACAGAGCCAGGGAAGGCTCCTCATGGGGCAGAAGGTTTTCCTTATATTTGGTGGAGGACAGAAGTGAGTTCTACCCCTTCCCTCTTTAATATTTGAATTCCCACTAGTAAAATCTGATTAATTGTCTTCTTTTGCAAATTGCAACTGGAGGTGGTTCTTTTGGAAGATGGTTCATCTTCCCCATTTGCAATTTACTCACTGTCTGCCCCACATATCACTCCCTGGACACAGTGGTCTCCATGGTTGGGTACAGCCACCCAGGCAGTGAGAAAAAGCTGTGGCCAATATTTTCTTCCATTGCAAGAAGCTCACATGGCAGCACATGAGGACAGTGAGAGCACCAGTAAATCCCCACCAGGCAGCTTTGTAGCCCACCTTGCCTAATGCCAGCCCTAATGAGGAACCTCAATAGTGTGTAGGAGTAGCTATAGATATCTAGAGACCCAGGTATCAAAATGTGCTGTGAGCATTAAGCCTCCTCCCTCCACTGATGCTGGGAAAATATAATATAATGCTGGGCTCCTGGATGCCTGGGCTCTGGGTTGCTGAAGGTCTGGCTTTGCCATGGGCCTGTTGAGTTGTGGCATGTCATTCTGCTTCCCTCTTTCATTTTGCTTCTGTGCCTTTAAAGGTCCCTGAAAACTGAGATTCATGTCATCCATTCATCTTGACCAGAAGTCACATCACTACAAGTAGTGACAAGGTAGGTTAATATTGATCTCATCAGATGTGGAGAACAAGGCAGAAGATGGGTAACACCTGGCTCATGATGTGATTCAGTAGCAGAACTGGTGAAAAGATGGATTTGGCTGGTAAATTCATGTCCTCTCTTCAAGACAGGTCTCTCTGTGACCAGCTGGTTTTACTATAGAAAAGTCACTGCTGTCCAGAGGTGGAGGTTGATCAGTGTTGGAGACAGAGAGAGCTTTTAGAAATGTGCCAAATACACTAAGAGCATGGGTTTCACCTGGCCTGACTACAGCTGTCCAAATCCTACTTACACAACACTGGCTGCCTGAGTGGTCAATGTTGCAGTGGAGACTGGGCAACTCAGCTCCCTGTAGATACTAGACTATGGTAGGTGGGGTGAATTGCTTCTGGAGTTGCATTTCTCTTTGTTTGGAATCTCGTTTAGACTTGGTGCCTAATCTTCAGATAGTTGAAGTTAGGTGAGATGCCTACAGGCCATTGCCTGTCCTCTGGGCTCTAAGGAGGTACTGATAGCAATGGACAAATCAAGAGCACTTTCGGGGTGGGTTTCTCAGCTCTTTAGGCTGCAATGAGATGTCCTCAGCTGCAAGGGAACAGACACTGCCTACAACACAGCTTTGACTTTGGTTGCCATCTGCTCAGGTTACTCTATGCCAATGGCAAACTAAGATTTTGGCTGCTCCTGGATTCCCATCAAAACATTTTGGCATCAAGGTGTTATCCTCTGATCACAGTGCTCAGAAGAGAGATGGAGGATGGCTGAAAGCATAAGATCCAGTACTGATCTGTCCCCAGGAGGACAGGGAGGATTAGATACGTGGCATGGTTTTCAGTTTAATGGAGGCAGAGCACCCAGAAAGCTGCACTGCAATGTGCCAGACCTTTTGCAGAGCAGAGCAGATCTGTCATGGGTGATGATCCTGTCCTTTGAACTTTTATATACAAGATTTTCTGTTACCTCACCTTGTGTGGAAATTGTTGTTTTGAGGAGGGTTCCTTCCTCATATTGTGTGTGCCTCTAGTTATTATGTGGTGCTCACCTTGTTTCTTCCATATCAGGCTCTGAAGAGCACGTCCTGCCCGTGAATGACCTGCTTTAGAAAGGCAGTAGGTGGTAAGGCCAGGCCTTGAAATGGTGATGGGGTGTCTGCTCTTACCTTTGCCACCAGTCTGTGATGTGACCTTTTGCAAGTGACTTCACTGGCCTGTGTCATGTCCCAGCTGGGTTGCTCTCCCTGAGACACTCACTTCTTTAGGACAGACTTCTCCTCCTGCTAGGGCTTGAATGACAGCAAGACTCAAAGTGAAACTTGGGGCTCTCTGACACCTCTCCTTGTTCCTTCCCTCCATCTCCTGTCTCTCAGCTGGCTGTTCCCTCGTCGGCAGGGATCGAGCAGGCACCTGCCTTGCCTGTTTTCTGCAGGAGAGGTAGGACTCTTACCGGTGTAGCTTTGGCCCACCTAGTGGTACAGCAGGAGAACAGACCTGGAGAGAGAAAAGCGCGGACCAAATACGCAGCCAGCTCACAGGGATCTGCAGCACCAGGGCTCTGGTTTCCTTTTCCCGCTGCAGAAGAGTTGGCAGAGCCCAAGATGGGAAAGGGGTTTGTCTCTGTGCCCCTGGTGGATATCAGGGAGGCCTGGTGTGAGAAAGGTCTTGCCTTGGAGGGTGGGAGGATGAATTGTTGGTGCTACCTCAGGGGGGATCAGTGCTCTGGGACAGTTCCACTGAGCAGCTATTTCCTTGTCACCTGCACACTCAGGATAGGTGGGGACACCAGCACCCCTGGCCCTGGCCTCTGCCCTGGTGAAGAGCAGGTACACAGGCAGACAGAATATCTTCCAAGAATGAGGGTGGCAACCAGAAATAACATGGTCTTCACACAAACCTGCCTTAACCAATGCCAAATGAAGGAAATAATAGAATCATAGAATGGTTTGAGTTGGAAGGGACCATAAAAGTCATCTAGTTCCAACCCCCCTGCATGGGCAGGGACACCTCCCACTAGAACAGGTTGCTCAGGGCCCCATCCAACCTGGTCTTGAACAGTTCCAGGGATGTGGCTTCTACAGCTTCCCTGGGCAACCTGGGCCAGTGTCTCACCACCCTCACACTAAAGAATTTCCTCCTAATGTCTAACCTTAATCTCCCCTCTTCCCGTTTTGATCCATTATCCCTTGTCCTCTCACTACAAGCTCTTTTAAAAAGTCCCTCCCCAGCTTTCCTGTAGCCTCTTCAGGCACTGGAAGACTGCTATAAGGTCTCTCTGGAGTCTTCTCTTCTCCAGGCTGAACAGCCCCAATTCTCTCAGCTTGTCCTCATAGGAGAGATACTCCAGCCCTCAGATCATTTTCACAGCCCTTCTCTGGACATGCTTATCCAGTTTTACTAGACAAAAAAAGCAGCCAACAAGTCAGTGCCATGTTTATGTTCAGATAAATATTTCCTTTCATTGTCCCTTCCTCCTAAAGCCACTGAGTTAGTCACCTTCAACTATTGTCTCCAGAGTCTTTCACAGCCCCTTGGTGCTGTGGTAAGATATATCAGTGCTCTGCTTGATAGGTCCATTTGCTGAAGGCAAGGAAGATTTCTCCATGTGGTCTCCACCAGCAGCAGCTGCCTAGTGGTTGCAAGGTCACTTTGTGGAGACCATCCTCTGACAAATGAGTACTGTGAAGGATAAGTTGTGATCTTCCTCACAGGATGAGATCTGGGGAAAAACAATCTATTTGGAAGGCAAACTGACCAATTGAAGGCAAACTGAATTCCCTGAGTAGATAAGGAGCAGTTCTGCTTTTCTGGCACATTGAGAGCTCCAGATTCATAGAGGAAATAATAAAAAAAAAAAAAAAAAGGAACTGAAAAATGTGATCAGTGTAAGTTTCCCCTGAGGGCTCCAATACAATAAAAATAGAAATAACCTGAGCCCTGTGTGTGTAACGTGTGTTTGTGTGAAATTTCTCTAGGCCAGGTTCAGATTAAAACTCTATTAATCAGCAGTGGAAACTGAGAATCTCTAGGGACCTAAACCTGTTATTATGTGTACAAATAACCATTCGTGAGATGATAGAGGCATAGATGTTTATAACTGAGGAAAATAAAATCTTTCCAAGAGAGTAACAATAATCACCCACTTTGAGATAAACATTTTAGGCTCTGGTATTCTGGCTCCTGGGAGCACATCCTAGATCTCTTTCTGGAGATGTCTATCTCCTCAAGCTTCAGCTTCTAAAAGAGGAAGGACAACTTGCTAACAGTCCATATCCAAAGGGAGCTTGTGTCCTTGGAAGTGAAATGCCTTCAATGGGTGGAATCCAAGGTCCTTTGGGGATCCTTGTTTTCTCCTGCCCTTTCATTAATTACTGTTAAACAGCTACCTCCACCTGCCTGTCCAAATCTAGAAAACTGAAGTCCAGCACGGTGGTTTGCAGCATTAATCACAGAATCACAGAATGGTTTGGGTTGGAAGGGACCTTAAAGATCACCTAGTTCTAACCCCCCTGCCATGGGCAGGGACACCTCCCACTAGACCAGGTTGCTCCAAGCCCCATCCAACCTGCCCTTGAAGGCTTTAACATCCAATACTGCAATGAACATCACTACAAATGCAGTATCACTGGTCTCAGAAGGAATCCACAGGAGTTTTTAGGGAAGATTCCCTCAAAATTCACACTCAGAACAAGGATTTGCTTTAAAATCATAATTTTTTTACTCTGCTTCATCCAATCTCTCTTTATAAAGTTTAGGGGTTATATATTTGATTAAGGAAAAAGGGGAAAGGAAACCAAGTGTTTGTGAGTCAGAAAGATCAATAACAGAGAGAGTTATTTATTAAATCATCCCCGCACTGATGTTGAAATTTTCTAATCCCATTCTAACACACAATTCAAATAACCCCTTTTCAAAGGGCTAGCCACACTCCTGCTGCAGGTGCAAACAAAAGAAAAAAATTAAAAGTGAAACCAGAATTTCGTTCCTTTGTGAACTTAGTTATAACACCACTCTTTGAAATCCAAGTGATACCATCGCTCGAGAGGAATGTTGGGGTTCAGTCTTGTGCTTGCAAATCAATATGCATTTTAAACAGGGATTACTCTATGCTGCTGACAAGCACTGGACTGAAAAACTACCCAGACTGGAGTGTCTTCTCTTCAGCCACAGACCAAGCTAATTAAGATACATTAAACCCAGTAACTAGGAACGTAGGATGTGTAGGAACATCTGCTGGACTGGCACTCCTGTTACTGCCTGGTATTGCCCTGCCTGAGGTCTCCAAACCCTCTAAAAATGTGTTTAAAATTGTAGACCAACAAGATTTTGTTGATTATTTGGTTGTTTGGCACTGGGTTTATTTTAAAACAGGTTAATATGAAATATCATGATGGTAAAGTTGTCATGATGCACTGTGTTGGGTACCAACCCTCTGCAGAGTGCAAGAAGGGGAACATGGAGGGGATCATGAGCTGGGAGGAAGCTTTGCCATGCGATAAGAATAGTGAAATGCACACCAAAAATCACTCTGAGTGGCAAGGGCTGGACAGGGCTGGATGGGGGATTGTCTCATGTTTTGCTTCTCCCACACGAAGAGAAGACACCTTCTTGCAAAAGCAATGAGAAGACCTGCCTGCGCTCAGGGGAGGAAAAGGAGCAGGCAGATTTGGCTGAGAGAGTTCAAAAAAGCACAAAAAATTCCTCTGAAACCCCACAAAGGTGTTAAAACGTCAGTCAAGTGAGGTGTTGACAAGGGATCCAAGTTGATAAATAAACAGAAAGGAAAGGAGCTCTCCCTTGCAAAGCCTGAATGACAAAGAGAGAAAACCAGGCTCTGGAGAGTTCCTTACCATTTTCATGACAAAAGCTGATTGTGGGGGGGAGGTTTTAACACGGTAACAAGTTTGACTTTCTCTCCCTTTCTCCCTCTTTTTTTTTTTTTTTTTTTTTTTTTTTTTTTTTTTTTTTTTTTTTTTCCTTCTCTTTTCCCTTCCCTCTTATAAACAGAGAGGACAAGAGGTCATATCCCCAGGGTTTAAAGAGACACTTCTCCCCTTCCAGGGAGGGTGGATGTTCTTTCAGCCTGTTTACAAATTAGTCAAAGTTATGATGTCTTAATGTAGTTGCCGGGTGGCCACCTGTCCCGGACTTTCTTCTGGTGCACTTACTTCATATGTAGGAGTGACACCTGCAGATGGTTTCTTGCCCAGCATCCAAAAAATAGGGCAAAATGCCACGAGTCACGTGCCTATTTTGTAAGCAATGGTGAAAGTTGGTGCACAAGTCTGCAAAGTCCATGGGATGTTTTGGGGAAGGGCTGTGCTCCCGGGTAGGGTGATGTATGTTGGGTGCTGTATGCACTCAAGAGATACCCTAGGGAGGGATTTCTGCTGGGAGATTTGGAGTATGGTGATGTATGGGAGCAAAAGCAGTGGCTGAATCACTTTTGTTTGTTCTCAACCTCATGTTTGCAGTACCAAAATTAAGCCCAGATCCTCCCATTCTTCACATTGCTTTAAAAAGTTGTTTCCAAGCCCTGGGCATGAAGCAAAGTGGCTTAAGCAACAAGTGAGAAATGATAATAATGGTGCTTGGTGTCCTCTCTGTCTTCCCCCCTCCCATGTGAGGTGTTTGGTGCCTAATAAAGGTTGAACTCACATTGCAGCCCTTTTCTCCCAGGGGGGAAGGAGGGAAATGCAGTTACAAGGTCTTTCTTCCCCACCTGTACACTTATTTTCATACAACTTAATCTCTCTGATACTTTTATCTTTCTGCCAAATTGGGCTGGGATTGGCTGAGGGGTTCAGAAGTTGGAGGGAAGGAAACGAGTGGATAGAGGCACACAACATAACCAGCTAACCCAACTTTCCCAAGGAAACCAGACTTCAAATGCATTACAGTGCTTTACAAGTCTTGCAGGAGTTGCTTACAAACCCCAGACCTGAGCCAGAACCCCCCAGTGCCAGGCACTGCATGAACATATTCCTCAACACAATCCTTTCCCCAGGCCAGTGCTCAGGAGTTTAAAACAAGAAGTTTAAGGCACTCCAGGTTGGCAAGCACCCGCTTTTCAATATGAATGTAGAGCAACTCCCTTAATGTGGGTTGTATTTGGCTGGATTCTGCAAGAAAGCAGATCTGGGCTCTGCTTGAGTTAGTTTTTTTTTTTTTTTTTTCATGGGAATGGCAAGAAACTCACAGGGCTTGAAGAACTTTGCCTCCTAACAGCCCTACTTGGCTTCGATCCTACCCAGAAATCCCATTGGCTCATGTGGAATAAGAAGGGAGTTAAATCTGCAGGGCTTGGCCCCGCTGGCAGCTACAAGGTTTCTTTCATGTATTTATTTTCGGAGCAAAAGGAGTTAGACTGTTTCTTTGCAACGCTGGCAGGTAGGAAAAGTGCTGAGGTCTTCCCAGGGCACTGGGTCACTCATATGCCACTGCCCTGCTGCTGTCACACCAGGGATGAGCTGTTCCAGTGTCTGGAAAACATTTTTACCTACAAAGACAAGTGTTAAACCCTGGAGCCTGTGGTGGGATCCACTACAGATTAATTCTCTTTTTAGTCAGCCATGGAGCTCCCATCACTTCCTCATGGCCCTGGACTACATCAGCTTCAGACAGGAATTCCCAGGGACCACTGGACTGGGGTGGAGAGGTACCTTGTGTCCATGTCCCCGTGGTAGGTAGGGACTGAACAGTGTTTGGGATATTTGGGTCAGTTCAAAAGTTCTGGTGCTCCTGGAAGGATTTGGCCCATCATTTCCCAACCTTGTATTTCCCATAAAAGGCTCTGCTCCCATCCCTGGGCCATGGTGGCACTACTGCCTGCACTGGAGAGGAGTGAGATCTTCAGTCAGCTGCTCAGAAAGGCCTGCAGGTAGTTCATGGCTGCTGAGCTTTCTCCAGAGATGCTTCCTCATCCTCTCCTCACCTTCTCTCTCCCTCAGTGGACTCCTCAGAGCTAAAGCTGCACAAGTCTGAACCTGCAAATACAGAAGACATCAAGCAATAAACCATTGGCAGTCCAGACATCAGGAGTCAGCTCTTTCTGCCTCAGTTTCTTTCTCCCAGGACTCATAAGGTTTTAAGGAATCAAATGTATTTGGAGTCACAAATTACTTTCTAGTTTCTGAACTGTTAAAATAGGTGGGGGAAATAGTTTCTGGAATATTTTGCACACCATGAAACTTGATATATGTTTGCACAAAATAGCATGAGTCCAGAACCTGGTGTGTTAAGAAGAAAACCAAAAGTATCCATCAAACATTGAGATACTAGATAAATTAATTTGGATATACAGACATTCAGGGAAGTAGAGCATGAAATGGAGAAAGTGACAGGTACATTCAGCTGGTGTGAGCAAGGTCATAAAGAATGCAATTTTTTTGGGAAACATTTTTATTTTTGAAGAAAATCCTATTGGTATGCAGCTCCCATGATTTCTTTGCAATTCTAAGATCTTCTTGAAGCTTCTTTAAAGAGCTGGGGATGAGGAACAATCTGAACTAGTCCCCACCAGCTTGATGTGGCCAGTTATGGGAAGCTGTGAGGGAGCTGCTAGTGGGAGAGGAAAAAACCCATGTTGTTCGAGCTGCATTTTTTCCACACCTCCCCATCCAAAGCCTGCCTGACCCTTCCTGCACAGTTTTGAACATGGTAAACTCTGGAGCTTCCCTGGTTACGAGGGACACTAAGTTTTAGGAAGGTCAACAGAAAGAAGCTCTCATCTCATTTAAGCTGTTGGAAAATGCCCTAAAGCAAAGGCCCCGATGACCTGGTTTAAAGCCATTGAGGGTATTTCCCCATGTGAGGTTACAGGTGAAGAAAGGGCATTGGGAGCTTTTCAAGGGAGAGAGAAGTAGGTGACAAGAGAAGGTTATAACCATTTTCCTACTTGAGGATAGGTTTTGCAGGAAACAAGAAGTCTCTTGGACCTGTGTGGGTTGAGACATGCAGCGTCACCTTGGATAGCTGGAGGAAATACACTCTCAAGAGCTTTGCACCATCAAACACCAGAGCAAATAATTTGAACCTGCTGGAAACTCAGCCTTTTAGGGTTTACCTGGTAACCCTTCTCAATGCTGTTGTCCATCATGGACAACATGATCAAACAGGGCCATCATTGCTCAGTCCCTGCAGTTAATCACTGATGACATCTGTAAACAGCTGCGACACCACATCTCCCTGGGACCCTGGAAAACATCCAATAAATAGTGAAAGAGGCTTCTCAAGCATTGTCAGGCTTTCTGCACCATCTTGGTTGTAAAAGGTGGCCTGTTGCCACCTTTAGACTGAGGATTACTGCAATATGGACTCTGAAATATGGGATAGGTTTCTCAGGATCCAGGGAGAACATGGCTCATGGAGAAACCCACAGCTGTCCAGAAGAAAAAAACAGCAAAATCAGAATGACAATGCTGAACTCTGCTGAGGGAGATGGAAAGATGAAGAGATGGGAAAAGCAGGAAAGATGAAGAGATGGGAAAAGCAGGAAAAATGAAAGGTAAAAGACTGTGGACAGGAGAGGAAATGTCAGTTCCTCTTAAGGGAGGTGGAGGAAGAATCACAGAATCACAGGATTACAAAATTATTGAGCCTGGAAAAGACCTCTGAGATCATCAAGTCCAACCTATGTCCTAACACCACCACATCAGCTAGACCATGGCACTAAGTGCCACATCCAACCTTTCCTTAAATACCTCCAGGGATGGTGAATCCACCACTCCCCTGGGCAGTCCATTCCAATGGCTGATCACCCTTTCCATGAGGAAGTGCTTCCTAATATCTAACCTAAATGTCCCTTGGTGCAGCTTCAGGTTCCAAGAAGGAGTCATCTAAGCCAAACATACTGGTTGAAAAGTAGCTTATGAATGTGGCAATAAAGTGGTATCATAGAATCATGGAATAATTTGGATTGGAAGGGACCTCAGAGATCATCTAGTTCCAACCCATGGGGAGGGACACCTCCTATTAGATCAGGTTGCTCAGAGCCCCATCTAACCTGGCTTCAAACACTTCCAGGGAGGGGGCAGCCACAGCTTCCCTTGGCAACCTGGTTGTAAATCTAGTGATGGTTTAGGCTAATCAGGGTTTGATTAGCACCAGGCAAGTGAGACTGGCTGATAACATCCAGTGCAGGTGGCTGGTGACATTGGCTTTAAAAAACCTGGTCACCATGCAAGGCTTCTCCATGGACTGCCACCTCTCTGAAAAACAGTTGTGCTTGATCTTGTCCTGCTCCCCGTGCAGGAATGATGATTAAAAAAAATCATGAACATGAAAAGTGTATTCAGCTCCAGTCACCCTCTGTTAAAATAGACAAAAAAAAAAAAAAAAAAAAAAAAAAAAAAAAGGAAGAGAAAGACAGAGAAAGAAGAGGAGCAGATTAAAAATATGAGGGTTTCATTTCCAAGAGGGGGTGAGTAAGAGATGCCCAACATAATGAACCGGATAGAAATCAGTCAAGAAGTTATAATTTTTTCTGACTCATAATACCAGCCCAATGGAATTAAAAGCAACAAAATTAAAACCCACAAAAGAAGATGCTTTTATATATGTAGCCAATGATTAAACTGAGGAACTCAAGACATCACTGGAATTTAGCAGAATTCCACTAGAAAAAAATCCCAGAAGAACTGAAAAAGCAGTTTTATGCTCTGATAAATCAAGTCATTCAAGATTATACTTTGGAGAAGTGTTGCAATGACACCTCCAGCACTGCTTGGAATCTCTGTTTTGGGCCTTCTTGGAGGTCTCTTGAGGATGTTCAACCTTGGCTTGCACTGGATCTGGCTTCTAGCATCTGTGAGGCTTTGTGGTTCCCTAAGAGATGGCACTTGAGCACAGATTCAGATTAAATGGAGGTGAGCTTGCAAAGAAATTTCTCTTTCTTCCATGCACACGCACCATTCTGGTACATGAACATTCACTGACTATAAGGGATAATTGTAGAATATTAATAAAATGTCTCTATCCCAGATGAGCACCCACTGTCCTATGCTTATCTGGAGTGTACTCTGGTCTGGTCTTAGCTCCTATTTAAAACTTATAGATATGACAAACCCCCAAAATTAGAATTAAACAGTTCCTCTGGCCATTTCAACCTTTTATGCAGTTAGAAAATCAACAAAACCAAATCAGCTGATCCCTTTTTTGTTTGTTTGTTTGTTTTTAAAAACTTTATTCCTTGGTCAGATGGAGAGGAAAATGCATCATTGTTTGGAAAATCCCCTTGAGACATATCTTGCAAAAGCCCCACATTCTCTCACTGTTCTTAGGTAAGGCCTTGCAATCTCAACCACCAGGAGAGCCATGCTCTGTGGGGCAGATTAGAGGTGTTTTTTACAGCAGCTATTTGGTTTCTGATGAGTTTTTTACTCTCCATCTCAGGTTTTTCAATATGGCAAATGGGGTTTATGTTCCAGAAATGTAAATAAAACCCCTATTTTGAATATTCTTTTTCTTTCCCAGTGTTTTCTGTATGGCACTGACAATCACCATGGGCTTGCCATGTTCATGGGCTTCCCTGGCAGAGGAGAGGGCAGTGACCTCACATGAAGAGCTGACCTCTTCCTTCCCCCACCTCCTCTCCATCCCCCAGAAAACACAGTGGACAATATCTTCTGTTCTTCCAGCTCCTTGTGCTGTCAGAGACTCTGAGATGCCCACTCAAGGTCATAGAGGAAACTGACCCCTTGTAGAGCTGGAAAAAGACCTGTGTCAGACTCCAAGCCAAGGACAAACTCAGGAGAGGACATGCCCAGGCTCCACTGGTATTCCACAAAGGCAAAGCACTGTGTTCGGATGTGCCCTCAGCATCTCAGACCCATGTCTTCAAAGATGTCTGAGTGGTGGTTAACCAAGGAGAGATATGTTCCTCCATGTCCTGAGGCCCAGATTCTGAAAGGTTTTCTTACAACACTTGAGGCTTTTCTGCCTCAGGAGATAACTATACGTGGTGAGGATGCAACCATTGGGCCAACCATAATTGATCAAATTAGTTGTCTACCTCACTTAAAAGCCATTTACAAACTGTGCCCAATTAAGGGTTCTCACAGAAAATGATCTTGTGGGAGACCTCTCACAACCAGCATTAATGGTTTGTTTTCTACTCTGGAACTCCCAAATGCTTCTCACCTTGTCATGGTGTTATTTTTTTTTCCCATTTGCTGTTTTATCTCCTATGCTTTTGTAATGAGGACAACTGTGTAACCCATTGTGGTATTAAAATCAATTCTTGGCAGCTGCCTTGTCTCAATATCTTGCAGCAGTGAGTTCCACTGGTAAATGATGTAAGTCAAAATTTACCTTTACAGGCTGCAGAAGTGTAGGAGCATCTCACACATAGTGTCCAGAACAGCACTGGCACCTTTTAGTCAATGATTCCCAAAGTTAGCTAAAAGCATGTCCTGACTTTGACTAGAAATGTGGGATTTACAGAGGGAAAAAGGGATCACCAGCAAAATATTCTGCTCCCTTGTTGTTAGTATTAGACAACGATCAGGGGATTCCCACAAGTTTTGGGCAGTACCAGCCATGCTGCACTCCATGGCTTGGCATGCAACTCCTGCACTGGTGAGAGGCCAGCAGAGAGGTCAGACCTCTGTGAAGGGGATCTGAACCCTTGTGTTTCAAGGAACTGAGATTGTTCAGGGTTGTGGTAGAGCCCCATGTCTCCTGTGCCTCAGAAAGGCTGAACAAGCTCAGCCCACTCCATTTCAGAGCCTCTGGACCTACAGATCTAAATGTCTGGCAGATCCCTGTGGCCTGCATTGATGCAAAGCTGAGCCAGTCTTGACTCAGCACTAAGTGGGCAGCACTCTGGAGCTATTGCTGCTTGTGGTGGTACTCATAGCCAAAGGTGGAGAAGGAGTGCAGAGCTCCCAGCTCCAACTTGCTGTGACACATGGATCCAAAATGGCTCTGAACCACTGAAGGAGCTTCACTGTTTCACTAGGTAGCTTGTACCAGTGGACTATAAGTGAGCACCCATCCCAGCAGCCCATCAAAATGTCCTCACCGAGAGTCTTTATTCTTCTGACTTCTTCTCACTCTTAGACAAGCCTCATCTGTCAAGAGCTGCCAAAAGTAAACAGTCACTGCCATCTAGTGACCATGAAATGGTTCACACCTCCTGGAAAACTTTTCTGGCTTCCTAAGAGAGGGGACGTGGGAAGGGAGATGACCAGCCAGACTCAGGCAGACACTAAGCCGATGTGTAGGTGCACGTGAAGCTAAGTTAAGGTTTCATTTGAAGACGGCATTTATTGTCCATTGGTGTGCCATTTTGGACTAGGTGGGAAGGGAATATGCGCTTCACTGGAGTGTCCTTCAACTAGATGCTCATGTCCTCAGCAAAAGCTGTCTTATCCATGGAGAAGATGACCTGGGGAGGTTTATGTACCTATTGTCTTTTCAGCTCCTACAGTTCTCCCTTTGGCTCAAGGTAGAGCTGAGCCACAAAGGTGCATCCAACAGTTTTCATTTAGCAAAGTGTTATAGTTGTTAAACTAATTGATAGTGTTGTATTCTGCAATGTAAGAGGGACCCACTGCTAGGAAGAATTGTGATTTAGGGGGTCTGTTTCTCAGCTAATCATCCTCAGCATTCCATGAGATGAGTTACTTCAGCATGGTCCCAACCAAACCTCAGATCTAAAAGCCTCACTCACAGTGAATTGGCAAAATGGGACTGAAATTAGAATTAGTCTCTGGTTTGTTCATGGTGCAAGTTGAAGTGTGGCCGTGTTACTCCTTCCCATTGCAGAGTTTCTGAGAAATCCAAAACTGAATCATCACAGCTTTGTATAATCACATCATACTGCTCAGGTGAGGTGGAGAGGTGGATTTCCAGCTCTTTGAGCCAGGGACAGCCTTTTATCCTGTATCAGCCCAGCAAAATGCAGCTGCAGTCCAGGGCTAAGTGTGGTGGCAATAGAATGTTGGTGCATCTTCAGGAAATCTTTCTGTCCAAAGCAGCACTATAGATCTGGTGTTATGCATTGGTGTCGTGGTTTGGGCCTAACATGACAACAAAGAAGCAGCCAGATGGTCACTCACTCAACTCCTCCCCTCACACACACACACTGGGATGGGGAGGACAAAGGCCAACTAGAAGCTCATGGCTCAAGACAAAGGACAAGGAGGGTTCTTCAATGATTAAGGTCCCAGGCAAAACAGACTCAACTTGGGGGGAAAAAAAAATAAAAAATTCCACATTAATAAGATGCACACAGGACACAGACACCACACAGAGCAGGGCTTAGATACATCACCCCAGCCCTCCCTTCAGACCACGAGGAGAGTGGGCAGCAGCAGCCGTCACTGCAAACAGGGCGAGTGGAGAGCGTGAGTGTCAGAGGTAAAACCAACTAGCTGAGAAAGAGGGTTTCCACCTGGGCAAAAGCTATTGCCAAAAAAACCTGTGGCAACGCAGATGGAGGTTCCTCACATGTGGGGCTGCAGGTCTCTGGCTGCAGGGAGTGCCTGAGCCTGTCATTCACCCTGCAGAATGGCAGAGAGAGCAGCTGTGTGAGGTGTGAGCAGATAAATGATCTGCTTGGCATGGTTGCACAGCTGAAGGAGGAAGGAGATAGGCTAAGGAGTATCAGGGAATGTGAGAGGGAAGTAATCCTGCCTCTGCACCCAGCACTGGTGAGGCCCCACCTCAAGTATTGTGTTCAGTTTTGGGCACCTCAATACAAAAAGGACATTGAGGTAATGGAGCAGGTCCAAAGAAGGGCAACAAAGCTAGTGAGGGGTTTGGAAAACATCCCCTATGAGGAACGACTGAGGGAGTTGGGGCTGTTTAGTCTGGGGAAGAGGAAGCTGAGGGGAGACCTTCTCACTCTTTACAAATACCTGAAAGGAGGTTGTAGTGAGAGTAGGGTTGGTCTCTTCTCACTGGTGACTGATGACAGGACAAGAGGAAATGGGCTCAAGTTGCCTCAGGGGAGATTTAGGTTGGACATCAGAAAAAAACTTCTTTACAGAAAGGGTTGTTGGGCACTGGAACAGGCTCCCCAGGGAGGTGGTGGAGTCACCATCCCTGAATGTGTTTAAAAGTGGTCTGGATGTGGTGCTTGGGGACATGGTTTAGGGGTGGGTCATCAGAAATAGGGTAATAGGGTTAGGATAAGGTTGGACTCGATGATCTTAAATGTATTTTCCAACCTGAACAATTATATCTATGATTCTTCCTGGGCCCAAATCACTTTGTTCCCGATTTCTCTCCCTCCTTCCCCCCCAGCGGCACAGGGGCACAGGGGATGGGGTTTAGAGTCAGTTCACAGTCTGGTGGTTCTTGCTGCTCATTCCTCCTCAGGGAGAAGGATTCCTCACAGTCCTCCCCTGCTTCCCCATGAGGTCCCCTCCATGGGAGAGAGTCCTCCACGAACCTCTCCTGCGGGCTGCCCACAGAGTCACGGGCTGCTTCGGGAACAGGCACCTCCCCTGGCACAGGCTCCTTCACAGCTGCATAATGCAAGTGCACTGGCAGCAAATCCGAATCCACTGGCCACAAAATCCAAGTCCACTGGCCAAGCTCACCCCTCCTGGAGCCCTCAGGGAATGTTCCACCACGTTGCTCCATGAATGCAGGGGAACAGTTGCCATCTCGCCACAGGTTGCAAGGAAACTTCTGCTTGGGCACCTTCTTCCCCTTCTTCCTCATGAACCACCGGGATCTTCACCGTAGCACTGTCTTTCAAGTCTCCAGCACAGCTCTGCTTTTTTCCTCTCCCTAAGTGCTCCTCTGCTCAGCTCTTATCTCAGTTCTTTCGTATGTTAATCGTAGAGGCGCAATTATTGTGTCTCTAACGGCTCCTTGGCTGGTTTTGGAGCAGGGGGAGCTTTTTGCTTCTTACCGGAGCCACCCCTGGGCCCCCCCCCTACTACCAAACCAAACCAAACCAAACCAAACCAAACCAAACCAAACCAAACCAAACCAAACCACACCAGCACAGCTGGCCAGTGATGCCCAGGCCGTGTGCTGCCTGCTGGGAAAGGTCTTACTTGCCAGAAGATGGCACTGGTTCTCCATGGAGAAGCGTATGGGAACAGGTGCATCCCTACCCCTCCCAGCTGCTTGTGCTCCTCAGTTTGGTTAAAGCCCTTCTCCAAGGTGATTATTCCCGGGGATCCTACAGGTTGCTGCTTATCAGGAATACAAGGACAGTTTTATCCCCACTTGGCCAGAACTCAGGTCCCGGAGGTTCACATCTCTTCCTATGTGACTAGTGCAGACCATGCAGAGTGGATTCCTCACTTGTAAATCCGTGAAAAATCCACCACTTTGTTTTCCTTCCTGCAGTATTTTACTCCCTCATCACAAAGCCTTGCTTTCTTAAGGAGAAAAAGCACCTGAAATAAATGTATTCAGCTTGGCAGGGAGAAGGACTTTTAGGTGAATTGCTATTTCTCTCTTCACTTGCAAATAAGTGGCAGCCACTGGAGATGTATGTCTGCTCATTCCAGCAGATGCTTTGAGAAGCCCACAGAGATCACGGGAGAAGGGGCAAACTGAGGACTGTCATTCAATGGTAGATGAGCAGTTTTGAAAGATTTCAGCATGGTTTGAAGGTCATTGTGCTCTGGATGAGCTTTGTGGCCAATAGATGGGGCTATTTCCACACCTACCACCTCCAGGTCCACCAGAGCATGTTCTCCCAATGCCCACAGGAAGGTGACTCCTATGCCCATGGGGATGATAGCTCCCTCTGTATGTAGTTAGTAAATGCTGTCAGAAAGAAGGTCAATGCTTGGTCTCTCCTTCTTCCCTTTGCAAAAGACCAGCAGACAGGCAGGAGCAAGTTTCCTGTTGCTCTGCTACTTTCCCATGACACAAGCTTGCTGCTGCTTCACCTGGTAAAGCCTGGAGAAACTCCCTGAGGGCATCCTTGTTTCCTCAGAGGAGAAGCAAAGCTTCCCTAGCCTGCCAAAGCAGGGGAGCCCAGCAGAGAACAGCCCTGAGCTCTTCTCTGTGCTTTCCACACCCTCCAGGAACAAAGGCAATGTGTCCACTCTATCTCTGAACTTTCCACCTGTAGTGACATGGGACTTCTCTGTGCCTTGAGGAAATGAAGCTATTAATAACCTAGTGACTCATAGCACTTTGAGGAGGTCAGATGCTCACTGATGAATCACAGGATTCCCAGGCCGTGATCTGGGCCTAGAAGTGGACCCATCAGAATGGCAGAAAAACCCAGTTTTCCCACATCTGGAAAAGCAGGGAGAAATAAAGAAACACTAGTTGGAGAGGAAGATACAAACTCCTCTTTTATCCCAGTTTCAATGGTCATTTTGGATTCCTTGTGCAGTAGGACCTCAACACGTAAAAAGCAGAAATAAAGGCATGCACAGCAGATTTTTCCTGCTGATTAATTAAACTCCAACATTAAAGAATAGCCCAGCAAGCTTCAGTTTTTCACCCAGGGTGTGTCTGAGTCACCCAACCACACTCCAGCAACGCAGGTGAGTGCTACTCCTCTATTTTCACAAGGCTACTGCCACTCACACTTGTGGAAATATTTCTGTTTTCAGCCTTGTGTCCCCTCACAACGTTGCTCTTGTTGCTTAGAAATCACAGCAAGACAGAGGAGAATGACACTTGTGTCTGGCAGAAAGGAAACTGCAGAAGGACAAAATGGCCCAGGATACACACCACTTACATACACACGATATGCCCCTAATTGATGAGGTGTCCTTTCAGTGCCATAAGACTCTGGGAACATCTGCACACCACAGATACACATAAATATTCAGCTGAGGAAGCCTTCCTTTTCTAGAGGACTGAGCCCCTCCAGAACAGGGAAAGGTGGTGTTTCAAAGAAACCCTTCCACCTTCTGGAGGAAAAGAGTCTTCCTGGCTGCCAAAAATAAGAAGAAACCTATTCCCACCGTCTCTCTCAAAGTTCAAGTCTTGGGTTTCTCTCAGGGAGAAAATACCCAAACTTTGCAGCATAACGAATACCCTGTTATCCTAGTTCTTCTCTTCTATCAGTCCCCATGTCCTTAATTTTCTCTCAAGGCCAACCACTTCACCCCCAAATCCTTTTCCCAGGCTTGAGGTTCCTACTATTAGTTCTGGCCAAAGCTACAAGGACAGCTACTTTCAGGATCAATCATAGAATCACTGAATCATTTGGGCTGGAAGGGACCTTTAAGATCATCTAGTTCCAACCCCCCTGCACGGTCAGGGACACCTCCCACTAGACCAGGTTGCTCCAAGCCCCATCCCACCTGCCCTTGAACACTTCCAGGGATGGGGCTCCCATAACTTCCCTGGGCAACCTGGTCCAGTGTCTCACCACCCTCACACTAAAGAATTTCCTCCTAATGTCTAACCTTAATCTCCCCTCTTCCCGTTTTGATCCATTATCCCTTGTCCTCTCACTACATGCCCTTGTAAAGTCTCTCTCCAGCTTTCCTGTAGCTCCTTCAGATACTGGAAGGTTGCTATGAGGTCTTCCCAGAGCCTTCTCTTTTCCAGGCTGAACATCCCCAACTCTCTCAGCCTGTTTTCACAGGAGAGGTGTTCCAGCCCTCAAGCCATCAAGGCCACCTTCAGTAGCTAAACCTTCATTCATTATAAAAGCATCTGCTGCTGTAGACCTATTTCAGCACTTTCCAGCTTGGCCTTCATGACCCAGGTTTTGCTGCAACTTGCAATTACATGAGCCTTTACAAATTTCAGAACGATTTTGCTTCAAGACAGAACCTGAAGGATGGACTAGGTCCAACATGTACTAAAATTGCCAACAAACCTTGGCCAACTCATACATACTTTTGAGAATTTAAAGAGAGTGGTTAAAATAGATGTCTGCCCAACAGCAAAGGCCAGGAGCAACATGCTCTTGGAAGTTGCACATGCCTTCAGCTTTTTAACATGTCACAGTGGAGGGAATCAAGAGCACAGACTCAGCTCTGCAGGAACCCTAACAGCTGCACCCTTGTCCTGGACATGGAATCACACAGACCTACTGGGACAACCACACCAGTCCCTTCCTACCACCATCATGGTGCATGGAAACCCTGTTTTACTCCACGTGAGGTACAGAATAGTAGAATGGTTCAGGTTGGGAGGGATCTCAGGAGGTGTTGTGTTGAGTGAGGGATGAGGACAGATATTGTGGGGAGATGGATGGGAGACACTTGTTTGGCCTGGAGATGGGATGCAGAAAGAACATGGGAATGGAGGAAAAAGAAGACCTGGGCTGATAAAAAGGTTAAGAAAGGGATTAAGAGCAGCTTATGCAAGCTGACCATAGTGATCTTTTTGTTTTTCATCCACATTGCTCTTTGCCTGGCTCCAGCTCACATTACCAATCAACATCTCTCAGTAGACAACCTGCAGAAGACCCATGGCATACAGCTGATAGACTGTGGTGGGCTGTGCTTTGTTTATGTCTTACCCTTTCAAATCACAAGAATGAAAGCCTGATCATGTAGTGGCCAAGTGTTTGAGTGGGTTCCCTCTTGACAGATGAAATAGGTGTGCTATATCTTTGAGACCACACCTGGAGTACTGTGTTCAGCTCTGGTATCCCCTACATAAGAAGGACACTGAGTTGTTGAAGTGAGTCCAGAGGAGGCCATGAAGATGATCAGAGGGCTGGAGCAGCTCTGCTATGGAGACAGGCTGAGAAAGTTGTGGTTGTTCAGCCTGGAGGAGGCTCTAGGGAGACCTTAGAGCACCTTCCTGTATCTGAAGATGTTATAGGAAAGCTGGAGAGGGATTTTTCACAAGGGCATGGAGCAATAGGATGAAGTGGAATGGTTTAAATCTGAAAGAGTGGAGATTGAGACTAGCTACGAGGAAGAATTTTTCCTCTGAGGGTGATGAAACACTGGCCTAGGTTGCCCAGGGAAGTTGTAGCTGCCCCATCCCTGGATGTGTTCAAGGGCAGGTTGGATGGGGCTTGGAACAACCTGGTCTAGTGGGAGGTGTCCCTGCCTATGTCTAGGGGGTTGGAACTAGATTACCTTAGTCCCTTCCAACCCAAACCAGTCTGGGATTCTATGATTCTTTGCTGGTAAAACCAGCATTTTCCATGTGTGAGGCATCTGAATGCACCAAAGCTGCATGTGCTCTCACCCACAGGAGCACCTGAAAATGTCTCATGCTCCCCATAGGCTGATGCCCCTCTGAACTTGTGTGAGGAACCATCCTGGGAGTGTTGTGCTGCAACTGCTTGTAAATCAGCGGCACGCTGGCCTGTTGGAGAGTGGATGCTTCATTGGTTAGTCCCTGAACTGTGGCCTAATATGTGTGACCACTGACAATGATTTACAGGCCAGGGTTGGTTGGCATGCCCACACACACACTCACAGGTGCCAAAATGCCCTTGCGTGCCAGCAGCTTTGCACTCCCCTCCATCCCCTGGCATCCCCTGGCATGGCACAGGCAGGTTCTGCCTCTCTGGTCCAATTCAATCAGCTGTGCAAAGAGGTGGTGAAGACCAGATTGCTTCCTTCTTGCTCCCCATTGAGGTGTTGCAACAACCAAAATAGGGGAGAAGAAGGGAGGGCAGGAGGGTGATGGGGAATGGGCAACAGGAAGAACCTGGGGTGAACCCTGCACATCACATGTGAATGCCTGCAGCAATTTTAAAATGTCATATTGCATTTTGAACTTGTGTGTGCCAGGCTGGCCATAATGCTGCCCGTGTCTGCCCAACAACTGAACCAGGACCCCGTGGCAATACCTGTGCTACTAGATACATCATGCAGCTGGAGCATGATCTCTGCAGCTGACAGCAAACAGCATGGCATGAACACATGCAGATACCTGCATGGTGTCCTCTTTCCAAATTATCTCCTGGGAAAATTATACTTTTCTCAGAAATGCACTGGAAAATAAGAGTGTTCAGTGGATAACTTCATATACATAAATATATATATACATACAGAATCACAGAACCATCATGGTTGGAAAAGACGTCTAAGATCATCAAGTCCAACTGTCCATCCAGGGGAAAAAAAGAACAAAAAACCTAAACCAAACCAATACCCCCCGAAACCCCCAAACCACAACCACACACCCCACAAAACCAACAACAACACACAACCCCAAAAAACCCACCATGCCAACTAGGACATGCTCTGAAGTGTCACATCTACCCTTTTCTTGAATACGTTCAGGGATGGTGACTCCATGACCTCCCTGGGCAGTCTGTTCCAGTGCCTATGCTGATGCTTTCCTCCAAATATTTCATCTAACAACAAAAACCTTGACAAAAGTTCCTGAGCAAACCAGTCCTGTGACTCAGGCACATGGTCCATTGTTGTGGTACAACTATTTCTGAGCAACATAAAGAAACAGGCCTGAGCATCCAGCATCTGCAGTGCACACAGAGGAACGTTTTCCTACTATTTCATCCTCAGAAACCCAGAACTGACCCAAAACTAAACAGAAGATGAAGACAGTAAAAATAACATAGAGACAAAGTAAAGTGTGAACGAGTGGTGAGGGCTCCCATAACCTTCCTGGCAGTCAGAGAAGGATGTAAATGCAGAACCATAGTGAGTTGGCTTTGTGACTTCTAAGATCAGATTTTTCTTCTCATTCCTGGTCAAAGCTGAGGGCATCAGGCAATCATGTGCAAGTTAACCTGACACTTGTGGATATCTGGGGCCCAGAAACCTCCATAAAAAAAGCTTTGCTGGATGCAGCAAATTCAGGTAACATTTACTGACATTTGAGTCATTCCATGTGGCTCGACTGGGTCCAGGCACATGAGCAGGAGATAAGTAGTTCTTGTATGTCTGCCAAGATCTGTTGAGTGACTGCCCATGTGTTTTGTGATGGTGGAAAGTGCCATGGCAGCTGAGACCCCTTCACTGACATCAATCTAGGTTGCTGTCCCCCATGATGGTATGAGCAAGAGACTCAGAGATATCAGCACGTGGCTGCCTGATCCCTTCCACAGTCCCCATCCATAAGATCTCTACTGATTATAATGGGAACCTAGATATCCACTTGAATAAACACCCCAAAGCTTGAATCAGCTGTCTTAATGTAGATGTCTAGTACTATTTGAGAGATCCTGAGGCAGCTGGGACATCTCCATGAACCTGGCCTGCAGGATACAAGACTTTTGGAAGACTGCATTCAGATGTGTGACAGCTGGAAGCTCGTGGAGCATCCCACAGAGAATTTTATATGGCAGTAGGTACCTTTGGTTTGAGAAACTGAGTCGTGTCTCCAGGTGTAGACACCAAAATGTAGGTACTTTAATGTGCAGCCAAATCCCACTCCTACAGCTCTTTCAAGGTGGAGATTAATCCAAAGGTTTCCCATGGTCAGCAGAGCTTTAAAGGCAGCAAATGAGAAGAAAACAGCCAAACTAGTGAAAATCTGGCAACTGGGACCTGAAGGTGAGTCTTCACCATCTGCATCATTTTCTTGGGCATGAGTTCTGTCACCAGCAGTCTCCTACTTAGCTATGAGTGAGCTGCCCTGGGCTGCTGCTGGTCTTGCCTTTGGCCACAGACCTGGCAGCCACAAAGCTCACGTGAAGCACTTAGGAAGCAATAAAATAAAACCATTTGCTACAGGAAATGGTGGATACTCAGAAGGGGAACCACCGAGAATCAATGTCAATAGCTTTACCCAAGCTATTTATACAGCAGTCACATTGTGAAGAAATGGAAGTTTAAACTCTGAAGCTGACAACTGGTGTGGCAAACACTTTGGATCTGTTGGAAAGAGATACTTGGGTAGGGAGAGGCCTGATAGTTCCTTGTATTGCATTGCAATGATCAACATTGTGCACTTTTGGGGGGACAATCAGCCTTTCTCTTCCCTGGCATAGCTGTGCATTTCACTTTCTGCTCTTTCAGAAAGTGCAAATGAGAGAGAAAGCTTTGGAAGAGTGAGCTGGGGGAACTGGAGACTGGCTCCAAGGAGCAGCAGAGCTATCTGCAGGCAGGTGTGCTGTTAGGAGTGACTGACACCTGGCTGGATTGCTTATTTTTTTCTGTACCTTGCAAACATCTCCAGCAGAAAATGAGATTTCAATTTGAATTGAATTTCATGAGTTAGGGACCTTGGAAAAGGGAGGGGTGGCTCTCACAAAGCTGTAACTGGCTGGGCTGGAAAGAACTCCCAGAGATTTCACCTACTGTGCTGCCCTGCCCCAAGACAGTACCACATCTGCCAAACCACCCTGGGCATTAGTTCTTAAGAACCTCCACAGGCAGGTTGTTTCCAGGCTTTAGCTGGATCCCCAGTTAAAAAATATAAGCTTGGTAGCTAAGGCCTGAGAGATAAAGCAACCTACTCATCACAGGTGTCCTCAATGGGGACTAGATGCCAAAGGCAAGAGGGTGTGTTGGCATTGGATGGAGAGGAGCAGAACTAAAGTGTTCAAGGCCAGGTTGGATAGGGCTTGAAGCAACCTGATCTAGTTGCAGGTGTCACTGCTCATGGCAGGGACGTTGAAACTAGATGATCTTTAAGGTCCCTTCCAACCCAAACCAGTCTATGATTCTATCATTCTATGAAATAGGGGACAAATCAGTAGGTGTTTATTTCTCCTAGGTTGATTTTTTGTGTGTTACCTTGCTTTTCTGCCTTGATAGCTTTGCTTTTTCTCCCTTGAGTAAAACACTGTTTGTTTAACTGTATTATTTGCCTTGGTGAGCAGGGAAGTTTTAGCTCACCAGGCACCAGATCATTGCTGCATGTTCCTGGGGTTGGAGACCCAGACTGGTGTTTTCTGAGTGACCCCTTCACACTGGAGCCCGGTCCACATTGCTGCCAGCCAGTGGACAGACAGGTCATAGTAATGTTTAACTTCAGCCTGTGTCACTGCATTCAGAGCCTGTTCTTGCTTCCCCTTTAGATGTGCAAGTGGACACACTGACCCCATCACGTCTCTAGTGTCCCCTACACCAAACAAGTCTATTCTTCCGTTGCCCTTCACAGTTCCTTTTTCAAGACCTATTTCCCCTCTCAGTTGCTGCCCTGTGACCCTCTCAAGAGGGGACACATCGTTCCTTGAAAGAGTGGAATGTCTGAGACAGGTCAAGGCTTATTTTTGCTAGGAAGGACACGGTGATTCCTGTGGTGGTGTGAGGATAAGGTCCCGAAACAGGTCAAATCCAGGCCTACAGGGTGAGAGGTCTCTTTCTCATGGTTCCTGGGCAAACATAGGAGGGAAGTCCATCTCTTTGTCACCCTCTGTCCACAGTGGGGTTGGCTATTTTGTCCAGGGCTCATCTGGAGTAGCTGGGCTATGGGCATTGTTTCACCAGCTCCTCCAGAACCTCTGGCACAAGGATGAGTGTAGGAGCTCATGTCTGAAACAAGGACAAAAAGATACATGTCAGCTCAGAATGTCATTGTTTATCTCGGTCTACTTCCTTGTGAAGAAATTACAGACTGCCCCATTCCCCACATTTTTAGGATGCAAATTAAGCACATAACTTCTACTTCCACCTTCTTCTCTAACCTGGCATCCATGACCTCTCCCCATCATCCAACGCAACGTTCACTTCTTAACGACGAAACAATCTGGTGAGTCTGTGGTGTTGGCATACCTCTCCAGACAGGAAGGGGACCTTTACTTCAAAGGTTACCCATCCATGCCCTGGAAAGCTGGAAGTACTTCCCAAGTGACAAGTATCCTCCAGGGAGGAACAAACACTCCAAGTGTTTGTAGACCATTTTCTTATTACCTCTTACTGCCCTAGATGATGACATGAAGGCAAGGCAATTGTTCTAAGTGGACTTGAAGTGTATTGACCATATTGAATCACAAGCATTTCCAGACAGCTGAGGGGAGTCCTTTGTCTGGACTGTTAGCCAATGTTGTCTGAGATGTGTCTTTTTTCATCTAGTGGTAAATTCCAAGTTTTCTCAGTGCTGGGTTGCCTGGCTGCATGCTTTAACAGATATGAAAATCGTTGCATCCTACTCAGGGTGATGGGAATACATCAAGGATAGTTATACAGGATAGTTATAAAGGATCTCCCCAGCATATTGGTGGTTGGTGTTTCCTCCTGTGAACTCATAGACACCTGTCTTGGGAAGGGACAGATCATGCTCTGGAAGTGACCATCTTGAGAGAGTGGTGCTGGATGCTCAGTTTAGACTATATGTAGAATTAAACTCCTGCCAAATTAGGGGAGCTGGGAGGGAAAACACTGTTACCCTCAACCAGCTGAAGTGCATATTTGCCACTGTCACATAGAGACAGAGGTTTGTAGGTCAGGATGTAATTATGCAGTTTGATACAGTAAATCAGAAAATTGGACCCAGTGACTCTTGCCTTGACCCTGACAAGCTCTGACTTCTCATTTGGATTACTCCAGTTATTTCAAAACTCAAAGCAGTGGTGTATTCCTTGTACCAGAGAGGTACAAGAACGAGACACCTCCTAAATAACACTAGCAAATCAGGGACAATTTTAAGTAGAACTTGGCCACCTGACTCCAAGGTCCCCAACATTTCTGCCGGATCTATTCAGACAGCACAGGATGCAGGGGTGGGATGGTCAAGTTTGGGATCCAGAAGCCTGGAGCTGTATGATGTTCAAGGAACCAGAATAAGAGACTACCAAGATTCTGAAATCCTGAATTGTTGTGGCTCTCAACCTGACTTGCTGCTTAACAGAGGTTTGAGTGAGTTTTGCATGTCAGCTTGATGTCTGATAGTCAGCTGATTTAACAGTTGGAAAAGGATCTGGGGTTGAAATAGTCATTGTGGATCTTTTTGTGTGTCTATACATGTGTTTTGCAGGTGCATGCAAAGGCTGTGTGTATGCACACATACATGCACTTGTGTGTGTTATTGCTCCCATTGTTGCCACCAGTTTGAAGTCAGAGCCTCACACCCTGGCCTTTCTCCTCTCTCTTTTTCTCCCAGCGTCACTTTCCCTGCTCACAGCTGGGGAGTCAGCCTGTCACATGAACTGCAGGCAAGGAGCATTATCTGCCCGGGTTTACTTGTTGAACAATGTAAGTAGATGATTAACCATTAAAGCAACAGAGTTTGCTGACCCATTAACCAAATAGGAAGGCTCTCTGGTTTGCTAAACAATGGGGCCCATACAGAAAGCACCCTGACTTGTCCATCTCGTCAGCGCTGCTGCTGACAGACCCGTGCGGATATTGCGATGCAATGACTCCCTTCGGGCTCTCATGCAACCAATCGTGCACCAGAGGCCAGTGCTCCCCACATTTTCATCTGCACTCTGTTGACCTTGGAAACTAATCTTGTCCAAATCCATGCTTTATATTAAACTCCACGAGAATGAATAGCTGCCACTGGTTTTTCACCCTCACTTTTGCATGCAGCGTGCCTGCGTGTTGCAGAAATAGAATCACAGACTGGTTTGGGTTAAAGGGGCCTTAAGATTATCTAGTCCAAACCCCCCTGCCATGGGCAGGGACACCTTCCACTAGACCAGGTTGCTCCAAGCCCAATCTAGCTTGGCTTTGAACACTTCCAAGGATGGGGCAGCCAGTTTCTCTGGGCAACCTGGGACAGTGTCTCACCACTCTCACAGGAAAGAATCTCTTCCAAGTATCTAACCTGAATCTCCCCTCTTTCAGTTTAAAACCATTCCCCTCTCATCCTCACATCCTCTCAAACCCTTGTCCAAAGTCCCTCCCCAGCTTTCATGTAGCCCCTTCAGGTACCAGAAGGTACTCCAAGATCTCCCTGGAGCCTTCTCTTCTCCAGACTGAACAATTCCAACTCTCTCAGTCTGGGAATACTGACATAGGAAGTTCCCTAAAGTCAGAGCTAAGTCTGACATCCTTACAGTTACCTGGGAGTCAGATTTCTGATGGTATTTAGTATAATACAGATGAAAACAGAACTCAAAATATCTGCTTTGGGAGTGAGAAGAAGAGTGAAAAAATGAGGAAGTCTAGCATTTGAACTGAAGTTTTGAAGCAAAACATCTATTTGAAATGAATAAGGACAAACTTTTCTACATATTGAGTTTCATCTCCACTTTCCCCCTAAAAATGTCTTGAAAAATAAAACTTTCATTTCCAACAACTCCCCCTCATTCTAGATGAGAAATTTTGCCCAGCTCTGTTTCAACCTGATGTATGTTTGTCCTTCAAAGACATGGTCAGCAAGAGTTAAGTGCACCTCCTGCTACGGATGCTAAAGGGACACTTTGCAAGGTTTTTTACATCCCTGGAATGCTCAGAATCCCAGTGTCAGACAGGGCTTGGGTTACTGAGCTTGCTCTTGTGCTCTTGTGCCTACTTGCCAGTACTCTATCAAAGTTTTCTCTAGGAGACTAAGCATATTTTGGCTCTCAATCCCTGCCCTTCAGGGCTGTGGCTCTGGAGATACTGTCTCAGTTAGTCTTATGTTGCCTCCAGGCATTGATCCAGGAGGACCTGGATCTCATCTGTCAGCCACATCTTGGTGTCTTGGATACCTGAGGTCCTCTCAAATGGCCCAAGGTGTTTATGTTAAGACAACTGATTCCCATATATAGATTGTACTGATTCTGTCTCCACCAACTTGGATGAGAGTTTAGATGTTAAGGGGAGAAGAATTGCCTTTTAGGTCTCACTGCATATAGCAGATCTCCAACAGCTATAAAATGAGTCTGACATGAGTCTCTAGGTCAGATGGAGGTATCTAGTCTGTAGACCTCTACATCCAAACCAGTGAACCTCATTTAAAGTTTGAATGGAAGAAGATCAACCAATTATATGTCAGCTGGTGGATTTTGAGCCAGATCTGGAGTGACCCAGTGAGTGACCAAGGGTGAGTATCCTGCCCTATAGACTTCATGCAGATCACAGCTTACCAATGTGGATGGACTCTACTTTTCAGTGCTCTTCTTACCAGCTACCCAGACTGCTAATGTCACATCACGGACATTAACCAGACAACACAGCCTGGGACCTTTTCTAAGATTTGGGCTCTCGGCCTCTAGGAAGGTTCAGTGTTTCTGCAAGAGCCTTGTGGACACACAGCCCTGGCTGCTGAGAGACAACAGAGCTTCAGGCTGTCTCTTAACTGGCTGCATTAGGTATTGAGCTTGTAATCTAAGACATAAGGGCCACAGAGAGGGAAGAGAAGAGAAGGAAATAATGAGATGGCTTTGCTCATAAGGGGTCACACTAGTTCAAGCAGTACACTCTGTCATCATCTTTGGTCATCATGATGATGGAAGTCCCACCCCCAGTGGTATCTGAATGCCTACATAGGATGGCAACACAGTGTTCAGCCCCGAGTCATACCAATGGCTGTAAATGGAGACCACCCCAGCTGCACCAGCTACCTCAGTACTGATATTCAGATTTTCCCCAGCAGTGGATTACCTCTGTTTCTTAGATGGAAATAAGTGGTAAATGATTTCAGAGACGTGGTGGGCTGGGATACAGTTTGCAAGAGCTTGAGCCACAGCTGGCACATTGCAGAATGATTATTTCATCACTTTAGCTGTGCAGGGAGATATTAAACATTGAGCAAGCAAGCAGAGAGCAGGACTGGTAGTGTGGCAGACAGGTAGTGTAGCAAGAATCACAGAATCACAGAATCAGCCAGGTTGGAAAAGACCTCGAAGATCATCAAGTCCAACCATAAGCTAAATCCACCCACCATAACCTTTATCTACCCGTTCAATGCTTAAATCATGTCCCTAAGCACCACATCTATATTTCTTTTAAACACTTCCAGGAATGGTGACTCCACCACCTCCCTGGGCAGCCTGTTTCAGTGTCCAACCACTCTTTCAGTGAAGAAATTCTTTCTAATATCCAGTCTAAACCTCCCCTGGTGCAACTTCTGGCCATTCCCTCTCATCCTGTCATTATTCCCTGGAGAGAAGAGACCAACTTCCATGTCCCTACAACCTCCTTTCAGGTAGCTGTAGAGAGCAATGAGGTCACCCCTCAGCCTCCTCTTCTTCAAACTGAACAACCCCAGTTCCCTCAGCCTCTCCTTGTAGGACTTGTCCTCCAGGCCTTTCACCAGCCTGGTAGCTCCTCTCTGGACTTGGTCCAGCAACTCTACATTCTTCTTGTAGTGGGGGGCCCAGAACTGGACACAGTATTCAAGGTGTGGCCTCACCAGTGCTGAGTACAGAGGCACAATCACCACTCTACTCCTCTGGTCACACTATTTTTGATGCAGACCAGGATGCCATTGGCCTTCTTGGCCACTTGGGCACACTGCTGGCTCATGTTAAGTTGGCTGTCAACCAGCACCCCCAGGTCCTTCTCCACCATGCAGCTGTCCAACCATTCATCCCCAAGCCTGTAGCTTTGCATAGGGTTATTCTGACCAAAGTGCAGGACCCAGCACTTGGCCTTGTTAAACCTCATCCAATTGGCCTTGGCCCATCGATCCAGCCTGTCCAGGTCTCTGCAGAGCCTTCCTACCCTCAAGCAAATTGACACTTCCACTCAGTTTAGTGTCCTCTGCAAACTTACTTAGGAAGGACTCGATTCCCTCATCTAGGTCATTAATAGAGATATTGAACAGGACTGGACCCAAAACTGAGCCCTGGGGGACGCCACTGGTGACCAGCCACCAACTGGATCCAACCCCGTTCACTACAACTCTCTGGGCTCCACCAGCCAGTTTTTTACCCAGCAGAGAGTGCACCTGTCTACTCCATGTGCCACCAGCTTCTCCAGGAGAATGCTGTGGGAGACAGTGTCAAAGGCTTTACCAAAGTCTAGATAGACAACATCAACAGCTCTTCCCTCATCCACCAGGTGGGTCATCTGATCATAGAAGGACATCAGGTTAGTCAAGCAGGACATGCCTTTCCTGAACCCATGCTGACTGGGTCTGATCCCATGGCTGTCCTGCCCTTGCCATGTGAGCGCACTCAAGATGAGCCTCTCCATGATTTTCCCTGGTCCTGAGGTCAGGCTGACAGGCCTGTAGTTTCCAGAATCCTCATTCGGGCCCTTCTTGTAGATAGGTGTCACACTGGCAAGCCTCCAGTTGTCTGGGACCTCCCCTGTTTTCCAGGACTGTTGGTGGATGATGGAAAGAGTCCTGGTGATCTCTGCCAGCTCCCTCAGTACCCTCTGGTGAATCCCATCCGGTTCCATAGACTTTTGAGTGTCCAGGTGCTGCAGCAGGTCTCTAACTGCAACCTCCTGGATTATGGGGGGGTTGTGCTGCTCTGCATCCTTATATTCCAGCTCAGGAGGCCGAGGATCCTGAGGGCAGCCAGTCTGACTACTAAAGATGGAGGTGAAGAAGGCATTAAGTATTTCAGCCTTTTCTTCATCCTTGGTTGCCATGTTCCCCCCCTCATCCAATAAAAGATGGAGATTCTCCCTGTTTCTCTTTTTGCTGTTAGTGTATCGCTAAAACCTTTTTTTATTGTCCTTTACAGCAGTGGCCAGATTGAGCTCCAGCTGGGTTTTTGCCTTTCTGATTTTCTCTCTGTATGTCTTCACAAGCTCCCTGTACTCATCTTGAGTTGCCCGCCCTCCCTTCCAAAGGTGATAGACTCTCTTTTTCTCCCTGAGTCCCAGCAAAACTCCCTGTTCAGCCAGGCCGGTCGCCTTCCCTGACATTTCGTTTTACGACACACGGGGACAGCTGCTCCTGTGCTTTTAAAACTTCCTTCTTGAAGAGCATCCAGCCTTCCTGGACCCCTTTGCCCCTCAGAAGTGACTCCCAAGGGACTCTCTTCACCAGCGATCTAAACAGGCTGAAGTTGGCCGTCCAGAAGTCCATAGTGGAGGTTTTGATGACCCCTCTCCTTATTTCCCCAAGAATCGACAATTTAACCATTTCATGGTCGCTAAGCCCAAGACGGCCTCTGACCTCCACATCTCCTACCACTCCTTCCCTGTTAGTCAACAGCAGGTCCAGCAAGGCACGTCCCCTGGTAGGCTCACTTACCAGCTGAGTTAGGAAGTTCTCTTCCATACACTCAAGGAACCTCCTAGCCTGCCTGCTTGAGACAGAGTTGTTGTTCCAGCAGATGTCCGGTAGGTTGAAGTCCCCCAACAGAACTAGGGCTGGCAATTTTGAGACTTCTACCAACTGCCTGAAAAATCTTTCATCTGCTTCCTCTTCCTGGTTGGGTGGCCTGTAGCAGACTCCCAACAGAATATCCACCTTATTTGCCTTCCCCCTCATCTTCACCCATAAACACTCCACATTGTCATCTCTGTCATTGAGCTCTATATTTTTAATGTATAGAACCACCCCACCTCCTCTCCTTCCTTGCCTATCCCTTCTAAAGAGCTTGTAGCTATCTATTGAAGCATTCCAGTCCTGAGTCCCATCCCACCATGTTTCTGTGATAACAACTAGGTCACAGTTATCTTGCCTCATAAGGGCTTCCAGCTCCTCCTGTTTTTTACCCATGCTGTGTGCATTGGTGTAAATGCAGTTGAGCTGGGTTACCAATTTCATCCCTGCCAGGGGCACACCACCCTTAGGCTCATCTCTAGTGAGCCTGGTTTTATTGCTCTCCCCCCTCCCCCCCTTCCAACCTAACTAAAAACCCTATCAATGAGCCCCACCAACTCCCTTGCAAGAATCCTTCTCTTCTTTTGAGACAGCTGAACTCTGTCTGTCCCCGTAGGACTGGTGCCACATGAATGTTCCCATGATCGAAGAAGCCAAAGTTCCACTTGTGAATGGTCCTCCACACTCAGGCAGTGTAACCTAACCTCAGGAACATTTAACTCTTTACAAGCACCCTGGATGTTAAAGCTCCCTTTACAGCCAATGGAGACACTTAGTGCAGTTAATGGGATGGGATTTAAATGCCCAGACATGGTCATCTAGTGTTGTTTGAGATATCCTAAGGTGTCCTGGTGACATTCAGTTGCTGCTGCAGAAGACACAGGTCTCCTGTGTCACACCTGCATGCATGTCCAAGGTGTCCAAGACCAGCTTGCTGACAACAGACACCTGCCTTCCAGCTGTAACAGGGGCTCAGGTGCCCAGCAGACATGGGACATGTTCTCTGGAGGCCTCTGAATGGAGAGAGCTAGGTTCTACTCTGAGGGTTTCTGTGTTTTGCCATATCATTGGAAGTGTTCAAGGCCAGGTTGGATGAGGCTTGGAGAAACCTGGTCTAGTGGAATGTGTCCCTGCCCATGGCAGGGAGGTAGGAATTAGATGATCTTTAAGGTGCCTTCCAACTCAAACCATCCTATGATTCTGTGATACCCACCTGGGAGCATCTTGGCTGACCAGCCCGATGACTGTGCTCCTGACTTCTGAGCTTGAGTTTCCTTTCAAAAGGCTCATTTTGCTCACAGGAGCAGGGACTCAGTCTTGGGGAAGCTTCTTTCAACTCAGGGCTCATGAGCCAAAATCTGGCAGTCTACTTAAGCACTAACATAGGTAAAACCACCCAGCTCTGGACTCTGGCTTAAGACCAGACCGATGGCAACCTTCAAGACAATGACATTTCAGTTACAGCAGCAAATCGTAAGTCCTACTTTCAAAGAAGGCAGTGAAATAAAACCCTTTTATTAGCATGAAACATCCAAGAACTGAAATAACATGACCAGAATCACCCTTCAGCTAAAAATAAAAGCAAAGAGAGAGTTTTCAGCAGCGCTGGAAAATACCCGACACACGTTCAATGGGTGGGCTTGATATTGTGACTACAAAAATATTTTTGCTCAGTTTGTTTCTGGCTGTTTTGCAGCTGATGTGTTGCCAGATCTCTTGGCTGGGTCCCTTCTGCTTCGGCATTCAATGAGATGGGTTTGCTGGCTCACTCATACGGCTTGACGAGACGGCGGGTGCCGCAGGACTTGGGAAATGACCTCCCTGGTAAATCTCCTAGAAATATCCCATCGTTTTGAGCCACTGCAACTGTCAACAGTTTCAGAGAAACTTCCCAGAGCTGCTTAAAAAACAACCAACATCTTCTTCTTGCTTCGGCGTTTCAAACAGGGCGTAGCGGGACCGAGGAGCAGCGGTTTTTCCCTTTTGTTTAAGTAAGAGTGGCTGCTCTCAGGATGGAGGAGCATGGGAGGACAGGTCCCTGGGGACACGTCTGCCATCCAAGAGCTGGCAGTGAGTGGTTTTGGACAATGCTCTTGGCTCTTCTCTGCCCACCCACATGGCCCCAGCATGGGGGGAAGAGAGGTGGATCTCCTCAGGACAGCCAAAGGGAGGCTGAACCCAAAAAACAGAAGCTGGAAAGTGGCGACAGGAGTAAGTTCAGGTAGATTGGAAAGACCAAAGGGGTTTGTTTGGGTGTTTTTTCCAGGCTTTCCAGAAAAAAATGAAATCAGAGAAGAGCAAATGTCCTTTTGGCTCAGGTCATAACAGTCCATTTGAGCTCTGTTGCTGGTTTTGTTTCCTTCTGGGCACATTTCACTCCTTCCTTTACTGACTTTCCTTTGCACATTTGGTTTTGGTTTTTTTAATTTTTTTCTTTTTTTTTTTTTTTTTTTTAAAGAGAGCATATAATTTTCAAACAAAAAGGTCATATTTTGAAATATCCAAGGAAATCTGTTGGCATTTTGGACCTGCCTTGAGAAGGTTGCAGGGAAATGTTTCATTTTTTCCTCAGAAATTTTCTCCCACCTTTTCTCCAGCCCACAGTATTTCAACATGAATTTATGAATATCTCCTGTCCCTCCTGAATCTCCATTTCCAAACAATTCACTATTTAAAAAAAAAAATAATAAAAAAAATACAGAAAAGACACTACCCAGGCCTGCTCTTCATCCACTGTTCTTAGGATTCCTTGTTCTTTGCCGTGTTAAAAATGGATCCAACATCTTTATTCCTTCTCAGTGGAGCCAAAGGAGGGAACTGGATCCAGGATGAGCATCCACAGCTTCATCCACCAACCCACACCCTGCTGTTTCCCTCACTTCCCATGGCCATGCTTAGACATTCATCACACACCAGCCCATCTCACATACGTCTGGCCCCATGTTGCAACCCATGGCCATAAATGCAGTCCAGGAAAAGCAGATGCTATGACCTGTCATTTACCCTCAAGAAGAGACCCAAAATTAACTGGTGGCAAGAAAACAAGAATCAGTAAGGGGACTTTTTTCTTTTTAAATTTTATTTTGTCAAAGCACTAGTTAATTAGGAGAACTTTGGAAAAAACCCATGGTCGATAGCAACATCCACAGACCACTGGGATGGCTGGAAACTAGTACAAAACATCAACCAGAATTAATTGGCAGGGATCTAAAGAGGTTTCTATGTACCTCTTTCCAAGGGGACACCAGTGACTGCATCCAGGGACACAGAAACAGTGGCCAGCTGGACTCTAGAAAAGCAGCCTCTACTCCCCATTGTCTATTTTTTTTTCTTTTTTCTCTTTTCCCTTTTTTCACACATTATCGTATCTCTCCCTTTCCCTTTCAGGGACAATGCATGTCCTTTGGTTAACTGGTTTAATATATGTTCAAGTCAAATGCCCTTGACTTGGGCATGTCCCTGGTCATTGCCATCAGGCCCTAAGATACAGACACAAGGTGGGTGACCTTAAAGATAGAGGAATAGGTTACCCCGGGGCACCTGTCATTCTAAGGATGAGGTAAACAAGAGGTTCTACAAGAGCAGAGCTAACAAGGTCTCCTATAGATCCACATCCTGACATTTCACCTCACAGTAACCCTTGCATCACCTTTAGCTCCCCTAATGTCTACCCCCACACATTCACAATCCCAGTTTCCCAACTTTCCTTCTCCAGCTGCTCCCCTACCACCTCCATTATCTCCCTGGTCAGGTGGTGAGCAGCAGGACTGGGAGCTGCTTCAGGGCTGGCACAACGTTAGGGTGTTAATCAGCTCCAAGGATCTACTGAACTCACTCAGGGGCCTCTCCCTCCACCCTGTACCAGTTCAGGTCTCTCTTTTCTATTTGATTTTTCCTAAGGAAGCAAACTGTCACCAAAATAACTGTTTTACAGCGAAGGCTCAGGCAGAGTGTGAAAAGAGTCTCTGCTTGCTTGGCATTATTTCTTCAGACCTAAAAAGTACCTCCTGCAGCTCTGTCTAACAAAACCACAATCATTCCTAGCATGCCTGGTTGTCATAAAGACAATAAGGACTTTATTTTGCACTGGGACTAATTGCATTAAGAATCACTCTGGCCCAGACTATAAAGTCCTCAATTCTCCATGAAAGCACTAGAAGAAAGGTGTCCATGTAACAGACAACCTGTCTGGGTTTGCTCAGATAACTACTTCATATAACTTGTGTACTTGGGAAAGTACTTGCCAGAGCAGAGCACAACTCAGGCAAGATATGCAATGGAACAGGTAGCAAAATCACCATTTTTAGGTCATTTAAAAATAATTATGCCAGCTCTCAGGAACATCAGTGAAAAGAGATGTCCTTTGCTGCCAGTGAGAAATTGTTTGACCTGAAGAGAAGCATTTACTGGGCTTTTCATGAGTGGGAGATAATTTATGATTCCAACTTTTTAAATAATGGCTAGCAATTACAAATTAAGACATTTGAAAACACTTTATTTCACACACACACATAATATCAACAAGCCCTGAGGCTTGTGGAACCCTGATGGTGCTTTCCTGTTGTTCAGGCCCATCAAAGATACTCGGGGGAGTCCCACTGAGTCACCTGCAAGACCTTGTTGCCTGAAGGGCATCATTCCTGCCTGCCCCTGGGCATGATTTGCTCACTGGTTCATCTCACAGATGATTTCAGAGCTCTGCAAAGGTATTGTTCTTCACCACTGTGGAGATTTTGTACTGCAGGAGTCCAGAGAGCTTCCCCTGAATGGGAGACGCATCTGCTGCTCGAGGCTGTTGAGCTGCCTCTGGTTGGACTGCCCTAATTTGGATTTCTTGTAAGCCTGTGCAGATGCTGGGTTATCATTGCCATTGCACCTCACTCCAAAGGCCAAGACAAAATACCACAGGGCATCAGCAGTTCCTGTGGGCCAAGGTGTGTACAGTGTGCCTTGGGATGTAGGAGACCTTGCAAAGGATGAACAAGCGTAGACCAGCTGCAAGCATCTCCACCTGCATACGATGCTTGTATGCCTCTTAGGGAAAGTGTCTGCAGCCACTTGAGCTCACTTGATCCAAACATGTGATGAACTTGGTCTTTCCCTCAGTTTAACTTTCAAGTAATAGCCTCTTATACTAAGGGGGAAGATTTGAGTGCTCATAAAAATCACCCCTTGCTCTTCTTGCACAAGATACAGTTCTTGGAGGAGCCTTAGGAAGGCTGAAAAGTTTCCTCTCTCTTTTCTCTTGGTGGCATAACAGAAGAGCAGAATGCCTACTGATCCCTCTTAAAAAATAATAAGAATGGAACTGCTCCTGCCGTGGAGTGGGGGCTGGACTAGATGACCTCCTGAGGCCCCTTGTAAACATATTTTATGAGATTGCCTGATTATACTGAAACCTGGCAATGCTCAGAAAGGATCTGCATGAGCCTGTTACCGTGGGCCAGGAGTAAGGTGCTTGCTAATGCTTAATAAGATTTAGCTGCTGTGTAACAGATGCCTATTGGGACCTGTTGGTTAAGTCCCTTTCAAAGTATTTTAATATGGGTCCTGTAACCAGCTAAAAGAGGGGATCTCTGATGGGATCGAGGTTTAGTGATTGAGATTTGGTGTGAGGGGCCCTCCTAGGGGTCAGTCCCACAATAGCTTGATGCCCTGGCCTGATTCTGGTTCTGTTTCCATCATATTTGCCTCATTTGGGGCTACATTTACAGAGGAACAAGCAACAAACTCAACACTTGTAGCCCAATGAGTCCAGCATGGTCTCTGCAGCAAATGGATCTCAGAGGACAAAGTTGGTGGCCCTGCACCTTCTGCTGCTGGGGCAACACACAGGTTGCCCAGTGTGGTGGTAGATGTCCCATCATTGGAATGTCCCATCCCTGGAAATGTTCAAGGTCAGGTTGGATTTGGCTCTGAACAACCTGATCTAGTTGAAGATGTCCCTGCTCACTGCAGGGGGGTTGGACTAGATGACTTTTAAAGGTCCCTTCCAACCCAAACCATTCTGTGATTATATGATCTATGATTCTATGATCTCTCTGTCCCTGCATCCAGCTCTGCTCTGGATGGAAAAGAGGGAGAAGGAGCTCCATGATGGAGAATGGCTTGCAAACCATCATGGCATGACAGGCTCTCATTTGGTCTTTACCTGCAATAACACTGCAGTAATGGTCTGCAGCTGGCTTCAGTGCCTTTTCTTCATTTGGAAATGGGGGGGGGTTGACACAGGTCACAAGTGGGGACAGGGGTGATCTGCTCCTTCTTTACAGTGATTTGCAGTATCCAGAGCCCCAAGGGAGTGGGGATGCTCTCAAACTGGCTCTCAGCAGCCTGGTTGAAAGCAACAGGCATATTTTGACAACATTTCTACCCCCCAAAATCATTGACCCTGGTGGAGATACAACATCACATTGCCTGAAGCTCAGAGCTGTCCCCAGGGTGACTGTAGCTGCATTCAAGCCTGATGGAAAAGAAGCAAGAGTCTGGCTTCCAGCCTGCGTGTGATCACTCAGAGGGAGGAAACACCCTGGAAGTCCACGTGATGGTGAAAAAAGAGTAACTGGAAATGAAGGAGGAGGTAGGGAAGGACTTGCACGGTATGACCCCTGGGATGGTGGAATAAACGACGTCCCGTGGGCAGGCGGTGTTCCCGGGTCTTGTCTGTTATTTCAGACTGCATCCGGAGGGCAGATAAATGCCAGGCCCACTTCTAATTAAGGAAACTGAGGAAGGGAAATGTGAGTGGCTCGTCTTGGAGGCAAACTATCAGGAGGAAATGCAGCTGGAGGCTTCTCAGCTATCCCAGGCACAGCCTCAGATACCCAGCCCAGACCAAGCCTGGTGAGGTCCCCACCTCTTGCTGCTTTGCTTGAGTTACTCCACTCTGGGAGTGAGTGCCAAGTATCTGGTGGGGAACCCATGCAGGACTGGCAGCGAGGGATGAACAAGATGACCTCATGGGTATTTTCCTTCCCTCTCGTACTCCTATGACTCAACTGCCCCACTGAGCTGGAGTTGCTGCCCTGGAGAAGTTTGGTTCATGGAGTGAGACCTCAGTGAGCTGGTTGAAGTCCTGGCCTCTCTAAGGGGAGCTGCTTGGAAGGCAAGTCGGAGTCTAGCTCTGTGCTGCAGAGAAGAGCACCTGGAGCAAAACCATAGGGAATGAAGGGGAATCCCAAGCAAAAGACGTGCTGGGTTTCTTGCAAAAACCACGGTGAGGATGGTGGTGGGGGTTTCTCTGAAGTGGGGAAGCCTCTGGAGCTATGTAGGCAGGCTGAGCCCTGCTTCAGAGCTGAGTCACAGAGAAGGAAAACTTGCAGTCACTCTCCAGAACTCTCTGTGCTCTAATGTTCTTCAGAAGAGCTTGATGGGGCATCTGCAACAGCCTTGTGCTTTCTGAGGATGTCCCCTTGACTCTGATGGCTGGCTGTCACTGGTTGGTGTCACCTGTGGGGCTGGGAAGCAGGGCTCACCCTGCCAGTGTGCTCAGGATGCAGGGACCCTTTGCTGGGATCCTTGCAGGTCACTCACCCAACGGTCTTGCATCCAGAAGCATGTGACAGAAGCACAATGGTGGGGTTGGGGTTAGGATGTAGTTTTTCCACGGATGCAAAAACTGAGGCAGGTCCAGCAACAACTGCTCTGGGGCTCCTTGCCCAGCATTAGCATTCATAAAATCATAGACTGGTTTAGGATGGAAGGAACCTTAAAAACCATCTAGTTACAACCCCCCCCCTGCATGGGCAGGGTCACCTCCCACTAGACCAGGCTGCTCCAAGCCCCATCCAACCTGGCCTTGAACACTTCCAGGGATGGGGCATCCACAGCTTCTCTGGGCAACCTGTTTTTCTGTCTCACCACCCTCACAGGAGAGAATTTCTTCCTAATATCTCATCTAAATCTCCCCTCTTTCTACCCATTGCATCCTGACATCTTTTGATCCTATAGAGGATGACACGGTGCTGGGAGTGACACCATTCCCTGGTGAAGGTTTTGGCCCTTCAAAATGAACAATTGAAACACCAAACTCCCGGGCCACTTTGCTGCTTTGCTCTGGCTATGGTGTGTCCCCTCCATCCTGCATATAAAACAGCCTGCTGAAAAAATGCCCACTTAAACACCAAGTGCAGGCCAGTGTGACCTCACTGTCCTTGTCAAGGCATCACTGCACTGATGTGGCACTGCCCTCTGCTGTTGGTGGCTATGGGGACACCGGCCAAGGCCACTACCACTGAGAAGAAACACCCAGCTTTTTTGTGACCCTGGGGACTGCTGAAGGACCTGGAAAGCCACAAAGCTTCCCTGGGAGGATGCTGCACCCAGGACCAGTGGAAGGTCTCCAGGCATGAGAAGCAGCATCTGCAGGTACCAAAGCCCTGGAGGAGTCAGCGCCCACTTGGGCTTCCCCTTTCCCCCAGCTGAAAGGAGAAGTGGTGACTATTTTTGGTGTTGTCTCACTTTGGAAAGAGTGGCACACGCCCCAAAGCATCACCCCAGCTATGGCACCTTGATCAGGGAAGAGGAAGTGAGTGACAGCAAGGGTCACACTGCCTTTCCATGACTGGCTGAGTGCCCTGGAGCTCTGCCTCAGGGCTGCCTGGCATCACTGGAGTTTCCTTCCACGTGTTGGGTGCACTAGCTTCTTGGGGACACACATGAAGAATGTGTTTTCCAGCAAAGAAACACTCAGACAAAGCCTCCAAATAACATCTATATATAACCTTACTTGCCCTTCTCTCCACCAGCAGTCCTTCATTGCCTTTTCTCAATGAGGACACCCAACATGACCCCAGAGATGGTCCTCATCTCCCAGACTTTCCTTAATGAAAGGCCTCTAGATGGGGCTTTAATGCAATATTGCAGCTGGTCTCTGCCAGGCTGTGATCACCCACAGAGTCCAGGGGCTGCTCACAATCCAGTGCTCATGGGGGCACACGGAGTGGTGGCACTGTGTCACTTTTACCCCATAACCATTGGGATGAGAGAACTGAGATATTCCTAGACCTTGGCAAATGATGCAGATTTGAGGAAGCCACTTGCTGGATTGTATTTGACACTCCCCCTAGCATGTCTTAGCCCCCACCCCAAAGTGTGCAGAGCTGCAGTGGGAGCCCCTAAACCCCATCCACAGGCATGCACGTGTGGATGTGTGAAGATTTGCATGGTGCAAAGGTGGCTGCTTTTCCACAAGGCTGTTTTGCAAAGGTTTGGTCAGGGACTGGGCTGAGATGTCTTATACATTAAAAATTAAAAGAGCTTCCCCCTCCCACCCCAACCCCCCAGCTTTTATAAGCAGAAGCCAAACAGTTCACACAGTGCTGGGAAGGCTGGAAATGCCTAAGTGCAGAGCCCAGTGTCACTCCAGGGACTATTCCAGGACAAAAAGTTCATCCCCATTAACCCATCCCCTGTGTGGTTCCTCAATCGGTTTGTCTGCAGGTTCTGGGGGTCAGAAACACAGACAAACCCCACCATGGCTCTCCAAGGGTCTCACTGTCTCCTCATGCACCCAGTTGTCACCTGCCGGGCACAGCTCTGTGGAGCTGATTGTTTTAAACCCTTGAGAATGGTAGCTTTTGAGATGGGAGTCCAGTGCCACGTATCTGCCTGTCCTTCTGTCTCTGTTCCCATGGGGACACGGTGGGGGGGGGGGGTGGTTCAGCAGAATGACACACAGTCATGCTTAGGAGGGAAACCTTTTTGTTCCTGGGCAGCAGTGGGTGCAGAAACTGCCTCGAGAGCGACGGGTGAGTGTGACGTCTTCGGCAGACCTGGAACAACTTTGTCACCAAGGGCTGACATTTAGGGCATTAACTACTTCCCAGCTGGGGTGTTCTTCAGCCTGTCCACACATTGGGGTGTCTGTGCTCCCTTCTCCTGCACCAGCAGTCGCTGGGGTGCATCGTCCTTGCACAGGGCTGGGAGTGAATGTGTGCACAGGTGTGTGTGATGCCTTTCCACATGCAGCCTTTGCACAGTCACCTCTGTCCATGCTGGTTCACCCCTGTCCATCTTGCCTTTCCATGGCTGCCTAATGCTTGAAATATTGAGCAGCATGTTTGACCCTTGGACAAGTGTCTGGCCCTTGCACAACTGCCCAGTTCTTGCAGGATGTATCAGCACTTGCATCTGCAGCCCTTGTGTGACCACCCAGATGCTGCACACCTAACGTTTGCATGACTGAGTGGCCTTTGCACATCTGGACCAGCCCTTGCACATCCAGCCCTTGCACACCTACCCTATGCACAACTACCTGACTCTTGCATGAATGCCCTACCCTGGCCCATCCAGCCCTTGTGTGACTGCTCAGCTGTCCAGATGTGCCTTATAGACCCCTCGTACATCTACCTTTTGCACATCTGCCCACCCCTGGCACATCCAGCCCTTGCACACCCGACCCTTGCACAGAAGCCCATCCCTGACACGCCCAGTCCTTGCACGACTGTCCAGCTCTTGCACAGCTGCCCAGATGTGGCACATCCAGCCCTTGCGTATCCAGCCCTTGACCGACTGTCCTGCCCTGGCACACCCAGACGTTGCACACCCAGCCCTTGCACACCCGGCCGTGTCACAGTCAGCCCCGGCACCTCCGGGCCGGGGTCCCCACCCTTCTTCACACCCCGTCCCCGTCCCGTCCCTCTCCGCTTTCTCCGCCGCGCCGATTCCGTCCCGCCTCCCTCCACAATTCCCGCCTCCCGGGGGCGCGTCCCACAATTTCCCGCCCCTCCCCCGGCCCCGCCCCGCCCCTCCGGCCCCGCCCCGGCCCCGCCCCGGTCCCGGCCGGGCTCTCGCCTCCGGCCGCGCTATAAGAAGCCCGGAGCGGGCGGCGGGGCCGTAGCGGGCGCGGCGGGGGAACGAGATGAGCAGCGCCGGCGCCGCTGCAAGATGCTGGATGGACACGTCCTGCTGGGATGGCTCTCCTCCTGTGCGCTCCTAGGGCTGCTCGCCTGCACCCCGCGGCCCTCCGCCGCCTACTTCGGGTAGGTGCCTCAGCTCCACCTTTTATTTAATTTCAATTTATTTTACGCATCTAGCCCGAGGCGGGGATGCTGCCGGCAGTCCCCTTCCCTCGGTGGGTGCGGGCATCTCCTCCGCCGGGGCTGACACCCCACCACTCCCTGGGAGAGGGGTCCGGGAAAGGTCAGCCCGGTCCCCGCGTCTCTCCGGCGTCCTGCTGCTCGGAGCCCGGCGACACTAATCCCGTGGCCGGGCTCTCCGGGTGTTGCAGGTCGCTGCCCGCCGGGAGCTGCCGTGATTTTCCCAGGCAAAAACTCTGCGAGCGAGGGAGCGTCTCGTTCTGCCCTTTCCCGACTGATTGGACCCGTAACGGGGTGGTCGGAGAGCTCGGCTCCAGGTGCGTGCTATAACCCCCCGGCCAGCATGAGACAGCCCCGAAAAACTTTTTGTGCCCTGATTTAAGCACATGCTTCAGCATCAGGTGCTGGCAAGTAGGTCCCGGCATCACCTCGGCGACTTCGTTGTTTTTTTGGGTTTTTTTGAGGGTTGCACGCTGTTGTCACCAGCCTGGGGTGGTGCAAAGCTTATTCCCGACATAGGTGAGCGTGAGCGTGGAGAGGCGCGGAGCCTCCGCATCCCCCGGCGCTCACCTGTGCGAGGTGCAGAGGCGCGGCCGGCAGGGGGCGCTACCGGCCCGGTCCCTGCCGTGCAGGTGGATCCGGCTCCCCCATCGCGCCCCCCCTCCACTCCGACCCCCTTATCCCCCTTTTCTCTTTTACTCTTTGGGAAACGATGGCTGAACTGCAGAAGCCGAATAACCCCTCTCACCCCTTCTCCTTAAAGCCCCCCACAGCCATGTCATGGGGCTTCAGCCTGCAGCAAAGGGTCTGCTTGGCTTTCCATCTCTGCAGCCCCCCTTTGGTTTTTGGGGTGTCAATGTAGATGCCTCTTGTTTCGTTTCTTTTTTTTAAGACTTGTCCCAAAATTGGTTTGGTTGGGGAATGGGATGTGAAAACCTGATTCAGGGGTTTCAGTGTAAGTTTCATTAAGAGTGATGGTTCTTGCTTCTTTTGGGGATGTTGTGTTGTGACCGCTGGTAGGAGCCACTGGACCAGCCCTGGAGAACGTTTTAGCAGACCTGAGGTTTTCCCCCTCCCTCTTTCCAGTAAAACAAATCCTGGTGTTGAGGCTTGTCCACTGCTTGTGGTCTGGCACAGTTTTCCAAACAGTGCTACTTACATCTTCTGTTTCCAACTCAAGAACCATTTAACTTCCTCCTGCTGGGGCTGATTTTCTGAGGAAACAGCCTGTCCTCCGTGTGCAGGTTTTTAGGAAAAGCCCTCTTCTGCAGCAGTACACTGTGCTGAGCCTGTAGCTCATGTGTCTGTTGAAGACCACCAGCACTGTGCAGTTGTACTGTGCCTCAGGGACTGGCAGGGCTTGTAAGGAACTTGGTTATAACTTTCCTGTTAATCCATGTGGTGCTGGTACCTGCTATAGTGCAGCAGGTAACTCATTCCAGTTGCTGACTTCTGGGATTTCTCTTCTGGCCTTGTGTGGCTGGTGTAGATTTTAATTTCATAGTGAATATGTTGAGCTGAGGGAAGTGTGCTGCTAGGTCTGTCCTGACCACTTTGGGTTATTCCCTCTGTCTCAGTATGGCTGTTGTTTCTGATTTGGGACTGGCAAGGAAGGGGAGAGGAGATACTGCTAGATTAGCACCCAGCCAGATGTGCACTCCAGATGTGCTCCAGGGCCACTGCAGTGTGCAGTGAAGTTTGCTTATGCAAAGCATCCTGCTCTCTGATTAGAGCCACAGAGAAGGAGCAGCATCTGCTGCTAATCTCTTCTTTGTTCTTCCAACAGGCCTAAGGCACAGATTGCACTTGCTGAGCTGCTGGGACGTGGGGCAATAGTCAGTGTTGAGGTCCAGGGTCCCTGCTAATCCCCAATGATACGTGATCTAACAAGTGTGTGTGGAAGAGCTGAGCCCTCCTTGCTGCGGACTTCTGTATGTTGGGAAAGAGAAATCTTACCTGGTAAAAGCTGGATGTTCATGCAGAGCATTTGGTGCCTTTGCAAGTGCCCCATGAAGGCTGATATTAGCCTTTCTTGCTATGGCTTGAGAAGTAGACATGCATGGAGGAAGTCCTCCAGGTGAGGAAGCACGTCTGGTTTCTAATAAATTTTTCCATAAAACCTGCATGCATCACCCTGAGCTGAAACAAAGTGGGCTCAGTTAATGCAGCACCCTTTCTATGCAGGGAAAGGGATGCTCCTTCCCAGTCATCAAAGCCACCATGACATCTTTTGGTAGCTAGTTAGACCCTTTGCTCTAGGTGCTACCATCCCTGTTGGAGGAGGCAGTGGGGCACAAAGCACAGCAGGCAGCTGTGTTAAACAGATGTCACACTTGTAGCTGCAGCTTAGCTGCTCTGTTCCATAGTCTGGTGGGGCATAGGGACAGCTGTGGATGATCCCTTCCACCCCATCCCCACTGTCTTATTTCAGGGAAAGAATTCAGTGTCTCCAAATGTGTGGCCTGGTGGGGAATTAGTGCTTGGGGGACAGGAGTCGGGCATGGTTACATGATAACAAGATTGTGTCAGCATGTAGTTATGTCTGTCTGCCCCACAGGGGCAGCTAGTAAGTGAAAGGGGGATGCTGGGGTGGGAAGGCCATGGCTGGAAGCTGCTGCTTCTCTCTGTCTGGCTCTGGTGTCTTAGAGGGTTGCACAAGCAGCCAAAAAAATTATAAATGCCCTCTGGAAGTAGAACTGAGTGTTATGTGAGAGAAAGTGTTGATGCAGATGGGGCACTTGCTACTGCCTTGTTCCATCCCCGGGCTGCCTGGTTAGAACATGTGCCTCAGGTAACTGTTCACTGTCTGGGGTGAAGGGAGGGACAGGCTTGTCCCTTGCACAGGGTTACACTAGCAGGCTCAGTGCTGCTCCCTGGGTGTTCCTGACCTCCCCAGTGCAGGAGAGAAATAGGTGCCATCTCGATCTGAAGCTGATCTAAAGCAAAAGCAGGACCTGTAGTGATCCTTATGTGCAGGTGTGAGCAGAGTGGAGTTCCTATAGGCAGCTGCTCAGGAGGGGTTTGTTAGCCTGAATTACTGCAAAGCAGCTTAGATGGATGTAGTGATGCTACAGCTCCTAAGCCTTGCCTGATATGAGACCCCTTGATGCCATGGAGAAAGACTGCCTGCAAGACTGAGCAGGACCTGATGGCTTGTTCAGTCGTGCATGAGGATGCCTGATGCTGAAGGGTGTTTTAGGGTAGCAGTATGTATGGGAGACTGTTGCTGGCTGAGTCTACACCAGAGGGGGAAGCATTGCCTTGAGATCGGTGTCAGCTGAGACGGGCTTGTTGCGATACACTGGCTGCTCTGAAAGTGAGCCTGCTTTTATCTTCAGCCTCTGCAGCTGGGCTGTCTGAAAACTAATTTTCACCATATTACAACTGGCTGATGGGGTAGTTTGGAGCAGCCCCAGACTGCTGGGATCCCTGAGAAAGCATTGCATTTCACTTTTCTGCTTTTCTTGTGCCTTACAAACTTTGGGTGTGGGTATCTCCCCTCCCTCCCTTTCCTCTCAAATGTGGCTGCGGGGTGGTGGAAATGCCATAGTGGCATCTGGGAGTTGTGTTGGGTCTTGCACTACTGGGCTTTGGAAGTGGCAGATGACAAGATTAGCCATGCTGGGGTGATTAACTTCAGTCCTGCAGTGCCCTGGTACTTGTGGGAAGGCAAATTGGCCCATAGGATCTTGCTGTTTTCCTGAGCTGCCTGGTCTGTGGATCCGAGGCTGCAACCTGTCCAGCCCGTAAATCAAACCCCCTCTATTTATTTCTGGGTGTTTTGATTTATAGTCTGACTTGGTTTTGCTGCACCCCCTCCTTTTTCTTGCTGGAAGAAATGTTGTTTTTTGCAGGTTGAAGCTTGCTCTGCTTTCCTCCAGGAGCTGAGCAGCTCTGCTCCCTCTGCAAACACTTGTCAAGACAGTAGTAATGTTACAAGTGGCTCATGCTTACATAGTGTTTGTATTGACAGATTGCAATGTTCTTCATAAATGTAACTGATCCATACACTGCACGCAGGCAACAGGAACCCTTAAATACTTGTGTGGGGGAGAGGGAGGGAGGGAGGGGAAGCATAGCTTGCCCTAATTTACCAACACAGTGCTAGTGAGAGCAGGTTCCTTGCTGTATGGTGGGGTTTTTCTGGTGTGGGAAGTGCAATATATTTTTATTCCTGTTGGCAGGTGCGGAATAGGTACCCTGCTAAGCTTTAGGTGCTGATGGGGTAGAAATGTTATATGCCCTGCAAGTCAGGGTGTGATTCTGCTGAAGTTGCTTAGGAAAGATCTGAATACTGGACTCAAAGGTATATTCAGGGTTGTGATCACCCTGATGAGGTGGGCTCTTAAGGGTGCTGTGAGTTAGGATGAGTTTCTGAACTGTGGCATCAACCTGAATGTCCTCTCCAATAGAAGGAAGCCCACTGGTGCTGGCAGGCTTTGCTGCCTGTTTTTTTTCCCAGCCTGCAGGCTACTCTAGGTACTAACATGGCTCTTGTCTATCAAGAATTTCTGTACCTGTCACTTGATGGTAGTGTGGGGCCACACACTTGTGTTTGCAGCTCCAGCTGAAGGCGTGTGAACTCCTCAGGAAGCTGCTGCATAGCCAGGCCACAGTGTGTTGGCTTTCCAGACAGGCCAGTCGTCTCTGGCGTGTCTGAGATGGAGCAGCTGGTTTCTCAGCACAACCCAAAAAAACAAAACCTGGGCTCGGGTGGTGAGGGAGGAATGTGGCATGCAGGCAAACACAGCTGGAGTATAAGGAGACAGCTACTGGGGCTGGGAGGGTAGCTTTGCCATCCCACCCTGTGGTGGTCTGCTTCTTCTAGATGGTGATGCTGGTTTTAAGGTGCTGAATTTCTAGTTTTCCTGGGAATAGGAAGGGTGTGCCTGGCTGTTCTTTCCCTCATTCCTTTTGAGCTGCATGAATTGTCACGTAGAGACTGATCTGTGTGAGTCCTGACTGGCTTCTGTCCCAAGGTTGGCCTCTCTGGGTCAATTGAAAGCAGTGCTTAACCTCTATTCCTTTGCAAAGGGGAACCCCATGGCCAGAAGAAGCATTTGCTTTGATGGTTGAAGGTGGCACTGGAATTGATGAAGCACCATAGGGGTGGTGACAAACCCAGGAACATCTGGAAAAATAACTGTATGCAGCTAAGGTCCACCTGACTTGCAGCATCAGTCCTGGGGACCCAGTTCTGTCCCAGGTTAGAGTGGAAAGTACCTGAAATCTTCCTCCACCTGCAGTATGCTCAGAAGATGGAGCAATGTTTATTCAGACATGGATTAGTAAATCTTGGACTCATGTGTTGGATTGACCATGTTGCTCGAGAGTCAGGGACCACTACCTTGTGCCTCAGTTTCCATTTCTTAGAAAGACATTGAGGCCATCTCTCTCTGAACTCAACTGGTTAATGGACACAGTGGCTGCATACAATGGCCACCAAATAGTGCATGTTTTATTGGCCAGGGTCACCAGTGCTACAGAAGACTCCTTAGGGGAAGAAGATGGCTCATTAGGAGAATAGTAAGTGATACTTGGCAAAGCAGCAGGAGGCCAGTGACTTTTTTAGTGTGACTGGTGATGCAGAACTACAGCCCAGGAACCTATAGGACTCTGGTCTCCTGGTGAAAGGCCTGGTCAATGATTAACTTGCTTTCTGGAAGCTGCTAACAACAATAAAAGGGAGTCCAGCCCCACAACCCAACACAAAAAGCCCATGAGTGTTTAATAATTGAAGGCCTTGTGCTTTATCGCAGGGTAATGAGAATCACCTTAAGGCTTATTCAGTGGTAGGTAATTGAATTAGATTGTGGGATTGGGGAGGGTGAAGTGGGAGGTCTGGAAGATTGCACAGAGAACCTGGTGTGATGCTGCTTAGTTTGACTATTCATAATCAGACTGGGTTTTGTCTGTCTTTGATGCTTTCTTCATTTTTTTCTGTCTGCTTAATCCACTGTGCTTGCAGACTTGGTGTAATTGCCTCCTGGAGATGTTCCTGTCCCAGGGGTGCTCTATTGCCTTCATTTAGGGAGATGCTGACAGTGGTTTTACTTCTGGTGTTTCCCTTGGTGAAATGTTTTTTTTTTTAAAGGCTCCTTGAGATTTATTTTTGGAAAAGCCAAGTCATAGCACACTGAGCTATGCTATCTGTGTTTGTGGAGGAATCTGACTAGCAAGAGGAGGTACTGGACCAGTGAGCATCACCAGTGTTTCCACTGCTTGAGGCAGTTTGTGATGCAGAGCTGCACAGGGGTGGTAGGACCTTAAACTCAGTTCAGAATAGGTGAAGTCTACACTTGCCTGCCCCGTCTCCCTCTTATGTCACCTGTGCATAGCTGCTTTCTTAGAGGAACTTGGATTGGAAGGGGGTTTTGAAGTTTTTTGGAGACTGAGGAGATGTTACATTGGTATATCCCCATGGAAGAGACTGTCTTGAACATGGTATGAGTCTACCAGAGGTGTAAAGACTTCTGCTGCCAGAAGCTCCATGTGGATCCTCTGTTCCGGGTTCATGGAGCAATGGGGCATCTTTAGGGCTTGAGTTTTCTGGTTGCTTGAGTGTTCTAGAGTACATATGGGACAACTCATCCTAATGTTTGCTGCCTGAGGCATTTGAGAGAAGGTTCAATGTATTAAAGATATCTTCATCTGGTGTAGTTGAAGGGTCTCTCTATGCCCTAAGCTTGCAGCCACAGCTGCCTTCTGGAGAAACCACTCTTGGGTGGGATGGCATTTGTTTAGTTCATACTAAAAGCTTATGTTAGACACACTTCTTTACCCCAAGTTCCCTGATGGTCCAGGTAGCAACCTGCCAGCTTCCCTGAGGGTGTGTGTTGAAGCAATCCAAGAAGTCTCATGTACCTGGCTTCCCAGACTGCAAACATGCTGAGATACTGGCTTCCCTCCATGACGAAGCAGCCTTTCTCTGTGCAGCCAAAAAACTCTCTGGCTGCTTGTAGCATGTTAATGCAATTGGTTTCTCAATCTGAGCAACCATCAAGCAGAGAGCCTGTTGCTTCAACTGTTAAATGCTGGTGGGAGGCTACTGCTTCTCCTGCAGAATGTGGCTGCAGGGACACTGGTGCTGCAGGTCCTGGACCAGCACATGATCTGGATGCAGGTAGGATATGTTTTTCTAGCTTACCAAACCCAGAGGTGGGGAGCCAGCTCAGGTTAATTTGAGTAGGAGCTAGAAATGACAATGATGCTGGGTGGAAAGGGTTTCGAAGCTGGTTTTTTGGTTGTCTAGTCTCAAGTTTTTCTTCTTTTCCCCTGTTTTAAACTGTGCTTTTTAAGGTTCCCTCCGATTGTGGCTGTAAGTGCTAATGAGTCTTATCTCTTCAGATACTGTCATAAAATACACTTATGAAGTTTATCAGCTCAGTAAGCTTTACATTTTATTGTAATGTGTGTTTGCACTGTGCTAAGTGGAACAGGGAGTATTTTGACTACATGGATAAACATAGCAGTTACGGGATTTGCTTTGGCTGATAGAAAAATCTGGCTTTTTTTCCTTAGTTGTTGCAGAGAACCCTATTTCAAATGGATCAAGCAGTTCTTGCATGTGCTGTGTGGTCTTCCAGTCTTCTTGTGACCTTAAATCATTTTTCTCTAGGGTGTGGGGAGTGTTTTCTTAATTCAGTTGTTGAAGGATTATTTTGGGGGCAAGGGGAAATGACAGGTTAAAAAAACTTGAACTCCTCTTTTGGAAAGAACACAGAGCAACACAGCTCTTCTATGCATCCACTGTAGAACATGCAAGCTCAACAGTATCTGACATTAATGCTGAGTCTGTGCTGGCTTGGAAGGTAGCATGGAGTGTGCAGTTCATGTTGATGTGATGTCAGACTGGCTGTATGGGAGTTGGCATGAATTTTATGAGTGGGTTTGTTTGGCCTAGATTATTAAAATAGTATTAATTAAATGGCCAGATGCTTATGGAGTTTTGGGAAAGCTAGGTTGTGTTGATTTCAGCATTTGCTGAGCACTGGGTGGACAAGTTTCACAGTTGCAGCAAAAGTTCCCTTTCTTGAAAAAACTTTTGTGAGTCTTCCAGAGACTGAAGCTGCATAATTGGCAATTTACTGTGCATAGCAGGAGGTGGCTGCTTGTGCTGTGGAGCAACATCTGATTTCCCCTAGATGTTGTGGCTGCCCCATCCCTGGAAGTGTTCAAGGGCAGTTTGGATGGGGCTTGGAGCAACCTGATTTAGTGGAAGGTGTCCCTGCCCATGCAGAAGAGTTGGAACTAGATCTTCAAGGCCCTTTCCAACCCAAACCATTTTGTGATTCTATGTGACTGAAGTACTGAGATGCCCATAGAAATACCTGAGCTTTGCTTTAAGACCTGTCAAATGGTCCTGTCTGGATAGGGCAGTCCTGGGACAAATGGACAAAAGTTTAGCCAGAACTTTGGTCTGTTGTTGAGCTTCTCCAAATTGTTGAGCAGTCTCCCAGAGAAAGCTGGGTCAAGCAACTGTTGCTTCCAACACCAAGTTTTCTTTGGAAGAGGTTAGGTATGAAGCAGAAGAATGAGCTTCCATCTCCTCTTGGTCTACTTAATTTTTTCCTCCATTGTTTAAGTCCAGCAAAATGAAGCTTCCTTTGAGATACACAAGTATGTCTTGAGTCTGACCCCTGGGTGATACCTTCATGTGTAACATACAGGTAGGTGAGACAGACTGCCAAGCTTGTAGAATCATAGAATGGTTTGGGTTGGAAGGGACCTTCAAGATCATCTAGTTCCAATCCCCCTGCCATGGGCAGGGACACCTCCCACTAGATCAGGTTGCTCCAAGCCCCATCCAACCTGGCCTTGAACACTTCCAGGCATGGAGCATCCAGAGCTCCTCTGGGCAACCTGGGCCAGTGTTTCACTGCCCTCACAGCAAAGAATTTCTTCATAATATCTCATCTCAATCTCCTCTCTTTCAGGTTGAAACCATTCCCTATCACCCCATCACTCCCTGCCCTTGTAAAAAGTCCCTCCCCAGCTTTCCTGCAGCCCCTTCAGGAGCTGGAAGGTGCTCTAAGGTCTCCCTAAAGCCTTCTCTTCTCCAGGCTGAACAACCTTTGATGCACAGAGCCCATGGCTTGACACTGAGTTCCCTGCTTCTGTATCTTAAGCACCTCTTAGCTTCTTCCCAAAAGGGCAGCTGGTCATGACTCTGCTCCAAAACCATCAGCACTGCCAGATGAACACCTACTGCGATAGGCTCACCCATGTCTTCAAGAATACCTGTTCTAACTTCCAGTCAGGGCAAGTTATTTCCCTTTAACTTTCACCTCCACAAAGCACCTTATTTATATTCCCTGCTGTCATCAATCAGCTGTAGGTGACAGCTTCCCCAGCTCTGCCTGTGGGAGTGTGTTTTGTGTTGCTACAGCTTGTGCAGCAGTGCACTGGTGCTAGCTGACCCCTCGTAGGCTTGGCTGGGGGGGGCCATCGTTGGGGCTGCAGGATCACCAAGTGCTCATGTTACAGAGGAGTGCCCATCTGCTGAGCTCTGGCATGCACAGCCTGGCAGGTTGCTCTCATTACTTGCTTGCTGTGACTTTTTGTAGACTTCCTCACCTGACTGCTTAAAAGAAACTGCCTGGAGGCATGGCTATGTCCTAGTCCTCGTGGTCTGGCTACAGCTATAGAGAATAATCCAATTTTTTTGGTTGGAAAAGACCTTTAAGATTATCAAGTCCAACCATTAACTCAGTACTGTCAAGGCCACCACTAAACCATGTCCCTCAGCACCACATCTCCACAGCTTGGAAATCCTTCCAGGGATGGTGACTCCACCACTGCCCTGGGCAGCCTGGGCCAGGGTCTGAAAACCCTTTTGGAGAAGAAATTTCTGCCAATATCTAATCTGAACCTCCCCTGGCACAACTTGAGGCTGTTTGTTCTTGTTCTATCACTTCTTACTAAGGAGAAGAGACCGACTCCCCTCCCTGTCCCTTGCTCCAACCTCCTTTCAGGCAGTTGTAGAGAGTGAGGAGGTCTTGACTAAGCCTTCTTTTCTCCAGGCTGAACATCCCTAGCTCCCTCAGCTACTTCTGGTCAGACTTGTGCTCCAGCCCCTTCCCCAGTTCTATTGCCCTTTTCTGGACCTGCACCTCAATGTCCTTCCTGGAGTGAGGGGCCCAACACAGAACCCAGGATTTGAGGTGTGGCCTCACCAGTGCTGAGCACAGGGGCAACACTCCCTGCCCTGGTCCTGCTGGTGACAATGTTTCTCATACAAGCCAGGATGCTGGCAGCCTTCTTGGCCACCTGGGCACATGCTGGCTTATATTCAACTGCTGTTGATCAACACCCCCAGGTCCTTTTTTGCTTGGCAGCTTTCCAACCACTCTTCCCAAGTGTAGATCTTGCGGTGTGAACCCCTACTGAGTTGGGCACATTGATTGGCTTTCACTATTATGGTGAGCTCAGCCCTTTAAGTATCCTCATTGTAATGTCTGCTCTGTGGGTTCATTTTTTTTTTTTTAAGATTGGTGATCTCATGCCTGGGATTGCAACAAAACAAAGCCAGGCAGCCCTGGGAGGCATAACTGCACTTCTGTTAGAGATTGCAACGAAAGATTGTAGATGAAGCTGGTTCTGCATGTTGCAGGGGACCTCTTGTGGGGCTTTCCAGCTCCATCTTTTATGATGACTGTTAGTAAACACCTTGTTTTCTGAAGTCGGCCAAGGTGAAGCATTCAATCTTATGTCTGTTTATAGAACTGTAGGATCCTTTTGGTTGGAAGAGACCTTTAAGGTCATGAAGTCCAACTGTTAACTACTGCCAAGTCCACTGCTAAACTGTATCCCTATAGTGCTTCTTGACTCAGCTTGAAGCTGAGCTTACAGGGCTTCATTTTGCCTGGGTGACAAATACAATGCTCTAAATCAGTGTGAAGACCTCTGAGTACTGATAGGGTGTGTTTTCTGGTGGGCATCTACCCTGCTTGACCTTAACACCACAGCTCCTCCCTCTGTCTGTAGGAAGGGTACATGTCTTGCCTGCAGAAGGTCTGCCAGATCCTTTCCCAGATGTCTTCCCTTCCCCAAATCTTGCTTTGACTTCAGAGTCTCCTGATTCCCATAGAAAAGTAATCTGGCCTGTCTATGGGTGTGGAGCTTCTTCTAAGGATTGAGTAGTGTGGGTGAGGACACATCTGACAAAGCACTGCAAAATACTTAGGTGAGAAAAGAAAATCATAGAATCACAGAATGGTTTGTGTTGGAAGGGACCTTAAAGATCATCTAGTTCCAGCCCCCTGCATGGGCAAGGACACTTCCCACTAAAATGTGCCTCCACCTGAGTTTAGCCTAGGAAGGCCACAGTGTATCTTGGTGTTTCTCAGCTTCTTTACAACCTACTGTTCTCAAGCCTCAAGCATGAATATTCCAACTCATCCAAGTGTATCCAGGCCTCCACAAACCCCTTCCATAGTCTCAAAGGAGACTTCCAGTGTCCCTCCTGAGGTATGGGAGCATCTGGACCCCACTGACCTGGGGCATGTTGCTGCACTACATGCCCCTGTCTCTTTCAGTGGCACTGCTTGGGAGCAAACCTTCTCCATCACATAGAACCAGTCTTGATCTTGCTCAGGTGGGGGTTAAGATGTGAATGAATGAGCTATGACAGTGTCCAGGAGCCAATTTCAGCTCAGGGTGGGGTATTCAGCTGGGGAGCCAGGGCAGTTGGTGGTACTGGATACCTTGGAGACATCTGAGTGAGATGTCACTTTAGATGAAGATCCAACTTGGGAAAATTCTTTTGGGTCATCCCCATTGGTGTTGGATACAGGGACCTCTCCCAGAGTAATCAAGGACTTCATTGGAGCTTGCCCAGCTCAGGGACACAGTTCAGGTTACTGCTGTGCTTCAAGTCCTGCTGTGCTACAGCTCTACAGGGCTGCCCATCTTCCCTCACAAGAAACCCTATCCTGGAGCCCCAGCCCCTCTGGGGACAGTTCACCAGAACTGATACTTTAAAGAACTGACTTGTCTTGCTTAATCTTGACAAAATTATTTTCTAGCCCTAATCCTCTTCCAGTGTAAGGTGAGATCTTGAAATACCTGGCAAACTTAGAGCATAGCTCTCTGCATCTCTGGACCTTGCTCTAATCAAAGGTGAGGGGGGGTAGGGATGTTTTCAGCCCTTGCCAAAGATAAATCTCCTGCTGGGAGCTGGCAGGGAGCTATTTCCCAGTCTGTGGTTAGCAAGTTGATCTGAGGGGTCAGAGGTGAAACAGCCACTTGAGCTGAGTTACAGGGTCTAACCAAAGATCCAACACTTCCTTTGGCTCATTAACATGGCTGTGTTGCATCCCTAGTGACTATTTCTATCTGCTGGCTTGTCCCATGTTGACTCTGGAAATCCAGAGGCTTAGCATGGGTTGGAAGAGAGGACTGAGGCTGAAAAGCTGCTCTTGGGAGAGTGTGAACTGGACTAAACTGGGCTTTGAGCAGTGCCTGGGGTCAGTGCTACAAGCCATAACCTCCATGCTGGACTCTGTAGCTGATGAAAATGTGTTTATAGGCAGAGACCTGTCCCTGCAAGGTGCAGGACAGATGCTTGGCCAAAGAGATGACATATAGCAACAGGACAAGGGGTAATGGCTTTAAGCTGGAGGAGAATAGATTTAGTTTAGACATCAGACATGTGTTTCTGTGTGACCTGCCTGAGATTCTGTGGTGGTCCTGCTCTGGCAGGGGGGTTGGACTCAATCTCCAGAGGTCCCTTCCAACCCCTAACATTCTATGATTAGAAAGGTTGCCCAGAGAACTTGTGGATGCCTCTTCCCTGGAAGTGTTCAAGGCCAGGCTGGAGGGGGCTTGGAGCAACCTGATCTAGTGGGAGATGTCCCTGCCCATGCAGGGGGGCTGGAACTAGATGATCATCAAGGACCCTTCCAACCCAAACCATTCTGTGATAGTAGTGGAGAGATGCCTTAGAACTAACAGCAGTTTGTCTCTGGGGACCTTGTGATCCCAATCTCCCCCAGTGCATGGACTGGGTTCCCTGTGGGCTATCCCAGACACTGCCTTGGTGGAAGGTACCAGGGTAAGAGGAGAGCATCCTCCCTCCTCACTGCATCCCTTGAGGCACTTGGTTGGCCTGCTGCAAAACTCATGGGAAATCTGAGAGCTGGAGCTGGCTTTTGGAAGGGGGAGGGGAGCTTGAAGGCTTGGTCTTCTCTGACTTACCAGAGTTTAAGACTGCACCAGGCTTGATGACCCTGTTCTATGGTGACACTGGCCAGATTTTTTACCATGTCCTCTGGTTGGGGGACATGGGTTGGGTTGAATGTTCTCCCTTGCAGACCAGGCTGTAGGCAGGAGGGTACCTTGTGGCGGGGAAATGGATGGTGACCCCACCTACTTCCAGAGGCTGACTGGTTTGAGGCTGCTGAGCTGCTCTCAGGGGTGCTGTGCTTCCATCCTTGTTGGACAGATCAGCAGCACAGGGTCAGAGGCAGGGGCAGTTGGGTAGGCTTGTCCAAACAGATGCTTTTCCCTGCTTACATGATGTTTACTCTGTCACCAGAGCTCTTTGGAGAACTCCTTTCAAGTGCTTTCAATTGAAGTGGCTCTAGAGTTGGTGTCTGACCCATCTGGCTGTGTTTAGAAGCCTGGGGTAAGTTTTAGCTGATTGCTCCATGGGAGTGAAGGCAACAGAGATTTCTAAATATCTGCATGGCTTTGGGCACATCCATTAACCTCAGGATACTTCAGCTTGTAAACCAGGGCTGTTCTCAGTGGGAGCAGGCTGTGAGCTGGGTCAGGGACTTAGTGCACATCCCTTGGCTGTTCTCAGGACCACAAAGGGCTGTTGGACTATGGACCATACTTGAAAGTGTCTTCTACAGTTGCCTGATGAAGCAGAAGCCTCTGGTTTGGAGTTACTGCTCCTGTTGCAGCAATAAAGGAGACTCAAAGGCAAATGTACAGGGGATCTACTGAAGTCTCAGTGATCTCTGAAGTGCTAAGAAATAGAAACCCCTGCCTTCAGCCTGCAAGATCTGACTACAAAACAAGCCTTGTACCTGAGTTTTCCTTTCAGGGGTGCAGTGTTGCACCTGCTATCCTTTTTGCTGGGAGATTCACAGCTGGATTCTCAGTGCAGCTGCTGCCCTTGCATAAAGCACCAGCTCTGCATTGATCTTGCTACTGCCAGCTGCCTTGAGAGCCTGTGTTTGTGTATCTAAAACTTGAAGGCTGGAGAAGGAAGAAATCTGACCAGTGCAATGGAAACCTTCAATTCCCTGCGGTCCCAAGAGAAGAGCAGCTTCAGACTGGAGCTAGGAATGAACTTCACTTGTACACTGCCTTGCCTCTCCAGGAGGATCAGCCAGGAAAAATATCAACAGTTCCATTAAAAAGTCTGCTGGTTTGCTAAAGTAGTGGAATAAACATACCTGTAGGCATAACGGCCTGAACCACACAGGAAACATTAACTAGAACGAACACACGCAGACTTGCTCCCTCTCCCCCTGTATATCCACCAGATAAAAACCACTGTGCATCCATGGTAATGTGTAAATCAAACAGCAGCTGGGGGGATTATTCTTAGCTGGGGAAGAACTGGCTTGGATCAGAGGGGCTTGGTGCTTTCCTAGAAAGGCAAAACCTGTGCTGAGCCTGCTCTGTGCTGCTGCCTGGTCTGGGGGGGGGGAACCTGCAGTAGAAACTGGGGCAGGATTTGGTTTGGGGAGGCTGTTAGCTCTCTTTGATTTATGTTGCTCCTTCTCAGCTTCCCTTTCCCTATTTCTATGGGAAGTGTGTGGGTTTGAACTGGTTTTTCTCTAACCAGTTGAAAAGCTGGGGTGGAAACCGGAGACGGTTGAATAACACTGGGAGCTTGCAGACGAGTGGGGTGGGTGTGATAGCACAAAGTGGGGAAACCAACCACCCCCAGCCATTAGTGTATGGTGGAGATGGTCCCTTCAGTCCTCTGCTGAACCTGTATCTCTGGACATCTCTGGGATGGGAGGTATGGTGACCTGCAGACATGTATTCCATGTTTTGGTGAGGGGATGTGAGCGTCAAGCATGGCTTGAACAAGAGATGCTGCCAGTGCTTTTTGGAGTAGCAACCTGGTCTCTGAGCTGCCCATAAAAACAGCTTCTCCCTTGGCCATGCCCAGTATATATGGCATGTACAGGAAAATACATGTGGAAAATGCCTTCAGTTGCAACCAGATGGCACCTGTCAAGCACAAGTAGACATTTCTATTAGTGTTCTTATTTGAGTGTCTTGGACCACTCCCAGCCTCTGGATAGCAAAACAGCCCTGCTGTAGCTGTCCTCCCAGAGCAGATTGATGTGAGTATTGCATGCTAGAGACAGTCCCTCTGCTCCCAGGCCTCATCTGCACAGCCACTTAATGCAACTAATCTGAACTGACTTTTAAAGTGGATTAGTTCAATTACTCTTAACTAGCCCTGGTGGAAACACTCCTTGGAGATTAAAGATCCTTAATTCACTTTAACATACTTGATTTCAATGCAAATCAGGCTAACCTGAATTAAGGGCACTTTAGAGCCTTGTGTGGAGGCACTCCTTCAAAATTGATGTGGTTTAACCACCCCACTTTGCATTCCTGTACTAAATTCATTCCAGTTAGCATTGCTGAAGTGTCCCCTTACAGATGACTAATATAGGCAGCCTCTCAGATAGAAAGCTGCAAATATATTACAAAGGCTAATGTGTGAACTGGCTCCTGTGAAGACCTTCTGCATCTGCTGATTTGGTGTTTAAAATTGCCCAGTTAAGGTGTCTGTTCTCTTTTGTGGTTTTTTTTAAATTATTTTTTTCCTTTCCACCAGTTCCTTTTTCAGTTCTTCAAACCAAGTTCCTTGCTTTTTCATTTAAAAATGCAGGGTGGTGAGTCATGCACCAGTTTTTCTCTGCTGTCTTCAACTCGCTGGATAAAATGGGAGTACTTCAACAACACACTCATCCTCTTAGCTCAGTAATTTAACTCTCCAGTTGAAGATGAGCTGTGGTTGTGAAAGAGATTTTCTGTTTCCCTGAAGCTTGAGTGAAAAATAATCATTGCTCCTGTGACAACCTGAGCAAGCATCCCTTGGCTTGGGGAGAGCTGGGCAGGATGGAATTTTTTTTTGGATTTTGTGTCAGCTGATGTAAATATTGGAGAGGAGGGGATTCCTGCCAGTAGCATGTGAGGGGAAGATCATGGAATTGCAGAATGATTTGGGTTTGACTCCTTAAAGATCATCTGACTCCAACACCTCTGCCATGGCCAGAGACACCTTCCACTAGACCAGATTGCTCCAAGCCCCATCCAACCTGCTCTTGAGCACTTCTAGGGATGGGGCACCTACAGCTTCTCTGGGCAATTTAGGCCAGTGTCTCACCACACCTGTAGTGAATGATTTCTAATATACAATGTAAATCTCCCCTCTTTCTGTTGGAAACCATTCCCCCTTGGCCTATCATTCCATGCTCTTGAAGTCCCTCTACAGCTTTCTTGTAGCCCCCTCAGGTACTGGAAGGCTGCTATAAGGCCTCCCTGCAGCCTTCTCTTCTCTGAGCAGTGCAGTAAAATTACCACAACATAACTTTTTATACAGACCTTAAATAGTTGGCTCTACTTTCTGAAGAAGAGAGGGGGGAGCACTAGTCCCCTCTGCAGATGAGGCCCTCCACCCCCTTCCCTGTGTGCCTGTGGTCCATTAACCAATTTAATACCATCCTGACCCCTTGGGCTTTACAGGAGATCCCTGTTTTGCTGCTCTGGACCCAAATTTAATCCCTGCTGTGTGGCTGCCAGCTGGCTGGGGAGGGAGGAGGTGGCTATTTGCCATCTTCCACAGGGATGGTGGCTGAGGAAAGGAAGGGTTAAACCCAGTGAGTGCCAACATTGCTCTAGGTACTGCTTCTTCAGCCTGCCAGAGTGAAGGTTTATTTTGCTAATAGCCCTGTGTAGCTTCACTCTCCTCTCCTTGAGTCTCCCCTTGCTTGTGCTATTTCAGCTCCTCTACTTAGCTTAGCATCAGCTAAGAAGTAGGTGAGCAGTTTGAGTGGTCACAGGAGCAGTTGACAGATATGAGCTTTTTTGGGGGTTTGGGGAGGAACAAACTTTTAGTTTCTTAAGCTTAAGTTTTTCATGGCTCTTACAAGAGGTCCCCTGGTGTCCTGCAGGCTGTGGAGAAAGGAACAGGCATTGCACACAGGTGGGATGTGGATCTGGCTGTGCTGGGGCTATGGGACTGCTCTGTGCTTCAGTGCTGCAGCTCTGAAGCCCCTCAAAAGACCCACTGTGCTGCCATGCAAAGCCTGCAGCTCTCTTATGGTCATGGGAATGGTGGAGGAGAAGTATGCCCAAAGCTGCCAGTGGTCCCTTTTTAGCCAGGTGTTTGGAGGTGTTCTGGTTTGTTGGGTTTTATTTTGGGGAGCAGAAATGGACACAGCATCCTGCCACAGCTGGATTATAAAATGCACTTGGAAAAGCCCCTATTTGCAAGTGTCTGAGCAATCACTGGCAGATGCTTTCCCACACCAACCTTTCAAGTGCTTGATGCTCTGCTGTGAACCTGGCTGCTTTCATCAGTGCTTCACTTCCCAGCAATAAAGGTTTTCCTCTGATAGGTGATGGAAATTTCTCTGGCTGAATGGTAAACCAATTTAATCTTTTTTCTTACCACCAAGGAACTCCTTCCCTCTCTGGAGCAGCTTGTGCATGGCTTGTTATAGATTAAGGACCAACAATTGACAGGAACCAGTTCAATTAATCAAATTAGTTTATTAAGCAAGCAACAGCAAGCTGTTTCCATCACAGGCTGAAGAACATGTTATTCTTCAGTCCCTGGCCTTCTTCAAGTTTGGTCATGGAGTGGACACAAACACTGACAACATGGATGTTTGCTGATGTAGTCATGCATTAAATTTGGTTTCTCTAGCTAAGTCTGGAGCAGTAATGTAGATCAGTGGCCACATCCTGGGAGGTTTTTTGTCTTGCTCAAAGAATACCCTCAAGAAGGAATACTCCAAGTATTCTCTAACAGTATGGGGAAAGACCCCAGTTCCATAAACTTATATCCTTAGATTTTTAATTATCGTAGTGAGACACACATCTTGGCTCAGCTTTGGTGGCAAGCCCTAATGGGTCTAGCACCATGAGATGTTTGTTTCCTTTTTTGAGATATAAGACCATTAACCTCAGCTCTAGAACCTGTGAAGATTTTCTGGGGGTTATTGCTCTGGGCAGTCCTGAAAAGTGTAAGATAACTGAGGAGGACACACCACTTTTTGTGTAAGCAGTCAACACATAGCTTTGCTCCTGAGAAAACACCAGGTCTTGCTGAAAGGAGATGTTTCACCTAGGTGCAATTTTTAACTTGAGGATGATGTGTCTTTAAACCTCATTGTGCTGGTTTGGCAGGATTTTTGGTAGTGGGGGAAGGGCCCCAGGGGTGGCTCCGGTAAGAAGCTGAGAAGCTCCCCCTGCTCCAAAAGCAGCCAAGGAGCCATTAGAGGGACAATAGATGCGCCTCTGCCATTAACATACGAAAGAACTGAGATAAGAGCTGAGTAGAGAGAGCACTTGGAAGTAAAAAAAAAAAAAAAGCACAGCTGTGCTGGAGACGTGAAAGGCCAGTGCTAGGGTGAAGATCCCGGTGGTTGATGAGGAAGAAGGTGCCCAAGCAGTTTCTCTGCAACCTATGGCGAGATGACAGCTGTTCCCCTGCATTCATGGAGGAACGTGGTGGAACATTCCCTGAAGGCGCCAGGAGGGGTGAACTTGGCTAGTGGGCTTGGATTTTGTGGCCAGGGGACTCGGCTGATGCAGCTGTGGCAGACCCCGATGCCAGGGGAGGTGCCTGTTCCCGGAGCAGCCCCTGACTCTGTGGGCAGCCCGCGCTGGAGCAGCTGCTCCAGACCTCGTGGGAAGGACTCATGGAGGAGAGGTTCGTGGAGGACTCTCTGCCATGGGAAGGGACCCCGTGAGGAAGCAGGGGAGGACTGTAAGTAATCCTTCTTCCTGAGGAGGAAGGAGCGGCAAGAACCACCAGACTGTGAACTGACTCTAAACCCCATCCCCTGTCCCCCTGTGCCGCTGGGGGGAAGGAGGGACAGAAATCGGGAACAATGTAATTTGGGCTCGGGAAGAAGGGAGGGGTGGGGTAACGTATGTGAGCCCTGCTCTGTGTGGTGTCTGTGTCCTGTGTGTATTTGATTAGTGACAAATTATTTTCCCAAGTTGAGTTTGTTTTGCCTGTGTCCTTAATCAGTGAAGAGCCCTCCTTGTCTTTTGATTCGACCCATGAGCTTCTACTTGGCCTTTGTCCTCCTCATCCCACAGAGTGTGTGTGAGGGGGGCAGTTGAGTGAGCAGCCACGTGGCTGTTTCTTTGTTGTCGTGTTAGGCCCAAACCATGATACTCGTGATCTGTGAAGAGGTACTTAGTCATCCTGCCAAACTGTGCCATCTGCAAAACCTCCTCTCCTAGGGATGCCTGGACAAACCTGGGGAACCTTTCCAGTGTAGCTCTTTGAAGGCTCCTCTGTTGAGGCCATGCCTATACAAAGTGGGCTTTTGAGCAGAAGCCAACAAATAGGTTTGCAGGTGCTGGGAGAAGAGGTATCCCAAGAGAGACCAGCTCCCCTGAGGAACTGGGGTCTCCCTGTGCAGCAAGTTGCAGGTGAGGTTCTGCATTAATTAGCCTCTGCCTCTATCTTTGGGGTGTCACCCTTACAGCTTGTGACCAAAAGACCTCAGACTTCAGTGATTGAAGGCAGCTGGCACTAGGTGAAGTTTGCAACCATCATCTAAGGGAGGCTAACAAGCTCTCTTTTGAAGTGGGAATTGCTCACATCAAAGAGCAACCCATGGTGTGGCTTTACGTCCCTTTGGGCTTCTAAGGCTGATAGAGGTGAGCTCCAGGGATACCCTGGTAAGTAGTTGGGAGTGCTGGAAACCTAAACAGAAGGCCTGCATAGACTGAGCTGCATTTTGGACCAAAATGAAATGATTCTGCTCAAGATGTGACTTCCACTGTGCATTGCTACGATGGTTGGGCAGAATGGTACAGGAGCTACCCTTTAAAATGGGTTTTCAGTAGGTGGAGGAAATCTGGTAACACCAAAACTGAATTCTCCCTCCTGTAAGGCTGCAGTCTGAGGGAGGCTGGCCTGTGGCATTCATGAGGCTTGTGGGGTTTCCTTGCTTTGTTTCCAGGATGTGTAAATTGATCCCTTCTTTTTCCTCCTGCAGCCTGCCCATAGGTTTGGAAAGTACCTGCTGTGGAAGATGCCCAAGTTCCACCAAAAAAAATGAAGTAAAAAGTGTCAAAATTGGGAGTGATGGATGAAGTGAGTTATAGGTGTAAGGGTTTTATGGCTTTTTGTGATTTCAGGTTGATGAGTACAAACCTCAGAGGCTGAATTCTTGCTGTAATCAAGTGATGGCTAGGAAGAGGATTGAATGGAGGAGCTGAACAGAACTAAATCTGGAGTAGTATCCATGCTACTACCAAGTCCTGTCTCTGGCTACAAGGACTGTTTTACAGGATGCCCAAAAGAGAAATTCCTTTGCAGGCTAAGATCTTGTCCAGTTAGATGGTGAGGCCAACATCTTCTCCCATATTTAGAAAAGCACCTTTTAACAGAAAGATGGTGTTCTCTTAAGATCATTCAAAACTCCTAAATTCAATAAAAATCTCTGTTGTAGGACTTTTATACATCCTGCTTAATGGGTTCAGATGGGAACTATTTCTTGATCTCTTGCTGCCCTGTTTTCAGCAGCCTCTGGACACCCTGTGGGCCGTTGCATTTGGCTGCCAGTGTAATTTGGTAAGGATTTGTGCTTTTTAATGGTTCCTTTCCCACCTCACTTCTTAAAGCTGCTCTAATTCCATATTGCCCTAATTGTGATATGCAAATTTTAAAAGGAAAATTGCAGCCAATGTATTCTAAGATTCTTATGGGCAAGCAACCTCCTGCTTAATGTGATAAATTTGGGCAGCTTTGCTCACTAAGGAAAAGAAAAAGCCTTTCGAATCAAGAAAATTATGTAAGCAAATCCGATGAGGGTGCTATAAAATTAAACCTGCCTCACAAGCTCTGGGGCCTTCAGTGTGAAACCAATGGAGATTATTTTTGGGAAACTGGAGACTTGTGTGGGGAGTATCCAGTTGTGTCCCAAAACTTTCTTCCTCCATTAATCAACTTACCCATTTGATGTGACCAAATATAGAAACATGGAATGGTTTGGGTTGGAAGGGACATTAAAGCTCATCTAGTTCCAACCCCCTTGCCACGGGCAGGGACACCTTCCATTAGATCAGGTCTCTCCAAGCCTCATCCAGGTTGGCTTTGAACACTTGCAGGCATGGAGCATCCAGAGATTCTCTGGGCAACCTGGGCCTGTGTCTCACCACTCTCACAGCAAAGAATTTCTTCCTAATATTTCATCTCAATCTCTTCTCTTTCCCATTTCCCCTTGTCCTATCATTACATGACCAGTAAAATGTAGTAACTTAGAATTGTCATGATCCATTCTCACATCCTAAATGAGCCACAATTTGTTTTTAGCCCAGAAACTTCACAAAGCACTGCATAACCTGCCCTGGGCCTTCATGCAACTCCTGCCCTGCTGCATCCTACTGAAAGCTATGACTGTGTAGCACAGTTGTAGCTCAGTGTGACCTGGCTGTGGTGGAGCATAGTAATGTCTTGTGAGCTGTGACCAAAGATGTCTGGTGTGAGCTTTCTAAGCCTGGATGGAGTTTGCAAGCTGTCTTATGCTCAGCAAATAAAGTTATTCTATCAAGTTGGCAAAGTGAGTCAGAAAGGCTTTTGTCATCTTGCCATAAACCCATGTCCTCCTTGCTCCATATGCAATGTGAAGAACACTCTGTGTCTTAATCCTCCCTTCTGTTGTATTACTTAATCTCTTCTCTACTTTGCAGTCACATAAAGCACTTTTTTCTGTGGTACATGATCCAAGCTCCTTTGGAGACCTCTGTTCCAGTGCTGTGAGCTGTCTTTAAAAAAGATCAGTATCATCCTCCAGGGATTTGAGTGTCCCCATGAGGTTTCTCCATGGGAACTCTGGTGTCAAACTCCTTTCCAGTCTGGGGAGGGAGAAGAGAAGGCCCTCATCTCTCCATGTGGTCCCTAGCATAGTGTCTCCAGCCACAGTGGGAGTTAATTTACCTCCTTAGTATTTATGCTGAGACAGCTTTGGGCTGTTGATAGGCTGGGGTGATCTAGAGGGGTTCACAGCACTTCTGGCTGAAGCCATATATAAACATCTGGAAAGTCTTAGCAAAGAACACCTCTCCCATTATGTCTTAGTTCTCATAATGCCCAATAGATCTGTCAACTCAGCTGCACAAGGTATTTCCATCTGGGGGAAAAAGTCTCCCCTAATTTTGTTTTACTCTCTTATTTGCAGACTGACGACAGGTTTCTAGCAAACATACAAAGCATTTGTTAGTGTTGCTACCCTTTTCCTTTGCCTGACTTGTTCTCTTTCCTTCTTGACCCTTGGTCATCCTGAGCTTTTGCAGCCTGGAGACGCTGAGATCACAAATGTGCAAACTACAGGATGGATAAACATCTTAATCTCGTGGATACTTCTATCTAAATGTTTTCAGAGGCCCTCCTTCAAGAAGGATTAGCCAGTAACGGTGTCTGAAAGGTCGTAGCCTTGCTTTGACTTGCGCTGCTGCTCAAGATGCTAAACGTGTGTTTGAAAGCTTCAGCAAAAGGCCTGAGATGCCATCACTGTCCTCTAAGGCTCCAGGGAGCATCTGTGTGTCCTCTTGGGCTTTGGACATTCATCTTGGAGCTCTGCCTGCTTGTATTAGCCATTGTGATAGTGTTGCCTAGCACACCCAAATGCGACATGTATCAACTGGCATTTTGGCTACACTAAGTGTAAGATTTTTCCAGTGTAGGTTTATATCTGAGGTTTTCTTTTCTCTCAAGTGTGTACATATTACTGTTATGATTTATTTTCAGGCTGTAACTTTGGTTTTATCGCTTGAAATATTTTGGAAACTTGAAGGGCTTTTTTAATTAGTTGCAAGCCCTCTTTAACCTGGAGGAAAATTCCAGTGTGAAGAATGCTTTTGATTCACAAAGAAACTGTTATAGAGCTGTGGTGGAAACATTTCTTCCCATCTTGGTGTTATTTGGGTCTTAATTTTTCTCCTTGAACCTGCTTTCTGCTTTGATAAAGTTGACTTTGCTTCTCAACAGCTCCAGAATAGATCAGTTTGTCACTGAAGTGTCAAGACTATCAATATGGATAACCTTTGGCAGAAAACTGAGTGGGAAATCATGAGCCTAGGAAGCTAGTCTCGAGTACTTAAACTCCTTGATACAGGGTGGAAGAAATGAACACAAGCAGTGGTTTTATAAGTAAAAGCAATAGTTGTGTGCTCTGATGGTTATCCTTGCTCTCTTCTGTCCTGAGACCTGCTAGTCAGCCTGTAACAGTAACAAAGTGAATGTCTCCTGCTTGTTCCTTTGCTATAAAATGTTGTTCCCTGATTTTAGTTTCAGCATTGCTTTTTGCTCCAACTGCATGTGCAAGATATATGCTGTTGGAGCACTTTCAACCACTGCTATTTTGGAGCTGGAGAGGGGTAAACTAGAGGGATTCCTTTCTCCACCACCGAGAAAACAAGCGTCACTCTGGGGATTGCGGTGGAGAGAGAGCTGGCAAAGTGAGATCCTGCCACTCTTGTTCCTGTGGTTCAGCCTGTAGCACTGCAAGTGTAACCCATGCTCACAGGGTTTCAAGGAAGTGAGGTGTGAGACTTGTGTGTTAGTGTCCCTTGGGGACGTAGGTCAGGGGATGCTGGATGCTTCCATAACCTCAGGGAGGGCTGAAGATAGCTGGGGAGGTTGGTGAAAAGCTTGACAGAAGGCACATGCTCTTGCAGGGGTGAGAGACCGAGGCTGGGGGTGGGACAGTTTTCTTGATATGGGGCCAACTGGAAAGTCTCAAGTGCAGCTGAAGAAAGGGGATGGGGAATGTGATACTATCTACTGGGGAAGGACGTAAAACCGAAGAGAAGGAGGTAGCCAAATTTTGTTGCAGAGCTATAGGGTTTCAGCTGCTGCTTCAGCAATACTCTTGCACAGCGATTTGCTTAAAGCACTGGGAATTCTAGTTCAGTTTGTACAAGGAAGCCAAACAGATCTCACCTCAGTGTATGTATCTAAGTTTAAACTTCCTTGAATCTCCTAATTATTTCCCTTCGATTTGTGTTCATACTTTGCTTTTCAAACATGCTTTGCCACAGGATTCAAGGGAAAAGCTACCTCAGCTGAACTGGAGTGCAAGTGGGGTACCACTGGTGCTTTGGCCATCTTTTAACATCTTTTGCCCTCACATTTGTCTTCTGCATGTTATCTAGTACTGAGGAGGCAGCTCTGGTCCTTCTTACCCACTATGGTGAGAAAATCTGCTGGGGAGACATTCATAAGTGTTTCTTTTCTTGGAAGCATGAGAGCACTGGACAGAGAAAATACAGGTGGTTTGTGAAGACGTGCAGCAAAGTTGTTTTATGGAATAGGCTCAATGTGTTTTTTTTAATTTTGGGAGGTTTTTTTGTAGTATTTCCATGTCAGACAAATTCTACCTACACTAAAGCATGGTCACAAATGCACTTAACAGAGCACTGGAACAGGCTGCCCAGAGAGGTTGCAGAGTCCCTTTCTGGAGACATCCAAAACCCATCTGGATGTGTTCCTGTGTGATCTGCTGTAGGTGATCCTGCTCTAGCAAGGAGGTTGGACTAGATGATCTTCAGAGGTCCTTTCCAACTCTGAAACTCTGAGTGTGTTCTCTTGCTCCAGTATCATTATGCCTAGTTCTTTGAGATTTTGCTGTATAGCTGAGAACCTTTGAGACACTTGGAAATTAAGTTAGATCCTTCCTATTTTTTTAATTTTTTTTAGCCTGTAGGCTCTAATTCTGATAGGTATTTCTCATGTAGTTGTGCTCTGTATCATCCTGGGGATGATGACTCAGTCTGCAGACCAACTGAAAGAGGTGGGATGTGGGAATTGTAAAGCAAGCCCACATGCAATTTGAAGACAGATGGCAAGTCCATTACAGGCTGGAGCTGCTCTGGTAGCTCTAATGAGCATCTGTTGATGGAGTAGTCCAGGGAGGGGGTTCTAAGTGTCCTTTATTACTAATCATGTTAGGATATGAAGGGCTGAGCTGAAAAGGAAAAGAAAGTTCATTTGTGAAGACTTACAGCAAAGTTGTCTCACAGAATAAGCCAAATGTGGTGGTTTTTTTTCCTCTTTGTAGTAGCTCTTCAACAGACAAATCCCACCTGCACAAATTGTCACAGTTTGTAAGCTTCACAGTTTAATTTGGGAAACTTCAGAGGTGAGCTGTATAGTAACCTGAATCATCTCCTTTGTGCGTGCACACTGCAATGGAATTTTGTTTTGTGATTGCCTGCAAGTTTTGTTCTGCAAAATCCTTGCCTCTTTCAGAGAATGGGTAATTGCTAAATATTTCTCTTTAACATTCTCATTAACTGCCTGGCCTGAAGGCTTATTTAGAACACACTGTCCAGGTTCTGTACCATGGAAAACACATTTGATTCCTCATGGGTGTTTTTAAGATGCTGTCTGAGACACAGAGCTCAAAGAGAAAGCTATTAAGGGCCCACTTCTCTACAGCAGCCCTTCTGATGCTGGAAGACAGCTTTCTTTTCATTACTTCTGAATGCTTAGATTTAGTATAGGTCATCCCAGATTTAGCTGTCACACTAGGGAAACACAAAGACTCAGCACCTGGAAAATTAGGCAATCTAATGATATGTGGACAACTGTAAAAGCACTTTCACTGAATGTGCCTTCTGTCATGGTCCTGCTATAATGAATTTTAGTTCTCAAAAGTGCTACTCATAAGATCAGTTTGCTTCTCCCATGATCCACTGCCTCCTTTCCATTTAGTTGTCCTGAGGGAATGAAGACAAGGTGGCAATCTGGAATCTCTCTCTCCTGCAGTGCTCCTTTGCAGAATGTGGCCACATAACCTTTTTAGACAGAACTGATTTCCTGATGCCTGCACGTAATTATGGTGCTGTTTCTTGGCCCTTGAGTGGCTGAATCGCAAGTCATTTGTATATAACAATTTTATTATTTTCACTTCTTTCAATTCGAGTTCTCAAAGGAGTTCAGAAGGAATAATTTAGACACAAAACTTTCAAATCTCTTTATCTCCATTTCACGGATGGACTCTAAAGCATTCTGAATTCAAGAGGAGTTTAGGGATATAGGTCATAGTTATTTCAAATGAGATGTCAGCTAAATGCCTTCGTGAATTTGGGAAAAAAATGATCATCCAGCTCCGGACTGGGAGATGGATCATGTATTTTCAGACCACACAAACAATTTGTGTTATAAGATGGAATTTCATTGTTGTAAAGTTGAGTGCAGAAAGTATACTGCTTGGGTTTTGTTTTTCCCTCAATGTGTAGATGAGTGGAACATGTCTTACTTGGAACTTCCCGCCTCAGTATAGTTTCTCACAGTCAGTAGAAACCTCATGCAATTTGTTCAGCTGCAGCTTGGTAGTATTTTTAAAGGTAAAGATTCAAATCTTTAAATTAGTTGAAGAGAGTGGACCCAATTACATCTCTGGGGTCTAAGAAATAAAAGTATTAAGGCAAAGGGAAATCGGAAGTATTTTCCTTTTTCCTTAAGTTCTTTGGGGGCTGTATGCTGTGTTAGATACATAGTGACCATTTTCCTCTTCAGCCCTTGGAAATGGCAATTGTATGGCAGAACTGAAAGGGCACCATGGTGGTTTCATGTAGCTCTTAATGCTACTCAGCAGGTGAAGGTAGGGCATCATGTAGTATGCACCCACAGAGCTCCTAGCTTACCTCCACGGCAGTTTTGGATAGTCAACAGTTTAAGGACTGTCTCTCTGCTCATTTTACTAGCTGTTGGTGGGTAGTTTGGAAATCAGGAACTTGCCCAAATTGGTTGTGTCTTGGATGATATTTGCCTGCTGGGCTAACTCTAAGACTGTGGATTCTTTTCCCATGAGGCCATTTTTCCTCAAGATGCTTTCTAGCATGCTTTCCTGCACTTCTTTACTTAGAGTTGGAAATGCTTTCTTTCTGTCTTTAGCTGTCTGCAGGCACTGGGAGAGAGTGGTGTAGGGGCTGGCATAGGAATAACATTGAGTAGCTCTGCATTTGTTGAGACTTCCTTGTCAAGCATGAGCAACTTGCAAATCAAATGGCTTGCTTTACCTGGTTTGCTACTTCTGAGGCCATATTTTAGAGGCAGTGGTTGTAACTCAAGGCTTTCTCTGAGCTGCTTCTTGGAATTTAGGTGAAACAGTCCCAGCTTCATGAGGCTTATGTCTCATGGAGCTGGGGAGCCATTCCCTGCTAAATGAATATGAGTACAGCTGTGGCAGCCCACAACGCTGCACCTTTATGTCCAGTCTTAATGTGAGGCTCTATCCCCCAAAAGGAACTTGAAAGCTGTCAAAATGCTGTGAAGAATAACTTTCAGTGAGGGTTGGGCTGGCGAGGTACAGTGTGACATAATATGTCTTTGCCCTCTGTAATCTTTTACCCTTTTCAACGTCCCAGCACACAAGAGCCAATTCAATTCTTAATCTTGGTGTAACGAAACCACCTCGTGGTTTCTGTATTTGAGTTGATCTAAATTGGGATGGCAGGAGTTCCTGAATCCAACAGCTTTAGGCTATTTTAGGTGGTGAAAATCTGCCATTGGCACTATGGAAGGCATTTATAAGTAACAAGCTAATTATGTAAAATGCACACTGTCCACTTGTTAAGATCTTCTTAAAGTTTCATAATCTAATCAGAATTTGCTATGTATAACACTTGGCTTGTTGTCCTTCCCCCTGCCTTTTTAATGCAACTTAGTTGGATGGATGGATGATCAATACAGGAAGGAAATATTTTCTTTAATGCTGGTTGGTTGAGTGTGCCCCATGTGCCTTTTTAATACAATGCATAAAGGATATTTCTTACAATTACTGAGCAAAATGGATTGCTTTGAAGGTGGATGATATAAAGTCAGTGGCACTCATGGAATAAAGCTTTGGCTCTCCCTGAGCTATGGTATTTTGGTTAATGTGCCTCTTTGATCATATAGTCTCTATATAATATAATAAAAAAGGTGTATGTGCTGAAGTGATGAAGTAGTCTGAGGGTATTCACACGAAATGTCAGCAAATTTAGAACTGGCTGAGGTCCTTACTGATATTCTGTAGTCTAGTCACCTTCAAAAGGTGAGGGTACTGCCAGCAGCACAGGTCTGTTGATAGCCAAGATATCTTTAATATCAATTTATTCATCACTTGTGATTAGCCACTGTTACAGCAGCTGCTTCCCTTCCACAACACTCTGCATGGATTCAGTCCTTTGAGGAAGGATATCTAATGGTGTGGGACCTGGGTGTCTCTTGATGGTGGTAAATGGACATCGGGACATTGATGGCAGATGTTCACATGGTTGTGTCCTTCCCCTTGCTGGGACAAATTGTGATGTGGAGGAGCAGTGTTTTGGGATGCTAGGGGAGGAGATCAAGAGAGAGAGCAATGTTCAGTGGATGGTGGTGATGGAAATGCAGTGCCCTTGAATCCGAAGCAGAAGACAGGAAGGTTTGTGGTGTTGGTTGGCTTCATGGGAATCTGCTCTAGGATACATCAGCAAGAATGTTGTAGACTTCTGCCCTGGTGGTTTATCCTTGTCTGAGGAGTTTGAAACCATGGCCAGAACTAGTTCTCTTAGCTGAACATCTGACTGTTGAAGTTTCATTTGAGGCTCGTAAAGTCACAGGACTGCAAAGGTCCTTCAGAAAGACATTCATAAGACACTCTTTGTCATGGGATGACATTTATGCAAGAGCCTTTGAGTATCCTTCTGTTGAGTTTTGTAAGGAATGGGTCTCTACGTTCACAGTTCATTCCCACAGTCTCTGTTGGGGCTCAGAACGAGGATAAACTTCTACCATCCCATCACCATAATGTGTCTCATGCATCCTGCTCTCTCCAGTGCCCAGAAAGTTTGTTTTTTCACCTGTTTAGTTTTTAAACCTGCCATGAGGATAATGTGACATTAGAGTGGAAAAGCTATCGCTGCTGTGCAGGGGAGGAATTGCAGAACCGTAAACTGCTCCCAAAATAGATCAGATGATGTGTCAAACCGCCCAACCATCTAAATACTCCACGAGCTGACCTCCGTGCGATATATAATAGGGGCTGGGTAAAATGTTTTGAGGGGAGGGGGAGGTGAAAACCCCTTCTGCCTGAATCTGCATGCTTGTTTCTAGAAGTCATCATTTGTCCAGGAGTTGATTAGGAGCCAGTCTCTGTTTCCAGCTGGGACATTCAGGTCCTGAATATAAAAGCTGGGGCTGGGGAAGGAGGAAGCAGCTCATTCTCCAATTGTTTTTCTGTCCCAGTGAACTCGAGGAGCACTGTGCTTCCCTCAAAGATTCAATTTCAAACCTCCAGCTTCTGAGATTTGTGTTGTCTGGAGAGCAACTTTTGTTTTCTCTTTAGCTGTGGTGCTACTTGAGCATGTGTGTGCATAGGGATATCTCCAGGCAGTGAGGGAAGCTGCTGCCTTGGCTACAAGGATTTTCTTCCCTGGCTGCCAACTTCTGTGGTCTGGGCAAGGGCAGCTTTGTAACTGCAGCATCTGCTGAGAACAGAGCGGGCAGTGTTTGGGAGGGACAGCACAATTTATCCTACAGAGGGGAATGGGGAGGAAGAAAAGAAGAGGCCAAGTCCTGCTTGCATGATGTGTGCTGCGGAGCTGTTAAATTTGGGAGATAAAGGCTTAACAAAAGGGCTGGCTGAGGTGTTAGGGAGACAAACGGGTGATTCATTACAAAGTCAGATGTGTTCCCTGGCAGGGATGGGGTGGGAGAGACTGACACTAACACATGGCTGGCTGCACTGCCGCGGGAGCTGTGCAAGGCATGCCCACGTCCCGGCACGCTGGGGGCTGCCGTGGGTGGGAGGCTGGCTGGGGACAGGCCAGGATTGCTGCTAGGACCATGGAGGTGGAGTTGCCAAAAGGGAGAGGCAATAGCTTCTCCAAGGAAAGAGTGAGGTGCTCGGGACATATGAATCCTTTAGCATGATGTTGCCAGGTGTTGGTGTGTGGCGTAGAATCACAGAACGGTTTGGGTTGGAAGGGATCTTTAGATCATCCAGTCCCAGCTCCCCTTCCATGGGCAGAGACAGCTTCCACTTGAAAGCCCAATCCAACCTGCCCTTGAACACTTTCAGGGATGGAGCAGCCACAGCTTCTCTGGGCAACCTGCGCCAGTGTCTCACCACCCTTACATGAAAGAATATCTTTCTAATATCTAACCTAAATCTTCCCTCTCCCAGTTTAAAATCATTACCACTTGTCCTCTTGCTACAAGCCCTTGTCCAAAGTCCCTCACCATCTTTCTTCTAGGCCCAGTTCAGGTTCTGGAAGGTCTCTAAGGTCTCCCTGAAACCTCCTCCTCTCCAGGCTGAACAACCTCCATGGTCTTAGCCTGTCTTCATAGGAGAGGTGCTCCAGTCCTCTGATCATCATCCTTGACATCACTGAGGTCAGGTTTTGCTGTTGGTTTGGAGAGTGTAGGTGGGCTGAATGCTGCAGAAGAAGGAAAGTCCTGCACTGTATCTTATGGGCTCCCGTTGTGGCGCTGAGAATGTAACTGCCATATGGGGTAGAAATAAAGGTTTTTTCAGCCAGGCATGGACATCTGGGGAAGCCAAGGAGAACTGGGACAAGAGCTGTGCCTCCTGGTGTGTCCTGCTCTCTCTTGGCAGTTGGGGGTTTAGAGCCAGAGGCTGCATTCAAGCCCTCATGTTTCATCACCTGAGTGAACCTCCCTTTCCTGAATTTGTCTAATCCCTTTTGGAATCTATTCATAGTTTTGGGCTTCACAACATCCGGTGGCAATGAGCCTTGCAGTTTAACGATGCGCTGTTTGGAAGAAAGGCTCCATTCTTGGAGCGTCTCGCATTTCTTCTAATTTTTTTAATGCTGTGTTTGGCCTGAGTCAGCAGGTCTGATCCCTTCAAGGGTCTGAGTAAAGGGCTCCCTGTGGAGCTCCCAGCCCTGGGCAGATCTGCAGGGCTTTAAGCTTCATGTCAGTAACAGGAGGTGTTCTGGGAACTGGAGCTGCCCTTGTGAAGGAGTGCCCTTACCCCACAACATCACAGAATGGTCAGGGTTGGAAGGGACCTCTGGAGGTCATCTAGTCCAAACCCTCTGCCAGAGCAGGCTCACCTAGAGCATGTGTGATGCTTTCAGATGCTACCTGCTGGGTACCTGCTGTAAACCTTCTGGGATAAACATAAGGCAGCATTAGTGCAAAAAGCACAATGAGCAAACGTTTTTGGTTCATTTTTTCTCTGTTGTTTAGATTTTAAATGCTAAACATCCTTTGCTGTGTGCAAGTCTCCCCAGAGAAGGGATGCTGCTGAGAAAGATCATGAGGTTGGATTCCCTTTGCTTGGATCAGAAAATCAAAGCTATTGCTGCAAGTTTATATCACAAGTTATTTTCTGGCTTTCAGGAATTCAGGCTTCATGGAAGGAGCAGAGGTGACAGAGTTTGCATATGGTTCAACTTTGTTGTGTTAAAATGGTACCATTGAGCAACTAGCCTGTTTCCTTTGGTCTGTTGGCTTTTGTTGGACTTGTGTGCTCCATCTGAGGTGGCCCTCAACCCCACCACAAAAGGTTCAAAGCAAGGCAGGGATGAAGGGATGTTTATGTACATTTTCTCTACGTGTGATCTAGAAATGTCCCTTATTTTCTATGTCATGGAGAGCTCTCAGGCCCAATTCTAGATTAAAATGAACTACTCTAAGCCCTGGTCAAGGATGGAGCAGAGTTGTTTTATTACTGCAGTAGGGGTCTGAGATCCTAGGATGGCAGGATTTTCAGCAATGTGCGGAAAAAAACCAAAACCCAAAATCCCACAAAACCAAAAAGTCCTCCCTGTCCCAACCCCTCCCTCCCCGCCAATCCACCAAAGAACTCAGATGAAAAAACCCCACAATAATAAAACTCCCACCTTATGGTACCTTTGTTTTCCTGCTGCAAGATGGTGTTACTATGAGGCATAGAAACGTCGTGCATAATGTGCACCTCTCACCAATTCATCCTACCATGGAAAATATTCTGAAACCCCCTCTTTCTTCCCTTCCCACCAATGGCAGATGAAGGGGTTAAAAAAAGCCTTTTAATTTTTTTCTCTTGGCTTATTTCTTCCATCACATTGCTCCCATTTAACTGTGCTCCCCTGCACCCAAACTCACAGCTACACCGTTGCCTGCGGTCTAGTGGGACCCCTGCCAAAAGAAATGATGTTAAGCTGAAAATGAAAAAAAAAATAAGCAGTGGCTGGGATAAGGAGCAGGGGTGGATTGATGGGTGGGGGTCTAGGAGCTGTCTCCCCAAGGAGGGGGGTGTCAGTGGAGGGGGGGCTAATTCCTGGCACAGGCTGTGAAGGGCAAAGCTAATGCCGTCTTAAATCGGGAGTGAAAGCCCCTGTTGCTGCCTGGCCCGTGCATTCCACTGGCACCGTGGTTCACCGACCAGTTTTAAGTTGGGTTGAAAATCCTTTGTAAATCTTGCTGATTGCTGTTTCATTCTTGAGAGGATGAAGGGGAGAGGAAACAACCTACCCCTCTTTCTTCCCCCTCCCTTTTCCACTGCTGCTCAGTTATGGGCAAAGTGGGTTGTTCCAGTGGAATTAGGTTGCAGGCAGCTCCGGGGGTTGAGCTACCTGGGACCTTCCAGCCAAGGGCTAGCTAATGGTCACTGAGTTGGAAAAAATGAATGCCTGCTCCTCAAAACCCCTGCAGCTTTTTTGAAAGGTGACTTAGCACTGGGAACTGTTCAGCACAAGCCACAGGAATAGCAAGGGAGCGTTGCAGACATGTGTAGAGTTGGTCCTGGTATTTGCCCTCCCCTTGTGTCATTTCCATGCTGGTGAATCTTAATCATAATCATGCCTTGGGCTGGAAGGGACCTCGAAGATCATCTGGTTCCAACCTCCCTGCCATAGGCAGGGCACCTCCCACTAGACCAAATTATTCCAAGTCCCATCCAACTTGAACACTTCCAGGGAGGGGGGCAGCCACAGCTTCCCTGGGCAGCCTGTGTCAGTGTCTTACCACCCTCACAGGAATTAATATCTTCCTAAGATCTCACCAAAATCTCCCCTCCTTCAGTTTAAAGCCATTCCCTCTCATCCCATCAGTCCTTCCCCAGCTTTTCTGTAGCTGCTTCAGGTACTGGAAGGCAGCTATAAGGTCTCCCTGGAGATTTTAATGGTGCAACTCTGAGATGTTTTGCCTAAAATAAAAATGTCTTTTGCTCTGGTGTATTGAAAACTTCCTGAATAAGGTTTGTTGTAAGGAGAGAGAGGAAAGAAGGAGGAGAGGTAGTTCAAACTTTTTATTCAGGCACACCACCCTCGCCTGGAAGACCCAAGTCTGATTTCTTCATCTGCTGTGGGGTTCCTCTGTGATTGCTTGTGTCCTCCTCTCTGGGTAAAGGAAAGCAGGAGGGAAGACAATGATTCCTTACTCTAAGGGAGTTCTATTAGCTGTAATTCATAACCTGTGCACATCTTGCGCCTTGCATGGGTGGGAAATGTTGCAGCAGCTACAAGTATTTGCTTGTGGTGCTTCTGGTCACCACAGTACAAAAATAGTTGTTCCTCATGGCACTTTGGTCCCATAGGTCTGATGCAGGAATTCACCATAATGAGAACATCTCCAGCCCTTCACATCTGAACTGAGTCACGTATTCCCTGCTCATTCACTCAAGTATTTTTCCTTTGGTTGCTAAATTTTGCTCTCAAATCCTATGTGCCAAACTTTTTTTTAGGTAATTTGTACAGGAGAAGTTGAGGGCATGTTTTGGCAGGAAATTGCATGGAAGCTTATTTATACATGCAGCAACCATCCTGTATCTGGGAGGCAACCATCTGTGTCTTACCCTGTTCACAGAAAAATCCTTTCTGACCTGATTTGACAACTCATTTGTAAGGGTGACAGGGTCCAGCTCTCTACTCAGTGCAGGACAATTGACCTTAGGGGGGATTTCTCTTGCTTGGACCTCTGTGTTTACCAGCCTGGGAGACATCCTCTGACTTCTATGTGAACTTTCAGCTAAGGCTAAAACAGGAAACTCCAGCATAAATTATCTCTGTGGTAACACCTGAGCCTGAAACGAGCTGAATAACTTGGGATGAGAGTGGCTGATGTGTTAGAAGTGTTCAGGAGAGTGGTGTTGGAAAGGGAAGAGCTGCAGACTTGCAGCAGCAAATTCTTAATTTGAGAAGCAGCTCCTAGTTCCCCTTGTGCTGGGTGCTGGAAGTAACTCTTGGTAGGACCCAAGAGCCTGGCAGGGATGTGTAGCAGGACCTCTATATGCCCACTCCTCCACCCCTTTGCCCAAGATGCTGAGAGAAGAGGCCCAGAGAAAACCACTGCATAGATCCATCCATGCAAAGGAGTGATTGAAGACAAGTTTGAATGACTGAAGCCTACAAGATTCTGCACTTTTATATCTCATGAACAAAGAAAATCTGTTTGAGCACACTTCATCAGGAGTCTGGAGGCTGGTGCTTCCTTCCCTGCTAAGTGGGATCTATTGGGATGGAAATTCCCCATGCTGTAGCTTTTTTTCTCTTTGTCCTCCTAAATCCCACCACTCAAAAATAGATCCAATGATTTGAAGGTATTTCCCCTCTGTGAAACGTGCTCTCCATTGGAGCATGAGCATAGGATAAGGCTGTTTTCCACCAGTGTGCAGTGAGGTTGCAAGACTCTGTTGTTCCTGCTACATGTTGGTGGAATTGTGTAATGTTGTCATGGTCTCTGTGGTAGGAGGGCTGTGACTTGTCTCTTTGCAAGCAGAAGCTGCAACTGAGATTTGGACACTATTAACTAATGAGGAAGCCCACATTTGAGGGGTTGCCACCCAAAGAAAAGCTTGGTGTTTGTGTACAATGCTGTAGAGAGGAAGATGTGGACCAAAATAGCAATGGGGACATACTTGTGATGAGAATAGCTCTGTTCCTTACTTGGGATTCCAAATGTGTTTTTTTTTTTCCACTTTGTTTAATTGTCTCCAATAACAAGACACTGTTGTTTATAAAGAGCAAAAAGGAGAGACAAGCACAAAGCACAGAGTTGTTTGGGAATTACCTTGAAGAAAAAGAACTAGCACGTGGGTAAGACACAATGGTCTGAGGGTGATGATGAGGGGAGGAAGCCTTGCAAAGTGCCAGGATATATGCAGTTTTCATGGCTGGGAGAAACACTTTTCCTCCTGTCACCTTCTTTGACCTGCACAATGTCACAATACCATGCCAGAGGAGATGGGTGGAAAAATTACACCGAAGAAGGGTTTAACTAGAACAAGTGAATAACTCAGAGCAATCTTGATGCAGGGACTTAACACTTGCTGAGATAGCAGGTTATTGTGGAAGCTGAGAATTAGTTGCTGAGGTTTGGAGAATACCTTTCATTATTTTTTGGTAAGGACTCAAGGGAATACGAGATGATTTTTCTTTTATTTATTTATTTTGCATGTGTGTACATTAGCCAAAGTAGGAAACCTTTGACTCAAAGAATGGCAGAGAATTTTGAAACTATCATGTGGAACTTGGATGTTTGTTGTCTTGCTTAGACTACATAGACATGGATACTTGAATGCTGGGGCGAGCACTGTGTGTTGGAGCAAAAATACTTATTTCTGACTTTGAGGGGTAGAAAGAAAATAGAGAAAAAATTAGTGGCAGAGAGGAGAAAGTCTTCTCTGACCCCAAATGATTTGGGGGTCTACCAATGCCTCTGACAGCTCTGGGAAGAGAAGGAATTAGGTTGGTGAGTGCTCTTCAGACAGTTTTCATCAAAGGATGTTGAGTTAGTGTGAGCACAATGGTGGTACTTGTACCTGTGAGCACTTAAAACAATACCCAAAAACCAGTGCAGTGCAGAATAAGATAAATGATTATTCAGTAGCCAAATTTTGCTCCAAATATCAAGTCTTCACTCACAACAGAATTTAGAGTTTTTTTCTTGGACTTTTTCCTTCTTATAATTCAATAACAATTAGCCTTCGTGGGATGGAGTTCCACAGGAAATCAAATCAGGAAAGCTTCACAGTGTGGGAGTGTGTGGGGGACATACTGAGTGATGGTGTGGGAGAGAGAGGGCAACTGAAGGTTGTTGGATGCAAAAAATAGTACTATAGGCTTGGTGTCCAGCACAATTCAGTCTTGAATTGTGGAGTTGTTAATTTAGGTATTGCAGTGAAGAAGGTCTGTGTTCAAGTTGTCAACTTTTCTGAAACTTTTAATTATTAAAAGAAAGGGAAGAAGAGGTGGAAAGAGAAGAAAAAGGGTTGGAAGAGTAGCAATAATGCAGGAAAAACATGAACGTAAAAAGTGAAAATAGAATCAATTTGGTCTTTGTACAGATGTAGCACAGATAAATCTCCCAGCGGAGAAGGAAGTGCTAGAGAGGAATGCAATATTTCAGCAGGCCTGTCATTCCAGGCGGGTACAGCAGAGGCATTTCCTTGCAGGAAAGCAGCTCACCTTGGCTCACATCTCTGGTGGCACTCGCAAAGGAAACTCTAGAGCATGTAAAAAGTGAGAGTGCACTCCCAGGTCTATGCAGACGCCTTACTTCTGTCTCATCCCTCTCAAATTCTCATCAGGAAAATCCCCAGTTAAACAAGGCAAAATACATGGACACTGATGAAAGTGTGAGTTGACAAGGCAATAAAAACTCTTGACTTCTGAGATGAGCTGAATGCAGGACCCATCTTGAATGGCCTCTTGGAAAGGGCAGTAATTCCATGGTGCTACAGATAAAACTTGGCTGTGTGGCTATCTGTGTGAGTTGTGCAGCAGCAGGGGCTGTGTTTGGGATGTCTCCCAGGCCTGGGTGACTGGAGTGTGAACTCCAGGAGAGCAAAGCAATTAGCAATGTTTGACATGAAGTTCACAATCAAAACAGCTGAATGCCACGGGGTGGTGTACGTGCAAACTGGATAGGTTCTGCTATGTACAGTTGGTGATGATAAACCTTCTGGTGTCCTGGCTTCCAACTAATAACTGATTGAACTGGAAGGAGAAGAATGCAAATGATGTTGTAAAGGTTCCTCTTGGATATGTGGGTATGGCATTGAGCAACCTTTCCTGAGGTCTGGAGGTCACACAGGTCCTTCCTGAGGTCACACAGTGCAAGTGTGCCACTTGGAGGAGGAGTCAGGCAAAGACTGAAGCAGAAACAGTCTCTTGACTTTGGAGATTCATATTGCTGTTACAGAGGCCAGAGTTACCTTCAAGTGAGTTAAAGCTTCATGGGTTGCTTGCAAGGAGCTTTCTGGTCTCTCTCCAGGTTCCCAGTGGACAAACATACCTTCATCTCGCCCTCAGTCCCGTCAATCAAAAACAATACAATTGAAAAGAGTGGGGGGTTGCAGTTCAGTTGTAACAGTTGTGGATTGGGTAGGGCAAAAATAAAATAAAAAACACCTTCCCTTCTCCCCTATCCTGAAAAATTTCCTTGAAAGGAACAGCTTGGTCTTTGTGAGGAGCTGAGAAAGCTTCCGACTCTGACACTGTTGCCTTAGGGGACCTCACTCAGCCTAGGTTGCATAAAAGGGCTTTACAGGATTATAAAGGTTCCATGCAGTGGCAGCTCCAAGGCAGCATTTCAGGTGGGGGCACTGGCTCTCCCTGGCTCTGCCTGCACTTGTTTATGATTGATGCCATGCTCTGAAAAATGCCACCTCACCCTTCTTCCTGGGGCTACTGGAATGTGTGTGCAGGGCTGAGGCTGTTGCATTGGTTCCCCTCTGCTGAAATATGGGCATGGATCCAGCGTGGGAGGGGAAGAATTGTGTGTGCACACCTGTTGCTTTTGCTCATGGAGGTCTTCACCTGGAGGAGCTTCATTGTTTTTTGGCTAGGAAAAGCCCCTTCATCTCCCAAATTTATTCATTTTCTTGTTCTGGAGATGCTTTCCTCATTTACTGGCTTCACTGATTTAGACCAACTTGAAAACTGGTGAAGTTATTCCAAGCAGTAAGCCCGGAAGGGATGGACAGGTGTTGGCTCAGTGTGCCCATTGCATGGCACGTTTTTCACCAGTTTGGATTTCATGGCCCCTTTTCTCAAATGGATGAGGATGGGACAGAACTGGGTCAGGAAACAGAAGGTGGAAAAAAGGGGTTTTTTTTCTGCCTTCCCTACAAGAATATCAAGTTGGTGTCTTGTCTTTAGGTTGTTTTCTTGGCAAGGGTGAAGTGGGTGTTCAGGTGCTGACCCAGCTTTCTCAGCTCACCATGGCTGTTACCCACATGTTACCCACCCAGATATCAGAGCTGGTGAACTCCTACCTAAGCCTTTTACATAGAGCAGCAAAGATGGGACATTGCTGACACTTTTCTATTGTTTCTCAGGACTTCTCATCCATTGGCTGCTGGAGGGCTGTCCTTGGCATTGTGTTCACCACAAATCCTGTTTTCTTTCTCCCTGTCCCAGGCTCTATTTTGTTTTTATTTAGCTGTATTGTAGGACCCACTTTGGAGATACATGTAATTGGGCTGTGTATCAGCAACTATACTTTTTAAGTATTTCAAAGCCAAACACCTAAGGAGGAGTGTGGGGAAGGTGTTCAAAATCACCAATTTCTCTTTAGAAATCCTGGATGTAGGGTCAGTTCCTGTGTCCCTCCTCACTGTGATAACAATCTTCTACATGATACTTGTAGCTTATCTTTTCCAGAACATTTAGTTGAATAGCACCTGCTCAGTTGGAAAAGCAAACTAGGAAGGGGGAGCTGTAGAAAATCCTTTTATGTCTCCCTCTCTCTTCTTTGCCAGCTGAGAATATCTGTTGTTCCAACTGTGAAAGCTTACAGGAATGGAGAAGGGAGATTTAGGTTACACATTAGGAAGAAATTCTTTAGTGTGAGGGTGGTGAGACACTGGCACAGGTTGCCCAGAGAAGCTGTGGATGCCCAATCCCTGGAAGTGTCCAAGGGCAGGTTGGATGGGGCTTGGAGCAACCTGAACTAGTGTGAGGTGACCCTGCCCATGGAAGGGGGGTAGGAACTAGATGATCTTTAAGGTCCCTTCCAACCCAAACTTTTTTTATGATCGTATTTATGAAGGCCAGGAACAAATGTCCTGGAGACTTTCTTGACTACAGTGTGAAGCTCAGACCAAGCCACCCTTCTTATGAACAAGCCTGCTTAGTGTTTATGTTAACAAGGCACCAGGTCTGGGTGATGTCCTAGGTCCTTGGGGAGAAGTCAAACTCAAGTCTACACTGTCCAAGTTCAGCCAGCAAAAACATAAGGGTTAACATTTGTCTGTACTTGAGATGGAGCTTGCTGTTTGGCCTTTTGGATGCTTTTAGCATTTTGGGGGAGCAGAATTTGGGGGAAAATTTACACTGGTTAGACTGGTTTTCCACGTTTCCCACAAATCTCTAACTCTTCATTTTTACCATTGCAGGTTGGTGTTTTTTGTTGTTGTTTCCCAATCCCTGTGCCCCTGGAAATCCTAATACTTTTGAAGGTAACTGAAGGAGAACATTTCCCTGCCCAATTCTTTGTTCTCCTAAAAAGCCAAACCTAGCCATTTTTTTTCCTCCTTTTTTTAGACATCTGACATCAAATCGTTAGTAATGATTGTGTCTGTACAGGATGTTGCTGGCTGTGGCTTAGGTCAGGATTTTGTGCCCATTGTGCAAGGAAATTTGGGAGTTGAAGCATCCTAGCTGCTTGCCCTTGGGAACTGTGCTCCTGGCAGGATGCATCCCACTGATTATAGAATCACAGAGTTGGCATGGTTGGAAAGGACCTCTAAGATCACTGAGTCCCAACTGTCAACACACACACAAATCCCCCACTAAAAAAAACAAACCAAAACAAAAAGTAACAAACAAAAACCCCCACAACCTCAGTCACTAGAGCATGACTTGAAGTGTCGTATCTAAAGGTTTCTTGAATACCTCCAGGGATGGTCACTCAACCACCTCCCTGGGCAGGCTGTTCCAGTGCCTGACCACTCTTTCAGTATAGAAATAGTTCCAAATACCCACTCTAAACCACCCCTGCTGCAACTTCAGGCCGTTTCCTCTTGTCCTATCATTATTTGAGACAAATCCTCATTAAAAAAAGGAACGAAAAACCACTGCTTCTGCAGGGCAGGTGGGATATTAAGGGCTCTCCAGGATCCCTCTGTGTTTAGTGGAGGGGGTGAGTGTGTGCTCCACTCCCATGCCCACCACTCCATTTACCCCAGTGGTCCTGCAGTGATGGAGATGTCTGTGATGCATCCCTCTGCTTGCTTGTGCAGAATTACAAAGTTCCAGCATGTTTTCAGTCCTGGCTTCAAGCAATTCTTCCTTTTTGACTGGGGAAATGTCTTCAGGTCCTTCGAAAACCCTACATAGTGATTCCCATTGACTGCGTGGACTGGCACCTGGCCGGGAAAGGGCAGAGCCAGGAGAGCAGGGTACAGGCAGCCTGGCCAACAAACTGCTCTTGAGCCCAGCAGATGTTCCTGCAGCCTCTCTTCTCTCTGGGGCCAATGCCAGCCTGGTCCTTTTCCAGCAGCTCGTCACTTGACACTGGGAACAGTACGCTGGCTTCTTTTGTTGCACATTGTACAAGTCAAGGACCTTGTGCTCGGACAAGGCAGGGGAGGGCAGAAAGCAATAGGACATGTATTTCTTCAGGCCATGGAAAAACTGTAAAAGTGTATCCTGTTCTCAAGCCTCAGGCTGTGGCTTGCTAGATTTCATGGAAGGATCTCTCCTGCTGAGGGCAGCGTGTCTGTATGTGCTTTCTCAATGTGTCTCCTGAGGCTGGTGGGATGAACCACCCTTTCCCCCTTCCCAAGCCAGTTCTACTTGATGTGCTTAAATGTGAGTGGCTGTAGTGCTCTTGTCTTTTTACTCGTTTCCCAAGTTCATGCAGTTAGGTACCTTCAACTATTTCTTTCCTATTTCATTTTCCGACACTAGCCCTGTGGTGGAGATTGCCAAGATCTTGTGTCCAAACAAGCTCTATGAGAGCTGGTAGAGGACATAAATCCAAATGTTGCTTCTTATCCTTCTCCTCTTGCTCCCACCTTGTGCACGTGTTGCAGAGAACACCTTGCTGTAAAATCACTCCGTGCCCAGGCGTCGGCAAGTCCACATCGGTGTTCAGCCGGGGAGATCCCAGTCCCACCACAGCCCCCCTTTCTACCACAGGGTGTCTTTCTCTGTCCTCACCTCTGCGCCTCTCTGCTCCTCACAGGCTGACGGGGAACGAACCTCTGACCATCCTCCCTCTGACCTCAGAAATGGAGGAAGCTGCCGTCAAAGCCCACTACAAAGTCTGTGACCGCCTGAAGCTGGAGAAGAAGCAGCGCAGGATGTGCCGGCGGGATCCCGGTGTGGCCGAGACCCTGATGGAGGCCATCAGCATGAGCGCACTGGAGTGCCAGTACCAGTTTCGCTTTGAACGCTGGAACTGCACCCTCGAGGGTCGCTACCGGGCCAGCTTGCTCAAGAGAGGTGAGAGGGGTGGGGGACTTGGTGGAGGGCCCTGGCACCTCCTGCACCCGTTAGCTTTCCTGGTGTTTTGCAGAGTGGTCATCCTAGTGCATCCTTCGCCAGCCGTGGGTTACCACCTCCCCAGAGGTCCAAAACCAGCTTGTAGGAGGTAAAGACAAAGCCAGGCTCAGCTCATCCACAAAAGTGCAGGGCAGGCAAAGGATGTGCTATATGGCAATAATTTCTGTGGTTGTACTAGTGAAGCAACCCCTGTCCACTTCCCATTGCTGGCCACGGCTCCTCTCCTTGGAGGCTGGAGATGTTTGTGCATGTGTTTGCAGCCAGTAGCTATGGTTTCTCCTTGCTTCTGCTGGAAGTTGAGCTGTTGCTGGCAGGGAAGGTGTTGAAGTTCCCAAAGCTGTCCCTTTTTTTAAAAATTTTTTTTTCCTATTTATGTCAAACTTTTTTTCCTATATATGTTTTATGTCAACCTTTCAGTAAAGAAATTGGGAAAATGCCTTGTTAAGGGAAATAAGGCGAAATGGACTCTTCTGTGCTGTCCTGTTAGTGGGGGCAATAGGACCCCTATTGTAGCCTGCAAATGTCTGTGTCCTGTTACTGCCCTACCCAGGAAAAGTCCCCAGATGTGAATGGTAGGTAATTCCCACACCCCTTCCCAGCAGTTCAGGTGGAGATGGCCAGAAGCTGAGAGAGTATTTTCATCTCCTTCTTTTGTTCTACCTTATATAGTTCAGTTTCCTGCACCCTTCCAGTAAAATCCAGTTCTTATTTCTCAACTGAAGCTAACAGTACAGCAGGACCATTTTACAGATAGCTTGCATGGGTCTTGAGGGCTTTAGTGACTTCCAGAAAGTCTCTCACTCAGTGATGGAGCTGAACCTAGAAACCCAGGGTCCGACATGCTCAAAGATAAGAGCAGAGGTTTCCAAAAACTCCCTTCCTTGCTAATTAGAAAGAAGGAGTAATTCAGAAGCGCTGGGGCTTAACTAATGCAGTGTCACTGACTGCAATGGAAACAAGGAAAGTCCTTATGAAACCCAAGAGGTCCAGCCAGAGCTGCAAGACATTTAAAAATATCCTTGCATGCCAGAGGAGTCCCTGGATTAGTGGCGCCTTGGGAAAGCCAAGCACTTTCTCATGCTGACACCTGGAGGCCACAGCTTGTTCCTTCAGATGTGCCTGTCCCTGTGGGCAGCACTCAGTGAGGGGTATTTCAAAGTTGAGCTGCATTAAAACACCATGGAGAGCCACCACCCCCACCCCTTGTCAGGACCCCGTGTAATAAATGGTAGCTCTGAGAGTTGCAAGACTCTGTCTGCTGTCTCATTCTTCCATGTTTTATGCCCCTGCAGCATCTCTGCCCTCCACCGATGCTGTAAATCCTTCAGATGTTGTTCTCGCTGCATAACACACTGCCCTGTAAATCTTTCTCCTCCTCTTTGGGAGCTGCTGGTTCCTGGTTCAGCGTTGCAGCAAGTGATACCCCAGGGCAAAGATGCACATGTATCACCCACTAAGACACAGCTATTCCAATATGTCAGTGTGGGCTTGCTTCCTCTCCTCCAGGGCCATTGCAGCTTTTTAAGAAGAGGAGATAAAAAAAGGCAACACCCCCCCACACACATTTCACCTAAGAACAATTTCTCCCTCCATTTTAACACTTGGCCACCAGAACAGCCTGGCTGCTGGCTTGCAGCATGGGCTGATGCAGCCCGTTTCTTAAAATAACAAGGGATTGTTTAAGGGACTTGTTATCCTCTTTGGATACTCACAAACAATTTTGGAAATGGCTGAAACTGGATAGCTGCGGACGGCAGGCTGCTGATGCACGGGGGGTTAGAATGCCTGCATTGATTTAAAGCTCATTATCTTGTTACAAAATATCTTGGTGCAATCAAATAGTGCATGGTGGAGATGGCTTAAATCTGACCAGAGCCAAATGTCACATGGACTTGCTTGGAAGCTGCCTGAGCTGCCTGTGGGCGAGATGATACCCGTGCTGATGGGCACCAGGAATTTGTGAGGCTTTCAGTGATGGAGAATGGGAGGAGTAGAGCTTGAAGCGGATGGGGAGATTGATGGAGGGGGTAGAACCTGGCAAATGAACCATTTCTCCTGGCTTTCTGTCAAACCTGGTATGCGTTGTGGTTGCACGGCACTGAATTTCTGCTGAGATTTCACAACTGCTCTGTATACAGTGCTTCAAACCAGTTTGCCTTCAATCAGGTTGTAGATGTGGGCTGTCTACTAAACCATAACACGCCCAGGCTGTTTGCTGCTCATTGCAGTGTCTCAGACTCTTGGAGAGTTTACATGCCCTGTTCCATCAAGGACCTTCTGGTCGCACACTGATGCCTCCCTGTTTCATAGCACAAGTAGCAGTGGTGGCAAGAAGCCAATTCTACAGCCCAGGGGCATGGAGGCTTGGGAACATTTTTGTCTAGCAGTGGCATCCCTCTGACAGGAGTGTGTGGGCAGTCTGACCTAGGGTATAACCTAGAAAAACTTGAACCAACCTACAAAAAATGAAAGCTGCTTACAAGACATTTTGTACCCAGGGGAGTTTGGTGGTTACATACCCATGAGTGGTGTTGTGAGAATTAACTGAAGTATTCTCCCACCACTCCCAATGAGAGGGTTTGCAATGCTGAAAATGTTATGGGGTGCCAGAGGACATGATCTAACTTTGGGGAGAAAACAAAGAGGGGAAATAACCCAAATTTGGTTAAACAACCCTGATGACTCTTTATGATGTCCTCAGTGAGTGTGGAGATGACCCTTTTTTATGTTAACCTTCCTTCCCATGAGGGAAAGGTTCCTACTGCTCTTTTCCAGGTGAGCAGTAGAATGGTTGGAGAATTCCTACCACAATCTAGTTTGAGTCAGGTCCCTTGGGAGGACCAAGCCTCAGTTTCCTGAACTGGATTTCTGTCCACTGTTGAAATTCAGCATCATGCACCTGGGAGTACTTTGGGAAGGCAGGCTCTGGGGATGAGCCAGGATAGCAACCCATGAGCTTGCTTAGACTGCCATGAACCTCCCAAGAAACAGTTCCAAAAATGACCTGGCAGTGTCTCTGCATGTCCTTGGTTGACACACCAGCTTACAGATATATCCACTACTGTCACCATCCACTTGTGTTATTTTTGAGTGGGGGATTTCTTGAGTAGGATCCAAAGCTGTTCTGGAATTGCATCTCAAATATGCAGCCGTTTACAGCTTCCATAGCCAGAGAATGAGGAGCTATAAATACTGACATGTTTGCTTTTTATTTCTGGTTTTTATAATTTGGATCAAAATCATGGGTCTCTCTGGGCCTCACTTTACCTGTTGGAGGGAGCAGATGCTGTTGCATCTCTGCAGACGAGCATGGAGGTGTAAAAAGGAGTTGTGTGTGAAAGGTTTGAGGTGTAAACTACTTTTTGAAGCATTTGAGTGAGGTGACAGGCTGGCTGCTGTGTGCTTCCCAGCCCTCAGGTGCCTTTAACCGTTTTCTTGGACTGCAGGAGGACCCAGTGATTTTTTTTTTTTTCAGTGGGAATGAGAAGACAAGGAGCCTTCATGTTTTCTACTCCAACCATCAGATGGGAAGTCTATGCTAGGTTCCTGCTATGTGGTGTCCCTTTGGTAGTAGTGTTGCTGTACCATGGTGATGGTACCTCCATGGCCCATCCAACTCTTGCTCGTCATTTTCTGTTTTCAGGCAGAGACTGTATGCAGAGTGACAGCCACAGAGCTGGCCAGATTTCATTTGCATTCTTGAATCCTGGCTCATGCCACCTCTATCCATCATCCCTTGACCTCCACTGTGTCCTCTCCACCATCAGTGATGAGCGTGCTTGGACATCTCTCAAACTCTTCTCACAGTGGGCTTTGCCTCTGTTTCCTCATTTTTTTTCTTGTTGGAACCCTTGCTGTATCTGCAATTAAAGCTGCCTCCTCTTCTCTCCTGCAGGTTTTAAGGAGACAGCCTTCTTGTACGCCATCTCCTCTGCAGGGCTGACACATGCTATGGCCAAGGCATGTAGTGCAGGGAGGATGGAACGTTGCACCTGCGACGAGGCCCCCGACCTGGAGAACCGCGAAGCTTGGCAGTGGGGTGGCTGTGGTGACAACCTGAAGTACAGCAACAAGTTTGTCAAGGAGTTCCTGGGGAGGAAGCCCAACAAGGACCTGCGAGCCAGGGTGGACTTCCACAATAACCTTGTGGGCATGAAGGTGCGTTGCAGACTGCTCAGGGTGGAGGTGTAAGCCATTTTGGGGTTTGTGGGGGCAAGAAGGTGCTGAACTTGAGTGTTGAAATAGGATGCAAAATGCATGGAGTGATTCTTCTGCTGGAAAAAATCTCAGTTATGGGACTATGGCCTGGTTTTGGCACTGTGCTTCAAGTGTTGTGCAAAAATGTTGGAGGGAGATCAGAGGGAAGGGAATGGGACTCTCCAGGTCTAGAAAACGTGAGGTGAGGGGAAAGGTTGATGGCTTTCCACTGGGAGGAGATGGTCTTAGAATGAAAAAGGATGGAAAGTCAGGTTCTGGAGGCTTACAGTGAGGTAAGACAAGGAGGAAGGGATTTATGCTGCCATAGCACAGGCTGAGGGATGCTTTTCTTGCAGTAGTTCAGTAGAGCATGGATAGTGTAGCATCTCCCTGGCCAGGTTTCTTTAAAACTGGCTGGACAAACACCTGGCGAAGAACCAGGGAAGAAATATCTTCTCTGACTCACCTCAGTCCTGAAAGTCCCTCAGCTGTATTATCTGGCAGCCTTCCATTCTGCCTAGAGCTGCTGGGTTTGCAGCTGACAGTGTTTGGGTGAGTACTCCCTCCTTTTTTTTTCTTTTTTCTTTTTCCCATCCTTATCCTCTCACTGGAGGACTTTCTGCTCTTCACCCTATATTCCTTCCACTAGACTTTACCCTCCTGTATGGGGGCATGCCCGTGGGACTGATGGAAAGGACAAAGAGTCTGGAATCTCTGAACCATCCAAGCAAGAAGGGGGAAAGGAAGGGGCTCTCCACCTTCTCCCCTAATCTGCTTGCCTGTACCTAGCCTGGAGTTGTTCGAACACGAAAATCCCTCAGATTGGCCAGCACAGGTGCCTAGGATCAGTGTTTCATTGCACCAACCTCGAAGAGGGATATACTGTAAGGCTATAAATAGCCTTCCAGCCTTGTTATTGTCCGTGTGATTGGATGGAGGGTTGGGGCTGGGATGGGGGACCTGAGTCTCCAGTTTCCCAGGCAAATGCAGCCCAGCCAGTTGTGCATTCTAGGAATCGCCATCCCAGCTCAGTTGTTTCCGTGCGTATGCATAAAATGTCATTCCTCTCCACAGAGCTGGGGCATCAGAGAATGCCACCGGTGAGTGCTGGCCAGCAAACTTCTCCCCCTCTCCCCACCACCAGATGCTCCTAGACAGAGCTGAGATCAGGATTAGAAATATCCTGGATTTAGCTGGTGTCTGGCTTTGGCTGACAGCTTTTCTGCCTCTGGATTAAAAGGCTCAGTGTCTCTGAACTCCTGTTGCAGCTCTTTGGCGTGTGAAACAGGCTTTGCAGGGTGATGAAATTTGTTCTAATCCTTGTGATCGGTTGTTCCTGAGAGTCTGTCAAAACGCCCTGTAGTTGGCTATGTAGCAGATGGAACTAAAGAATGGAGAAGGTGGTCCGTGGAGGTTGTGATTTCATGCTGGAGATCCCAACTCTCCTCCCCTTCCAGAGTCTCATAATACTGCTTCTTCTAAAACCTACAAGGATGTGGCTTTAGGTGCCATTGACATGTTCTTGTAACTCCATTAATCTCTTCCCCCCCAGCAGTGGTGGGGCTAAAAAACTTGCCCAAGGGACTTAACCTAACTCCCAGTGCCTTCCACCCTAGTAGCTGCAGTCAGGATGCCCTTATGGCTGAGACCCAGTCTTGGATTTAGGTTAGGTGTCCTTATTTATCTTCTCTGCTCTACGGTGTCTATGTGACATTGAGCTAAACGAACTCAAAGGATGAGCTGGATGGAGTGAATTTCCTCCTTCTTCTTGCCCTTTCTTGTCCTGATCCCGCTGTGAGCTAGTTCCCAAGGGAAGGGGAGATGCTGGGGACTCTTTCATCTTCTGCCTCCACTTTACTTGGCACAGTCAGGCCCAGGTCATTGGCAGTGGTTTCTAAGCACTAGTGTAATATCTGCAGCTAAACAGCTGAGTAACAGTTGTGACGGTTGTCCAGACACTGAGAGCCCTCCTGGCAACCCAAGTCAAAGACCTTTGCTGCAGGTCAGTGATCCAGTGTTCCTATTTTTGTCCACCGATGCTGTGTCTGTCGAGTTGGTATTGCTGTCTGACAGCTTTCCTTGCCCATCTGCAGCAGTGGTTGAAATGATTTCTTTGTTTATGCTTTTAGAATAATTGTACCTTAGTCTGGTTGAAAGGCAATCCAGGTAGCCCACTGGAGTCACAACAGCACCGTGAAGCCAGGCAGAGAACAAGCAAACTGCATGTTGAGAGGGAAACTTTGAAGAGAATGGAGGTTTGAGATCAGGAGAACATGTATCTATACACTCAGGATGTGTTGATCTAAACCATTGGGGTAATATGGTGTCAGTAAGATGATCAGAGATGTTCAAGTCAGAGATGAGGACCCAGGCTGGCTTTGTAACTGTGAGGTCAAAACTTGCAACACTTGCTTGAAATATCAAAACTGATTTGAAGCCTGAGCATTGACCTCCTTAGTGTGGTTGATGTCTCTGACATTACTTACACTTGTGTATAGATAATTATCAAGTTCAATCTGTTTCTTTCCTCCTGGTCCCCCTGCCAACGCTGCGTTGTTGGAGGTTGAGAGTTGCTGAGCAGGCAGTGCTAGGTTCCCTTGCTGAATATATTGATATTTTCCTTGATGAAGGCAGTGAGTTAAATATAAAATTCAGCATGTCCTCTTCTCAGCTTTCTCTACAGGTGCTACCCCTCGAGTAGCTACTGCTTTACAGACTTTTGAACTACTGAGCAGAGGGAGATGGTAACCTAGTGACTATGGGAGTCTGAAACCACTTTGAACTAACCCAGCTTGATTATTTGGACAAATGCTCATATGTATTTGGTGTGAATCAGAAGACTGAAAAATTTTGAACTTGAGCACTCATTGTATAATTAAGGTGCTCTTATGGCCTCTAATGTGTTAAACGTCCCTGTGAGTTCCAAAAAGATTATGGCCATTTTAAGGGGGAGTTGAGATGCAAATTGAGTGTCTTTCTCCAGGTTACATAGAAAGCTGATGATGGAGCAGGAGACGGAACCCAACTCTCCCAAATTCCTGCTTGGCACCCACTGTGTTTTTCTTCTAACCAAACCACGGATTTTATGTCTACTAGTGAAGCCATATATGCATGAATTGAAACCATTGCTCACTAGAGACTGCTTTGGACTGGGCTGGAAATGGACTTTCTTTTCCTGTACTTTGCTACAGGAGCTTGTTGCAGCACCAGCCTCTGTTGGTGTGTGTAGTCTAGTATGGATGTCCATGTGTGTGTTCACTGAGAGGGTGGAGGAGTATCTATTGAAGATGCAGCACAAGCTTGGTGGTCTCTCACTGATTCTTAACAACACACAATCCTTCCCATCTAATTACTCCCAACCATGGCAAAAATGTATAAAAAGTCTCTTGAGACCCAGCAAAAAAAGGACCTATGCTTAACTGACTGATTTGGCAACCAACACTATACCCTTCTGGTCAACACGGCAGTTTCTCCATGGTGTCACACTAGCAAACAATCCACGTATTTCTGCAAGGGTGACATTATCCTATCCCGCCTAGTTTTAGTGTCTCCTGGTAGACGTTCTCATTTAATTATCATTTTACTTCTGTTTTTTAGAACCTTGATGGCCTGACTGTAATTTTGCCACCACTGATGAAATAATCACTGAACATGTTGTGCCTGTGATGGCTCACAAAGTTATATGATATGACCTCAATCACTAATGAAAGGGCGAGCTTGTCTAGGGTGAGGATGAGGTAATTAGACCAGGACTTCTCCAGCCTTCTCTTTATTGAAAAGTAGGAGCTCTGAATAGACCACTTATTAAAAAAGCAATTTCTCTTCCTTTGCCAAATCTACTCTAGCTCATTCAGCTATTCTTTCAGAGGGGTCTTGGGTGGAGAGGGTGTGTGTCGGGGGGGAGATGTGTGTATCAAGGGGATGGGGGCAGCAGTGGTGAGAGAAGTCAACTGTGTTAAAGCTCTGTTGCCAGCAATGAAGTTTCTTGGTTATATTAAATGAAGCAGCCTTGCTAAAGCTCTCATCTTCTCTATATCCTCCCCCCCTTTTCCCCCCTTGTACACACAAGTGCAGTCCTCTTTCGTAACCCATTAATGAAAAGTCGGAATATTAGAGCATTCAATTAGTTCCACTGGGCTTGAGTAAGTGATGTTTTAATTAAATTTGCCCAGTTTCTCAGCAAAGTATCATTAAACATGACTTTCCAACTCCCTCTCTGGAGCGTTGCTAAGTTTCTTAATCCCAGGAGTGCTGACCTCTTCCAGAGGTATGTCTGGTCAAGCATGTCTTACAGATCCAAGGGGCACTATTAAAGGGGGCTGCTGTTACCCAAGAAAAAGAAAAAAAATTGTCATGTTTTCATTCCCTTTTCCCTTTATCCTTCCAGACAGAGGGACACAAGCAAGAGTTTGCCTCCAGGACCCTGAAGTCAGGTGTGAAGCCCCAGTCTCCTCGAGTGCAAAGAGTGTTTAGTGCAAAACCATAGGAGAGTAGAAATGGAGAATGAGAAAATACTTCCCTCTAGAAAGGTCTCTTTAGGCAATATTCCCCTTTGAAACTAGTTCCTTTCAAGAAGCTTCCTCAATTGTTTTCTACAATATTAATGCCTATGTTTTGGTCTGTGCAGACTACATGCACATTTCTGAAGGTTCATTGTTGTAGAATCATGGTTTGTGTTGGACGGGACCTTTCAAGGTCACCTAGTCCAACTCCCCTGCAACGACCAGGGACATCTTCAACTAGATGAGGTTGCTCAGAGCCCTGTCCAACCTGAACTTGAATGTGTCCAGGGTTGGAACTTCTACCAGCTCTCTGGGCAACTTGCGTCAGCATTTCACCACAGTCATTGTAAAAAAAAAATAAAAAATCTTCCTTAAATCTAGTCCAAATCTCCCCTCTTTGCATTTAAAACCATCACACCTTGTCTTTTCACAATAGGACCTGCTAAAAAGTTTGTTCCCATATTTCTTGTAGGCCCCCTTGAAGTACTGAAAGGCCTCAATAAGGTCTCCCTGGAGCCTTATCTTCTTCAGGCTGAACAACCCCAACCCTCTGCCTGTCTCTGTCACACAGGTGCTCCATCCCTCTGATTTTTGTGGCTTCCTCCTGTCGGACTTACTCCAACAGGTCCACGTCTTGAGCTGAGGCCTCCAGAGCTAGACACAGTATTCCTTCTGCTTGTCATCCCTGTTGCTGTAGGGTTCAATCCAGACCCATCCTGAGACATGTTATGCCTTCATTTCTGAAACAATGTGGGATGCTCTGGAGAGGATAGTGGGAGGTGGATGGACTTCTCCTTGCTGTTGACTTGCTTGTTTTGGAAGTCCATGCAAGGAATAGCTTTTTCCCTTAGGTGGTGCTGGCAGGGATCTATCTAAAGGGCTGAATGTGCCTCCTCCACTGGAGATGGACTCACCATATCAGGTAGATGTTTTCCCAGCTATCATCTGTCTAAGGAACATCACGAGCTATCACGTAACGTGTTATCAGAGCATGCCACCCTCTTCATTTCTGTATCTCTATTTTACAGAGGGAAAATTGAGACTCTGAAAGATTAAGTGACTTACTAAAGGTCACACACAGGCGTAGCTAAGCAGAGACTTGCACCCTGGTCTCCTGTTGCAGAGACAGTGTTTACAAGCACTGCCCATCCTGTCTCAAACAGTTCCTACTAGCAAACATGAATTCCAGTCAGACTCCAGAGTCTGTCAAACAGGCAAGCTTAAATGCTAATCCTTCTGTTCTCTTGCACCTTCAAAAAGTGTAATAGTTGCTCTTCTTTGATGAGACAAATCCATATGAACTTGCTAATACAGTTGGTTCATGAAAAAAAAAAGGACACATAATGTATCTTTTTGGTGGTTTCTTTAGAGGGGTGTGTTTGCAGTGGGAAATCTAGCATCACGCTTTTTCCAAGGTACAAATCAAACCTAGCAAATAGCCACCTTGCTGAGACCAGTCCTTGATTTTATATACACAGATCAGTTTGCAGGGCCACTGCTAGTATTAATTGCTTCAGGTCATGACAGGTAGGAATGCATAAGCATGCACTCTGGATTTTCCCCTCCTTCCTTCAGGCTGAGATTAGCCAAGCCAAAGTCTTTCTAAGGCCTGGAAATCAACACTCTGGAAAAAATTACTTGCTGTGTCCCATAAGTAATTGCAGTTGTTTATTCAGAGCTTTCTTAGCATGTGAAGCACACTAGAAATACTGAAGGGGAAAAAATATTTTTAAAGTTCACAATTTAAAGTAGGGTTATGTTGTTCTATGTTTAAGTGCTAGTGAAATAGGTATTAAAACCTAAAATATGACTGCTCATATTTTTAAACAAGGAAGGGCAGTGGAAAGGGAAAAATTATGTAAAAACAGTTTGAGAACAGGCTCAAAGGAAGTTTTTGTTTTGTTTTTTAACAAGATAGAAGAAAAACAAAAGAAGGGAAGGAATAAGAAAATAGGACTTCTAAAAATCTGTGAAACTTTTATAATTCAACCAATGGTGATGGCCAATGTTAAGGGACAAGTCTGGTTATTTGGGCACTGTGAAGAAATGGGGACTGTGGTTACTGTCCAAACAAACATTCATACTTGAGCTGAGAGGATAACTAAACCTATTTAAATGAGGATATGTATATAGTGGATTGAAGAGATTCAATTTATAAAGAAGCATCCCAAACCCCTTTCTAAGGTCAGACGAAATGAGGGCAGGCTTTTTCCTGGCTGAGCTTAGCTCTAAAGAGGCTCATCTGCTCCCTCCTCTCCTGCAAACCATAGCAAATGGTTTGAAGCCTTGGGGCTGCAGACCAGCCATGACGACAGCGGAGCTGTAACCGAGGAATTCCCACGGCTGCGTGTCCGCTTTGGACTACTGCTGCCCAGACAAGAGTTGTCTGAAAAACCACCACCAGAGCCCCGTGACCCAGCTGGGAATGAATGGGAATCTGTCCTCAGCGTTTCAGCTAAAACACTGAGAAATTGTGTGTTGCAGCATGTCTGAAACTGATCATTATGGGGGCACTTAGTCTGAGCTTCGTAGCAAACCATTGTTGTGAGGAAGGATTACATGTTGCATAGCAATGCTCTGCTGTGATCCCTTTTCCCTATGGCTCTTGTAAAGCTGTTTGGGCAGGCAGTCCTGCACTGATATCTAATTTCCTCTTAGTAGCAAGCACCAATAAAGACAGTTTGGTCTTTCTCTATCATAATTGTTTTCCTCATTCAGCCTCTGTTAGTATTTGGTATTCTCATGACAAGTTCAATGGGAGTTCGTGTTCTTAAGTCAAACAAATTAATTTGCTCTAAGAGTTTATTTTCCTCCCAAACTGCTCTCCTATTTGTGAGACTACCAGAGCAGGTAGTTGTTCAGAGGAGAGTGGGAGAACACAACATTTTGAACAGCTCGTTCAACCATGCTTTCATGGTAGAAGCTCTCTGCAGCATATAACACAATAAGGATTCAAAGGCACGCTGGTGTTGTTACTCCTGAGTTATTACAACTCTGCTACTGTATGGTAACTATGGTGTTTAGGCCACAGGGAAATGTTTTGTGCTTTGGATTTAAGCTAATGCGTTTTGCTTCATATCTGTGACGAGATAGAACATGCATGTGGCAACTTACCTTGGTGAAGATGAAGTAAGTTCAGTAAGAGGTGATTCCATGTGTATTCAAGAGACATTCAAGTCTATGCAGGATGGTGGCAGATCAGACTCTGAACTGTGATGTGCCTTGAAAAGGAAACCAGAGATGCCTATAGCTCTTGAAATTACAAGGTTCTGTTAGTCTTATTCTGCCTCGTGTATCCTAGACATTTAGGTAATAAATGCTAGTTTGTTATATTCTGGAAGTCCGTCAAAGTTTGAAAGCATGATCTAGATACTTACCCATTTGTCCCAGGGCCCAGCCAGGAAAGGTTTCTTCAATACTGCTCCAAGCAGCCTGCTGACTTGGATGTTTTACTTTGCTTCCTGGAGGAATGAGATGGATTTAAGTGTCTTTGACAGGAGCCTTCAACAAGAGGAGGAAGGTTTTTGTGGAAGCTGGGGAATGAGATGGGAAGCAGAAGGGCTTTGCCAAGATTCATTTTTGCTCATGTGTGGTTAGGAGCCCGCAGGCAGCAGTTCTCCATCACATGTTGCCTTGAGTAGCTGCATTGTGACTGACAGAAGCAGGGGAGGCTGGTGGAGGAAAAAAAATTCTGTAGGATTTTCACTATAGCTGCTTTGTAACATTCTTGAGCCCTTCCCAGTCCTTCAAGGAGAAGGTTTATGGGGCGATTGGGATGCACCACACTTGCAAAGTGGCCATATGAAAATCCACATGCTGGATTTCATGAACTCATGCATTCATGAGGACTTGGACAATGGAAACTTTTTATGCTTTGGTCCACCAGTGCACAACATCGAAGCTGTCCTAGGCACTGCCAGGTCAGGAAAAAAAAACACAACAAAGCAGGCTGTGATTCATTATGGGCTTTTTTCATCACTGTTTAAGCCCAGACAAGGAGAGGAGGATTCATCTGCCTAAATATACACATTAGTATCTTTTGAGATAACTTTATGCTCCTAGAGGGGCACTTGGTGATGAAATTCAATGTTTTATCATACCTCAAATAATGTTAGATGCTGATACCGAGACATCTGAATTCTACCCGGAGGGTGGGATTCTGCTAACCTGGTTTAGGTTAAGATACCTAAACCAAGATGCCTCCATGTGAGTAGGGTCCCTAGGCTCCTGTTAGTGGGTGGAGATGTAGTCAGCACAGTTGGTGGAGCCTGGAGAGCTATCCTGAGGAGCATGTGCTGGTGTCTGCTTCCCTGCACAATCCCCTGTCTGCTTTGGCTCCACTAAATCAGATAGGAGTTCAGAGGTTTTTCTCAAATTTAGGCATTTAAAGTCAAATGTCTGCCTCAGTGAGGTCAACCCTGGCTGGATGGTGTGATTCAGGTGCTTAAACATACATGCCTACTCCTGACTAAAAGTCCACTGCCCTCTGCTACTTGCCAATCCATCAGGATCTGGATTTTTGAAGTGTTATGCCATATTTATCAGCCCCGTGTTGATGCCTTGGATTTACTGCTCTTGCAAGGTCAACTGTCCCACTGCACTCTGGAGAGGCTGGTCCTGATGAGACCCGTCCTGTGTCCAGGTTCCCTTCTTGCATTTCATGATAATGCCTTATGCAACCAGCTCTAGATCTAGCCAAGCCTGTGCATGGGAGTGTGTGTACCAGCCAAGCCAATTCTGGGCAGTTTCTTGCTTTCCCATACAATGGTGGTCGTCTCCTTTTCCAGGTGGAGCAGAAGCAAATGGGCTGGGGGAGGTGAAAGGGTTTAGAAAAGCCTGAACTGCTGAATGACTGTAGTGTGTAGCCCTTCTGCAAGGATCTCAGCAATTTTGCCCAGTTTGCTGATGGTCTGAGCGTGAAATCAGGTAAAGGAGCTTTGTTTCGCATGAACTCGACTCTCAATTCTGGATGACCAGTGAAATGTGACTTTACATGAGGGACAGTATGGGTGAGGGTTGTTGTACTTTTTTTTTTCCCCTCGGTGTTGAAATGTGTTCTGTATGCTCTTGTCTAACATTGTGGGATTTCTTGCAGAGTTGGCTAGACACTTTGGCACGCAAAGCGTGACAGCCCCTACCCAAGCCAGCCCAGCTGAGTCCTATAAGCAGTAACACATCTCTCCCTGTAACCCCTCACTTGTTTCAGTGCTACTGTGTATTATTGGATTGCATTTGAAAAGGTCTTGGCTGTCCCAGGAATGAAGTGTGACCATTGGCCAGGCTTTGCTGAAGGCCGTATTATGCAGTGTCTTTCTAAAAATGTCTCTGTAATGTCAGGATGAGGCCAGACCCCAGTTCTGAGCTCATGACCTATTGCACATTTGCACATGGTGCTCAGCAGGACTTCTGCCCCCAAATAATTAAGAACTGGATGGTCAGGAAGTGGACTGGAGCCAGGTCTCTGCTGTCATGAGGCCACAATGTTGGCAAATGCCATAATGGGCAGAAGGGGGAGATTTTATTTTTCTTGCTTTTTCAGATACCATAGATGCCCAAAGGAAGGGCACTTTCAGTGGTACCTTGACAGAAGGCAGTTGTAAAGTTGACAGTTTGTTGTAAAACAAACTCTGTTCTAATCTGCTTTTTTTAAGGGGTGATTATACTTTAACCTATTTAAAGTTAAAATGTAGACTATTTTTTGAAAGGAGCAAAAGGATAGTTTTTTGTGTTGTCATCACCTTTGTGTTCCAGAAGTGTCTGCTAGCAAATGTTGTTTTTTTTTTTTTTTTTTTTTTTCTCTGTGCCTTGATTTCATTCCCCATAACTGGTTTTCTTTTGGGGCTGTGTGTCTGCAGGTCATCAAAGCTGGAGTGGAGACAACCTGTAAGTGCCACGGTGTATCTGGATCCTGTACTGTCCGAACGTGCTGGAGGCAGCTCTCTCCATTCCATGAAATAGGGAAGCAGCTGAAACAAAAGTATGAGACATCACTCAAAGTGGGCAGCACGACCAACGAGGCCACAGGGGAAGGAGACATCTCCCCACCCAAGAAGTCCATCCCTGGTCACAGTGATCAAATCCCAAGGACTACGGATCTTGTCTACATTGACGATTCCCCAAGCTTCTGTATGATGAGTAGATACTCACCTGGGACTTCGGGAAGGAAATGTTACAAAGACAAGAACTGTGACAGCATCTGCTGTGGGCGAGGGCACAATACGCAGAGCCGGGTGGTCACCCGGCCGTGCCAGTGCCAGGTCCGTTGGTGCTGCTATGTGGAATGCAAGCAATGCACCCAGAGAGAAGAGGTTTACACCTGCAAAGACTGACACATCTTCTGCTTGATGGCAACCCTTGGTGATGGGCGATGGTGATCTATGAGAACTACATATGGAGACAAACAGGGTTTGATTGACCTTCTGGGATCTGAAAGCTATGTTGAGACATAAGCACTTTGTAGGGTACAGGTGACCCAGCTGTGTTGCTGTTTTGTTTTTGTTTTTGTTTTCCTGTAGACTGAATATTAATGAGGTCCAACCATGTGGAAATAAGTGCCTGTCACACTGGGGTTAGACACCAGTTGACCTTCACCTTAGTCCTCCATGCAGTTTGACGGATCATTCATCCTTGGAACATCTTGATTTTTTTCACCAATCCTTCATGAACTCCTGGGCTAATATATTCTCTTTGGCATAAATAACACACACTATTTTATTCCTGAAGCTTACCCAACTGCTTACAGAGCTAAGCAGATATGGAAGAAAGATCTCTCTGCTTTAAATGTGATGGTACGGGAAGTGCTCAATTTTTTTTCCCTTCTAGAACTGGTGAGGAGTGTGCAGGGAAAGCAGGAACAGCCTTGATGGAAACAAGGCTCTGACAAATGATGGAAACAAGGCTCTGACAAAGAGACCCACGGGGAGGGGAAGCTTTCTAACAACAGCTCCATATCCCCATACTTTGATCGCCAAATACAGCTCAAAAAATGTTGGGTCCACCATATTGCAGACAGAAATATATCCAAGAAAGAGGTTGGGAAGACAGTAGGAAACCAGATGTGCCTGTCCCCTTCAGTCCAATCCCGTGTTCCTTTTTAAAAAACCATGTATTCAAATGCCATTTTTTTAGCACTATCGCTGTCTTAATTTTTTTTTAATTATTTTTTTAAAACCACTAGATACTTCTGTTTTATTTTCACTCTGTGCATGATTTCTTTTCCTCTCCTCTTCCCACCTCTTGTTGCTCTAATTCACCCTGTGGTAACTGCTTCAGAAATCTGAACTGGAACTTTTTAGTCTTATGCCAGCTGAATTCAGACATGTCTTTCTGAGTAGAACAAGTGAAATTTGAGTGCATCTTGGAATGCAGTGCTGTCTTGCAGTGTATAGCAGCAGTTTTGGACTGGATCAGGCCTCTGGAGGAGTTGACTTTTCCTGTACTAGGTCATCATTCCATTTACTCTAAACTATGGCAGTGGTACATGACACAAGCTGTATGTAAACCCTATGACCTTAAGATTTTTTTTAACCACTAGATCGAGAACTGTATTTTAAAAATATAACTGCTCAATGGTAACCAATTATTGGATTCCAAACAAGCAATTGACGCAGAGACAAATGATCAAGTGGCCAGAGAAGCCAGAAAATGACTGCAGTGGTAGATCTGTGAAAGAGATGGCAACCTTCAGCATTTCTTATTTCCTTTGAAGAGGATACTTATAATCCAGAACTTGATGTGGCAATATCCTTCAGTCGTATAAAAGTGGATTGGAAGCAGCCAGTGAATGCCTCAAAGAAGCTTTCTAAGGAAACACTGGAGAGCAGAGGGCATTTTTTTTATTTTTGGTAGCAATTTTTGATTGTCCAGTAGTAGCAATGTCCACCAATTCTATTTAAGCCATTGATTTGTTTCTCAAAAGAGAAAAGCTGGCTGGAGTTTTTCAAGCAGTAGTAGATATTAGCCAAGCAAAAAGAGAGCAGTTTTCCAAGATGGACCATTATTTTTCAAGATGTTTCTTTTTTTTTTTTTCTTTATTTCCCCAAATAGTAGCCACTAATATTTAAGCTGTTCATGTGCATCTACTGGGAGGAGAAAATTTTTTTTTTTTTTTTTTGTAACAAATACCTGCAGTCCAGCCCGGGTCGTTGGCATCAAATCTTGAGGTAGGGGCATGGGGAGGGACAGGATGTTACTGTTAATAGCTCTATGGTCCTGCAAAGTGAAGTGTACTATCACTTTTTTGATGTTTGCTTGTTTGCTGTACAGTTTTGGAGGTTGGAGTAGTGCTGGAAAAGGAGGAATCTGCACAGGGTGTTTGTCCCTTCCACCATGGCAGATGTGTGGTGGTGCATTCAATGCAGGAGGCTTGCAGGAAGGTCTCATGGCTTCTGGGAGTTGCACCACCTTTGAAAGCCACCCATGAGCAGTTTATCTAATGGTATAAAAAATAAACTGACTAGAAACATATTATTCAGTGTGTGCATGTGTGTATATATATACGCACACGCTGACACTTAAATATATATATATATATATATAAATATTGAATGAACATTTATTTATTGTAAAGCCCTTCAGAAGGACCTTCTTACGGTTTCAATGTGGTATTATGTTAAATTCTCTTTCTCCCTCTCTCTCACACATGTGCAAAACTCACTGTTAGGTTTTTGTGTGTGTGCTAGAATAGCTTTTCCCCTCCAAAGTAAGGCCAGATCCAAACCTGCTCATAACGTGAGGATTTTTGGGTCTGAATTACTATTTCTGGCTCCATTCTTTTTTTTTTTTTTTAATATTTTTTCTTAAAGAATGGGCTGCAACTTCCGTGCATTATTATTATTAATTATTATTATTATGGTTATATTTAAACCATGGGCCTCATTTTTCTTCTTCTCACTGGTGTCTCTGTTTCCATTGACCTCTCTGGAGTAACTCTCCATTGCACTGGTGTGAGAGGAGGATGAGTCCCTAGATGCAGAGAAAGGGGCAATGTTGGCATCAATATCCTTGCAGAACAAATGCCTGGGTCAGATGGGATAGGGTAGCTTGGGGTGTTTGGCACTGGGGGAAAGAGAGAGATGGGTGGGCAATAAGGAAGACTGTCAAAGCTTGACTAGAAGTAAGAGGCAGAGTGAATGAACTACTGAGTGAAAGAGCTCCTCTGTGTATTATAACTCACGCACTGAAGCCTGGATGCTTTCTGTAAGTATTTAAAAAAAAGAAAAACACACACACACACAAAAAAAACCAAACCCACCACAAAAAACCAAATTGTATTTATGTTCATGTGGATATATTACTTGCCTGTTATATATTGTAAATAGCAAGGTTTATTCTCCTGTGGTTAAAAAAAAAATTATAAATAACTAAATAGTAGCGAGGCACATGTGTTAAATGTATAGGCAGTGTATAAAATATACTAACATTCTGAAATCAGGAGAACTTGTCTTCTTGGCCTTTTGACCTAGGGTGGTAAAACATATGTGGGTTATTTTTCTTCTTCCCCCCACCATGTTGTGTGTGTTTTGGGTGTGGGGGTGTATTTAGTTCCAGCATTTTCCAATGTTTTCCGTATCTTTGAAGAAAAAAATGGGGAGGAAAGCCTCATTTTGGAAAAATCCAGTGGAGCCTGAGTAGGATGAAATGAGTAGCACCTGGCAGAAATGATGTCAAACCCTCTCAAACTCTCTCAAGTGTTTGACCTGGGTTTTCTGCTGGTGATAGATGTGTGTTGGAACTGAATTTAACCCATGGAGCAGGAGCTTTTGCTTGTGCTACTCCATGCATCAGTTCAGAAAACCCTAGATGAGAGACCCTGAAGTACTCTATAAAACAATGGGTAGTGTCCTGAAAAAATGTTCTTATTTTATCAGTATAAAAATGGATTTTTCCAGAGAGGCTGAGTCTACCATCACACCATTGGATCTCCAGTGCAATTCAATCAAATTACTAATTTTTGTGAAACTACTACAAGAGTGGACTTGGGTCCTGGAACCTTTCAAAGTGTCATTTCATATGAAAAAAAAAAAGTGCAAAGCAACTTTTCCCTTTTTTCTTACCCCAGAAAAACAAGTTTTTGCAGCAGATGTAACTGGAGAAGGATGGGTGGGTGTAGGGGAGGTCTCTGGTTTCTGATCCCCTCTTACCCCCTGTCCCCCAAAAGTGTCAAAGTGTTGGTTCTCCTAAGCTGATCCAGCAAGACTTGTGAGATCAGTTTTGGGGTGGGGGGGGTGCAACCATTATTTATATAACTTTTTAATTAATTTTTTTAAAAGAGAAGTTAGCTGATGGAAGAATATTTTTATTGAATAGTGCATTTAGCTATGTCAGAAATATAAAAAAATATATATAATATTTTTGTAAACAAGGCAAACTGAAAATGTTTGCTGTTTTATACTAGAATTTTCTATTAAAAGAAATAAAACCCCACACAAATAATTGTTGCACCCATCATCTGTTTTTTAACAAGCTTCTATTCTGTGTGACTGACTCATATATGCTGGATGTGGGGACATGCAAAACAAGTCCTAAACATTACGTTCTCATTGTCTTCTAGCTCTCAAAAGACTCCAGTTAGTGAAAAAAAGCAGTGTTTAATTAAAGGGTATAATTAATTTTTGAAAAATTATTATTCTAGGCAGTAAAAATGAGTTCTAAAGGATGAGTAGCTTGTAATTAAAATACAAAATTCTACCCCAAAACTTTAAGCTTGCCCATTTTTAGTTGTGCATCCTGGTCTTGAGATGGCTCTGGATGGAGGAAAGCCAAAACCTATTTACAATAATTAGATGTTTGCCATTGATCTCAGTTGGCCTGGGAAGAATGACCCTTAAAAACGTTGTTGGAGAAACCAAAACAAACCCGAGTATCTGGGAAGGTTAAATGAAGAGGACCAAATTCCAGGCTTGCTCTAGCACAAGCAGTTTTTATTTAGTTAGATGGGGCAGTGTAAAACTGGGGAGCTGGGAACTTGGTCTGCTGCAATTCAGGAAGCCTGTTGTTCACCTTTGGAAGCAGGGGATGAGTTATGGACCATCTGTTTTCAAAAGAGTGTTTGGGATTGCTGGTTTAGACACCTGAGCAGGGGCAAAATATTTTCTAAGCATTTTTTTGTGGTCGGCCAGCTCGTACACATCTGCCTTCCTTCAGTCTAGGTCTTGGATTTCTTTGTTAATCGTTTTTCAGCTGCTCTATTTTAGCCAACATTTATTAGGTTTGTTTGGCTGCAGTAGGATTGGATGAGAACCCAGATGAAGGGGCAGATTTCTCAAGGGTACTTTCGTGGAGTAGATGCTGCTTAGGGCAATTTTCTGGTGGATTATAGTGCCTGTGAAAAATTCCTCAGCTGATGTTGCAGTAAAATTCGGTCTGTTCTGTACTTGATAAAACAGGTGCAGCAAAGCTCTTCGTTCCTTGGTTTATTTGGCTCTACATGCACATCTGTTGGGTTGAGTCTGGTTTCCATGGTCAGCTCATCCTGGCTTTCACTTTTCAGGATGCTAACTAGATGATGAATTTTGGAGAGCAACATTTCCCTGCAAGACAAATAGTGCCTTTTATGACCATTACTGCTCGTGTAACTTGAAGGAGGCGCAGGATGGCACAGGATCAGGCCTGTAGAGATCTGGTAACTGCCAAATCAGTCAAGCTTAGGGCCATGGATATTGCTATTGGGTAGCTTTTAGATCTATTTTTAACTGATGAACATTGGATTTCACTAAGCTATTTTCATATTGCAGGAAAGAGAATATTTCTGAACCGAAAAAAAAGGGAATCTCTAGTATTTGTGGGTGGGGAGGAAAAGCAAATGGGTATTGCAAGCACAGTTCAACTCTGGCATCATGGTAGGCTTCCTGTTACTACATTTCTTCAGGGGCAGGGACTGAATAGGGTGTAAGTGAAGATCATAGATGATTCAGGTACAGAAAATGCAGTAGGTTATCAGGGAACACATCTGAATAACACATTTTTCTCAGTTATTGCTGAGAGTTTTTAGAAATGGGCAAAATCATTCTCAGCCCCTTTGGGCAAGGTGATCCCAAGGGACAGGAGATTCCTTCCTCATCCACTTGACCCTTTCATCACAGGGTTCCTCAGGAAGGTTGGGAGAGATGCTGACACGCTTGACTTAGTAGGGCATTTGCAGTGGGCCTGGACTCAACCCTCCGTAGATAAGGAACCTGTGGTGTGCAGTCACTGTAGACACCTCTAGGTGTTTTGGCCCATGTGGAGGTGCCAGTTTCTCTCTGTTGATGCCAGAAGGGGATAAAGACATAGAGACCCAGGTTAATAGAGGTGGGAATAAATTCAGGACTAATCAAGCTATGTGTGGATAACCCTGCCAGCTCCCCTTGGGCATGGAACCATCTGACACAGTGATCACCAAACTAGCACAGAAATTTTCCCTCATTCCACCTCACCCCAGGCTCTAACAATGCGCTTTGAGGCCTGAATGTAAAGTCTACGATTTGTTTTGCACATTTGGGATGGCATTTCCTTTTAAAGGGAGGTGGGAATACTAACATGAAGGATTAGTATTTTTCTTTTGTTTTTCGTTTTTGGGTTGTATTTTTTTTTCCAATGTCTTATGGGAGCCTAAGTTATTTTTCTCTACCTCATATGTACAGCTTGTAGGTATAAATCTGATTCTGAGTGACTGTTGAGAATGTATTTAAGTTATTTAACATCTTTGTATAACAAAAAAGCCAGAACAAATGAAACAATAAATGTATTTTAAATTATACTTGAAATGTGCTCCTTTTTCTTCACATCTGGTGAAAAAGGCCTCCAATAAGTGGTTGCAGGAGCCTCTGTGCCTCCCTCAACACTACCCTTGACTTCTACTCTTGACCTCTGGTCCTGGAGCCAGCCCATCCATGTGGCTAATGTAAGCCTCAAAAGACCATAAGCCCTAGTAGAGTGGCAAGTGTGTTGCCTGAATGAGAAGGATGGTGTGTTTCCAGCCTGAGGTCACAATATGCTTTGGGAGAGGTGAAATGATCCTCATTAATTGGTTGAGGGGTGGAGACCCTCATCTGTTTAGTCTCATGGCAGCCTTCTCTCCCTTGGAAAGCTCCCAGGCTTTCAGGGGAAGGGATGCTCAAAGCCTTCATAAGAGCAAGTGCTCTCCTTTTCTCTGTGCACTAATTATGCCTGCAGCAAGCAGAGCCAACAGCTCAGGAAACAGGTCCTTAACAGGCCCAGTTTTGGCAATGGTCAACCCTTGCCAAGTGAACTCTGAGATCTGTGCATTTTAGGTCCTTGAGCTGCCCTCCAATCACAGCCAACGTAGTGCCTCAGAAGTTTTAAATGTAGTTGTCCTTGTAGTGTTACCATGAGCTGGAGAACAGTATTTATGCCCATTTTGCATGAAGATGGAGTGACTTGTCTACAGCAAGGCCAAAACCCCTGGACTCCTGCTCTCCCTTTCTGATCTTCTATGCTTCCAGTGAAACAGCCCACAAAGTATGGTCTGATTCAGGACAGTTAGTGTGCTCTTGTTTGGGAGAGTTGCTGTGCCAATGGTTTGAACAGACCAATGTTAAGCTCAGGAGGTTGATGGACTCCATCAGCTTTTCATGGGATAGCATTAGTCAACCACTACTTTGCTGGACAAGTCATTATACCTTTGCAGAATGTCACGGTCATGATGTGATTGCAAAGTTACTCTGACAAAGTAATTGGCTGGAACTCATAATAGGGAGGATGTGGCCAAATGTAGTCTGGCTGAATGATGACAATGAGAAACAAATATTCCAGGCTACATATTCTCTTGCTTGATCAAATGTATTTTTCTTCACAGTGGCCCCCTAGAGATATTTAGTAGCTAAAGTTCTTGTCAGATGAGCTTTAAATAACCAAAGCCTGCTACTGTTCATCTTACCACCTATTAATGACTCAGACATGGGTGGATTTGGTTTACAAAGCCTCTGAGAAACATGGTTCCCCCACGCATAGGTGCGGGCAACGAGATGCTGCTTCGCTGGTCCACAGCTGTGGGATAGTTCACAGATGCTGCTTTTTCATGTGGATGAGGAAAAAGCCTAGAAATCAACCAGCAGCCACCTGATGTCCAACTGCTCAAGCTGTTTAAAACCAGCAAACAAAAAACAAAAGAAGCTACAAACCAAAACCTAGCCTTGGAGTAGACAAAACCTGTGGCAGAAAAGATCTTATCGAAACAGCAGGTAATGGACTATTAAGTAAGAGGCTGTTTAGATTGCTGGCCTACTGTCTGTTGAGGCAGGCAACCAGCCACAAGCAACCTCATCATCTCCCTCAATGGTCAGGTGACCATGTTAACATAAAGCATCTTCATGGCGTGGGGTAAGAAAAAGCACAGAACCAGTAATGGTAGTTCAGCTGCCAGGAGGTAACTTCCTGCCTTGCAGTAACTTAATGGCTTTTGCACATGTGTCCAGTTACTCCTCGATGGTTTGGCACCCTATGGAGGCAGCTAAGCGTGGTCCAAATGGTTCAAAGAAGCAGCCAACCCAAGCTGCTTGGCAGGCTGACTGGGCATGCGACAGAAAAACTGAGCTTGGAAAGAGCTTTAGCCACAGCTGTACTTTCCATGTACCCTTGATAGACTTCTGTACACCTCAGGTGAGACTATGAAACGAGTGCTACTGTGCTCTTGACAATGTGCTGGAGGGATTTGAAAACTCTGGCTTGTGTCTCCAAAGTGCTTCACAAATTCAGAGTTGGTTATCCACTTCTCTCCTTCCTTTGCATTCAAAATTCTTGCATTTATTTTGCCTACAGATTTCATTTTCCACTGCGGTGCAGCAACCACATTCCAGGCCTTTAACTAATCCTTTAAGAGATGGCTTCTCAGTACTTTACACAGAATCAGCAGTGTCCATCCTCAGAGATGATGGTATCATTATCCAATATCATGCTGATGTTGGTATGGTATCGCAATATTGCACCCCCCACAGCTTATTGACTGCAGTATCCACCCAAGGAAATGTTTACTACATCAGTGAGAACCCTGCAGAACCAATGCACCTTCTGCTTTTGTTTTGCTTTGCCCCTTCTTGTGATGACAATTATCAGCTCAAAGCTCTGAGGAACCATATTTTCATTCATGTTTGGTCTGGGGAGTTTTAAGCAAGAAGAACGAATCATAGAATTATAGAATCATAGACTGGTTTGGGTTGGAAGGGACCCTTAAACCTCATCTAGACTAAGTGAGCAGGGACATCATCAACTACATCAGGTTGCTCAGAGCCCTGTCTAAACGCATCTTCAATGTTTCCAGAGATGGGGTTTCTACCACCTCTTTGGGCAACCTGGGCCAGTGTCTCACCATCCTCACCGTAAAAAGTTTCTTCCTAATATCTCATCTAAATCTCCCCTCTTTTAGTTTAAAACCATCAACCCTTGTCCTTTTGCAACAGGCCCTGCTGAAAAGTTTGTCCCCATGTTTCTTATAGGCCTCTTGAAGTATTGAAAGGCCACAATAAAGTCTCCCTGGTGTCTTATCTTCTTTAGGCTGAACAACCCCAACGCTCTCAGCCTGTCTTCATAGGAGAAGTGCTCCAGCCCTCTGATCACTTTTGGGGCTACCTCTGGACTTGTTCCAACAGGTCCACGTATTTCTTCTTCTGGGGCCTCCAGAGCTGGATGAAGGAGAGTGAATGACTGGAGATGATGAGACTGGAGATGGGGATCCATGGAGCATCCTCTGATGTACCTCCCATCAAACTCTGCAGCATATCTCCCTGCCTTCCTCAGCTTACCAGCTGACCTTGTGTTACACTTCCTGGCAGTTGGGTAATGAGAAATCACAGACTTGAGCCTCCACCAGACCCTTAAAGAGCTGCTAATGTGAGTTGTAAAGCCACAGTAGCCTAGGATGTAGCAGCGTTTTGACAGCTGTTCCCACAGAGGAAGTGGGTGAAGCTAGAATGTGTATTGTAAGAATTTGGGATTGGGGAAAAAAAAGAAAAAGGTATCAAATGAGAGACTTCACCTCCAGAAAAATGAAGTAGGTTTCTTTCCCCCTTCTCTCCCATCGCTTTCCTTAGGCTGACTGCTGGGTCTTTGCAAGGAGGTGGTTTCAGCCTCTGTGGATGTGCTGAGCAGCAGGGGAGCATGAGAACTAAATAAAATCCCATAGAAAACAGAGGTGTCTTTAGCTTAGAAAGGACTTGCCTGAACCTCTTACAAGTTGCTAGCTATGCATCTGAGGAATAGGTCTTGTGTGGAGCTGTGTGTGTAATCCAGCTAGGAAACTAAGGACTGAGCACACACTGATGTAGAAGAGCATGTAAATTTGTGAAAAACAAAACAAAACAACAAAAAAAACCCAAACAAACAAAAAAAACCCCTAAACCCAAACAGAATCAGAAGAGAGAAAATATAACAAGGGGACTATTTTTATATAGAGCTCCCTCTAAACAGGCATGAAAGAGAAAAATCTGAGAGCTACTTGGACAAAAATTAAAAATTAATCACCAAGAGATGAGATGGGAGAGTCAGGTCCCAGATATGGAATTATAATCATCATTAACATAGCTCTAGCTGTGTGGGAGCTTTTGAACATCTCCTTGTGGAGGTCCTAACTGAGTTATGTAAGAGACAGATGTGATGCCTACTCTATTTCCGTCTAAATAGAAGTTTAGAAACAGAGTCAGAGAGATTTAAAAGGTCTGGAAAGGAGATGTGACTTGCCCAAACTCATACCTTGGTCATCTTGAGAACTGTTACACTTCAGTGTTACACTTCAGTGTTCATGTCCTGTCTTTCTGCCATGGAAAGCAGATGGGATAGCAGCATCATTCATGTGTTTCCCTATAGATTTGCTTCAAGACTGGCTCTTCAGGCTTATACTAGAAGCTGTCTCCTCCCCTTTAACCAATTACCAGTCTTGCAGTGATAATCAAAGCTGGCTGGAGATGACACTAACCATATGACTCCCTTGTGTGCTGTTGGCTACAGAACTGGTGGGCTGGAGCCAGGCTAATAGAAGGTACAGCTGCTGTCAAATGCAAAATGGGGCATTTCCCTCAGAACCCGGGATACAGGGATAGTGAGAGCAGATGCAACGAGTCAATTGGAAGAGAAGAGCAGCCATTTCATTTTCTACACCCTCTCCCAGCTCATTTCTGCTCCTGCTTCCAAGTAACATAGTGTCAGTATAGGGAGGGGATTAGACTTTCAGGCTACATCTCCGCTAGTTTATTAAACGTAGCTCTCATGCTGATGCCACCTGGTGTAAACCAGGCCACATCCAACCTATTAAATATTCTTGCTTTCCAGAACAAGGTGGATCTATGCAAAATGTCTCCTGGGAGTGACCCTTGGCCCATGTTAACTCTTGAACCATGGCCAAGAATTGCTTGGGAGTGTGCTTTTACCTGAGCCAAAAACACACTAGGGGTTTTCTAATATTTTAACAATATATTCAACCAAGTTCCAGTGCTCAGGAGTGTTCCTTGCCACTCTTTAAATCTGCTCAAATAGATGCAGAAATTCAAGTGTTCTACAAACAATCCTTACACACCAAGCCCAGAGTATTTATTGGTCAGTCCTTTCATCCTGCTGGTAGGGAAACCACATCTCAGGAAAGGCTGGCTTTCCTGGTTGGCAGGACTCAAGTAAGAAACAAGACCATCCCAGCTGCTCCAGCACATCAGTTTCCAGATACCCCTGTACTGATTTCTGTAATGCTGAAAAACTGTAACTAGACCTCACAAAACTCATCACTTTTTGGATAAGACACAGGCAGACTTTGAAAAAAACCCCCATGCCAAAAGAATTCCAAAGAGGAGCAATCCGAGTGCTTATCACTGTAAGCCCTATGTAGCCTTCTCCTGCTTCAATCAACATGCTCACAGGCTGAACAGTCACAGCATCCCTTAATTATTTGAGATACCTATGTAAGGAATGCAGGTAGTGTAACTTCCACCTGGAGTTAATGGAGGGGTAAATCACACCTAGAGAATAATACAGAGGGTAAGAGGTGCCTCTCACATGCCTCTTTCTCCACTGACTGTTCATGCCTTGAGTTATTGATGTGTCTGTGCTCAGGCTCCTGTATTTACATTCATGTATCCTATAAATTTAATGTCTGTCAACACTCACTGCAAGATTACCAAAACCTGGACTGATACAAAACCTTCAGGAGACAATAGAAAGACCTTAATTGGCTCTGATCAGAGTGTGAAACCCCACACCCACATAACTGATATTAAAATATCAGTTATAAATATTAAACTTCAAGTCCAGATTCTGTGTTTCGCTCCATTCTCCACCTCTCCTTTGATGATGAACTACCTGAAGTCTCTGATAGTAGCCCCAGTTTGTGAAGTGCACTCTAGGCAATAGCTTATGCTTTAAGAAGTTTGATATTGCATCAGCTAAAACAAAGGGGGAAGAGTTTCAAAGCTCTGGTTGCCGGGGACCATGTCCTCATCTCTAGGTCCTGCTATCCCTGTCTTCTACCACCTCCAACTCCTTAATAAGAATTTAGACTTAGCATCAGAATGACATTTCTGTCCTGGATATGCTTTCATTTATGGCCTTCTCAGCTTCCCCAGGCAGAGTTATTTTCCAAGGTGCTAATTGCAGGGGCACTCTTAATAAATTATCACTCATATCTCCCCCTCATTTGCACAGAAGAATCCCTCAAGGGATTATGCTTGTTAAAGCAGGGCCAGGCTCTCTGTGAGTGGTGTCCCAAGAGAACAGGACAGGCTGCTGGGAGGGCTGAGGGCATAGAAAGAAAACAAAGGTCCTTGGGCACTGAGGTGTAAACTGGAGGGACTTCCATCCCCAGCCAATCCCCCAACATCTGCTGGGCAAGTCTACCAGCTGACCCTACTTGATGATTCAGGCAGAAGGACAGAAGACTCTGCATGTCTGAGATTTCACTGTTTTTGTAAGAATTAAAGTCGAAAAAATGGGGTTAGTTATATCTAACAAGGTAGCACTTAAATTGAAGTATTGGACACAGCTGTAAAAAAGAAGAAGGAAAAAAAAGGCATAAAGAAGACATCTGAGGCACTAGTGGGTGTCCTTTACCTGATTTTGTGTCATGTTTAATTTTTCAGACTGGCAAAATGTCCCAAGCATCAAGGCTGATCCACTATCATGTTTTCCATGAGCTACTTCTCTCTTTTTCTTCTGTTTACTGTCTCCTGGGGAAAGGAAACCTCAACAAGACTGAAGTTTTTCCTTCCTCAGGTGCAAATGACCTTGCTTGTACCTGTTAGCCATTCTTTATTCCTTGTGACAGGTCACTGGGACATGTACCCAGCTCAGAAGCCTAGGCTGGCTGTACAAGGACACAGTGAGGAGGGGGTGTATTTGTAACTGAGTTTTATTTCTAGATTTTATTGGCTATTAACTTTGAATTTGTCCTGTTTTAAAAAATGTACTTCTACCTGCTGACATATGGAAAAAAACACCTGAAGAAGCCTTTCATAGCTTTTTTGGATGCTCTGGGCAACCCATTTCAAAGCCCTGAGCTGACTGTGGTCTTGCCCAAACCATGGTTGGTTGATTCTTCCATGATTCCTTCTTCCTGTTGGGCTGGGTCATCTCAGTTACTACAGCTTTAATGGCACTGACATGTTATTAGTCATCTACAATCAAGAGAAATTGTTTTAGAGACAGCCAAATAATTAGTTTCCTAATTTCCAGGTCACAGCAAAGTGTGCATGGAGGTTGCACTCAGCACACACAATGGACTGGGCATGAAGGTGCTTGTCCTAAACTGCTTTTTCTTCATGGGTCACCACATAAGAGGTGGTGAAAATCTTCAATCAAGAGATTTTAAGTACTCCAGTGGGTGTCTCATGCTGTTGATTCCCTCAAGGGTAGTGAAAGGAAAGATGGCAGATGTCTGTTTTGTGCAGATGTGGTTGGTTCCACACAGAGAATTCAGCTGTTTTGCTGTGGCAGGAAATTGCATTGTGAATTGAAAGTGATGCAGTGGAATGAGCTGGAGTCTCAGGGCTTTGCTGTGGAGAAGCTGCTGGTACCAAACAAGTTAGTACCAGGCTTACCTGATGGAGGGAATATTACCACATTCAGTCCTGGCTCGAAGCTACAAAGATGGGGAGAAAGAGGCACACATGAAGTTTTCTGAAGCTTCAGCAAAGTTTGATGACAGAAAATGAGCTGGAATGGGTTTTTTCAGCATCATAGAAGGGCCATTGGTTCTAGTGACTACAGCTAATTGGATACTGTTTTGTTTCTTTTTCGTATGAGCAAAAAGTGATTTTTTGTTGAGAAACTGAAAAAGGATAAATTTTTACATTAGAAAATGCAGCTGTGATGCCTTGTGAAAGGGAACATTCAGTTGCTACTATTCCCACTCTCCCCTAGAGAGTGGCCTCCTGGTCAAACCAGCCTCCTCAGATGCAGAGCATGCCCCCTCTGTGGGCTCTGTGGGAGATGGATTGGCCAGAGAAGCTTGGTCTGCATCTCAGAGCAGGGACAGGAGGCATTGGAGCTATAAGTCTCATCAGCTGGCATGGGGGAATGAAGTATTTTCAGTGTATGGAAGTAGAAAGGAAGGGATGGCATGGAGGAAATTTGATGAAAATAGCAACATTTTCCATGGAAATCAGACCATATTTAGTGAAAAAAGGAAACTGAACTGAAACAAAAATTCTCCACTGAAAGGAACTACAGGGATGTTTTACCCATTGTTATCTGCAGATAAGTGAATCCTCAGAGAAGATCATCAATGTAATACTGAAGTCTCCTGACTTCTTCTCTTGGCTCCCATTGCCAAGAGCAGCCCAAGGCCAACCTTACCCACATCACCTCAGGTTCACACCTCACTTCCCTGATATCACTTCACATCTGGGATGTGCTAGAGCATCCTCAGAAAGGGAAGGTGGTTTACATGCAAATCTGTATTTCAGTTTTAGTTTGGGATTCTTTCTTTTTCTATCTTGGCAGAAATCCAGAGCTCAGTCTCACAGGTTATTTCTAACTTAAACCAAACAGCTGTGTGAAAGGCTGTATAATTTAAGCATTCAAGAGTTATAGAACTGAAGATATGTTCCATATTTTAGAAATCCTATATTTTTAAGGAGATATTTCATTGGTTTAAAAAAAAGTGTCTTTTTTTTTTTTTTTTTTAATCAGAGTAAGTATAAAAATTAAAACTTTTTTAGCTAAATGCACCCCTGTCTCCCTCCAATGCTCTGTCAAGTCTGTCTCCCACCTGAGCCGTAATTCAACTAGAGCTCATGGAAATTATTATGACAACTGCCAAAGATGCTTTAGAATTAATAAGCAATTGCTGACTTCATCTTTGTTCTTTCCAAATATATTGGCTGCTTCTGGAGTTAGGGGAAACAGCATAGCTCTTGTACAGCCCTTTTTTGGGGGGTTGGAAATGCCTCCTATGCTGCCTTCTGCCCCAGGAGAGAGCTGAAGGCAGATTTCATATTGAATCCTTGGTGCTTTGCTGCTGCTCACATCCACACCTCTCCCTTCCCAAAGGGATCTGCCTGAGTGGGTGGAGGACACTGAGCTGCAACAAACTGCCCTGTGAATCCTGATGGGTGGAGGTTAGATTGGGACATCTGCTTGCTGGTCTCTGTGTGGTTGTAGCTTAATATATACTCAGCCAATTTATGGAAGAAGTAGGATTCCAGTGGGGTACAGCCTTTCGGGAAGAGTTGGCGCCGTGGCTTTGCCTCCCCCTTTTTTCCCCCCTTCCTTATGCTGTATTGTCTCTATACATCTTCATCAAGGTTTCTGAACTTGGAGTTAGCCCCATATAGCTTCTATAACTTCCTACAAAAGCCTCATTTCTCATACTCTGCTGTTTCTCACACCAGTGACCTCAGCTCCTGGCATGGATAAACCAGGCCTGTGACTTGTAAGCTGAGGGAAGATCCCCAAGGGCTGCACTCAGCCTTCCCAAGGTATTTTCAGCAACCATAAATAACAGTATTTGCAATCAGCTTTATGTTAGAAGTCAAAGTATTGCATGCTTAGATCTGTAGCTTCTTAATTAGCCATGAGCCAGTCCCAGGACTTTTTGCCAGTTCAACATTTTTGATAATTTTTGATGTCGAGAAATTAGATACTTAATATTTAGGGGAAAAATGGAGTATTTTTCATTAGTCTTTTTTTTCTCTGCCTTCTCTGGAAATATATGTTATATGTTTTAAAATATCAAATTTCTAGCATTGGAAAAAGAGCTTTAATTAATTCCTTCTTTCAGGGGAGGGATGTTCTGCATTTGGTCTGGAATTACTGGGATTTTCTTTGCTTTCCCCTTCCCTTCCCTTCCCTTCCCTTCCCTTCCCTTCCCTTCCCTTCCCTTCCCTTCCCTTCCCTTCCCTTCCCTTCCCTTCCCTTCCCTTCCCTTCCCTTCCCTTCCCTTCCCTTCCCTTCCCTTCCCTTCCCTTCCCTTCCCTTCCCTTCCCTTCCCTTCCCTTCCCTTCCCTTCCCTTCCCTTCCCTTCCCTTCCCTTCCCTTCCCTTCCCTTCCCTTCCCTTCCCTTCCCTTCCCTTCCCTTCCCTTCCCTTCCCTTCCCTTCCCTTCCCTTCCCTTCCCTTCCCTTCCCTTCCCTCTCTCTTTCTCTCTTTCTGTTTTTTGTCCTCTTTTTTGAACTATTTTTCTTTCCTTCTCTCAGAAGGTAAAATAGCAAGAACCAAACCAGACAAGGGTGTTGGTGTTCTGAGAGAGCTGGAGAAATCTGTGATAAGCTCTACCCTGAGCTGTATTTTGAACCAGGAGGTGACCAAATCCTGGAGCTATCTTGATCAAAATTTGTTATCTGATTGATTTGAAGGGTCAAGGTTTTGAAGGGTCCTGGACTAATCTAGTGTTACTGGGGATGTCTATGTGCTTGTGTCTGTATCTTAACCTTTTACAACTCCTTATCATTATGGTCATGTCATCATGCTGATGGAGCTTAAGATATCTTCACCAGCATGGGTGCAACTTCCACTCCTTGGTGTGAGAAGGAAAGCAGGACAGGTGAGACACTTCAGGACATCTCAAAGGATGTGAGATGTCCATGTCCGGGCAAACAAGTTCAGCCTTGGACCTCCTAAATGACAGGCTAGAAGATACCACTGCTTTAACCAAACTCAGAAGACTCCTGATGGTCTTTTGTGATCTTTGTCAGTCAGGAGTGATTCAGCCCCCAGACAAATACTGCAAAGAGCTGTCAGCTACACCTGGCTGCCAGCCCAAGGCTCCCTTTGCTTTCTTGCCCAGATGTGATTTCCCCACCATACCACACTCTCCACACAAGCTTGCAGGAGGCCAAGTTTACCTTCCTTCACAGTGAAGGGCTGGTCCCACCCACCTCATTAGAGACATAAGCCAATGCCTCGCAGAAGGGGGGAGCACTTCTGCGAAATGGCAGCAGCAGCAATTGAATCCCTGCCCCTCGGAACCCAGTTCGATGCCCACAGCAACAGCCCAAACGTCCCTTTTGCCACCAGGTGGAGCTGGGAGAGAGCTCCTTGGAACGGGCCAGCTGACAACGCCCTGGGAAGGTTGCACAGCCCCTGTGACTAACCAAAAAGAGGAATTTTTGTTTGGTTGTTTTTTCCCACCCTCCCAGCCCAGGAAATTAACGTCTTTCTTACTGAGAAATTTCCTCCCAAAAATCAAAGAAAGGGGAATCAGGTGTGGTTTCTTTTTCAAAGAATGAACTCCCGCTGAGATGTAAATCTGGCCATTGGAACCATTCCTTGACATGACTGGTCCATTCCTTGAACTGTTGGCTAGGAGGAACAGCTAATGCAACACTGTTGGTGTTGTTTATCCTATGCACAATATCAAGGTTGGCTCCTTTCTTCTGCCTGTGGTCACTTTGCAGCTTGGAACTGCCCACCCAGGCTTGCTGGAAACAAGGCTGGGTTCAAGCTAGTCTCATGGATCTTCTACCCACAACCTTCCCAATATGCTGGGGAGGTCAGATGGTAATGGGCTGTGAACTGAAAGCCATTTAAGTGCTGTATCAATGTTAATATCTACTGCCACTGAACAGGGCCCATCCTAGGAGAGTCACATCTGTTGTCGTGTGACTATTGGGGCCCAAAAAGGACCAAATTCACCTGCAGCAGGTCAGAATGTGGGTCCATTGCTTGTATGTGCTGTTAGGAGTTCATTGGATGGATGAGGGCAAGCAGCTCAGCAGGTTGGACTACCATCTGGAGCCAGGATTGTGGTGCTGTGGTCAAAGCCATTCATGGTCAAGAGCTGGAGAAATGGAAGGTGAAACCAAACTAAGGTTCAGGGCAGGAAGATGGCTCTCATGTTAAACTAAACCTCAGGAAGTAAGAGAAGGAGATAATAAAGGGAAAGTCAAAGGAAAAATGGGGTCCTGGGACAGACCAAATGTCAGAAAATACACTACACAAAGTCAGGACCAGGAAATGAGCAAGCATGGCTGAGGGAAAGTCAGGTCTTAGAGATCATTCAAAGAGCCTCTCTTATCCATGTTCTGCCCAGGCAAACCTCCTTTCTTGTCTGGGTGAAACAGTGGCAGGTTCATCAGCTGATGGAGAAGTGATTCATGGACAGGATCTGATCTGCACAGGTCCTGGATAACTTGGTGCCCTGTTCTCAGACCATCCTGACCACATGCCGTTTCTCTGGCCCACAGGGTCCAACAGTCCATCTGCTACTTATCTGCATCTCCTTTTTTTACTTTGGGCTCAGTATGAAATAACAGCATAAGTGATTTATTGTCTGAACTGATTCCCATGGGATCTGTGCTCCAGGAGCAGGCAGCCTCTGCTCTGCTAACACATGGAATGAGACAAGTCATTTGATGGCTTGTTATTATTTTTTTAAACTGGACTGACCCAGAGATCTCTTGACTTCACCTCATACTTGTCTGTTCCCCTCCCTGTTTTTTTTTTCTTGTTAATTATTATTTTTCTTCCAGCAGGATTTACTTTCCTTTTGTTATATTTTTTAGTGCTTTTGAACTTTAGTACTTAGTTTACAAGGCTCTCATTGTCTTTCTTCTAACTCACAGATGCTCTTAATGTAAAGAAATAGAAAAGGAGACTTCTCAGGTGGAGCCTGGGGTTTAGAAAGTGGTTGTTGGGGCTTCCCTGGGCTTTGTGTCTCAGCTACAGACCACCAGTTTTCCTGTTTCACACATTATAATAATTTCTTGTGGCCACAGCCAAGGGCCTAAATTTTGGAGTAATAAAAATGCTCAATTTTGATTCCACCTAAATCACATTGAGGGACTCTCTCCTCTGATGGCATATAAGGGTGGTACTTCATATTTCACATGAGCTGGCAAACAGGGTCTACTTCACATTCATGATGCAGTGCATTGGCCTGACCCCCAATTTTTTGGTGTTAACACATCAAGCAAGGCTGATCACCCTCATCCCCACCCAGCGCTGGTGGTGGCCATCATAGAATCATAGAATGGTTAAGCTTGGAAGGCACCTTAAAGATCATCAGGTTCCAACCTCCCTGCCATGAGCAGGACCACCTCCCACTAGACCAGAGACCAGGCTGCACAAAGCCTCATCCAACCTGGCCTTGAACACTTCCAGGGAGGGTGCATCAACAACCTTCCTGGGCAGCCTGTTCCAGCACCTTACTACCCTCATGGTGAAGAATTTCTTCCAGATGTCTAACCTAAATGTCTCCTCTTTCAGTTTAAAACCATTACCCCTCATCCTATCACTGCCCTCTCTGATGCAAAGCTCCTCCCCAGCTTTCCTGTAGGCCCCCTTCAGGTAGTGGAAGGCCACTATAAGGTCTCCCGGGAGCCTGGAGCAGAAGTTGTGTTGCTGACAGAGGCCGATCCCTCAGAGGAACTTCTCTAGATGGGACCTTCTCACTCTGCAGCCTGGCCCTATGTGTCTCACTGTTAACATCTCCTCCATCTGCCAATACCCAACACGTCCATGGTGAATCCATTGTAAGGGAGGAGAAGGGAGAGGTCACTTCATCTCACCATCACCCATTCAAATGACCCTCCCTGTGGAGCTGACACTGGGACAAGCGGAGAAACGTTTTCTCCCAGTGTATTCACTCACTTTTACTTACACCCAACCAGCATGTTTCTAGCCTGTATTTTTTTGTTTCACCCAGCTGTGCCATTCCTTCCTCAGGCTGGTTTATTTCTTTTCCATATGCTCGGCATCCTTCACAGGGCTGCTGGAAAGGCTTTGCAAGCTACCATGGAGGTAGCAGAGGTAATAAAATACATGGTACTGAATGCTATGCAAACAAGTGAGGTCACAGTGTTTAGTAAATCTGTTTTTCCCCCAACTGAGGATAAAACCCTGTTCTCTTAGAATCCTGGAAAGTTGAACGCCTTCCTTTTTTCCCTCTCCTTCTTCTCCTTTATTCGTGTTTAATTCCTTCTTTTGGTTGCCCTTGTGAGTATCCCACCTATTTACCCAGTGCTTATTATTGTTGTTAGGTAACTGGCAGAGATTGACATCTTGGTGAGCAGTTTCCCAGCCCACAATACTGCCTTTTTCTCAGCCCCAGCAAAGAAGCTGAGGACCACTAATACCAGCTTCATTTTTGTTGGCACTTCCCAACACTGGAGCCACCCAGTCTCTCCTCTCAGAGTTCTTCTCCATCAATACTAACTGGCTGACAGTGCAAGCAGCTTCCCTCTGCAAATAGTTATTAATCAAAGTTGGGGGGCTTTGGAGGAGAAGGGTGTGCTATAAGGTTTTAAACGGGAGTGGATGGGAGGCTGCATGAGTTGGGTTTTGGCAGAGGGGGTAGGTTTTTATGTCAGGTAGATGTTAATAAGATCTCAAGAGCAGAGGGATGAAAGGTGCCCTGCATTGGTAGCCAGGACCTGATGTCACTCCTACCAGTGTTGAATAGGAAAGGTTCTTTCTGTTGGATTTTTGTGGGGTTTTTGCTGTTGGTTTTAGTTTTTGTTGTTTGTTTTTTTTTCCCCTTTTCTGCAGTATTTGACACTCCACATCAGGCCCAGACTTAATTTTACGTTCTGGAGTAGCTCAAATTGTATATTGATGCTTTCTTTAATTTAAGGAACATTTAGATTCTTAACCGGATAAACATTTAGAAAACAAGAGGTACCAGAATTAAAATTCTGATAAAATAAAAAGAATTTGCTCTACTTAAACATTGTTTGAATTCAGCCATAGCTCCTGTACTGCTCCTGAATGCACGGATTAAAATATTTAAATTCCTTCAATTTAAAGGGAATCCTTCAATTGCACTATGGCAATTTTCTGTGAAATGCATCTTCTGGGAAAGAAATCGTTGGGCTGTTTAAATTCTTGGAGAGCAGCAACAAGAAGTGTTCTTCCTGACCTTGATAACACAAAGACCTTCCTGAGAGCCACTGGGAACTTTTCTGAAGGAATGTTTTCCTGGTAGAAAAAGCCAATTTGATAAAACTAAAATGGTTTGCAAAGGTTCATTCTGATGAACTTTTTGTTAAAAGAAAGTTTTGGTTTTCAGTTTCAAAAGGTGTTTTCATTTCTATGTTTTACTTTAGATGCTGTAGAGCAGTGTTTTTTTAGAGAAGCAATAAACCTCAAATTCAGTCCAAAACTTTATCTTTATGGACATGAGCATTTTTATCAGCTGCAAGTGTCCTTTTCTCTCAGAGTTTTATTTAGTAGGAAATTTTGAAAATATTTTGCTTTCCTTTGGATCCAGACTGGAATGATACTTGAAAGCATGGGATTTACCACAGAATGGAAAATTTGATTCCTCTCCAGCTATGGTGCTTGCAGGTAACAGGCACTTTATGGTCCTTTTTAAAAAGGACATGGCAACACATTGTGAAATAGACTTTCCAGGAACATGGTAGAACCCCTCATTGCTTGAGGAATGCTAAAGCTGATTTGACAAAGCCCTGGAGAATAAGTTCTTGAGGGCAATTTGGTATTGGCAGGCAAGTGGACGCGTTGACTTAAGACATTCTTTATGCTTCCATGAAGGGAGGACAAAATGTTTATTTTGGTTTCAGGGTTTAATAGGTTTGGAGATATTTCAAGCTACTGGAGGCTTCAAAATTGAAGTATTCAGCAGAGAGACTTCTCCATTTTTTTATATTTTTTTTTTCTTTCAAGAGGACCAAGAGTAATCTGGGCAGTAACAGAACTACAGTTATCTACACATAACCTTTCTTCTGTTTGGGCCATAAAGCATTTTCCACTTGAAGAATGAGCTTTTAGAGGGGAATGGTTTCTTCCTTCCACAACCACAGTTGAACTCCTTCAATCTTCAGTCAAATTGACCTGGGAAAAGTTTAATCAGGGAGAAATGAAATTCCTCAAATTAATATTAATCCATCGGTTGTTTTCTACACTAGTAATGGTGTCTCATGGCTTACTCTTCTCCATTTCTTTTGGCTGTTGGCATTTCCCTGGGGCTTTGCAAGGAGCAGTGTTGTCTTCAGAATGTGAAGACTTTCTTGCCTTTCAGTTTTCCAACTGCATGTCAGGAAGCCAAAATCCTTGGAAATGTCAACTCAAAGGGGAAACAGGTGATGTGAACTCGCCATGAGTAAGGCTGGAGGGTGGCTGCAGAAATATGGTATTCCAAGAGCTTTATATAAAAATGTCAATCTCTTGGAGCATGAGATGACTCTTCTGGTCAATTTTTATTTATTTTTTCCCCTTTTTTCCCCCTCTCCCTGCCTTTCCTGCTTCTTTTAATTGTGTGTGTCCTTTTCACTGCCCAGTGGGTTGTGTGTTTTGGATGAGGAGGCACCTCCTGCTCTCTCATGTGATGGGATTCAAGAACGGGTCCACCAAGAGCATTAGGAGAGCAGATAAAACCTCTGGAAATCTCTGAATCCAAGTGTGAGTCACCAGAAGAGTTGATTTGAAAAGACAGCTGTACTAACATTGACTAAGATGCCTATTAAAAATATTGGCAGTGAAAGAAGGATCACTCAGTATTTGATCATCCATTTTGGAAATTAGCAAAACAATCCACAGACATTCTGAATAATATTTTTATGTCAAGATAAGGACCTTTCAGTTGTGGGTGGGTTTTTGCATTTTATGATCCCTTCCTAATTTTCTTCAGGAAATCATAGAAACACAAAATAATCCTTCTTTGATGGGACTGATATTTGAAACAAACCCAGAAGTCTAGGGTATGTTTCATAAGCCTAATTATGATTTTCCCCCATGGTCTATTATTCTGTTTTATTAGCTTGTGACAAACTGCCTGAGGGCTCTGGGAAATGAGCAGTTAAGTCTGTGTCCTCTGGGACTCAGTTTGGGGGTGGTTTAGTGCCTGGGTAATGCATGGGGCTTTTGAGGCAGTCGTAGCCCCAAGAATTTTCCTTGAGATTCCTTCCAGGGAATCCCAGCCTTCAGCCTCTGTCAGTTGATCCTCTCTATTTTCCCCCTTAACACATCACCCTGGCCAGGGTGGGTGTAGGGTGTCTGTTCACTCCAGAGATGTGAGGATGTCAGGACTGGATTCAGTGTGGAGACCTCTTGGGACCTATAAATGTTGCACTTCTGCATTGGCCCACATCTCCCCACCCATCTGCTGGCTCAAGGGTTGTTGGATATAAGGGTTGATTTTGCTATTTGAATACAAATGGTATTTTTGATGAGAACAAAACAATTTTTGATGGGGAAATCATCTTTAGCTGAGGAGATATAAAGTGTATTTCCCTTTTCTTTACTAGAGCAGAGAGGGGTAAAACTTCTTGTACTTTTGTAAAGACCTAGTTCCAACATTTCTTTAACTGACTGAATTAAAAAGAGTGTGTGCATTTTTCCTATGACTCCATCCCCTATTCTTTGCATTTAAACAAGGAAGCAAACAAAAGTTTCAGAAAGAAGGTGCTTAGAATTGTAATTTTTGTCCCAGCTAGATTGGCTTATGCTTTGTCACTGATACTAGAGTAGCTCAGATTTCTGATGTAAAAGTACCCCATGTGGACTGAAAAGCTCAGAAGTAACAGGACCACTGACAACATTTCTTCAAGCTCTGTGCCATCAAGACCTTAGCTTGCAAGTTTGTGTGAGCCTGTGTGTAAATGAAAGCAGAAAGTATAAATAATTTGCTCGAGAAACCATTTTTCATTCCAGTACCAGAGGTGTGCTACTTTTTTTTTTTTTTTTGGTGAGCTTTCATGTATTTTACTCTGCATCAAGACAAAGCTGAGTTCCCTGTGTGCTTGTCACAAAATAACAGAGACATGCAGGCTCGTGGCAGAACAGCCAAAGACCTTGTATATTGAAGAATCACCAAAGATTTATTGAAAACTGAACTTAAACCTCCCATGACCAAGGCGAGGTGCAACACACTACAGGTGCTGGAGGGAGGGTGATGGTTTGGTGGTGTTCATGCCATGACAGCTAAACGTTTGCTTTTGGCCTCATCTTCTCAGGTTATCTTCCAAACAGATCCTCAGTGATTGTATGTGATTTCTGTAACTTAATGGGCCTGGTGGTATCCTCCCTGTTTCAGAGGAGAGGAGCAAGGGACAGGAAAGATCTGCATCCTTCCATTGTCTTTTCCTGTTCTAATACTTAAGGAAAGTCACTCTTTCTCCAGAGATGGTTTACATTGCTCTGGCTGAAGTCAGGTTTCAAAACCTCTCTCCATCTATCTGTGCTTTGCAAAAAGTGAGGGATATTTTTGCCTTTCCAACCTTTGAGGAGAGTGGGAAGAGCTGAATGACTGCTGAAGGAAACCATTCAAACAGAACCAGAATTTTATTCTTCCCCATGGTACAGAGAATCACAGAATAACAGAATGGTTTGGGTTGGAAGGGACCTTAAAGATCATCTAGTCCCAACTGCCCTGGCATAAGCAGGGTCACCTCTCACTAGACCAGGTTGCTCCAAGCCCCATCCAACGTGGCTTTGACCACTTCCAAGGATGGATCATCCACAGCTTCTCTGGGCAGCCTGGGCCAGTGTCTCACCACCCTCACAGGAAAGAATTTCTTCCTCATAGCTAATCTCAATCTCCCCTCTTTCAGCTTAAAGCCATTAGCCCATATCCTATCTTTATGTGCCTTTGTAAAAAAATCCCTCTCCAACTTTCTTGTAGGCCCCCTTCACCCTCTCTCAAAAAGTCAACTTCCCCCTTGCCACTGTGGTACCAGATGACATTCAGATCTGTGTTACTCTGATGGAATTCCATTTTCCCATAGTGCTCACGTTGACAACCCATCAGCGAAAGTTCTTAGATACCATCCATAAAGTCTGTGGCACATTGACCTGTTCTGAGGGAATCAGTTGAAAGCCTAACCCCTCTCCAGCCAGAGCCCACCCAGTGAGAAGCAGGCTGGTAGGTTGACTGAACTCAGATTATTCTGTTCAGAAAGCTACACTTCCAATGGATTAAACATCTCTGTGTTTTGTGGTTGCCTTCCTAAGAAGGGAATAATCAGAAAATGTTGAACTTCAATCTTTTGATTCAGAGTAATTTTTCATTCCTCCCTCCTCCCTGCCTTCCTCCTCTTCTGCTTTTCTGCGTATAGAGAAGTAAATTTTGTCTCCATGATATTTCTTTGGCTGAACATGATTCAGCACTGCTGGTGCTCTAAATCAGGGTAATCAAAATAATCCTGTCCTTTTAATCCATCCACTGGTCCCAACCCTGTGTACTACATATATATATATTTTTTTTTCCTATGGTTTGGCTCTGACATCACTGAAATACTTCAGCAAAATATCAGAACTAATGTCAGGAATAAACCAGCATTGTTAGTTCCTCCTTTCATCCAAAGCCAAACACCTGCAGCTCTCCACAGGCCTCAAAGAAGACCTTGCTGTCTAGAAATGCCCGAACTGGACTCCTTCTGTGCTGCAAGAAGTGGATTTGTTAAGGGGAAAAACTCATGTTGCAGATTCCAGGAGAACTGCAAAGAGGGAAAAATAAAGCCCACAACTAAAATTTGAAGAGGAGGGCCAGATCCTCAGCTGATATCAATTATGTGAGCCAATGTCAAAAGCTATCTTGATTTACTCCAGCTGAAGATTTGGCCTGAGATCTTCAATCTAAGGCTCCCAGTGGCTATGCCAGGATGTGGTGTCAGCACAGCTTTTTCTCATGAAGACCTACAAGTGGGCTCCTGGGTTCATTTTCTCCATGTCTGCTGGGTTCCACTGATCTGCACCAAGTTCTGCTCAGTGGAAAGCAATGCACTCACTCTCCATCTGCCAGCCCACCCAGGCTGCTATATGTTGCTTCCATGGGTGGGGATGGTGATGGTGCAATGGATTTACTTCTTGAGAGACTGATAGGCTGATGAGGAGTAGGGGAACTCCACCAGAAAGGTGGGTAATACCAGCTAGTTAACACTCTGCTGAGGTCCATTCAAAATTAGCTTGTGCTCTAAATCTGTTTGCTGTCTGAGTAGCTTTTTCTTATCACTTCCATGGCTCTGCTCCAGCCAAAGCCACTGGAACACAGACATTTTCAGCTCAATACAATATCCAATATCATATTCACACCTTATGTTGTTTAAAGAGCTAGGCTGGTAACTCCACATGGTGCCTGACAAGACTATATGATAGCTCAAGCCTCTGCACCATACTCCACTGCTCAGCCAAAATGTTCCCTAGATTTTGAGCCTTTTATATAGAAAAGAAAAAAACCTGCTGATGTCCATATAACCATGAAAGGTTATATATAAGAATAGAGGTTTTGGTGCCTAAGACTTGATATACAGGAAATTATATACATATATACACATAGATGCAGCAAAAATACATGCAGCTTTTTAAAATCTTGTGCCTGCTCTTCCTGCATATGTGTACCTTGGGAATATGGGGTCTAGGAATCAGCCTGAGCAGTTAAATTTTACACCCAGTGTCTGTATGCCAATATAAAGGATAATGCATCAATTCCTTGTGTGAAATGTTGGATTTGGGAAATCATTAAAAGTTCCTGGGAAGTAACCAGCTTGGAGTTTCAAGGAACCTCACTGAAAGGCTATGAGTAACAGAGAAAAACAAAGGCCAAAACTGGCTTTCCAGTTACCCATTGATTTTCCTGGATAAGGCCCTTATTAATTTTATGGTGCATAAATACTAGAAAACCAGACACCATTAATTAGTGACTGGTTTTGGTCTTTATACTTAAATCATTTCAGTCAAAGCCAAACTGGGATTTTTAAATTTTTTTTTTAATATTTTTTAAGGTTTAGAGAACAGTACATATGTGGATAGATTGATTTTGTTGTTTCTTTAATTTTCTTGAGCAAGTCTGGGTTTAATTAGTGCCTTTTTTTTTTTTAATTCCAACTTCTGTGACTCTCTGTGCTATTCTTCACATCTACCCTGTGAGTGTCAGACACATAATGTAGTGTTTTATGAATAGATACAGGAGTGTTAAGAGTGAAGTCCATTTGTCTTAGATTTTGACCCAACATCTATTGTCTCAAAAGATGCTCTCCCCTGGACTTTAATGGGCATCTTTAAGGTAGTAGGCAAGAACCCTTTTGTGAAGTGCCTTGCTGAGATAGACACAATGCTAGATGTGCAGATCTTCTCAGCCAGCTCTTCTACTCCAAAAATAGGAGAATTAAGGCAGGAGACAACAGATCCACAGCAGATCCCTGCCCCATGTCTGTACAGAGGGCTCCAGCAGCAATAAGCATTTTGGCTGCCAGAGTGGCATCAACAACATGTTTCTCCTCTGATATTGGGGTCCTTGACTATCCCTCGTGCCTCACAGGGGCTGTTAGTTAGAGGATGGATGTGGATGGACCCCTCTGTTGCAAGCCAGGGTTGTCATGGGACATGGGGCTTCTCTTGACCTTGATCACCTGGTTTTTGAAGAAGGCACGTCTGAGAGACTTGGTGACTATAAAGGACTAAACTGCAGTCATTTGCTGACAGATTTCTTTCTCATGTGAAGTTTGTTTCAAGGCTTACAAGGTAGGCCCATCCTTTAAAAAAAGCAAATAAATGCACCAATATGATCTATGAAATTCTTGAGCCTGAGAGGATTTGAATGTAATGAGTTATTGGCCACTGGGACCAGTAAAGGATGATATTTCTCTGAGTGCTGCATCTCTCAGTAAATCACACAGACATCTAACTTTTAATCACTCTGTACTTTGAAAGCATGCCTTAGGTATTGTGTTAACCCTTCTGTTGTCAGGCTGTAGTGCAGCACTCTCTCTAGAACTGGACAACAGCTAGTTGGAGAACACAGAAGCAGTGGGAAGCTAGGGCTTCCAGAGGCCCACAAGAGGTGTAGAAAGAGCATTCAGTGAGATCTCAGTGCCTACCTCTCTTAGGTCCCAAGAAAAAAAAAAATCAAGCCTAAATATCTAAAGCCAGCTTGTTTGAAAGCCTTCGAGCTTGGACCTACTGGCAACATCACACAACAGGGGCATGGCTGTACAATGCACCCTCAACCCAACAACATGCTGCTGTTTCCACAAGTCTTGGGTTTGTGTTTGGGCAGTCTTGCAGGTGAAGCATTTCTGTTCCACCTCCCACACAGTCAGGAAATGAAATTCATCCTACAAGGTGTTCTTCTGTATCCTCTGCTGTTTGGTGATAGTTTAGATGGGTTCTACCAAATGCTGGGTTGAGGTGTAAAATTAATGAAAATGTCTCTGTTCATCTATGGGGAGGGTATTGATGCTATCTGACTGGTTCCAGCTGAGAAAAGTCATTAGGCACCATATGCTAATCACTTTGCATATGGTGGCTAATGACTGGCAATAGCCAATTTACATATTTACCTCCCAAATAATGAGTTCCTCCTTTTTTTGATGACATGGTAGAACGTCTGTCAGCTAGAGGAGTGTGTATAGTTATCCTGAAGAGACAATTAAAGCTAGGGCTGAAAGTTTTGAAGAGTTCTTCCCCCTCAAATGGAGGAGGTTAGAAGGAGATGGAGTGGCACATTTTCTGCTTCACCTTGCTGGGGTATCTTTCATCTCCAGCTCTCAGCATCCCACCTCATTCTCACTCCCAAATGTGCTGTAAAGCCATCAACCAATTTTGATCAACCCATCCAGGTAGGTTTGGATGTTTGTTGTTTTCCACCACTCTGTGCTTGATGAAATTGTTATTAATTAGGGGAGCCAATTCCAGAAGCCAATGTAAATCAGAGCACAGAAGCACTGTGGACTAAAAGTGTTTTGCCTACAGGCACTGCCAACCCTTTTGAATGAGAAGACAAAGTGAAAATTGGAGATCTGTGTGTTTAGACCACAGAGCTGGGAAAATGGAGTTGACTGAATGTAGGTTGGTGAGAAATGGTGTGAAAATTACATGTCTTCCAGACACAAGCACAGCTGTAGAGCACCCAAGGGTATGTGCTGCTTTGGGTTTCTGCTATTCTTGGCTCTCTTAGTACCTCTTAAGTGGCAGATGACATTTTGAGAGTCTCCATACGTGACATGATCCGTGTGCTCTGTAAAAACTCCACGCAGGATTAACTTGCTGTTTGCTTAGGAGAAAATCTCAAAGTCTTGGAGAGGCTGAAACTCAGTGTCATTCAGAGGAATTCACACACAGAAGTTGCCCGAGTGGAGCAGGGAGGAATTTCAGAGCCTTGGGAATGGCTTGTGCATGTACAGCTTGACCTTATGTACATAGTACGTGTGATATTATACACAGCAGATGAGCAGATTGCACAAGGAATTCTTTACACACTTTTAGTGGGTTGGTTATTACAGAAGGGATAAGAGGGGTAAATGGTCTCTCTGGGAACAGCCTGCCTTGCTTTTCTGTTGTACACCAGTGATGAATTGTACGTGTGGGGGCATGGAGATCTCTAAAGAGGCTGGTTTATAGCCTGGTGACTTTACCAGTAATACCACACTCTTTTTTTTGATGTTTACCTGAAACCCCTGTTGACATTAGTTTAACTGAAGGCAGACTGGCTTGTGGCTTAGGAAATCTAGGTGCAAGTCCCAAGTGGATTTCTGGACAAGCCACTTTAATCTCTCCATGCCTTGGCTTTCCTCTCAGAAGTGAAATGTTTTGGTTTTAAACAAAACCTTTCCCCCTCCTCCCAAATAGTTTTTCTTCAAGATTTTATATTTTAGATGGAAAATTTCTGAAAGTTGTTGGCTTTTTTTCTTCTGGTTTAAATTCCTGTTGGAAAATATTTTTTGTGGAAAACACAACTTTTCCCATAAATTGATCTGAACTCTACCAAAGGAAAGTGCAGTATAAGATCTATTATTCTTGTGATGCATTTGGGGTCAGGCTGCATTCGTTGGTCACATAGCCTTACCCCGTGTCCCCCCTTGGACTGGGAGGGCTGATGGGATAGAAACCCTCAAGGACATGGGTTTGGGTTTTTTTGGTCTATTTGTTTTTTAAACATTTCTAACCTCTTCTTAAATGCAGGCTTCTGCTCCTTTTTCAACTGTTTCCAAAGGGAGAAATCCCAAATCTGTTCCTCGATACCATTTTTTTTCTATGTGGAAGTACCACACACAGCTCTTATTACCCTCCTTTACCTCTCCCCCCTCCCCACTCTTCATCCTTTCCCCCGGATCCCTCCCAAACACTTGGGTTTGGCTCATTCCTGAAGCCAGTTTGGTTTTCCTTCAAGAAGCCTTTCTCAGCTCTTGTTGCAAACCACACATTAGCAAGGCAATGAGCTTGTCCAACCCCTTTATTCCTTTCTAGCTCTTATGAATAAAAAAAATTAAAAAAAATAAATAAATCTGTCCTCAAGAATAACAAACACGCTTTCCTTGTCTTTCTAAGTGAAAAAATAGGATGTTCAGATCCTGAACCAGAAATTGTTCAGGTCATCGTCCTCAAAGTCTGTAGCATGGTGGTGATTACAAGGAACTGTGGAACTGAGTGCCCCAATGCTGAGCTCTTCTACCTACCCTTTGGTGGGTTTGCTGTCTGGTTTGGAGCAGAATCGATGATCTCGATGGGAACGTTTAGTTTAAAAGGGAAGCTGGAGTCTAATTGTCCTTTGGTTTTGGCTATGCTGTGAGCAAAGCCCTGGTGTGTGTCTTGCAGGCAAGAAGCAAACCCAAAGCTAGTCAGGGATGATTTGCTTTGGTTTATTTTGTTTAATTCTCATGGAAGTAAGATGAGAGAAAAATGGTTTAAAAGTGGGGTGTCTGAGCACAGAAGCAAGAACGTGATCAAGGAACATGAACAGAGAGGAATTTTACAGCACTGGCGGTGATCATTCAGTATGTGTTTGTACCCAGCTCTCAGATCTGAAGCCAGGTCCTTTGTTTTCTCATCATCAGACTTGATGGGGAGTCAGGACTCTAAGCAAGATGCAAGGAGCTTTCTTGAGAATGCAATAATGAAATGTAATGATTAGTTAGAGGTCTGGGTTTAGAGATGGGTATGTGTCAGTGCATTCGTCTGCAGAGAGGCAGACTGGAAGGCACACAAAATGTGTGGGAGCTGACTTTGGCTTTGAAGAGAATTCTGTAATTTAAAAACCACTGTAAACTTTACTGAGAAGCTAATCCCCTTCCTTACCCTCTCTTCTCCAGATTGCTTGAGTAACATGAATCACTCCACCTCGTCACAGAAGGAAATTTTCATCTTAAAGCATTAATATTCTTTTTTATTTCTGGAACAAAATGTTATCAAAATTAATTGATTCCCATGTGATCTTTCCATCTATTTTCCTGAAAAAGAAGATTCCAGAGTAAAACCTCCCAGAAGCTCAACAGCTATCTAGATCCTAACAGTTCTTCAGCACTGTTTTGTCCCTGCTGCTGGTTAAAAAGCACTGACAAAACCAACCAAACCATTGTCAGACATCATTGTAGTGCCCCATTCTGCTCCACTAGAGAAAAAAAGATGGTGCTGAAATCATCATTGCCTCAAGCTCAGGTCCTTTCTTGGTACACACTAAAACATTAAGATGTTCTTCAGGTCATAGCTATCAATGTTGACTTTCAAATGCCAGTATTTTCAAGTGATGTCCTTCCTTTCTTCTCTTAATTTCCTTTTGTGTCTGATGTTCTAGTATTTACTCAGGGTTACCTGCACCTCCTTCCTCTACCAAAATCCCTCTTCTTCCCACTTCAGTGTGTACATGTATAGCAGTACCTTAAATAAGACTTACAATGTCTAGTGTCATTATGGTGAAATTACTATTTCAATAAATTGCTCCAGAGGCCCCTGCTCTTTGGAATTCCTGCACATCCCCAGAAAAATCCACCCAAATCCATTTTGGTTCCTTTTTTTTTGCCTTGTTTCTTTACCTCCCCTGCATTGACCTCTGTTTCCTTGGGAGGGAATGCATTTTGCACAATGAGTGATATTTTCTCTTCTACTCATCCTTTCCTCTTTTTTCAGCCTGCCCTGGAATGTAGGATTAGGTGTTGTAATGTGGCATTAGGAGCCATAAAGGCCTAATATCCTGCCTTCCAAAGTCACTTTTGGGCTCACAGGCTTTGCTAATGAAAGAAGCCCATACCCCTCCTCCACTCCCTCCTCCTTCCCCCCAAAAAAGGATTTAGGAAACAGGTCAGGGTCTTGTCAAGAGTGAGAAAGGGGGAGGGAAATTATAATGATAAATAAATTACAAAAAGACCAAGCTCTGTCCTGCCAAACATTAGAGTCAGGAGCCCTTTTGCATTTGAGACACCCAGCAATTACTAGTTAATCCATTTGGCAAATGCAAGATGGTGCATAGAACAATTCTTCCCAGCCCAGTTTTTTTTTGTGTGGGGAATGTTTGCTGACTGAATTAAGGGACAAGCAAAGAAAATACCCTCCTTGTTTCCATCAAGGCAGCCAAGTAGCTGGACAAAGCCACTGGCTCCTTGGGTTGTAGCCTTGAGAGATGGAGGCTGCTGAGCCTCTGGATGGCTGGGAAGGCTGGAGGAGTAGCAACACTTTTGGGAAAAATTCCTGTGTGCACCTCGGTGCTGTGTTGGCCCCCTGCCTGTCAGGGGAAACTAATTCTCTGTGTTTTCATCTTTCATTGGCCACCATTCAAGGCAGGCTGAAGCAGAAGGCTGGGGGGAGGAAGGAGATGGTGCTGTAAAAGAGAAGGGTGGGGAAGCCCGAGATGCTGCACTGCCGAAGCCACATTGCACTGTAACTCAGGGACTTGATTCTGGAGGGTTCTGTACTGGCAAGGATAGGAGTTGGCATGTTTCTAAGCTGGTGAGGTTCATTTTCCCATTCTCTGTGTGTCCTGAGGCTCCCCAGAGCACCTAGGAAGGATGTGTGGTCTGATGCTTCCCTGCTGTTGATGCAGCTTTTTGCACCCAAGGGTGGAATGGCTCCTTAGCTTTGCTCTGCTAATTCATCCTCACTTCTGTAAAGGAGTCCTCTCAGGACTGAGGGCTACAGTTGTGTGTGTCCTTCGAATGTTTCACACCCTTGTCTGAGCCACATGTTAAGATGAAGCAGCTTGAATTTGAAGTTAGTGTCCTGGTCTGGACCATAGGAAATACAGGTCTGAGTTTGGATTTTCCTTCAAGTCCATAGCTGTCATATAGAATCATAGAATGGTTTGGGTTGGAAGGGACCTTACCAATTATCTAGTTCCAATCCCCTGCTATGGGCAGGGCGACCTCCCACTAGATGAGGTTGTTTCAAGCCCCATCCAACCTGCCCTTGAACACTTCCAGGGCTAGGGCATCTACTGCTTCTCTGAGCAACTTGTGCCAGTGTCTCACCACACTCACAGTGAAGAATTTCTTCATAAGATATAATCTAAATTTTCCCTCTTTCAATTTGAATCTCTTCCCCCTCATCCTATCACTACATGCCCTCTTAAAAGGTCCCTCTCCAGCATTTCTGTAGCTCCTTCAGGCTGCTATAGCTGTTTTCATTGTAATTTTGTTTCCTATCCATACATTTCAGAAATTATGTATTTCTTTGTCTAAAGAGCTGGTGAGCTGAACCTTGCAGGAAACCATAAAGCTGCATAGGCTAGAAGGTAGGAAGAAAAGAAGGCTATAGAATAAGAATTCTATTCATTGATAAGTCACCTACTCTAGTTTTCCTATTCAATTTGTTTTCCCAAACACCAACTACAGCTAACTTATTTGGAATATTTTCCAGGCTCTGATGAGAAATTTTACCCTGATCCTGACAGACCCTTAGGCAGTATCTGCCTGGAAATGAAAGACTGTAACATTTCCCCATAAAACAAACCCAATTATTTGTAGACTTTTGAAACCAAGATGTGTCCCACCAGCAAATTCCCAACCAGCTCCACCTGAGTGGCAGACAGGAGAAAGAATTTACAGGTTAGTTGAGCAGGATTGTCATGCTCGACTAATAAGTTTTGATTCTGCCAGGTCAGAAATATTTGAAGGGGAACATCTCCACTAAATGATAATATCTCCAAAGCATAATAATAGTGCAGTCTGCTCTGGTTATTTAATCAGTATTTCATAAAATGAGAACAGTCCTTACTCCTGCTCTGAACTAGATAGCCCTTGTGCCTTTTTGGTTATTTGAATTCCTATAATGTTCTCAGAAAGATAGGGCTAAATGATCCACATCAATCCAAATATGTGTGAGAATGAGTAATTGTAGGTGTATGGGAAAATATTCAACTGACATTTTCAGGTTGTTTGCTTGTTTCTTTTCTTGGTTACAGTATTTTGATGTGGAGAATATTCCCTGAGATTATAATCAGTAACCTCAGCACTGGTTTCTAGAGCTGTGTAAGTGACAGATAAATCAGGAGACAGATAAATCAAGAGACAGTTAAATCAATACACTTAAAAGTGCCTGAGATGTTAACACCATGTCCCACAGACTCCCATCTATCACTGCCTTGGGGTTTTGTGGAATGTGTACATACATTTCTCCATGAGAAATGGTCCACAGTCACACTTAGTTACACGAGTCTTTCCCAGAAGGCACTGGGACAGTTAGTTTAAGACTAAAGTTGGATTGAGTCAGAATATTTGAGAGGGTTTTCTTGTTTTTTTTTTTTTTTTTTTTTTTTTTCATTCTCAGATTTCCACAATCGTCATCAGGAATCTGCTAGAGGCTCCACTCTGTATTAAAAATAAGTTAGCACCCAGCTCAGCAACTTCAGTAAGCTGCAGTGATCTGCTGGGAGTGACAACATTTCTCCTACCCAGCCATGGCAAATGCCATAAAAAGCAGGGAGAGTTTGAAATGAAAATCCGTGATTGATGGTGCTCACGAGGGCCATATACCTAGAATTACTCCAGTGTTCATAAACTTAGGACATTCCACTCAACAGCTCAGAGGAAAGGTGTCCCTTTGACACCTTGGCTGTCCTCCAGCCTAAACTCCAGAAAGACCTCACACCAGGCCACAAAAAAGCCAAATGAACATGAAATAACCTGAGCCTGGGGCCATGGCACGTCAAGACCCAAAGGAATGATGGAATGGTTATTAGTCTGGGAGAGTTACTTGTTTCCATGAATGTTGTGTACAAGGTACATTTGTGAGTTTGATGCTATTCATAATGTGAGATTATAGACCTGCACTGATGGCTTGGAGACCCTCAACTCTCTGATTAGTCATAGGACTAATAGACTAGGAGCTATCCTCCATCTTCCTTTGCTGTGGCTGGTTCAGTCCTGCTGCAGGGTGGCTTGAGCTGCAGGCAAAACCCCCTGTGTTGCTTTTCTTAGTTTGTTCTGCCATTGTCTGTCTACTTGGATTCCCTGGTGAGGGCACTAGTCAAATCCTGTAAGGGTTACAAATTGGGCTACTAGTAACTAAAAGGTTACTACTTATTTCTACAGAGCAGGAGTCTTCCCTGTGTATTTAATCTGGCCAGGTCCTGGATTTGACATAAAACCTGATGTGGGCTATTGACTGGCTTTCTCCTTGGGAATTTACTAGCTCATTTGACAGGGGTTACTGAAGATATGTACAAATAGTCTCAGCTGTGATAGACCAGGGTGAGTCCTGAAAAGGAAGAAAAGAGAAGACACCATATTTTGTCTTTGCAGCAAATTTTGCAGTGTTTTTCTCTGAGCATGGCTCATGTATTTTAGGGGGACATTTATGAATCTGGTATTGATCCTCTTAAAACTGCAGTATATAGGAATTTTATAGGAGTGAAGAAGTTCATAGGGGATGGTGAATGTGTTAGGGTTTTACCAGCACCAGGAGATCTTAGACAAGGGTGACTTTCTGCAGCACATCCTGGTGATGATCGATACACTTTGTCTGGGATGATTTTAGGGGTAGAATGTTTGTATTTGTAGAGAAAGGGTATGGAAAGATCCAAAATGGAGATAGAAAGGAAGGTCAAAATAAAATGTCCAAGACTGAGCAGAAATGGCTCAACAGGCATGACTTCCATCAAGGGCCTCTTTTGCTTCTACATTCTCCAGATCAGCTCCAAACTCCATATTTCTTTGCTATTACTGCATTTCCCAAGTGCAGCTGGGTACCTCAGCACACAGAGCACAAAGCAATTGAATGAAGGAATTAACAGTGTTTTCTGATCACTTTACTTGGAACTTACCACAGGCTTAGGAGTGTCATTGTGGATAATGGAAAGAGTGAAGTGACACCTTCTCTTTCATTCTGGTTGGTCCCCCACTTCCCATAAAATGTGGAATTTAAGAACTGGCTCTCAAGAACCAGCTCTAAGTCTAATCTTAGCCTTTCTTTTGCATTTATTTTGCTCTTTCGTTATGTTTTTGTTACAGCCCACCAGACAACCAGAAGGGATTGCCTTTGGGTTTTTTTTTTGTGCAGCTCCAGAGGACTGAACCTTGGATAAATTGGCTTGATCACACATGAGGTGTCAGTGATCCAGGGACCCAGCTGGACATCCAAGGGTTGAATATGGCCACCGGGACAATTCCCTCTAACCTGCTGCATTTGCCTTGGAGAGATGTCTGTGAAGGCAATGCATGGAGTCCAGCAGCTAAACATGTCCTGTCATTTGTGTGGACTACAGCTGGTCAGAAAATAAAGGTCAGTGTTTGCTGTTATCCCATCTGTAGAGCTTCTGAGAAAGGGTCCCAATATTGACATCCAACCCATACCACCTAAGGAGTTGAATCCACTTGTCTTATGGAAAATGTAATGTAAAATACTCTTTTCTATATCTTCTAGAAGGCTTGTTTGAGAGTAGTCTATTTTGGCTGCAGTGGTCAAAGGCTCTAGTGTGCTAGTGATGACTGATGTGAAACGAATTTGTGGTCTCAGCCCATTTCTCAGTCCACTTGGGCTGCGTCATCCTTAACAGCTGGCACTAATTGTTGGGGTATTCAGCAGAGAATTCAGCCTTGCCCTGTGTAGGGGGTTAATTATTGGTCATAGCAAAGGAAGCTGCAGTGGTTGGGAAGTGGGAAGAGGTACAATACTCTGACCCTGATTAAGTGTGGGTTTGTGGCTAAAGCCGTCTCCATTTCTGAACCTCCACGAAAACCAAAGCAAACCAAATAAAACAAAGCAAAGAGAATCACAGAATCATGTTGGTTGGAAAAGACTTTTAAGATCATCAAGTCCCACCATTAAGCCCGCACTGCCAAGTTCACTACTAAACCAGAGCCCAAAGACCTACATATACTTGTCTTTTAAATACCTCCAGGGATGGTGACTCCACCACTGCCCTGGACAGCCTGTGCCAGGGCCTGATAACCCTTTCAGGAAAGAAATTTCTCCTAATATCCAATCTGAACCTCTCCTCTGGCACAACCTGAGGCCATTTCCTCTTGTTCTATCACTTCTTCCTTGGGAGAAGAGATCCCCCCTTGCTTCAACCTCCTTTCAGGCAGTTGGAGAGAGCAAGAAGGTCTCCCCTCAACCTCCTTTTCTGCAGGGTGAACACCCCCAGCTCCCTCAGCTGTTCCTCGGAAGACTTATGCTGCAAACCCTTCCTCAGCTTCATTGCCCTTCTCTGGACAAGTTCCAGCCCCTTGATGGCCTTCTTTTCATGAGGGGCCCAACAGTGAACCCAGGATTTGAGGTGCAGCCTCACCAGTGCTAAGGATCCTCAGGCTAGAAGAGCTCCTTTGGTGTGTGCTCCATAAGGCTTTAAGGGGACTTGAGAATCAACACAACCAAAAAATGTATTTATTGTCTTGTGCTGCTTTTTTTATACCTACATCAGTGCTTAAGTATCTTTCCCTTCCCCCTCTTCCATCCCCACTTACAGATCAACCCAGTCATGTGACAGTTTTGTCACAACTTTAATCATTGACCAGATCAAGGGGCACCAACATCTGCTTTTGAAAAGAATGCTCTAATATGCTCAGGTCACCTAGGACCTGAAAGCTGATCTGGTGCAAGTGGAAGAGTCATAGGTTGAATTAAACACTGGTACTGGGAGGTTCAAGTGAGGATGCTGAGAGATGGCCAGCAGCTCCCGATTCCTTCCTTGACTCTTCCACTGACCTTCCACCATGATGGTGGAGTGGCTGGGTAGAGGTGAAACATACCTGTTAAAGCCTGATTTTGGTTCTTAGCCCAGCCTGGGGGGAATATTTTGTCATTAGCAGGATATGCCCTAGATTTAGGGCGAACCACAAGATTTAGATGACCTGTCTGCTTTGCATTCATCTTGGAGGGCTTTGTACTCCTCAACATCCTGCATTGATTGTAAAGGAAGATTGGGAGCATCTCTTTGGCCCAGATTTTCCCAGGACTTTTCTAATAGTTAAATTAGAAGTAAATGTTAGTAATATTCTCACTCATTCATTTATCATTTGGTTTATAATGAACATGAAGGATTTAGCTTCTCAAACTGGCACCACGTTCTTCTGATAAATCAGTTGTCTTGCCTCAGTTTCTCCAATTAAAAAAAAAAAAAGCATTCACTGTCATCCTAGTTTTGTATATTGACTTTAAAGTTCTTTGTTTTATTGTCCTTAGCAGCTTGCATGATGTGGCAGAGGACACAAAGTGCTTTAGTACCTCAGTACTTCACACTTCACAGAGACAAATGCATCTAGCAAGTTGGGCAAGAGCACTAAAATGTCAGTAATTTAGCTGACTCCTGTCCCATCATTTCTGATTTAAGGAACTCTTGGTCTGCTCTTTAGCATGTTTATGATAAGCCTGCTCCCTCTGGGTGCCAAAGGCTTCCAGCCAGTCATTCCAGTGTAAGTGAAGGAGACAGTTTGACTAGGAAGATCCAAATCAATCCTGGGACTCAGTCCAAAATAGAAACATATCTATTTTGAGAATATGATTTCTAGTTTTAATTAAGGACATCTTTGGATCGTCAAGTAGCCCTGTGGCTTTGTAGCAAGTATGAGAGGTTCCTGATATCTGCCTCCTCTGTGGCATGGTGGTGGGATGGGGATTCTTTCAGAGCAAAGTCATCTGCATGTCCCGGGGCAGCTGGTTTTATGGGCTGGCTCTGACCAGCAGTGATTCACTGGGGGGCAGAAGGGTTCCAGGGATGGTGTCAGGGGGGTGAGATTGACAAGACTGTTGTGACTTGTATGGGGAGAGGAAAGTGATTTGTCAGAGCTTCAGTAGAAGGGACAGTTGATAGGGATCCTTTGTGCAGTCAGATACCAGCTGGGCTTTGCCTCAAAGGGGGTGGTATTCCACTTGGGAGGGAACCCAACGGTGTTAGTAATGCTGCATGACAGGACATACAAATCATCTGCTCCTGGTGTAAATGGTCCTGCAACCCTCGACAGCAAGTTGCTGCTGTATTTGGAAACAGTCTTACTCATGCCTCTGGGATGCAAATGATACAACTCCTGGCTCCCCCATCACCCCGTACCCACCCGCTGCACAGGGCCAGAGGCCAGGGCTGGGCTGTGCCACTGCCATGTGGGGAAGGTCTAAGTGACAAGCAGCACAGGGACTGGTTGAGGCTATGACAGGAGGGCAATAGCATGTCGAAGCTGTACTGGTGGAGGGAGGCTGAAGCTCTGTGGCAGTGCTGCTGTGCCTGTGCCAGCTGTGGGGTGGATGCACAGGCCAGCCAGCTGTTGCTCTGCTTGGGAATGCAGTCTCCTTTCCCTCCAGATGTTCCTGCTCACAGCACAGACAAACCTAACCATTACCCTCCAAAAGGATCAATATTCCCCGACTCCAATACGCAGTTCCCAAGGCGCCTTTGCCAGGGTGGCAACTGGGAAATTAGCTGGGTGGATGTTTAGTTCAATAATTAAGATATATATGTATAATAATATGATCAGATCCCAAATAATGAGCTCAGATTTTTTCCCCATTATTCTTGCTTTCCAGGGAATGCTGGCAGGTTTGGCTCTGTGCATCATACCACAAAAATCTCACTCCTCCAAAAGAGGGGTAATACACGAAGGAGCTTTCTACCAGGCTGATGTATCACACATGCTTTATATATCAGCTTGGATTTCTTTAGTCCAGACAAAAGGATGGAAGACATAGGGAGGGTATGGCTTTGGGGGAGCTTGAATTCTTTCAGACATGGAGAGCAGGGCAGTGCAACATGGGTAGAAAGGCTCAGACATAACCAAATGTAAGAAATGGTATTTATGAGCTGTGCTTAGAAATCATCTCTGAAGTTTGTAGAGCAGCTGGTGTCACTTTCAGCTGACATTGGTACAACTGAAACACATGCAGCACAGGCAGGAGCAGGAAATAAAATGTTATGGACAAAGTTTTGATGGATGCAGGAGCAGGAAGTGTGTGTTGTGTGGTCCAGGTTGTCTTTTTATAGATTTATGTAATATTATCTACATGAAGTTAAGGCAGGTATTAACCCAAAGGCTGAAATGCTGCTGGGGATGGGAGGAAATTTAAATGTCTTCAGCTAAACTGCTCAAAAGGCCACTATTATAAACTCTGCAAAACTCCACCTTTCAACAGGTAAACATCTGAGATCCTGCCATTCTTCTCCAGCTCTGAGGATGTCCTACAGTCACAGTCGACTTGGAGAAGTTACCTGTGAAGGAACACCAGTGGTATATATTTAACAGCAATAGAAAGAAGGATGTCTGTAAGAGGAGCTTCCCAGTAGTAGTAATTTAAAATTTATTGCAAGTCCCAAACATCTAGAGGTGTTGTGGTTTGATTTTTTTTTTCCAAACATGATTTATAAGGTTTTTTATGCTTATGAAATGCTTGTTAGGCAACTGCAGGGTGCCTTGTCTTTGGGTTTTGACTAGGAATCATTAACACTCACTCAGTAGGGTTTCATATACACAGCCCTGGATTTTATGCCAGATGAATATATTCAGAGGAGTCTAAGAAAGAGCAGACCTGCAGCCTGCTGGAAGCACCCACCTGAGGGTGTTGAGAGAGCTGGCTGATGTCATTGAAAAGCTGCTCTCCATAATCTTTGAGAAGTTGTGGAAATTGGGAGATGCCCCTGAGGACTGGAGGAAGGCTAATGTCACCCCCATCTATAGAAGGCTTCAAAGGGGGACCCAGGTAATTACAGACCTGTTAGTCTCGTTTCAGTCCCTGGAAAGGTCATGGAGCAAATCCACGGGGACAGTCACAACTCAACTGAAGCACGTGATTGGGAAAACCCAACATGGATTTACCAGGGGCAAATCATGCTTGACAAACCTCATCGCCTTCTATGACAAAGTAACCGCTCGGTTGATGCAGGGTGAGCAGTGGGCATCGTCCACCTGGACTTCTCCAAGGCTTCTGATACAGTCCCTCACAGCCTCCTCCTGCAGAAACTGACTTGTTACAGCCTTGGACAAGTGGTCTGTGCAGTGGGTGAGGAACTGGCTGACAGACCATACCCAGAGGGTGATAGTAAGTAGTTCTTCCTCAAACTGGCAATCCATCACAAGTGGGGTCCTCCAGGGATCAATATCGAGCCCAATGCTGTTTAACATCTTCATAAGTGACCTGGATGTTGGGATCAAGAGCACCCTGATGAATTTTGCTGATGACACCAAGATGAGTGGACAGGTTGACACACCAGAAGGGAGAGCCACCCTCCAGGATGTCATAGACAGGCTTGAGGAGTGGGCTAGCAAGAACCTTGTGAAGTTCAATGGGGAGAAGTGTAAAATCTTGCACCTGGGAACATTTAACCCTGGAATGCAGTTCAGAGTGGGATCCACCTGGCTGGAGAGCAGTCCTAAGGAAAGGGACCTGGGGGTCTTGGTGGACACAGGCTTAATGTGAGTGACCAGTGTGCTGCAGGGCTAAGAAAGCCAACAGGATGCTGGGCTGCATCATCAAGGGCATCACCAGCAGAGATCAAGAAGTCATCATCCTGCTCTACTTAGTGCTTGTCAGACCACACCTGGAGTATTGTGTTCACTTTTGGTCCCTGCTCTACAAAAAAGAAGGGACAGGCTGCAGAGGGTCCAGAGAAGGGCCACAAGGATGATCAGAGGACTGAAGAACCTGCCATATGAGGAGAGGCTGAGAAAACTGGGTTTGTTCAGCCTTGAGAAGCCGTCTCTCACAGAAGACTTCAGGGAGACCTTATTACCATGTTCCAGTACTTAAAGGGTGGCTAAAAAGAAGATGGAGATTCCTTATCTACAAGGAGCCACATGGAAAAGACAAGGGGTCATGGGCACAAGTTGCTCCTGGGGAGATTCCAATTGGACACAAGAGGTAAATTTTTCCCCATGAGGGACAGTCCAACATGGGAATTAGTCTCCCAAGGGAAGTGGTAGATTCCCCCACATTGGACAGTTTTAAGTCTCAGCTTGACAGGGTGCTGAGCCACCTCATATCAACTATAGTAGTGCCTAGAGAGGCTGGACCAGATGATCCTGGACATCCCTTGCAACCTGGCATTCTAGGATTCAATGATTTTATGATTCTAAGCTGGTGGCAAATGGACACTATCCTGATGATGCCCATCTCCTGCAGCTGTCCTCCAGTAAGGAAAGTCTTCTACCTGGCCTCTCAGAAAACCAAAGAAACAGCTTTTTATGGTGAGGTATGGTGTGAGGATGAAAGATTCAGCAATGCACAGAGGTGCCCCCAAGCTACCAATGATGTGATCATGTCAGCAGGGTTTGGAACTAGACACTTTATTTCCTTTCAATGTCCTTGATTAGTAGCATCCCTCCTACCTACAAAGTGGCTAGTAGGCAGTTAGACTGGACTTAATGGCTTTGCAAATTCCTTTGTACAGCAAAGGGCTGTATTGCATGGATACACTAGCTCACCCCCATGTGAGGCCTCTCTGGAATGTTTTTCCTCGGTTGGTGTAGTTACCAGCACCTCCAAAACTGCCACCAAATCTATCACAAATGGTCGGTGGAAAGAGTGAGCTAAGTCATGGTCAGCTTTCAGTAGGGAACTGTCCTTCCATATGCTGCATGGTACTGAAGGACACTCTGCAGAAGGTCACAGGGCTGCTATGGGAGGTGTGTTGTGGCCTTTGAATTCCTTGGCCCTGAGAGCAACAGTCTCTTTCCATGTCAAATGATCACATTCCCCTTTGTTGGGCCACCCTTGATCTAGACAGGATAAAAATGACAGTACACATCTGGAAAAATCCTGCAGATCTTTTGACCGTTAGGCTGTAGGAATGGCTGCTGGGCTTCTGCTGCAGAACTAGCTTCTCCTCCCCCATCCCCTCACACGAGATAAATATATATATATATGTATGTATAGATTTCACTTGTTCCAGCTTTTACTGGGGGCATGAGGCTCGCTGGAGCCCAAATGAGACTGGCCAAATCCAAGAAGACAAAGTCAGACTTGTGTTAGTGGTGTGGAAAGAGAGGCGGGAGGTCCTGCTCCACCTCATCCCCATCAGCCCAACACAGGTTTTACTGTTCCTCGATGATCTATTTTCATTGCTGGAGTAGCTGGAGAGTGCAGAGCACATTTCTGTTCGCTCTGCCACTGCCTGGGTTGGCAGGAGGTGTTGCTAAGCAGTCATTGTGAGTGTTTGTATACACTCGGCACCAGGTTACCATGAAAATTTAGGCAGGACCCACCCTGGAGGTGATGTTCTCACCACCACGAGGTGAATCCCTGAGCAGTTTTCCATGGGAAATTATAGGGAATTGCAAGGAAATTATAATTCTTTACAAACATTGATTTTATTTGTTTTTCTAAACAATGCCAAAATTTGTGTTGTTCTTCTAAAGGACCGTATAGTGGAAAACTGGTATGATATCAGCAGGGATAGTGGCAGCCCTGCTTGGACCAAAAGAGGGAAGGAGCTGAGCTTTGAGTGCTACAACATCATCACACATATTCATTTACAGCATCACCCAGGGACAGGGAGTGTGCATGGAGTAACTTTACCCCTACCACTTGTTTGGAAATTGGGAGCAGATGTAAACACAGCACCTCTCTTGAGTGCTGTCAGGATGGAAGAAACCAAGCACCCCGTGCTCCTCCAAATCTGACTCAACTGCTGCTTTGCAGGAGTGTCTCACCAGGTCATGAAAACCGTTATATCACTGGCTTTAGAGGTTTACTGAGGTATGAACGGGGAGATGGGAAGAGATTCTTAAAACAGAGGCTCCTGGACCCATGGCAGGACTGAGTGTGAGAGCAGTTCAAGAGAAGTCTTAACCAGCGGGAGGCCAGAACAACAGTCCTGGTGCTGTATCCTGATCTTGCATCAGTGGATTTACAGCTGGTTCCTTTCCTGGAATGAAAAGATTAGAATCACTGGAGCTGCGTGTGTGTCTTCCAGTGAGGAGAAGTAGGTATGCAGCAGCTGTAAAAATAAAGAGCCCTCTCAGGCCATAGTAGTAAAAAAGGTTTGGAAACTGTTGAAAGTGGGGTGGGGTGGGAAAAATCTCAGATTTCCTACCTTTTTTTTTTTTTTTTTTTAAATTCTGAATTTCAGCGTGTCAGTTTTGAACTTGGTTTGAAAGAAAAGGAAGAAATTTACATGAAATTGGGGTGTTGCTTTAGATAATAAAAAAAGCTTTCAAAAATTCCTTGAAAACTCAAACAATTCGGTTTGGTTCTGTATCATTTATCTCATTGTTGCCTTTCCCAAGAGCACTGCTGATACTGGAGAGCCTGGCTGCAAGAAATCAAGGATACAAAACCTGATGAGAGGAGTTTCAGTGCAACTTGACAAGATTAGACAGTGTGCTTAGTTATGTGGTTTGTTCAGCTTATATTCACTCTCTGGGACTTCAAAGACCTCTAGGGATCAAGAAGGGAGCATGCAAGTATGTACCTGCTGCTGAGCAGAGATTTGCCTCTGACACTGAACTTGTGATTTCCACTGAAGTATCAATTAGTGGCCCAGCCAAGTCTACCATTGTATTAAGAACTGGCAAAGTGACTCTCATCTGTATCTTCTGATAAAACTTTGTATAAAATGGGTTTAACAGAATAACAAATGGCTGGTCTGCTATTCAGTGCATGTCCATAGAATCACAGCATCACAGGATGGTTTGAGTTGGAAGGGACCTTAAAGATCATCCAGTTCCAACCCCCCTGCATGGGCAGGGACACCTCCCACTAGACCAGGTTGCTCCAAGCCCCATCCAACTTGGCCTTGAACACTTCCAGGGATGGGGTTTCCACAGCTTCCCTGGGCAACCTGTGCCAGTGTCTCACCAGCTTCACACTAAAGAATTTCCTCCTAATGTCTAACCTAAATCTCCCCTCCTCTAGTTTTGATCTATTACCTCTTGTCCTCTCACCACAAGCCCTTGTAAAATGTCTTTCCTCAACTGCTGCTAGATTTCTTGTTTTCCTCACTAGTCTGGAGGTCTCATGAAAGCTGAAGTTTAACACAGTGCTTGGGTGAGGTTAGAGTGGGAAAACTCTTTTGTTTTCTCTTTTCTCTGACCTAGCCTGGAGGGTGGGACCTGTTAAGAGGAGCTTTCATTTCACAGTGATGGCACTGGTGAGAAATGTTACTGAGAGCTAGGAGACCCGTTTTTCTTTTCCTCCTGCCTGGGTCTGGACAACTGGCAACCCAGCACAACCACGGACTTCCCTCCGAGCCCCAGACTAGCTGCAGACACCCTCTTTTGGTACTGCCATGGGCAGTAAGAGAGGCACTATCTGGGGAGGTTCACATCCCTCTATGCAGGTAAAGTTAGTGCCAGGGAATGAGTGGGATGTGCCTTGATAGCACTGCCCAGCTCAGGATAACCACACCACTGAGTTATTTTGATTATGTCAGTCATTAATAGGGTGATTTGTCTGGTGGAAGAAGGCTTAATGTTTCTGGGTGTGAGAGCCCTCCAGCTAACTGCAAATGCTTAATTCCCAGTCTCTGAGTTTTATCATCTTTCTCTGATACCAAGACCAGACTGGAACTACAAGGAAAACTGGGTGGACTGAAAATAGCTGCTTCCCAGAGACCATTTTATTATGGAAATGCAACTCTTGCCTAAAAATTAAGTTCAATCTCTTAGTGTCTTCACTCGCATAACTGAGTGTGTTAATTGTAAAATTACTGGCTCATTTATTGTATCTAATTTTAGGTCCCTTGGTCTTCACCAACCTCTTTGTTTACCTCTAGGCATGCCCCTTAGCTCAGGTGGCCATGGTCTGTCCTCCCAGAAAGGTGCCCTTTGGTTCGGAGTCCTGTAAGGCTCCAAGTGGGTAGGAGGGCAGCACAAGCATGTTAAAGATTTGGTTCTTCTCATCTTTGTTCTATTTATTTTCTGGATATGGCAACTGCTCTCCTGTCTCAACCTTCAGATCCAGAATCTGTTCTGACTCTCGAGCAGTGGCAAGAAATAAGCACAAAGAACTCCTAATCAACAATTATGGAAAGCTGCCCTTGGAAAGTTTCTTCCTGACTTGCATTAGCAAGAAATGAGTTTATTTTGAGAGTTTCCACGGCCTCCCAAAGGTACATGTTAAAATTCCTTATTAATCTTTTTACGAGGTCATTATTGATCAACATATATTTTAAGTACATAAGGACAAGATGTGGATTTGCAGAATTATTTGTTATATTAAGAATTTCTTACTCCTTAATAACTTTTCACAGCCCCTCACAGAATTTGTTGAGCAACCCCTGAGATTAGAGGCTGTTTTGGACTTGGTCCTAGAAAACAAGCCAAGTATGATAAATAAAACATCTGGAGGTCCAGCCATCAGAATATCATCAGATATGCACGGATTCTAAGGCACTGTTATGTATGAAAGGTAATAATCTGAAGTATTGGTCTTTTCATAAAACATAACTCTCTGAAAGAATGTAGAACAGGACAAAAACCAATGTTGATCTGAGTTGATTGTCTAGAAAATTTACTATGGAAAATTGTGAGGTCTGTAATGAGTAGTTGGATCGCTTTAACAAGCATCTGTGCCAATGAAATCTAAACATATATTTAAAAAACAAAGATAACAGAAGTCAATCTTGCAAAGCAGAGATGCAAGGAACAATGTGAAGGATAAACACTGTTGAAAGGGGAAAAAAGGCAAATAAGGTTCTAATTAGTGGGAGTGACTGAATAGATTACACAAAGAAGATAAAAGCAAGGAAACCTAATTGGAAACACAGCAATGTAATATCAAACAATCCAAAGTATGTTATCTAGTACAAATGGGTTGTCAGCTCTTTCCACAGGCAAATGGTGAGTAAAAAGGTTGATGATCTTGAGGTCAGGAGACAGGAAGAGAGAAGAAAAATACTAGTCATGACTGAAATGCCCACTTCCCAAATTAAGTAACAGGCATATGTAACCATACCCCCATGGTGAAGACTGTAGTTTCACTCCTAGCCCTCGTGGGAGTATCATTTTGTATCAGCATTAGTGTGGCCATCAGGACTAGGGAAGAGATCATCCCCCTGTGCTCAGCACTGGTGAGGCCACACCTTGAATCCTGGGGTCAGTTGTGGGCCCCTCACTTCAAGAAGGACATGGAGGAGCTGGAGAAGGGGCTGGAGCACAGGTCTTCTGAGGAGCAGCTGAGGGAACTGGGGGTGTTCACCCTGGGGAAAAGGAGGCTGAGGGGAGACCTTCTCACTCTCTGCAACTGCCTGAAAGGAGGTTGGAGCCAGGGGGGAGTCAGTCACTTCTCCTTAGTAACAAGTGATAGAGAAGAGGAAATGGCCTCAGGTTGTACCAGGGGAGGTTTAGATTGGATATTAGGAACAAATTTGTTACTGAAATGGTTGTCAGGCCCTGGCACAGGCTGCCCATGGTAGTGGTGGAGTCACCGTCCCTGGAGGGATTTAAAAGACATGGTGCTGAGGGACAAGGTTTAGTTGTGGCCTTGGCTGTGCTGGATTGACAGTTGAACTCAATGATCTTTAGGGTTTTTCCTAGCAAAAAATATTCTATGATTCATCAAAGACAGGATCTTCATGTATTTCAGTGCTGGCAGAACTAGAAACCTAAGTTCAGCCTGACCACTGCTACCATATCATCTCTCTGTGGTGGCCCACGCAGAAAGGGTATTTCTCTAAATTTGGTCAATCCACTGCAGATAACAACTGTAGACTTTGTAGTGTGAAAGCAGGAAGCATCTCTGGGTCCTCTCACTCCCTAGCCAGAAAAATGGTGTGGTAGGTTCTTCTTACAAGTTGGAGAAAGATGTTACGTTCAATTAGGCGTGATGTCTATGAATAGACACCTAATCAAGGGCTTTGAGGCTCCTTTTGGGAGTCAACTCTAAATCTAGATTCTGAGGAAGGATGGACAACTAAAGGAGCTGCAAATCACTCCCCTGGGGTGCCTATGTCTATCTTATGTGCTGCAGCTGGGGGTTGGAATATTGCCACTTTTTCTCTATATGCAAGCATTCTGACTAAAAAAATGTAGTGTTCCTCAGTGCCGTGTGGAATTGTCCTCCTTGGTGTCCTCCTCAGAATTAAATGAACAAGAAAAGTGGCCCATTTTTACCCAAACTCTTTGTATATAAAACCAAAGGAAGAGATATAGGAAAACACCCTGTAGTGAATTGGCTGCCTTGCATCACCTTCTGTCTTCAGGGGTTGTGATTTGCTTGAATTGACGCCCCAGTCTGGACTCTCAATACAAGGAGACTGAGCACTCGTTTGTGAGTGGTAGGTTCCATGGGGTTCAGCAGTCCCTGCGGGTGAGCTGCTTTGGCTGGGTGCCCGAGTCACACAGCAGCAGTTTCAGTTCTTTGATGTGACATGCAAGCTGCTCTCTCGATGTAAGATCACTTCTGCAGCTGGCTGCTGCAGCACTGGGTTGGGTGCCAGGCATTACTCAGCACATTCACCCCCTTGCAGAGGACGCAAGGGTTCCTTGTCGCAATTGTGTAGATTTGACTGTTCCCTTTCCAACCAGCAGGCTACTAGGCAGTGCCAACTCCTCTAGAATTTAAAATACATGCATATTTGTGGTCATTTCTACTTATTTTGTAGGGCTTTGCTCAGCACTACTTGGAACATGTTTTCCTCATGGATTTCTGGCAGAAGATTGTGAAGCTGCGATGCTTTTTATGAACAAAGTGTCTTTTTCTTTTTCTTTTTCTTTTTCTTTTTCTTTTTCTTTTTCTTTTTCTTTTTCTTTTTCTTTTTCTTTTTCTTTTTCTTTTTCTTTTTCTTTTTCTTTTTCTTTTTCTTTTTCTTTTTCTTTTTCTTTTTCTCTCTCTTTTTCTTTTTCTCTCTCTTTTTCTCTCTCTTTTTCTTTTTCTTTTTTCTCTCTCTTTTTCTCTCTCTTTTTCTCTCTCTTTTTCTCTTTCTTTTTCTCTTTCTTTTTCTCTCTCTTTTTCTCTCTCTCTTTTTCTCTCTCTCTTTTTCTCTCTCTCTCTTTCTCTCTCTCTCTTTCTCTCTCTCTCTTTCTCTCTCTCTCTTTCTCTCTCTCTCTTTCTCTCTCTCTCTTTCTCTCTCTCTCTTTCTCTCTCTCTCTTTCTCTTTCTCTCTCTCTCTTTCTCTCTTTCTTTTTTTTTTTTTTTTCCTGCTCCTTTTTCCTATTCTGTCCTTCTGTCTTTCTGTCTTCTTACCTACCCACCCTTCTATTCTATTCTATCTCTACTCTAACCAAGCTCAGTTATTCCTGGGGTGGGAAATCTGCCTTTCCTTCTCAAGGATCAACATGCAAAGACCCATCCCCTCTCTCAGAGGAACTTGCCCTGTTTTTTTTCCAGGTTTTGCTGTTTATTTTAGTAAATTAGACCATGGAACCATCTTTGCTGTGATTCCTCTTCAACCTTAAAGGACTTATATAAAAGAGCTTATTTTGCTTCTGGATAGAGGCTGCCTTACAGGTTTTTTTATCTTTTAAATAGGAAAACATTTTTAAAAGTTTGAACTTGGCCTTTCCCACTGCTATGCTACTCCTAGCAAAAGTGTAACATATGCTCTTCCTCTTCTCTTCCTCTTCTCTTCCTCTTCTCTTCCTCTTCTCTTCCTCTTCTCTTCCTCTTCTCTTCCTCTTCTCTTCCTCTTCTCTTCCTCTTCTCTTCCTCTTCTCTTCCTCTTCTCTTCCTCTTCTCTTCCTCTTCTCTTCCTCTTCTCTTCCTCTTCTCTTCCTCTTCTCTTCCTCTTCTCTTCCTCTTCTCTTCCTCTTCTCTTCTCCTTTTTTTTTTTTTAAGTATTGATGAATGAACAGATATTAAAAGAGGACAGTTCTAGTCTTCCCTAGTGATTTATGGTTTTAAGGGTCAGTACTTAATTAAAGCTTGCCAGCACTGTTCACGGCACCTCTGGTGTTGTAAAGAGATAAAACACCTCTGATTAACAATTTGCACATCAAGTTCCCCAGCCTTGACTGCTTGCCTAGGAGCCTGATGGTACTGAGTGCTCAAGTACTGCCTGAGAAAGTAAAAAGCCGGTGGTGAAACAGAGCTCTCCTTAAATAAGGACAGGAAATGTGGCTTCAGAAAATGAATGCTGTCTCACATTAGCACGTGGTAAACTCTTGAGGTTATTGCTGGAGGCCAAATACAAAAAGCAGGTCTGCCATATGTTCTCTCACTGGGCCCGAGCCCCAGCAGGAACCAGGAAGTCCGTGGCAGCCAATCAGGTGCGGCGGGGGCGTGGCCAGGAGCGGCACGGGAGATTTAAACGCCCTTGGGTAGCGTGGTGAGCAGGAGTGGGCAAATGGGCAGGACGTCTGTCAGTCTGTCAGTCTGTCAGTCTGTCAGTCTGTCAGTCTGTCAGTCTGTCAGTCTGTCAGTCTGTCAGTCTGTCCGGCAGGGTGCTGCCAACTAGGGAGGGGAGAGAAGAGCTGAAGGTGGAAGGGAGAATCATCAGGTAAGTTAGCAGTTAGAAACTGGCACCTACAATAGGTATGGTGTCCACCAGGCAGAGAGCCATGGCAGACCGTATCTCTGCACCAACCAAGAGTGATCTGGCTACCCAGGTGGAGCCTCAGGGTGAGTATCTGCCACCCAGGTGTTGGTGTGCAGTGTGTGCCCTGCTCTTACACGGATGCAGGATGGCAGCAGTGAGTACAGCTGTGGGAGATGTGCCCAGGTAGAGGAGATCCTCAGACTAGTAATGGAGCTTTGGGAAGAGGTAAGTAAATTGAGAATTATCAGGGAGTGTGAGAAGGAGATAGATGAGTGGAATCACAACCTACCCTCCATAAAAATGGCGCAGCAATCAACTGTGGCACAGGCGACAAAGGACTCCCTACCCTCCTCTCACCATCAGGTAGGTGGTGGAAGCCCTGGTGACAAAAGAGAATGGGAAAAGGTTACTTCTAAGGGTGGTAGGTGAATCTGCTCTCAACCTGCCTCACCTTCTCAGGTGCCTGTCCACAACAAGTATGAGGCCCTGCAATTGGATGAGCGAACAGCTGATGGTACAGGTGAAGGTCCTTCAAGAATGAAGGGGTTAACTAGGCAGCCTCCCCCACACATCACCACTGCTCATGTAAGGGCAAAAAGAAGGGTAGTGGTCACTGGTGATTCATTTCTGAGTGGAACAGAGGGTCCCATATGCTGACCAGACCCAACTCCCAGGGAAGTCTGCTGTCTCCCTGGGGCTAAGGTAAGGGACATCAGTAGAAAACTCCCTAGTTTGATAAAGTCTTCAGACCTACTAGTGGTTTTTCATGTTGATGGCAATGAGACAGTAAGAAGAAATCCTAAAGCAATCAAAAGGGATTTCCTAGCCCTGGGATGGTTGGTTAGAGAGTCAGGTGTGCACGTGGTTTTTTCTTCAATACTTTCTGTGGGGGGAAAGAATAACAAATGGAGCAGGTGGTCCCAGCTGATGAGCATGTGGCTCCAAGACTAGTATTATAGGCAGAACTTTGGGTTTTTTGAACCATGGGATGTTCTGTTCTTCACCAGGTCTAATGATGCCTGATGGCATGCTCCTCTCACAGAAAGGGAGAAGAATTTTTGCTCAAGAGCTAGCTGGACTCATTGGTGGGGCTTAAAACTAGATTTGAAGGGAGATGGGGCAATAGCATTCTAGAGAGGGTAGAGTAGAGGGAAGGCTCATCAGAATCTGAGGAACTGCTTCCTAGTGAGATTCTTCCTTCTGCTCCACAAAGAGGGCACAATGAACCACACTGGAGGTGCTTCTATACGAATGCACGCAGCATGAGGAACAAGCAGGAGGAGGTAGAAGCCTTGACCCATTCCCAGGGATTTGACATAATTTGCATTATTGAAACCTGGTGGGATGAGTCCTGTGACTGGTGTGCCACAATGGATGGTTACAGGCTTTTCAGGAGGGATAGTTGGGGTAGGAGAGGTGGGGGGGTGGCATTGTATATAGTGGATGGGCTGGAATGTGTGGAGCTTGCAGTGGGTGATGGCAGAGTTGAGAGCCTTTGGGTAAGAATTAAGGGGCAAACAATTAAAACAGGCGTCCTTGTGGGAGTTTGCTATAGGCCACCCAATCAGGATGAGGAAACTGATGAGTCATTCTTTAGGGAACCACAGGATACATCCAAGTCATCTGCACTTGTCCTCATGGGGGATTTCAATTTGCCAGATATCAACTGGGAGCACCACACAGCTGGTACAAACAGGTCCAGAGGATTCCTAAACTATCTAGATGATAACTTTATGGTGCAGGTGTTGAGGGAACCAAGCAGGAAAGTTGCCTTCCTTGATTTGTTATTTGTAAACAGAGAAGGTCTTGTGAATGAAGTGGTGATTGGAGGTTGCCTTGGCCACAGTGAAGCAGTCAAGTTTAACATCTATGGTACTAGGAGGAAAACTAACAGTAAGACCTCAACTCTGGACCTGACGAAAGCAGACTTCAGGTTGCTTGGGGAACTGCTTGGTAAGGTCTCCTGAGAAAAAGCCTTTCAGGGTACTGGGGTCCAAGAGTGCTGATCACTCTTTAAGTACCACCTCCTAAGAGCACAAGACCAGGTGATTCCAAAATACCAGAAGTCAAGCAGGCAAGGTAGAAGGCCACCCTGCCTGAGCAGGGACCTCCTACTAGAACTAAGGCACAAAAGGAAGGTGTATAGACAGTGGAAGGAAGGACAGACAACATGGGAGAACTATAGAGATGCTGTTTGACACTATAAGGCAGAAATCTGTGCAGCTAAAGCTCAACTAGGGTTGAAGCTGGCCTGCACTGTGAAGGATAATAAAAAGGGCTTTTTAAAATATGTTAATAGCAAAAAGCAGGGCAGAAATAACATTGGCCCATTACTTGATGATCATGGACACCTGATAAACAGGGATATAGACAAGGCAGAGACATTTAATGCGTTCTTCACCTCTGTCTTCAAGACTGATGATGGGCTTGAGCACCTCCAGAGCCCTGGGCTAGAGAACCATGACTGGGCAAATGACCATCTCCCAATCAGCCCTGAACTTGTACGGGATTTGCTGCTCCAGATGGATCCTTACAAGTCAATGGGACCTGATGAGTTCATCCAAGGATACTTAAAGAACTAGCAAAGGTCATAGTTCTTAAGTCATTAAGGTCATACTTATTAAGTTTGTGGATGTAACTGAACTGGGAGGAGCAGTTGACACTCTCGAGGACAGAGAGGCCCTGCAGCAGGATCTGAACAAATCAGAGAGCTGGGCAATCGCCAATGGCATGAAGTTTAACAAGGAGAAGTGCTGGATTTTGCACCTGGGACACAATGACCCTGGATATACAGACAGTCTGGGGAGTGAGAGGCTGGAGAGCAGCCCTGCAGAGAGAGACCTGGGGGTTCTGGTCGACAGCAAGTTGAACATGAGCCAGCAGTGTGCCCTGGCAGCCAGGAGGGCCATCTGAGTCCTGGGGTGCATCAAGCAGGCATAGCCAGGAGGTCAAGGGAGGTGATTGTCCCACTTCACTCTGCACTGGTGCGGCCCCGTCTTGAGTCCTGTGTGCAGTTCTGGGCACCACAGTACAGAAAGGATATGAAGCTGCTGGATAGTGTCCAGAGAAGGGCCATGAGCTTGGTGAAGGGTTTGGAGGGGATGCCATATGAGGAGCGGCTGAAGGCTCTTGGTCTGTTCAGCCTGGAGAAGAGGAGACTGAGGGGAGATTTCATTGCAGCTCATTGCTTCCTCACTAGGGAAGGTGGAGGAGCAGGTGCTGACCTCTTCGCTCTGGTGACCAACGACGGGAGCCGAGGGAATGTAGGAAGATGTGCAGGGGGAGGTTTAGGTTGGACATTAGGAAGGGATTCTTCACCCAGAGGGTGGTGGAGCACTGGAATAGGCTCCCCAGGGAAGCAGGAATGGCACCGAGCCTGACAATATTCAAGAAACATTTAAACAACGGCCTCAGGGACATGGTGTGAACCTTGGGGTTGTCCTGTTCTGGGCTGGGAGTTAGACTTGGGGACCTAGGTTGTCCAAGGAGGTGGTTGAGCCACCATCCCTGGAGACATCTTCAAAGACAGATGTGGTGTCAGGGGGCAGGGTTTAGTGGTAGATTTAACAGAGCTAGGGTAGTGGTTGGACTTGATGATCTTGAAGGTCTTTTCCAACCAGAATGATGATACTATGATACTATGATATTTTAAGCAGGGAACAATGCTGTGGTTGAGGTTTGCATCTCAAATATGGAATGATAGAGTTGGATAAAAATCTGGTGCAGCAGCCAAAGGTCAGGAATGGTGGTGCAGACATAAGTGGAAAGTTTGGAGGCAGGACAAAGGTTATGAAGTCAGCAATGAAATCAGATGGCTCCAGCAGCCCCTTGAGGTTTAGTTTCACCAGGCTGAGTTTTGCTGCATTACAGATGAAAGCTTGCTTGGTTTGTCAGGTTCCCCACCAAATTACTGCATGTGTGGGTGTTCGTCTCCTGTGATGATGATCTCCCTTTCCTTCTCACTTCCAAGAAAACCTTTCTCCTGAAAGCCATACTGGATCATAGGCAAATTCAGGTCAGAAGGGACTGAAGTCTGGTGCCTGCAGGGGAGCCTACAGTAAAGCTAGAAAGGGACTTTTTACAAGGACATGGAGCAATAGGACCAGAGGGAACAGTTTTAAAGTGAAGGAGTGTGGGTTTATATTGGATATTAGGAAGAAATTTTTTCCTGTGAAGGTGGTGAGGCACTGCCCCAGGCTGCCCAGAGGAGCTGTGGCTGCCCCATCCCTGGAAGTGTTGAAGTCCAGGCTGGATGGGGCTTGGAGCAACCTGGTCTAATGGAAGGTATCTGTGCGCCTGTCAAGGGTGTTGGAAGTAGATGAGCTTTAAGGTCCCTTCCAACCCAAACCAGTCTGTGGTTCTATGATGACTGCAGATCACTTTGTCAAACCTCTTGCTCAAAGCAGGGTCAGTGAGGAGGATCACCCACTGCCAGGCAGAAGGTCGGTGAGATGAGCTCCCACATCAAGCTCAGTCCTTGACAAAGGGCAATGAACATTCTTTAGCAGCTGTCATAAAGGGCAGCCTTTCTTGAATCAAACAGGATGGCCTTTTGCTCTTCATCCCCAACCCTCTGACAAATTATACTGGCAATCTTGAAGCATTCCTGTTCTGCCCAGCAGAACCTTTCAGCCTCTGATTTCAAAATGTCCCAAAGTTGTGAAGAACAACCCTTGTTCCTCTGGTTTCAGGGTTTAATCTGAATTTGGTATCATTTCCCATTTTCAGAGGATGAAATAAAAAGCTGGGCCTCAGCAAGGAGAATGAAAGGTCTAGAGTTAAATCACAATTTAAAGAACAAAGAATTGGTACCCATGACAACACTGCTTAAGTTTGGCTGCTAAAGAGAATATTCTCAATTTCACCAGTGCATCAGTTTGTCTTGTACCTTTCATTACATTATCTGAAGCATGGCAATGCTCATGTCCTCACTCTGCAAGTGGAAACTGGAGGTGCTACAAAGGAAAGAGTTGGGTACGTTTCAGTCAATATTAGCAATCCAAAATTTGATGTCTTATCTAAGTTGGTTATTTCTGCTTTTTCTGGGGTAGCTGAAGCTGGATGAGCTTATTTAGAGGGCAAGTTAACTGATTTCACAGGAACCTGTCTTAGATGAATCCCTGTCAGATGTTGTCAGAGGATCATTCTGATGATTAGAAATGAAATGGAAGAGGGATGATGCAAATTGAGCTAAATACATAATTTCTAAACATTGATTTGAAAGGCTTTTTTTGTTTTTGTTTGGGATTCCTATTACAACATAGAAGAATTAATACATTCAATAACAGTAACAACCACATAAACCTCTAAATTTTTTATTATTTTATTAGTCCTTATACACTCTAGCTTTTGAGATAACCTCATTTTCCAAAGAAAAACTTTGAAGCCTGTGATTTCTCTTCATTGCTCCTGATCACAGGCTTCTCATTGGGGGCATATGAGCCTGCAGAACTGTTTACAAGGCTTAGTGTGATGGGTGCCCTTCACAACTCCTGCTTCAGTGATTTTTCTAATTTCCATAACTCATCTTGATGGCCTGACCTGGTTGTACCAGCTCTACAAAGCTGCCACATCTTCAGGATGACTTTGCAGACATCTCCTCTAGGGATTTCTCTGGATCATCAGCTCTTTTCCATCTGATCTAGCTTTTTAAATTCTTTTTTTTTTTCCTCTGCTTTTGTTTAGGTCCAAAAAAAATCAATAAATATCCCAGCAAAAAGCATTCCTGGAAGGTTAGGGTGCATGGAGCCACATTAGCCATTAAAATTGTCTGCATGGCACAGTTCCCAGTCAGTAGACCTAGGAGTGGGATTTCTCTCATTTTCATGTCAGATGGCTGCAAATGATTTAGGTCTGTGCTAGTTACTCAGTTCTGTCTTTAGACTGAAGGCAGCCTCCCAACACCCATTCATTCCCTGACCTCCAGGTTCAATTTCATTAAAGGTCTCTATAATCCTGTCTAAAAGAAAAAAGCAAAATAAACAAACAAAACCCAAACAAAACAAAAAGGGTCCTCCTTTGCAGCAGGTAGACAGATAGAATTTGAAGACTGCCAGACAGTGCTATCTCTGAGTATCTCAGGGTCTTTCTATGTCTATTTTACCTCCACCTGTTCTCTCCTCTCTGGTTTTTCTCACCAGAGACTCTCTTAAGCCCAATCCATTGCAGCTGACTTAAGCCCCTGGAAGTCAAACAAAATAAAGAGCAGCTAAATTTTCAGGGAAGTAGGGTCGGTTTCATTCAAAATGTAAAGCCAGGTGCTTTAAATGCACTTTGCAAGAGAGGGTTAAGTTACAATAATAAACTTACTTGCACTGGCACTAGCTCGCATAGAAGGAGAAAAAAAAAAATTAAGTTCGTCCAATTCTATACAATTTGGCAGGAGATGGGAAAAGCAGAGCAGGGTTTCTAGGAAAGTGCAAGGAAAGTCACTGCTTAGAAAGCTGATCTGGTAAATTTTGCTTTTTCAGTTTAGATTTTTTATTGGTTGGTTGTTTTTTTTCCTCTGGATTCTCACAAAACCACACAGGCCAAGAGGGATTTACTTCAGTGTCTGCCACAGTGCACGGTTATGAACACTGGTCCAAAAAGAAGTTTTTACAGATGATGTTCTATGTGCTGAGCATTTATGTGGCCCTGTTCAATTAGATGAGAAAGTCATGAAGTGCAAAGAGCACCAAACATACTTTTCTAAAGCTCCAACCATGTAGAAAGTCAGACTGCAATTCATGCATGCCTGGTACTTATGCATATATTTAAGTTATAACCTTAAAATGAGTGTCAAGCCTCTACATATCCCTTGTAAAATTAGTCAGTTGGACAGGAAAAGCTCTGCTTGATTTGGAGGTGTGAAACACATCTTGTTCCCCTGTGCCTCTCAGGCTCTCATCTTCCTGCAATGTGTCTGGACCTTCTCCATGTGCATGTGGTCCTGGATCTGGTTATCCAGAAGCACTCATCCAGTTGCCTGCTCCTGCTTGTCAAAGGGTTTGGGTGTACAGTAGTAAAGGATCCTGGTTGGATTTTGCTCCACTTCCCTCAGTGCTGGCTGATGAGGCTGGGACCTTTCCTCTGGTACAGGCATCTACAAACTGTGATCCTCTGGAATAGGTGAAAGAAAAGAGGACAAGGATGCCTTGAACTCTGTTTTCCTTCGTGGCCCCATCAGGAAAATGGAAACTAAGGGTTAGAACAAGAAGAAATGGCCTCAAGTTGTGCCAGGAGATATTTAGATGGGATATTAGGGAAATTTTCTTTACTGAAAGGTACTGGAACAAGCTGCCCAAGGCAGTGGTGGAGTCACCATCCCCAGAGAGATTTAAAAGATATGTAGATGTGGTGCTCAGGGCCATGGTTTAGTAGTGGATTTGGAAATTCTGGATTAACAGTTGGACTTGATGATCCTAAAGGTCTTTTCCAACCAAAATGATTATGTGATTCATGGAGAATTCATTTATAGATATTTGATATTTGCTTACTTGCATATTGCACATAATGAATTAAAAAACACCTAAAGTACAACCAGAAAGGGGAAATCCACGGGTTGTATGTGCTTTTGTCCCCATCTTTACCTGGAGAGTTTTTTATGCATCTCTCACTCTGAAAGACAAGTAATTAGGAGGAAATCTGAGGCTTATTCCAGAGAGAAAAGAAAGCAATAATCCCCAGAAGTGCAGAAGAAACCTTAAAAAGCCAAAACTCAAAAATGTCCAGTACAAGAAAGCAAATGAAAAGAGCCTACATTGTTTTCTTTTTAAATCTAATGAAGTTTAAGTCCATAAGGTGCCTGGGATGGGAGGGGGGAAGGCAGAGACAGGGCTGACTCATGTTGTTTGAATGTTTGGGGTTAGCACCAGTGTGTTTGGCAAATTCTTGTGTGTACTTAATATGTGTGAAGGAAATTATAATTGGTCCATAGATGATTTGTTAACTAAAAATAGGGCTAAAGCTGTAAAAATATTTGTAACATAAAATTTCACCAGGTCTTCATCGTTCCTTAGTGCTTTTCTCAAAACACATTGCTAACTATGGGGTCTCTAAACACCTCTCCATGGTAATTTATTTGAAGGCTGATGGCAAAGCTGAAGATGAATTTCAACACATTGGGTGAGATCTGCAAAGGCAGTTAAACCAAATGAGGACCTACCAAACTAATGGAGCAACTCCTCCTCAATCACAACATTGAACTGCCTCACTGACGTCAATTTTATCCTCTCAGTGCCCCTTATTGGGTAAGAAACTTGCTCTGGTCTTGTATTTGTAAGTGAAGGAGCAGAGTTGAGGTTTGGCTGCCTGTCTGAGCAGTCTGTCCTTTGTGGTTGAAAATATCCCCACAGCAAGGAACTCATCTCAGGATTTGCTAATCACTTTAGTACCTTTCCAGCCCTAATGTTGCATGTTGCCACCATATTTGGAACATCTTCCTTCCCGTGAGATTGTCTTGGCCACTTCTTCTGAGACAATAGCAAAAAACCTGCTAGGACACCCATTTTCCATGCACCCCTGGTTGGACTGTTCCCAGATGTCCTCAGCAAACTTGCCATGAAAGAGGGAATGCTAAGTGAGTCACCCGTGTGGGTCCACTCATTGCATGTCATATTGCCTCATTTTCTTGGGTACATGAAGGGAAAGTCTCTAGCTGAACTTGAAATCGATTGTAAGTCTAGTTGAAGTTGGTGGAAAAAAATCTCTCTTGACCTTCATGAGCTTTGGCTGGTATCCAGACCCATGATGTTCACACCTCTTTAATGCAACCTCTGGCACTTGAGTCATATAAAGCTGGGTGGGGAAAAATGTCAGGTAATGCAGTGGAAGCAGCCACCCCGGAGGAGACAAGCTGGTTGGCTTTTCCCAGCTCTGCTGTGGTTGAGTTCAGAGTTTATGAAGTGCTCCTTCTCTGAGTGCATCCAAACTGAGCAGCTTTTGCTGTGCCTGTGACTGGAGACTGCAGAACATGAGCTGCCACCAACACCTCTCCATTGACCTCAGCCTTGCTGGCTTCTCTCTGCTCTCCACAAGCTCTGCCCCTCCCAGTCACCCCCCTCTTCTTCCTCTCCCCAGTCCCATGACAGCATCGTGGCTGGCTCCAAAAATCTGTCAGCCCGAGTTCCTACTCCTTAAAATTATAGGCGATGGTTTGCGAAGTGGTGGAGGCCTGCTCAGTGTTATCTCCCTGTCACTCCTCATTGGCCCTTTATTAATAGCTGGATGAACAAATCCTTCAAATTCCTCTGCTGTCCTCTTTCTGCCTTCCTGTCTCATCTCTCCTCTGCTGTCCTGCACCATTCACCTCCCAACCTACCCTCTTCTCCACCTCCCAGCCCATGACCAAAGGAGAGAATGAAACAAACGTCCTTTCCCCAGGCTGTCAACCAGTATTATCAGCTGAAGCCTTGTCCACAACATGCAAATAGAAATGAGTATATGTATGCACACACATGTCCAAATGCATGTGCACATGTGTTAAATCACAGGCTTCACATCAAGGTTTGCATCTTGTAGCAAAAGGGGTGGAGATCTTGGGAAGAAATCTCTCTGGGAATGGGAGAAAACTTGTAGTTTTCAGTTAATTTGATTTTTTTATTTCAATATCCACTCCATCTCTCTGTGTTCAGCCATGTATTTTTTCCCTTAAGGAGCAGAGTTCTGCTGCTCACAGGCACTAGATTGAATTACAGAACTTGTCTCTCCTTCATGTGAAATCACCAGTTACATGGGTCCATATGAGCTAACAAGCCAGCGTTCACTTATTGGGGTAACTGTGTGTCCATTCCCTCCTCCTGTTACCAGGGGATGCCTAGTTTGAATAGACCTAGGTGATTGCTGTCAGAAAACAGGTGAACAATTTAGAATCAAAACAGTTTGGGTTAGAAAGAACACTTCAAGGTCATCTAGTCCAGCTCCCCTGCAATAAGCAGGGACATCTTCAACTAGATCAGGTTGGTCAGAACCCCATCCAACTTGACCTTAAATGTTTCTAGTGATAGAGCTTCTACCACCTCTCTAGGCAATCTGTGCCACCATCTCACCACTCCCACTGTAAAAAAGTTCTTCCTTATATCTAGTCTGAGTCTCCTCTCATTTAGTTTAAAATCATTATCCCTTTTCCTATCACTACATGCCCAGCTAAAAGTTTGTCCCCATCTTTCTTATTGGCCCTTTTGAAGTACTAAAAAGCTGCTATAAGGTCTCTGCAGAGCCTTCTTTTCTCCAGCCTGAACAACCCCAGCTTTCTCAGCATTTCCTCGTAGGAGAGGTTTTCCATCACATCGATCATCTTCATGGCCTGCTCCAACAGGTCCACATCTTACCTATGCTGAAGACCCTAGAACCAGACACATTACTGCAGGTGGGATCTCACAAGAGCTGAGTAGAGGAGAATCCACTCCCTCAGCCTGCTGACCATGCTTATTTTATTGCAGCCCAAGAAACTGTTGACTTTCCGGGCCGTGGGTGCACATTGCCGGCTCATGTCCAGCTTTTCATCCATCAAGATGGAAGAAGGAGAGAAGTTGGGATCATAGTTGAACCACAAGCTAGTTGCCTTGTAGGCTAGTTGGAGCAATATGGGAAGCCAATGTCCAGCAGTGCTAGACAGTATGTCTGAGCCATTGCTTTCTTGAACTCAGATATTACAATAAGCAGCAAAGTCTGTCTTAAAAGGATCCAGTAGATTTTTTTTTATGATCCTCCAGTTACATTAATGCTTATACTGCAGCATAGAGACACGTTGTGGCAGAACAGTTTATGCATATATTGGTAAACACTCTTACCACTGCTTGGCTGCGTGGAAACAACCTCCTGGAAATATTTCCTTTCCATGCTAACTCTTAAACAACACCCAAGAGTTACTTGCAAGTTTATGGTTCATGTGGGCTAATATGGTCAGTGCTAACAAATGAGTAACATGAATGACCAAGTCCCAGCATCCAGAGACAATTTCATAACTATTTTGCTGCTAATAGAAGTCTGAGATACCACTAAGCAAAGGTAAAGCTTTGTGTAAAGGGCAGCTCTCTCTGTTAAAGTTGTGACTTTTTAACATTCAGTGCTAATTAAACAAAGTTGGAGATACAGGCTTTAGTCTAAGAATAAATGGTGGGTTTATTAGATAATGTCAGCTGCAGATTTTCCATAGTGGGATCTCAATTTTTGTCCTTTTTTTTCAGGAAGCAAGGTCACCATTAGCTACCTTCTGTGCATTTGACCTCCCCAAAATAAGACTTTGTGTTTTTCTTTAGGAAAGCAGCATCATCCAGTCATCAGTATCAATATCAGCATCACTGGAGGCAGGATTTCAAAGGTCTGTGCTCCTCTGTACAATGGGTAGGCAAAGCTGGACTACTTTTGATATATCCTTGTTATTAGAGGTAATAAAACCAAGTTTCACTGGAGGTGACCAGAGTTGTTGCTCACTTTTCCTGCTGGAGGAGCTTTGCCTCCCAGTCTGACAGGCAGATTTACCCAGACCTTGGTTACCTGGATTCTCCTGGGTTGTTAGGCTAGTGATGGAGACTGGTCAACTTTAAAATAAATATTGCACTGGCTCTCTGGAGATGGTCCAAAAGGGACAGCCTGATGTCTCTATTTGGAGACCACTGTGAATGAAGGGCTCCCACCCCTCCCAGGGGATTAAGAGACAAGCTACTCTCAGCTGCACTAGTGAAATTCAGGGTGCGTGGCTTTATCTGGAAAGAAAAGATACAGCAAACACCCTGACTTTTTTTTCCCCTCTTTCTTTCCAACTTCGTGAGTGTGTGAGTGCCAGATTAGTGCCAATTCAGGTCACTGCACACAGCACAGCAGAAAAAACTAAACAAAACCCCTTAGGAACTCAGCACAGCAGAACAGTCCAGGCTTCAGTAGCTGCAGCAGCAGGTGGGCAATGTTAACTGGGCTTGGCCATCTTCAGCTGTTTTGAACATTTGCTGGTAGAAGGAGATGATCAGAGGTCATATCTGTGTTATAAGAGAGCACTGTTTCTGGTTTGGAATATTAGTCATTAATTAAGAGCAGGTGTTGGTTGTCTAGACAACTATGTGAGCTAGCCAGAAAAAAAAAAGAAAAGTAGATTTTTAGGTGATTATTGGCAAAAGATTGGGAATTAACCGCTTATTAACCTTTATTTTATTTTGGTTTAGTTCACAATGTTTAAAGATGGACTATCACCTTTCTTCTAGTGAGTCAATGAGAGATTTTATAAAATCAGAGAATTATCTTAAAGATTCACCCTGACTCTCTATCATGAAATGCAGATCAGATCCATATCTGGTAGGATTTAACTCCTTATAAGCTTTCAAATAGAAACATTATGTGTTAAACTGATCTTGTCTGCCTAGTTTTGAGTTTTTCTGGGAAGGAAACAACTGGCATCATTAGGTTTAGAATGAGGCCAGTGAATCCTTGAGCACTTTCCCATGCAGAGTTGCACAAAAGTATTGTTAACAGCCAGAGTCTATTAAGAGATGAGAACTAATTCTATTCTGCTTGGATATTTGCTCATCTGCTAAATCTTCATCCTCTTCAAACTGTAACACCTTGTAAGTCCTCACTCTTTCTCAGCTGTGGTGCGTATCTCTGAGGATGTGTGGAAGCATGCTTGTATCTGGATGGGTGCTTGCACATATGTACATGTATACTCATATTTTGCCCTGTATTATTCTAAACTAGCTACTGTTTGAGAGGAAGAGACTACGTGGCCTGCTGCTTTGGCCACTAAATGCTAATTTCTATGTTCCTGCATTTTACTTTGTTGAATCTGGTTGCTCACATCCTCATTGAAGACAAATTTGTTTGGAATCTGTGAGATGCACTTTCTAACAGGTTACTTGAATGAGAGTACTCTGGATTAATCTCATCTTAAATACAATTTCCCCTTAGAGGTATTTGCATACTGCCTTCATTCCCTCCTTAAGTGGCTTGGTAAGGGACACCCGGATCCTTTGCCATGAAAGGTGCTTTATAACTACAGTACTTGGTTCTGGCTTTCTGCTGTCTTGACTCATGCAGAGCTCCCAGTTCATCAAGTGATACCACCACTTTCTATGCATGGAACACAGGGGAAATTCAGAACATGAGGTTTGTCCTGCTCAGCCAGCAAGTCGTTGTTGTTGTCATGAATCTGAGCTCATTGGAAGTGAGTGATAGAGAACATAAAAAAATCCATTTGACACTCAGTGTTGAATTTATAACTTGCCTAGGTAGAAATTAAATCATACACCAGTGTTTGGGAAGCACTGTCTGAGTCTGAAATTGACTGTTTCATGACCTGGTTAGGAATTTGTGTCTTCTAATCTTAGATGTTTGGAAGACAGATGTCTCAGTCTAGCCTGATTACAGCAGGCTGCCTTTATATTGCCTCATTGAAAGACAGTTCCCAGTGTACAACAAGTATGAGACCTACTAGCAAAGCCCAAAAGCTACAATAGTAATAATAATATGATTGTGAGAACAGGAGAACTCACCTATATCCTGTGAGTCTTTATGAGAAGCAACTTGGGCTCTCCCTGGAAGGGGTTGAGGCTTCTGACTCAGGTGTTTCTTCAGTGGAAATGGTCATTAGTTTGGACATCTTGGCAGACAGTCTCAGAGCTCTTGTACTCTTCACAGGTACAAATCTTTGTGTAGTGGAAGAACATTTTTAAGGTACATCACTCAGAACTTCAGGATTCAAATTGAGGGAGGTGATTCTTCCCCTCCACTCCACTCTTGTGAGACCCTACCTGGAGTACTGCATCCAGCTCTGGGGTCTCCAACATGAGAAGGACATGGAACTCTTGTAGCAAGTCCACAGGAGGCCATGAGGATGATCAGAAGGCTGAAGCACCTCTCCTGTGAAGACAGGCTGAGAGAGGTGGGATTGTTCATCCTGGAGAAAAGACGACTCCAAGGAGAACTTAGAGCAGTCTTCCAGTACCTGAAGGGGTTACAAGAAAGCTGGAGAGGGACTTTTTACAACATGATGGAGTGATAGGACAGGGGGAATGGTTTCAAACTGAAAGAGGGTAAATTTACATTGGATATTAGGAAGAAATTCTCTCCTGACAAGATGGTGAGAGGTTGGCACAGGTTGACCCGAGAAGCAGTGACTGCCCTATTTCTGGAAGTGGTCAAGGCCAGGTTGGATGGGGCTTGGAGCAAGCTGGTCTAATGGAAGGTGTCCCTGCCCATGCAGGGGGAATGGAACTAGATGATCTTTCAGGTCCCTTCCAACCCAAACCAGCCTGTGAATCTATGATTCTGCAGCTATAGGAGACATGACACTGGAGAAAACAGGTGCCTGGGCTGGGCAGGTATGGATGTTCCCAAGTCACTTTCCTGCTTCTTTTTTCTACTACACCGTATGTTGTTAACACCATGAAAGTTTATATAATTTCTCATGTTTATTTAGACACCTCTCAACCACATGGAAGACGCGAAAAAACAAACCAAAAAGTTATTACACAAGAACAACAATTATTTCAATTCTTTGGCAACAAATGTGAAATTTTCTGCTGTAATTAAGGATCATACTTGCACGCATTTTTCTCCAGAAGGATTTAAGCATATGCTGAATATACAGCACGTTTTCAGACTCTTTGCTGAAGGAAGGCTTTGATCTTAACCATTTCTTTGCTCCCCCCTCATCCTTTCTCATCCCTTTTCTCATCTGCTACTTCTAATCTAAGCTTGCCTTGTGTAAATAAACCCTAAATTGACGTCACTTGTCTGTGGTAAGGAACACTGTTTATGTTGAACCAAGTTTGCTGTTTTGTTAGCGTGGAAAGCAACCTGAATGGTCCAGGTGCAGAAGCCTGAAGCTTAGTGGCTTGAAGTGAGCATGTGGATTGATCCAGTCGGATTCTTACATTAATTAACTATACTTCTTAACTGTTCTCCTTTTTTTGTCCCCCTACATCCCCTGCTCCCTTGCTAAATGAAAACATTATCTTGATTCATGCGGTATAGATTTGCTTTCTGTCTGACACAGAGCTGAAGTGGGTTTTGCTTGGCAAAGCAAAGCACTGCAAAGGTTGCTGAAAGCAGTGTGTGATCTCTACATGATTTTTTAAATTCTCTTTTGTTTCTTGCCCTCATGTGAAATCAACACAGATCTATAAATGAGGTGTCTCTAATTTGAACTACTGCCTACTTCATTGGTGACAAATTTGCTGCAACTATTTCCTGAAGGTACTTGCTTTTTTTTCCCCCCACTTAAGCCAAGAGTTTGGACATTATTTTTCTATAGAAAGACCATTTAAAAAGTCCACTTCCAGCTGAAACAGCTCTAGTCTTTTCTAAAATATGTATTTGTTTAAATGACTCCTACAGAAAACAAAACAAAACTAACCCAGAAAAAGTACAAGTCCTTGAGCAGAACTTGGTTGTTTATACTTCATTAACAGCTTTGCCACAAGTTTCCTCTGTAACTTGGGCATGTTATGTTGCTTCTTTACCTTATTTATGAATTGGTGGAAAACACGAAAAACAATCCTTTTGTCTTTCAACACTGGCCATTCTGCATAACAGATTTGGAACAGATTTTATAACAGCTATCTGTAGTTGAATGTCACTTAGGGATCCCTTTACAATGCCAGAATAGTGTACACATTTATATACAGACATATATATAAGAATGAAGCCTTTAATCTCTTGATTCTTTCATCTGTAATGACCAAGATAATACTTGCTCTGTCTCTGAGCTCTTTGATGCAGGGTGCTTTCCAGCTCCATCACTTTTGAGAGTCCCTTGCTGAGTGAGGACCTTGTTCTTTGTTGGGCCTACTACAACATTCACTATTTCCTAAAACACAGCATATGTCTGAACTCCAACTGGTATTGTGAAACCGTGTACTTGCTGTAAGGTAGGGCTAGAAGAACTCGTGGGCCATTCAGTATCCAAAACATGAATAGGTCCCTCTTAGAAACTGGCTATTCAATGTTATAAATTATTGACACAGTTTGGGGTTTTGCCCCTGGCTAATTTTCTGAAAGCTGCTCAAACCCTGATCTGAGAACAGAACAATCACTTTCCTTTTTGACTTCTCTGTGACACTTACATTTCACAAGAGCAACTCGGTTGCTTTCAACCTTTTTTAATATGTGGGCATATGGAAAATTTCCAAAGCTGGAGCATGCCCTGAGCAGAAAATTCAGGTCTGTTAACTTGGATAGTTTTTGTGCACATGAACCTGAATCAGAAACAACTTTTGACTTTCTGCTGATTTTATGTGCATGTTTGGGGAAGAGAAAGAATTGTCCCCAACAGAGAGACAAAGGGCTGGGTCTTTAGTGGGTGTCACTACAGACTGTTATGACAAAATAATAGTAAAAAAATAATACAAATTCTGCACTCATCTCTCTTGTAAATTAGGCTACCAAACAGGGTTGGATTAATCTCTTCTTATTTTATAAATTTATAGATATAGATGAAGTAGACTGTTTCAACTGAGCTACTCTTTCTCAACTCCCAAATCATACTCCAGGCTTCCTCAGCTCCCCTGCCTGAACTCAAATCCCTGCTGCCAGCAACTCCCAAGGATATTAAGATGAAATTATCTGATGCAAATTTATTTTTCATTCACCAGAGCAGGCTGTGAGTCTCCATAAGCAATTCCCACCGGAGCCAGGCTGCTGGAAAAAACTCTTCCAATGTATAAAAGAACAGTAATTGGATGAGGACATCTGATGGAGAGCAAATATCTGGCCTAAGGGTGGCCAGATGTATTCAACAGTACAATGGTGCTGATTTTTTTTTTTGAATGCAGCAATGAAGTGGGTGGGTAGATCATAGAGGACCTGATGTCTAGTGAGGTTCTTGGTGCTTTCCACATTCAGTGAGGCTGGTGGGAACTCCTAGATGCAATGACAGAGTAGTTGGTAACAGCCCCTCCACATGAATTTTAGACCTTGATTGAATTTCGTGAATTAATTTCTACTCTGATGTAGTAATCCTGAGATGTTGTTTTTGTAGTGACCAAGAACCTGTCCTCCCCAGAGTGGTTTGAGACCATCAGCCCCAAAGGACCTCAGACACTTTTTAAGCCAGGTTATTTGAACTGGTGTCATGTGAAAGTGTTGATCCTCCACCTCCCCTTAATCCAGTCTCCATTTAACTGAGAAATGTGTGAGGGGGTGATCCACCAGCCATCTTGCTGTCCTCCTCTGTGGCTTTGGGCTCTGAAGGACTCGTAATGACATACCCTAACCTTAGGGTATCCCCTAATCCTAAGGAAAGATACTTGAACAAGGGAAGATAGTGATTGTACAGAAGGTATCACAGTGGCTGGGTCCTTGGAATTATCTGGCTACTAATGTTAATAATGACAGTAACATGATGCTGCTGAAGTGAATGTGAATTGGCCAATCAAAGATGAAAAAATTGCTAGCTTGCTTTGAAACCTTTTCCTGTATTTCCCCCCTCCAGCTAAATACCAGAATATTAAATAATAATGAAATTCTATCAAAGCAAGGAAAAGAAAAGCAGCTAACTAGAAATTGTAGGGTTTTTTTGTTTCCTATATTTCTTGCTGCTGAAATTAGGGGAGAGAAAGAAAGGAAGGAGACAGTTTTTTTTCTGAGTTTTTACCAATTTAAACTAATTATTTTTTAAGTAGTTGGAACCATGTGAAACTGCTGAAAGTTCCTGTGGTGAGGAAGATGCTAACCATCACTTTGCTATGCAGATGGTGGAGATTTGGCCTGTGGACATGGTTAAATCCCAGGAGCCTAATGAAAAACCCAAATAATTATATACTGAAGCATACCTGAGAAATATTTGTCCACAGACAAATTCCTGTCTCCATGGCTTAGTGACACAAGAGAAAACAGTCTTGTCTACTGCCCCAGATTTCTACCTCCTAGTGATTTACCTTCCTCACCGGGATGTTACCAAGCCAGCTCTAACTCCTCCCAGATTTCAACTGATGGTTGTCCCTTTTCTTCTGGTGCTCAGTAGCTTTTCTGGGGAGTGTTGCAGTAGGACCATGTCTGTGCTGTAAGCTTATCCAGCCACCAGGCAGGAGGTTTTAGTCTGCCTGGAGAATTTGGAGGAAGGGTTTCTGAACTTCTTGATGCATAAGCCATGCGAGCATATGGCCATAAATCCTATGAGCTTGGGAACTTAGTGGTCATACAATAGCACTTGATGGTCTCCTCTGGATGATTCCATAATGTTCTGCATCATCTGAGTTTCTGAGAGAGGAGGCCTGATGTCCTCACAGCACAGCTGAGAGCTTCCTTCCTGCCACCTCCTCTTTTCTCTTGGCTGAAAATGAAGAGCATCTGTTTAGTCTTCTCCTTCCTTCCCTGCTCCCCTGAAGCATGACTCAGATTAAGACTCTGGTTTTAGTGTTGGATGCTGTCTATACTCCATTAGGGCCCCAGAATTACAGCCCTTGTGCCAACAATAAGATATTCTAAAGGATTTTTCTGATTTGCTTCTAGCTGATTACAAGCTGATCATGGTGTTTCCTACTGGGGCTTACCGAGTAGCACCACCCCCTTCCTCCCCTCTCATATGTCCTGGGGATGAAGAGGCTAATCCTTTACATTAACCAGCCCATTAACTATTGTGCCTGTAAAAACACCCAGCCTGTCACAATTACTTCTGGCTCTGTTCCCTCCTGCCCATCAACTTGATCGAAGATAATGTGTAACAGGATAGCAGAGCGCTGCGTGCTGTTGACACTGGGAAGAAAGGTCCCAGGGCTGAAGTGCCACTCAGGTTACAGATGAGCTGGAAAATCCACCCACTCACGAGGGTGGTGACAGCTTTGTATACAAACTCTTGCTGCCTGTGATACTGAGATTGCAGAGGCTGAAAGTCTGCGAGTGCTTGACAGACAGGACTTTGATGAGAGCCAACAGGGAGAGAGGCTGGGTGGATGCTGCTGGAGGTCAGCTGGGTCATCTCTTTTTGAACCTTGATGCCGTAGCGTAAGTGGAATAAGTTATCGGCTTAAGATAAATCAAATGAGGATATCTGCTTACCGTGCAGCTCCTCCTTTTTGTCAGGCAGCACCAAAGGGCAGATCCAGGAGCTGGATGCACAACCACATTGTGTGACCATAGATTGCTCTTGCATGTTTGTGCACGTCAAGCTAAGGTTGGAGGAATTCCTGAATTCCTGCAAACCGTGACTAAGATGCCTGGCAGCCAGCTGCAGTGGCTGTGACATTGAAACCAAGGAATTGGACATCAGCAGAGTCACACCCAGGACAGGAGCCCTGCCTTGTCCTCTTGCTTCTGACACAGGCATCACACACTCCACTGCTTCGCCTCATATCTATAGTTTTATATTTATAGCACTTAATTTTTGACCTTTTTTTTTTTTTTCACTTTGCCCCAAAGAAGAGTTGGTTGGGTTTTTTTTTCATGGAAAAAAGTCTAAAATATCAGCTTCCAACCTAGGGTGGCTCAACCCAAAGCAGAACATTTCAGTTTTATCAGCTGGCACCAACAGATCTGTTTCCAATCATTGTTGACAGCATGTTAAGCTGCATTTCTAGCTCAGTTTAAAAGTGGCCTGCCCATTGGGCCATTCCCCATCACTAGAAAACAACATGTTTTTTGCCATCTGAAAACTGGGTAGAACAGGTGAGTGGGTGAATCACTGGAACATGAACCTGGCCCAGAGGAGAAAAAGAGGGACTATGATTTTCAGAATGTAGTACCGAAAAGGAGCAGTTTCATTTTTCACTTGATCTGAAAATAGCCATTGCAGCCAGGTTTGATAAGGTGATATGCAACATTGCAGAAATCCTGCAGTTCACTTTCTTCTAACATTTATTTACCAGCTGGCATAGCAAGACTTCATTATTGGCTGGGACTTTCCATGGAAGTCTAGCAGTAGTATAAAATAAAGACTTCTGAATACTCAGGCCTTACTTTCCTAGGAGGGATGTAATATGCTGGGACTAGATGCAGTTGTTAAAATAGAAGCTCACAAAGAAAATTTGTCCATATTTGAATAGAAGTTTACCAAAACTGTCTTTATATTTTTTCATGCAAGACCCTTCACAGAATCACAGAATCACAGAATCCTAGGGGTTGGAAGGGACCTCGAAAGACCATCTAGTCCAACCCCCCCTGCCAGAGCAGGGTCACCTAGAGCACATCACACAGGAACTTGTCCAGGCGGGTTTTGAATGTCTCCAGTGAAGGAGACTCCACAACCTCTCTGGACAGCCTGGTCCAGGGCTCTGTCACTCTCACAGGAAAGTAGTTTTTTCTGATATTTACATGGAACCTCCTATGCTCCAGTTTGCACCCATTGCCCCTTGTCCTATCACTGGACATCACTGAAAAAAGCCTGGCTCCATCATCCTGACACTCCCCCTTAACATATTTGTAAACTTTGATGAGGTCGCCCCTCAGTCTCCTCCAAGCTAAAGAGACCCAGCTCCCTCAGCCTTTCCTCATAAGGGAGATGTTCCACTCCCTTAATCATCTTTGTGGCTCTGCACTGGACTCTTTCAAGCAGTTCCCTGTCCTTCTTGAACTGAGGGGCCCAGAACTGGACACAATACTCCAGATGCGGCCTCACCAAGGCAGAATAGAGGGGGAGGAGAACCTCTCTTGACCTACTAACCACACCCTTTCTAATGCACCCCAGGATGCCATTGGCCTTCCTAGCCACAAGGGCACATTGCTGGCTCATGGTCATCCTCCTGTCGACCAGGACCCCCAGGTCCCTTTCTCCTACTCTGCTCTCCAGCAGGTCAGCTCCCAACCTGTACTGGCACATGGGGTTGTTGTTCCCAGATGCAAGACTCTACACTTGCCCTTGTTGAATTTCATCAAGTTTCTCCCCACCCAACTCTCCAGCCTGTCCAGGTCTTGCTGAATGGCAGCACAGCCTTCTGGTGTGTCAGCCACTCCTCCCAGTTTAGTGTCATCAGTGAACTTGCTGAGGGTACACTCTGTTCCCTCATCCAGGTCGTTGATGAAAATATTGAACAGTACCGACCCCTGAGGGACTCCACTAGTCACAGACCTCCAACTAGATTCTGTCCCATTGACCACAACTCTCTGACTTCTTCCTTGCAATCAATTCACAATCCATCTCACTACCTGATCATCAAGACCACACTTCCTTAGCTTATCTACGAGGATGCTGTGGGAGACAGTGTCAAATGCTTTACTGAAATCAAGATAAACCACACCCACCGCTCTATCATAATCTATCTACCTAGTTACTTCCTCATAGAGGGCTATAAGGTTGGTCAAACATGACTTCCCCTTGGTAAAACCATTTTGACTGCTCTTAATGACCCCCTCAACCTTGATATACCTAGAGACAGTGCCAAGAATAAGTTGTTCCATCACCTTTCCAGGGATGGAGGTAAGGCTGACCGGTCTATAGTTAACCAGGTCCTCCTTCTTGCCCTTCTTGTAGACTTGCCCTTCATAGCTGATGTTGCATCTGCAGCTCCTCTTATTAACACAGAGAATGGACTACCAGAAAATTGTCTGTCACTGGGTTTCTGTGGACTCTGAACCAGCCTTGAAGGATCATTTCCATGATTTCAGCATTTCTATTCCTTTTTGGGGCCCCCAAAACCTTTGAGACTTTTTTCTAATGCAGCAATCCCCTTGACCTCAAAGTATGCTGAGATTAAAGAAAATTCTGCAAACTAGTCATAATGCCAGCATGGATGACGTTAATGGTTTCATTATGAATTAATAGTAATCATAATAATTGTTGGGCTGAGGCAGGATGAAAAAATAAGGTTCAACAGGGCAAAGCGAGTCATAACTGGTGCTTGGCCTCAGAGGGGTGATTCTGCCAGAAATAAGTCTCCTCTCCTGCTTCTCGTGTCCATTTAGGAAGAGAGTAAAATCATAGAATCTTAGAATGGTTAAGGTTGAAAGGGACCTGAAATATCATCTAAAGTCTCCCTGAAGCCTTCTCTTCTCCAGGCTGAACAGCCTCCACTTTCCCAGCCTGTCTTCATAGCAGAGCTGCTCCAGCCCTTTGATCATCTTTGTGGCCCTTCTCTGGACCCTCCCCAACAGCCCCATGTCTCTCCTGTGCTGAGGGCTCCAGAGCTGGACACAGTACTCCAGTTGCAGTCTCACAAGAGGGGGAGAATCACCTCCCTCACCCTGCTGGCCACACTTCTTTTGAAAACTCAGAGAATATTTTGGAAAGAACAACTCATCCTTTACACATCCTGGTCAATAATTCCTGACTCAACAAAAGCACGTTTTAATGTACAAGACCTTGGAGTCTAAACCAGACTCTGTCCTTTATGACTTAACAAGGTGAATACCCAACAACCACGGATATCAGGTGGTATCTTTTCTGCACAGCTTTCTCTGTTCACAGTGGCAGGCAGGTTGTGGATGAAAATCCTCAGAAGCATTTGCAAACAAGGCACCAAAAGCAATGAGAAACACTAGTAACACAACCAAGGCAAGTGACTCTCTGGTAAAAAGAATATCCAGGAGAAATAAAATTCTAACCTCTGCTTATTTTAAGCACTTCTGGAGTTGTGTAGGAAATGACACTGGGTTACCATCTATTCAGTTAGCACTCCAAGACTTGACTTAAAGAGTGTGGGGACCGTTGTGACTCCAGATGTGGGAGACGGGAGTGGAATCTGTGTTGAGATCTAAGCTTCTTCAAAGTTCAGATATGGCTTTCTGTAATGTGTAACCCCACTGATCATTGTGTTATATCCTTTTTAAAAATGATGCATGTACAAATATAAAGGGACTGACAGCAGATGTATGATTACCTAAACCAAGATGACTTTTTTTAGTAACTCTTAACTTTATGTCAAGAGCAGAAGCAGTGTCTTATGGCTCCTGCCCCATCACCTGTGAACAGCTAATGGTACATGATAAGATGCCAAACACTTCTTTTCAGCAGTTTGGATGTGAACCAACTGTTCAAGTGAAGTATACTTAGAACAAACTTGCTGATCCTGTTTCACCCTCAAAAAAGGGTTTGCCTACCAAGGAACGTCTCTGTTAATTACTTTTCTGGTTAAAATTTTTCCTTAGCAATTTTCCTTCCAAACTACTAAAAACCACAGCCCCTCCCTGCAAACTTTGCCAATTGCACTGTTTCAGCAAGGGTCTTTCTCCTCAGAAGGACACAGATGTTGCATCACTCCGTGATCAAACATTTACAAGTTGCTCAGCAGCCATTATAAATGAGGTGAACATGGCTGATTTCAGCACCTTGCTTCCTTCTATAAAAGGGAGGGTTGTAGAATTTAAAATCAACTTAACAGAGCCAGAATTGTAGTTGATGAGAAAACTACCATAATCAGATGGCAAGAATAAAGGGAGGGATGCTGGGAGGTTGTTGGTGCTGTTTGAGGGTTGTGAGCAGGTAGTGGAAAAGATAAAAAAAACCCTTTTCCTGCTCTGAGTAGCTTTCTGGGAGATTTCTGCAAAAGGTATTTGTATTTTATTTTAGACACCAGAAGTTTTGACTGGACACCACTAACCACTAGTTTATACTACCAGACTCCCCTTTGCTACCTGTTCTTCAAGGCCCATGAATCTGGAAACTTGATCCAGCATTAGCAGGAAGGAAGAGATAAATTCACTCCCAGATTGCTGCTGAACTTTTAGGGTGCTTTCCTAGCTTGTGCAAATGTTAGTCCACAAGTTTGACATTGTTCAGGAAACTTGTTGACCCCTACAGTGAGTTTGAAAACATTTTCATCCAACTGAGTGGCTCCTATCTGGGGTGGTGCTGCTGGGGACATAAATACTCATATGTCTCTTCATGACTTAAGGAGGAAAATGTCTGTTAATATTTGTTGTTATCACTTGCTACATGTAATTCACTGAACAAAGGACACTAGCCAGGTAATAATGTCAATTTAGGTTCAGGGAGTTCAGTGTGTAAGTTAGGAAATTAAAAAGATACTCTGTGTGTGTGTGTGTGATATGATGGGGGTGGATTTGGAAAGATAACGCAGAAAGCAGCAGCATTACATTAAAAGTCCTTCAGCCTGAAGTCTCCAGCAACATGGAACCTTTTGCTTTGTAGCTGCTGGACTTGTACTTTATTGTTGTTCATTTCTACTCCTCTAATAAGGAATCCTGAGTTGAACTCCGTGCATGCTTACTGCCCTCTGCCTTTGGCTGACTTACCCAGGCTTTCCCTTGCAAACCCCGGAGTGAATTGTTTAATTCCCCGGACCGGAGTTAGAGGAACCCTGGAGCAGCTCGTTCATTCACTGGCAAGGCTGGACTCCTCCTCTGTGGTGGCTGGGGCAGCCTGTGCCTGCTCCTGGACTCCATGAGCTATCCATTTCACCGTCTGCTTCCAGCCACATGCTCTCTGAATTCTTTTGGTCACAGGGGTGTAGGAAACGATCTTACCACTCAGCTTCTATAATGAGATGCCCTGGCAAAGCCAGCCATGATTTTGTCATTACATTTTGATGCCTCCTCTCTCAGCCCCCCCCCTCCTCCCCTTTCCTGCCTTGAGGCTACACTTGTAAAACCAGCAATGAGTCTACCATAGAAATCATTAATCCAGCAAGGTGGGGAGGTCTATGTGCATATGTTGCTGATATGGACTTTCATCAGTGAGCCTGCATGGCTTTGCTAGCCTGAGCTTCCCCCTCAAGGGCTTGGGACTGTCTGGTGGTGGGCAAGGACTTGGCCTGATAAAAAGTAGAACTTGGTGGCTTCAGTAACCCCTGTCTCTAAGTGAAGACAGAAACCTGTGGGAGAGGCATCAGGGTGAGGAAGGAATTTCCACCACAGCATGATGTTGGTTTTGTGATTCAGTACAATCAACGTGTGGCTTTTTTTGACTTCTTTTTTTCTGTCTTGGAAGAAAATGGAGGTGGTCACCCTACAATGGAGAGTGAGATCACTTTACAGAGCCCAAGGCAAACTGTGACAAAGCTCCATCCTGCCACAGAAGGGAAAGTAACAGATTGGAGACTTACAGAATGACTTCAGCCAAGCTCAGGATTGCTCAAAAATGCATCCCACTTGTACAGTAGAGACAACAAACCCACGGGCCTAAGGAACAGGTAGGTTATCTTTTCTCTAAAGCCAAGGTGCTGGTGGTGGATACAAACAGAAAAGTTACGGAGGAGATGTTACCTCACACATTACTTTAATCATCCATTCTTACTCCAGAGTACCTACTGTTTTGGGGTAGTTTAAACCATCTAGGACATTATGTCATGGTATGGTAGCTTTACAGAACAATCAGGTTTACATTCTACCAGTGAATTCCCTTGTGGCTGAAAGCTTTCTGAATAGATTGTTTCTTTGTTGAAAAGAGGCTCTATTTTTCTTTCTCCACAAGTAAGACTTTAAGAAAAAAATAAGTGTCTGTTAGCAGGCTGCATTTTGCAAACATATGTCTGTGTCTGTACACATGCAAATGTAGCATTTTGTAGGATGGAGACATTCTGTCTTAATCTTGTCAGAAAAGAGAGTGATGAATTTTCACATAATCATGACTTTTCATTTTGAATATGTGATGTATTCGACATTATAAAATTTAAAAAATATTATAGTAGGCTATACCTATTTAATACATGTGAAAGGTTTTGATATTCATCCAAATTGTTATGTCCTCTTCCCCCAAAGGTAATTGTCAGATTATTTTGATATTCTTGAAAGTGACTTTAATTTTTAATATTTTGAACCATTTCAGAAAAGAAAAATTCATATTCTTATGCAGACCTAGGAACATCTCAGATGCAGACAAGACATATGCCACTTTTCTACTTTTGGTGAATGATAGAAAACCTCATTAATATCTGAGTGGAAATTATACCACACGATCTAAGAATGTGCACTTTTGCCACATGTGCACGATAAAAGCCTTGTGTAAATACTGCTGATATCAAACCTATGAGCTATGAGGAGGTCCTTCTAACCCTCAGCTGCATGAAGCTATGGAGTCAATAGTCAGCAATTACTCCATGCTGTAGAAAAATGTATGTGATAGGAATTAAGCTTTTATTTAATACTTCAATGTTACCCAGAGCTGTAGGATCTATGTAGTAGGGTTACAGAGTATGGAGAAGGAGCAGAGTCACACAAGGTCGTGGCATATGGAAATTCTGGTTTAGTTAAGAGACCAGAAGCAAGATGATGATCTAAATATGGCTTTCTGCTTGGGCCAACTTCTGCATTGTGTCATGAAGACATCTCCCAGTTTTTTGTCCTGAAGAACAGTAGAATAAGGACTCAGGGTCTCTGTGAGATCGTGAAAGTGAAGGACCTAAAAAACTAACTTCCACTCAATCATGTCTGAATACTGGTTTGTGCCTGCTGGGACATGCTGTACTGTGGAAAAAAGACTCAGTGTCTGATGATGCTGGAACACTGGAATGTGTTCCTTAAGGTAGAGAAATGACCATGGACAGTAGGAGTGGGGCATGGCAGTAGGAGGTGTCTGGTGAACATAGATGAATGGTAGAAAGGGCATAAAGAATGTGATGGGCAGGGAACAGAGGATGAAGATGCTTGAAGGGAGTTGAAGATAATTTATAATGTACATGTGCATATTAGAGCAAGACAAATCAAGGTCTTTTATAATGAAGAGGGAACCAGTCCACACAACAGGTTGCATCTACAGTGTCCCTAAAAATAGATGATATGAATCATGCTCTGAAACTACCTTTTTCTCTCTAAGACTATAAAAACTGTTGAGGGAGACCAATTCAGATGGACATGTAAACACTGAAAGTGAAGGGACATGAGCTCTTATCCTCATATTCCTCCTGGATAAAACAGAAAGATGATGAAGTAGCAGATAGACACAGAAATAAGTAATGCAGAATAAATCAGAGTGGAGGTGACTTCTGGGAGGGATGGGAAAGTAAGGGAGATAAGAAATCAGGACACCAGAACAGGGATCTTGATAGGTCTATAAATAGAACAGAATTGAAATAGTCATGTGTATTCCAGCTTCAGCAATTGCTGAAATGTAATTTTACCCATAATGCAATTTTAGCTGAAACACTGAAAATTCAGAGAGCTCTTCCCAGTGCTAATAAAGGCTAAAGAGGGCAGGGAATCTGGGGCTTGAGTCTGTCACACCTTTGAAACCATCTCACTGGTATGATTCAAGTCAGTACCTATATTCTCTCTGATGGGAGGCTGAAATCACTGTCCTTAATGTTCTCCAAGAAAAGGTTAAATATCCCTTCTGATGTTTTCAGACACCACAGAAAAGAACCCCTTTATCTTGGTCAACAGTGGCAGGAAAACAACTGTTAATACCATTTCTGCTGAATGACAGAACGCGTTTCACTGACAATTTCTGTCTAAGACACAAATACAGGGTTTTTGCAAGCAAATAAAATCCCATCCAACATCTTCTATTACTACTCCTGGTGCATTACTATTTATGAGAAGAGAGTTTGACCATGAAAGCTCCCATTAAAAGCGACATTATGGGCCAGATTAATGTCTGGTATAAATTGAAATCTCCAGAGAGATGCTGATTCACTCAAAAGTGAGGATATATCCTTCTATTTTCTGCTTGGAAAATTAGACAAATGACGATTTGAAGACCCAGCCCTGTCTGGAAATGCCATCTGGTAAAGGTATGGTGGTGCACACGGCCATAGTTTAGTGGGTAATCACAACCACACAGTGATTACCAAAGGGAAAAAGATGGCCTTCCCTTTGCAAGGATCTTCTGTTGAGTTTTGAAACTGTTCCTCTCTCATGTGTCTCTGGAGAAAAATAGCTGTGAAAGAAAACATTCATGGGTATGTCTGTTTGTCAGGCTTTTCAGGTAAACAAGCATCTCCAGGTTTTTCATCTGTAGCACATTTCCAAATAATTTAACAGTAGCCAAGCCTGTTTGTGGGAACTGTGCTTGTTTTTTTTACCAGTTCTCCCCAGAAACACTCACAAATCCTGATTTCCCAAACTGCTGCTGCCGTGATCCTGGATTGCAGCATTGCTAAGCCTCCTGTTCATATCAGCACCTGACTGGGAGCCCAGGCAGCCAGAAAGCTTTTCTCCCACTGCAGATCTGAGCACAAGACGAGTATGGGCTCAGCAGTGACAGGGTCCTCCTAGCATCCCCTTTCTTACCCCCTGACCACCATCAGTAGAGGATTTGCCTCTTTTCCTCCTAACAGCAGTGTACAGGGTTGCACCGTCCTGTGGTGAGCTATCCCGTAAACAACAACAAAATGAGCTTATAACTTTAAGCCTCCAAATGAAATAAGAAGCTAATTTGCCCCATCGCAGTGCTTGCCATCTGTAAGAATTAGTCCCAGGGGGAAATGAATAGAGCCATTATTCCTACTGTGCTCTTGGCTGTGTAATTCCTACAGTGGTGAAACAGTAGACAGCTAGAGGAAAAACATAATACTTGTGTGACCAGCCTGCCATTGGCTACACGAGGTTGTGTGTATCTTGTTCATGAAATGAAGAGTCGGGCAGACAGCTTAAGGGGTGACAGACTTCCATGTCCAAAATGCTTCTTTAGGCACCAAGTAATTAAAGCACTGTGTGGAACGAATAACAGAGCTAGGAGGCAAGTTAAAGGTTCATTTATTGATGTCTGAGGCTTGTGAATGACTCTGCTGCAAACCATGGAAAATATCGGCCTCTGACTGCAATTATTTTTATGGTCCCTCAGAAAAATCTCTCGCTCCCTTTCTATGTCTCCTGTGTTCTCCCTTTGTTGGAGTTGATGTTAAAAGTGAAGCATGACGGCCCGTTAACTCTCGCTGGTCAATCTGAGCAGTGTTGTTCTTGCCAGGGGAGGCTGGATTCTCCCTGGTGGAAACTGGCCCAATTCCTGTTTTATACTACGTGAGGATGTGGCCTCTAGTTTTTCAGCTGAGCCGAGCCCAAGCCATGAAGTAAAAGGTTCATAAAATAAGATTTTCCAGTCTTAAGTAAACGTTACTTTATCTAAGAGGAATGAACAAGAATGAGCAAAAGCACAAGGAGAGCAATGGGGTCACACTCCTCTCCAGAGTGAAAAATGGTCCCATAGAGAAAATTGATGCTCTTTTTGAGCACAACCAAGTAAATGCTGTCTCCTGGAAAGGTAAATGTTATATCCAAGGAAGCATCCAGGAACTCAGCTCCAGTCAAAACTTGCTATCCAATCAAACAGAAATGCCTTCATCTCTTATTTCAAAGTGGTGGCATGAAACATAGAGTAACTCACTACATGTGATAAAGATCGGCCCAACATCATACAAGAAGTCCCAGTTCAGGGACTGTAGCCCCAAACCACTTGATTTTCCTTATTTACTTTGATGCTTTTCATATTTGCCAATGAAGAAATAAGGCAATTTAGTCATACAATCATAGAACACCTTGGGTTGGAAGGGACTTCAGAGATCATTTAGTTCCAACTCCTCTGCTGTGGACAGGGACATCTTCCACTAGACCAGGTTGGTCCAAGCCCCAACCAACCTGGCCTTGACCATTTCCAGGGAGGGGACAGCCACAATTTCGAAGACAGAACTCCCTGATTTGGATTAGGTCCACCAGTTCTGCATTAAAAATAGAGAATGATTTAGCCTAAGGGAAAAAAAACCAAACAAGCAACCCTAAAAAGTGTGATGGGCATGTCTCCCTTTCAGCTGAGAGAAAGGTTGCTGCAGTAGGAGTGAAGGAGTCAAATTTGAGGACCAAGTGATTCTGCATGATAAGCAGCTTTTCTTGTGCAGCCCAGCACCACTCAGTGCTGGCACTTGTTCCTGCCAACTTTTTGCTGCTGACATGACTTTCATAGTTTATGATTTATTTATTTTCTGTCTAGACGCACCCTGTTGCTGTTCAAAGACAATAACAACTCCATCAGTGTTGCTGACCTGTCCTGCTTCTGTTGGACCTTTTGTGTTCCATTTGGCTTTATATCTTACTCTGTTCTATAACTGGAATTGTCCTTCTGTCTTCCCTTCCCATCACCCTAAATCACAGCCTTTCAGCATGATGTGTTTCTCATAATCTTTCTTTCCCAATAGAAACCCCAAACTTCTGTTCACCATGTGCTTGGTATCTGCTGTGATATTGGCCTATTTTTCTTTTCATTTCCAAAAAAAGTGCTGGGAATATTGAATAACTTCAGCCACCTTGAGGATCTGAGCAAGAAGATGAAAGAGAGAAAATAACTCTTAAAAAAAATTGCTTCCCCCTACCATGTTACATTTCATTCACATTCCTTCTAGTTTATCTACTCGCATTTTCTTTAGAAGTTCCTTACCTTTGAGACTTTGTTATAGAATCATTGAATGGTTAAGGTTGGAAGGGACCTTAAAGATCATCAGGTTCTAACCTCCCTGCTATGAGCAGGGACACCTCCCACTAGACCAGGCTGCACAAGCCTCATCCAACCTGGCCTTGAACACCTCCAGGGACGGGGAGATTTTTTTTTTTTTTGCCAAATGAAGCCTCATTTTACACAAGACCTCTCAATACTTCTTTAATACAAAATTCAATGCTCCTGAGGGACTGAAAAAGAAGGAAAGAGTATGTCTGGATGAGGACATGCCAGCTACCAAGCCTGTGTTGTGTTTTGTTTCCAGTGATGAAAGCAGACAGGTTGAGCATCAGTTGTCCTGAATCTACAGTAGACTTTGAATGTCATTTTGAAACCAAACATCTTAGACTCTGAATTAAAGAGACCAGAACTTGCACTGAGAATGTGGAATAGGAGCACCAGGCAGGAATTTAGCAACCCTTGCTGGGTTTTTTCTGAGCCATAGCACATTTTTGATATTTTCTTTTAAATCTCTGGTAAGAAAGAAAATCTGAATCACGGTGGAAATGGATCTGCAGTCTTAAGCCTCCTCAGAAAAGGTCCTTGTAGTGTAGGGTCCAAACCAAGATCAGTAGAAGAAATATCTTTGGTGCAGAAAAGGCTTCTCAGGCATGGTAACCAAGTTCAATAGCTTTGCAAGCTCAAAAGCTGCTCTCACATCACTTGGATCTTAGTGTCCAAGAAGTGAGGTGGTGATGGTGTTCTGAGTGAATGGCTTGGTAGGGGAGAGAACAGATTTAACATCTTCTCCAAGACCAGCAACTCCAACAGCTGTAGCTCCTAAAAAAGGAAGCCTTAGCCAAATTACTTGCTTATCACATTGGGAGCTGGTAAGGGGTGTTTGGGTGGGTGCAAGTGAATATTGGATGTCTGGAAAAAGAAAAAGTATTTTGTTACTGACTGAAGAAAAGCACTTTGCAGCCAATTTGCACAGTTTGAGCTCGTTGCCATGGTGTTCCTGCAGGAGTGGGAGTAGATAGGAACTTGCTGTGGGATTTGCAAGTGCTGAAGCCCTGATGTCTCTTTCTCCATCCACCCCAGAAACTGGTCCAGCTATTAACTGTACAGAAGAAGCTCAGCAGATGCATTAATGGTCAGCCAATAGTTTACTGGGAAGGGACCAAGACAAAGCATGTATTTTATAAAAGGCAGCACCAGTCTGATTCCATGCTCACAGATGAAACCACATGTATGTGCAGATGCACACATCATGGAAAAACAGAGGCTGGATTGCTCTGAGCTGCCATGATGTTAACAAGATGGCTACCTGAAAACCTGTGACCCAAAGTCATATGTTCCTACTGGGAATATCACAACACAGAACATTACATCAGCTCCACACAGTTCTCTAAGAACAGCTCTGCCTTTCCACTCAGTGCTATATATTCCTCCCTTCTGTCTCTTGGAGAAATACCAGAACCGCTTGTTCTAGGCATGAAAATCTGCCTCCAGATCCTCAAGCCAGCTGACACATCCCACAGAACATTTGAGTTCAGATGGGTGGACAACATCATAGGTCAAAGAAATACGTCTTGTACTTCCTCTTCTTTGCCAAATCTGGTGTGGTGATGCTGACTTTCTCAGATCCCTGGATCTGGTCCAGCAACCTTGGAAGGTCACCATCACCACAGTAATGAGATGAAAAGGAGGTTGAGGCAAGTGAAACCTAAGTGTGGAGAAAGCTTCCTGCAAGAAAGAAGTTAAATTAAAATGGCAGGCGTGTCCCCTGAGTTGTCATGTAGGCAGAGCTTTATTGCCTGTGTTCTTTAAAAATAGGCCAGTCACAGCATGTAGAATCATCCAGTTGATGGTGTCAGAGAAAAGGAATCTTGTACCAGCCCTGTGGAGAGATGAGATCCAAATGGAAGAAGGCCTTATCCTAATCTGTACAATGTTCCCACGGTGGCATGGTTGCATCCAGCCCATTCAAGTCTCAGGATCAGCCATCTGGGCTGCATTACTGTGGAGTGACATTGTATATTTCTTGTCTCAGACCTCTTTTTGATAAGCCTCTGCCAAACATCTACTTACGACCCAGCAGACACAGTCAGATTCAAAACGTGTCATGAAATGCTTTGCTGAATCAGGACCTTTTTTAATCAATGTCCAAATGTTGTTTGAGGTGGCCATTAGGTCTAGATGCAGATACTGTGAACCCCTGTTCACAAGTGATGCTCTGACAACACCTTGACTACTTCCCCTGAAGACTGAAGCCAGAGGACAATCCACTTCTCAAGAGAAAGTTTTCCTTTTCATGACAGGCATCCATATCCCATGCATGAAGCACGGATTGTATTCAGACTCCCAGTTAAGGTGCATAAATTGGCAGAAGATGCCCCAGATGTTATTTCGTTACATGACAGCAACGAATAATTCAGACTACCCTCTCTCAAGGCTCCTTGGAGCTGCCCCTGGGTCCATGGGATGAAGCAGTCATGACAAATGAACAAGACTCTATGTGCAGGCAGTTAAAAGACAGTGCCATCTTTTCTCCATTCACTGGGAAATGAGCGAGCCTCTGGTGGTCCTGGCTGCTGGGTATTTTGGGTTCTCATCACACTTTTGATTTTCAGATTAAGAACCTATACCTATGAAGAGCACCACAGTGAGCTAAAAGAGTCTTGCCCTTGCGGGAAAATTCTCTGTCACCTCTGAGTTTCTCTCAGACTGATGAAGGTGGAGAAGCTAGTCAGCCAACACAGGTAGAAAATCAGCCACTAGACACCCCATGATTAGGGCCCTTCTCATTATTTTAATTTTGGTTTTGCAGTGAGACAAGCTGGCAGCCCTGCCCTGTGCTTGGCACTGCAGAATAGTTTAATAATCACCTAATAAAACTTTTCATCTGGCTTCCCACATTCCCTCCCTTTCCCAGATCCCTGCCTTTCCCTGCACTCTCTATCAAGGATACAGGGTATTGCATAACATGCATCCCTGCTGTAGCAACCTTCTCCTCACTTGCTGCTGCTGCAGGTGCTCAGGTATTTGCAAATATCATCATAATTTCACTCCTCTTATTCCAATTACCAATGCCATTTATAGTCTGTCTCCATGAGTTTCCTCCCATTTTGTGGAGTTTCTGGTTGCATACAAGCCTAAAGGAGAATCTGGATCTTGTTTTTATGTATGGAATATCTATGAAATAGTTCAGTATGAGTGGTCTTTATACTGAGGTGGCTCCAGATGGGTTCATGAGCTTGACTGTGGTGAAATGAAACCTTGAGCTTCTCAGCCTGTTTTCTTCCAAGGAAGGCATGAAAATAAGAATTTAAACAACCGATGTTAAAGAGAGCCCGGCAAAATAAATCACCTTCTTTTCCCTGCTTAAACCTAAAATGAGTAGTTAATTCTTTTTTATGTTTTGAACTATTGGATTGGAGAGTCCTTTTGGGGACTTTGGAAAGAGTGGATGGCATGGGACATGGAGGAAGGGATCAGAATCCTATATGGATGGTGCTGGTTTAAAGTGTTAATCAACACACAGCCTGATGCCACTGCTTAAGAATATCCTAAAACTGACTTCAAGGCTCCTAGTGCTGAACAAAACCAGTGGCAGCTCGCTGGCATCCAAAAATAAACTAATTTAATTCATTCAAGCACTTTTCCACATTTTGCTCAACCTAAAGGGGATGTACTCATTAGATTATATAGATCATGTCCTAAGAAGACCTTTTATTCCTGTTGGATATAAGAACAGCTGAGAGTTACAAGGTCAGTCAGCTTTCTACACTGTAGATATCTACATTTATGTGACTTGAATTTCACTGAGTACAGTTCAAGTCCTGAAACACCTGTGCAGATGTGGCAACAAGTGCTTGGTGTGAATTCAGCAATTGAGTCTGATAACATTACTCACCTGCTGTGAGCAGAGCTGGTGTGCAAGGGTTTTGCTGGCCAGGGAACTCTCTCGATGCTGTATCTCATCCCTGACAAAGTGAAGTCAATTAGACAGATACCATGTGGAGCATTTTATTTATCAAAGGCGTTGCTGAATGGTGGAAAGTAAGTGAAAAATAACTTTGACCACACCATTTGGGGTGAATGTTCTCAGTGTTGTACAAAGCATACCAAATCTTCAGTGCACAGGCAGTCAGAAACACATGGATTTCCTAGAATGATTTGGGTTAGAAAGGACCTGAATGATCATCTAGTTCCAACCCCCCTGCCATGTGAAGGGACACCTTCCAATAGACCAAGTTGCTCCAAGCCTCATCCAACCTGGCCTTGACCACTTCCAGGGATGGGGCAGCCACAGCTTCTCTGGGCAACCTGAGCCAGTGTCTCACCATCCTCTCAGGGGAGAATTTATTCTAATATCTCATCTGAATCTCCCCTCTTTCAGCTTGAAACAGTTCCCTCTCTTCCTATCACTCCCTACCCTTGTGAAAAGGCCCTCTCCAGCTTTCATGTATCCCCTTCAGGTACTGAAAGGCCACTATAAGATCTCCCTGGAGCCTTCTCTTCTCCTGGCTGAACAACCCCAACTTTCTCAGCCTGTCTCCATAGCAGAGGTGCTCCAGCATTCTGATCATCTTTGTGACCCTCCTCTGGACTTGTTCTGAGAGCTCCATGTCCTACTTATTTTGGGGGTTTCAGAACAACTACAGCTGTTCCCAGCTCTGGAATAATCGTTGACTGTAAAAAAGTTCATTGCCAATTGATTGAATAGCACAATTTTTGATAGATACTGGGGTTTCATTGAGAGTAATCTTATTCAACCTCTGCCCTGGGCTGACCTTGCTTGGTTTGTGAAATCTGAGAGGATCCCAGACCTAGGTGGCCCAGCGTGTGTTCAAGTGTGCTTTAGGAATGCCAGCAGGCAGATAAGCTGGGTAAATGTCTAATAAGGCAAAGTTTCCTGCTCTGTTATTGTTAAAAACATATCTATATGATCCTGCTTTCAAGAGGTCATTTTGATTTGTTACCCATGAGCTTTCTTTAAAAGTCAGTGTTTGGCATCTGATACCTTGTGCAATGTATAATCCCTGTGGTCCAAAGAGCTTTCCAGGGCCAGAAAATCCAGAATCTTGGCATGAATATGGGACCAGCTCTCATAACACATGGCTGCATGACTTTGCTCTGTTTGTGGTATCTTTGTGACTCCGTGGTACGTGGTGTACTCAGAAATCAGCTGTGGGGTTTGGCTTACAGACCCTGTGAGAGAATCCCCCTGCCCCTCCCATCTAGTGCAACCTGTAGGAACCCCAAACAAAGAAGGCTTGTGTTTTCAAAAGAAATAAATGATGACTGCAAAGAATAAAACACAAAACGTTGCCCCCCTGAGGAGAGGAGAAGAGGTGGTGGCCAAAGGAGTGAGTGATTGAGCACAACCCTTTGACACCTAAATGCATTCTCTACAGTTGGGGGGGGGGTGTGTGTGCACATTGATGCACTGTGCAGAGAGACACACAGCCCAGAAGGGTCAGCCCCATCCAGTTTGTGGATCCAGGGATAAACTGCATTTGTCATGCAGCTTCACTCACATGAGCTCACTAATCCATCTTCCCTAGACTGATCAGCCCTCGTACATCTCAGCCTTTGAGCAGCACGTTGGCTGGGGAAATATTTAAGTCACCACTCTTTCAGCTTTTCCAGATAAAGCCCTCTCAACCTTTCCCTCCTCAGAGTGACCTGGAGCTCAGGATGGGATCCACAGTCTTTGCAAAAATGATACCTGATTGTGAGTAATAGCTGCACCACACAGGTAGCACTGGGCAGGATTGCTGTTCTTTTAAGGAATACAGACATAGTGCTTAAATTAAATTGTTTAAATTAGTGTTCCCTTTCAGGGGAGGATAAAATGTTGCAAATACTTGAGCAAATGCTCTCTCCTGTTTGGAGCAGTAATAAACTCATCTGTCAGTCTTCAGTGATCTGGTAGGACTAGATAATGGGCTTTGAATAGGTGGCAGAACACCTTGTTTCCATCAGCTGAGGATCTGATCCTTGGAAGTTTCTACTGAATACTAACTGTGAAGAAATGCTCACAGATAATTTTTCTCACTCTCTCTATCTCTCTAACCAGAACTAGAGAGAGGATGTTAAATGAAGGTGAGATTAGCCACTGCCAATCCTAACAAGAAACTAATAAGTGATAAGAAAGCAAATCAATGAGTGAGAAACAATTATGCTTCACTAGGCAATTAAAACTGGTAACTTGGGCAGAAATATGAGTCTAAAACCTTTCCTTTTTTTTTTTTTTGATAGTTAAGTTGTTGTAGAATGATGAAGAACATTTTTGTTTAAGTTAGACATGGATCAAAAGGTAGCATTTCTGCAAATGTTCATCTCAGTATGTGGATGACATTGAAAATTAAACACATCCTCAATTTCTAAGGTGGGATTCATGTCACTTGTCTTAAGTATTCATCTTAACTATTCATCTTAACTATTAAACCTAGGTTCCTTTGATAGTCTGTGGGATGGGAGATGAATCTCTAAAGTTTGGTTCCTCCTTGCTGGAGGTGCCTGTTCCTTTCTACAGATTAAGAAAAAGCTAAAAATGATCAGCTAATACTCAAATGTCCCATCTAGATACATGGTTAATATCCAAAGTAATTGTGTGGAGCAACAGTTTTATGCAAAAATTGAAGAGAAACTGGTGAGGAGAAAAGACAGGGTCTAGGATGCAATGAAAAACAATCAAGAGATTGTTGCAACACAAATTATTGTTTGTACCACAGTAACCAGGTTTCTAGGCCCTGCTAATGAGGAACACATTATTGATGTTAATATGTGTTACTTCTTAGATGACATAGCAATAGAATGTATGCCTAGTCAGGTCTCAGTTCAACTGCTCACACGTAGCTACTTCATGTCAGTTAAGTTGTCCTGAGGTGACACAGGTTTGCTGGGAGACCTGCAGATTCTGGAGCAGAAAATTAAAGGTTCATTTGGATAACGTGCAACATTCAAAACAATGTTAAATGCTTGCATGCTGGCAACTGAATCCTGCAGAGACATGTGCAAGGCACAGCAAGGCAGGGATGTTCCCAGTCTCTCCCTCTATTTTTTTTTTTCATATTGCCAGGGACATCCTCTATCATGTAATGAGATATGGAGAGGCATCACACTGGAGAAGCTACTTGAGCATACCAATCAAAGGAGGCAGGAAAAGCAGTTAATTAAGCTGGTGAATTAAAAGTGAGGTTCCTGACAAAGCCTTATGTTAGGGATACCACCTCTTCTCCTATTGATTTTCTTATGTCATGTTTGGTTTTGAACAGGACAAAATGAAGCAGTAAGGCAGAGCGAGAGTAAGCATCAAAACAACTAACAGGGGGAAAGTCTTTTGTGAATGAGAATCTTCTACTTTGGTGAGGATTCAAAATTACTCCCCTTCTATGAGCACCACCAGCTCCAAATTCTTCCTTGTCTTAAATCTGTAAGGCTGCCATGAAAATGACTCTTCAGCAAGTCCCTGGCTCCCTGTTACAGGTCCTTCCCCTGATTTTTTCCCATTGTATTTTAATTATAAGTGCACCTGTGGTCAGAGACCACCCAATTGCAACAGTCCCATTTTGTAAGGATTAAAATGAGCCCTCAGAGAGGACTTACAGTGCACTCTTAGGAACTAAAAGTAATTACAAGCCCTCCAGATGTGTCCACTGCATTATGAAGGTAAGACTTGTATATGGCAACAAACCCTGGATACACCTGAGCTGTGCTGCCAGGGAACTTTCTTTAGGCCACTGAAGGGTTGTCTTAGAGTCTTAGGGTTGTCTTAGAGTTCCTAAGAGCTATTTCTTCATGCTGATAGATGTTCAGAAACACTGAGGCAAATCCCTCAGCCCTGAAATCTGGAGGAACCCCACTGAATCCATCGAAGCCCATTTCTCCCACCCTCAAGGGCAGCCACCATGCATTGCAGAACTCAATACCCCAACTTTATACTGTGTTGATATTAGTCTTGTCCTTCTAAATTTCTGTTACCTCCACAGAGGACCTGATTACAGGTTCCTCAGTCCTAGGCAGCATCTGTCCCAGACCCAACCTCCAAGCTCTTCCTGTTCTTCTCAAATGTCTGAGTTCTCTCACTGGCAGCAGTTGCAATGAATTTGTTTTAGTTCAGGGGCAGGATGCTAACATTTTTAGGGCCAAGTATTCAGAAGCTCTAGTGTTGGATTCCAGCCTCCTGCACCACGTCCATTGTTTGCAGGATGGGGCTTTGTTATCCACTGTGAAGGGAAACACAGAAGCAGAATACTTTGGGAAAGGCCATCCCAACATTTGCTGCATCTTGGGAAGGGGAGATCTGTCTACCAAGAATCTTCATTTTTTGCCAGTAACCACCAGGGAAGATTCTTAGACCACTTCCAAATGAGTGTATTTTCTTGATATTCCAAGCTTTTGCAACTTTGAGTTTTGTTTTAACCTCTGAACTCTCCAGAGTCTGAAACATGAATAGCAGTTCTGGCTTTCCCATGGTGGCCCATTGTTGCTAAAAGTATGAATCTTGTGACGTTTCCTGACCTGGAATTGCCCTAATTCAAGCAGCTGCAGTGGCTATTTCAGACAGCCCCAAGTTAAATATGCCCCTTAATTTTCTTGCCCAGGTATGACCAGATACATTTTTGTGTGTGCAGGGTCATCAAACTTTATGAGATCATCCAGCTTTCAACAAGAGAATACAAAGACCACGAGGAACCCAGGAGGTGAAAATTTTACCTCAAGGCAAAAGAACCACAGCCTATCCTTTTAAGACCAGTTTCATTGTTTCACATATTTAGGAAAGCTGGATCCCATGTTACACAACATAACATGATAAGGACAGAGAAAAGTGGAATGATTCCATATTTCTTCTGGAAAAGCCCAGACAGGGACATGAGGCTGGACACATGCAGTGAGCCCAGAATGCCCAAGATACACTACCATGATAACACACCAGCAACACAAAAAATACTTCCCAGCATATAAACCAAGCAAAAATAAACAACGTAATTCATCACAAATAAATTTACAAGAAGGATATTAAGGTACTGGAGTGTGTCCAAAGTAGGGTAACAAAGCTGGAGAAAGGTCTGGAGCACAAATTTTATGAGGAGTGGTTGTAGGAACTGGGGGTGTTCAACCTGGAGAAAAGGAGGCTGAGGTGAGACTTTCTTGCTCTCTACAGCTACCTGAAAGGACATTGTAGCAAGGTGGGGGTGAGCCTCTTCTCCCAGGTAACAAGTGATTGGATGAGAGGAAATGATCTCAAGTTGTGCCAGGAGAGGTTTAGTCTGGATACTGGCAACCATTTCTTTACTGAAGGGGTTGTCAGGCCCTGGCCCAGGCTGCCCATGGCAGTGATGGAGCCACCATCCCTGCAGGGATTTCAAAGCCATGTAGATGTGATGCTGAGTGACATGGTTTAGTGGTGGCCTTGGTGGTGCTGGGTTAATGGTTGGATTTGATGATCTTAAAGGTCTTTTCCAAGCAAAACTGTCCTATCATTCCATGATGGTAAGAGCTTTGCCTGCACAGTAAGTTAAACCCTTTCATGACATGTCAGATTCTGTGCATAGACAAATCATCAGTACTGCTGAGGTGCTCTGAAACCACCATGTCCAGGCTATGTTAACCTTCCTTTGCCAGTGCAGCAGAGCTGGGATTTGTTTGTCCCAGGGCCAGACATTCTGCATCTGCTCATCTGATGGGAAGTCCTGGCCAAATAGCCAAATTTTTCTTTTCCCCTCTGGATGAAATTTCAGGGTAGCAGAAAAAGACATCTTCCTGGAAAGTGGAGCTCTCATAGAGTTACAAAATCAACTTTTTTATGAGGAAGTAAGGAGTGGAATAGATGAGACAGAGGGGTACGTCTTCTCCGACTATAAGACTGCTACATTGGATGAAGATTATGACTTCTGACACAATTTCATCCCTGGTAGGCTGCAAGTTAGTGTATTTTCAGGATATGTGTTTGCCTACCCATGTCTTTGAATCACAAAGAATATGATCTCATTTAAAGTGCACCAGAATGGCCAGCAATTTAAATCCTTATCTAGCCAAGGCCTGGGAGAATGGTGTCTGAGGGATCTGCATCTCATAGCACTAAACTCCTGTGACTGCACTTTTAACTTTGACAGCAGAAAAACAGGTCTACCTTGACCTGAGCAGCTCAGGAAATCTTTGCAATATAGCTCTCCCTCTGCACTATGATTCATGTGGCTGCAAATCTCCCTGTGCAGGGTAGGATGAGGCAACTCTGTCAGCAATATCAGTATTAGTAGCAGTTGCAGGAAGAAGGGATAAATGTGTTTAAACTCAACCACAACTCGTTGGTAACATTCCCCCAGAGGAACACAGGAAGCAGTCCATGGCATCCAGTGCTCTGCTATCACAGGCAATATGATACCCATAATCGGTTTATTAAGCTGCATCTTAGAAATGTGCTCACATAGTGGGGATAATTCCTTCCATTCCAGGAATCACTGGGTAAAGTTTCTAGACTGAGTTAAGAAAGGTCAGGTTAGATGATCATAGGGTGTCTGCTGCCTTCAATGTCTCAAAATCCCCATAAGGATTTAGAAGGAGCCAACACATTTTCACTTGTAAGTTAGGATTTAAATAAAGATTTGTTAACATGCTCCTCTCTCTTTCTCTTTCCTCTGCATACCAGTGAATCACCATCAGTATAGAAATATTTCTCTCATTCCCCCATTCTTTCCTTCATTTTGCCCACTCCCCATCTCTCCTTCCTCTGCCTTTCAGAACTGCAAAACAAAAGCAAAAAAAAAAACAAACCCAACCCCAAACAAGCCAGAGTAGGGAAAGCAACGCTATTCCCCTGCCTCCCTGCCCAAAAATCCACACCTAACAATCAACTGAAGATGAAATATTTCGTTGTGCAGCAAAGAGCAGAAAATTGCAGGTTTGTAGTGTAATGCTTACTAGTAGTTTCAAGCACAGTCTGTATCACACCACTGGGCTACAGAGCCAATATTCCCCCAAAAGAGGCACAGAAACCATAGCAAGGCTGGGCAGGGTTAGGGACTGATGATACTTTTTTTCCTGTCCCTTCAAGACAGAAATGTCTTGAAAGTGCTTTGCTTTGTAGGCATGGCTACAATTTCCCTTCTCTATTGGAAATGGCATCTGGCTGTGGAAAATATGGATAAACTTCCAGAAATATGGATACAAATATGGATATATAAATATCCAATAAATATGGATAAACTTCAATAAATGAAGATCTGGAGGGTTGACCCTCACGTGCTGCCACTTGAGGACTGAGACAGGGCAAAACTGCTCAAAATTCATTCCTGTCATGTAGTCATGTGCTCACAGTCAGGGCCACATGTCTGGAGACATAAATGTGGGATATTGGTAAGACCTGTGCACTTCTCATTGATATGATAAATTCTAAGCTGTCCCCATTAAAAAACAGGTGCCTTTAATGGATTGGGCTTTCTTTTTTTTTAGGAATGAGCCAAATTTCTAGCTCATGCTCACATTGGGAAAAACTTAATAGCTTCAGTTAGAGGCCAGTGACAGTATTGAGCAACTTGGCAAAGGCTCGTGGAAAAAAGCCAAAGCCTTTAAAAAGAATGACAACAAAAATAATAATGCAATATTCCAATGAAATTGCTGTGCCACCAATTGAGAGTAATGAATTGGTCATGGGCTACTGTGAATTTATGGAGCAACTGGTTGGTCTCATCTGATTTATTCAGCAGATTAGCCACAGCCACTTTATGACTGAACACCAAGTTCTTTGCTTGCCCTCAAGTTAAATTATTATTGAGGTCAGCAGAGGTATACTGATCCAGGCCAAGTGAGAATCTGGCACAACAGTACCTAGTACTACAGCTACATTTTCCATGTCTTTTTTTTTTTGTTTTTCAACAGAGAATGCCAGTTTCAAAAAGAAAATGTTACTTTCCATGAAAAACTAATGATTCAGCACATTAGAGGCAGACAGACAGACAGAAAGACAGATAATATGGTTGAAAGAAAGTATGTCAACTTTGGTTGCCATATATTGGAACATTTCTCTGTCTGAAATCTGTCAATTTTTGGTTATTAGAGACATAAACATAATGAGCTGACACGGATTAGCTGTTTATCATGGACACCAAGGCAAGTCCAGCTCTTCCTTGCTCTAGATTTCCAGGTGAATATTCTAAGCATTAGGCTACAGATCCAGCCTCTTTTTTTCTGCCCCAGGTAACCTTTCCTTCTTTTCCTTGCCCAGCAGAAGGGACAGAGAAATAGTTTGTTCATCTTCCTTTTGCCCAAGCCTGGTGCTAGGACTGTAATTATGAATCCTCAGGACTGGTGTGGGAACTGAAACCAGCTCTTGCTTTTTTTTCTGTGATGGACCCAAAGACTATGCTTTGTCAAATCAGGATCACCTCCTCTGGTCCAGCTGTTGAATGTAGTAGGTCCTGCCACTAAATTTCACAGGTTTATCCAGCAAGGTATGAATACATACCTTGGACCAAGTCCTCAAAGGGATTTGTTCAGAGGAACACCTGCCTTCCAGACAGTGGATGGGACAAGATGTGACTTCTGGGTCAGCAAGGAAGATGCTTGAAGAAGTAGGAAGCATTGAGAAATAAGTCCTGTAATTTTTTGTGTGGACATGTGTAATGTTTGACCCACTTAAGCAGAAGTTCTTAATTGGAGAAACAGTAATTTAGTTATTATGGATGTTAATGAACTTGTTCTGTATATGGGGCGTAATTAAATTTGGTTATGTAGTTCCCTCCTGCTCTCAGTTACAAGGGAAGAGGTGAAGCACAGTTTTTATATTTTCTCTGAGTTGTTAGGAATAGAGGAACAGAGGATGATAAAACAACCCGTGTTTGGGTTTAACCCTCTTTTTCATGTCTAAATTTGATCTATCCCTAGATGTGTGCAATCAGTGGAGAGAAATGAGCAGTCTCAGAAGGTGAGTGACACAAACTTAGAAACCTGTTTTAGGTTGCAGTTTCTCTGTTCTGACTATTACATTGACAGACATTGACTAGCTCAGCTTCAGATGTCTAACTTTAAGGCATATAAAAATAGGGGAGATGAATGCCAGCATGTATGCCTGATATGTGCATGGGGATTAGAAAGGTAATGAAATGTGCCATCTGCTTTTTGTCTTCCTCCCTGGTGGCAGCTTCGATGGAGAACTTTTATCCCAGCCTTCAAAATGATTTCACAGCAAATAGGTGTAGCCATTGGCAGGAGGAAGAGGGATCGCTAGAAAAAATGATTTTTGTCAAAATATTAATACACTTATTAATATTGCTATGAAAAATATTCTGCAAGTAGTTATCAAGGTGTTTAGCTCCCTGAAATTGTGATTTATTTTGTAACAGAAATAATGTTAAGAACTGAAATGAAACACTACGTTTCTTTAAAGAAAATGAAGAGCATAATTGTCTGAAAATTCAGAAAAGAAGAAAAAATAATCTATATTGAAGCCTGGGAAATGAAAACAATGGGGAAATGTTGGTATTGCTTCAAGAATCATTTTTCAAACCTTCTTAGAACACAAACAGGATTTTGCTAAAACCTTAATTAAATCCCCCTTTTATTTCAAACTTCCCCAAACTTTCACCGCTGCAGGTTTTCTGGGGGATCTGGAAACAGGACAATTCTGCAGGAGGGGCTGTTTTTATAGTATATTTGGATTTGGGAAATAGAAGTCTCCAAATAATCTGAGCTCATGTGGATTTCTCATGTGGATTCCTGACCCACCTTTCAATGTAACTAAGCCAAATTCTCATCTGGTCTATATCAATGTCATAAGGCTACCTCCAACTTGTACCCACTGAGGACCTCAACCAAAATATTCACACTCTAAAATGCAGATTAATCATCTCGAGGCTCATTAGTTGGCTACTGGTATTTTCCAAGAAGTTCTGTGAATTTCAAAGTTGAGCAAGAAGACTTATTGCCTTAAGTTCCAAGTCCTCTTTCCTTCCATTATCTCAGTGCGTCACCCAAGCGACCCTCCGATGGTAATACACAGAAATACATCAGAGACGTGCCCAGTCTGTGATTAAATACCCTGATAATTTTGAGGCCCTCCAACGTCTAGTATTTCATGCTATCACAAACACTAGTGCAGTCAACCAGTAGCCACAATCAATTACTCAGAGCTGCTGCAGTCGTGTTCCTCCTCCAGAGTTTCTTGATTAGGTGCCAACTGCATTAAAGGCCTATCGTTTTCCAAAGCAAGGAAAAAAAAAAAAACCCAACCCAAAAACTCCCACCGTGTTATCATCTAAAACAGATATAAAAACACTGCCTGCATGACCAGCTACAAAACAACCAAACTCTTGTGTCCAGGGCAGCTAACAAATAGTTAACCCTCTAACCTGTTCTGCATCCCACTGACAGACTGAGAGAACAAACTTGGATAAAACAACCAAGTGACTCGAAGCCACAACCAGTTCCAAGAACACTTCGGGACCAGAAAGCTCTGGCTGGGTAGGATTTCAAGGTCTTGTCCACAAGGATCCACAATTAAAATTTCTTGTGCTAAAGTTTCATGCTGAAATAAAAACCCTGAGATTCCAGCGCTTCCCCCCCCTGCCCCCTTCCAAACACCACTCACAATGCAGCACGGTGGAAGGAGCAGAAAACCTCCAGTATCTTGGCAATCAGCGCCGCCCTGTTTTACATATTTCAGTTCCATCTTTTGGAAGAGCTCTAAATCTTTCCCCCTATTTTTTCTCTTGTTCTGTCTTCAGCTAGCTTGGCTACATAATTGCAGTGTTCATGTTACGTGCGTGCATAGGAAATTATGCTTAAGGGGATGGGAACTAAAGGCTTTTGTCTTCCTTTCTCTCCTCAGCTTTAGAGGTGTACCGATACACACAGTGAAGTGATAACGAAACATGGCTTGTTTCCTTCTCTTTTCTCTAGTTTATTTTTTATGACATATTATTTGTGATCTTCAGCTGTCACAGGGTGTTAACTGAAAGGCAAGAACTGGTTGTTCTAGGTGTAGGAATCCAAGCATCACTCCCAGCTTGACAGTCTGTTCCTCCTCCAAAGATTACCAGCACTCCCAATAGAGTAGGCAGAAGGAGTGCCTTGGTTTCATCCTCTCCTGCTCATGGCTTGGATATGACTGAGGTGGTTTCTGATGGAAGGGTTGAGGCTTGTCACATCTACCTGTGGTGAAAGGACTAGAGGGAAAGTCTTATAGGGAGAGGTTGAGGATGCTGGGATTGTTTAGCCTGGAGAAGAGGAGACTCAGGGGGGACCTCATCACTCTCTTCAACTACCTGAAGGGAGGTTGTAGTCAAGTGGGGGCTGGACTCTTCTCCCAGGCAACCAGTGACAGGACAAGAGGGCACAGCCTGAAGCTGCTCCAAGGGAGGTTTAGGTTGGATATTAGGAAGCACTTCCTCATGGAGAGGGTGATTAGACATTGGAATAGACTTCCCAGGGAAGTGGTGGAGGCACCATCCCTGGATGTGTTCAAGGCAAGGCTGGATGTGGCACTTAGTGCCATGGTCTAGATGGTGTGGTGGTGTTGGTCATAGGCTGGACTTGATGATCTTAAAGGTCTTTTCCAGCCTTGGTAGTTCTGTGATCTGTGATCTTTGCTAGCAGGCAGACAGAACATGGTGCTTGCCTTTTATTCAAAACAGTCCTTAAAATTCCAGAAGTGTTGGGACCACTTGGGGAAAACGCCTGTACTAGAGCAGCCAACACCCCACTACTCTGTGGGTAGGGAAACTAAATTATAGGACAGGAGTTCAAGCTGCAAGTGGCTCATGCCTGATGATGCAAAAGGACACCAGAGGGTCAAGGTCATTTTGGGTTTTGCCAGACAGGGTAATCACAGAATCACAGGATGGTTTGGGTTAGAAGTGACCTTAAAGATCATCTAGTTCCAACCCCACCTGACGTGGCCATGGATACCTCCCACTAGACCAGGTGGTCCCAGCTTGGCCAATCTGGTTTTGAACACTTCCAGGAAGGGTGTATCCACACTTTATCTGGGAAACCTGTTCCAGTGTCTTACCACCCCCTTGTCCTATTGCTATATGCCTAATTTCAGGCATTGTCCCTCACTTCTTAGTATATTTGAGCTGCTGCTCTCCTTTGAAGCTCCACAGGTGACCTCTGCAGGCAAGTCCTTTGCAAGTGGTTCTAAGTGATCAAGCATTGCTTTTAAAGATCTGTGGCTATTAATATTCAGGATCTGTGGGCAGAAAAAAAACAAACCAACCAACCAAACAAAAAATCAACAAACAAACCAAAATCAAACCAAACAAACAAAACAAAAAAAACCTTAAATTTTTGGGAACAAAATCTTTTCCTTCCCATTTATAAAGTGATCAAACTTAAACGCTGTCAAAACATGATTTGGTTTAATGCTGATTTTGGCCTTGTCTTTGTGCTTGCACATGACAACTAGATGGGAAATGTTGATCAAATTTCTTGTCCTATTTAAATATTGAAAAATAGAAGATTGTTTTTCCCCCGGAAATGATCCACTCTCCATGAAATTTTCAATGGGAAACTTTTCTGCATTGCAGGATGAAGTGGCCAAAGACAGAGAAGGAGTCATGTCCCTTCCAATTTTAGCGAGTGGGATCAGGACAATCCCATGGTTTGTGGAAGAATTAATTTCAAGCTTGGACTTGTGTCCCCAAAAAATTTCTTTCTGCCTCCCCACAGCAGTGAGTGCCTGGCTATTGTAGGACAAGTGCTCCCAAATGTTTCTCAACCTGCTGTGATGATACTACATGTTTTGAGGAAGGTACAAGCAGCATCCTTTGGTAATCAGACAGTTTCACTCTCACATTAGCTGCCTATGGGAAGCTCATTCCATAGCCTCATCCTTCTTTGGCAAGATCAGGAAGGTTTCTAGCCAGCTCAGTTACTAAGTGGTGGATCCAAGGTGTTTGGATTTGCTGTTGGCCTTCACTTCACTCTGATGTTCTCTCTGCTTCCCCTTATTAGCTATGTAAATAGGGAGGGTAAGAGTGCCCACAGCTGTGTCTTTGGAGATGTGATAATTATTTTAAAGAAAATAATGACAACCCATAGCTGGAAGCTGTGTCTTTGATGGAAAGAAAAATCATTGTAGCCTGTTTCATTGAGCATGTGGATGTCTTTGAGGGCTGTCCTAATTTTAACCATGTTTAGCCTTGAAACTGCCTTTGACTTTGGTTGGAACAGAAGCATGTGGTGCAACATGGGGGAACACACCAATCTTGGTTTTTGAATGAAACATTAAACAAATGAGATGAGAGGGAAACAAGAAGATGGGAGAAATCAGATCACAGAGGATTGAAACATGATAAATAACACATTGCTTGTGACAATCTGAGAGTTCCTGTACTGGGGAAATAAATGGCACCATGTTTCTGCCAATAAATAAATAAAAAAAAAAAACACAACAAAAAAACCCCCAACCTTTTTGATTGCAGCATTGCTGTAATTCCCCATTCATATGGGGATTGATGAGCTTGAGAAACAGATCCATCTTGAGCCTGTTTTTTTTAAGAAATAAATAGGTATGCTGGATGCCAGATATGCAAATAAGCAATTGCCTCTTTCCCTTTCTTTTGAATCACAAGGTGAGTAATGTCCATGCTTAATTGTGGGGTACAGAATATAATGGTATTGAGTACCTATCAGCTTGGGGAAATCAGTCAGCTTGGCAGAGGAGAAAGGTTTCCTAGTAATATCACCACTAAGGCAATGACTGCAGTTTGAATTCAGCCTTTTATTAGAGTTCAGCAATCTCAAACACGGTGTCAGAAAGACAGGCAGAAAGTGTTTGAAGACCCAAGGCAGAGCCAACAGCCTCAGGCTCAACATCAACCAAACTGGTATTTCACATCTGAAAAAATGGGTGGGATTCCTCTGACTTGTGCATCTGAGCATTAAATTCAGTCTCCTTAAAAAATGTGACTGTCTGTTGGGTTTAAAGGGGGTATAAATGGAACTTGAGGCATAACTGATGAACTTTCAATGTGTGGAGAGCTAAATTCCTTCTTGTGCTAACGAATGTATCTGTTGCCCCTTCTATTTCATCTTTCACATCTTCTATGTAGACAGAACTTCAAAACTGACAGGAAGAGCTGATGTTACCAACCTTATTCTTGGTAGCAGAGAAGACTTCCACGCCATTCATAGCAGAGCTTTACCTAACCTTGCTCCCTCTCACACCAGCCACATCTGTCACAGCTGGTGTTTTCCATCCTGCTTCCCTCTGGGTGGGGTTTATTCCCAGAAGAGGATAATCAAGACTTTCCAGCCTTCTTTCCCAGCTGCATTTAGGCCTTTCAGTTTATAATGGCTCAAAACTCTTCCTAGGTCTTTATCAGAGTTTCCTCTTGTTTACAGCTACAGTCCAAGGTAGCAGGTCTTTCAGGCCGTCCTAGCGAGGATTTCACTGTCCAAAATTCATAGTGCCCATTTCACAGTCTCTCTCTCTCTTAACTCCCAGCAATTCTTTGGACTAAATTTACAAACATGCCCTCATGTGACTGATGTCTATGCAGGGACTGCTCACCACTCGTGCTTGGGAAAACTGCAGAACAAGATTGTGCAGATGCAGTGATCCCATTGCCTTAACAATTCATTTTTCATAATTCTTATAACTCCTTCCAAGCTGTTGATGAGCCTTCCGGATGCTCCTGTATTATGAAGAGATTAAATCTGCTAAAAATGGTAAATATTTTCAAAATCAAGCAGATGTACACAGACAGAAATTAGATTGTAATGCTGTTGTGGGAGATGTATTCCTCTGGTGTATAATTGTGCTTTTTGGCAAGAATACTGATTTTACTCATTTGCTCACATATCCAGGACACATCGTGGCATTTGCAAGTATTACAACTCCGTACAAAATAAAAGGACAGGACATATCTGTCTGCCTTCATTTCACATGAACTAGGCATGGTAAAGAAAGATTTCTGCTCAGGATTTGTGGCTTGGCTGCTTTTCAGCTCACGCAGCACGATGGGGAATCCTAGGCGCTGGTCTAAAGTGTCAGCCCAAGCCTCCTCAAGGACCCACACTCAAACACTGGACTCAAGTTTACAGAGAAACATTTATGTGTGGTCACTATTGTGTGGTTTAGGGCACTTTCTGGAGGCTGAGGAAAGCTAAGCTGCCGTGTAGGCACTGCCTGTATTCCCAGCAGACCTGATTTCTTAATCACCTTCTCCAGTTATGTGACTCCAGGACTCCTTTGCTTTACCTGGGGAGGCAACTACACCTGAGCCAGGTCTAACCATGCTGCAAGCTCCATAAAGAACAAGCTCAGGCCAAGACAGCAATCACACCTCTCTTCTAAGGTTACAGTCTTTGTATTGCTGGCATGGAGAGCCTATTAGGAATGTAGCCAATTGTACTATTACATGTGCTATTTGTTGAAGAAGAATTTTCTTTGCTTTCTCTTGTTTCTCTAGGAAGTAGCCACAAATGTCCAGTGTAAGGTTACTGGGCCCACACAAAATTTTATCAGAGTTTTGCAGCTATTTCTGGAATTACATATTTGTTCTGTTTTTTTGAACTGAAATGACAGCAGTCCAGGTGTCAATTTTCATATCAAGGTCTGTTTTTTCCCTAGGGCTACTTGAGGAGTTCAAATTTCACTAAGACATCAAAACTAGAAGTAACAGCTTGGAAACTGGGGGATCTTTTTTTTTTCTTTCTTGGTGATAGAGCAGATTTTTATTTTTTTTTTTCCTGAAGTAGAATCTGCTACAACACTGTGCTAGAAGAAGAGGTCAAGACAGACCAAAGATATTGGCAGTGTCTATGTGTCTGAGTTGTTTACTGACTTTATCAGCTGAGACTCTTCACAACTGCTGGAAGGAAAGAACAGGACATCACCTTACATTAGAAAAACCTCAACTCCCTTTTTATGACTGATACAATTAGATCACCTGTCCTTGTAGTAGAGCACTCTGCTTTCTTCTTTTCTGTCATCCCAATATGCCAATTGTACCTTTTTGGGCTGACCTGTGGTTCAGGTACATCTGTGTCCAAGGCTAAGCTGGATGGAGCTTTGAGCAACCTGGTCTAGTGGGAGGTGTCCCTGCCCATTGCAGGGGGATTGGAAATAGATGATCCTCAAGGTCCCTTCCAACCCAAACCATTCTAACCATTCTATGATCATTCTGTTGTCTATGATTTAGAGAGTGCAGGCACAGAGCAGGAGGTGGACATTAGCTTTTAGTCTTCACCTAATGATTTTGGGAAGGGAGCGTGCCTACAGAGCCCCAACAGACATCCTTCATTGCTGTGATCTCTTTGTTGTCAAGTGAGATGCATCAAGGGTGGGTTATTTCATTCCTGACTTTGTATTTCTACATGACCACTGAAAATCAAATCTTCAAGCTTTGTCTGTGTTGTTTTGCTCTGAATACCTTAAAGGAAGTTCTAAAGAGGTGGGGATCGGTCTGTGCAGTGAAGTTAGAAGTGATAGGACAAGAGGTAATGGCTTCAAGTTGTCCCAGGGGAGGTTTAGATTGGATGTTAGGAAGAATTTATTCACTGAAAGGGTTCTCAGGTATTGGAACAGGCTGCCCAGGGCAGTGGTGGAGTCACCATCCCTGAAGGTATTTAAGAGTCATATAGATATAATACTTAGGGATATGGTTTAGTTAAGGCCTTGTCAGTGTTACGTGGATGGTTGGACTTGGTGATCTTTAAGGTCTTTTCTAACCAAGGTAATTCTGTATGATTCTATGTGTGAATAAAATAACAAGTGCTGTGCTTTGCCCATCTCTGTAAAGAACATGAAATATGAAGGATTTGTTTTAATGTGGCTCATCCTTAAATTTCAGGTCAAATGGACTCTACAGTTGCCATGTTGAGGTAGCTTGAGACATGGAGTGGAACTCCTCTCACCTAATTTTAACCATTAGTTGTTAAACACTGAGTCTCAGCTGAACTAAATCTTAGCTAGACTAGCTAAATACCTAGTCTTTAGCTACACTTAGCTAAACTATGTCGTCTCATCAGACAAGTGATAAATCACCTTCTCGAAGTGTTTGTGTGTGCTTTGAATTACTGAAATTAAAGTAAACACCTACTTTCAGACTGAGATTTATCCCACTGCTGTGGTAGTTCATTTTCTTGCATTGCTTTTAATATTAACCTTGGAAAAGCAAACTGCTGAAAGGGTGACTGGATGTATGGGAATTAAAACTCTTGTGAAGCACCTCAGGAATATTTCTGAGGTGAGGTTTTTGCTTTTGGCCTAATTATTCTGTTTCTTATATTGTCACCAAGAAATAGATCATTGATTTTTGGGAGATTTTATGTTAGACAGGGTCAATTAGCCAAGTGCATGATATTGTATGTTTTGATAAGCAGCTGTTGTTCTCAGACAAATGGGTTATTGTGTTTGGGACACATTGTCACATGGGTATGACTTGAGTTCACCATTTAACTTTTGGCACGAGGCTGCGACGTCCTAATGGGGAGGCTGTTAGCTTAGACTTTCTGCATTGCAGAAAGAGCAGATGAAACCCTTTCAACACAGTTGAGAGTTGCCTCTGAGGGGCCTCTTTCTCTTCAGAAATTACAGCAGGACATGAAAATGGCAATGCTCCTACTGGATGACCCTCAGTTTAAAGTGTGATGGAGCAGGTCTCTTTGCTATGCAGAAATCTGCAGTTTGGGAAATGTGGATGAGCATGGGCAGAAATGGTGAACATCAGTTTAGGGGGTAATCTGACTGCTCTAGAGCTAAGATAGACTCCAACTGTGTGAGCTGCCTTGGTTTGTTGATTGCTGGTTAATTTTTTTTCTTTCTTCAACATTTTTTTCCTTCTCTCTATTCCCCCTCTGAAAGAGAATCTCAGCAAATTTGACAGCAGCCCCCCCGCCTCACCCACACCAGCCCTCCCTGACATGATTTAAATGTCTGCCACTGCTGCTGGTACCAGTGCTGTAAAAAGAACTGGCTCCTGTTCAAGTCCTTCTCCTCTCCAAATGTTTAGGGATTTGGAGCCCATACATACAATTACTGCATGATTCTCAGGAAGAGAAAATAGCCAGCAGCTGTTCAGTGTCTGATCAATTTTGAGTTGAGGAAGAGGAGTGAAAGACAGGGGAGTTATTGGTTAGAAATCTGCACACAATTAGGAAACAATGCTAAGAATGGGTGCTTGGGAGAAACGGGGAGGATAGACACCCTGACATTGTATTGTTAGCTAACAGAACTGCAATGGTCTCCTCAGCATGGAGAGAAAATTGCCCCTAACCTGGTGTGGGTATTTTTTCTGAGAGTTTGGAGAGATGAAGGAGAAAGAGGAGTCAGTCCCAGTGTGAGAAAATAAACACTTGAGAGGAAGTCTGGTAAGTGAATGTCTTGGAGTAGATAGCCCTACTCCAGTCAAGAACTGCAGCAGCTTAATGGAGCTTAGACACCCACTCCATGTGGACACACATAAATGTAGTCATCAACTGAGAGTAGATTTAGATGAGATATTAGGAAGAAACTCTTTCCTGTGAGGGTGGTGAGACACTAGCACATGTAGCCCAGAGGAATTGTAGACCTCCCCTCCCTGGAAATGTTCAAGACCAGGTTGGATGAAGCTTGGAGTAACCTGGTCTAGTGGAAGGTGTCTCTGTCCAAAGCAGTGGGGTTGGAACTGGATCATCTTTAAGGTCCTTTCCAACCCAAACCATTCTATGACTCTATGATCTTGGCCTGTTAGATGAATCCTGCCTTAGAGGTTCAATTCAGTTGTCTCCTTCCCAGGTGTTTGGTGTCATTTTAGAAGCCCAAGGCTACCTGGGAAAACCACACAGGGCTGGAAACTGTTGCAAAGTACCTTCAAATATTTTTTCCTGAGAAGTGTGTGAAAGGGACTTTCACTTCCCTCTGGAAGTTAAAATCCAGAGACTAGAATGTTTGCCAAACAGTAGTAGACTACCACCTTTATACAAATGAATTTAGTACAGAATTCATATTACAATTTTTATTAAAAAAATATTTTTTCCATCCTTAATACCTTGTCTCACATGTCTCAGATGAGCAGAGAGGGTAGTGAGGTGCTGGAACTTTCAGTGATTACCACTATCCAGTACCTTCTGTGACCTTTAATTCACAAGGCATTGAATGGTTTTGTTTGGAAGGGACCTTAAAGATCATCATAGAATCATAGAATGTCTCAGGTTGGAAGGATGATCTGTGCACCCTCTGTTTACTTACCTTGTGACTGAATGTGGTTTTAAATTATGCTTATGTTTACCTGAGATCCGGGTGACACCTCGGGAAGCATTTCATAGAATCATAGAATCATAGAATCATAGAATCATAGAATCATAGAATCATAGAATGGTTAAGGTTGGAAGGGACCTTAAAGATCATCTAGTTCCAACCTCTCTGCTATGAGCACAGATACCTCCTACTAGACCAGGTTACACAAAGCCTCATCTAACCTGGCCTTGAACACCTCCAGGGAGGTGGGTTCCACAACCTCCCTAGGCAACTTATTCCAGCACCTCACTACCTTCATGGTGAAGCATTTCTTCCTGATGTCTAACCAAAATCTACCTTCTTTCAGTTTAAAATCATTACCTCTTGTCTTGTCACTGCCTCTCTGGTGAAAACCCCCTCCCCATTCTTTCTGTAGCCCCTTCAGGCACTGGAAGGTGCTGTAAAGCCTCCCTGGAACCTTCTCTTCTCCAGGCTGAACACCCCCAACTCTCTCAACCTGTCTTCATAGCAGAGGTGCCTCAGGCCTTTGATCATCTTCATGGCCCTTCTCTGGACCCTCTCCAACAGCTCCATGTCCTTCCTCTGCTGAGGGCTCCAGAGCTGGACACAGTACACTGTACAGTGTGTGCTGTATGCAGTTTCTCAGTAAATAAGTGGACCTACAAACCCATTGCTTACACAGCATAGGGGTCAACCCTCAATTTATCACGTCTGAAATTTGCATGGATTCAAGAGCATTTTCCTGTACACAGCTGACTGTAAATCTCAGCAGTCTCAGAGAAACTAAAGCTGTTTTCCTTCAAAGTCTGTTTGATTGATTTACAGTGTACCCTGGGGCAAACATGAAAATGTTTTCAAAAGTAGTCATTTTTGGGGGAAAGGCTGGGTAAGTCCTAACTGCTGAAAATATGTCAGCCTGTGGTTACATGGACTGAGATCTTAATAGCTGATGAATTTAACTATCTCCAGCACCCAGTAACATGATTCTATAGTCACTGCATGAAGTCACTGGGTAAAGACTGAGTCTGTCCTTTCTTCACACGGTAACGGAAGCATTTAGTAAGTTCTGTTCAACAGTGTCATCACCATGGATACATTTGCTGTTTGTGTTGTGACATGTGGAATTTTACCTGAAGTCTCAGTTCTTTTGCAATTACATAAGTTTATTTCTCTTCATTAAGATTATTTATCTTCACTGTGCATGAAGCACTTTTGATCAGGAGCACCTGAAAAGGTGACCCAAAAATCTTTGAACATTTAAGAAAAAGAGGCTTACCATTGCCTTAAAATGGATTTGTTATTTCATCTAACTACAGTAATTTAAAATTTAAATGTCTAGCCAACATAGCTCTCTGCATCACATTAGTATTCCGTGGAAAAAGGTAAAAAAGTATTAATCTGAACATAAGATATATGGGATGAGACTTCCTCTGGACGTCCCAGTTTTCCCGTTGACAAGAAAATTGCAGACATTTAGAATAACAGAATCACAGAGTGGCTGGGGTTGAAAGGGACCTCTGGAGATCATAGAGTCCAAACCCCCCTGCCAGAGCAGGACCACCTAGGGTAGATCACAGAGAAATGCATCCAGAAGGGGCTTGAAAGTCTCCAGAGAAGGAGACTCCACAGCCTCTCTGGGCAGCCTGTTCCAGTGCTCTGTCACCCTTACAGTAAAAAAGTTTTTCCTCATGTTGAGGTAGAACTTCCTGTGCTCCAGTTTTCGTCCATTGCCCCTCATCTTATCTCAGGGCACAACTGAAATGAGACTTGCCCCCTCTTCTTGACACCCACCCTTCAGATATTTATAGACATTAATAAGATGCCCTCTCAGTCTTCTCTTCTCTAGACTAAACAGCCCTAGGTCTCTCAGCCTTTCCTCATAAGGCTCCCTCTTGAACTGGGGAGCTGGGGAGCCCAGAACTGGACACAGTACTCCAGACGTGGTCTTGCTAGGGCAGAGTAGAGGGGGAGGAGAACCTCCAAACCTGCTGGACACACTCTTCTTAATGCACCCCAGGATACCATTGACCTTCTTGGCCACAAGGGCACATTGCAGTCCCATGGATAACTTACTATCCAGCTTAGCTTTGAATAGACACCTAACTGTTAGATGGGTAGAGTTAGGTGAATGTCAAGGCACGAAGATGTAGTTTATTTACAGGCTCTCTAATGATGGTGCTCACCCATGAGATGACAGAGTAGATCTGATGAAACAGATGTCTCCTTTAGCTACGTGATAGCTCAAACGCATTTTTCTCTGGAGCCATTGAGAGATGCTGACCTCAGAGCAATAAAACTGCATGTTCACAGCACAGTGGTTTGTTTAGATTAGAACTGCAATTTAATTAAAGTTTTTTTCCAGGAACACTGATAGAGTCCTCCTTCCTTTGCCAAGTGAAATTCAAAGGTCATGTTCCTCAACTGGGTCTTTGGTGCCATTCAGATTAAAACAAGAGTGTTCTAACCAGTGAGGTATCTTAAAATACTCAGGGTGCTCTAGACATACTTAGCTGTTCATGTAACTATGTCCTAATTCAGTTGTGACAATGTGAAAGTGAAACAAAAGATGAAAAATTACCTTCTCAGATGTCCCAGATGAGATTTTTCCTAAACGCTGTTGTAGTTTCCACCTTCCCCAACTGACTTGACACTACCTTTGTCATTCCTCTTCCCTGTCTCAAATAATAGATCTCCCAGACTTTTTCATTCCACTTCTGAAGTGACCTGGACCTCCTTCCACTCCTCCTTGTCAGTGACCTGGGTTGCTCTCCTCTGTTCCCCTTAACCTCCCACAGAACCATCACAGACTTCCTGGACTCCAAATGTTTCTCTCTTGTCCCTCAGCCTTAAGGCCTAATTCTAACTCAATAAGAAGTATGGAGCTCAGAGAAAAAATGTCACATTCCCTTCTCCAGTCCTTGACCTATGAATTTATTTTCAGAGACTCACAGATGAAAGTCTTGGTGCATGGCTCTTTTCTGACCACTAGGATTAGCACAACCTGGAGATAGTCAACCAGGCACTCCTGCTGCAAGTAAAATATCTGCCAGTTACACAACCACACCTGCTGAGACATTGATGATAGCTTTTCCCTAGACAATGCTTATTTTTACCTTATCACTTTCCTCTTTCTGTTTTCAGTACAGATTTATTTTGTGTGTTTTGGGCCTAAATTTTAATCAAAACACTTTTTTTGTGTTTGTTGGTTTGTTGGTTTTTTTTGTTGGTTTTGTGTGGGGTTTTTTGTTTTTTGTTTGGTTGGTTGGTTGTCAGTTTGTTGTTGTTGTTGTTGGGTTTTTTTTGTAAGGAAACAGAGACTGAAACATTTCTGTAGTAGATTATGAATAGTTTTGGCTGGAGATTTGTTGTTAGAGTCAATCAAGTTGACAAAAATTACTACTTCCTTTTTGTAGTTCTCAGAAAAAGTCTTGGGTTTTGGGGAAAGGCAAGTGAGCAGAACTAGTTTAAATTCTTAATCAGTTACTGAACTTGGAAATAGAGTATTCTTGCAGCTTCACTAAGAGACCATGCAATGACCATTTCTTGTTGTCCTCGTTTGAAAGCTGGTTCATATGATTTACTTCTAACCATCAAAATTGGTCAAAATCTATGCCAAGTTTGTTGTTTAGGCTCCCTGGATAGTCAAGGGAGAGCTAAGCTCTTCCAGAAGATGAGTCTTCCCAGCTTCCAGTAGGTATTTAATGTAACTAAAATGAACCTTCTTTTGGAGATGTGTTTCTTCCCTGTGACTGTCCAGGAAGCCTACACGACCAGTTCAGACCACACATCTATGACAAAAGAAAGTCCTGTAACATTCATTACCTTCTCTGCGAGAAGAATCTTTAGGATCATTCACTTAACATGAATAAACTTTTTTTTCTTCAAATGTCTTTGACTATAAACACATTATCTTCCCATTAACACCAATTGCTGTCTGTCACTGTCTTCAATAAGAACAAGAACAGCTCCTTGACATCAGCCTCACATGGGGTGATTTGCAGCACTTGGAAATGCTGCAAACTGACTCCCTGTCTGTGCTATGCTTCAGGAACCGTTCCTCATGGATATTGAATGTAAGTGTACTGTGGTTACTGTTTCCACATCTCCTACTCTCTGCTTAGTTACAAAAAAAATACCAAGAAATTTTCTTCTCTGGTTGGAGAGATCCCAGATTTTCATCCCAGTCATCTTCTGGTTATCACTTTCCTGAGATAAACGAATTTGTGTCTTTGATAGTTGACGTCTTGCCTCCTTCTGGCTTAAACATATAGATATTAATCAGCCAAGCCAGATTGTAGAGGTCAGACAAAAAAAACCCAGAAAAACCTTGAACTTTCAAAGTCTGATCTATTTCTCTCTGTCTGATCCCTGTTTTTCCACAGAAGAGGTTTTGCATATGTCTGGCTGCTTTTAGTCTTCAAAACCATTTTATTAATTAAAGTCACCCCTGCAGCTTAATTTACTTTGCACACTACTTCAGGAATTTTTCCATTCTCTCTTGCTCTCCAGCAGATGCTTTCACCAGGTTCTTCTTTGTTCTCAACTATTTCCATTTCTAACCAGACAATTCCTCCACCAAGACAATTATTCAAATGAAGGACAAGAGAAACTGTGCATTCCTAAGATAACACCTGGTATTGCAGGCAAAGCCTGTCCAAAGGTTTTGATATTTGTTTTAAAGCATAGTGGCTTCATGGTTACATCTCACTCTTGAGGCTTCCTCTCCATCAACTAAATCCCATCCTGCAGCAATGCAGCTGCTGTGGTTCTTGTCTTCATGGTTCTTCATTGAACTTTCCCCATCACTTCCTGCTATGATTGCTTGAAAAGGTTTTTATGCTTTGTTTCCAATGAAAAATGGCTTTCTCTTCTAAAAGAAATGAAAGATTTAGCAAGAATAAATTCAGATTATTGTAGGAGATATCCAAGTGGGACTACTTTTTGTTTCAATATTTTATGCAAAACACGAGGCATTGAAAATTAATACAATTTACTTGGTTGACATAAAATCCTTTTTACTTTGAAGCAGAAGCATTTTTTTTCAGAATATGTGGAGAGATTTGAAAACAGTAAACATTGTTCTGTCTTGTTTGCAAAAGAGAAGCAGCTTCAGCCTTTTTATCCCCTAAATAAATGTTTTCTCCTTTCTCGTGACTTAAACTCTCTCAGTGGCATTGATATGAACTTCACAGTACTAGAGAACTCTGAATGTGGTCATACTTTACCACGCATAAATACAGGCTGGGTGGAGAATGAACTGAAAGCAGCCCTGAGGAGAAGGACTTGAAGGTGGTGGTTAATGAAAAGCCCACCATGAGCAGGCAATGTGTGTTGTCAGCCCAGAAATCCAACTGTGTCCTGGGCTGCATCAGAAGCAGTGTGGCCAGCAGGTCAAGGGAGGTGATTCTCCCCCTCTACTCAACTCAAATCTACTCTGTTTCCATGAGACCCCACCTGGAGTACTGTGTTCAGTTCTGGGGTCCCACACATAAGAAGGACATGGAGCTGTTGGAGGCTCCAGAAGAGGGCCACAAAAATGATCAGAGGGCTGGAGCACCTCTACTCTGGAGATAGGCTGAGAGAGTTGAGGTTGTTCATCCTGGAGAAGGGAAGGCTCTAGAAAGACATTAGAGCAGCCTTCTGGTACCTGAAGGGGCTACAGGAAAGCTGGAGAAGAACTTTTTAGAACGGCAAGGGTGGTGAGACACTGGCATAGGTTGTACAGAGAAATTGTGGCTGCCACCTCTCTGAAAGTGTTCAAGGCCACGTTGGATGGGGCTTGGAGCAAAATGGTCTAGTGGAAGGTGTCTCTGCCCGTGCAGGGGGGTTGGAACTAGATGATCTTGAAGGCCCCTTCCAACCAAAAGCATTCCATGATTCTATGTGGAGTTGTGTGGAGTTGGTCAGATCTCAGTGAGAATATATTGTTGGAGTCTGGTCTTTTAGGGACCAATATAAACATTTTTTTACTAAGGAATCCATGAAGGGAACAACTTCAAAAATATCCATGTGAAATTATGAATTGAAAAGGTGCTCCTCTGAGATAAATCCCTCATTAGATCTTCTACTTCCAGTATGCCCTCCTCTGATCAGCTGGGGCATTGCAGGAAAAAGCAGAGTAATTGCCAATGCTCTGCTTGTCCAGTGGAAAAAAATACAAGCACTGATTTTGGTCCTTTGACCTTCTTTGGAAACGATCACTGAGTGACTTCCCAGCTGTGAAGACCTCAACATTGATGTGTCCAGGCATTAGCAGAGAACTTGAGGGGAAAAATAAAATAGCATAGACACAGGCACTGGAAAAAGCTACACCTCCTGAATTACCACCACCACTTCCTGCAGTGGTTGGGTCTGTTAGGGGAAAAGGTCTCCCTCCCAGCCAACTACTGACTAAGCCTGTCCCCATTTTCATATCCAAGACCTACTAAGATCAAACTGAAATTGCTTGCATCAGGTAGCATATAGACTTTCCAGCCAGGATCACCAGTCCCCTAAAATCAGTTCACTCTGGATAATCATAGCTTAGAGATTTACAGCCAAGGTGTGCTGAGACCTAGTAGTGGGTTCAGAGTTGATGTGGCAATTCTGCAGAAAGTCAGGCTGGAAAATGAAATAAAGGTTGTTTGAAGCTGAGTTTCTTCCTTCACAGGTGGATTAGTATCTTCAGACTGAGGGCCAGCCTGACGTATCCCAAAAAAAATGACCCCAGAGTTAGTTTTAGACATGCCCAGAGATGTGCTTCCTTCAGTAGAAAGGTTTTTTTCTCCCTGTACAGATCAGCAGTTTTAGTGTAAGCAGAGCTCATGTGAAAAGTGAAATTCACCCCGGGAGTAACAATTGATTTATATCTTAAATACTAAGGAACCAGGATTGTAGATACCACCTTTTAATTAGACCCAAGTCAATGTTCAGATTCTCACAGAACCAGTATTCAAAGATCTGCATGCAGTTTTAGAGATGCTTTAGTTCACCCCGAGCAAAGCAGCTTTGCACCTTGTTTCCCTACTTTTAAGAAGAAAATCTCATTTTTCTCACTCTTTTTCTGTCTCTGTAGCAAAGTATGTCTTTTACAAGGTTTTTTTTGCAATATGTGAAAGCACCATTAGGATCTTGCTCTAGAGCTCCCTGGCACTGCTGTAATATTGGTAGTAAGGTCACAATTTTTAGCAGGCTTATTCTGTCTAAAAATATTTAACTTGCTTTTTCATATTCAGTCAGAAGAACCAGGTGAAGGCTGAGTAAATGAATACCAAGACCTTTCTAGTTTGTGGTTTAAGATAAACTTGGAGCTGCAATGAAATAAGCCCAGAGACTTTTTGCTGGTGGAATTGTAATCTGAAAAGAAAACTGATGTATGGAAATCATATTAGTGCTGTCTTTCACACACACATTCTCAATACTCTTTTATTTAAGAGTCCTTAACTCTTGACCTCAAGACAAATTTATCCCCATTTAATACTTAAGATGTTTAGACCATTAGGTAAAAACAGTATTGTTATTTAGGTTACGTGTTGAAAGTCGTAGGGCCTGGAAAGAATTCTGCTTTGTGGATTCCAGGCTGACTCCAGAAAATTAGAATTGCAGTGAGGCTATCCACACAGTTCAATTTAAAATACAAATCTCAAACCCAAATCCAGACTGGAGAAAATCTTAACAGCATGAGGAATCATTGCAAAGGTTTGAAAATTTTTGCTTCACTTCATCAATATATGACATTTCCTGAAGGAAGCCAGACAGGTTAATTATGTGCAAAATATACATGTATACACATATATTTCACACATAAACACACACATATATATATGCATATGATTCTGTGTGTATTTTTTTTTTCCTTTCTTCTTCATATCAGCCTTCACCATATGGCACTAAACCCACCATTTACTGTGGAATTATAAAGCTAATGGAATGTGGAGAATGAGGTCTTGCTTTCCTATTGGTCACCAGGCTTCTCTTTAACTGCTGGGGGAAGACCAAACTTACAAACAGAGGTCTGTGACCATAGAAACACTCAGATCAACTTTAAATTTCATCACATTAAAATAATTGGCTTAATTTTTTTTCTATGCATCTCACAAGAAAAATGCCTGGCACGTGTGTGTTCAAATGCATGTATTGTTCAAATATGTACATTGCAGTTCAAAACAGTGACAGTGACTTACAACTCAGATAATTCATCCTAGTGAGAGATGCCAGTTTTTTCTCCATACAGTCATTAATGGCTCATCACAATGAGAGATGTCAGTTTTTTCTCTGTACACTCATTAGTAGCTCATTGAAATACAAGGAGAATCAGAGCAAAAAGCTCTGGCATTGGTGGAAGTTTTCAATTTATTCCTGCTGAAGGGCTCCATATACAGGGTCAACAAACTTGTTACTCTTACTGTATATTTCCCATCTATTTTTCCAACTCTCTAGCACATTTGTGCACTTGAATCTCTATGGGTATGCTTTCAACAAGCCCTCTGAGCCCAGTGAACAAACAGATTTGCACAAATCAGATATTAATTAGAAGCTGATCCTACAGAGTTGAAAAATTTTTAGTTAGAGACTTTGAAAATCTCACTGGTTTCTCATAATGTCATAGAATCATAAATATTGCTAGTCTAAAAAAAGTCCCTAGTCCAACATTCCTTGCTCAAAAATGGGCTATATCTAAAGTTAGATTCTGCTCTTGTCTAATTGATTGTCAGACATTTTTTTCCTTATAACTAACAATAGTTTCCCTTTCTGCAGCTTGTGACTCTTGACCATTTGCTCTACATCTCTGAGAAGCTACATCTCCTCCAACATCCCCATTTACATAGTGGGAATCTGCAGTTTGTTCTTCCCTTTTCCCATGACCAAATGTCACTGAGGGTGTTCACTGCCAGGGAAAGAAAGAGGTGCTGCTGTGAATGTTTTTGTATGGTCTCAAGCTTTTTCCAGGCAGTCTTTGCAACTTACCACTTGATGTGTAGCCATGGTCCTTGCTGGTGTTTGTGCTTAAGTTTGGGGCTTACACTCTCCATATTTTTGTCTGTCATTTTCCTTGATGTCCACCACAACCACGTCTTCCACTTCTCTTATCCTTTGCTGTCCCCTGTGTCATTCCTTACCAAACCTTATTCCTTTCTCAACTAAAGCCAACATTGGTAAATGTGAGCTACCTGGTTTATAAGTATTTTACATATAAAAAAAATGTTTTTCCTTTCCATACTTCTGTCATAGCTGCCATAAACTTTTTATATATCTTGACATTTTTGCCTTCAAATGACCCGTCTCATTCGATTCATCACAAGTGGTGGTGCATCAAGAAAAAATGTGACTGCTGCCCACTCTCTTTCCATCAGAAACTCCAAATCTAACTTTGCATCACTGTCCCTAGAACTAATCCTTTCTATCAACCTTCATTACATCCTCAGTGCTCATACAGCCTTTTAACACTCATCCAATCCTCAAGCTTCCCCAAATTCAATTACTTTATGTTTCAGCTTCCATGGTTTGCTCAAAGGGAGTCTTCTTACTAAGTACAGAAACCTAACTACCAGTGTTCTGTTCATGAAGCTCTTAATCATTCTGCCTCTTTGTCTGATTTTCATACCTATTGCTCACACAGTTGTCTCATTTCTTCTATATTTGAAGATTAGGTTTCTCTTATTAGGTCTCCTGTTCTGAACCCAACCTTACGTTTGATGCCTGCAAAAAAAATGAAGGTCTTAATGTTGGTTATGCAAGGTCAATAGAAGCTGGTCTAAATGCCACAAAAAGCTCCACGATATTTCCACTGATTTCTGCAGGCTGTGGGTTAAAGTTCACATTTAGAACTATTATGATAACGTATTAACCAATATTTCTTTAACCTCATTATCATTACAGTCCTGATCAATTATTTATTGTTATGATTAATGTTTGCTACAGCAGTGGTGCTACGTGACCACAACCAAGATTCAGCTCCTGGTATGCCTTATATAAATGCACAATAAGAAACAGACTTTGCCCTAGAGAAATGATGAACTGAGTAGAGAACTCAAGACAATGAAACAGAGAGCCCTTCCAAAGCTGAAAATGTCAATTGGTATGGCCAGGGCCTTGTCTAACAGCCTGTGTGCCTTGATTATGCTCTGGAACACCAGAAGACTTTGCTGTCATTCCAATAAAATGATCATTCACCCATCTTTACTTTTTGCATATATATATATATATATAAAAAATGTATATATATAAAAAATGTATATATATAAAAGGCCAAGAAGACAAAGTAGCAGTTGGAAAACTAGATGCCAGTAGAAATTCCATGTTAATTTCAAGTACATATATACCCCTGCCATGTTGACATCAGCCAAGGAGCTAGTCCTTGGATCTTCTACAGCCAGTGGAAACTATGCTTAAGCACAGCACGATTAGGGAATTCATGTAGTTTCCAACTTTTGAGTGAGATGAAGTGCACTCAATATTCCATTGATACTTTTGACTAGAACTCTACCATCTACAAGGAGAGACCAGAATGACTAGTTTCAGTGGAGATGTTAAAATTAAATGCCAACACTGTTTGAGGAACACTGCTTCCCCTTCCTTGGTATCTGTTAAATCAGAATTTACCGTTTTCCAGCTGTGGTGGCTTGCCATAAAAAATGCAGTTACCTAAAAAAGCAGTGGCAGCAGGGCCTTGTCACAGAAGAGGCTTTGCTCTGTAGACGAAATTTCCCCCCTGGTGATCATGTTGCAAACAAGTTTTGCCTCAGAGAATCAGGGCACAAAGAACAAAAAAGGGTTTGAGCAGCTGGATGGCAAGAGAAGGGAAGTGGAGGGAGCAGGGGGCTGGAATGGGAAAGCACAGAAACAGTTTTAAATATCTGGAATCTGCAATTGTATTTCCCCCCCTTCCCCACCCAGAGCTTCATTTTTTTACCCAGATTAACTATTCCCCCTACAATGCTTTTTCATAAAGGGATCAAGACCATTGTTTATAGAATTTGCTAATAACAGCTTCAGTCGTGTTGTCACAGCAGAGTGATTCAATTACAAGACTTGACAACAAAAGCTCAATAAAGAAGCCCAAATCCTTATTAAATTCTTTTTTTAATTATGATTAAAAAATACCCAAGCAGGCAAGGATTGCCAGATTGGGAATTTACGTTGAACAGAAGAATGATATGATCTCTCTGAGTAGCACGGTGCAAATTAAAAGAGGTTTAGTGTTAAGTGTTCATGGCACAAAAGCAATTTTAAGTACCTGCAATCAGCTTAGGTTGGCTAAGCCTAAATATGTACAAATCGTGTAATGAGCAATATCCCTGGCAGTACCACGCAGAGCTCTGACAGATGTGTTCTCCAAGGTTTAGAGTGGGTCCTACAACCACTCACGATGAGTGTCTGCATGTGCACACACACCGGGGGTGTGTGTGTGTGTGTGTGTGTGTGTGTGTGTGTGTGTGTGTGTGTGTGTGTGTGTGTGTGGTTTGTGGGCCACCTAGTGTCCTGGTGCCGACTAGTCAAAATACTTTGCTTTACTGGTAACACAGTTTTTAAGGCAAGAGGAGAACATTGCAGTCATCTATTTTGATACATGGCCAATCACAAAATAGGATAAAATGACCCAGGAATGGCTGCTCCTTTCTCTTAACTGCTGCTTCAGCTGAGTACTCTTTCATAGAAGACCATTTGATCTCTAAATCATTCATAGAATAGTTTTGGTTGGAAAAGACAGTTAAGGTCATCAAGTCCAACTGTTAACCTAGCACACTGCCAAATCATCCATTGGAAATCCATTATTTCATAGAATCATAATCACAGGATCTATGTTAGACCATAAGAGGACGTACCAGTGTGACAGGAAGTTGAAAAGTGTTAGAAATGAACAAGTAAGTGGAGGCACTTGGTGCTTGAATGGAAGGAGGTTGCTACAGCTGCTGTTTAGGGGTATTTCCTGGAAGAACATCATGCTGTATTTTGGAAATATTGGAGGCTTTGTCCTTCAATGAATATAGCTAATCATATAAGTAAGGAGAAGAAAACTATACTAGTTCTAGCCTTTGGTAGGGAGATCATTACTCAGAATTTCCTTTGGTGCTACAGATCTCCCTGTTGGATCCATCTATCATTAGATAATTATCTAAAATAGATGGCATGAGATGCCTTCTCAAGTGACCTTTCACTGATAAAAGCAGGAAACCTAGCTTAAAGCAGGGCTTTACATTTTAAATAGCTATGGTTAAAGGGTGATTAATTCTACCCTCAGCACTTAATCTAAGTTAATCATCAAGGCTCTGCCTGTTATCTCTATAAAGACATGTGGAGCATTCAGCCCATCTTTGGCTAGCAGTTTGTGATTGCTGGGATAAACTGTCCTCTAAAGTAGCAGTTTCTCTGCACTGATTATAGAGTGTGGAAAAAGAAAGCTCTTTAGAGAGGTTCTTCGGTGCCTTTCCGAAAAAAAAAAATCAGGAAGGATGAACATGGGCCTTTCAGGCTTCTCAGCTGAGGCCCAGAGATTTAAAAAAGCTGCAGTTGGGAGTCTGCTTACTTTTTAGGGTTACAACAGGATGTTCATTCCTGATGCTAACAACCGCTATAGTTGCACTTGGTTTGGGGTTTACCTTACCTAATATTTACCATCTAGAACTTAAATTTTGACTCTTATCCTGGATTAGACCTCTAATAAGGTAGAACAAGTCATCTCTGGAAGTACTCATTTATGCGCATGGTTCATTTCTCTTTAGATTCAATTAAATGTCCCATTTTGGAGTGACCACCTGTAAACAAGTAAAGTCTCTGCCCTCCAAGATGTAAAAGACCATGGCTGATGTTTGCTGGATAGAGGTAGAACTCTTGGAGGTGTTGTCATATGCCTTAAGTACACAGGGGAAAGTTTCTTTTAGTTCCAGTAACAAATTCTGGTGCATTGGAAGTAAGAACCATCTGAATCTGCTCTCTTTTCCCCCCTGAAATAAGAAACACTCACAATGTGTGGTGAGAGTGAGGCAAAGGGGGAATTTAATCCATACTAAATAAATGTAGATGATAAAGGCTGATCAAATGCAGCCAACTGCTTGGGGGACTTCATGAACTTTCTCCTATAAACTTCTCAAAAGAAGGCTGAATTTCTAGGCTACCAGGTGTACATTTTCTAATTAAGAGAAAAGCGTTTATTAGAACAGATGAGAGCGCTAAAGGTGACCAATATACCTTTGAAGCTCCCAGCCCCTTGCTTTATTCCATGAACTTACACCCCCTGAAATGTGGCATGGCTTTCCATTTCACAGCATCCATAGCACGGATTTATCAAAGGTCACTATGGCAACACCCAGGCAGTCTGAGACAAATACGTGTATGAACATAGAAACAGGACAAAACAAACTGAAATCGCCCTGTTCCCACCCAGTCTTCTCCCCTGTCCCTTCAACTCCAAATTTAGATGGCTGCTATTATTAATACTCCAGCTGATATTACCTCAGCAGAGATTGCAAGGCAGGAAGGAGCTCACACCACACATACAGAGAGGAGTATCTATGTTGTAGAGGCACATTGCACACACAGGATCACTGGGGCTAGGGGTAACTACAGAAGAATTGTATTGGCATGTGTGAATTCTGGGAATCAGAACCTCCTAATATTTGTTTTGGCTGTGTTTCCATGGCAATAAGTGCACTTGCTATTAATTCTCTAGTTTATTACTAGTCTTTATTCCTAGTAGTCAGGGGAGGGGGTCCTTGACATTCACTTTGGAATTCCAGGCCTTATATATATGAACCTGAACTTATTCACAGTAAATATATATATGTGCATAACTATAAAAATGAGGCACTCAGAATCATGGATTTCTACACCAACAATAAGTATTTTCAGAAGTGATTGAAAACCTCTTTTATTATTCTGAAGCTGTTCTTTTGGAGACGTCTAAACACAGCTGAATGTATAACTTTTTAAATTATTATTTATTTTACTCATTTTGGAAAATGGGAGACTTTTAGCATTTTACTCCCTGGAAAGAAGGAATATTTTCCAGGAGGTAAAAGAGTTCAAATACCTTTTGCTTCTCTCTGCATCCATACATTGTTACATATGACACACACACAGAGAAACACATGCACACAAATCTATATGAAACAGTATCAGGGGTGCTGCAGTTACAAAGTGAATTTCTCAGTAATTAAGATAAGCCAACTAAAAGTTGCTGGTGAAACCTTACCTTTCTCCCTTTTATTGCACCTTATCTTGCAACTTAATTACACACTAGCCTAGTATATTTAAATGGAACCTTCCATAGTGAGAACCATGCCCAGATAGTAGCAGTAATTAGTTACAAAATTTTAGCTTTGCTGTGCAGTATTTCCTCCCAGGATATATTCTCTACCCATAGTTCAAAGGTTGCTCTAAAGGCAGAACTGTTAATTTCCTCCTGTTTTATTTTTGTTTGTTTGTTTTTGGTTTTGTTGTTTGTTAGTTGGTTGGGTTTGGTTTGTTGGGGGGTTTTTGGCATTCCTGATTGGTTTTCTAATGTTTATCATCTTCAGAATATCCCTGAGATAGGAACATTATCCTTATTTTACTAATGGGAACCTGATAAATAGATTAACATTAAAAGTATCCAGTTATTTTGGTGTCCAGGCTGATCTCTGAGTACCTGCTTTGGCAAAGTTTTAAGCATTTATACCTTATTAATCTCATCCAACTTTATCTGTCTCAGAACAATTTCTTTTTCTGATCTAGTCATTTTCTCATAGTCAGTGGGGAGAAACAAGCACATTCAGAGGTGCTTCATCTAATACATCTTGGATGACTATCTTGTGATAAGATGAACTACCCTCCAGAGGGACTAAGGCAGATAAATCCCACATTATTTATTTATCTGAAGAAGTTTCCCTTGATTTCAGTTGCAGTTAGGAGTGCTTCATTGAGAGGCTTCATTAAGATGCTGCAGTACTCTAAGCCTGCCCTATAGATCTCTATAATATGTTATTTTTAATTTTTGCCATGTGTATCAGCCCATTCCAGAACAACAGTGTGCTTTGGTACACACATACAACACCTTCAGAATTTCCTGGGCCACAGTGAAATGCATGAAAATATATTCAGGGCTTTATAAGGACACATGAAAGACAAGAGGAGACGAAGCCAAGTGGAAAAAAGTTGAGTTCAGTTTTTCACTGGAAAAAAAAAATAAATCTCAACCTCCGTTACTGGAAGTTGGTTTTATTTTATTTCATTCTGTGTGAGAGCACCATCAGCAAATCATTGTTAACAGTGTATTGAAAGCTAAACAAAATAGTAAAGTGGTGGTAAAGGAATTCAGAGGTAAATTCTACCTCAGTAGAAAAGAGAGTGAAAGGGATATTAATATTGAATGTGGTGGAGGTGGCAAGTGAAATGAGTACCCATTTCCCCTCTCCTTGGTGCTGTGCACAGATATGCACCTCACACCTACACATCAATGCCTACATTAGCCATGGATAGGAAAAGCTTTTCCTCTTATAGGTTATGAATTCAACTAAAGACCTCATTTAGCAAGCACATAAACACATGGTTACCCTTATGCAGGCACTTCAATCCCAGTGTTCAGGGAGTTTTACACATGTATAATTACACAGTTGTGTGGTTAATTGATTTGGTTGTTAGGGTCACGTCTCACAAGGTTCTGAGTGATCAAACCACTTCAGAATGAGATTACTTTTGAGGTCATGAAATGATTAGGATTAGTTTTGAGGCATCTTATAGATTGAAATTGCTCTTTTTTTTTTTTTTTTTTTTTTTTTTTTTTTTTTTTTTTCTGGTCAGGTTAGGCACCAGATTATAAAATGGTTTTACACACAGAGAAGAATAAATATAATCAAAACATTGCAAATGAGATTTGGGTCTTGTTAAAGCATGTAGTGGTCATAGAGGTCATAGGACCTGTATCAATAAAGTATATAAAAGCTGGCTGTGCACCAGTTTAATTAAAGTTTTACTTGGGAGAAAGGAGGGAAGGGTGTGTAAGGATCAGACAACCACTAAATTCAGTGTTGGCCACTAGATTTCAAGAACAAGAGGTGAACTGATTATGAGGAGTTCAGAGGAACACACCAAGAAAGATCAGAAGTTCAGCTTACATGGCCCATGAGGGCAGACTGAGGGAATTACACTGACCCATTTCATAAGGAATAAATGTGTATATAGTGTGGATAATACGGATGTACACAGCAATTAGAAAAATGAAGACCTTTTTTTTTCCCCCCATGAAATATAATTAATCTTATTACCAAAATAACCCAATTCCAAATCTTTTCCAAGTAGGATGGAATATTAAGGGTCTTCTCCTTTGCTATTATGACGTGTCTCCAAAATATGTCATGATTTCAAGAAAAGACTTTTTCCTAATTCCACAGCTGCTATACTACCCAGGGGAATGATCATCTCAGCCATTACATGGAGGGACATGTTGATGTTCAGACTTAGGGAGCATGGGTTCAGACAGCAAATGTGTAGGTGTACTCCATGACTTTAGTAATTTTATTCTAATCTCAGCCAGTCTCTTCATCAACATATCAAATCTCTTTCTGCCTCTGTTCGTGTCTCTTAAATGAACATAGTATTTCATTCTTCTGTGTCTCATCAGCTTCATCTGTTCACATGGGAGGATTCATGGGATGAGACTACTTCTCCCATGCATGTAAAGAGCACTTAGTATAGTGACTGAAAGTTGTAGAGCAGCATGACAGTATGTCTCTGTGTTTGCTTGCTCCCCAGAAGAAGGAATCAACCCTACCCCATCTCTTTTTCTTAGAACATAGTAGTGCTGATGGATTTTTAATGTTCTGTAGTCTCACAATATGAAATTTAACAAGTTCTCCATTTTAAGTTCTCCAGGGCATTGTGCCCATAATATTCCTGGGGCTAATAAATGAACAGAGTTTATTAGTGTATTTATCTGTTTTATACCTCTTCTCAATGACTCTGTGCCTCTGAGTTGACTACTGGTTTCTTCCTTGAAAAAAAAACCTAGTGATGGAAGGAATTTGGCTCCAGGAATTTGTTGTAAAAATTTGACTATGTTCTAAATTCAGAGCCTCTTGGATTTCACCCTCTGACAGGGTATTGCTTTCCTGCCATGTTGAAGTTGATTAAATTATTTTCATATAATCCTAAATCAGTCTTAGAGAGTCTGTGCTGATTGGATGTTTCAGCGATGCCATAAACTTGGACACCTGTTATGCAGCTATGAATGTGAAGAATTATGGAGAAGTTGTGATCAGTACAAGATGAGAAAAATTGCTGTTGCAGGCAAAGCATTAGTAATTCCTCAAAATATCCACTTTTTCATTACTAATACTCTGACCTGAGAATATCGCTCCATGTTAGCATCAGAGGGTGAAGATTTCTGATGATGGATAGAAACAGGGGCCCAGAATGGGAGTCATAAGTCTTCATCCTTACTTCCTCACAGCCCCATCCAGTTTTCCTTAAGGAAAGGTCTGGGTTCACCTTATGCTCCTGTATTGCTTTCTCATCACTCATGCCCTGGCTAGATGTGGAAACAAAAATCCTGTGCATTACTGTTTCAGGAGATAACATGTCTCTACACATGATGAGTGTGTACAGACAGGGTCATGTAAACTTTGGATCTGTGTCCATTGCACAGGGAAAGAGGGATACTGATTTAGTGAGAGGATGCACAAAAAAGGTCATTCTTACACAGTTCTCTTGGTGCCTTACACCACATTGTAGTTTTTCTCTTACACTCCAGCCTGGTTAATATCATATTTGTCATTCCTGAATATGAATATTGATTAAACAGAGATGCCTGCTGCCAAGTAAATGTTTCAGTAAGAGCTAGTCACCCAAGAATAAGTGGTCTTCACCGAGAATCTAGCCAGAATAATCAATGTAGTCTAAGGAGCAACTCATCTCATCTTAAAGTCTTTACTCAACATCAATCAAATGAATCAATTTTTAAAATGCTTATTCCTCTGTGTTGAATGAAATAAGAACCTGGGTTATGAACTGAGGAGACACTTAAGGTCTGAGGATAAAACCCACTCTGATGAAGCTCATCTTTCCTGTGAGCTTAGTTGTGGAGCCAGCAGTCTTTCCTGCTGCCTTCTCACCAGTTTCTTCTCTGTCTCTCCCACTGGTGCCATGCTTCACCCAGCTCAGCAGACACTCTAGTTTCTCCTAAAGGGAGCTGTGTGCTTTTCTTCAGGTAGTATAGATCTCACTAGTGTTCCTCCCTGGCATACAAAGCCAGGGAGCTTTTATTAATTAGTCTATCTGTATTATGTCAGCATTTAGAGTACTTGCATTTGGTGTTGATATCTCTGTAAGAGGCCTGCCTCTTCTCTAAAGAGCTAACATATTGTTTCCATTAATGAGTCCTGATAAACAATGCCTGGATAAAGTAGCTGAGGTTTGAGGCATGTGTATGGCTAAGACTGTCATTTTCTACCAGCTCACCAGAAGCTGCATCATTATATGTTTTTCTAAATTGCTCTTTGTTGGTTTTCCCTCTCCTTTCTTCCTCTCTCCCTAAACCATCCTGTTTCCTGCCTTAATGAAATGATTTGATGGTCTGCAGAGACTCCTAATCAGAGAATATACTTTGAGGGAGAGACTACTGCAGGTGGAAGTGAATATGGCTTTCAGGAGCCAATTGCCACAAAGAAAATTGGGCAAGAGATAGCAAACTGTTCTTGTGAGCCATGTGTGGTATCTCCTTTCTCAGGAGATCTTACAGAGATGCTGATTCTTGTGTTGTCTTCCTCCTTTGGCTGAGCAGAGTGCCAGCCTTTGGGGCTGTCATTTTACAGCCTGAAAGACAGACATGAGATGCACAGGCAAGAGGTTTCCAGGCAGTAGGGTAACTGAGCCAAAGAATTCAAAGCCACAGTCTCTCCCATTCCTACCCACTGGATTAGAACTGCAGCCAGAAGAGAGATGCAGATGAAATGAGAGAGCAAGAGAATGTAGTTACTGTGCTGAGAGGTATGGTCCAAAGACACACGCTAATTTTGCTAGGGCTTGGGCCAGCAGAAGGGGCCCAGAGTGGCAGAGAGGGAAGGAGATGAAGGAAAAAGGAGGGATTATGAAGCCCATTGCCTAATGCACATTGCCTGGTGCTGCTGGTTCCATGTGTCAGGGCCACCCACATGGGGTAAGTGACACTCGTGAATGACTTAGTAAAACCCATGGGGCCTGTCAAAGCAGTGAACAGGAGTCTCTCTCTTCCTCAAAGAAGGAGTCATTTAAAAACAGAGCTGTGAAGGGGGAATAGGAGTGTGGGGTGGTGGTAATAGAAACACAACAGCAATGAGAAAACATGAGGCTTTGCAAGCAGGGCTGAGGTTGTCTGTGCTACCTTGCTATCAGCACCAGGCATTGAGACTGATGGGGTTTTGTTCTCTCCAGACCTGGTGGCAGATGCCAGCTTAGAGGCATGAGTCAGGCTCACCGTTTTAATTCTTTGGACATAAAACTCAGCGTGAGGTATGAGGGAGAGCTGCAGTCGTACTTGACAGAGGCCACCTAGAAAAGCCAATGTTGTTCTTAGTGGGGTGAGTTACCTCATCCTGAGCCAGTAGGTAGGGAAAATCCCAGCATCTCACCATTCACCAGCAATTTGCATGTCTTCAACTGGTTGCTACAGTCCAGAAGAGATGCAGAAAGATGCATTTGAAAGCTCTCCAAGCTGAAGGAGTCTCATGAGTCTTTATGAAAATAATAAAACTACTTCTTCCTAATCCCTGTTTTTCTTCCTTTTTTTTTTTTCTTTTTTGCTCATAAGGCTAAAAAGGATAGGCAAAAGTCCAGGTTTAGGTCACATCCAGTTGCTTGTGTACCAATTTTTTAACTTAACTTAAAAGAAATGGAAAATGCAGTGTGACTGCTAAGGTAGTGTTGATTTTATCAGAAAGGATTTTCCCTGTCTCATTGTACAGGTTCATTTCCTGTTCAAGCAAGGCCAGAACTTCAAGGGTTAACATAAATTTCATCTCATTCTTCACACAGAAAGAGACAACCTGGACAGAGACATTGTCACCAAATTCAAACCTGGCCTAATTTGTCCATAGAAAGTCAGAGGATTTTCAAATGGAGTAATACTGCAATTATGTTTGGGTCAAAGTGTTTCTTTTCTTACATAGCTGTACAAGAATGACCTTTCAGTGCCATGTCTGAGATACACAGGTTTCTCAATGTTTCACAGTGCAATAATTCAAAAGAAGAGTTTATATTTAAAGCTTGAAGGACCTTGTAATCAAAACAAATGAGAAATAATAATTGTCCCCTATTTTGCAGGAGCTAAGGACAAACATGAATGCATTTGTCCAGGAATCACTGGCACATCCAAGAAGTTGCTGATCTCTACAGGACCCAATCAATAAGCTGGTAATGAAATTTCCTTCCACTAAAAACCTATCTGTGACTTGTGAAGTACAACCCAAAGCCAGTAGACCCTTCCTTGTGAGTTCACCAAAGACAGAATCTCTGAGAAACTCCAGAAATGCAAACAGGAGCATCCATTATTTTCTTCCTTTTTTCAACTTTGCACAACCTCTGAGATTTTGATCAGCCAAGTTTCACACAGCTCTAGTTAATTCTTGTTCAAGAAGCAAGTCTTCTGACTCAGAGTTGTATCCTAAATTTCTTCCTTCTGAAGGTTTCACACTACTGAGGGCCAGCAATGCAGATCCATTTGCTGATGTGATTTGACTAATCCCCCTATAATGAGGAAGTGGAACAGCTGAGATGAAAGCCTGAACCCTCACTGTGCAAAGGTATGAACTAATAAGCAAAGTTAAGTTAATATGGGAATCAGGGCATTCCCGGAGGGGATTTGAACCAAGCTGACTTTGGTGTTTTTGATCAAAATGGATGCCAAAAAGTTATTGAAGGGTCCAAAAAAGTTATTGAAGGGTCCAAAAAATTGAAGCAAAAAGTCAACAATACTACCACCTGCCTGTTCATTCATGATCCTATTAGTCATTCAGTGGGAAAAAAAATACCAAACCTACCCCAAATTTCAGTGCACGTCAGAACTTTCCTTGTCACATTCACTCACTTGTAGTGGACAGCAAACATCTGTGGACTGTCTTCATCTCACTGAAGAAATGCATACATCTGTGTGCTTGCAAGGGTATTTGAAACTGCACAGAGAGATGGGATCATGCAAGGGAGGAATGTAAAAAGATTACTATGGACTGCAGTTAGTCTGGGATAAACCCTACGAGCAGTGAGATTTATTAGCCTGAGGAACTGAATTTCTAGAAAAATTGACCCACTAACGTGAAAAATGTAAAGCTATCCCAAAACCACACAGTAGAGAACATGCTGTACATCACTGGCTAGCAGATACACATCCTTCTGGACATTTTCCAGCCTCTGAAATGTAAGAATAATGTTTTGCCATTTATGTTGCTGTGGGGCTACAGACATTATACTGATGGTGCTGTCCTCACAGAATAAAAGACAGACTCAACCCTAGGGAATTTGCTTTCTCAATCATCAATTAAATGTAATTTTTAAGCATGAATTTTCCTTTATGCAATATGGCTAAATCTATTCTTATTGAACGAAGTACGCAGACACAAGAAGAACTTTATGAGGGTTTAATGCTGGCTTAAGTGGTTTGGTGGATCAGAGCTTAAAGAAGTAGGGTTACTCTTAAATTAGTAAAGATAGAAGAATGGGAAACCGAGGCACAGAGGGTTTGAAGTGTTGATGCCTGAGATGACAGTGATGAGACAAGTGGGAACCAATGGAATTTTCTGCAAAGCCAATACACAATTGACTAAAAGTGAAAAAGACAGCTTGGAAGAAGTTTTTTGTAGGTTATTACCAATTAGATGGAAAGCCTTGGCATGTCATATTGTGATTTGGTATTTTTCTTCATACTGTATAATGGAGACACGGAAAATTCCATTGGTTAAGACTCATTTTCCTCTCAGAGTGAATTACTGGTTGCAGCTTGCTACTACTGTGACAGCTACCTAGTTAGCCAGAAGTTTCTCCCAGGAATGTAAATTAAGCTGCACTGTACTGGTCATGTGAAGGGTACCCAAGTCTTCTGTCAGTGACAGGTATCTAATGCCATTTGTCATGCCTCAGAGTGTCCTCTCTGGCATCTGTTGCTCTGCAAGAACGCAAGGGTGGTGTCAAATCTGCCAAGTGCAACTAGGTACTCAAAATACCTTCTATGTCTCAAAGGACTCCAGACACCAGTGCATGGATGACTGACTCATGGCCACAGCTTCATCCCTGAGAGACTTGTCTGGTGCAGAATCTTGAAAATAACCCAATGATGGGGCATGATGCTGAGATGGTGATGATGGGGGAGGGGGAGGAAGACAGAGAAATGAGTTGCTGGAAAATGAGATGGGAAGAGAACTGGGGAAAGATGGATCTACAGGTGCAGAGAGAACAACTTTTCATTAAGGTGGAAGACACCAGCACTACATAAGATCATTTGGATTTGCCAAGCTGATAAAGAGAGATTGTGTTACATCACAGTCATCTTCTGCTCCTCCAGCATTTCAAAGTAAACTACTCTGAGCTCATCCCAGCTAAAATAAGTCTTTGGCATTTACTCTGAGGCCTTGATTCCACCTCGGTTTGACATTTGGAGCCACCCACTAAGAAGGAAAGTACATTACCAAGGGTAGCCAGCTGGGTGCTGTCAGAGACAGCCAAAACCTTCATGCAGACTGCAGAGGAAGAACCACAACCTCATCCCAGACCAAGAGAAAAACCTCTTCTCTGAATTCATATCCTCCACTGACATTATTAATCAAGCTGAATCAGGCTGTGCACATGAGGAAAGGGCAGAGAGCAAACTGTTTTGACTTGAATAAAAACCAAAGTTGTCCATAGACTTGCCAAGTCTCCAATAAGATGCACAAGCCTCATTCAACAAGCCCTTGTTTCAAATGCCCCCACATCTCCACAATTACACCTGTATCCACTGCATTCACCTTTGCCAAGGCCTTCCAGGAGTCAGGGTTTGCCACAGCTGGTCAGATAGCTCTGAGCTGTGCCAGCTATCTGTGCCTGGGTGTTTGGAGTAAGGCTATGAGAGGGAAGCAGCCAGGGATCTGGAGTGAACAGTTTTGTTTGGAAAGTGCGTTCTCCAGCTGCAATGCTTCATTAAAAGCCTTTCCTCATGATGTGAACACAACCAGTCTCTGCCACAGGACCCAAAGCCTGTCTCCATCATGTGGCCTGCTGCTCTCAGAGGTAAACAGGCTTGAAAAGTCCAGTTCTTGCCTTCAAGGGCCAGGTCGATTTTCCCAGGGAATACACAGAAGGGCTTGAAAAAATTGTGCAGATGTAGCTAGAGGGTGCTGGTTGCTCTTCATGGGGAAGTGTGTGAGAAGGAATCCTAAAACTCCCTGCCTGAGCTGGCGTTCAGGTTGCAGATTGAGACATAAAAATGTGGCTGTCTGCAAGCAGGCATAAACTCTAGAAAATTCTTCGGTTTATTTTTTATTATTTATTTAGATGTTCTTTCAGTTGCCCACTCACAGGTATGTTCTACCCTTCGATTTGGCATATGGAGTCTGGCATGAGTTCTGGAAGAGCACGGGTTTCCTCCAGGTCCTGTGACACATCTAGCAACTTGATTCAGATCTTCCAGCTATTCTAGGGCATCTCAAATGGCAATAGATGCTTCTACTATAGGAAAATTAATTGAGCCCACTTACCTGGCCAGGGAAACATTTTCCTGGCCTCCACTGATGGTATCTCCATAGGCTGTACTGACACTTTAAATAAGATTTGCCTAGGCAGAAGCATTCAATGTTTTTTCAGGTAACATCCAAGACATACACAAATTTAGTTGTAGTTGTGACACAGGACTTGCAGTGGCCTTGTGCTCTTGTGGGCTGAAGCAATAAACAACTTTCTAGACTGCATTCACAGTATGGGCTAGATCTTCCATGATTATGATAGAAGTTTGAACAGCTGCTTCACATGGAGAAATCTGTGGTAGGGTTCAGTATCTTGAAGGCAAGAATTAAGTTCATTTCAGTGTCAAATATGGCTATTTTCAGCCATTTGGAACACACAATGCATCTGAGAACACTGTATGAAGTTATCAGAGTGGGCATGGATGGTCTCTAAATATAGTGAGTAATTAGATTATTTAATTATACAAACCTTAAAACCATCTATAAATGAGAACAAGCACCCTAAGTATTCTTTATAAACAATGCAAAGAGAGGTATTTCCATAATGTAGTTCAGCTCACTAAGACCTTACTGTAGAGAAATTGTAAGAGGAACTCAATCCATGTTTTCCAGAGAAATGCTAAAGGTAGAAGGACTTAACATAGCCCTTGAACTCTCTAAGCCCTCTAACTAAAAAGAATGAGGATAGATTTTATCACAGTATGTCTGAGGTTACCTGTCTCCTAGGGCAACTGTGGTTTCGTTTCTGACCTCAGAATGGAGCAAGCCAAAAAAGTGACTCAGATCTACCACTTGTAACCATCACCAGGATTCAGAGTGAGCTTTATACCAGATACAAATGGAAACACCTACATTAAATCCACGCTGAAACAGAAAGCTGCAAATGCAGTGATGGTTGTAGCTGCCAGGTCCACAGGGTGGGATCCCTTCTGGAAAGGCACATGCAGTGTGATGTGTGAGTCTTGTATGCCAGATTACCCTGAAACAAAAAACCAAAACAAAACAATCCCTCTCCTCAGATGTTGTAATGCTTCAGACTTCCAGTTTGTGCCAATTCATGTTAATCAATCATCTTATTTCAGAATTTCTATTGCTTTGCCATTTCTCATTTTATATTTCAGTCCTTCTGGGTGGTAAATAGTTTCAGCTTGTTCTTTCTCCTTGCTTGGGTACAGCACCATTTATTTACCCATAGCTTTCTCTTTTGCAGGAATTCTATCAACCCATAGCATTGAAAACCATAATATCTAATATCTGGAGATCCTGATGGAAGTGAGTGTATTTAAACTAGGCATATGATGTTTTCCACTACAACTGCTCCAGGTTTTTCAAGTTTAATACAATTAATGTGAAGTTGCAGTTTTCTGTAAGGAAATACCAGTGCTACTGAAACATTTTTATTATAGTCTGGGTAGATGAGATTGCAAACCAGTTTTCACCAGCTTAAATACTTAATGAAATCTTTAACATTTCTGTTAGTTCAAAAGACATGGATTTTAGTAGTGTATCTACTGTGTATTAACTGTGATGTTGTGACTTGTTTTTCTTTTCATTCATTCAGTTAGGACTGTGTACAACTATAGAGCTGTGGGACTATAGCTCTGACAGGGTCAGACATCAGGAAGAAATTCTTCACCATGAGGGTAGGAAGGCACTGGAATAAGTTGCCCAGGGAGGTTGTTGATGCCCCCTCCCTGGAGGTGTTCAAGGCCAGGTTGGATGAGGCTTGTGCAGCCTGGTCTAGGGGAAGATGTCCCTGCTCATAGCAGGGAGGTTGGAACCTGATGATCTTGAAGGTCCCTTCCAATCTTCACCAGTCTATGATTCTATGACCAGCCTGTCACCCTCGTTGCTGATTTTCATGATAGCCATTTTCAAGATCTTAAGGCAATTTTACAGCCCAAATTTCTTATTCCACAAGAAACGTCTAGACTTTGGTATTGATACATTTCAACACAAAAACACATTTTGAAATGTTTGAATTTCCTACTGGGTGGAAATTTTTATTTTTGCTTAGAGACATGGTTACTCATTTTTTTTTTGTCATCTTTTTTTGGTGAAATTTTGGGCTTTGCTTTTTTTCCAAAATAACCCAGAATGTATCACAAAATTCCATGTAATCACCAAGATATAAGGTTTTAAAAACAGATACCAGCAAAATTTCCAGGTTTGGCAATACAGACAATGTCATAATTTCCTTTTGGGTAATTTTTAACCTTTTCTTTGAGTCACAATAAATGTTGCTGCATTTTTTCATGTCTGGTTTTATGTTATAGGGATAATCTGACTATTTCAGGGTTTTTTGGCCTTAATTGATTAATCTGGCTGAATTCTTTCACCTTGGGGATTGACTCATCCTGCTTTTCCCCAACTTCTATAATGCCCGTTTCTTGACATTTGGATCTCTTGTGTCATAGCAGTCTGGATTCGTATTTAATGGGTTCTTTTCACTCCTTTCACATTTGTTGTGGCACCCTTGGGCACAGCAAATCTCAAACTCAGAGTAAGTGTGGAACAAAACACATGTGGCCCCTATGCAGTTCTTTAAATTAGGTCAGTAGTTTAACAGCAACTGTGTTTTAATTACAGTTTTAAGGCCCTCAGCTATGTCTGACACCTTATTGCATTAAAAACCCCAAAAGCAAAACCATGCACTGTGCTCCTGGCTTCATCTCACTCAATTCATGTCTCTAAAAGTTAGGGAAGGTATTCAGTTTATAATAAGCCAAGGAGTTCTGGATAAAGATAGATACCTGCAGAAAATAATTCCTCACATTTCCAGACAGGTACTTAAAGGAGCTGTGATGAGTCTTTTAATACGATAAAATAATGCAAAACAAAGCACCTCTTAAGTGTCTACTCATCAACACAGTACAGAGTTTTACTAATCCCAGTCTCTGTAGCCAAGAGGAGCACAGAAGGAATAGAGACCCTCAGACCCTCAGCTTCTAAGTCCCATCACTGCACAATCAAACACTGAGTTGAGTGGGTCACTCTACTGTTTCTGCTCTGAGAAGTTCAAATATCTAATCGCTAAACTTTATCTTATTTAATATCTGTAGTATAGGCACAAGCTGCTGGCATGCATCATCCTAGTCTTCCTTTATAAACAGCATGGAGATGTAGGGTTTTTAGGGCTTGATTTATCTGTTCCATTGTAGAGGTTTATTTTAGGATCAGATTAAATGTGTCCTCAACTCTACTGACTGAGGAGAAACTCTAGGACTGCTCCCCTAGGTGTAGATATTGATGCTGTAGAGGTTTATACTCAGTAGAGGTCTGAAGGATGAATTCTCTTCTGTGTGCCAATTTTTCATGTAGTTACAACATTTTGAATTTTTTTGGTGCCATATTATAAACTTCAAAAATATTATTCTCTTTCAAATATAGCAGTACAAATATGTATTTGTACACACATTTGTAAGAGCTCTTCGGATAGATGTAGTTCACTCTGTTCTGTCCTATAAAATCAGTATTTTCCTGTGAAACACCTATTTCTGGGTCCTATTACCAATTTTGAAGATAAAAACCTTGTATTTTAATCAGTTCTAGAAATTATGGGTTTTTTCCCTAGTTTTCTCTTGGCCTTCTATTTTAAACTGACTGAATGTATTCCAAAATGTGGGTCTAAATTTTTCTGCCTGTCTCTCTGTAGCCAAAGTGCTCCAGTAAGGAATTTGACTGTGTAAGATACAAGAGATGACTCTTCTGCTTGCCACTAAAGAATTTGACCACGGATATAGGAGAAGGAAATAATTTAAAACTATGAAAAAAATGTCCAAGTGTGAAATGACATCACAGTGAAAGACCTGAAAGGTGTAAGCCTGAAGCCTTTCCTTTTCTGCTGCTGAATTAATTTTCAATGGTTCCTTCACTTGTTGTCCTTTCTGAATTGCCTTCTTGGGCACCTATGTTTAGCAGTTAGAGGTGAATTATAGGCCAATATCCCCCAGAATATTGCACCTTTTCAATAAAGTTATGCAAGATAATCTACTTCTTGTATTTAAACCTCCACATCTGAACTTTCAGTATTAGTGTCAGACTGGAAAGTATTACAGTTGTTGGCTTTTTTTTGCTGTGTGAACGTGACAAGCAGAATTATTTGTCAAAATAGTGCCTTTGTTAATAATTATCCAATAGCCTCCTTTCATCTGTGAATTATTCCTGCTCAGTTATTTTTCAGCTCCTCTGGGTCCATCAGATGGGCTTGGCATGGAGTAAACTCATGTTTTACATGATTTATCTTATCTGTTTCCCCAGAGAATTTTATACAAACCTGCTGAGTCTTCATGATGCTGAATTAAGATGGCAGGTCACCTGTAATGTGTCTTCTCCAAAGCTGTTTGATCATCAGAATTATCCTTCCCTAGGAAGCAGTTGTTCCACATCCTTAGAAATAATTCAGTGTCAGGTATACAAACTAAAATACTGACAAAGGGAAGTTTGAAAATTGTGATCCAGTTGGGCAACTATCAACACCGATTAGTGTATATTTATGATTGAGGTTTGCATGAATTATTGCTGAACAAAAGCTCCAGTAAGAGAACTACTTGCCTGGATGGAAAAGGCCCAGGAATGTCACAGGCAGATGTATCATTTTTATGACTTTGTGGGGGACCGTTTTACAGAGCTTTACAGTAATTTAGACCATTTATTCTACAGCATCCATTTCACCTTGTAAATCTTTTTTGCAAATCAAGCATGTGAATATAGAAGTGACCACACGCAGCAAAATCTAGAAGAGGCAACGAAATAGCTGAAATTCAACATGTCACCTGAAGGGTATACAACAAATGGGTTGCTTTTTCATTTCAAAAAATGGAAGGGGATCAGTTGCCTGTTTTTTCCTGCGGTTTTGAAGGAATTGATCTTTTGCTTCAGGACTCAGGAACTGGGGCACTATTGCAGAAAAATCCAAACAGGAGATGCTTCAAATTAATTGTACTTTTATATCATAATGTGGCCTGAAGAAGAATGAGATGCAGGCTGAAAATTTCCCAGCATTTTCAAGGAAATGTTTTTAAAACCTTCTAATCTATTCAAAGAAAAAAGGCAGGTTGTAAAGAGCTTAAAGATACCTTTTTATGGTAACAACTGAAACTTTTAAATTTTGGTTTTGAAACTATTAGGAAGTAGAGTACACGAGACAAATGAGTTGTTTACTTAGTGGGTTCTATTTCACTTTTGCAAAGTTATTAGTCCAGTGTCCATTACAATAGTGAAAGTTTCTTATGAACATCCACAGGGATTATGCAAGACATGGCTTCTCCATTACTTGGCACTAGTCTGGGAGAGAAATCTACATGGAAAGGCTATGGAGCCTGAACCTCACTATAATGCTATCTGTGTACATTCATGGTGGGCTTGGAAAGTGAAGACCCTTGAGTCTAATCTTTGTCACCAATTTGCAATGTTGCCGTGATTCTTTTCACCCACACTTGGTGGCTTCATCCACAAATGGGATCCTGTTCCTCACTGGATTGAAATTAGGGCTTGAGTTTACAATAAAGTAAATGAGCTGGTCTTATAAAGCATATATGCAACAGGTGAGAGTGTCGAAGATGGAGATGTTAAATTGTTCATAAATGGAGTTATGTTGACTATTTATTTACTGTATGGAGGTGTCCTCAATGACCTCCTTATGCTTTAAACTTGACTTTCAGACTGAAGGTGTTAATATGACTTTAACTTTTATACTGATATGAGCCAGCAATGTGCACTTGCAGCCCAGAAAGCCAGCTGTGTCCTAGGCTGCATCAAAGTAAGTGTGGGCAGGAGGTCAAGGGAGGGGATTCTCCCCTCTACTTGGCTCTCATGAGACCCCAGCTGTAGTACTGTATGTCATTCTGGAGCCCCAAGCATAAGAAGGACATGGAGCTCTTGGAGCAAGTCCAGAGAAGTGCCATGAAGATGATCTGAGGACTGGAGCAGCTTTGCTATGGAGACAGGCTGAGAGAGTTGGGGTTATTCAGACAGGAGAAGAGAAGGCTCCAGGGAGACTTCATAGTGGCCTTCCATTTCCTGAAGAGGCTACAGGAAAGCTGGGGAGGGATTTTCAACAGGCCTTGTAGCAAGAGGGCAAGGGGTCAGGGATTAAAACTGGAAGAGGGGAAATTTAGTTTCGACATTAGGAAAAAATTCCTTAGTGAGAGGGTGGTGAGACATTGGCCCAGGTTGCCCAGGGAAGTTGTGAAAGCCCCATCCCTGGAAGTGTTCAAGGCAGGTTGGATGGGGCCCTGAGCAACCTGATCTAGTAGATGTCCCTGCTCATTGCCGGGAGGTTGGATCTAGATGATCTTTAAGGTCCCTTCCAACCCAAACTGTTGTATGATTTTCACTGGATAGGAATTAAACAGGGAGTTGGGTGCTTAGATCCCTTTGAGTGTTAATTGCTTGATTTCCTTGTTCCTAAAGGACAAGACATTCTCTGTCATTATCTTTCAACATAACTTGGAAATTTCAGAAGCATGGGATAATTTTTATGGAATTTCCAGTACCTTCTGTTTATGATTTCATCACTAATTTTTCATAAAACTCTTCATTCTCATTTGAAGACAAAATGTGGTCAAGGAAGGAAAGAGAACACAATTAACCCACAAAAAGAGAGTATAAACTACACTCCCTAAACATCTCCAGAATGAAAGTTTGCAGTTAGACTTAGAGGTTTTATCGTTTGGGTTTGGGTTTTGGGGAAGTTCTTAGGTGTTTTACTTTTTAATTTTTTTTTTTTTTTTTTTAGTTCAAACCCATTTTCCCATCCCTAGGTATAGATTGCTCCAAATAGGAACATAGAATGAAAATCTCCTCAGGGACTTTCTCCTTTAATATCTTCCACTAAATCATGGAATTGCCAGTTCCTATGGGCAACATGAAGCCAAGTCTTCCTGATTTTCAGTAGGACCTAGAGACTAAAGGCTGTTCTATGGTTACATATTACGTGCAAGCTTAGACATGGTGCCCTCTGTGGCTTCTAAATTCAGGAAAAAGTCTCAGAAGTGAAAGTTGTGCACTTTGATTGCCTATAATTTCAACATATTGCCTATAATTTCACCTTTTTAACGTAGGGATTTTGACTGGTTAAGTAAGAACCAACTTCTACAAACTCAGGCAGAGAGGTCTACATCCTGAGTTAGTCAACCCAGCCTTTCCTTGAAGTTAATGGAGAAAAACAAACACTGAGGTAAATGAAAAAAACACTTCTTAAAAAAAAAAAAAAAAGGAATCTTCCTAATGGGAACAAAGGAATATTTTGGATGTGGCAGAGCATCTTGGTGAAAGAACTGCCAGGAAAGAAAGAAAATGTGTAGAAGATTTCTTTCTTATTTTCTAGGGCAAAGCTGGGGATGTTGCCAGCCAGGTTATTAATTGGCTTTAAATAAGTGGGCAAAGTACCACACTGCTTTTTAACATGCTCTGACTTGTCTAACCCAATGTAATGGTGGTGTGCCTATCACTACAATCACTTCTCTCATAAGAAGCCGTAGAGAAAAAGTCATAAAGTCAATCTGGGGAGGAGATACTCCTTTGAAATAATTATGACCTGTTGTAAAATGGTGAACATTATGCATTATAGATTTTATGGCTTTTTCAAGCAACTTCACAGCTGTTTGAGTTTGCTCACTTGTTATCTGTACTTTTCTTCCACTGAATGCAGTTGGCAGAGGTGGATACAGGACAGAAGGCAAAGAGAGGAGCACTCGATAGTGGAAAAGACTCACAATTTGGTTCTTGCCCAGCTATTTGAATGCTATGTTTCTTTTTCCATGGGTGAGATGCTTAAAAAAATCTAGAATGCTGAGTGAGTTTGAAAGCTTGTCATTTATATTGCACCTTTAATGACAATCAATCTATTTATCAATATACAACAAGAAGGAACTTTTATCTTGCCACAAATTTAGGGCCAACAAGTACTTTGATTTTTTTTTTCTATCACTTACAAAAGCTCCAGGCAGGGTAAGGGTGACAAAATGTCCAAGGCACACCATAAACTGATACTCTGGTAATAAAGATATGTTCAGGCATCAAGATGTGACATTTTCTCTTGAGCAATGTCACCAACCTGTAGCCTAACTCCTTGCTACTATTCCTCTTAGGTAAGGATCGGGCTGCTCAAGGCCTTTGCAGTCTTGCAGTTTCCCAGCTGAGTACTGGAGGACATCTTCATAGCAGGGATGGTAGGTATGGAACCTCTTTGAATGAGTAATATAGCTGTTATCTCGTGTACTTATTTCTTCAGGATGTCTGCAGATTTAGTGAGACTTCTATTTATAGCATGAGACACCTAGGTAATATCTTTGTGCTCCCTTTTCTCACTCTTGAGGTTTGGATACTTTCAGGAAATGGTCAGGAAATGGACATAGTCTCATGAACTAAGGTGGCAGACCTATGCTAATATTTTCTGTGATGTAAATTGTCCCACAGAAGATATAACATTATATTTAAAAGAGAGTTCTTTTCCACTTTCACAATGTCTCTCTCACATATCTCAAGATATGAAGGCCTAATCCTTCAGCTTCTCCAGAACAACATTGCTGCATATGAGTGTCTAAGCACCACCAGCCTTCTGTAAGCTTTACCTTCACAACATCTGCTGAGCAAAGGCTGGGCTGCTGGACTAATTTCACAAACAGGGAGGACAAACTCAGCAAGCAAAATGAAAAATCAAGTCTTCTATGAAATGTGGGGAAATCTCTGAAAACTGCAGCCAGAACTACCCACCATGCTGAACAATTGGTACTAACAGCATATCAGGTCTGGTCTTTTTGCTGAATATAAGGAATTCTAGCTTATGCTCTGAAATGTTTGGGAAAGAATCACCTAGTACTATCACCCACTGCTTTTTCTTGATTGCATTAGTTGCCATAATTGGAACAGACCGAGTCGCCTTATTCCAGCTCCTACCAGTGTAGGCTGGTTCTTTTCCTCTCCTATTGTTTGCAGAGGAGTGAACTGGTTCTTCTCCCTCTTGTTTGTTCTTTTATTTCTTCCTCCTGCCTTCCACTCCCCCCCTTCAGTAGCTCCCCTCCTTTCTGTCTGCACTGGGGGGGAGTATTTGGCCGACTGGGCACAGGCCGCATGTCCTTGGCAATGAGCACATGGATCAGACTATCCAGCTCATTCTCTGCCTCCCTGATACTCTGCAGCCTCCTCCCAGTGCCCTGCAGCTCAGCTATCTGCTGCAGGAGGTCATTCACCTGCTCACAGCTTTTGCAGGTAGGCTTCCCCCTTACCTCAGGCACAGGAAAATGATCCAGGCAGCTTCCACAGCCTGGGGTTTGCACAGCAGCATCGCACCGCAGGAGCTCATTTTGGGTGGACACACTGGCCATTTATGGAAATGATTGCTTTACTTTGCCAGTGTTACACACCTAAATACTGGTTTTTTATACTTTGTTGAAAGGGGATTACATTGAAAAGACTAGGAAAGGAAAAGATGGAATCAAGTGCTAAATCAGTTTGATGTTTGTGATCTTCTGAACTCTCTTATCTTAGATGTCTTTTGAGCCGTTCTTATCTCTCTTTCCCTTTATAACCTTCCCTTAATAACCAAAACACGATAAGAGTAGACATGGCACTGGAATAAATCTATTTTAAAGTGAAACTTCACTTTCAGACAGCCAGAAGCTCTGATTGGTCTTAGTCTCTGCAAACCCTTGGTCTTGATCCTAGAAAGGCTTCACCCATACACGCTTTGACCTGTGTCATAACACTGGAGTACCTTTCAAGCTCTGTGGAACTGGGATCTTAATTTAGCTCAACTCTTTGGTGTTATAGCTGGGTGGCTGAATAGACACATGGGTAGAAAAACTTCTTATAGATATCCATACAGAAATAGATAATAATGGAATTATATACAAGAGTCTATAGAGTCCATACTGAAGTACAGGTGCCAACATTTGCTGTTGATACATAAAACAGGCATTGAGAAGGGGTGTACTGAGAATTAAGTGGAGTAAGTAGCAGTGCTGACTGAATCTGGGGGAGGAGATTCTTGTGATGGTGGTTTTGGAGGGGTAAGGGAACATGGTGACATAGAGCAGGAAGAGTGGGCTTTTGACCATCTCAAGCGGGTAGTCTGCACAGGAGATTTAGGAATCTGCTACCATTAAAAACAATGCTGTTGGATGATACTTTTTAAATGAAATTTAAGTGATTTGATATTGGTCGTTGATCACTGAAATTGCCATGGGCTTCGATGGGTCTCTGTCTCAGTGCATTGATGATAGATTATATCCACCTTTTACAGGTTGCAGCAATACAGACTCTCTTTAAGTTGTCTGGCCTGGGTCCTCATAGAAGGTTTGCAATAACAGTAAGCATATCAAAGTAGCTTAAATATTGTGTTTGAGAAGCAGGGAGAAATAGTGTGACCAAACCTAGATGATGTTGTGAACAAGTCATTAAAAAGCCAGTTTCTTCACAGCTATGTTGTATTGCCAGCTTTTGTATCCCTGTAAACTGGAGACTTTATTAGTTATTAGTATGTTTCTCTTACTTAATGAAGACTCCCTGAAATTAAGCCCTTATTTCTTTAATAAGCAAATAAACAAAACTTGATTTCCATGAAAAAGTGTCTACCAACTTAAAAAAACCAAAACCAAACAAAAAAAAGGAAAGGAAAAAATAACAAACCCGCAAACCCCCAGCCTAGAATAGGCAACTTTAATCTCAGGATTCCTGGAAAGTTAAGTTAATATATATGTAATTTATTCATGTCAAGAACCTTGAGTCCTTTAGCAGGACTAGACTTCAAAAGTCCATGTGCTCACTCAAATTATTCCATAGCTTCTGGAAAAAACTTAGTATTCCCTCTCAGCTGCAGCTGATGTGAAACTCTTACATGCTTTGCTACCTTCAGTGAGAACAAAATAGATTTTTCTTCTTATTCTATACTACAACATCTGGCCACAATTAGTTTGGGATCTCACATTTTTTGAGTAGACGTCAGCAATAATTTGGAGTTCTCCCTCCTCCTCCCTTTTACATGCAATATGTGGGACATACTTCCACAGGGAGCAAAACCAGAATGTAAGACGGTCATTCCTGTCTGCGTCACTTCTTTCCAAAATGTATTGCTCTCAGGACAACCCGATGGCTCACGTACCAAAGTCCATTTTTTCCTCCTATGTCATTTCCAGCATTTGTCACCACCTCATACTTTAAGCTTTAAGCACTGTCCAGGGAGTTGCATAACTTCTGTGCAAAATTCAGATACAAATCAATGCATAACTTAGGCATTAAGAAGGAGCCAAATTATCCCCTGCTAGAACACGGGCGGCTAAATCATTCTTTATTATTTTTTTGTAAAATTTTTTTGCTATTTGCGTTGAGCCTGTGAAGACAATGCTAATTTTTCATTTTTATGGCCTTTTAACATGAACTTCTTGTAAGCACATAACCTGCTGTATGATTGAATACACAGAAAAACAAAACCCCCAAACAGGTTTAATATGAAAAACAGTGCTAAATTTTTAGGCTCGCAACGGAGACAAAAAAAAAATACCAAAAAATCAACCAAATAGCAGAAGGCTTTTTAATTTTGTCCCTCTCACAGCTGTGTATTTGGATTATAAGTGAGCAGCCCTTAGGCTTGCTGCATGCAACAGCTAACCCCTGTGCAAAACAAAAGCACTGGTGCCACGGCGGTGAAGGACTTGGATTTCCAAGTGGTGACACTCTCAGAAAAGCCCATGAAACACGATGCACCCTGCGTGTTGGGTGTGGTGGGGAGTGCAATGAATCACTGGCAGCAGACTAAGCACAGGCTGAGGTGTCCAGGCTGCTCTGCTTTGGAAGGGAAGAGGAAGTAATACGTGGATCAGGAAAACTGCTCAGTCTCTGTAGGATGGGTTCATTCCACCTCATTATTGCTGCTTAAAAATAATGCATTTGCCTAAACTAGAGGTTCAGCCTTAGGTGCCTAGTCCCATTTCAGTCCTTAGCAAATTCATCTGGTCTTCATCTGCCACTGCAGAAGGATTTAAATCTCTCATGGGTTCTGAGTTGTACCTGCCAGAAATGTGTGTATTGTCAGACACCCCCAGGCATCTCATATGGCACAAGATGTCTGTGCTGAGGTGACTGGATTGTGTCCTAATTACCTAGACTGCTGTTAAAGTAAAGGGAGAGAAGCTGGTACCTCCAGGGGTGGATATATTCAGTTCTCAGTGTTTCAGACAAGGGTGATGGATTGGTTTTCTCTGCTATGCAAAAAACTTAGACAATTTAATTGGAAACGTAAGGTTGGATGCAGTTGCCAAATCTCAGGTATACAGAGCCATTTGAGATACTTCTGGGTGTCTGTAACATCTGCAAAGGTCTGGGCAGATGTGACACAGGACTGATGAGAGCTGTTCCCAAAGAGCATCTAGAGGCTGAGTGAGGTGTGCTATGGCTTCTGACAGATCTACCAGCTTAGGAGCTCAGGAGATTTATGCCTCTCAAATGAAGAGGTTCTGCTGCCTCAATATATGCACCTTGTGCCATGTCCAATGCAATGGGACACCCCAGCTTGCCTCTAGCTGCCTCTCCAAAGGACACAATTCTCCCACAAGTCTTGGTTCAAGAGTTTCTTGTGTCATGTGCTCCAAATTTGCTGCAAGTCTCCAAAAGTGTCTGGCTTGCTAACACTGGTGTGTTGTAGCCTTATACTTCTTGCTGAGTCCCAAGAGACTCTTTAGCATTAACTTCCCCCAAACATTAGCTCTTAAACTAACATACCTGAATAATTCATCTGTCAGCTCATCATCACTCTGTGGCATTTCAAATGCTCAACAGCATCCCATGGGAGAAGCAAACTTCAGATGATGACGGGACACAATTACTTTTGCCTCTGAGGCCACTGATAACTCTGTCCCCTAAACCAGTATCGATATCTAGTGGTTTCAGATTATCTTTTTGGAGGAAGGAACAGTCTTTGACATATGCCACCAGCTCAGGCTGGGAGTATATGGTGTGGTCTGAGACAGATAAGAGGTTCATGGTCCTGATTCCACATCTCCAAGTCACTACATTAGCTCCAGTGAACCATTGCTATACCTGTCGTCAGGAAATCAACTAACAGCTGATCTTTGTTGAGACTGCTGTAGATGAAGTTTTCAGAAATTTTAGGTTTTTGACAATTATTTTAACCATATTTCCAGCTTTTTAATAACTTTTTTTTTTCATTTTTATCACCTTTTTGTAACCAAATTTTCTTTTCTTTGAAATGTAAGGAGAGGGGTGATATTTTAGGCTATAGGATGGATGGGATTCAGTTAGCAAAACTCAAGCACCTAAAATGAGGTGTGGTCATGTGAGTAAAATGTCTAATGGACCACATTCAGATGCCTTCTGGAAGTTAAATGAAGTCACTTCTTAGTCTCACTTGACTGCATTGAGCAATATCCAATTTAGGAGTCTAAACCCCAGGTATGCATAGGGGCACCTGTGCACAGATATCTGAGGGTGAGGTGGTATTCATTTGCTTAAATACAGACATTGAGAACCAACTGAGATGTCCCTGAGTACCTTGCCTCCAGCTGGTGCTGCAAAAGGTCATGAGTCTCCTGTAGGTCCTTGGTCATATCTACTAGACTGGTGCAGACGTTGCCAATAATCAGAGGTCTTTCAAATAGCACTGGATGATGATGGGTGGGCAACTGAACTGAGCCTTAGACCTCCACTGTGTACACAGAGACCTAAAAACCTATTGTTCACCTAGACAACTAAATGCAGAGGTCTTAATCTGTGCACTTGCAATCCTGAAAGCCAACTGTACTCTGGCTGCATCAAAGGAAGTGTGACCAGCAGGTAGAGAGAGATGATTCTTCCCCTCTATTCTGCTCTTGTGAGACTCCACCTGGAGTGCTGTGTCCAATTCTGGGGTCCCACACATAGAAAGGACAAGGAGCTGTTGGAGCAAGTCCAGAGGAAGACCATGAAACCGATCAGCGGGCTGGAGTACCTCTGCTATGGAGACAGGCTGAGAGAGCTGGGGTTGTTCAGTCTGCAGAGGGGAAGGCCTTAGAGCACCTTCCAGTACCTGAAAGGGCTACAGGAAAGCTGGGGAGGGACCTTTTATGAGAGCATGGAGTGATAGCATGAGGGGAAATGGTTTCAAACAGGTAACATGGAGATGAGCTCCTAGGAAGAAACTCTTTCCTGCAAGAATGGTGAGACACTGACCCAGGTTGTCTAAGGAAGTTTTGCCTGCCCCATCCCAGGAAGTGTTCAAGGCCACGGTGGATGGAGCTTTGAGCAACCTGGTTGAGCGAGAGGTGTCCCTGCCCATGCAGGTGGTTGGAACTAGATGATCTTTAAGGTCCCTTCCAACCCAAACCATTCTGTGATTCTATGATTCTGTGGAAGTTTAATCCACCAACCTGGTGGATACAAGCTACCAGCACAGCCATCTGGGGATGTGCTGCAAATGTGTATCCAACCCCACAGCTGAGATCTGACCCACAATGACTAAGGCTCAGAAGCAGCTATTCTGCCTGGGAGTGTTCCTCAGCTGTGCCAGAGAAAACGGAACTACATTTGTCTCCAGTGGAAGTCATTCTTCTCACAGTGTCTCGGGTGTCAACACTAGAATAAGTGCCTCACAGAGCTATAAATCAAATCAGTTTGTATGATGAAAGAGAGAGCAGATGGATGGAAAAGTGACTCTTCCTTCTTTTCCCTGATCTGTTCCTTCTTTCTCATCTGCCATACAGTGGTTTTTCTCTCTGTTTAGTTGTATTTCACATCATTTATTTTCACTTCCTTTGCTTTTTAGTTCTCATCTGCTTCATCAGCATCTTTGTAACCCTTGGGAATGGGAGAACCTTAATCCTGAGCTGAAAGGGATGCAGAATATATTAACTGCACACAGAGATTTTGTCAAAATCCAACATTTGGGGATGCAGCTTCCCTGACAGCCATGCCTCCCAGATCTGCAGATTTTACAGCAACAATTTCATATAAAAGAAATTATTTTCTGTGAAGGTGGTGAGACACTGGAACAGGTTGCCCAGAGAAGTTGTGGATGTCCCCTCCATGGCAGTGTTCCAGGACAGGTTGGAGGGAGTTTGGAGCAACCTGGTCTAGTGGAAGGTGTCCCTGCAAATGGCAGGGGGTTGGAATTAGATGATTTTAAGATTCCTTCCAATCCAAACAGTTCTGATTCTATGATTCTGTGACTGGCAGTGGAGGTTTCAGGCTCTCTGTAAGCTGGATCAAGTGGCCAGCACTGCTGAAATTAGTCCCAAGAAAATCTGAAGATGGCACCCTGTTAAAGGACATATTTCTGACCAAGGGCTGCTCCTTTCCCCACTGTACCTCCTGTTTGCCCTTAGGAAAGCTCTTTGACTCTCAGAGCCCAAGGCAGGCTTTGGGCGTCCCTTCTGTGGTGCTCAGCAATGGAGCAGAGAAAAGAAAGGAGCCTCAGACTATTCAGCGCTGTTGAATTTTCCAGGTTTCCTCTTTAAATGTTGGTAAAGGGTCTAATTAATTTCCTCGTTATATAACTTTGTTGACTGATTTAATGATGATTGTTTAAAATAATAATAAAAGATTTATGTCCTTAGACATTATACACAAGTGTTGCTTTTGATACAGTGCATGGGGCTTTCCCAGCCCTCCTTCCAGGAAGATGTTTTGGTTTTTTTTTTCTTTTTAATTTCCTCATTGAATTACTCACCCACATACACATACCTGTGCGTGCACACACACATTCCTCTTCCATAACGGAGAAGATGCCAACCATTCAATTACCAGCAGGGAAGACTGCATTTCTTCCCTCACCCAGACTTGTCTTCTGTGATAAAGACCAGCCCACAGCTTTGAGAGTGTGAATCATATAAAAATAATAATTTTTTAAAAAGTCAAGAGTGTCAGCAACTCATGCTTGTCCTCTTTAATTTACTGGCAATTGTTGTGGTTTGGGCCTAACCTGACAACAAAGAACCAGCCCAGTGGCCGCTCACTCAACTCCCCCCCATCAGACACACACTCCCCCTGGGATGGGGAGGACAAAGGCCAACTAGAAGCTCATGGGTCAAGACAAAGGACAAGGAGGGTTCTTCACTGATTAAAGTCACGGGCAAAACAGACTCAACTTGGGAAAATAATAATTTAATTTCACACTAATCAGATGCACACAGGACACAGACACCACACAGAGCAGGGCTCACATACGTTACCCCACCCCTCCCTTCTTCCCGAGCCCAAATTACGTTGTTCCCGATTTCTGTCCCTCCTTCCCCCCAGCGGCACAGGGGGATGGGGATGGGGTTTAGAGTCAGTTCACAGTCTGGTGGTTCTTGCCGCTCCTTCCTCCTCAGGAAGAAGGATTCCTTACAGTCCTCCCCTGCTTCCCCATGAGTTCCCTTCCCATGGCAGAGAGTCCTCCACGAACCTCTCCTCCATGAGTCCTTCCCACGAGGTCTGGAGCAGCTGCTCCAGCGCGGGCTGCCCACAGAGTCCCGGGCTGCTCCGGGAACAGGCACCTCCCCTGGCATCGGGGTCTGCCACAGCTGCAGCAGCCGAGTCCACTGGCAGCAAATCCAAGTTCACCCCTCCTGGCGCCCCCAGGGACTGTTCCACCATGTTCCTCCATGAATGCAGGGGGACAGCCTGCCTTAGATGGCAGGGAAACTTCTGCTTGGGCACCTTCTTCCTTCTTCTTTCTCACCAACCTTGGAATCTCCATGCTGGCACTGCCTTTCACCTCTCCAGCTGAACTCTTTCTTCTCTGCTCGCTCTGCTCGGCTCTTATCTCAGTTCTTTCGTATGTTAATGGCAGAGGCGCAACTATTGTCTCTCTAAAGGCTCCTTGGCTGGTTTTGGAGCAGGGGGAGCTTCTCAGCTTCTTACCTGAGCCACCCGTGGGGCCCTTCCCCCACTACCAAAAAACCCACCAGACCAAACCAGCACAATAATTTGGAGAAACAGGGAGATGAAAGTGAGACAGAAGATGGAGTGTATTCTCTTTCACAGAAATTATGCCTTTTGTTTCAGTACAAATAAGGTGTTTGGATTTGAATACTTCTAAATGAATCCCTTAAAAAAAAAAAAAAAGTATGCAAAAATAAAAAAAAAAATCATTTTAAATGAACCTCCACTTTCTCAATAATTTTACTTTCTCAACAATTTTAGTTAAAATTGTCTATGGAACCTGACTTTCCTTTTCTTTTCTACTAGTATTTAATGAGTAGTTTAATGAAAACAATAATAATTTATAACTTATTTCAGTCTAGCCAAATATTCTTTTTTTTCATTAAGTATTATTTGCCAAAGAAATGTCACCCTGTGACACTGCTGACTGTGTCTGTGACAAAAAGCAAGGGGTGCTCATTCTGCTGATTTATGTAGTCGTGTTGGTGTACATGGGTGTGAAGCATTTGGAGGAAAAATGTCTACCAGTTGTGAAAGTTTTACAAAAGTGTGCAGAACTGCTACTCCTGTAAACCCCGTTCATTTTTCCTTGGCGTTTTCTGAATTTATATATTTCAGACTGGAAGGATCCATTCAGCATGAAAGTGAATAATCTGTTCTTTGTTTCTATCACAGAGAGGGTAAAAAGTAATGAAATTAAACTACAGTAAGAAAGATGCAGGATACTTGGGGAAAAATTTCCGTGCAAAGTGTTCCCCCCAAAAAAAACCAAACTCAACTAACCAACCAACTAAAAAAAAACCCAATCCAACAAACCCAAAAAATCTAAACCTCAAACAAAAAATATCCAAGAAGAATGAAGTCATGCAGGGGTTAACCAAAGAGACCAAACAAATCACAGCCACTCCTGGAAACGGTATTTATACAGAAAAAACATAGTTTGATTTTCAACAAGTCTTGAACAAGTAAAAATTGTTCAGTGGGTACAGCAGGGTGGGGAGATTGAGTTTTGTTCCAAGCTAAGGGGTGAGGTTGAATAGAGGCATCCTTCAAAGACATTTGAACAGGGCAGTCTCAGGGGTGCAGGAGATCATCGAATCATAGAATCGTAGAATCCTAGGGGTTGGAAGGGACCTCGAAAGATCATCTAGTCCAACCCCCCCTGCCAGAGCAGGGTCACCTAGAGCACATCACACAGGAACTTGTCCAGGTGGGTTTTGAATGTCTCCAGTGAAGGAGACTCCACAACCTCTCTGGGCAGCCTGTTCCAGGGCTCTGTCACTCTCACAGTAAAAAAGTTTTTTCTGATATTCACCTTGAACCTCCTATGTCCTATCTCTTTCAGCACCCCCTGGTTGGATAAATGTTTGTCTGCACAGTATAGTTCACAAGAAATCTGAACCTTGTGCTCACTGACATCCAATGTTTCTTTTCTATATTATTTGATGGCAGTTGCAATAAATCTACTGGAGAAAGCAACACAAAAACATCCTGAGATGTAACATTTACCTGGTATTAATGTTCCCAAGAGAGCAAAGCACCCACACTAGAGGAGGAAAGAGATGCTGGATGTTTGCTCCCTGAATGCAGACAGCATTTTCTCATGCTGTAGCTGGCTAGGACCTTCCCCTGTCTGTCTTGTTACTGTTCCTGGAGGGCAGGTCAGATTTCCACAAGACAGTGGAAATGGCCTGTCAAAGCAAAAGGGCAGCAAATGCATGTGTGAGTGTCTGCTGCTCTTGTCTCCTGAAAGCACATCCTTGACTTACCAGGGAGGCAGAAGAGTCAAGGAGGAACCAGGAATTTGCTCTGTCTGTGGTTGATGTGGGTCTGGTCTATGCAAAGGGGAAAAGCACCTATGATTATCGGAGAAGAGACACGAGTCCCTGTGCAGGGAACAGAGGCAATGAAGTTAGCATTAAATCCAAGCCTCCAGGAAGGAAAAGTTATAGAATCTGTTATTTCTCTAAGTCAAGATTTTCCTTTTTTTTTTTTTCTTTTTGGCATTTGTTATGCTTTTTTCTTCCCTTACCCTATGGCATACGAGCAATTTCTCTCTCCTGTTCTTTTCATTTCTTTTGAAAGAAATGTCAGGCTGAGACTAATTTCTGTGTGAAGAGACATGATTTTGAGAGAGGTGTCATCCACTCCTCCCTCTTGTCCACCCACAAGAAGAAAGGGACAGATTGCCAACAGCTGAGTTTGGATGTCTGCTGAGGTCTTTTTGCATCAAAGAGATGTAACATCATGAGCAGAACAGCACTGGGAGCAAGGTCTGGCACCCAGGTGTCTTCTGTCATGCACTGCAACAGAAGTCTCCTTTTCACTTGTTCTCCTTCTGTCCCTGTGAGTCCTGGATCCATGTCTATACCTTGTGCCAGCACAAATGGGTTTGGATCTCCCTGCAGGAGAGGTGGAGCACAGTCCTATCCCAGTACAGAGTTTGATCATCACGTTCTTTAATGTCACTTCTGATCTTATCATAGAATCATAGAATGAATCATAGAATCATAGAATCATAGAATCATAGAATCCTAGGGGTTGGAAGGGACCTCGAAAGATCATCTAGTCCAACCCCCCTGCCAGAGCAGGGTCACCTAGAGCACATCACACAGGAATGCATCCAGGCGGGTTTTGAATGTCTCCAGTGAAGGAGACTCCACAACCTCCCTGGGCAGCCTGTTCCAGTGCTCTGTCACTCTTACAGTAAAAAAATCTTATGTCCCTAAAGATTTAATGGTCTTTAGGGTTCCTTCCAACCCAAACCATTCTATGATCCCATGATTCTCCTAGGAAATAAGGCATGAAGCTGCTTAAATTAAGAAAATTATAATCTTAAACTCATACCAATGGAGTAGAAACAATTCAATCCATCCACTACTGATTTGTTCCCTGTGGGTAACTTTTGAATGGAGAAGGCAAAAGGGTAATTTTGCTACCAGGTAAGGGCTAAACTGGATCAAATGGACAGAACTGACCGAGTGGCTCATGGTTACCAAAAGAGGTGACCCTACTTTGCTCAACTGTGCAAAATGTAGGTGCATCCACACATGGAGATGGGGAATGGAGGCCCTAAAATCTCCTAAAGGTCAGCACCAGAAGGGACACCCAGCCTCAATGGGAGAGTGAGAAGCCCACACATTTATTTGTTTTCCTGGATGTCTGTAGCAACCTCATGGCTTAAAGGCCTTGGCATGCTGTGACATTAGTGGAGAAAAACACCAGTGGAAATCCCAAAGGATTTTTGCCATCCAATCTTAATAATGAAGCAATCTCTGGAGGTGTTGATTTTCTCCACCAAATGCAAAGGAAGCTGTAGTTTACTAATCCACATACAGTTTGTGGAGCCCCAGAGCAATCTGCCTACTTTCCTTTCGTACAGTGATGTCAGAAATCAACTCTCCTGGCCTAAGGCCAAGCAGACATCTCATTCAGGATCGAGTCCAGTGATAGCTGCCAGCTGCACACACTCTGGTGAAAAGATTACACAAGGGATGCTATTTCACTGCATCTTGCAGGAAAAAAGCACTGGGTCTGCACCCAGCCAGTATTTGTACTTTAATGGTTTTATATCCAGTCATTAGCTCTCAAGCAGCATAACCTTTCTTGAGTCCAAGAGGGGCACCTCAAAGCCATCCCCTGTCCTACACAGCTGTTTCAAACTGGTCTGCTGACTGCAGAAGACTTCTAGAAAACAGGCCAATAACCCGTGTCCTCAGAAAACATTTGTGAATGTCCCAGTGAGCTCTGCTCTTTGCATATATGCTGCTGTACCTGGCTGGATAATTCCAGGGCCTGTTCCAAAGACATTTCTTTCTCTGGAAACAATTAACAGTCACTTTTCCTCCAAAAAAAAAAAAAAAAAAAAAAAAAAATAAAAAATCAGGGATTCCTTGTACCTTACCATGAAACAGAGAGAGAAAAATATTTCCTCTTTATCCCTGCTGGTCACACTACTCCAGAGCATCCAGTGAAGCAAGACCACCACAGTTTACTTTCCTCAACAGGCAGTTGCTAGAAGTTTAAGCAGGGCTTAAACTCCATCCCTCTTCAGATAGAAGATGATTAATTTCTCCAGGCAAAACCTGTATGGATATAATCTTTCACTAATATTTTATTGAGTCAGTGACAAAGCAAGGAGAACAGAGAAGCCCAGAGGCAGGAAAACCTTTCTGCAGGTCTGAAGGAATACACTTCAAGCTAAGACCATGTTGGGAACAATTTATCTGAGATTCACTTAATTGTGTAAACCACTTTCAAACTGGATATGTGAGGAGCGGGAGGATGTGTTAGCAAGGAAGAGGTGATAAGGTCATCAGTCCCTTGAGGACAGGGAAGGAATTATAAGGATAATTATCTCTTGTGAAACAGTGAAACAGGGTCAACAGTGAGGAAAATTGTGCTGTGCTGTAACATCAGTATCTAGAATCTAGGATTTTTAGTATGCAGTGGAGCAATGAATTATTCTTACCAGGCTCATCAACAAAGGTAGATATTTTTTAAAGACTGGGACAGAGCTAGGAGGAATGTTTAATGGAAAATTTCTCCCCAATAAATAAAATTTTTCTGAACTTCTCCACTTTCTGCAATAGCAGAACACTTTCCTTCACCTCATGGACCTTAGTTAGTGAATCTCTAGTTTGCAAAAAAAGTTGGTGTCTCACTCCTGCCTCTAAGTCCTATGAAAGCTACTTTCTCCTCTTGGCACTGTCCTAAGAACATGTCTAAGTGACTTCAGTCATCTGTGCTTGACCCACCTCCAGTGGAAAAATGAGATACAAAGTGATTAATCTCCTTCCTAGGAGCATCAGGATGATGTATGGAAAGGGAAAAGTGTGTATGGTTAAGGTAAAAGCGTGGCATGAAGGATGTCAGGAGTCTGTTCTCACTTCTGCACCTAATACAGCCTGTGAGCCTGGGACATGTCCCTCTGCCTTATGCCTGGCTGTAGTGTAAGCTTTTCTGGGTTACATCTGTATTGGAAACCATGACTCCTGTTGAATCACCTAAGCAGCACAATAATAATAGGCCACTTTATGAAATACTTTTATGTTCTAGTGTGGAAAAGGGCTTCAAAAACGAATTAACTTTAGGTCTGCAGTTGCATTTCATAAGGGGTTGCATTCAGAGCATAAGAAACCCCCAGCACAAGAGTCTGTGAACGCAGGTCTTGGCATTTAGAACATATTCCACTGACAAAGCTGTGTGAGTACTGGAAAAGTCTATTCTGAGTAGGAAGCAGAATCAAGCAGCCTGCATGTTCACAGTGATCCAAGCTATCCTATTTTACTTTGCATGGGCCTTGTGCTTCATTAGGGCCAGTTTCTCCACATTGGTTCTAAAGGCAACTAGTTCAGACTCTGATGAGGTAGATAACTTTGGGCAGATGAAGCTTGCAGTTATTTAGGGAGCCTCTTTTTCTAAATATCTGTAGTATATCATGGTTGGTCCCAATATCTGTCATACATATGCTTCTTTCCATTGTATTATCAAGTGTCCACCCCATATAGGCATTTGAAATTATCCTCCCACTATCCTCCATTAGGAAGTGGAAGGGCAGGGTGTTATATTCAGCCCTCATGTATTAACCAGTGCCATAGATGATCCATGGGATGTCACATATTTTGCACATCTACAGCACAGATATGTAGAGATGGTCTTGTCATCATAGGCCCTGTTTATAAAAATGGCCTAGACTCCATGGATGATGCAAGTGATGTAACTTGCATGCTGTCCAGGAGTGTCCCTTAACTGCTCAGTCTAACTGTGCTATTCTAAAGGAGAACCATTCAGTTCCAGAGCAGCTTAGGTGAGCTGTCTTTTTTGAAGAGGAACTCTTATCTCCTGCTATGTTGTGGATACTTCAGATTCTTCCCAATTCTGGCAACCATCCTCTTGCTGTAAGTATGTGCTGTATGATATATTTCCAATAGTTTGGAGGACATTGTTTTGATCACAAAGAAACCTCCATTTTGCTCATTTTACTCAAATCAAGAACCAAGGAGTCCAAACAGCCCTACAGAGAATCTCAAAGACACTGAATCATAGATGCATGGCACCAGGATCTGATGGTGCTTACCAAGTTTCTATGGTAGAATTAGATTCTGCTGTTCATATTCAGGGTGGGATAAAAGAGGTAAAAGAGGTAATTAGTTCCCATGAAAAAATGTGGATTATATTTTAAAAAGCCCAACACATGCTGAAGAATTACAGATATGTCTGTGGGAGAGCCAGGAGAAACCTGGATGTAGCTGCATCTAGTTCTGATGTGACTGCAGACAGATTGGAAAGAGAAGAATGCACCTACTCCATTATTAGGTCCAGGAAGATAATCGAGCTGCAGTACCAGGTACAACCCCTGTTCAATGTATTAACACAGATGTAACCAAAGCCTCCTGATTCAGCACTGGGGTGGAATGGACCTCATTTTTTTCCAGTTAAGAACTTTTTGCATTTGGACGTTGAGTATGAGAATGGAATATGAATTATGAGTGTGTGTGTGTATGAATACATCTATGTATGTGTTAAGAAGGCATAAGGAAAGAGGTGGTCTTGTGGTGTATTAATTCTTGACATACTTTTCACCACTGTTATATTTTCTACTTTATTTAAATACCTGGAATGTTCTGAAACAGAGGATATTTTTATGTCAGAAAATGCTTAGTTAAGGAGTGAAGTCAAATCTGCTCCTCTGTCGTACTTTCAAACAGTTTTCTTTCACACATCTCTGGTAGCTCTTCTTGAGAGTCAGACTTCATTCAAAGCTTTTGGTTTGACCTAGAGTTAAAAATGAACACTCTGCATTTCTGGAGCTGCAGTAAACAGACCTTCACAAGCACCATAGAAATTAATTTCAGAAGAGATCAGAAGGAAAAGCCATTCTCAAACAAGTGTGGGAGTATATTCTTTAGTGTGAGGGTGGTGAGACACAGGTGCAGGTTGCCCAGAGAAGCTGTGGCTGCCCCATCCCTGGAAGTGTTCAAGACCAGATTGGATAGAACTTTGAGCAACCTGGTCCAGTGGGAGGTGGCCCTGCCCATGGTAGTGGGGTTGGAACTAGATGATCTTTAGGATCCCTTCCAACACAAACTATTCTATGATTCTATGATATGCAACTCTCCACACAAGCTCTTCAACTTTATGCCAGTTCTGTCCAAAGACAAACCTAACCCAGGAACAAATGTAGTTCTCGGAACACCATGACAACCTTCCTCCCCCAGCAATCATGCCCAACTCAGCCCATGATTACATTCATATGCACATATATATAACTACAGAAAAAAAAAATCACAAAGCTTTCCTGTCACTGGTGCGATGGTTTTGGGATGTAGTGGTGGGGGGCACTGGGGAAAACAATGAACCCACTATATGGAAAAGAAGGAGTTGCTTTTCACTTATTGTCAACCTTACATAGTCATCTGTATGTGTGCAAAGGACTCATGAAAAGTCACCCGTTATGAGAAGAGAGGATTTTAAACCATGTTTTTATGCCTGATTAAACTTAAGGTAAAGCAATCTGCTCTCGGGCATTAGGACTTTATCCAGGCAGGATGACCTTTTTCAGGAGGAACATTTTACCAAGTGGAAAACATTGCCAATTAATAGTATTAAATGAGTGTGCAGACAATAATTTTCCCTGAATTTCTTGATTTTTCCCCCCCCTTAAAGCTGTCCCTGAACTTAGCTGTTATCTTCTTGAAATCAAAGGTGTGACCTCTCCTTTTCTTTCCATAGCCTAGAGGAATAAAATAATAATAATAGTAATAATAAAAACTTCACCAACTTGTCTGTTTAGTCTCATCTCCTTGGTTTTGTTGCTGGTCAGTCTGGTGAAGTACTGAGCTGGGAATGTGAGTCTGTAGTGTCAGTGTTCATTAACGTAAATAGAAGGAGATGGAAAAACATTCCAAGAGCTAGATTCACACTTACACTAAGGTCCCTTTTTACTGCTTTGGCAGTGGAAAGAGACCAAGAAGTGGGTGGGCATGTCATTTAGTACTATGTTCCCATGTTTACAGCACAAGTACTTTCTCACCTTTCAACAGCTCTACTTAAATTTGCTAAGATGGACCACTGGAGCTATTGCTGCAAAACTTCATTCATCAAATGGCTCCTGCTCTGTTGAGTAACCATATTTAAATACTTACAAGTAGCAGAGGAGCAACTTAACTCAAAAAAAAGTGGCAATCCTGGGTTATGCACCACTTAAAGGTCTCCAGATGAAGACCAGGGCTGGGGTTCCTTTCATGTAACTTTAGATGTTGTAGCATCTTTTTCAGAGTTGTCTTCTCCTTTCATAATCAGTGGAGGTGAAGTGAACCCACTCAGTGGAGATCATAATCTCTTTCTAAAATACGTGGTAAAATAGGTCACACAGTCTGTGCCCAAGAAGTTTACATCTCTCCATTGAGAATGTGGGGATCCAAGTGTGACTGGGTCACTTCCAGCCAGATAATATGACTCACCATCATCCATCAGATTTCCCTGAAGTTTGACTAACAACAACATATTGACCAACCTCGACCAGACCCTGGGAGGTCTCCTGAGACTCTGTTGCATGCTAGCTGGGTCTGTCTAGCAGACATGCTGCAGGAAGTTGGCTTGCCAAAAAACTGAATCAAGGGTTGCTTTTGGAGTCTACCTTTTGAAGGAAGGCTTTAAAGTTCACTGGATTTTTGACTGAACAGGAACAAAGGAGGAGTTTCCACACAACGAGTCACTTGTCTCGTCAGGGTAGTGGCAAATAGGAGTAAGGCTGAGGAGTCAACTCCAGGGTTCTCTGCTCAGGGAAGGGAAAGATAATCCTGGGAACAAAGACTACAAGAACTAGAGTTACTGCCCTTGCTGAAGGGGTGAAGGAATGTGCTGCCAGGACAGCCAGCCCTGAGTCCAGCCTGGCTGCAGTCTCACAGTCTTAGGGAGTGGGTTGTGTCTCTCTTGGTGTCCCCTGCAGTCTGCTGCCCAAGTGGCCAATTTTATACCTCAAGCCAAAGCTGCTGCTGGCTCTGAGTGGTAAACTTCCTTAGGCTCAACATAACAAACAAATTGTGTGGTAGACCACAGGCAAGTTGGAAAAGATGAAGCTCCACTTTAGCTGTGCTGTCATCAGTGGCCTCTGGGGAATACGACTCCTGCAGATCTGATTCTTGGACAAAGCCAGTAATTCCCAGTTTTCTGTGGCCAACAGAAATCTGAAATCCTTCCATATTTTTCTAAGGCCACCAGGGACTCTAGTTATCAAATCAATGACTGAAAATGCCAGACAAGGTTTCCAGGGAACAGCTGGAAGGACCACCAATGCTCTGCAACCAGGGGATGGATGCCACTCTTCCATTACAACATCCCATGTCCTGTTTCAAAGGCAGTGTCCGGGTGCTACTAGCATATGTAGCTCTTTCCCTTACCTGTCATCATCTCCAAGTGCTTGGCATCATTGACAGAAGCAGCTGAGCTCAGGACAGAAGGAATTGGAGAGAAATCATGCTGTTGGTTTACATTGGAGATGATTCTAAATAATCTGGAAAGCTGTTGGCCTTAAAATGCAGAAATCTTCCTCTTTTTTTCCTTCCTTTGTAGCTTACAAGAGTTCAAAGACCACACAAAGCATCTGCTAAAAGACTTTGGATGGACTGTAGACTCCAGAGCAACTGTAAATAGAACTTAATTCCAAAAATAGAGAATGAGCAGCTTCTCCCTTTTGAACATTTTCAACAAAAATAAAATTCAATGCATAGGACAAGTAGGACTCCTTCAGGTCCTCTAAATCCAGTTTTCTTCCATCCCAAACTTTCCAATGGATCACTAGAAGAATCATGCTAGGTCCAGTACATATCACAAGCCACAAAATACTTCCCTGCAGCCTATCACAGTGTTTGTTACAGAGACCAAAAGGCTTCCAGATTTAAATAGAGGAAGAAGAGGGAGATAAGACACAACACTGAGGTTAAACCCCTGCAATTGCAAAAAATTTGTTCTGAGAAATTAATACTGCCTCCATATCTCCACACAGTTGAGGAGTGAGTTAAAAAAAAATAATTACATCAAAAAACCCCACAGCCTCCATGAAAGCAGGATGATGTTATCATAGAGGCAACCGTGAGGAAGGGCCATATTGTTATCTCCTGAGGGCAGTTCATTGTGAAGAGCAAATTTTGAATTTTATATCCTTTCTTTTTTCTCTATGCTTACTTTCACTGCAGTCTCATCTTCACTAAAACAGGAATTCCCTAGAGCCTTTGCGGGACAAGTCAGTGACTGGCTGAGGCCTGCTTTTGCATCAGAGATTTTCCATGGGTGTTTGAAGATGTATTCAGATCTTCATCTATTAAAATTCTGTGTATTACATTTTAGAATATGAGCTACAACCAAATCAAAACATGTGGCTGGAAAGCAGCCCAGTGGAAAAGGACCTGGGGGTATTGGTCAACAGTTGGCAGTGTGCCCAGGTGGCCAAGAAGACCAACAGCATCCTGGCCTGTATCAGCACTAGTGTGGCAAGCAGGAGCAGGGCAGGGATTGTCCCCATGTGCTGGGCACTGGTGAGGCTGCACCTTGAATCCTGGGGTCAGTTTTGAGCCCCTCACTCCAGGAATGACATTGAGGGGCCGGAGCGTGTCCAGAGAAGGACAATAGAGCTGGGGAAGGGTCTGGAGTACAAGTCTTATGAGGAGCAGCTGAGGGAGCTGGGGGTGTTCAACCTAGAGAAAAGGAGGCTGAGGGGAGACCTCCTCGCTCTCCACAACTCCTGGAAACGAGGTTGGAGCAAGGGGTTGTTGGTCTCTTCTCTCAAGGATCAGGCAATAGGACAAGAGGAAATGGTCTCAAGTTGCACCAGGGGAGGTTTAGATTGGATCTTGGGAACAATTTCTTCACCAAGATTATTGTCAGACCCTGGCCCAGGCTGCCCAGGGCAGTGGTGGCATCACTGTCCCTGGAGGTGTTTAAAAGATGTACAGTTGTGGTGCTGAGGGACATGGTTTAGTGATGGCCTTGGCAGTGCTGGGTTAGCAGTTGGACTTGATGATCTTAAAGGTTTTTCCCAATCAGAATGATTCTATGTTTGCATTTTTTGTAATTATGGACAAAAAGGTCAAGCTGCATAACAGAGGACAGATAAAAAACGAACTGATTTGTATTACTGCTAAAAAAGAAAACTGCCTTGATTTATAGATCAGTGTTTTCAAGTGCTTTCACTTTCAGCAACCTTTCACCCATGACTTTTGATTGTTGGGGATGCTTGATTGCTTAGCAGTGCCCAACGTTTCCACAACACTCTCTGCATGGAGAAAATTCCGTGCAAGATTAAGTCCCAGAGTCCTGGTTTCATACTGCAGACAGGTCATTTCAAATCCATGTAAAATCTTTTTCCAGGAATGAAAAGGACATGTTTGGAAAAGAGTTTCCTTCCACTGGCTGAAACCACCATGTTTTTAATTAGCTAACCTTATCCTACTCACCTGTGACTTAGAAACTTGTAGTAATGCAATAGGAATAATTTGATCTAGTGAGGTTTTGTACCCACAGGACAAAGAGAACCGTATTTAATTATATACATTTTCTAATATTCTTTTTTTTCTAAATGTGCCTCACTTCTGAAACGTGCTTGACCAAACTCTCGGGCTCAAAAATATATATTAAAGAAAAGATTTTTAAATTTCCAAGCATTTTATTCTAGGAACAAAAAGGAAGAAATAACATAGAAAAAAATAAAAAGAAAAAGAAAAGAGAAAAAAAAGAAAAAAAAGAATGAAAGCTTTATTCTCAGGTTTTTCTGTGAATATATTGGCTATTGGAGTTATTTCCACATAGTGCTTAAATAGGTGGAATCACAGAGAAATGTTGCAAGGCTTAGAGGGACAAAGAGACTCCAAAGGAGAATAAAAAATGAATTAAAATATCTTACACGATCCCTGGTCATCAATCAGCTGAATGAAATCAGCTGTAAACTAAGATTATTCAGAAAATGTACAAGTACTACAAAGAGAGATGAACAAGTAAAATTATATCTTTTCTTCCTGTAGAGTTACTTATTTTAATGTGTTTATTAATTGTGCAAGGCCAAAAAATTCACTTTTTTTTTGCTTTGGGGCTCTTCTGTTTCCATTGGCTGTGTAAGGACTAAGTGCACTGGACGTGGTGGGGGTCCAGGACAGTGTTTACATGTGGTACTGTGTGGTTTAGTCAGAGATGAAAAGACCACTGAGTTTGATTTCCCATTTCTTTTGATCATATTGATAAACAACTAACCAGTGTCATCTGGAAAGGAAAGAGGAAAGTGAAATGAAGCTGGAGGGGAGAGCACAGATCACTCCTCTAACCTAAACTACAAATAGACCAAGATTTGATACATTAGGATCAGGTAGAGGCAACTGCTGGGAAGACTTTCCTTAAGGGGTTCAGATAATATGATCCAGAACCACATTTAGTTCTTGTGCCAAAACAATCTTTGCACTGGTCTTATTAGAAAAAGAATGAAAACAAAACAAAACAATAACAACCCAAACCAGTTCTTTCCCCTGAAATACCACAAGGGTAGAACTTTAGGCAGCATTTTAGAGTCAAGGCCATGAGGTTTTTATTTGGGAATGCCACATGAAGCAACGTTTCTGTGCGATACTTTCAAATGCAGAACACATGGTTGCAGGAAGTGCCTGGAATGGTATTATCCTCTATGAACACTCCTGTTAAGGACAGCTAACAGTGTCTTTCAGGAGATGATGGCCGAGGGGAAGAACAAAAAACTATCAGCTGATTTACATCATATGACCTGCAAGAGGTGATTGTAGGCACTTAAATGCTTCCCAGGGACTTAGATGTCTGGTAAAGCTCTCGTCTCTTCTGCAAAGTTAATAGGGTGGAAGGAAAAGAAGTTAAAACCCTAAGGAAAAAAAGAAAAAGGTCTGCAGTTTAGAAGACGGGTGTGACATTTTATTGGATAATTTTATTAAAAAAGGGAAAACTTGGTGAGGGTATGTCCTCTTCCTGGTTTTGTTCAGTAGCCTTTCCCAGGCCTCTGGCTGTCCTCACCCTTGTCTGTGCTCCCTTAGCAGTTACCCTGCACGTCACAGCACAGAGGAAGCATGTGTGAGATGCTTTCCCAGCTCTTTTCTGGCTGTGACACTCTCGGTTGGAATGAACAGATAAAGTAAATCAGGGCAGAATTTGGTGTTATGCCTCCACAGTGACTCAGACAATGAATTGCATCAGATGAGTTATGCGAGTTCACATGGAACAGGCAGCAACTTCCCTGTTGACAGCTAAGGGAAGACTTTGATTATATCTGTCATAAATTTAACAAGCACATTTTCCAGCATGGGGGCCGGAGTGGCCCATGCCTGTGCCTCTACACTCAGGGCAGGATAGTGTCTGTCAGCTGGACCTGGCCCTGGCCTGCACTTACACTCATCTGGGAGAATTTCACCGATTCTGAACCAAAATCCTGCCAGGAACTTTGCAACGCTGATGTGATCATGTTCCAGTGACTGAGAATCTGCTTAATTTAGTAGGTATAGCCTTGAGGTTGGATTCTGATGTTGCTGTCACACAGGGTTAATTCCCATGCACAGAAAGAGACAGAGGTTCCCCTCTAGCAGAATAGCTCTGACCCAGGAAAGTGCACCAGCCTTCGAGGGAATAACTGCTGCAGTAATTCATGCTGGGAGAGCGTAACTCGAGCAGGTCAGATTTGGGATTCAGGGCTGTAAAAAGCTTTGCTTGGGCTTTTCTCTGCTTCACCCCAGGTGGCTGCAAGGAATGAGTGTGATGGTATTAACAAGAATAGACTAAGATTTTTGCGGTCTAGGAAGATATTATCATCAGAGTAGGGGAGCCAACAGGATTAGCAAAAAATGGTGAGGATAAGAGACTAACACAGAGCAGTGAAGACAAGATGGATGCACAGGGGGAGACCACATGGGAGTAGAGTTGCAACAGGCAGTTTATGCTGCTCCTCTGGGCATGAAAATAGTCTGAAACAAATCTCCTCACTAGCAGGTAGAAGCAGTTATGCTGACAAAGGTGACCATGGACAGTGAGCAGAGCTGTGATATTGCAAGGTGCCGCAGAAGCAGAGACATCATTGTGAGGTTGGGCTGGAGACCCAGAGAGTGATGTCAGGGAGCAGAAAGGTGAGCTTTGTTCACTTGATAGGCCTGGGGAGGTTGCACCTGGGATACTGCGTTCACTTCTGGGCACCTCATTACCAGATGAGCTAGAGAAGGTATGTTGGGGGAAACCCAACTTCATGATAAATTGGCTGAAGAAAACAGCCTATGAGTCATGTGCAAAGATGAATGGCTTGGCTCTGAAACCACAGCATGGGGAACCTAGTAACAGTCTACAAACATTCAAGGAGGGGTTACCAGAAAGCAAAGAGATAACTTACTTAACATGGAGCAAGGTGCTGATACTTGGACAGGGAAATTATGAAAAAGAAATTGCTGGAGCAACAGCCACTCAATGCTGGAGCAGTCTGTTGGTGGGAATAGTGGACACAGTAGGGTATTATCTGCTGTGTCACCATTATTTCGTAAAGCTTAGAACCACAAGAAACAGTTATTTTGTGCTCTTGGTAGTGAGGGAAGATTGTTATTTGTTGTCTTCAAAACCTTACCTGACTGAATGAGTTGATGCAGCAGGTCTCTGGGAAGAACAAACAGGGAAGCAACACAATGACTTCCCAGATAAGAAGACCAGCTTTCAACAGTCTGCCCCTATTTTGTACTTTGTTGGAGTGGTGTGTTCCCAGTTCAAAGTACTATAAAAAGACAAAGAGTGGCTTAATTACCTTTTTGGGGAGCTACAAGGATGTCAATGGCAAGAAATTTCTGCCATCTCAACATCAGAAATCACTAGAAGACTGGTGAATAAACATGTGCATTGGCTCTTATAATATTGAGTTTTATTTCTTACAATAAATTTCCTCTTGGATGCCTTTGCTCCAAGTAATAAGTCTTTCACTTCTGCTTTTGGGAAATCATTAGTTTTTAAAATATTATTTATAATTTAGACTGTCAGCAAAAAAAGAGAAGGAACGTTGGTTCTGAGACAAGCTGTGATCGTTTTACTTGTTATCACACAGGTGAGATGGCCTGATGGAAGAATATAGCACAGTCCTGCCACTGGATCCAGAGGGCAGGTGGAAGCCTGGGAGTGTGGCTTCTGGAAGTCCCTTGGTAAGCCTTTGGAGCAATAGGAGCTGAGCATCAGTCATGTGGAAGCCCCAGTATGGGAGCTATTTAAAACCAGCACCAGAAGATGGGCTGTGAAGAGAAGGATGGACTAAATACATAGGCACTGTGCAATAGTTTTGGGGCATATTTATTCCCAAGGCAACATGCTTAGCAAATTGGGTATTGCAGGTTCTGAGTTACTGGCCCAAATTTCAGCAGTATTTGAACTCCCACTGGAGGTCCTGCTGGGCTTCATCAGCTCCCACGGGTGCCAACATTGGGAACATGGAATTTTTTTGTTATATAGGTAGCAGATGTAAGTCCCAGAAAGACTTTATCCCTGTGTTTTCTGCGCTTGGCACATATGCCCAATGCAAAAGTCAGCCCTTTCTATGGAGACCTAACAACACTGAGAAAAAAAAAGCTTCTGTTCCTGCTGAGCACATAAAGAACTGGGGCTCAAGAGCTTAAGGGACTTCATGAAGTTAGAAGAATTTATGTCAAAACCACATACCGTAGTGTGTGTGTCTCCTCTTTTATAAACATCAATGTGTGGTGAACACATATTGCTGAGATGGGAACTAATGCCCAGCTCAACTTTCAGTCACACACATGGAAGTCACTCTGGGAGAAGTTATTTTGTGCAGAAGTTATTTCGTGAGGGCTCTAAGATAACCATCTTTGAAGCTTACACCTCTACCCATTTCAAAAATGTTGCTGAGAAGTGACAATGGTCAAAACACACCAAAGTGTCCTCTTGGGGATATACCTGAGTGATTGAAGATGACCTCACTCTTCATTTCTGTTCCTTTGCTGATGCATTTTTATTGATGAAACCGATGACACAGGCTCCATTGTGAAAGGGACAAAGCCTGGTAGAGGGGAACTAGTAGAGCACTGGAAAACACTCTCGTGGAATTGACTGGCACAGTTCATCTGGTGTGTGCAGTTTCATGCTGCTCAAGTCCACCTCTGGCTCTAAGAGCTGTATGTTTTGAGCCTTACTGCAGATGAGCCCATCCAGCCATTGGCAGAGAAATGAGGTAACTGTGCAAGTATGATAATGATTTCCATAAATCTCTTCTGTGCTTGCTGCATAGTGGGATTAGCCTCTGTTCAGGAACTTGCATCTTTATAGCTTCTCATCCCTTTCAAACATCTCCTCTTCAGCAATACTTATCTATGTTGCTTTGGGGGGGGGGGGAGGGAGGAAGGAAAAGAATGAAAGAAAGAGAGAGATGTCATTGTCAGAGCTTGAATTAAGGTTTTCATAGATTGAAAGGTGTGTTGGAAGATGGACGGGTCTGGATGATCGTGGCAGTGTGTGAACATGTTTCTGCTTTTCAGTACACATGCATGAACGTGTGGGAGGGCAGTGCATGACTGTGCATGGATGTGTGATGCCAATTGAAGCCACAGACCCTAGAATCTAACAAGGACAACTGCCAAGTAGCACTCATTGCCAGTTCATAAGACCTGCTCCTCCAGCTCCTTCTGATTTGGGTTGTGGGGAAGAAGCTGGCAGCAGTGGGTTTCAGGAGGAAACCACAGAGAAAAAGCAGAAGAATCCCTTGAGGAAGGACATGCTGCTTGATGTTGCTCACTGACAACACAGCAAATAATAATGTAAGTTCAAAGTAAACTCAATTTATTAACACCCATTGCTCTAGATTTTATGTAATGTGATTGTGGGAAGAGGGTAGAGTAGAATGAATGGGTCAAGTCTCAGGCCAGGGCAACAATGTTGGAAAAAAGAGACTGAAATTCCCTCAAGTTTATTTGATGCTTGTAGAGTTCATAAAAACGAAGACATGCTTCCTAATTCTCACAATTCAAATTCAAATTTTCTGTTAGGAGAGCTGCTATAAATGCAGAAGAGAATGTGGGAGGAGGTAGTGGGGGTGAAACACATATTTTCCTTTTCTCATTATAAAAGACCAGAGATTTTTTAAATCAAATTAAAGCCCTGGAAAAAAAAGTTTTAAAGAAATAGATTAGTTTCCTATGATTTTGAGTTGGAAATTTTTAAGTATTTCCTAAGCAATTCTTCCTGTTGTCTGAGTATTTTATTGAGATCCAGACTGAAGGGGGAAAAAAACAAACCCAAACAAAACGAAAACAAAACAGATCTCTCTTTCCAAATTCACATTCAATCTTATTAGGAGTTTAAAAGAAGAGAAATGGAGGTAGAATGAAAATCTGACTTCCAATAATTGGTAGAGTTTTGGCGTTACAGAATTTTTCTCTCTGATTTGAACTAAGGCAGGAACATGTAAACCAGTAAATAGACAAACACATGTAAACAAGCCTAATGAAAACTTGTTCTTAAGTATGGATTACACATGGTAGAAGTTAGTATCTAGTGCTAGGGTTGATTGAGGATTGAGCTTCCCTGGGTAACCTGTTCCAGGGTCCCACCACTCTTACACTAAAGAATTTCTTCCTCATGTTTAACCTAACCTACCCTCTTCCTGCTTAAAACCATTATCATTCATCCTATCACTACAAGCCCTTGTAAGAAGTCCCTTCCCAGCTTTCCTGTAGGCCCCCTTCAGGTAATGGAAGGCCTCCATGAGGTCTCCTTGGAGCCTTGTTTTCTCCAGGCTGAAAAGCCCCAATTCTCCCAGCCTGTCTTCATAGCTGAGGTGTTCCAGCCCTCTGATTATCTTCATGGCCCAACTCTTGACTTGATCCAAGACCTTTATGTTCTTCTTGTGTTGCGGGCTCCAGAACTGGGCACAGTACACCAGGTGGGGTCTCATGAATGCAGAGTGGAGGGGCAGAATCACTTTCCTTGACCTGTTGGCCACACTTAGTTTGATGCAGGCCAGGACATAGCCAGCTTTCTGGGCTCCAGCGTACATTTCCAGCTCATTTTGAGCTTTTCATTGACCAACACCTCCAAGTACTTCTCCTCAGGGCTCTTCTCAATCCATTTTCTGCCCAACCTGTATTTGTGCTTGGGATTTCCCTGAGCCAGGTGCAGGACCTTGCACTTGGCCTTGTTGAACTTCATGAGGTTGGCATGGGCCCACCTCTCAAGCCTGTCTAGGTCCCTCTGGATGGCCTCCCTTCCCTCCACCATGTCAAGCACACCAGAAAGCTTGGTGTCGTCAGTGAAAAAAATACATGTCAAAATATGTTGTTATACTGAAACAGAAAGACTTTAGAGAAAATTGTTTCCCCAATATGGTTGCTGTGGTAGGGAATAGAGAAAAACAGGTAATGGTTAATGCAGTCACTTGAGAGCCAACAAACTCAAGTCAAATCCACAGTGTGCTGGTGGGTTTCTTCCATTTGTGATGAATGCCATCAATTGGGATGCTATGGATTATCCTGACCTACCTTGCTTGTTTTTAACAAAAAGTTTTTGCTAGGGGTTGTTTCTTTCTCTGTCAGGAAGAAAGTGCATTCGGAAACTGCCAACGCTTTCCTGAGGTAAAAGAGCTGCTTTGCTCAGCAGTTCCCAGGGTTGAGCTCCAGAGCAATATTTGCTATGTTCAGGGATTATTTATGAAGATCCTGCCTGTCTACACCACAACCAGTGCCAGAGCCCTTTGTGCACAAGCTACACTCATGCTGTTAAATCAGACCAGTGCATTGTCAGCTTTTAATCTCTTGTAGCCTCCAGAACTGGTTGGCTGTTCCTTTGCTGCTTGTTGAGAATATTCTTTGGATAGTATTAATGCAGAACCATACAGGAGTGCTTTTGGATCCTCCCAGGTTCTGTGGGCCCAGAATAATGCAAGGGAACATTTTAGCAATTTTACTGTATCGCAGCTAAATCCTAGTGCTATTAAATGATTAGTGGAGGTGAAGCCCACTGGAGCTAAGGGCCAATGTAGTCTTCTAAATACTTAAATTGGAAGAAATTGCCAACTGGAAGAGTACAATTAATCACTTATAAAGCTGTTTGGCTGAAAGCTGAAGACCCAGTGCAACCTAACAAGTTGCTTCTGGCCTCCTCTGACTGAGGGGAGGGGGTGAGCCCTTCAAAGAATAAACTCACTCTGTCCTGAGAGTTTTTTCCAATGTGGGTGGCATGAATCCCTCTAGGGACATGTCTATGTCTTTTCAATGGCCTAGAGAAGAGCCTCACTTTCCAGCTGAGATTTAGCACCAATACCTGAGAATGCAGCTGAGTGGGACTATCCATACTCTTTCTTCCATAAAAAATACGCCTAAAACCATCAAAATTTCTCAGTTAAGGAGGGAAGCTCATGATTTCTGTTATATCTTCATGTCACCTGTAAAAGAACCACTAAAAAAATGCAATATCCAGTTTTCATATCCAACACCAACACCTGCCTTAAGTAATGCATTTCTTTCCAGATCAAAGCGACATTCAAAATAAAAAACCTTTCAGTGACCTTAAAAGCTTTTTAAGACATTAGATCAAGCCACCTGATTTCTACCTTCTCTTTGCAAAGAAAGTTACTGTTCAATTTTACACTGTAAGGGCAATTTTACTCTTGAAGTATATTAAATATATTTTAAAAGTAAGGAAACTGAAAAAATAAAGATATTTTCTGGTAATCAAATTTCTTTTCATTATTTAGTGTTTAGAAGTTTTTTTTCTTCGTGTTGCATAGCAGTCATTTAAAATAGCAAAATTGCCACTGTTCATTTATTTTGTTATCACAACATAAGAATATAAGCAGCCAGCAGTTCATAGGGGAGAGATCAAGGTGTGATCTTATACTGCAGATTTGGGTAAAGTTATGAACTTTTAGGGACACAAGCTCTTTTCTGAATTAAGGCCAGGAGAGGTTTCAGAAAATATTTCTAAACGTTTGTTCTTGGCAAATTTTAGGTTAAAAACAAATCACCTTGAAACAAATCCTTTCAAATCTCTCACTCTGACTTCATAATTTCATTATTCATTTTACATTTAGAGTCATATACATGTAACAGTAACATCATGCTGTAATGTGTCAACCAGAGAGAGTAGAAATAAACCAGTTTTCTTTATTGAAACAAGATGTTTTTCTTTTCATAAATATTTTGTGTTGGCAGTGTCAAAATGTGACAATTCCACATTAATTAAACGAAGTATTTCTTGGGTCCTGAAGAGCATTTTCCACAAAGTAATATTGTTTTCATATGACAATTTGGAATTGTCATGTTCATTGCTGGTTTAATAACAGCTCTTTTGATTTAGGTGAGATTCATCCCACCTGATAAGGACACCTGCTCTCTGGAGACCTGGACTGTGTAGTCAATTAAGTCTAAATTCACCAGCTGAATTCCCCTGGTCTTAAAGAAGATAACTAACATGTCAAATAAATCTAATCTAAAAGTACCTATTTCTTTACATCAGTAATTTTATTATAGATAGATAAACAGATGGATGGGTGGATGGATGGGTGGATGGATAGATATGTAAATCAGATGCATCCAGTATGCTCGTTCTACTTTAGATAAACCTATATTAATTTTTATTTTTATCTTGCTTTTTTTTTTTGTCATTGCATCTTTAATCATGACTTTTATTTTCAATATCTTCTGGAGCCTTAGACAATACTCAATTGAAACTCAGAGGTCACTATTTGCTCACTGAATACAGGCTGTTCTGAAACCATCTCACACAAACCCAATTTTCAGGAACTCACTTGCAAACAAACACGTTGCTTTACATGGCACTTCAATCTGGGATAAAGACCATCCTGTTTTCCCTTCACAGAGGTTTAAGCTAGATCATTTTGCCCTGTGACTGGCATGAACTGAAAGCATGGAGGGGGACAATTAAAGAGCAACCATTGACTGGTTGTAAATCCAGGAGCTGCCAGAATTTAACTGCTTTTGATTTTCTGCCCATAGCACAATTTTTCTATGTAAATGAACCCATGCTCAGTAAAAGGTGTAAGATTCATTTTCTTCCTTGACCTCCCCACTGCAAACAGCATAACATAGCCATGATTCACATGCACTGAAATCTTTTTATGGATTTCAACAGGCTTTTGACCCAGCCCGAAATGGCTCCCACATGTGATGGGAACCAGAGTTGAACGCAGCCCTCCTCTGTCGCCGAGCTGTACCTTACCCAAGGCCTCCCTTCCCCTCCTATTGTGTGAAGAAGCATTTCAAACAATCATTTGAAGAGTCTCCTCAGGCCACTGGAAATAATAAATAATATTAATAAAAAAATATCCTTGTGAAATAGGCCTCCCAGCTGAACCTAGGGAGATGGCCCAAAATGCAGGAGTTTCCTATGCGATACAGGAGATTTGGCAGCAGGAGTGGAATTATATCTCATTCCAGACAGTTAAAATAACCAAAACCATGAGGTTTTTCATGGAACAAATGGAAACCATGTGACCCGTCACAATGGAAAAAGTGTAGCTGCTTTCAGCTCCCTAAGCCCTGACACTTCTTTTTGATTTGACCACAATAATCTAAGTGGAAAATGAATAAATGTCAAGTTTTTTCAATAAATCTGTGCACGAGTGAGAATAAGAACCAGAATAAAAGCTTTTCACAACATAATGTTCATATGTTTGGATCCCTGACAACATTTTATTTCTCTTAATTTTTTTTATTATTATTATTAGGCTGGGTTGTACTGTTTATTTCAAAAAACAAGATATTGCAAGACAGGGAACCTGCCAGCAGTTACTGAGCCTGGATTGAAAGCCCAATTCTTAACAAGATGACCTGAATCAAGATCCATCTATTCACATTTTTGAGTTTAAAAACGTATTTCAGAAATCAGCATGAGATTTGCCCAGTGCTTGCTTGGGCAAGATTGCTGCATGTTGGAATGGGGTTGATTGAGAACAAAATCTCAAACATATGCTAGCACAAGAAACCAAATGGGCAAAGACTATATGTCATACTTATCTTCTTGAGGGAAATTACTGTCACATTGTCCAGAGTCAGGAATAGCACATACAGCCTTGTAGAATGGTCTGAGAGTGCAAGCAGTGGCTCAAGTACCCAACCTTAGCAGATTGCCTTTACTGAGCTTTATGTTTCCACTTGAAACAGGTTAAAAAAAACAACAACAAAAAACCAAACCCACTTACCCTGAGTATCCACACCTGAGATAAGGTCACTCTGAAGCAATGAGGTGGCTTGTCATTGGTTGAATGTATTCCCCAGGGGTCAGAATTAGACTCATTTGCATCACATACCAGGATGAAAAGACAAAAGCTTTGTATGCTTCATCTGATGCCACGATGAAGTCCATGTGGTTACACTGAAAAGAAATGTGTCATGTTCTTATGTCCCTGGCTCAATCAAAGCCTCAAGGAAGAACTAGATCACTTCACCTTATAATGATGTTGAATGGAAGTTGTATTTCAGATAATCTCTCCTTAGACAAAAGGAGTGATTGTTGGATCAGTGACATCACTGGGATTAATGACAATTAGTGACTTTGTAACTATATGAGAATGAAACCTTTCTGTGAGGTCTTCTTTCTAGATAGAAGGTACTGTCTGAAATATCATGTATTTCTAGGGGGAGATATAATATTCAGATAGTGTAATAAAACATTTACCACTACAGAACTTGCCTTGCTTATGACCTTAACCTATCAAAGCTATAAAAACACTGCTGTTACATAATATCTATTTTACTTCCAGCGCTATCATATTTCCTAGATCTGATTTTGTTTGCTGATCTGCGAATAGCCCTCCAAAGACTTCTATTGGCTTTCTTCTGAGGGTACATGCAAAATAACCCCACATGCACAAGAAGAAAACCACATAAACTGACATGCTGTAACAGACACAGTCTCCTTGAGGTGGAGGAGAAAATTCAGACGTTCAGCATACTTCAGCTTCTGCTCCCTGACAAACACTAAGCTACCTTTACTGGAAAGGATCTCCATCCTGTTCCCACTAGCATGGTTGCTGCTGGAAGTGTCACAGGCAAGGGTGTCTGTTGCATGGCTACTGTCTAGTATTCTCATTCAAAGTCTCACAGTGCAGAGTGACCTGTCCTGAGCTTTCTAGTGTCTTCTTACATTTTGTTGATCAGTTCAAGAGAACCCATTGCTGATGTGGAAAACTTCAACCTCAGAGCATCAAGATTAAACTAATTCAGAAAGTCAACATAAAGATAAATAGGAACTTAGAGTATCATCTGAAACTCAACGCATGTAAGATGCAGTGCTTTGCTGGTCCATGTTATCACCTCACTGGACAAGCTACCAGCTCACACCACTAGCCCTTCTCTGTTGCTGATTTTGGGTTGGTTTTGTTTGTTGTTTTTTGTTGTGTTTTTTTGGGGGGCAATGTTTTTTGACCCTTTCTTTGCCAAGCCAGACAAGTTTTTTCCATCTTGCTACATTGACTACAGTCCTGTAATATACCTGTTGACTAGTGGATTAAGGATGTCTTGTAAACTCTGGTCAAGCATTCTTCAGAAAGACTACAATGCTGACCCACTCTCCTAAGAACAGTGTAAATGGTTTTGCTGTGTACTTATAACTAGTAAAGAAACAGGCAATTGCAAGGATATTATTTCACTGAAAGCAGAGCAGTGTAACTCTTTGATATTAACCTCTTGACTGATAAATGACCAACCACTGGCTTCCAAACATGGCACCATGTTATGTCACTAGTCTTGCAGGAACTGTAAGATAATTAACTTCAGCAGATAGAAATTTTGCTTTCTTTAGTTATCAGAGAGCCACTAAGGGAGTTTTAGGGGCTAGCAACAAGGACCAAGAAAAGAGAACAGGGCTGAATTCTAGGTTTGTGTAAAGAAGTGATGCTGGTGGGGCTGTTCACTTACTCAGACTTGGAAAAACTGGGAAAACAAAGAATCTTCTACAACATAAAGGAATTTTGAACAAAATATTTTCCCTATCACCTGGAGGACAATAAAACATCTGGAAAGTGTTACCAGCCAATTCGTGCAGGAACTCAGCACAGGAATGACATTTGGAGAAAAGTCAAGAGCTCTGGGAAGTGCTGGAGGAGTGATGAATAGGTAAATCAAGGTGAGATAAGTGACAAGGAGAAGGACACCAAGGAGAAGGACACCAAGGAGAAGGACACCAAGGAGAAAGCATATTGCCTCATTTTCCTCCCTGTATGTCAGGGGTGGAATGACTTTTCCCCTCATCTTGCTTCACCAGGTCCTCAGGATATGTTCTCTGGTAAAGGCCAATAATATTCTCTTCAGGGGATGTTGCTGTAGGTTATAAAAGAGATTTATAGTCTTTATCAGCTTTCAGACATTGTAACATTTAGCTGTGGAGATGCTGATCCCTGTATAGCACATTCACTCTCAATGTTAACAGGCTTGGCCTCTTCTGGCTGTCTATTGTAGGTGCCTCAGCAGCATGCCATAGGCCTCCCCCAACCTTACAGGAGTCTGCAGATCAGAGGCTGGAAATGCACACACTAGACCAGTAGATCCAGGGAACACCTTTTGCATCTATACATGCATGTTCTGAGATCTTAGCCAACAGAAATAAAATTGATGTAAACCAGGAGAGCTTCCTTGGCTTCATGGACTGGGGTGAGGTGGGGAGTTGCAGTTTATGGCAACTGAGGTCCAGATTCTGATATTTCAGTGGAATAATTCTCACTGAATAAGAAAAAGATTTATTTTAGATTATTTCTGTGGAATACTCCCATTTACATAAATTGAAAACACACTCAGTCAATTTAGAGGGGGATTAGCCTTTTGTCACCACCCGTTGGTGTGGCCTACTCTCCAACACCCATGATGAGTATAATGATCAGCCCTAGAATTTCCTCTTCAAATACTCTACTATTGAAACTGATGGTTCTTGGAAGAAGGAAGACACTTTCTCAACAATGAGATAACAAGGTTTTGTTCGGATGCCAAGGTTTTTCATAACCTTTAACAGTTAGTAATGGAGTAAAGAAGTTTTGACTTCTGGGCCTCCTTTTTCCCCTGAGCAGTGGCTGTTCATCCCAGAAGGGTGTTCTTGTAGCAACAGATGCATTTTCCATGGTCACAGTCACTGCCCATTTGGATCTCCTGTGCAGCCCAAAGCTCAGCTGTAAATTTAAGAGAGTTAAGGCCAAGGAGCCCAATCTACTGCATCCAAAGTAGCAAAAGTAGCTTTTTTTTTTCCTCTCCCTTTTTTTTTTTTTGGCTTTTCTTACTGCAAAGGCAAACTAAATAGCTCATAATTACTTATGTCAGGGGTGAAATTTGCTTTTCAGGAGTGAAGCTTAGTGAATATCGGGGAAACCAAGATTTACTCGGTCCCCCAAACAGCAGTTTCACAAAACCTGTAACATCTGAGCTCTCCAATATAAACAAGAGAAGCTCCAGCTCCTTGCAAGTGAAGACATAGTTGCATATCATAAATTTGCTCATTTTAATACACTAGAAGAAAACTAGGAGAGAAAAGCAAGTAGCAAGCTACTTTTCCTGCTCAGGGAAGAGAGGAATCCAGCAGCCAAGTGGGAAACTGATCTTAAAGTGTCACAAATATATATATTGCATTCAATTACCTCTCTCCTGCTTATCTCAGCTCCAACTTTTGCCAAGTTTTCACAAAAGTTAATGAAAAAGAAAATTCACATCAACTAGCTTGTAAAGGTAAGTGGCCACATCAGTTTCTAAATGCTTAGTTATTACCATTGTGTCAAGTGAAGCTTTTTTCCTGCCATAGTACTATCCATGGAATTTCCACTTCAAATTAAAATTAGGAAGAATTCAGCAGAAACTTTTAATACAGGTTTCATGTTTGAGTGAGAGACAGAGATTTATGTAGAATTTACTGCCCAAAATGGTTTTCTAAGTGTCCTACAAATTGTCACACTGGGCCAGAACCAGTCCATTTGGCCAATACTTGTCTCCAACATGCATGCTATTGGATTCAGAGGAAAGTTCAAGCCTAATTTTTTGGGTGTATGTGACTTCTCTCCCTTTGTGACTAGTTTATGAAAAACACTAATTTGCCCAAACACCTGTTAGATTTTTTTCTAATTTTAGCTCACATTGTAGTAATTCTTTCTTTCTAAGGAACTTCTTAATGGAATATACATGGAATTGACCAACAGGTCAGTCATAAGATGGACAGGCAAATGTGATTTAATCCATTGTCCATGAAAATCTGTTATCATAAGGACTAATAGAAGTTGGCTCCAATTTATGTTCTCAAATGGTTTCACAGAGCTTGGATCAAAAGCTTTCTGCTGGAGAGGATATTGCAGCATGGTGCCACCCGTGGCGACTCAACAATAATATCCATCTTTCCATATGGTAACTGGGGCCACAGCCACTGTAGGTACAGAAGGTCACATGGCTCCAATGCAGAGCCAGTGCATTCCACAAGGCCGTTGGCCTGTTAATGTAGAATCATAGAACCATAGAATGACAGAATGGCTTGGGTTTGAAGGGACCTTGTAGCAGGACGCTCCATCTCTCAATGTGCCTGCCTCTATTATTCAGCTGCATTTGTCTCTCAGTTTTGCAGGCTCAGGCCTGAAGTGGAAAGGTTCCCAGGAGAAAGGAAAAGGCCTAGCAAACTCTGAGCCAGTAACAACCTTGAAAGGTACAAACAGAGGCCAAGTTGATGTTCCTAACACCAGCTGCTCTCTGGTGTTGAAGAACACGGAGCTCAGCCACAACTAGGCCTGGAATGGAGATAAAGTAAGAATGAACAGATAAACAAGAGAGTTTGCTTGGTGGGAACAGGGCCTTCATGTGTTTTTTGACAGTTTTGCTTTTATTCTCCAATGAGAGATGTTGGAGGTACAGCTAATGGTTCAATGACAGCAGGCAATCCATCTTATTCTATAAAAGTCTGGTCCCATTTTTGATCGGCGAGACTTCCGTACACTTTCCCAGGAGGTTGCTGGACCTTCTCCTCTCCAGCAGGGACACCTGACAGAGAGATTAATTCTTGACAACTACACCCAAGGATGTGGTCTGGCAGCTGTGGTCTGGCAAGGGTGAGAAATATTACTCTTTCATTGTCTTTACAAGTAAACTAATGTCAAGTAATCTTCATCATTAAGTTTAAGACTGTGGGGACCACTAAGAGTGATAATTAATATTCTAGGCCTAGTGTAGAGTTTGATAAGAAGTGAGTTGCCAGCATTTTAGTGGTTGATCTTTGTTGTTTGATTGAATTAAGTAATATAATTCACTGCTAATATACCCTTTGTATTCAAACTGCACTTCTGTTCGGATCTCCTAATTTTTCTACATTTTTGCTGTGCATGAGCCTCTTATCCTGTGTAGTTAAGACCCCAACATTACAGGCAATAAATCTTGATTAGTGCAGATACGTCTCGTCTGCCGTGCGTCCTGTCCGGGACAGACCTTGAAGATCATCTAGTTCCAGCCCCCCTGCTACAGGCAGGGACACCTCTCATTAGACCAGGTTACTTCAAGCCCCATCTGAGTTGGCCATGAACACTTCCATGGAGAGGGGATCCCCACTTTTCTGGGCAACCTGTGCAGGTGTCTCACCACCCTCACAAGAAAGAATTTCTTCCTAATATCTCGTCTAAATCTACCCTCTTTCAGCTTAAAAATATTCCCTCTCATCCTAACGTTTATATGCCCTTCTAAAAAGTCCCTCTCCAGGGGGACATGCAGCTGACTTGTGGAGAAGTGACACAAAGTGTAAACAGCAGCCTCTTCCATCAGGGCAAAATGAAAAACGAATGTGTTTCCCAGTGCACCCTTCACATCAAAGAGCCAAGACTTGAAGACTACCAGACTCCAGTACAGCGTGCGTTCAATTCCAGCATGAAAACATAATTAGCATGTTAAACTGTTACATAAACATGTTTGCATTGTTATTTACTAAGTATCATAGGAATGCTTTGTAACAGTTAATCAACTCAAGGGGGTGAGGAGAGGGAGGAAATGGCTTTGTAGGGAATAATGAAAGACAAAGATTCCAGATCAAACGTATTAGAATAGAAGGGGAAAAAAAAAAACCACCACAAACAAACAAAAAAACCCACAAAAAAACCCACAAAACAAAAACCCAACAAAAAAATCCCCAAACAAACATAAAAACTCAAACTACACTAAAAAATCCCTCTAAAAGCTCACAAAAAACCCCATGCCAAAATAATGGTGTAGAAATGAAACTTGACAAACTTTTGATTGCTGTATATCACTTCTTTGGAATTGTATCTACATTTTAATTTTTATATTTGTATTATTTTTTGAAGGAAGGAATTACCAAGCTCATGTTTTCAGGTCATAAATGTGAATCACCAAGGGCCCTGGAGTTTTGGGCTGGAAACAATATCATACAGGGGTCTGAAAATAAGTTTCTTTGTCAGGACTTCTCACTGAAACGTAAAATTCCTGCCAGTATATACAAGATGAAATCCTGGGTCATGCCAATGTGAAATATTTGGTCATGATTCTGAAACTAAGGAGAGAAAAAAAGGGTATTATTTTGCAAAAAGTTATTTGTTTAATTACGAGCAGATGACAGGCAAGACCCTTGAATAATGTGTCATTCAAAGCCTACATGGGCTGTTTTCATTTAGAAGAGGAAAATTACTAGAACAAGGCTCTTTTTAGATCAAATTAAATATATCGTTTTCTAAACACCTATTTTAGAGAAAGGTGCAATTTTAAAGATGGATGTCTCCACAAAATTGCTGAGAACTAAGATGAGGTGAGATTAATTCTACCAGCAGTGTCTCCATGAACATCCTATCATCTCCTCAAGGTTATGCCACAATTTCTGTCCTCAGTGGCTGTTCTCAGAAGCATGGTGGAACACTCCATAACTTGGAGGAAGTGACTTCTTTTTCTGTTTCTCTGGTGGAAGGCAAAGTAGTGGCCATATGCCTCCACTTCCAGTCAGGACCAGTTCTGCTCCATTGCAGTACAGCACAGAGCACGCAGAGGGTCAGGGAACCGAGGAGATCATTTTGACAGGTCGATCTAGTTCCAAAAAACAATGCCTTATCCTTGCATCTGACAGTGGCAACGAGCTTTGAACATCTTTCTTAACCTGCCTGCTCTCTTTCAACACCTCATGGAGCAGATCTGCCTTACGTTATTGTTAGGATGGCTGATCTCCTAGTGAAGTACTGAAGCACACTACAAGAAATACATGAACTCAAAACTGAAGTTAATGTCATCCTTTCATATGGTTTCTGCTACTAAAAAGACCAGATAGATTCACCCAGTAATTCTGTACCAGCCTAGAAAGGAGGCAGAGATAAGATATATTTCTACCTCTGCTTTGACATGAAGACTGAGGACTGTGTCAGAGATGGTCTTACCCAGAACAGAGCCCTGCAGCTGGGACGTAGACCTCAGTCCTCATGCAAGAATGCAGAGGGCCTCCTTCACTACAGTTTCCTGTGTGTTTCTGAGACACTATCAGTGCAGTGTGCACTGCACCATGAATATTACAGTAAATCTATCCTCAAAATGATGTTGCCTGTGGAGTAAGCTTGGCCACAGCAAGGTCAGAGACCACCCTTTGGAGCCCATGAGAACCAAATGCCCGAACAGGTAAGATAGATTAACAGGTTGACTCTGAAAGTAATTAGAAAGGACAATTCCAAAGCTCTGCTTCTAGTATATCTAATGGACCAAACCATTTTTGTTCTTTGCACTTGTTTTTGGAATTCACTCCCTTCCTTCCTTCCTTCCATGGTGTTTAAGATTCAGGGCCACTGTATTTGTTCCTCATCAATCAGATGGAGTAAAATGATTGTGTTTACAGATACAAGGGAAAAAGAACCTCCATCCCCCGTGTCAACAGCAGTCTGCTTTTGTGTAAGAGCTAGTAAGGGTCAACAATTTTGCTGTTAAATCAAAGAATCTATTGAACAGCATCCACACTACAAGCAAAAGCTTTTAATCGATATTCAATTATTTCCTTGTTTTCCTTTTTTCTTACTCAAATAAACGATCAAACAGATTTGACTAAGACTTGAAAGGTAACTGCTAATTGATTCCCACAAAACAGACTCGTTTCAGTGAATAAGGAGTTGGCACAGGGTGTCCCTCTCCACTGTTCCAGAAAGGTACAGATTTCCCATAGGTCCTGTGATATGTCTGCTTGTGCCATTTAGATTTCCTAGACAGCCATGGGCATCTCCTGTTAGCAGGTCTATGTTTAGGTAATTGACTCTTAACTGCACTGTCAGTTGAGCTTTTGTACCTTTCTGTCTCTGCACCATCCTCTTGGCAAATTTGAGATAGATCAGACTGGTTTATTTGGCATTAAAAGTGGAACAGGCTGAGGCAGATTCCTTGGCATTTGCAGGGGGGTAGAGCACAGCCAGGGACAATAACCCTATTCTGGCTGATGTAAAGATCTGTCAAGCTGTGGTGAGTCTAAGCTTTTTAAGGGAAGGTCAGATACAGCATCTGAAAAAAACAGATGTCTACTCCCTCCTCTCTGCACTTCTGTGATTCAAACTGGGATTAAGCTCTACAGGAAAGTATCATGAGCAGCATGTAGTTAGAATGTTATCTGCAACCTAATATTCACCAAACTGCACATACATTCATTTTTTCATTTAAAAAAGTCGCATTATCTTTCTTGTTTTGCTCTCGGTATTGTGTCTCCTCATTTAAGTTATGGCCAAAACACAGTAAATTATGGTTAACTGGGTCAAAGCCTCATATTCTACAAATTGGTATTCGCTGGAGGTCAGAAAATTTACTTGTGTTTCCATCATCTGTAAAATCATCGTGATACAAGTAAACAAGCCAAAATAAAGTAAGATGTCAGAATTGAGACTGTTCTCATAAGATTTTGAAAACACTGAAGTATGAACTGACTGAGATAAGTTTACAGCTGCTTCTGTGGTATGGATGCATTGATGTGGGTAACTGACATTACAGAAAACAGAGATCCTTTCATCCTTTAAATCTGTATGTGGTCAATCTTCTATTCTAGATATGGAGAAAAATCTTTCTATGAGAGATATACAAATCAGACATGGAAATGAGAGTCCTCTTTGTCTAAAAAGAACTTTCACAGGCCCTTTTCAGGCCACAAATAGCAAGAATTTAGGAAAGTCCTCCTATACAATGAGCATGCTAAGCATACGCCCACCCATTTGTACATTCATTTATGTAGAATTCCAGGAAGCAAGCTGTTTCCAACTGAACAAGTCCAAAGATGTTGAGAAGGTGACAAAACCTATGGCCAGATTCTTAGCTGAGCTTTTTGGACTGACACCACTGGAGCATGTACATTTAGCATGACTAGTGTGTATTTCACAGATACCTCAGCTCAGGTCTGGAGGGCTGTCCATTGCCATGGGCAGAATTGAACTTTTAAGCCCAGAGTCCAGTCACATTTTCCCGTGTGGGGATTGTCCTCCTCTGCCTTTGTCCTCACCCACAGATGAGGAGTCAGTAGGTATACAGACTTGTCCTCCTTCCACCCATGTTTATTGATGGTCAACCAAGTGACCACTGGCCCTTCTGTCCACACATCTGATAGTGATCTAAGCTCAGAGTGGTTATAATAACACAAAGTCCTCCAAACACACACATAAGCACACTCATGCATGTTCAGATGTCTTTGAAGTCTTCTAGGCTTGAAACAGTGCATGAGGCTTACTTCTTCTCTCTGTTTTGGTTTGGTTTTGCTGCTACTATTTTGTTTAAACATACCTTTCCTAGGGACTATGTTCTTTGTTATTCTCGTGGGGAGGGACAGTTGTTTTTTTACACCTTCCTAGGCACTTTTTTTTCCAGACACTCCCCTGATATGGAATTTGCACATGTTCAAAGCAGAAATAAATGATTAATTTTTTTTTTCCTTCTCCCTTTCCTTCCCCCCCCCCCTTTCTTGGAGCTGGATAAAGGCAAGGCTGTAAGAACACAACATGCTTTCCTACAGCAATCATGTGAAAGCCATTACAGAGCTGCCCTTAACTTGTACCATATCCCTAGTCAGGCCTAATAAAAAAGACACAAGAAATATGTACATGTCACTAGATTCTTGTATGGAATCAATCCCTCCTGTATTGTTAAAACAGCAAAGGAAATTTGATGTTGAAGGAATGTGCATTTTGAAAAAAGGCCACGAGATAGATCAAGGGGCCTAACACCAGCAAAGAGACAAATTTACTCTAGATAAAAGCCTGGCTTTTCAGAAGCACTGCCCCTATTTTATAGAGTTGTGGGTCATTACAGTGGTAAGTGAAGATCTCAGCTAACTCCAAGCTTGATGACAATAGAGCCTTTAAATAAATATTCATTAAAAAGGGTGCTTGACTTGGAAACCTTGGAGCCTGAATAGACAAGTAGCAAAAAGGAAGGTGTAAGCTCTGTTTCAAGGTGCAGAGCTAGAGTACAGCAATTGATTTGTGTAACTGCCCCCTAAAATCATTGCAGGGGAACAAAAACCTCCAGACAGAGATTAATTCTCCCTCTCTTAGTTACCCTTCTGAGGATGGGAGATAATTTGTCTCTCTCTTTGACTCCAAAGTCAAGCTGGATGATTGAAGGTAAAATAGCTGAAATCAGGTGAAACCAGCTGCACACTGACAGATACCTCTGATGTTACATAGTCCATGCAACAGAACCAAGAACTATTCCTAGGCTTACTGAGGTCCTGCTGAATACCATAATCATGATACCATCTGCCCTGGTTTGAGAGGATCAGGATAAAAATTTCCTATTGCCATACTAACCTGAGACCATCAGAGACCCACCAGCTGCCATCAGCCCATTGATGTGGCAACTACAATGAGTTGGGGAGCAGATGTGCCTATGAGGAGGAGAGGATGGGTCAGGTGACCAGATGGACCAATCACAGTATTACTTCCCATGGTGCTCAGTATAAAATAGGTCCTAAGAGCACCCTCCTTTGGTTGTGCTGGCTGGTTTGGTGTCTGTTGTTTACCTTCCTCCTCCTGTTTCTCTTCCTCCTTCTCCTGCTGCTGGTGTTCCTGTATCCCATTTTCTTGCTGAAGAAAAGCATTGTTCATTGAGACAAGTTGTCTTCTCCTGCCTCCCCAGGTAGGACTGCTCAGTAGCAAGGAAGAAAGAGTCACAGGGCACCTCAGAGCTACAAGTGGTTGCATTTCAGGAAGGATAACCTAAACATGCACCATAGGGTACGTCTGACATGGTAGATCCTGTGAGAAGGTGAAAGGCATTAGTCATGACATCTTGATTTGGAGAAAGGAGGATGCTCCAACACTGACTGTTAACAGAATATTTAGTAACTATTCCTTTTCAGTCAACTCTGCCTCCCTATCCCTGAGCAGAAAGTTATCTAAAGTATGGGAAAAAAAAAGCTGTAATAAGGTATAGGACCATAGTATTTTTTTTTCTTCCCTTTCTAACCTAACTGGAAAAATAAGATCTGTCAATCACATCCTTCTGGGTAACTATATATCTGGTAGCTCCTCAGATGAGAGGGAATAGAAATTCCCGGTTGGATCTAAGAAGGTTTCCAGCTGGAAGCTTGAGTTGAAATGGACCATTCTGTCTGCATTTTAGGTGGGGGGTATAGAGATGGGTGTTTTGTATAAACTGTTGTTTTCCAGAACCTTTACTAGTGTCACTGACATGTTGATTGGACATTGTTGAAAAGAGTGAAGAGAATAGACTGTGGGGATCAAAGAACTCAATCCCTGTATAACCTACATTTGGTTATACATTCACATGCATTTGTAAATGTCTGTTGGTCATAATCCTCATTTTCCCAAAACTACAGAAAGAGGAATATACACAAAATTCCTTCCAGAAGAAGCCTGCTTTGATCTGAAACTCCTTTTATTGTAGGTAAACAACTGTCTTTGCCAGTCTGTTTCAGTTGTAAATAATTTCAGCCATATGATGGAGAGGAGACCAAATATGCAAAGCATGAAATCATTTGTGGACTAAAACTGAGTGACATTCCCTTCAAATTAGCCTTGGAGAACAATGCTCTTAGTTTATGATGATATGAAGGCTTTTTCTTTCCATGCTCACACACTGTAGTAACGAAGGACAAAGAAAAGCAGACAGCACAGTTTATATGAGAACAGTATTTTTCAGAAGTAAAATGAATTTCAGATTTTGTCAGGAAGGTGTCACAGAATATATGGACATACATATTTTAATGGCTGGGATTAAAAATTTGAAAAGCCTGAAGGCAGATAGGGTGAGGTTTTCCCATTTGCTGTGCTATGCTTCTGCTTTTGTGTCCTGCACAGCTTCATTCTCATCAACATCTGGTAACAACATTGTTCCTGGAATCCAGGCTTGTGCATATTCTTCCTTCTAGCTCAAACATTCTGACTTTTGATATTAAAATTAACCCCAAATTTGGTCATGTGTTCCTAAAGGGAAAATATCCCTTTCACCCCAGTGAAATTGCTTTCATGTAATCTAAATTAATTGTTCTTGGAATCTTTTTCAAATAAATAGTTTATTCAAGAGAAAAGGCAAATAAAAACAGGCAGAGGGGGAAATACAGAGAACAAGGATGGAAAAATACTTTTGGTTGAAGTGAGTTATTTTTGTCAAGACCTGAAGCCACAGGAGTATGGCTAATGAGTCAGTTTTGGTAGCTGGGATAACAAAGAAAGTTACTGAACAGGGTATGGGAGCAGATGCAGGATTAGATTTTAGCTCCTTGCTGCAGAGCATGAAGGACTGGACATGTATGGATGATGCTGGGAAAGCTCAGCTGAAGCAGAGTCAAGACTCTCAAGGGGTATTAAGGGTAAGTAGAGCTTTTTATTCCAGATTAAAAACAAAAGGATGACCGAGGAAAATTTCTGCCCATTTCTGTGAGGGCTGAGTGATGTAGTGACAGCAGACACATAAGGCTCAGATACTCAACTGCTTCCTTGCCTTATTCTTCTAACAGGTCTCCCAGGCCTCTGTGACTAGTGATGGGATTAAATTACAAGAACTGCCAGCAGAGGCTCAAGGTCAAATCAGGGATGACTTGAAAGAACCTCCTCTATGAGTCCATGGGCTGCATCATAGGGTGCTGAGAGAACTTAGCTTCTTGAAAGCACGTTATCATCACTGATAAATCATGGAGAGCCCCCTGGAAGTGAGATCCCTGAGACCTAGAGAAAGGCAAATATTGCACCCATCTTCCAGCTAAGCAAAAAAGATGATGTGGGGAACTCCAGGCCAGTCAGGCTCACTTTGGTTCCAGAAAAAGTAATTATGCAGGTGCTCTTGTAAGATTTCTAGGCACATGGGAGAGAAAAGGATTGGGAACGGTCAGAATGGATTTACCAAAGGTAAAACATGACCAGCTTCACTGTCCTCTAAGATCAAATGACTGGATTTCTTGAAAAAGGGAAAACAGGGGATTACTTTCATTTCAGCATGAGCAAGGCTTACAATGTGGTATCTCAGAAGCAAGAAACTAGATCTGTGTTCTTCACTGAAGTGTATGATTGGAAGATGAGAGACAACAGGATAAGTTGAGAGAAGTATTCAGACTGGATCAACCTGTACAGTTAAGGAGAAACTTTTTCTCAGTGACAACAGTCAAACATTAGAGTAACTTGCCCACACAGGTTATACATTGTCTATCCTAGGAGGTTTTCCAGACCTGGACAAAGGAAGTTAAAATCCTGAGCAACTTGGTCTGACAGTATTGTAGACCCAGTTTAGTGGGACATATGATTAGATACCTCCTGAGGCCCATTCCAACTGCAATACCCTATTATACTATGTGCCCAGAAATTGGAGTTAACTCTGATGGAATCAAGTTTAGGCGGAAAATGTCAGTCTGTTAAATCTGCAAGCAAAGCAAGCAACTAAAACAAAATCTCTGGTGAAAAAAAACTGGTTTTGTCTACCCATAGCATACCCATACTTTAGAAAAAAATGGCAGGCTTGCATTAATTAATAATTTGGAGATCATTATGAACTTGGTAAATCCCTCAGAAATGCAAGACCTGTTGTACTTTGGTCTGTGTAACTGTAAATTTTACATCTGGCAGATCTTGTTTTCTAATTCAACAGGAACAAGAAAGGATGAGGCAGAGGAGACAGATGATTTTCCCAAGTCCATGAAGTCAAGCAATATTAGAGATACTATCCCAAACTAATTTGCCCCACTCAGTTTTGTTTTTTTTTTTAAAAAAGAAGGCTGTGATTAAATGGATTTAAAACATTAACCAGCTGACTCCTGACATAGACCTAAAGAGATGGCCCTTTTAACTTTGAGGTGAATGGAAACCTATGGAAAGATTAGGTTTTCCCTAGGGCCTCAGTAGGATGAAGCTAAAGAATATTTCACAGGTAACTGGCCTGCCTGAGCAGGAGTCTTTGACCAGATGACATCCAGAGGTCCCTTCTAACCTCAACCATTCCACAATAACATGAGTTTAGCCTCTTCATTGTTTTTATACAGAGTTGGTTTTGATTATTCTGTAAATACTACACAAACAGCTGTTTCGTGCTCTAGTAATGGCCACTGTGCTTTGATCCTAGAACAAACCATAAACCACAGAGAAGGGAAATAAAAAGCTCAGTGTTCTGATCAAGGTTTGGGACAAGGAAAGGGTTTTTTTAATTATTATTTATAAGCACACATTTCCTTAGTGCATGAGTCACGGGGCATAATCCTCATCAGATCTCTCAGTGTTTCTACAAATTGCAAATTTAAGCATAGAGGAAGATTTTCTTGGTTTACAACTGAGCCTCAGTAACAAAAAATAATAAATCTACACACTGCACATATAAGCAACACAACAAACCACTGGGAACTCTATCCATACACTCAAACCATTCTCACATTGCCTCTTCTGGCAACAACGTGCATGCTTTTGACCAGTTCCTAACCCATTGCAATTCAAATGATCTTAAATGGTTGCATAATGTGGAGCATTGTGAATTATGAGGACCTGAAAATACTCATAGCTTCAGTTCAGTTCGATGGCCAGGAGGTGGTGGTTGCCTCTTGAAAGGGAAGCCAATACCAATAGTGACATTTGATCTCAGGGCAGGAGGATCAGGAAGACAATGTGTGAACACAACTCCAGGCTTTTGGTCTCACTGAAGTGTTCAGGACCAACAGTAGTTTTCTGGGAGAACAAAATTTGCTGTTGCACAGTGCACTGGAAGCAGTAACTTGCACCAAAATGGTCTGCAAGTCATCATCTGTGTTGGTGCTACAATTTGCTTAGTTTCACCCTGTGTGATCTCACTGTATACACTGTGATTTACCTTCCCAAATTCATATTTCCTCTGCTGCTACATCATAATGCAAATGTATCTAATTAGTTTGCTGCTGTTATGCAGCTTTTGAGATTTCTTTTTGGCCTTGTATAAGTGTATTTTGGCTGGGAGCCGAGTGGCATTTTTGATGAGCAATAAATCTGTTAAATCCAGCATATGAGATGTGTAAGAGGGGACAAATTATATTTGTGAATTAGTTTCAAATTTGGCGAAATGTTTCAGCCAAGAAAAAAAGGGGAGACATGTCAAAGCTGTTCACTTTCATATTTTCAGAAGAAAGCTAACTTTTCTAACTTTTGGGGTAACCTATTTACCTTCACATCTGATATTTTCTCCTTTACAAGGATTGGTGGTCTAAAATAAATTTAATTTTGGGGAGTTTTACTATGCACTGTCCTGAGAGAGACCTCTGTGTTGAACCAGGCTTCCTTCCTCAGTTGACAGCTGTGCAGAAACACCAGGCTGGTCCTGGTTGGAGCAGAGCTGTGTCAGCACGAGGATCCCTGGGAAGCACAAACCTCTACTGAAAGGAGGATGGTGTCATTTTCCAAGGTGCACCCTCACTACTCACTGCAGCTTTGTCAGGCCTCCTGGGGCCCATACTTTTCTGTATAGCTTGGGTCAGCTTGTAAGAGTCAACTATGTTTATATTTAGGATGCTGTTAAATGAAATGGCTGAGAAAACCTAACAGCTCACCACTTCTTTCTTCTGTTCCTTCCCTTGAACACACCTTTTTATTTTTCAGCCATACACTCTTCCTTCCTTTTTTTCATTGGCTCTGACATTCATTTGACCCCTCTGCAAGTTAATACACTTCACTCATATATTTGAAAACTTCTTTTAATTTTATTTTTTCCCCTTGCTGAGTCAAATTTTGCCCCATTCACTAAGTTTAATGTGCTTGTTGAGGGGTTCAATCAGCATAAGTTAGCATAAAGGAGGGGTGAGTCCAGATGTGCAAATGGCCACAGTGATATAGTAGTAGCAGGAATCAGGGAGAAAGGAATGGCAGGAAGAATTTGGTCACAGACAGCTGTTATGTAATCTCCATAGCTGTGTCTGATTTATTCTTAATCATCATTAGGGTCCAGAGTTAGCAACTCATTAATAATACCAACTATGTATCAACTCATCAATGGGATCACTACACCATAGCCTTGCATCATGCATATGTATCTCCACCCCACTCTAGTGTGGATTGTCTCTTGGAATGGGAAAGATACAAGGCTAGTGTTCTACTTTTTGTAGTGAAGAACATACAAATGAAGAGAGTCAATGAACATGTTTACATCTTTCTAAACATTTCTCAAGGTGCATTTTTTTTTTTAGGTGAAAATGTGCAGTACAGCACTTAGTGTTGCTTTAAGAAGGCATAAATTGTTTGTTGACATGTCTTCATGCATGACTGATGCTATCAGATAGAATTCATCCAGATAATGATGTGTATCACCCTGTCTTGTTGCCCTTACATCAACATTGGTTAGAAGAATGAGTCATAGGCTTTGGGATCTACAAGCTGGGTCTTTCCTTATTCAATGGCATCCTCTTAATTGCTGTTAATGTCATAGAACCATAGAATCATAGAATGCCAGGTTGGAAGGTACCTCAAGGATCATCTGGTCCAACCTTTCTAGGTAATACTGTCATATGTACCTCTGTACATGTTGAGGTCCAGTTTGATCAAGGAACATAGAGTCCCTGTGTCTCCTTTTAATATTATATATCAGTTTAGAAGTGTATGGGTTAATGTTGCATTTCTTGCAGATTGTGATACCCACACAGGCTACAGATAGAGATTTGTTTAAAGAGAAGAGATGGTGAATTCAAGGCCTGATGCTCTGGGTCTACAGTTTGGAAGATGACAACTTTATAGACTTTGCAAGTCTCCCACAATGGGCTTCCATGTCAAGTTGTCCCTTACCATCTCCTGTCTCTCCAGTTGCATCTGTACTATCACTATTTATAAATTAATGTCATAATGTAGTGGATCTCTTTTCAGTTCTGTGCCCAATATCACATTTTGTTTTTTGCTTCAGCAGGGATTACAGAAGGCAGAAGCCAATCTCATGGCTTCTCATGATAAAAGGAAAGCCAATGTCTCCAATCTGGCTTAGTGCTGTGGCCTCCCTTTACTTGGTAATTGATCTGTCTGGGCTATGACACCTTAATCCCATGGCATCTCCACCCATGAGGAGAACAAGAGGTTGATTCGTCCACTCCAGCCTGCAGAGATCCTCTCTGAAGGAAACAGGGTTTCACATAAGCCTTAGTGCTGGGGCAGCTCAGGATGTCCCACACCAACAGGATGGAGGGACAAAGGCTTTCAAAGAGAACAGCCATAGGAGAAGGAGCACCATGTTTGTATACAGACAAGACATGATTTATTGTGGGTCTGCAACACCTTAGTGACTTGGTGGTAGAACCATCTCGGTGAGGGCTGTAGACCACACTGATCATTAAAGTATTTGTGCAGTTTATACAAAAAAGCTAAAACTCCCAGGCCTTGCATGTAAAAAAATAAACCACAAAAAACTCAGTGGGATGGTCTAGTCAGGTTGCTGAATTGGGATGCTGGCTTCTGGTAGACAAGGATCTTTGGTAGCATGTAGCCCTTGAGAGACACTAGAAGACCTGACATGTGCAACTGAAAAGGGAGACTGCAACATAGGAGTTGGATGTATTACAGAAGGGTCAGTGAGGGTCTCCTTCCCCTGTACATACACAAATCTTCCCCTCACCTTCTTTCACAGTCTGTTTTACTACAGAAATTATTAGTCTTGCTTAAGCCAAGTGAACAAGATCATGAACTTTTCAGATGTTTTCCAGAATATCCCCTGTCTTGGGCTGCCATTGCTTGAGATGGCAAAATAAGGAAGATGTGTCTTTGTGGAAGGGGAAGCCAGGAAGAGGTTGTTGTATGGGAGAGAATAAAGGGAAGAAAGAGTGTTAGGAAAGCAATTTTAGTGAGATGCTCTGCCCGCTTCAGCCATGCATGAAGCCCTGGGTATGCCTCCTGCTGGTTGAGTTACAAGATTGTTCCCACACACACACAAAAACCTCCAGCCCAGAGACTACCCCGGGAGAGAAACCACTAAGGAAAGACTTGGAAAGAGAATGGGAAGAAAAGGGGAGGAGGGCTATAATTTTTTCTTTCAAAAGTCCAACCCGGTATTCCTAAGATCAGAATGCCATTTTGATGATTAACAGGGCCCATAGTGACAGGGCAAGGGGTGATGGTTTTAAGAGTGTAGATTTTGACTATATTTGAGCAAGGAAGTTTTTTACAATGAGTGTGGTGAAACTTTGGCACAGATTACCCAGAGAGGTGGTAGATCTCTAGAAACATTCAAGGTCACCTTGGAGGAGGCTCTGAGCAACCTGATCTAGTTGATGATGTCCCCACTCACTGCAGGGGAAGCTGAACTAAATCACCTTTAAAGGTCCTTTTCAACCAAAACTATTCTAGATTTCTATTCAGCTCTTTGAATTATTTTCATTTAATCTCACCTTTAATACATATGTAGTGACACTATAATCACTAGTGTCATGAAAGAGGAATATAGATCCCTTCCATTATTAAGCACTTGTAGATTTAAAAATAACATGAGGTATGGCATAGAAATTTTGGTTCCTAAATATATTTGAAGCCAAATGCCTTTGTTCTCTGATACTGAATATGAGCGACTAAACATTCCCACAACAAGTTATCAGAAGTGAAGCAACACAGAGGTAAGATTCTTTGGTTTCCAAAAGTTTCATTTCACAGCTGCTATATAACTGCACAGGTGCTTTAGGGACATTTATTTCCCCACTTTCCATCAGGTGGCAAAGATGAAGAAGCTGAGGAAGGGCCTAATGGTGCCATGAAGGCTTAAGACAGAAAAGCCCTTAAAAAATATTGATTGATTAAGCTGCTGTAAGTCCTGAAAGCTGCAGAAGAACTTAATGAATCAGTATGAATCAAGGCCTGACAGCTGAGGAACCGAGGTATGAGGTGAGACAGCTATGTGAGAAGTCTTCAGCTCAGACAGAAACCAAATCCCCAGCACCCTGGAGACAAAGGAAATCTTTAACTTACTTTACTTATCTTAATTGCCAGCACTTCTCTGAAACAAGGACCTAAGTCTCCCTAATGGCTTCTGAACTATTTTCTTAAGCTATGTTACTTTCTTCTTTTTCTTTACCACCCACAAACAACTCCTCCCAAAAGACAGACAGGAAAACCCCCAAAGGAATGTTGGACCCTAGACCTTCTGGAGATATGTGGAGGTAGCTGAGACAAGTGGGAAGTCACAACCTTTTCCAATATCTGTAATTCCCACTCCACATGGGCAAATCACCTGGAGGGTGGGTGGCTATTTGGTGCTCTCTAGTGACTGCTCTGCAAAGACATCTGCCACTCCTGAATGGTTGGTAGTGATAAGGGTTAAGCTCTTTTATTTCATTAGAGTTGTTTTCATCTGAAAACTACCAAAAAAGCCCTCTGTTCAATGCTTGTGACCAGCACAAACGTACCTGGTCAAGCAGGTTCTGATGATGTTATGAAACTGACATTTTCATTTTCTCCCCTCAAAGGTAAGTTCCAGGCTGCTCTTGCATAGCAAATAGGTTGTCTCAGGATTCAGCCATCTTAGGGAGATCCCTCCTAGTCTCTGACAAGGTAACATGGCAATCTGCCATACATAGGTGAGAAAGCATAACAATCATAGAATCATAGAGTGGTTTGGATTGAAAGGGACCTTCAAAGGTCATCTAGTCCACTCCCCTGCAGTGAGCAGGGACATCTTCAACTAGATCAGGTTGCTCAGAGCCCCATCCAACCTGACCTTGAATGTTTCCAGGGATGGGGCATCTACCACCTCTCTGGGCAACCTGGGCCAGTGCTTCACCACCCTCATTGTAAAAAATGTCTTCCTTTTATCTAGTCTGAATTTTCCCTCTTTCGGTTTGAAAGCATCACCCTTTGTTCTATTGCAACAAGTCGTGCTAAAAAGTCCACCCTGGTTTTATCACTAGACATCACTCTCTTGCAGTTCTAAAGCAGCCAGGAGGATTTGTGTGAGATTTTCTAACACGAGGTGACCATGATCAAGCAAAGAATATTTGAACCTATTCTGTGGAAACATAATCAAAACTGCTCCAAAAGCTGAAGGTGTTCAGCTGTGAGGAAGGGTAGTCAGCCCTAGAGAGGGATATGGTGTTCTGGAAGTTATAAGTAGTAAGGAAGTAAGTATAGTCAGGAAATAATAATAGTAGGTGTTTACTGTAGTTGATGGAAATGTCAAGTTCAGAACAGGACTAGTTGACTGGAGCTAAAACAAAGATGGAAGATGGTTTTAGAGAAAGAAGAGTCTGAGAGGAGAAAAAAAAAAATAACAAAACCAAAGCAATAAATGCAATCTAGTGCCAAAGAGTGGATGAGCTCACCTTATTTGTCTTCACTTACTCTCTTTGATCCCTCCTGTCTTTTTACTTCTGCAGCAATTTCATCCAAATTTGACAGAGGAGTGGAGGTCAGAAAGACATGTTTCATATGCACAGGCCAAGAATGTAATCCCATGAGACATGAGAGAGGCCAAACAGAAGCACTGCTGCTATAAAGGCCCTAACCCTCAGGGAGGAATCTGTGCACAGAGGATTCAGGCATATGGCACAAACCCGCAGGAAAGAAGAACTTCCCATTTCTGCTATTCATGGAACAATACCCAGGAAGACCATTGTCTCACCACAGGGAGTACACTAACAATCTTCATGGCCACCTTCGCTTCTGTTTTGCTATTTCTCCTCTCTGTTTCTCTGAACTCTTAATGACACCTCATTCTGAACCTTTGGGATAGGAAAAGTTCTCCAGGGATAACCTATGTTTAGAGTATATTCTCACCATGCAGCTGACCTTGACTCAAGAAAACTGTTCCATCTTTGCCCATGATTTAGTAAAATGTCTTGATCCAAGTGGCAGTCTCCACCTGGACCACTGCTGTGAGCCCCATAATAGAGGAAGCCTGACTACTTCCAAAGCCATGTCCCAAAGCTTTGGCATCTGAGAAGGCACATGGTTTTTTGCAGCTTTTCTCTGAAGAAAGGCCTTTTTCTGTACCTGTGAAGAGGTACAACTTTTCCTTCTAATAGCAATCTGCTATCCCAAAAGTTCATTTCATCAAAACTGTGGGACCTTAATTTTCCAGATCCACAGATCTCACATGTCTGTCAAATTTTGTTCAAATTGGCTTATGGATGAAAAAGAGCCCTAAATGTAGGCATATTACTTGATTGCATAAGCTTCATTTCCTTAGGAAAGCAGACCAGAAACCGCTCTCCTGACATGCTTTCTGTAAAAGCTGGAGGGGAAAGGAACAGAAGGAGAGATCCACCTCCCATTTGGGTCAGATGCTGATTCTTGTTCATACTGGCACCTGCATTTAAACAGAAATGCAGTCTTTTTCTTTTTTTCCTTCTTATTTTTAAAAATTTATTTTGGCCAACTGTTAATTGTTTTAACGTAAGGGACGTAACAGAAATTCAACAGTGAAGATCTGGCCTGAGCCCTCTGCTTGGAAGATTTATGGGAAATGTAGGCTTCAAATGTCTGAGCCTGGAAATATTCCTTCCTTTTTGGCCCCCTCCTTCTTTCCCATCACCCTCTTGCCCCTGGGTCGCATATGCTTGTGTGTGCATAAAAGAGCTTCTCATACATCTGTCTTTATTATTGGTAGACATGCTGGCATCTGATAGTGTTTAGATTTATTGCTGTGCAAGCCACGGGCTTTTTAAAGTGCTAATATTTTACCATCTTTCATGCTGAAAGAATGCCAACTTCTAAGAGGCCCAGTAGCCTTCAGGATAAACCTCTGGCTACTCACCTCTGCAGCCTGAGACGACAGCTCCTTGGAGACCATCTTTCTTGCCTGAGCTGCCAAGAAATGAAATCTGGGGTCTCTCAATCTTTAAGCATCAGCAGTCTTTAGAGTACACTGGAACTTTGCTGAGCTTGTGTACTTTTTTTTTTTTCCCTCTCTTTCTTTTTCTCCCTGTGATTCAGCTGTTTATTCTAAATTTACATGTTTAAAATGGACTAGGCTCCCCTTCCACCCAGCTCTTCCATCCTCCTCCTTTCCAGGTCCACAATGGCAAGTTCCTCTTGCTGGTTTAGAGCTGAATTTTCTTCCTGTATCACTGAAAAACAGAAAAAAATTCTAATAAAATTAAGATAAGAAACCACACATGACTCCAGACCAGACTTTCCACTGGTGTAAATAAGCATAATGCCATTGAAATCACTGTCAGTAAAGGCACTTGGCCCTGTAACCAGGAGACAAAAGGGGCAGTTGCAACAAAAATGCTAACTTTCCAACCCTGGGATCTCTCTCTGATCAGCAGTTCATTAATTCAGGAAGTATCATCAATCAGGTTAGTTTCTACCTTTTTCAGCAGGGTAATAAACATATTTATTCCATTGTCTCTTGTTTCCACCCACCTCCAAGCAGCAATTTCTCTGCTTTAGGAAACATCAGTTAGTGAATATATTTGCTTGTGAAAGCAGGATGCTAATTATGCTGGTGTCAGCCAGGCAAAGTCTGAAACAAGTTTTATTTGCAAACCATCACAGAGTACAAACTCACTGATCATAGCAAAATACAAAAGCTGCCTGATAACAAGGATGGTCAGAGCAGTCTCCTTTTTTAAGTGCATATACAAATCCATGCAGGCACCCATGGGTGTGTATGTGTATATCTGTGTGTATATACACAAATATACTGGTTTTCTTAAGAACTCTGTTTCCTAGTTACAAACCCACACACCCCTGTCTGAAACAAATAGTAGATTAATCTCCTGTTACTTGCCAAGCAAGCCTTGCTCAGAAGAATTGTGTTATATGGTATTTCTTTGGAAAACATGTCAATTTGAAGAAAAAACAAGCAGTCCTTTGTAATGGCTCCAGACCCGCCTGGTTTGTAGGTACTGCCTTGTAAAGTAGGGCAGCATCAGGTCTAGTAGAGTGCTGCTGCTCAAGAGGTTTTTGGGGTGGCTTGGAAAATTTCCACGTGTTCAGTTCCTCATCCCAGGTTTCCAAATGCTGTGGAGGGCATTCCTAGGGCAGGAAACCTCAGATGATCAGGTTCCTCAGCTTCTTGAACTTCCTATACATGGAAGGTAGAGCAAAGCAGCATGATGTTTTTCAGACCCCCATCTTCACTCTGTTCTGGATCCAGCTGGGGCAGATGCATCTCTTCTCACTTGAGAGGCTGATCTTTCTTGTTGTGTTGAAGATTCTCTGGACCTTCTGTGGATTCAAAACAGGGCACTGTTTCCACCAGGCACTGTTGGGCAGTGGTCCAAAGTCACAAGCCAGGGACCTGTGTTTCCAGAAGAGAATACTGAGACTCCAGACATCCTGCTGAAGATGGGTGTCGGTGCTCAAGCTCCCTGTGTGACCAGCTTCATGCTTTTGCAGTTACCTTCTCTGCCCTGTCTGTTCTGGTGCAATGTCTTCTCCTGCCAACGTTCCAGAGGCATCTGCACAAAGGTAAGAATGGGTAAGGCTGCAGGTTCTTCAGGCATCACTTAACCAGTATTAAGAGAGGGGAAACCTACTTTATGAAACACTGGTGGCTTCTGAGTGGAGTCTGAGCTCCATTCAGCTGATATGGCTCTTCACATAACATCTCAAAAGAGTGCTTGGGTGCCTAATGGAAGAGTAAGGATGAATGTAACAAACCAGCACCCCTGAAACCAAGAAGGGGTTGAGTGGATCTATTGAGAAGCTCAGTTCTGGGCTGAAGTAGTAACTGGAAGATCGTGTCCCATTTTAGTGCACCAAAGACCTGCTGGGAGTATGAGACTGCAGGACATTAGCAAACCTTCCTCAAGTGCAAAAGCAGAAAAAATGCACACCCAGATATAACCACAGGGACATTATGCTAGATGGGTCCCTGTAACCATCTTCCTGGTTATCTCACTCCATGGAATCCAGAGTAATGAAGTCCAGATCCTGCTTTTGAGGTTTCTGATCTCTGTGGTCATCACTGGTTTTCTCTGGAAGCATGCAGGTTTCAGGCTGTACAATGTTGGAGAGTTCACCTCATACTATATTTGCTGATACGAAAAACAATAAAAACCGACCCAGTAAAACCCGAATATAGTATTTCAAAAAAGGGATGGCAGGGACTGAGAATTACACCAGACAGCATAAATTAAATCCTTAAACTTGGAGGAACTGATTGAAAATCTGTTGGTCACAATTTTTGCTCTGTCAGCTTTTCTGGCCCTGAATTTTGTCATGGAATTCCTCTATTGCTTTAGGCCTCAAAACAAGGCAAACAATTACAGAGGAAAAGAAAGCTCAGCTGCCTTCCTGACCCACTCTCACTTCTGCTCAGCAAATACAGGCCATTTCAAGTTTGCAGCTTCAGCTGTGTGAGAAAGCGAGTGTCCCTGCCTTAATTCATTGCTCTTTCTGGGTCTCATCCAAAGCACATGGAAATCAAAAAGTCTTTTTATGCTGACTTCAATAGCCTTTGGAACATACCTAGCATGTCCTCTTACTAAAAGTCATTGCACTTTCAGGGTGATTGGGTGGCTATCAGGATGCTTTTAATACACAGTCTCTGCTCTCTCACAGGTCCTCATGTTGCTGGTGCTGGAGTTGCTCACGAGGTCAGAGCCCCCTCGTGCCTTCTCCATTGCCTCAGCAAACACAGGTTTCAGCAGTGCCTGAGGGGGTTTGAGACAGGAAATTGTTCAGGGAGGGGTGGCAGGGCTATGAAGACAGGCTGAGGGAATTGGGGTTGTTCAGCATAGAGAAGGCTCCAGGAAGACATCCTAGTGGCCTTCCAGTACCTGAAAGGGCTACAGGAAAGCTGAGGAGGGACTTTTTACAAGGGTCTGTAGTGAGAGGAAAAGAGGTAATGGGTTAAAACTGGAAGAGGGGAGATTTAAGTTAGACATTAGGAAGAAATTCTTTAGTGTGAGGGTGGTGAGACACTGGCACAGGTTGCCCAGAGAAGCTGTGGCTGCCCCATCCCTGGAAGTGTCCAAGGTCAGGTTGGATGGGGCTTGGAGCAACCTGGTCTAGTGGGAGGTGTCCCTGCCCATGCAGGGGGGTTGAGACTAGATGATCTTTAAGGTCCCTTCCAACCCAAACCCTGCTATGATTCCCTGTGTAGTTTCAGGAGGCAAGGAGCAAGGCAGTGAGCTTTCAGGGATTCTGGGTGGTGGCAGTTATCTGGGAGTGAATTTCAGCAGGGCCCTGGGTAGGGATAAGAGTTAGAGAGGAGCATGCTCCCATCCATCTTTCATTAGCAGCAATAGAGACCCACTAGAAAGAGGTGGGTGTCTCAGCTAGGATTCACCATCTCTTCCCCATCAGCATAGGCAAACAAGGCAGTTTGTCACCTCTTAAATACTATCCTTTCCCTGTGTCTTCACAGGATTCTTTATTCATTGAAGGCTGTGACAAAATCAATGAAGCCCAAGATGAAGCCTCCAGGTTTCCTGACATTGTGAAACTGAGCTGGAGATCTGATAAGGACAAGATCTCTGATAACATTCCCTGGACCTCATAATTCTGCTCAGGGTGGAAATTCCTTATCTTGGCAATTCTGCTTCCTATTCTGGACAAAAAGAAAAAAAAATATTGGTTTGTTATGATTATATTTTTTAAATGCACAGTTTTCAGAACAACAAGCAGATTTTTCCAAGATTGAGTTTTTCCATGAGGAGCCAGGTTTCTTCCTCTGTAAATGAGATGATCAACTGTATGGTTTTTGTACAATATGAAGAAGATGCAGAAAAAACAGAGTCTGGATTAGTGAGGAACTGTAAGGTAGGAACACATAATGGGTTTCCAACTTGACCACCTAGGAAAAAGAGACAGACTCTTTGGAGAAATCATCCCTTCTGTGAGGTTAGTTACATAAAAGCAATGGGTACATTAGCCACTTTAACTCAATGGACTAGTTTTTCTCAAGTGAGATCATTGAGTCTTGTTTCTTTCTCATCTGGTGCTTCAGCCCACACAGGGATGAGAGGTTTATGGTCTTGAGGAAGAATAATTTATTATCAGCTGGATTTCAACTGATTTGCAGACAAGCAGGTTGAAGATAGTATGATGATGTTGTTTTGGGAAGCAATGCAGTTCCATGCCTTTGTTCTTCCAGTGGTATTTCAGTGTCACTATAGAATTTGGCAACTCCTTCAAGGCCAAAAAATTGTCAGGGGGACTTGCTGCCAGCAGGCCCATAGAAACAGCTTTGTTTTTGAGGGACTGTGGGTGGCAACCAAATGGGATAAAAGCACACAGCTTAAAAGCCCCAGATTCACAAAAGCATGTAGGTGTCTGAACTGTTCTGAAATCAATGACAAGAATAGGTGGGATGGAGCTCATCTCTTTTTAGATTTATGAAAGGAAGATTATAAAGTCCAAGGTAGTCATTGTAGACTGCATTTACAACCATTAAGAAAAAAATACACGTGAAAAAGAATATAAATCTTTTTAAGATGCCATCTTCGGGATGAATTGATTATTGTATTGAGTTTTGAATTGAGAGAGGAAAGTCTAGGGTGTTGCTTGGGCTTTTTAAGAGTTAACTTCAAAATTAGGTGAGATGTGTTCTTCCCTAGACATCTGAATGTCTTTGTAACAGACATCCAGTCCTCATGATTCACATATCAATCACTATCTCATTATGATCTGGGACCTACTTTCCCCAGTGAATTATCGACTGACATTATTATTTTCTTCTAGGTTCTGAAATAATACATTCGGGGGGAAAAAAAAATCTTACTCAAACTGTTCCTGAGGGATGTATTGGGCATGTTGTCTGATGAGCAGTAAATTTGTCCCAGCTGGAGACAGAATGGTGGAAGGGATGGGCTCCTTTCTTCTTCCAAGGCAGCACCCCTTTTGCCTCTTCAATAAGGGAAGACTGGCTCTGATCCTAGTGACGCCAGTGAATTATCACCCATCAGCAAACAGGTATCTGCACTCCAGTCACAGTTTCTCCAAAAAAGATTAGACTCAGCAGTAGGAGGCTGAGGAGGGGGAAGCAAGACAGTGAGCTGTCAAGCCATCTGAAACAGGCTCCATCCACAGATGCTCAATGGAGATGGAGGATCCATGAGTCTCTCTAAATTGTAAATTTGCTCTGAGCCTGGGATCCTGACCATGCTTCTAAACACAGACCTGCCTCTTAATAATGCATAACTAGCATGCAGACTCGAATGGCATGTTTACGAGAGCAAACCCAGCAAGTACAGGAAGCAATAAAACCCTTTGCCAGCATTGTATTCTGGCTCCAACTCTGTAAATGACCACAGCGCCTGACAACATCAACATTGGCTGCATTTTAATGACCCAGCATATATTGTTCTGCAAGCTATGGACCTCTCCCTCAGCTAAAAAAAAGAAAATAATTGTCTACCTATATTTTCTTTCTGTTTTCCTCCCCCTTAGTGCTTCCTTCTCCCTCCTTTCTCATCGAGGCAAATTCCCACAATCACAGAGCCAAGCCCAACAGCTGTTGTGGCTAACACTGCTGAGAGCCCTGTGGTTAAAGGGCTGGACTAGGAGTGATTTGACTTCCTCAGATTCCAGCTATGCCACAGGTTTCCTGGGCAACCTTGAACACAACATCTAACCTGTCTTTGTGAGCATAAGAGTATTTCCAGTCTTCTCCAGAAGGCTGAAAAGGTGCAGTCCTGAATGAACTTGAAGGGTGTTAGGAGAACAGATCAAACTGTGTTTCCAGTTGAGTATCATTTTGAGGTGGTTTTGTTTTGGTTTGTTTTTTTACTGTGCTACTCCCAACCAGCTTTAAGGAGCTTGGTGCTGTTTTCTTATAAGTTAAGCTTTTAGGTCACTGTTTCTCTTCCCAAATCATACAAATTTTCATGCTTTAAATGTGCTTGTAAGTTCGTAACACAGTCAAGAAGAGAGAAAAATGCAGCTTTAGAAAGGAAATTTCACATATCAATGAGGAGATACTTTCTTAATTTATCTGCCTTCTTTAGAAGTCTTTCTGACAGGGTTTGTTTACTAACAATGGTGGGGACTCTTTCAGTGTGCTGGTTGCTGTAAAAAAACAACACAATAGAAGAGTCTGAAAGAGAATAAAAGCTTCTACTGCAGAACGTTTCAGAAAGAAAACCAAGCATGGGATCTTCCCATTCAGTCACCTCTGGTGAAACACAAGTATTTTTACTTCAGGCAAAAGTGAGCCTGAACTTCAGCTGTCCTAAACTATTCAGACTCTAGTTACAACCAACACATTTCTCATTTATACCAGATGAGGAGCCAGCCCCCATGTCTACAAGGAACCACTGGAAGCTAAAATAGCTACTCAGCTCCCCAAATCAAATACATAGTTAAGTGGTTACTTATTAAACCTGACTAGAATCTATTCAGTTGGTGAGAAATTTATCTCACATGACTTCTGCTTGTAAACTCTTATGTGAGAGCTGAACAGTGCAGCTAAAATATATTGGTGGGATTTTCTTTGCAGATTAATTGTCAAGACTATATGTATATACATCCAAGCTCCCTTGATAATTAATGGCATTGATGAGGTCTGTTTGGTGGAGCTGAAAAGAAATCCAGCTGAGCAGATGTAGATGCCTGCAGCTGGGTAAGATCAATGCCCCTCTACTCTGTTCTCTTAAGACTCCATCTGGAGTACCATGTCCAGTTTTGGAGCCCTCAACACAAGAGGAACATAGACCTGTTGGAACAAGCCCAGAGAAGGGCCACAAAAATGATCAGAGGGCTTGAGCACCTCTGCTACAAAGACAGGCCTAGAGAGCTGGGATTGTTCAGCCTGGAGAGGAGAAGGCTCCAGGGAGACCTTATAGCAGCCCTCCAGTACCTGAAGAGGCTACAGGAAAGCTGGGAAGGGACTGTTTACATGGGTGTGTAGCAATAGGATGAGGGGCAATGGTCTTAAACTAGAGCAGGGAAGATTTAAATTAGACATTAGGAAGAAGTTCTTTACAATGAGGGTGGTGGATCACTGGAACAGGTAGCTCAGAGAGGTGGTAGAGACCCCATCCCTGGAGACATTCAAGGTCAGGCTTGATGAGGGTCTGAGCAACCTGATCTAGTTAAAAAAGTCCCTGTGCACTGCAGGGTGGGGCTGGACTAGATGACCTTTAAAGGTCCCTTCCAACCCCACAGATTCTATGATTCTATGTACACCTTTGTGAGAGACACCTCTATAATTTGGTAGGAGTGAGAAGTATTATACTCAACATTCAGTGTCACCTGAGGTACAACAGGCTGTCTGATGTCCACAGGACAATGGAGAATATGACACAGGATGGAGAAGTGACCTATCAGCAGTGGCATGAGACAGGATGCCCTCAGCCTTCTCAAATGGCCACAGACCCCTTAGTAGGAGAAACTGAATCAGAGCCTTACATTTCTGAAAAGAGAAACAAGACTGTCCTCTGATCAGGAATATCCTGTATTTCAAGACAAAGACATGCACGAAGCAAAAATATAAAGTGTTAAACCCTTTCTTTAGAAGCAACTTTTAGATGTTTTATTCTGGCTCAAAAAAGAGTTTTATACCTAGTGTGAATTTCAGAGAAGATGCCAACTAAGTGCTTCACATGGTAGTTTATTTTGTTTATGCTGCTAGTTTTGCAGGGGGAAAAAAAAGTATGAATACATACACTAACCAAAAGTAATGATAAATTCTATGAAAACAGACCACAGATTCTCAAGAGACAGATTACAATTATATGGGACATGACAGAATTTTAAAAACAACACACAGAACATGTAGAATAAACAAGAAAAAAAACTATCCCTCAGGTCTTACAGATTCTGAGGGGCCATAAATAAAAGATAATGATATTTAGGCAAGAGAGGGAGGCAACACATAGGCTCCCACTACTATTAATTTTCAGGCTCAATATTTTGTGACTGGCATAATGTTGTATTTGGGTGCCTTCACTTGCAAAGAAGAAAATTCAAAGGATGGCAGAAACACTATTTGCCATATAGCTCTTGTTAGTGTGAAATCAGACTGCAGTCATCTTTAAAGAGCCACTTTTTACCCTTGTACCTGAGGTGCTAAAAAAGAATCCAGAAAATAATTTGCATGGATGTACCAGGGAATAAATTGGCTTTGGGGAAGTAGAAGGTCCTCTTGTTTCTGACATTATAGAAGGAAAAAGCTCCTTTTTCAAATTGCAGCAAGGAGACCCCTATCTGTGAACAGCTTTCTGTTAGCTACAGTGGGAAGAGTCTGGATTATTAAACTAAATTCCTGTTTATGTAGGAGCAAATAGTTGCCACCTATGTACTTCCCTGCCCTCAAACATTTTGGGAGTATTATATTCTTCTTCCTCTGTCACCAAAATATCTGGATCCCATCTTTGTCTGGTCCTCGAAACTTCCCAAACACACAGTGAGCTTGCTACCCTGCCTTGCAAAATATCCTAAAGTCTTCCTTATATGTTTAGAAATGGAACATGCCTTCAGTTTGACCAATGCCTGGTGAGGCCTTGGAACAGGCTGCTCAGGGAGGTGGTGGAGGCACCACCCCTGGTGATGTTCAAAAAATGGGTAGACATGGTGTTTCAGGAGATGGTTTAGTGGTCAGGGGTTGTGGGGCAGATGGATGGACTTGATGATCTTGAAGGCCTTTTCCAACCTTGATGATTCTATGATTTTGTGATTCTATAATTTTGTAAGGAAGGAGTAAACATAAACCAGTGGATGGATAAAATTGATGTTATGAACCGGACCTCATGAAAGCCACAAGGTTTTGTGAGTCCTCTAGAAAAGAAGAACCATATGAAAAATATACACAGTGACCCAAGGCTAGCATTATCCACTCAGGTGGAGATATTGAAAACTGTATAACAGAATCCTTACAGCCTGAGCTAAAGAAAAACTTCTGGGAACAGCAGTTGCAGACTTCTTTCTTTTATTACTCTATAAAATTTGGAAATTTGGGAACTAACACCTCCTCCCTCTAGTGGGTTGGATGTCTCGATTGCACTGAAGAATGAAATTCAACATTCAAAGTCTCTGAAATCAGCCATGCATTGATAGGAGTCATGAGTATGTTGGAGAACAGGATAAAAATTGATAGGATCTTGAAAACCCGGGAGAAACCCGTGGGAGAGCCTGGATGCAATTCAATGACAAATGGAGTTCCAAACTGTTCAGGAGTTTTTCTTTGCATCTAACTTCAGGCATCTGAAAAGCAGGTGTCCGGTTTAGCCATCAACTAGGACTGTCAGGACATGGGGTGGACATTTTCCATTGATGACACATCTCACCTATTTTTTGATGGCAGGAAATTCTGGAGAATCTGATCTTTTTTTCTTTAGCCTTTGAGCCAATCTAGCTGGTAAGATAAACTGGACATTTTCTGATTGCTAAGGTTAATGGATAATTATTAGGCAGGGCTAATTAACTGCATAGAGATGTTGAATAAGATATTAGATACAAGTTCTTCAGAGGCACCTGTGTAGATCATGAGTCACTTATTTGACAGTTATGATGCACTGTTACAAGGTTTCACAACATCTCCATCTGTTCTGTCACTGGCAGGCAGGAACTGGCCTTCGTGAGGCTTCATCTGGAGAGAAGTATTCACACTGAGGTATTCCAGTTCAGGAGAACATGGATCCAGTTCTTCTTTTGTCTGAAAAGAATCATCATCCACAGGACCGGGTTCTGTCCTATAGACCATGGAGTGAGAAGCACAAAGTGGTCTGTGTTTATGCAGCTGAAGTCTTTCCTCCCTGGAGGTGGTTGGTTATCCTGCCTATGGGGAATTATAGTATGGATTACATTGTACAAGCTTGAACCAGTGCTCTGGTTCTCTTAGTTCTCTTAGCCTAATGTGCCCTAACCACCAAAACACAGATTGTAGCAGATAGTGAAAAGTTGTGTCAATGCTTCTGGTTTTAGCCTGAACGGTCAGGTCAAACTGACATTTCATGATGGGTCAGGATGGAGAAGGAGCTGAATGGAAAGCATAACTCATCAGCACAGTCTTTTCAGGTCCCTCTCAAAAGAGGGAGGTCTTAGTTCCAGGCCTGATTCCATGGCCTACTGGACCAAACTGACCTGCCCAGCAGTCCCAAAAAATATGTAGGGAATCATGGGCATTTTGTATGAATGAAATGAATGAAAAACCCTCCAAAGCTGCCTACTTCATAATGAACTACTGAGGGAAGCCAAAAAGATTAAGAAAGCAAAACACTTGTAGACATCTTCAAGAGGAGAGGACTGCCTCTGTAAACTGTTAGAGACAGGGAATATTTCTAATTATTCATATGTGTAATATCAAAGACAGCAGTTACCACCTAGATGGGACTCCCACAAACTGTTGTATTGTACATAAGAATGAAAAAGGCAACTCAGAAAATAAATGTAATGCCAGCAACTTCAGTTCAAATCAGCAGAGCTTTTTAAGAGCACTCATTGCTCATGTATCTGGAGCAGGACACATTTGTTGTCTGCCATCTGAAAAGTATTAACTTCTCCCTTGTAAAAGATTTAATTCCACTTCATAATGACATGCAAACCATTATGTAGCAGAAGTGAAAATCCATAAGGTTTGCATTTAATAAAGAGCTATTTATTCTCTGCAGCTGACCTTTCTTAAAAGCATGGCATTTCCTAGAGAAGGGAAAACAGGGGTTTGGAAACAGATAATATTAATAAAAGGTAATGCAAAATGCAGTCTCTAAAAGGCTAAACTTTTACATCAGGTTTGGTGTCTTTAGTAACCTGGCAGCTTCTAATTAATCTCAGGGAGATAATACTGTTGAAAAGTGACATAATAAAGTGGCTATTACTGTTACAAATGTTATTAAAACACTTTCAAGTGATACTCTAAAACTGTTTACAGAGCAGCGTGTCAAAACACTATGCCCCAAAAAATTATTTGTTTGACCAAAACCTTTATTTCTTCCAGCAAGAATTTTATGGGATGGATTTTAATAGCTGAACATTTGGAAAAATATCTTTAGAGGATTAGGTGGCTGGAGCTACTTAAATGCTGTTATGCAAGCTGGGAAAGTCATTGCTTAAAGGGCAAAATTCAACACTCAACATATTGTTTGGGCAAACTATTTCCAGGCAAAAAGTGATAACCTGAGCTGGCATTCATGCTAGTGGATTCTGTGATATTGTTGCTCAGGGCTTTATCCAATACTGAAAGCTAAAAGGAAGAGATTTCCCACCCTTTCCCTTGGGAAACTCTCAGTCATCTGGTAGTTGTGATTTTCAGGAAATATATCCTAATCATCAGCCTTATTTTTCCTTGTGTCATTTTTCGTCTTCCCACACCTAGTTCTGCTTCAAACAGTATTTCTTTTTCTGTGCCTATCTAGTACATGTGTATACTGTATTTTCCCAGACTGATTTCTTCTTAACTCTCAGAAACTTGTGAAAATACAAATGATATTTGGTATTTTTCATTATGTTTCAGATCCTAGAATCAAGTTTAAAAAAAAACAACACCTAACCTTTAGAAATAACTTATTGTAACAAAGGCTTGAAAATACTTCTTGATAAATATTACAAATCAGAAGGAAAATAATAATAATAATAAAAAATCCCAATAATATTGCTAAGCTAATTAGAAACCAATGTCATATTTTCTAGGATCCTGCATCAAGACTTGTGGCAACCTAGGTGTACCCTCTACTAACTGCTTACATGGAGCATACACACATCATACTATGTTAAATCTCTGTTCCTTGTCGTGTTTCTCACTGGAAGCACTCTCTGAGGTTGGTAGGACCATGTGTACAATCCACTCACCACTATCTTGGGTCAAAAAAAAGGATTAGATGATCCTTAGAGATCCCTTTCATCTTTTCCTCCCATTATTTTATCAGTCCATAAATATGAATAAAATGTGGACAATCTTCTTCACAGTATTGTCTACACTTCACATGATTAATGTTTATGGTCTTGATAAATCAGGTTCTTCATTTCTGGAATCATCTGAGATGCTTTTCTCCATCCCTTCCTGCATATTATCAATATCATTTAAGCATTAATTTCTAGGATGCTCCCATTTGAGCATAGTTTTGTCTTTCACTCATCCACAAGATCAACTCTTTCTCTGGATATGAAATACCTACAAGTATTTCTATGTGGTGTGGGATCATTTACCTGTAGAAGGTTCATCTTTGCAGCATAATAAGCCATCAAATCAGCTACCTGAGCTCCCAAAAGTTTTATAACTGGATAAACATGAGACTATTCAGAGCTAGCTGAAATACTTTCCCACTGCTGTGGAAGCAAGGAAGCAAGGTCTAGATGACCTCGGGGAGATTTCCCCCTCTATCTTTGCCAGCTCCAGTTTCAAAAAGTAATGGCAAGGTCTGGAGTGACCATAATCCCCTGGGAGCCCCACATGATAAGCACAGTTCATGGTTTTGTGGGAATGGGAAAAAAAACGAAAAGGTAGGGGACTATCCAGCTTGTTTAGAAAGACACAAAATTCCCTGGCTTGCAGTCAGGGCCTGAGATAAGCCACAAGGGTTTATTTAGCTCAGGGCTGTGCCTATATTAGCAGCAGCCACGCCCCTGCCAGCATGCAACTAGTCCATGCTGAAGCATCTCAAAGCATGGCCAAGGCAGGCAGCACATAGCATATACAAGTACAGGTTTGTTTCTTTGAGGGTTTTTTTTTTACAAACAGATGTAGAAAACCATTTCTCTATCACAAAGGCACGAGCCCAGAGTCATCTCACCTAATCTAGATACTAAAGCCAATGATCAAACTCCTCTCCATCAACAGTTACATGGGCTTTGACTGACAGCAGGACAACGAGTTATTTTGACACCTCTCAGGAGAGGATGAAGCACACTTTGGAAGTGCTTATTTGTCTCCACTGTGTGTACAGGGACCACGGAAAGACTTATGACCTCACTAGCCATCTTCTAGAGGATTTGTGCCATTGGTTTTTGGGGGGCCTCTCTCTGCCCAGGCTGTGTGGGAAGATAATGTATGTGTGTGGTGTAGGATTAACAAGCATCAGCCTGGCTCAGCTCTGTGGTGAGAACCACAGAAGGATCCTGTGTTCAGGAAAAAGTCTGAACAGCTCAGTAAGCACTTCCAGGTATGTGGGCCATGTTCATGTCACACTGTGTCCCTTCTCAGTCACACCACCCCCTGTCCTCAAACCGCTTCCCATGCTCAGTGGGCCATGACTGTTCCTGCTCCAACTTTCTTGCTGCCTTCTTCCTCACATCAGGCCCAGCTCTGCAATTTTCAGCTACCTCATATGATGCCCCAGCATGCTCTTGAAGACTGTCCTTCCCATTTTTTTCTTGTATTTTCACACACTTTCTTTTTTCCCTTCCCCTCCTGTTATTCTGTGGATCTCTCTAGTTTTAAAGGATATGATGTCATCTGAGGCATTTATGTTTGTTCTCTGAGTTGAAGTTTAGGAGCAGATGCCCTGAGGTAACGCTGCCTGTGGTTACAGCAGGTCAGGGGCAAGCAAGTTGCTTTGCCTAAGATGTGAAATGATACATGAAAACAAGTCTTTGCAAAAATTAACTGAAAGCACAGACTCCATTTTGTGAGGCTGAACCATAGGGCCACCAGATGCAGAGAGGAAAGGACATCCTCTGCCTTCATATCAAGAAGCAGGTCTTTGCATACACCAGGTCACAATGAGTTGCTATCTCACAGCAGCAATCATCCCAGCTGCATCAGCCATGAGTTTTGGGCACCTCGAGTCCATACTCAGCTATTTTATTTTGTAGTGTCCTACATGCCCCAAATCCTGTGCAGAAAAGGCATATTGCAGGCAGCCTGAAGTGTGGGGAGGTGACGGGCAGGAGATATAGTTCTGGCTGCTCTGGGAACAGATAATGCAGGCCTAGGTAGTAATTTCTATTCTGTTTAAGGACAGAAGACTGTAAGTTCCTCCTCCTGCCCATTGTTATACATCCTGCCCTCAACTATGTTGTCATCCTAAATTAAGTGGTAGGTTTCTTTTCAGTCTATTTTCAAAGCCCTTCTGAAAGCCCTCCAAGCTCATGAGCTTGTGACAGTCTCTCAGGAACTTCCGCTGCAAAGACCTTCATTTGGTGATGGCTACTCTTTGACAGCTGCTTTTTGAAATGTGTCCTCCATCAAGTTTGTACAGAGTTTACTCTTCTGTTATTTCTTGGGTTGAAATGCAAACAAAAATATCTTAGAAAATAGGGCTTGAGGGAATCTCAATAAGCCATTTAATTTGTCTCCTGCAAAAGGAAGAGTAAAGCCAGTGCTGGTGATCAATAACTGTCCACTCCTGACCAGCTGCTCCACTGTTTCATTATTTTTAAGACCAAAAAATTCCATCAGCAAAATCCACTCCCAACTACCCAATTTCTAAATTGACTCTCCCTGACTGAAGTTTAAGAGCAAGGTCTGTTATCCTGTCCTTAATGGACAGGGAGGTTGGTTTGTTTTCTTTATATGCTACTGTCTCCAGATTAGGAAAGTGGTAACATGTTACCCTTCTGTTTATTTTTCCCTGCACTTTAAAAAAAATAAATCTGGCCACTGGAAAGGAAAGGGATAAATCACAGAGGGAAAACACTTGCACTTTTCCTCCTACTGAGAAACCGTTTCCCAGACTATGGAGAAGATCAAAGGTTTCTATTATCAAATCTGAAATTTCCTCAATGAATTAAACTGATTTTGTTGATCTGAGGTGGTGTCCATAAAATCATATTCACCCATATCAACCACATTTTCTTTGGACTGACTTTTATCAGTTGCTCCTTTCTTTTCCTGGAGCTGATACTACACTGGTTCCCCACAGGCTACTTACATTGTTGTCTTCTCCACTCCTAAAAATATCCCAGTAGTAAGAGTGGGCTTCATGGTTTTCTAGGATTTTACATCAGCCTGTTTTCAACACTGCTTAAGTGTTCAATGTTTAATGAAAAAATAATCAACATGTTTCTCTGGAAAAATGAATGCTGAAAAATGGCTCTGTGTGGAAATTCTATTTTTCACATGAAAAAAATGATAGCAGAAAAGAGCTTGAAAATGTTTGACCATTTTAAGCTGTCTTACCATAAATTTCTCAGAAGCGTATAAAGAGACTGTAATGAGATGAATCAGAGTTAGAATCTATGTGCATGTTACATTTTGTACTAATTTATTTCTAAGAGAACGTGATTTCACCAATCTGTGTCCTTTTTTTTTTTTTTAAAGAAACATTCTGATACTAGAACTAAGAAAAATATTTTTAAATCTCAAAAGTCCCCAGGATTACTTAACCCTTATCTGACTTCCCCCTCCCCCCACCTTCTTTCTGCTCATTTTAATTCAAAATTAGCAGCTTCTGAAGTCTTTTCCCTACATTCATGTGCCTAAGCTAGGCTTTCAGGAAACTGATCTTCTTACACCCCAGTGGCATGTTGTCCATGTAGCATGGATCATATATTCACTTACTCAAATTATTGTCTTGTCATTGCCCTTCTATCCCTGGACCTTTGCCTGACATCCCCATGCAGATGGATTTGGCTTCCCTCCACTTGTTCTCACAAGCTTGGGCCATTATGCTTTCTTTTCCCATTTTCTCCCTCCTCCACTTACAATACCAGGAATGTGCCCACTCTAAAATATGTATTGATGAAGTGTAGATGAAAGATGACCTTTGAAAGTTGAAAGGTTCTTTGAAGCAAATTTGTTCCACTCGTAAAGTATATAGATCAACAGCATGGCCAACTGAAGTTTATTAAACCTGAATAAGAACACACCAGTTAGCACAAAGGCCAGGCTAAGTATAGATCCTAAGTCTGACATGATCAAAAATAGCTGAAAGGATTTTTTGATGCTTCATATGAAGTAGGGTAAGCTTTGTCTAAACCCAGAAGTACAGCTCCTAGGTAAAGAAAGCTAAATTTTGGGATTTGCGTGTAGACGCCCTTGAGGATTTCACCTGGCCTTCAGTTGCTGCTCCAGCTGGCACGATTCTCTCAAAAGTCCTTTGGCCTGTCAGTTGTATGGGTGTCTCTGGGATGCTCAGGCTTTTCAACCAGCACTAGAGGTCTACGACTAGCCATCTAAATCCAACCTTAGTTTATATTTAAGCTTCAAGGAAATAATGGCTTTGATTCAGTAGCCCAAACACAGTTGACCAGTGCCATCACAAGTGCCAAAGGTTCCCTGTCTTAGGTTTGATAAATCATCCCATAGGGGTGCTTGTCCCATAGCTTAAAACACTGTATTTGACAGATCTTTCAGGTCAAAGCCTATCAGAAACACTTTCTGCTATAGGCACTGTGTAAAGAAAAGATGTACACAGCACTGGTGAGGCCTCACCTTGAGTACTGTGTACAGTTCTGGGCCCCTCACTTCAAGAAGGACGTTGAGGTGCTGGAGCAGGTCCAGAGGAGAGCAACGAGGCTGGTGAAAGGACTAGAGGGAAAGTCTTATAGGGAGAGGCTGAGGGAGCTGGGGTTGTTTATCCTGGAGAAGAGGAGACTCAGGGGAGACCTTCTCACTCTCTTCAACTACCTGAAGGGAGGTTGTAGTCAGGTGGGGGCTGGGCTCTTCTCCCAGGCAACTGGTGACAGGACAAGAGGGCACAGCCTGAAGTTGCTCCAAGGGAGGTTTCAGTTGGATATTAGGAAGCACTTCCTCACAGAGAGGGTGATTAGACATTGGAATGGACTTCCCAGGGAAGTGGTGGAGACACCATCCCTGGATGTGTTCAAGGCAAGGCTGGATGTGGCACTTAGTGCCATGGTCTAGATGGTGTGGTGGTGTTGGTCATAGGCTGGACTTGATGATCTTAAAGGTCTTTTCCAGCCTTGGTGATTCTGTGATTCTGTGAGACAAAGATCAGCACTAATGGTGCAATCATTGGTGAACTGACCTCAAAAGTATGTAGGATTGGATATGGTGATAAAAAAGAGCCCTAACTATGGAGAAAGATCATGGTAACAAATTTTACTGTCTTTTTTTTTTTTTTTTTTTTTTTTTTCTTTCTATAACCTGTCCATTTTGGTGAAATGTTGTATTTTTCATTCTTAAATTCTGAGATAAAAAGAGGTGGGCTGCATTTCTGTTCCTGGTATCTCAGCAACAAAGTGCCTGGGAAGTGCAATTAATTTACACCATTCCCATGCCTTGAGAGGTAAAATGTGAAGAAAAGAAAGGTTACACAGATGGCCCTTTTGGGTTGATAACAAGATTATGCTTTTGCAGATTTGTAGATAAATATTGTGCCTTGGCAAATCAGATCTTAATGTTCATGCAGCAATTTGATGTTAGACCTAAAAGTTGGGTTGATGTTCTTACTGCATTTATGGATAACTGGTTCTATTTTCCTGCCATTCCTTTATTAAACAGATAACAATATAAGGAATTATTATGAAATAGTGAATAATTATAATACATAATGCCTTCATTCCTTTTAGAATAGGACAGCACATGACTTAAGTTGAGTTAAGTACTCAACTCAAATAAAGCTGATGAGTTAAATACTCAATTCTGAAGACAACCAATGTTTAGTTCTGAATTTTCCCAGAAATATCACAACAGGCTTTTAACCCCCACACACTCCAGGAAGTCAATCTTATTCTCATTATTAGAAATCAATCAGCCTGTTTATAACAACACTAACACTAATAATATGGTCTTACCTACTAATGAGAACAATCACTTAACTTTCTATCACTACTTCTAGGTATCAAAAACTTCTGCTGAAATTCTTTACTGAAATTCTCACATGTAGGAAGTGGGTGGGGATGAAGAGTGTCTTCAGTAATGCTTGTGGTCCATGAAAGTGCACAAAGTTTTTCCTGGGACCCACAGGTGAGGAGCAAACAGATACAACCAGAAAATGGCACATCTTGCTGCATCTACTACCAGATATGGTCTGTGGTATCTGCTCAGAAAAGAGAATCTGGGGAGAAGGAAAAGGATGTCTGACACTTGTCTATAAGCCACCTGTGGATTTTATAGTTCGAAGTGAGTGCAACAAACCACCAAGCTATCTAGCACCTTACCAGCCCCTTTCAAAGTGTATTTGGCCTGTGAGTTTTCATAATCATATCACAACTCTGAAGCTACACATTATTACAATCATAATTAGACAATATAATCTAAGCTGACACAAAGAGGACTGAGGGACAGTATTTCCTGTGTTTCTTAGTTTCTTTTCTTATATGAGAGATTTTGGGCCCACCCTAATTATGGGTCACCTTAGTAAAATCATCATTTCCAGTCATTAAAAAATTGAAGGAGAGGAAGAAATAGAAAAATTAGTCCCAAAATTCAGGTATCAGCGATTTCTTTATAGTGGAGGAAGGAGGAGTGGGCAGGGCACTGTAATATCATAATTACAGTCATGGGAAAAGCAGATAATTTTGTGCACATTTGTGTCAGAAGAACTTGAAAAACTTCGCAACACAGAAATGTACCTAAGAACTAACATGTCATATATCTTTATTAATCATAAAGGCTGCAGGGAGAAGGCCACAAATAACACTCTTCTATTTTGGCAGAGCTGTGTGGCTCCCTTGCCGAGTGTGGCTACTGTGCTCTGGCATGGAGACTAAAAGGTGGGCAATTGCTGGGGAAATGGGTGTTTCTGGCAGCTGTGAGGAGGTGGCTGAAGGAATTTGTTTTTACAGGGACTCACAAGGAACTTTACTGTGTGAGCTACTTCTCCCAGGGATGTAATGGGAATTTGTGGCAATAAAATATGGCCTCAGGAGGGCCATTCAGATTTTATTAGCTTTTGTGGAAAGATTAAAAACTCATCTAAAGACCATCCCAATATTGCTTTTCAATTATCCTACCCCCCTGGGCTGCTTGGCCAGCATTTTGGGAAGGAATGCTGCAGTGTGAGCAGGTGATGCTTTAGACTTTCCGTGGGCCCCACTGGTTCTGTCTCCCCCTTCTCCTTCCCTACCCCTGTGTCCTCATCATCTGTCTTCCTTCCTAACATGCAAATCTATGCACACAAAGAGAGCCTGATCGTGCCCAGGATTTTCTGTGCTGATAAGACCACTTGTTTGTCTAGTTTAAAATCCTGAACTAGACACATTGTCAGAGTTTAAATACAATCCCTTCTTTACTCTGGGAATAAATGAGTTGCTTGAACATATTTTACTCCACTCACACTCTCTCTGTCACTACTGAGCACCTCTCCTATGAAGACAGGTTGAGAGAGTTAGGGTTATTGAACCTGTAGAAGAGAAGACTCCAGGGAGACCTTAGAGCACCTCCCACTACCTGAAGGGGCTACAAAAAAGAAGGAAAGGGACTTTCTACAAGGGCATGGAGTGATGGGATGAGGGGGGAATGGTTTCAAACTGAAAGAGGATACATTTAGATGAGATACTAGGAAGAAGTTCTTTAGTGTGAGGGTGGTGACATATTGGCCCAGGTTGCCCAGGGAAGCTGTGGCTGCCCCATCCCTGGCAGTGTTCAAGGGCAGGTTGGATGGGGCTTGGAGCAACCAGGTCTGGCAGGAAGTGTTCCTGCCCATGGCAGGGGGTTGGAACTAGATGATCCTTAAGGTCCCTTCTAATACAAACCATACAATGATTCTATGATTTTATTATAGACCTTCTCCTTCCCCAAACTAGCCCCTTCTATAAAAGTCTGAAAGAAAAAAGCTAGAGCTTTTTTGGCTGTCCACTTAGCTTTAGTGAAAGGGAAATCAGCAATGCAGAGACTTCTTCCCTTCTAATGTCAGCATGTCTTCTACTTCAGTCCATGACAGAGAGCTACTAACTCAAGCCTTTCGTGCCTGTGTGGGTATACATCACTTTCTTGCTTGGCAGCAGCCAAATGAATCCCTGTGTTCTGGGAGCAGGATGCCAACTCCTTGGCTCGTATTCCTGGCACCAGTACTTACCCATGGCACAGAGCAGAAGAACTGCTGTTGCGTCTCCACAAACTGAGGATGTGTTTTGGCTAAAACCAAGAAAGTAAGTGATGCTTAACCACACAGCCTCAACAGCCTTCTGAAGACACTTGCTCATTAGTGCACGCCCTAAAAAAGCAGCTCGTTTTGATAGAAGGCTGCTGTTGTCACTTCCTACAGTTGACTGGAGTTTCATCAGTTCTCATAAGGTTAGTAATTTGTTTTGTAGAGGCTGGGGAGTCTTCAAAGAAAACTTGTGGCATGTAAGATGCAACTCTAGAATTTTAGTTTTGTGCCTGAGTCTATAGGAAAGTAATAATCTAGAAGAACTATTCTGTCTAGGCATAAAGCCAAATTCCTCCATGACCGTGCATGTAGAAGGTTCGTTGGACCTTTTTCTCTTGACCATTAAGAGACCTGATGGTAGAAACACCATTCACCCTCTGTCATCTACATTAGTATCAGTCAGGAGACCCCTAATGATTTGTTGGACTGGGAGCTTGAAAGTGAGAGCAGGTAAAGATCTCAGTATTCATGCAAGGCCTCCTGAAATAAGCTCTTCTTATGACTAGGGGTTACAGCAAAGCCAAAATAAGAGGAAATAAGGCATTTCATTTAGAGATCTGATGTGGCTTATGAGAGCCTAAGCTTCAGCTCCCTAGCTTGAAACATATCCCAGTTTAAAAATAAAAATTAAAATTTACAAATTCCCCTGCTAAATGGCAATTGGAATACATCTCTGGTTCACTTTCAACAGCATGAAGAAGTCGTGGGGGGGGGAAGAAAAAAGCCTGGACTATTATCTTTTTTTCTTTTTTTTTGGCAAATTGTCTGTAATGTTACTTAAATGCTTTTCAACAGTGGAGTTGTTTCAGCTTTCATTTCAGGTGTGGAGAAGCAGATCCCTTTTGTTAGAATGACAAGCACAGGCCACACTGGTCACCCTATCTGTGACTTTGAGGAAACAAACAGGCTGACAGAACCTCAACAAGCTGGATCTCAAGATCACCACTTCCACAGCCTCCTAGCTAGAAGCCCTTTTAAAGGCCCTCACTCTCATGGCCCAGCCCAGATTGCCAGGTGAAATCCATTGTTTGCTATACTACAGTGTCCATCTGAGCTCCTTCAGCCCTTTCCATTGAAGGGGGAGAATGAACAATTTCTGGGGCTGTATCCCAGAAATACACCATCCCAGAATTGCTATCAGAAATATGGCAGTTCTGATCAATCTTTAACTGTCTGACAGCAGGAGCCTTCAGATCTTTCTTTCTCCAACTGAGGCACTACAAGCACTGCTGCTCTCATCACCCTGTAACAGACAACAGGCAGGGTTAGGAGCCCAAGCCAGTTACCTAAACATTTGTGTGTTCAGGCATCATAAGGTACCCAAATAAACCTCCTGCCATCACTCCAAAAAGAGACAGGTCTCTCATAGCTCCAGGGGCATATTTAGCCTCATGCCGATGTCTTAGGGCTGAGTCTGCTCTGGAATGAACACCCAAGTTTGGGCAACCTCTAAAGATGCATGAGATAAATCCCCTCTCCTTGGATAAAAGGAGTGAGTCAAATCTCACTCAACTGTAGATGTGTACATTTTAGACACTCACATCTCACAGCATTAACCCAGGCTTCTGGCTAGTGGAAGATTACATATTTGCTAAGAGGGATTGTGCAAAATCGTTGCACCCCTACAGGCATCTTGAGCCAATCGAGAAGCTTGAGGGCATCTGATACATCTGCACAGGTCTGCCAGATGTGGCATAACTGCAAGAGGCTTGCATCTTGCTGGAGCTGCAGCTGGAGGCAAATTAAGATTATTTCTGACAGCTCAAATTCTGTTAGACACTTGTACTTACCTGAATGAGCCCCTCGATACCTTTGAGGGAGGAAGATGAAGTGCCCTCTGAAGGCATGACTGACCTGCATGACATTGGCACCTAGTAGTACTGAAGGGAAAGTGCAGTAGACAGCTGTGTTTGCACATCCAAATCCCACCCTTAGAACGGGTATAAAGAGAGCCTTGGGTGATCAGCTCCAGTGAGGATCCACATGTGCTCAGGTGAATCACACCTATACTCACACATCCCCTTTTCTCCAGCCGTGTGACTGCAAAGACCCACATGCCTCCCAGAACTGACACGTGTATTCCATGGTCTCTGGCCTAATCCTTCATGAAGTTTTGGAGAGTACCTCTAACACCTTGGGAACAACTGCTGGAAAAGAATATTGCCTCTTTGTGCTTAAAGCAGATGCACTGACTGATGTATCCTCTGGAGAGCAGAGAAAAACTGAAGGCTTCATTTCTGTGCAAAGTATGATTGAGACCAGACCAACGTCTCAACTTGCCCTACACTGAAAGTGCTGCCTCCTTCTTTTGTCTTGCTGGGCTGTGACTGATTCAGAGCAATCACATTAGATGGTAAAAATTTTGCTGACCCCAGAAACTGGCTCACTTTCATGTTGGAAAGCTTGTTATTCTCTGTGCAGTTCTGGTTGGGATGGATTCACTCACTTCCACTTGTGTGTCTCTCCTAACGTGCATTCACAGCTCAGGAATAAAATGAGGTGAAAGGCATGGAGCAGGGGCACAAGCAAGCCAAACTAGGTAAGGTACAGATAACTCCCAGAGATGTGATGGATGAGTAAAAGAAGCCTTTAGATTTGGGAGAAGCATTTTATATTTTCCCCTGTGGTTTTGGCGGCGAAGTGAAGTGGAGTCTGAGATGGAAGTTGGCTCTTAGTGTTGGTATGCTTTGTAATTCACTACCAGAGTGCAGAGGGGACTTCTTTTTTCCCTCTTCTTTTTTTTCTTTTTCCCCCCTACAGAGGTAAATGATATTGGTTTAAACCTTCTACAAAGCACTTGGAGCTCCCTCTCTGCTTTGATTTGTGTCTCTCCCCCTCTATCCTGCTCTGTATAATGATGTAAAACCATATTCATTTTTAGCTGTACTGCACATTTTATTTGCTTCCAATTATGCATTTTTGTGGCATCTGTGACAACCCAAACATGTAAAATTGAAAAGACCTTTTACGTTGGAAAGACTGGATCTTCTGGTCCCCTGACTTTTAAGCTATTATCATTCTCTGTTTGATCTTCAGCATTAGCTTCCATAGAAACTTTTAAATGGAGCTGGTCAAAGGGCCCCAATTATGATACCTTGTAGTTCTGGGTCTTCACTGGATGCATTTGCAAACATTTAAATAGTCAGTTGGGCCTGAAATGCATTTGCATGAAGCATCATACAAGAAATTACTAATGGAGGTTTGCAATTTGCTATCTGATGAACCTGTAGTTTCTTCTATTTCCTTCTTGGGAGAAGATAGAAAATAGACAGAGATACAGAGCGAGAGGGATTAATCATAGAATCATAGGTAACATCACAGGTAACATCAGCCTGAGCTGACAGACAGAATGACCAGAGCATCATTTACCAGTGAGGTACAGCCTTCAAGATATGCCCAAACCAAGGCTCAAAGTTCTGTTTTGGAATCCATAATGGGAGGCCATATACCCTATAGGACCTTCATACCACTAAATTATTATGCAGCTACCAAATGGACAGATTCCTCCATGCCAGTCTACCAAGTTCTGAGCCATTTTAGCCTACAGTTACAAAGATTAGCTCAAGTCATGATGGTCCCTATTATTAGATATGGAGGGGCTCTGCTGAACTGCAATTTTATTAGCAAGCAAGTAGTTTAGCACATAATAATGAAGTTGCAGCTGTTCCTGGTGTAGAACTAAACCCAGAATCTGGACAGAGCCCCTCAGTATACATGAACAGAGAAAAATAAGACAGGAAGAATAATTAAAAGTGCAAATTCTCAAGTCAAATAAGGATGGCATTTGGCTGGAATATGATGTACTTAAATTTAGGCATGCAAAAGTAGGAGTGTAAAGGTATTACTGGTGTCTAACCTCCCACCATAGTCAGGGAGGAGGCAATCAATCTTGTCAACAGGAGACTCAATTCAGCTGCCCACAGGTAAGTGCCTAATGTTACATGAGACACCATAGTGCATTCAAGCCATCCATCTGTGGGTAGCAGATAGGAAATTGGATTTATGCAAATACATCTGTGTCTTGGAGAAGCAGCTGTAGGCTGGGGGATAACCATTGTTAATAGCATGAGGCTCTCATGTCAGGAAAATGGAATGGTTTCCAAAGTCCAAAGGGTGATTCTGTTCACATTGAAGTAAACACCTGAGGTATGGTGCAAGTTCCTGAGTACAGGTTTCCAGTGCATTTGAGACATCCTGGGGCAGCTGAGGTGTCTTTCTGGGTAGGCAGGTGTGACTGCAGAACTCGTGGAAGATGCATTGCTCTGTGAAATGATAAACAGAAACCAAGCAAGATACTCTAAAGCTCACAAATGGATGGATATATAGCACTAAAAACCTATCCTGAAGCAATGAATCACTTCCAAAAGACTGTTCACTGGATCTGCTTTAATTTTAATGACCATTCAGGCATATAACTTAGTGACTAACATGTTTCTCTATATTTTCTTGGGCAATAAACTCTCATGGACTGAGAAAAAGGGAAGTGAGCCAGCAGAGCTAAGAGCACCTCTCCACCTTGGAACCATATCAGCTGGTTCTCTGGATGCCACTACCTGATGTCACTCTCTGGACATGTCTCAGGCCAGATGACGCAGGAAACCCATCTGCAGTAGAAGCAGTAGGATACATGCATCACTTACTTGACTGATGACAACAGGAGCTACATAGAGGTACACTGGCTTCTGCTAGAGTCATTCCCAATCAGCAAAGGTGTGCAGCTGATTTTGTAAGGTTCAGGTGCTTGGCTTTGTATGCTGAAAGAATGTGAGAGACGACATCTTCCCCTTGCCCCTCCAAGGGCCATTGAATATGACATTTCAGAATTCCTTTGGCCTTTTATTTTCTTGATTTAAGGTACAAGACCCGTGAAAGAGGATTGTTCAGGGTTGCACAGTGGAACAGATTCATTGTGTCTTGCTCAGAGATATGTGGCACTGCCCAGAGATGGAATGATAAAGCTTGAACCATGCAAAAGAACTTGAGTTTTCTGTTTTGTTTGTATTATTACAGTAGATTTCAATTAATAGGTCCCCTAGTAAATGTCACCCTCCCTCACCTGGCAAGATTTCCTGGGAACAGACTCAGTATGAGTCATTTCATTGCCTTGAAACAATGAATAAACAACACATCTAATCCACAGAAAGGGCATGTTAGGGGATGGCTTAACAGGCTGACCAATAGATTTAAAACGTGTAGAGTCCCTGGAACCATAGCATTGAATTCAAGTAGTGTCAGTTCTGTTTAACTTTTTTTTTTCAGCTATTTTTCATTCTTCTTTCTTTTTTCTAAGGGTTAAACCAAAGAAGTGTCAGCATACTATGGTACTATGCACTATTCTGGACTGCTGTACAATCCTAATTCCCAATTGCTCCAGGTGGACCTTGAAAAGCACCAGACATATTTCATATAAGTGGGAATTTACCCTGTTGTCCTTGGACATATTTTTCCTCCTGCCTATTGTTATGGCCAGGCCAGGCTGGATTTCAGCACCAGTTGATATGACCTTTGGGTGTGTAATTTGCTGAGTGCCTTGAGATCACAAGGGATTAAAGACTCCCTTTAAACACAAACTTTTTATTATTAGCTCCTGTGAATAGACTGCAGGGAACAGGTGTGAATTGGTGCTTGCTTAGCTAAGACTTCCTGCTGTGCTTGCCTTGGTCATCTCTCTCTGGCCTCCAAGCACTGTCACTGCTTCCAAAGCTCAGGCTTACCTCCACAAATACTTTCATGCCTTCTCCAATGGCTATTTTTAAAGGCATTACTGAAATGGAATGATATCCTAAGGATTCCCCTTAGCCCCTAGGGATCAGCAGATAGAGAGGAAACCCTACTTCAGAGCCTTTCAACCTGGGGTATACAGATTTCTGATGGCCCACTGACTAACTGGAAGAGGTCTAGGTGATGTGACTCAAGCCAAGCCCACAGTTAATAATCAGGCATCTGTAGCAGAAAACGTTTGAAGATCTGAAATTGAAAAACAACCAACCAACCCCTCCAAAAAAACCCCAACAAAACCCCAACCAACAAAGACAAAACTGAAAATTACTGCCTGAGTGAGGGCTTTAAGCAATAAAAATGAATCCACAGGGTCAGTCTTCCACTGTCAATTCAATTCTCCATCTTGTTGTGAATGTCCTGTGTGGCCTTAAGCAACGTTCCTCTTTTTGCCTGTTAATATTTTTCCTGTTCTTTGTCCATGAAGATGAGTCAAACTTTTACTCTGTATGTGTTATGGTGGAATTAGTAATAGATTCATTAACAGTAGGCAGTCAGATCTACTCACTAGTTGATCTGGGAAAGTCCTTGTTCTAGGTTTTGGTTTTTTTTTTTCTTTTAAGTAGTTAGAAACCTCTGTTGAAATTGCCTTGCTCCCTCCTGCCTTCAGCTGCTGGTAATTACAGCATGATAACATCAGTGTCAAATGACACAGACAGGCAGTCACTAGGAAACAATTCCAGGAACAATGATTGCAGAGAACTGACCTGTAGTGGCAACTCGTTCCCAAGGGTTGCCCCATGGGAGTCAAATGATAAGAAAAAATGGAGAGTCTTGCAGGTTGTGCCAGGTAGGAACCAAAACTCTTTGATGGAGGCAGGTAGTTTCCTTGGGGCAACTCTGCTTGCTCTAGAGGAATGGGCAAAGTGCTCTTTCTACCTCAAGACAGCACCAGTTGCCACAGCATGTATTTGATAGTAGCTACAAGATATTTTCCATTCATTACAAAATCCTCTCTTAGTTTTTCTGAGGGATAAACTCCTATCCTTGTTCAGTGTCTGCTTCTTCCCCTCCCCTCCCTCCCTGACCCCAGGTTTCTCTAATTTTTAGTCCTTGCTGTATCATGCAGACACATCCAAAAAAATAGGATATTTCTAAGCAGAATTAAAGCTGATGCCAATAGCTATGAACAGGGCATACATATTAGTGTGTGCTGAGGATCTTCATACCCTCCAGAATGAGGAGGAGTGAACAGGATGAATCAAGAAGGTTGAACATTGGGAAGAAATGACTTAGTGAGACACTAGCCTATGTTGCCCCGAGAAGCTGTGGCTGCCCCATCCCTGGTAGTGTTCAAGGCCAGGTTGGATGGGGCTTGGAGCAACCTGGTGTGGTGGGAAGTGTCCCTGCCCATGGCAGGGGGATTAGAACTATGTAATCTTTAATTTTCTTTCCAATCCTAACCATTCTATGATTCTATGATATGATTCTATGGTTCTGTGAAGAAGACAAGTATCAGAAGCTGGTTCAGGTGCCATCAGGCACACAACAGAGTAAAATCCCTTTTTTTTTTTTTTTTTTGGTGGCTCATCACAGTCTGGAACAAGCTGGGGTTGGTCAAAATGAGTGCCCTATTGCTGGAAAAACAAGGATGGGATAATTATTTTGATCAGATAATAATTCATTCTTCCAGGACTGCTGCACAATATTCCCAGCTTTGCCACAGCACCATCCTGGAGAACTGCATCCTGGGGATCTGATTCACATGTACAAATGTGCCCCATTGCACGGGGCTAGCAGAGTAAAAAAAAAAGCCTAATTATGAGTGTCTTCACTTCTTGACCCTTGGTTACAGGCAGTTGCCATAAAAACAACATGATCAACAAGAGAGCAAGAATAATCAACTATTTTAGATCAAATGACTGTCAGAGAGAGAAATGGAGGGAGTAAAGAGCCAGAAATCAAACAGAAGAGAAAGAAGTAGAGAAAATCATCACTTTGGACAGAAGAGTTAGGAACAAAAAAAAAAAATAAAAGAACTGGGGCAATTAAAAGGAAAGGAGATACTTGAGCTTAGAAGTGCATCAGTAAAGACTCAGGTTTGCTAGTGTTATAAAACCCAAATAAAGACACAAAGAACCAGAGAATAATGCACATCCATGATGACACAACATATTAAATTTTAATAAGATTCATTAAATAAAGTTTAACTGACAATGCTATAATTACACTGAACACTCAACTGTTTTACAGCAAGACCCAAAGTTCAATGAAATCAGAGGAAAGACTCCAACAGTTTTCAGATGCTTGTGGAAAAAAGCCTGTGTTTCTTTAAATAATAAACACCAGAGTGATTAACCAAGGCCTTAAATGTAGGTCCTTTAGTGCTGAGGTCTTCTTGAAAGCTGACCAACAGCCATATTTGCAATGGTTTACTGAATTTCAGATTAAGAACTACTGGATATTTACTCCTTGATTTGTAGGATTATTAAGTACCAGTGCTACCAAACTCTCATTCTTTCTGAGGAAATTGGAAGAAAAGAGCATAGAAACTGGAATGAAATAGCTAGAGAATTAAAACATCAGGAGATGGCTCACAGATGAAATAGGCAAAGGTCTTCTCCTTCCTTCAACATATCCAGGCATAATCTCTCCCTCAAAGAGAGGAAATGTGCTGACCCTGGTCGTCATACAAAGGAAAATAACCTACTCTGTATGTCTCCACAGATATAAAAAATTAAGCAAAGATGCAACCAAATGTTCCAGCCTTCAAAGATGTGCATGATAGGCTGAAATTTATAGATGTGATTATTTTCTTAAGATCAAGTTTTGTTCTGGATTCTTAGCTGGAGTTTGGTTTCAGGATGTGTTTGTGTTTGCTTCTCTGAAGCTGTGAAAGCACGATGAGTAATGGCAGGAGGTCGGCACAGGTTGTGTTCTTCAGAGGCTCCAGTTTAGAAACTTGTTAAGGAAAAGATGGGTAATAGGAGCAGTTGATGTGGGAAGAGCTGTATGTGTTTTCTGATATGACAGGTTTTGGATTTCCTACAGCAGGTTTCAGAATTTGAACTTGAGTGATATTTACAGGTCTGGTGGAGAAATGGAAAATTACATCTCCCCTTTACGGGTTCATTCTCTTTTGCTATGAGACAACTTTGAAGTGATGGGGACATGCTGGGATAATTTGACAGTTCTGAAACTACTAGATGAAGTAACAAAGCAGAGGTTAGATTTCACAGTGCTGTAGATCTGGCTCTGTTTTTCCTAGATGCATCTTGGAGTGCTTTTTTGGTATAATCTGTGACCAGAGAAAAAGAGATTCAATGATAATCTGATAATGTTTCAACCAAATCAATTTAGGCTCATGACACTTGAGGCAAGGAGTAAAACCATGAATAGTTCACAGATAGAAACTGATGTTTATGCTGAGAGACTATGATTCATTTGGTACAACCATGTGTCTTGTCTTCCAGATGTGTCACATAGTATAGACACAGTTGAAGAAGTGTTGAAGACAAGATTTCCTTGGAGATAAAGCTTTATAATCCTCCACTGAAATGGCCAGGCATCTCAGACCCTAGCTTAGCAATGCATCTGCAGATGTCTCCTTGTTCTTTTGACTCCAAAGGGGCTGAAACAAATTTTCAGTTTTCCTAGACCTAAGAATGTGTCCCAAATGATAAACTCAAAGTTTCCACTGGGAGAAGTACCTTTACCAGGAAACAGGTGGATCCAGCCAGGTCTATATTTCATTTTTTCAATGTTAAATATTGTCACCAAGGAGAGAGGATTTGGAATCTGTTTAACTACAACTCTCCCTACAGCTCAGGGTAAAGAAGCACAGAGTTATAAGGACTATCCAAGTGCATTGAGACCAATTCAGAGAGAGATGAAATGCTTGTTCAGTCGAAAGCACTATGTTCTCTGGAGAATTTAAGTGAAGACCTAGACCCAAAATGGATTTGTTTGAGAACTTGGGAGCTGTAGTGTCTAGAGAGGACACAAAGAAAATCACTGCTCATTGATTCAGTGGAGGACTGAGAGACTCATAATGTGGGGCAGGGAAGGAGCCACACTGATTCCCACATTTGAAGGGATGTGGCTAATTTCAGTATATTCACAATTCTTTCTTCTTCATGGTCTTCCAGACTTCTAGGGTAAGGGCTTGATCCTGCCAGACACTCAGCCATGTATTTGCTCTGAATTTCTGGCTCTGAAGTTTGTGTTCACTTTGATGAGCATTGATTTTGTAGGATCTCTGTGAGATAACACTTTGGGGGAGTGACACGAGTTTCACATCAGGTTTCCATTTTTCCCTCTGTGTGATTCTACTTTAAAGAGCTACATTATCTGATGGGAAAAAAAAAAACACAACACAACAGAAATCTCAAAGGGGTTTTATTTATCTCTCTCAGTTACTTATTTCTCAGGTGTTTTGGCATCTGAATTTTGAAGAATTTGCTTCTTATTCCTTGAAATCCCATTTTAAAAAAGAAAATGCCAATTTTCTTTCTTTTTTTTTTTTTCCACTCTAATTTCAAAAAATGTCCTGATTTCTCATGAAATTTCTTTAACTTAGGAATCAGCACATTGTATAATTTTAACAGCCGTGACTACATTCTGGGTTTTGCCAACCCTGCTGGCAGCTAAGTGGGCTGTTTCTGGAATCTGGCCTTTTTTTATTTGTTACAGCAGAAGCCATGTAATGTCTTCATGGCTCAGACCTCCTGACTGAGGGAAATTGAGAATGGGATCCATCTCAACTAATGGTAGTCACCAAAAAAAATGGACATGTAAATATGAGTTCGTCACCAAAGGTTTGTGCTGTAGCCAGTGGAAAAATAGGCATTTCCAGACAGCAATTTCTTTGAAAAAAATTAGTTACATATATTGGTATGAGGTAAAATAGACCTTTTAGTTGAAGAGATCTGGACATCAAGGCCAGGTTGGATAGGGCTCTGAGCAACCTGAGCTAGTGGGAGGTGTCCCTGCCCATGCAAGGGAGTTGGAACTCAGTGATCTTTAAGGTGCCTTCCAACTCTAACCATTCTATGATTCTATGATTCTATGATCAACCACCCTAAGAAGAGCAGTAGCAATAATACTGATACTTGGAAGCTCCTGAAACAGATATTTTCTCATGCACAGAAAAACTTCACATTTGCTCTGTGCACAGCAAGAAGCAAAAATCACCTGGAGCTATTGAATGGGAGTTGTTTGGATGTACAGCACAACTAGCTTAGAATCTGCTGGTGAAGACTGTGTGTGTATCCTTTCCATGACATGAACACTGTTCATTAACCTGGGGATGTTTTGTGAGGACTTTGCATGTAAGCAATCTTAGGAAAACCGGTGATGTTTTCAGAAGTGCTCATAGTATCATAGAATGGTTTGGGTTGGAAGGGACCTTCAAAAGTTGTCTAGTTCAGCCCCCTGCAGTGAGCAGGGACATCTTCAACTAGATCACATTGCTCAAAGCCGTGTCCAAACTGACCTTGAATATTTTGTGAAATGGGACTTTTATAACCTCTCTGGGCAACCTATGCCAGTGTCTCATCACCCTCACTGTAACTGCTTTATAACTAGTATAAATCTCTCCTCTTTCAGTTTAAAACCATCACCCCTTGTCCTATCACAACAGGCCTTGCTAAAAAGTTTGTCCTCATCTTTCTTATAAGCCTCACTTTAGAAATTATGCAATACAGTCTTCCTGGAGCTTTGTTTTCTCCAGGCTGAACAACCCCAAATCTCTCAGCCTGACTTCATATGAGAGGTGCTCCAGAACTCTGATTATTTTTGTGGCCCTCCTTGAGACTTAATCCAACAGATCCATATCTTTCCTGTGCTAAGGACTCCAGAGCTGGACACAGGACTGAAGGGGGAGGTCTCATGAAAGCAGAGTAGAGGGGGAGAACCACCTCCATCCACCTGCTGGTCACACTGCTTTTGATGCAGTAAGGGTAAGGTTGGCTTTCTGAGCTGTGAGTACACATTGCCAGCTCATGTCCACCTTTTCAGCCACCAGTACCCCCAAGTCCTTCTCTGCAGGGCTGCTCTCAATCCCTTCATGTTTATTTCTATTGTAAGGCTGCCTGTTAATTTTATGGGGACAGGAAAAACCTAGCAGTAAGGCTTGGATTTAGTTGTGTACACACTGGTGTCTGGCACTGAGCTTTACCTGTCTGCTGGGTGCCAATTCAGATGGATGTCACAGATGCAGATTTGTTTTCCACAGGTTTTCTGAAATGAAATAAAAATGACCTGCTCTTATCCAGACACTGGGCTTTGAGTACAGATCTTTAAATTTAATAGTCTATTATGTAAGGGGTGAGTGTCAGGAAGATGGAGTTAAGCTTTTCTCAGTGGTGACCAGTGATAGGACAAGGGGTAATGGGTGCAAATTGGAGCATAGGAGGTTCAAGGTGAATATCAGAAAGAACTTTTTTACTGTGAGAGTGACAGAGCACTGGAACAGGCTGCCCAGGGAGGTTGTGGAGTCTCCTTCACTGGAGACATTCAAAACCCTCCTGGACAAGTTCCTATGTGATGTGCTCTAGGTGACCCTGCCTGGCAGGGGGGTTGGACTAGATGATCTTTCGAGGTCCCTTCCAACCCCTAGGATTCTATGATTCTATGATTCTATGTAGATGTCTATAGGTGAGCTAGGGTACTGATTTCTTTGTCTGATTTAAATAATTCGTTCCATTCGATGTCCTCTAGAGCATCTTGGTTGGCCCTCATATACCTTTTTAGAAAGACATAACCACCTTTAGATCCTATCTTGTATCTGCCAGATGTTGTGGATATCTTAAATCATCTCAGTTGGCAGTAGATGCCTCTGGTTAAAACAGTGAATAACGTTCCAACATGTGGTCAGTGGAATAGCTCTTTGGATCAGAGTGGCTTTACTGACTGATCTCCACTGATTTATAATGAGAGCTTAGATACCTACTGACATGTACATACATACCTCCATTTACGTAGCTGTGGGCTGAGAGCTGAATCTTGCCATGAAAACATTTGCAAAACCCCATTCTGCTGCGTGCTCACTAATCATCTACTTATGGTTTAGTCCTGACTATATATCAAAATGAGCACACTGTGTAGGTGGACATGTGTTCCCAACTGAAGCTCAAAATACAACTACAAGTCATGACATCACATGTAGGAAACAGCTAACAGATGTCATAAATGTAACCAAACAATCTATGATACTAACATTAGACTTCCCAGAAAACTTTAAGGGTTCATATATTTTAGTCAAGACTGGCCTTGGATTCTCAAGTCTGACCTCATGAGTAACAAGTCTGGGGAAAAAAAAATAAATCAGCTTCTCCACTCAAAATATGAGTTGTTAGTCTAAATAATTTTTTCAAGAGAAGAATACCATCTTGAGATGAAAGCATCAGGAAACTGATGCTTCGGCTCTTCTTTTGGAAGATTATTATTGTAACTAATGACCTTAATGAAAATAAAGGAAAAAACCAAACAAACAGGAAAACCTCATGGAATCGCAGAATACAGAGTAATTTAAGTTGGAAGTGACCTCTGGACGTTGTCTAGTTCAACCACCTGCTCAAAGAAGGTCCAGATAAGCCAAGATGAAGATGTTGTTTTGTTTCATTGTGTTTTGGTTTTAATTTAAGTTGCATTGTTCTTCTTTTGGCAGGGAAAGGAAGCCACTCTATGCTTTTATCAAGTCTTGAAAAAAGAAAGATACCTATATAGGGCTGTTGGATAATTACTAGAGCTACAAAACCTGAAAATATGAGAGAAATAATATATTTTGGCCAATGTTATGAGCTGAAATGTTAATTGAAATTGGAACAAATAAAAGATTACATTATAAATGCCTTAATCATGCATATAAGTCTTTAATCTTTGAAAAATGAAAAAAAAAAAAAAGAAAAAATGTTATCTGAAATCAAGCAATAATAAAATATATTATTAATAGGGACTTTTATATGTCAATACAGTATTGTTGACATTTAATAGTGGTAATATGAGGAAAATGTTGTCTATATCTGGTGGATCATGCATGTGTGTACCTCAGAGGCTTCATCTCAAAGTTTGGTTTATAGAAGTGGCATTTCCATCTGCAACTTTTAAAGTATTGTTCTGTGGTAATCCTGTTGATTCTATGTCACAAGCACAGCATCTGGATTCCCACAGGAGATCCATCTCCACTTAGTAAGACAGAAATTATGTTTTAAGACCAGAGGTCTGAAGAGAAGGCAACTCTGCAGATGCTGACCCAAGGAATGGAGGTTTTGGAAGCTTGGATCAGTTTGCTAAGCATAGATGTTTAATGACATTTCAGACTTCCTAGGCTATTCAAGGCACATTCACAGGGCTGGAGACAATACACAGGATATGTAGGAGAACCATGCTCTTCCGAACAAGGGAGACCAGCAGGGGCGTCCTGTGACTTCTCAAATATCACAAGACACCTATGTTTAGGAAATCAAGCTGAGTCCTTTGTGATTTGCTCATGGTGAGACAGGAAGTTGGTGTCAAAATAAAGCCTGGACTCTATGACTTCCTGAGCCTGCACCTGTTCACCCTAGCTGTAAAAGCATCCTTTTCTTTTAAAGAGCAAATAACTTTTGAAGGGTATGATTACATTCAGAGAAAAAGAGACAATGTAAAGTTCTTTTGCAAAATTAAAACTAGCAAAGAAATAAAATAGGATTTGTCAGGCCCTAAGATACATATTCAAGGCAGTCTTCAGGGATCAATATTTTAAAATGCAGGTAGGTCACCCTGATGCACCTGATCAACCTTAGACATATTTTTGAAAACTCGGATGTAAGTGCTGACATACCCCATGTCTGGGTTAATTTGAGGCACAAGCTTCCTGTGAGGATCATAGGAGGGTGCAGGACAAACACGAGGACCTGGTCTCGTCTGGCTTTCAGACCCACTCCTGGATCCCCATCTTCAATCTCAAACTGATTTTTCCTCTTGCAGTCAGATTTCCTTTCCCTTTATTTTCGTGTTCTGCTCATACTAAAGTTTGAGATCCAGGGAAGTTGAGGAAAACTTACTGACAACTGCTGTGTGCTTTAGAGAAAATCCTTTTTCCTCTCTCAATGTGTTTGCATGGAAATACTGACTTGTCAGGCAGTATGTGTTGGGCTGTCTGATTCCAACACAATGAAGCTTGCAAACCAAGCCAATTTTTCTTTTTCTTTAATAAAAAATGAGAGGATCTCTGGCCTATTCATAGACATGAATTCCTCCCCTGTATGTGAAATACACTTAGAATGAACTTTAATATATTGCACCTCTATTTGAATAAAACGGTTTCCTTTTCATTTCAGATGCTCTAAAATAAAATGCATGTATTTAGAAATAGGTAACCAACAGAACAAGAGAAAATTGTTCAGCCAGTTTCAACACTTTTCTTATTTTCCCCTCAAAACATAATGGTTACATCAGAATTACAAATTAACCTTCAGCTGGGATATAAACACCAGGAAGATGATTGTACATTAGAGAGTTTTTATATGAGAGAAGAAAACACATGAAAAGACATTAGGGAAATACACTTGAAATAGGCTTTATTTTGTGCTTCCATAATGTACAGGTTCATATTTAGTGGTTGAAATCCTGCCAAATAGAGATAGAGGATACTAATTTTTTTGTTGTGGTTGCTGTTGAAAATCACCCCAAGATTTCACTCCTTTAGAATGAAGACTTGATTTCGGAGTAAAAGTCAAGTTTGAAGAGTTTTGACTATTTTTTTTTTTTCTCTTCTTGGAAAATGTGTGATTGTTTTTGAAACACTTCATTTTCCATTTATTGAAATCCAGAATTTTTAATAGAAATCAATGATCAAAATATATTATCAAAATTAGAGGTGATTATTGGAATGATGTTTCCAGGGAAGTGGTGGATTCCTTAACACTGGGCACTTTTAAGATGCAGCTGGATAGGGTGCTGGGCCATCTTGTATAGACCATGCTTTAACCCAGAAAGGTTGGACCACATGATCCCTGAGGTTCCTTCCAACCTGGTGTTCTATGATTCTATGATCATTGCCAACATTGACAAAATTGAAACTAATTTTATCCAGATGGTTGAAAAAAAATAAAATAAGTTGGATCTACATTTTTGTATTTGAAACATCATTATTCTTGATTTTTTTAGATCCATGAAGGATAGAAAAAGCAATCTCAAATTTGTAGATTTTGAAGAGGTTGTTAAAGCATTTCCACTTAAACCTAATTGCTCTGCTTAAGCCACGAAAACTAAAGAAGGTCTGAGCCTGATAAAATACCTTTTTTATTAAAATATGTTGCTCCTGTATCTCTCATACTGGTTATTAAAAACCTTAAATCACTTTGGATGCTTTTGAACCATGTCTATTAGAATGAGGGGTTAATTACCAAAGACCCACTGCTGTTATTAAAGATAAGCAGTTGGTGATGATGGTGTTATGACTGACAAGGAAACACTTATTACTCATAGTATAAACTCTGTGTTTGGATGTACAAAAACCATAAGTGACCTAGGACAGCTGATGGATGGCAACTCATTGAACTGTGATACTCCATCCCTCCATGCCTAAGAAAGTGGCAGCAGTGGGCTTTACTGGTAATGCTACTTCTGATATCCACAAAGTGGCCTTTTAAAGAGAGATTGAAACAATGGTTACCTGGGAAGGACAAGGAAGGATTTCACTTCAGTATGAAATGGATGATTCTCTGCATTAGAAGGCAAGACCATGGGCTGCATGGAGAGATGACTTCACAGGTTGTGGATTCTGAACAGGCTCTGGATCTTGATGTGTTGAAGTTATACAACATGCTTTAAATAACAAGAATGTAGGAGTTTGAGCACAGCTCTTGTTGCTTGGGTAGGAGGAGGAATACTAGGTTGAGCTTGTAATTAATTTCTGCCTGGGTCAGCCCAGACACAAAGTGTTTCTCTGTTGATGAAGCTTCATGTCTTTATAGTTTACTTGGCTGATTTCTTTTTTTTTTTTGGGTGGAGAGCAGAGACAGGCAGTTTGCCATATCTAATTTAGATTAGGTCCCACTGCATTTAGGTGGAAAGGAGTTTAGACTTAAGGACATCTAACAGACTATTCCACTTACCTTTGGAGTTAGAAACCTTTCTCCTGCCTGTTTTATTTATCAGTATCAGTGTAATCTTTGAGTTTGAGCTTCAGGTGGGCTAGGAGTAGAGAGTGACGGGAGGAAATCTCGTATCTAAGAGGACTGGATTCACCTTGGTAGGGTCATAGCCATGCCATTTTCCCATACAAGACTCAGGGTTTTGGCACAAGTCATAGAGATTTATTCTTTTTCACTTTTGCAGGTTTTTCATTTCTTCTGAACAATTAAAGTTGGTCTATTGAGCTTCTGGGGTAATAATTTGAAATGTTTAAAAGCAGCAGCTGTAAACTTTATCCAAGGAAATTCTAGTCCATTTTCCCTGTTGATTGCAGTCTCTCACAGCTGGAGTGCTTTTCTTTTATTATTTATTTATCCCTAGTGGAGAAGCAAATTAGATGCTTTTTGGTTTCCTCCTTCTCCTATGAACTTCCCTTCTCTGGTAGATTATGCCTGAGGGAGAGGGGATGAGCACGGAAAGTACCATTCCATGAGGAGTCCTGGGAGATGTTGCAATTCAGAAACATCTTCCTGAGATTCAGTTCCCTCCTTGCTTCCTCTTATTTTGAGGGGGAGGGGGATTTCTTAACAATTTGACACTTGTCTGGAGCTGTAGTTCTCAACATGCTGTGTCCTAGTTTTTCTGCATTGACTAGTGAACTGCTGGGTGACTAGTGAACTCCAAGGCTAAGGTCTGTCCGTGTTATGAGTGCAGCATGGAAATCACAGGTATTTCTGCTGCCTGAAAACTTGTATTTCAGGAAGTGAAGACAAGATCCTAGAAAATAAATTAATATTTTTCAGCACTATGTAAACACCCAACTCTGTCTTGTGAGTGGTCTCTTCATCTTTCTATGAAGATTCCATGACTATATCTTGAGTCAGACTGTTTGTACTTTGAGCTCCTGCTTTTCCTTATTTTCCTCACAGAGACATAGCCTCCATCTCTGTCTTGGTTGTATCACCTGAAATATGAATGAGATGGATGATAATTTCCTTCCATTGTTAGGACTGTCCTTGCAGTAACCTGCCTGGGCACAGGAATTTTAAATTGGTATCTTTATTCAAAGAATGATAGAATCATTAAGGTTGGAAAAGACCTCTAAGATCATCAACTCTAACCATCAATCCATCACCACCATGTTAATTAAACCATGCCCTGAATCTCATATCTACATGTTTGTTGAACACCTCCAGGGATGGTTATTCCACCACTTCCCTGGCCACCCTGTTCCAATGCTTGGCCACTCTTTTATTAAAGAATTTTTTTCTAATATCCAATCTAAACTTCCCCTGGAGCAACTTGAGTCCATTCCCTCTCATCCTATCACTGGTTACTTGGGAAAAGAGACCAACACCTGACACACTACAACCTCCTTTCAGGCAGTTGTAGAGACCAGTAGAGACCAATAAGATCTCCCCTCAGGCTACTCTTCTTTAGATTAAACAATCCCAATTCCCTCAGCCAATCATCATAAGATTTGTTCTCTAGATCTTTCACCAGCTCCGTTGCCATTCTTTGGACTCACTCCAGCCCCTCAAGGTCCTTCTTGTAATAAGGGGCCCAAAACTGAACACAGGATTCAAGGTGTGACTCAGAAAATGATATGGTGGAAGGACTTGAAGTACTGATTTCAAACCTGGTTCATGAGAAACAGGTAAACTATAAAGACATGAAGCTTCATCAACAGAGAAACACTTTGTCTCTGGGCTGACCCAGGCAGAAATTAATTACAGAACCAGACTAGAAATAGGCATAAATTAGTACAGTATATTTATCTCAGAGGACCTCCAAATATTAGTGTCACCCAAGGATCCAGTTCAAAACATCCATTTAACTTCCTGTATTTTAAACTGAAATTAGCAATTATGAAAATGAATCAGAAAGTCACACACCCCAAAACTGCACTTGGCTTTGTCTGAAATACTGACTATGAGTTGCAAGTCAGTTTGGTTCCTCCCTCGCCATGCTCACAGGAGAAACTCAGCACCTGTCATGGCAAGATATGTTGAGCTTGTTGTGGTTTTCTTTGTCAAATCTCCTCAGACAAGCAAATATAATAACAATACCAGTGTCACACATCATGAATTCACACTTCACAAACCAATCGATGAGGACTAAGCACTACAGTCAAAGCAAAGGTGAGGGGATACAGGCTGTAGTTAAAGACATTGTCTTTCTCAGCTGTAGGTGAACTTTTTCATACTGGTTTTACAGAATTTATGTCCCTTTCTGTCAGGGAAATACCATTAAAAAAATCCCAAAACAAAAAAAAACCCTGAACATGCCCCCCCCAACCCCCCCCCAAACAAAACCAAGCCCCAACAACAAAAAACCCCTCAGAACTTAAAAATGGGCAAAATGTTTGTTTTACCTCTATTGACCACCCAGTGCAAACTTAATAAATCAAGTGATTAAATTGTTCTTATAACGTTTCCCTGAAACAGATTTGTGTGAACACATTGAAAGGTAGGGACCATGTTAATCATAGTAATCTGTAACATTTCATGCTTGTTTAGTGTGAGGATGCGAAAATGCTTTCTGAGCATTAATTAATTGAGTTTCACCTTACTCTGTGTGAGCGTGGGGATTAGCCTTGCTGTATGGCTGGAGGGAGATGGTTGGCTGATTTGCTCGAGGCCATCTCACTCAATGCCAAGATGGGGAGCTGAATTGAGATAAGCTAAGCACAGGAACCCAGAGGCCTCTTTCTGAAGGCAAGAAGGCTCTTGGGTATTTGTCAGTGTGTGACTGCAGTTGCAGAGGTCACTTGGGTCAAGAGTTGTTCCTTTGACACCAGTGTAGTTGCTACATGGTGATATGGACCAGACACACACAGCAATACTTTGAAGGCAGCTGCATGACAATAAAAAAAAAAAAGCCAGGGAAAGAAGACCTGCTGGCATGGGGCAAACTGAAACAAGCCACTTGAAGAGGGGCAATGCAAGCTGCCCAATACTAACCTCCTCTTTTATAATAGAATGGTTTGGGTTAGAAGGGACCTTAAAGAGAATCTAGTTCCAACCCCCCTGACATGGTCAGGGACACCTTCCACTAGAGCAGGGACACCTCCTGCTAATACATCTCCAGCTTGCTTTCCAGACATGTGATTAAAGGTACCTTAAATCTATTCAGCAGTTAAATTCTGTTAGGAAGTCAGCAGGCAGAGGAATAGTGTTTGCAGGTAATTTAAATTCTGCAGAAAATTTACCAAAAAATTCAGCTTTGTTACTGAGAGTTTGCAAAGATATCCACATATATAAAATAAAAGATTCCCAAAGAATTTGTGAACAAGAGTTGTATGAATGATTAAGGGAACCTATGTGTTTTTTAAGGGGATATTCAGCTGTTCTTTTTTATTTCCTGTACACCCTTTTCCAGTCAGAGCTGCTGTGTTTTGGTGTTGTATCTGTTCACAGTTGCCTGAGATGGTGGGGAACTGAGCTCAACATGTACCTTTTACCCCAAGCACGTATGAATATGGCACACATCTCTGTCACTTTCTAGATCAATATCAAGACATGATCAAGAGCATCCTCCTTGATCTTTTTTTCTGACAAAATCACACTCCTTAACTTTTCCTTTCCTCTGATCTCACTCCTTACTGTGTCACCATTTACTTCTCCCACACATATACATTTTGATGGTGGGAGGACAAATGTATTTTTTTCTTTTCTTTTCCTCCAACAATGCCAGCTCCAGGAACGTGGTTTCTAATAACTGAAATTTCCCCCCCCTAATCCCTTTGTTGACTCCTAACTTTGGCCATGATGCCAGGCAGCAAAGGTTCCTGTGGGCAACTTGTATAACTTTGCACACGTGCAATCTGTTTTTCAGGAAGTTCCTTCTCCTCCTGCCAGCACTGAGTCATTGGCACTGAGCAATCATGTAGCCTTGCCAGGAAGAAATACTCAAGCTGTGGAGGGGGAGAGGCTTTTAGTTTGAAGAACCCAACGACCAACTCTGGGAAAATCATCAGGGGAGCAAAATGTAACAGGAGGGCCCATCGATACCCACAGACAGAGCAAACGCTGCCAGCCAGAAGGTTTGGTTGGTTTGATGCATTTCCAAGCTTAGTTATCCTGCAAGGGTTCATAGCCTATTGAGGAGTTTGACCTGTCTTTGGGCAGCAAATCTTTCCTCACTTCTCCCAAGTCCTCTTCATACAGATTTATCTGATCATTTGGAAAACAAAACAAAGAAAACCAAATCAAAACATTTCCACCTGTTTGCTGTCAGCAACAAGTCCTGCGAATAGTTACTAATGCATCTCCTCTCTAGGAAGAGAAAAACATTTTCATTCCATATACAAAAAAGAACCCACATCCCCTATTTTTTGTGTCTTGTGAGACAGTTCCCTTGAATATATTTGCCCATCATTATGCAGACGTGGTTCTGTTGATTGCATTAGCATGGCTGTGGCACAGAAGAAAAGTAAAGCAGTGGTGGATGATCCTTGTAAATGCTTCATTTATTCAGTCAATTTAGGATTTCATTGCCACATTACTCACAGACATACAGTTCTACCTTCTCCCTCTTATCTCTCCCTTCACAGTACTTTTAATTCCTCTATTTATGGTTGAGATGGCTGCATTGACAGTGAGTGAGAGCAGAGAACTATTCCGAGCAAAAGTTAACTCTGTCAAGAAAGAATAAAGTAATTTTCAGCTAGACAGATGCCCTGCTTTCTTATGGCAGATCTACACAAGTAGTAGTGTGAACAGCAGGTACACTGCTGGAATGAGCACCCAGGATCTTGGAAGGAGTGATGGGACCAAGTTATTTCAAAGCAGGTTGGATTTCAGTTGACATAAAGAAATCAAAATACAAAATGCCAGGCAGTTGGAGTGACACTCTGCTAGCTCCTGTGTCTCCTCTCCAGTCAGGTCTCTACCTCACACGTATACAACAGCCATTTCTGCCCCTCAACACTGCATATTAGATGCAGGCATCAGATTTTAGACCCATTTTCCTCCCCTTTTAGGTGCTCAACATGGGAAGAGAGCTGTCCCCAGGACTGCAGGGCTGCTTCCCACAGAGTATCCATGTACCGCAGCAGGCATTTGGGATGTGTGGGATAGTTACAGACTCAGCAGAGGGAATTTTCCTTAGCAACCAGACCTGGACAGCAAGAATGTTTGAAAGAAGCACCTCAAAAGGTCCACTGCCAAATAGAAAACCTCTGGTAGAAAAAATAGTTCAAGCCCCATGCAAGTGCCTGAGCAAGTCAGTGGCAGAGATTTGGCATCAAGTGGGGCATAATCAAGCCAACAGACACAAACAGCTTTGAGTCATGCCCTGGATATGTCATAGATACCACTTGGGATTATTACTCACTGTTGGGTTGCCAGTGCTTCCTCCAAAGGAGTGTGAAATCCCTCTGATGGCAAGACATCCACTGCTCTCCTTGGATGAAAACATGAGGAGAAAGTGAGGGAAAAGAGTGTAGATTTCCCCTGGATAATAGACCTGGCATTTTCTTTAACCTGCTTACTATTTTCAATCTATGGTTCCTCTCTGGCTGCATTCATCCTGCCACCAAGACACCCCATTTTTCTATACAACATTCCTCTGGATGATAATGTTGAGACTTGGGGTTGTTCAGCCTTATGAAGAGAAGGCTCCAGGGACACCTTATTACAGCCTTTCAACATATAAAAAGGGGCTTTATGAGAAAGACAGGAAGAGAATTTTTTGTAAGACTTGTACTGACAGAGCAGGGCAACGGTTTTAAAATGCAATGGGGTAGGTTTAAACTGAATACGAGGAAGAAAAATTTTATTATGAAGGTGGTGAGACACTGGCACAGGTTGCCCAGAGAGGCTCTGAATGCCCCTGCCTGGAAGTGTTTAAGACCAGGTTGGATGGGGCTTGGAGCAAGCTGGTCTAGTGTAAGGTGTCCCTGCCCATGGCAGGGGGGTTGGACTAGATGATCTTTAAGGTCCCCTCCAATGCAAACCATTCTGCAGTTCTATGAAATAGGTCCTCACATAAAGTCAGCCAGGGACATGGCAGTTGCCTGTGTAACAAGAGATAAGAAGACAGTCAGAAGGGCTTTTTCTGAGGAGGGATGAAAATGCTAGTTGCATTTCTGTATCAGGTGATGACACAGTTTGATACCTGGTTTAATGCACATTTCATGAGAAGAGCGCGGATGGTCAGAAAGGAGAAATCTGACTTGGCTGCTGTCTGTGTCACAAAGAGTCTTAGGGAGGAGGAAGAAATAAGTTCTTTCCTGAAAAGACCTGAGCTGGGTCAGTTGGGAAAAAATTCTGGAGAACAGGGAGCAAACAGAGAGGGAGAGAGGCATCTGGCTAGGAGCCCAGGGCATGAGGATAGGCTGGGACATTTCCTGAAGGGAGCTGGAGGCTTGCCTCTGGCAAAGAGCAGAGCCACAATGAAACCTCAGAAGTGACGGGAAAGAAAGCAACTTTCTTTGGGATTCAGAGGGGATGGAGTTCATGCAGAAAGTGACAGGAGGTGGTGGGAAAGCAAGACTAAGGCAAAAGGACCTCCCACAAATCTCTGAAAGACACAGTGGGGAGGACTCGTTTGCAAATCTTTTCATTAAATGTCTCACGCTGATTTGAATTTCACTGTTTAATGAGTTACATTGATGACATGTATTAGAAACCTAGCTGCTGACATTGGATCTCTTGTCTTTTGACATGCTCTGTTCAGATGAACCACGGTCTGATCTGTCTGCAGACTCTGACTAACCTGGGGGTCCACCACAGTGCTCATAACCCAAAGCACATGGAACTTGCCAGGAAGTGAGAAATCTGCCCTCTGCCTCCCTCTGCCTCCCCTTCTCTTGGTTTTGCTAAAAGACTTGAAGGTAGTTTTTCTGCAATCTGTGGGAAGGGGTTGATATGAAACTTTCCAGCCCTCAAGGACATCACCCGACAGCTGCAATATTCGAGAAAGGTCAGGGAGAGAAGTAGGAATTGGAGAAGGTCTAACAGTTACAATCACTGTTGTTGCTTTCTAATATTTTAATTTATTTTTTTAGTTTTTTTTTTTTTTTTTTTTTTTTTTTTTTTTTATAAATGGGAGCGCTAAAGTTAGCCCATAATATCTCTTGAATACCTCTTGTCCAAAGTATCAAATTTGCACCTTACACACCAAATGTATCTGGGCACCTGCATCTGTCCAGCAGCTAAATGTCTGGAGGGGTGCACACTTTCGTCTGGAAAGGATAAAGATATTTGGAGAGGACCATCCACTCCTCCATGAATTCCTCAGTGCTTTTGAAGGTTGAACTGAAAGAGTCCTGAGAATCCAGTCTAGAGACATATATAATTATTGCATACCAATTAGCTGGCTACCTCAACTACAAGCATTGAGGCACAGACCCACAGCTTTCCCAAAGGTCCCACCAGGATCTTTGTGTACTGTTTCATCTTCTTTATACTTCCAGTTTCTTCCAGTTATGTTTTTTGGACCGCCACAAGAGCTCCCAGACAGTCTTAATCTCTTCAACAAAGGATCTGAAGAAGGTCAAGGCCTGGCTGTTTCTGTAGCAGGAGCTAACACTCACAAGCATGTTTAGGAGTCCTCTGCAACCGTACAAAACCAGAAAAACACCTGGTTGCTTCCTGAGCACAGCCTTTTATGTTTATACCAAAAACATCACTCCTGGTAGGTGTTCACAGCTTGCATTCCCAGCAGTCATGTCTCCTCTCTGAACTGGTCAGACCCCCTCCTTTCCACAGCTGACAACCCAAAGGAGCACTGGTGTTTGGTTAAAGTGGTGGGAATCCTCTGTGTGGTCTCTGTAGAGACCCTTCCCCATGTGGAGGAGTTCAGTTGTACTTCAGGCTTAGGTCGGCCACACAAATTGGGGCAGGTCTCTCTTCTCCTCAGCCACTAAACCAATCCATAAAATGGCCTGTTGACTCTGGGTTTCTGAGTGCTCTGAGTCAGGAAAAAGACCACCAACAATTTGCAGCAAATGATGTGAAGTGTACATTTGAGAAAAGGACTATTTTGCAGCAGCACGTAAGCTCTTAATGTCCTTGGGAAAAGCCAACATAAAGCATTTTTATTGCAATAATAAAACTTGAAACTTGCATGTGGTGGAAGGAGGAAGCAGAAAAAAGAGTTTGTGGCAAGTGCTCCTGTGATACTGCTACGCAGGCTATGAAGGAGAGAAATATCAGAGGTAAGAGACATATGTCCCAGAAGTGGATGCCTGGGAATAACCTTCTAGGAGTTCTTGGGAATCCAGGACATTCATTGAAACCCACAATATTATTTTCATGGAAAATTGTGTCTTCTCAAAGGTCTTTTTCTTCAGCCTTTATCAGGGGATAAAAAGAAGTGTGTGGGTAAAAAAAATCTTAGGAGGCAAAAAGTTCAACACCATGTTTTGGAAATGTATGTTGTCATCTTGAAAAGGCTTGTTTATTCTGTCTGTTTAATCCTTTTATATTAATTTAGATTGGTTCATGTTGCCTCGAGTCTCATGCACAAATGCCTTGTGACTACAAGTGGATGTTGTAACGTGGCCATTTAATTTTTCCACCAGTCACATAATTTTATTTTACATTTAGGGTAATTAAGGACAGCTGCTTCTTAGTACTAATGCAAACATCCTTTTTCTGATTTTTTCACCCTAGAACAATTTTCTCTGTTCATCGTATCCTGAAGTAGTTTGATAATTCACTTTTTTTCTTCGTTAAGTTCCCTGAAAACCCTAAAAAGAAAACTGAATACCCGTTCTTCAACCTGACTCCACTGTAGAAGATGAGATGTGACATGTAGTAGCTCATCCAATGTTGGGAACTCACCATGGACCCAAAGGTTAGTGTGTGTAATGGGAACAGCGGGAGGTGGCCGAGTGTACCAGATTCACCCGGCTTAACTACTTCCCTTTTCCAGAACATTTTGGGATTCAAACACTGGACCTGTGCCCTCATGCCAAAGTAGATCTTCTTCAGAGTTACCACCTTCTCCCATTCCTTTTTATGACCCACCACTCCACTTTTCAGACACATTTATTGCAGCCAAGCTGAACTGCAACACTTTTCCTTGGTGTTGGAGTCCTTAATGTGGGGGCAATGTGTAGACATAGAATTCCATCGTAAGTTGACAGAAACTCTGTCATAGCCTGACAGGCTGCAAGGGTTGCAAGAGAAGGCATAGGCTTGAGGGTTTGGGTTGGATTGGTTTTTGTTTGATTTTTTTTTGGTTCAGCTCCTTTTTTTCCAGGGTTGAATTCATAAGCTGGCAAGAGCTCACGTAGACATGCACATTCATTCAATTCTTCCCATCTTGACGGGAACTACTGGGATGGTAGGACTCATGAGTTATTTCAACTGAGGATAATGTAGCTTAGTCTTAAAGCTCTCTTGTTAAAAATAAGCCACCTTTCATGTGGTTCTCCTACACAGTGAAACAAAATCCTTTCGTTGGTCAGCTGGAAATCTGCTCAGCCACCTGAGATTCATTGTGGATGAGAGTGTTTACAATGCTTGGTACAAGTATCTTCACTCGAATGTCAGTCAGGGGCCCTGTTAAGCCAACAGGAGCTTTTCCCATTGACTCCAGTGTCCTCTGAATGAGCCTGAAGGTGGTGAATGTTTCCATACTTCATTGTGTGTGAGCCTGATTTTGCAGTTAAGGCTCTGGAGTGGATACAGGAGAACCATGCTGGGTCCCTAACTTGTACGATTTAGGCAGAGACATTTTGACAGCTCATTGGCAATCACAAAACAAAATGTTAAATAATAATAATAATAATGATAATAATGATAATAATAATAATAATAAATTAGTGATTTTGGTGACTCAGAGAGTAAAAATACATGTGTTGCTTAGTTCCGAATGTTTAATCACTTTACACTGCAGAATTTTATTCTCCTTTCTCAAGTGAGTAAAGCTTCTTTGGCTACACTATTTGTGCCCTCCCATCTTAAAATTAAATCTCAGACAATTTACAGAGAAGACAAAAAAGATGCTGAGAACTATAGCAGATTGGCATTTTATAATTCAAAACTATTTTATTAATGAAAAAAATACAAACCCCAACATATTTTGGGACCCTGAAGCACACTGTATGATTCTTTTCAAGTCACTGAGTTTTGAAAGATCTAAATATTGGGGTCCAGGGTTCCTGCTAAATGACGCATTTCCCACTTCTTGAAATGTAAAATGCTTTCTCCTGATGGCACTTCCAGGATTTTTAAAAATGCTTATACATAATTTGATACAACCCAGGATGGTTTCCTAGAAGTGGAAGTAAAGAAAGCAGCTTTCCTGAGGCATTATATCTGCTTATTATGTGAGTTTGTTGTCTCAGAAGATGAAAGTTTTGGCTGAAGCCTTTTCTGTGGTTGGGACATTTTCCTTGACTCTCTCACCTCTCTATTCTTTTTTACTTAATGTTTAAAGCCTTTTCTTATTGAGTATTCATGCTGTGTACAATACAATGGGCTCCCAACCTCTCCAGCCCTGTGAATGTTACCCTACAATACAGAAGAGAGACAGTTCATGATGTCTTTGGTTTTTATCCCTTTATTTTTATTTTTTTTTTTATAACTTGTCTATAAAGCAAACTTGTCTCTGCAAATCTAAACATAGAAAGAAAAACATACGTGCTCTGGCAAAACTGAACAAATCTGACTGTGATGGGAGAACCCCAGCACCTCAGGCCATAAAACATTTCAGAGTTCAGGAGTTTAGTCTTACAAATGTACACGTGCTTTACTAAGCAATAAAAGTGAAACAAACTAATGAACAGGCAAAACTTCAGCACCTGTGGTGGTAACAGATCCCTTCAATCAGCTTCCTGTTGCTTACATCTGAACCTTCCTTGGTTCAAGGCAGAGAACAACCTGCTCATAACTCTTGGGTGGACCCAGGAACCTTCTTGGCCCTTCCTGGTCTTGTTCTTCATCTCCATCCCCTGGTGCAATTCAGAGAATGACACCTGGAGGACTCAGGGATTTAATTGCACCAGGTCCAGGCTACAACAGCACAGAGGCAACAAACTCTGTGATTTCCACACAGAAGGTTGTACATGAAATTGTCTCTAAAGCATTATGTTTTCTCAAATGTAATCTTTGAGGAAGGTCTGGGCTTACCAAACCAACACAGTACAGCTGGAGCAATTATCTCTTTTTAATTCAGTAAAGCAATGTTTATGTAGTTCATACAGACTCAAAGACATCCCTTGCATAAAGAGAAGAAATTTTAAATTCCAATGAAGTACATGTTTTTCTTCCACTCAGCACCTCTTTATAAAGTGTGATTTTATTTAATATCTTAATTAACGTTCAAAATAAACCATTTCTTAACATAGATGGGAAATGGAAATAATTTCAGTTTTTCCTAAAGAAAAAGTTTATTTTCCTCTTCATAAAATGACTTTTCTCATTAAAAGTGTTTGATTTGAAGTTTTTTCTATCCATATACACAAGTGAATTATTCCAGCTGCATTTAGATGGGCTGTTTTGTGCTAAAATTTCAATTTCCATACACATGGCGTAACATTTTAAAGTAACTATCCTTGTAAGATAATAGAAGAAATGGCACATAATATTTGACATTCTCACACTTCAAGTGAGCATTTAGAGCTTTGAAAAAGGAGAGTAATTTGTTTCACCTACAGTCTCTGGTTTAAGTTACACCATGTTTGGAGTATCTGGGCTGACTTCCAACTGCTGCTCCAGGAGGGCACCAGTCTCCCCTAGGTCCTCTGTTCCATCTGCCATTTCCACATCTATCTCCTGAACACCTCTGAATATCTCAACTGTCACTAGATACAGTATTTGAGGTCCCTGAATGCCTCTCCATATCACCACTATTATAGGCACAGGATTCCCAGCTGCTGTCTTTCTTACTGTTGAAAAATCATACATATTTGCTTAATTTATAAATTGGAGTATCATTTTCCCATAAAAACTTTCTAAATTCTCAACTAATGTTCCCGCTCTTCTTCTCTCCCAATTTCAAACTTGATTTCCTGTACCCCATAGTATATAACTTAATAGAAAATATGAACATATGGGATTTTTTTGAGCTAGAAAAATGTACTGATACATGCACACATGCAGATCCCATGTAAACATACACAGCAAGGCAACCCCACCACAACCAAACCAAAACATGAAAAGCACTGGAGAATTACATCCCAGAATACCCTAGTCTGACTATGACTTCAATTTGGGAATTAATGACTTTGTATCCCCAAGTTCCTGGATGCCATATCACAACCCAAATGGAATGGGAGACTTTGAACTGCAGCCAAACCAGGATCACTGCTGATGAGAATGGATTTTAACACACGTGGGGCTGGAGCATTTGTGTGTCTGGTAGAAGCCAGGGACTGGCCTCATTTTGTGAATGTGCATGTGTTTCCAGAAGTGTGTTTGTGAGCAGGTGTCCAACCCTTCCACTTGAGTAAGGCTTTTGTGACCAAAGCAGCATTCTAGTAGCAAACGCCTACTACCCTCACAGGAACTGCATCCTCACCTCACTCAATGGTGACCAGAGACCTGTTGTGCACCAGCCAGAAGTGGTTTCTGTGATGCACCTTATGAAACAATCCGCTGCTCCCTACTGGTGACAGCCAGGACAGCAGAAACCACCAGCACCTGTCTTGGCAGGGTTTTGCATGAAATTCTTTCCCCTGCAGCCAGAGGAAGGCGGAAGAGTGAACTGAAAGGTCTACTTTGGAGGCGAGCAGATTCCCAGAGCCTAAGTTGGGGATGATTGAAAGCTGGTGTCATTGGTGAGGTTCTGGGGGCCTTTTCTAAATGACCTGAAGGATGCAATCCTCAGTCCCACTGGAAAACAGTGAAATGAGAACTACAGTAGTTGAAGTTGTTCAGTCCAGATGTTAAATTGAAAAAAAAAAGACAAAGCACCACCAAAAAAAAAGGTCACCCTGAAATACTTGCCTTTTTGGTTTTGGTCTCAGAAATGAAAAATCAAAGCATTTTTATACCAGCACTGAAACGTTTTGTTTGGCTTTTTTGAAGAACTGCTTCCATGTTTCATGGGAGCTCTGATACAGAAGCAAAGAGGCAACCATGTACCTTTTGCAGAAGCAGCACAGAGAGGCAGAGCTTCCATTTACCAAGCAGCTACAATACTTGCTCCAGACATGGGAGACCCATGCTTAAGTCATTGTGTCTGCCAAAGTAGTTCAGACTTTTCCTACCCTAAATGATAACAGATTACAGTCACTGTTGTGACAGAAGAATGCCAAAATGCCATGTCCAGTAAGCTTCAACCCTTTCTCACTGCAACCTCATTTCTAAATAGTGACTCCACTCTCAGGCTCACAGCCCAAGCAGGGTCATGACCAGCTTTGGAAACCACTGCCTAGACTATGCACTTAATCTTCTTGAAACCATTTGAGTTTGTATAATATGCTTAAATATCCCTTGAAACAGACTGAGAGGGATTGGTTCTCCCACATCTTAGGTTTTCCTAAGGATTACCCATATCAAGTCAAAGCAAGGGTTGTACTGAGAGGTTCTACCTCTCAAAGGAGTGTCCAGCTTTTTGAGAGTTGTATCACAAGCTCTCTTTTCCACTGAGTCTCTACCATCTAAATACGAAGAAATAAAAGGGGAAGAGAGAAGTAAAGAATAGGAGTGACTGATTTTTTCCAGTACATACTCTGACAAGAGATGACTGACTGGTAGCTTTTTGCTTCAGAGGGACACAGGCATTTGGCTGTGGAGATGTGGGACTGTGGGACCAAGGATCCAGCTGGACATCACTGTCCTCCTTTGCATCAAGACTGTGAAACAAACTATTTTTCTGCAGACTGAATTATCAGTGCAACACACATGTAAACCACACTTTCCTCAGCTTACAGAATTCAAGAATATCTGCACCACAGTCTGCAGAAATTAGTTTGCATATTTATGATAAGGAGTAGCTAAATTGGTGAACTGCCTTCCTTGATTCCCTGCCAGTCATTAACCTGGGCTGCACAATGGAAATTAACCTGTCAGGCATTTTTCTCAATAGTTTAGGCTTCTCATAAATTGTTTCACATACACTGCCTATGCTGGAAAGACTTTCTTACCAGACCTTTTTTTTCTGTGCTAAAAAAAAACACTTTTCTTCTTTTCTCACCGTATTTTAGGCAGGCTTATAATACTACTGGCAAGTTTCCAAGTGTTTAATTTGGAACATTATACCTTTTGTTAAAAAACAAAAAACAAAAAACAAATGAAATTAAAAACTAAAAAAAAAAAAGTCTAGCTGAAAGATCAGAAGAGTTTATGCTGGAGCTGCAGTGAGCTGCTCAAGGGAGAGTTGAACTGTGGTGAACAAGCCCCCGAGGGCTGGCTGGAAATAGCAGTTTAATTCATTCTTGTTCACCTTTGAGTTTGGGGATAAAATTGCAAGGCTGAAGTGGAGAAGCCATTGAACAGCTGTTTGCTGGAGGACCCCAGCAATTCAAGCCAACGCAGGACCTATGGGTAATGATGCTGTCTCTGCTCCCTGTGGGCCACCATATGGGAAGGGGGTATGAATGCTAAGAGAAACCAGCCAAAAAAGAGTAAAGAGACTTCAAACCACATAGGATGCTTCCCTTTGGGCATCTGTTGGCCTTTGACAGTAATCACCATCCTCTGAAGACTTGTCATTGTAGCATAATTGCCCGTTGAGAAAATGGATTCTGCGAGATGAGGCAAAATTAATACATGAAGAAGCATGTGTAATTTGATGAATGTTCTGTAGGCGTGGAAGGATCTTTTTTTTTAATATATATATTCTTTCTCAATTTCTTGTCTCTCCCTCTTTAGATATCTCTCTTTCTCCCCAAACCTTCTGAGCTTTGGTTCAGTGGAAATCTTAGTTACAGAAATTCTTACCACTCTTGAATGCATGAGATCAACTGTGCAAGTGCAGTCAGAGTTTGTACGTAGGAATACGACGTCCATTTCTTAACAAGTAATGTGTCAGGGGTGACCATTAGGATAACAGTCTGGAGGACTTTGTTCTTCCCTTCTCAGCTGGTGAGGGGGCAGCAATATTGTCAGCCCAACATTTCTTGTAAGCCCTGGGTGAATTCTCTGTTGTGACATTGCCTGTTGTATGTGTTACCAACCCTCCACTTTGATAATTTGCTTTATATTTATTTATATTTTTGGTGAGCCAAATAGCTTGCTGGGAAGAAGACTGATCCCAAAACTGGGTCTTAAATTAAGGAGAAAGTAGAGGAAAACTGATGAACAGGAACACCTGACATGAATATTAGATTACAATGTTGAGTTCTCAGTATCTGCAGACATACTAACACTAACCAGACAATATCAAGACTTTTTCATTTGTCTCTATTCAGAGAGCTCAGAGTATCTTGCAGTAAGTGTTAATTGCACTTTAAAAAAGTTTTCTGAGCCTGCAAACATCATCAAAACCTTTTTACTTATTTAAAGACCTATATGGAAAAAAAACTACAGCCTGGTTAAAGGAAGCCAGTCTCACCTTTGTGCTATAACCAACAGACTTAGATATTATAAGCTTTAGATTTTTCAGTACTTGGAGTTCAGTACTAGATGCAATGGTGTTAATAAAAAAAAAACTGTAAAAATAATGAGTTGATATTACTCTTTCTGAAAACAGAAATGCCTTATGGTCAGTAGGGGTCTAGTTAGTGGACTGTGGGGGCTGTTCATTGCATTGTAAACTGGATGTTTAAAACTTATCTGAATTACTTGCTAAAGGTGCCACTTTCTCCCTGTCAAAAAAGGGAGTCTGAGGAAATCTGTTCAATGAAAAAAGTCTGCAATGTAGACACCTGAGGTCAGGTGAGATATAATCCATCCCCAGTGACTTTTTTTAGCCCTCACCCCAGTGAATACAGTAATGTCTTGACCATGTTTTGCCAAATCAAGGAACTGAAGTGAGTGCCTCCCAGTATTTAATTCTTATTTTAGGCTCAAGAACAGTGATTTATTCTCCTTAGAGGGCCTTGCTCGTTAACTTCTGAAGAGATTTTCCAAATGCCTGGACCCTTCCTTATAATGTGGCAATGTGAAATTCCTGACAATCACTACATTATGGCACATTTTGCTCTGTCCCAGGGGACCAAAACATCCTGTTTAGCTGCTGAGCTGTTACTGCAACACGTCTGAAGGAACTTTAGACCAGGGTGAAGTGATTTCAATACAGCCTAAGAAATGTGTCCTGCTCCCTCTCTTTATGCTGGTCTATTCCATAGGAGGACAAGATTTGGCTCCTACAAATACCTCATCCCCAAGTGTGTTTGTGTTTCATCAGATCTCAGTAGCACGTCCTAATGCATCAATCTCTCATCACTCAGTAGAAGTCTCTGGTCACTCATCCCCTCGACATGTGCTTTAGGAGACAGCTCTTATAAGCACACAGTGTTAGTCTGGGTTTTTTTAAGAGCTCAGCCTCTTTCAGTATGGGAAGACAAAGAGGCTGAGATCCATCTCACCTCAGTTTAGACATCTATAATATAGATCTCACCAGCTGACTTAGTGATCACACACTCTTATGAGAGGTAATGAGAGAAATTTTTGGGGCCTATCTAATGGCAGATACCTACTTAGGGATGAGGTAACGTGAGCCTGAGTTTCATTTCATGATTCAATTGTCTACACATGGTCCTTTGTCCTGCTCTCGAGTATCCTTCCTTCTGTGGTCATTCTCAGGGTCCTGAAAGTCTCCTCTATTCTATTCAACTCCTTTTGCATGTCTTGGACACTCTGGAGTGTCTCAAATAGGCATGCAGATTACAGTGTGTGAGTAGTTGCTTTTTAACCCAGGTTGCTACTCAGATACAGATGTCTTCAATTATTCAAATGAATATGAGCCTGACTGAATAAGGAAGAAGTTCCAGTAAGTTGTTCGTTGTTCAAAGTAATGAAATGGGGAGAAAGAGTTTTAGTTACTGGCATCAGCAGAGGGTTCCTGTCTAATGGTGGCTTGGACTATCACGATGCTCATATGAAAAGTGACCAGATAACAAGTTGCTGTGCCTGAATTAATTTCAGAGTTTCTCTACTTCATAGTCCCTGACATTGGAGTCTTCATTTTGTGTTATCAATGTGTTCTTGAAGGAGCCAAACTGTGCTCTCTGGTGTTGAAAAAATATTCACAGTAACTCATATTTCTAAGACATTGTGTCCTTCCCCCCTTCAAAGTAAGAAGACTCTGTTCCCTCTTCCAGCTTGCCCCAAAATGCTCCTTCATGTTTGTGAAGCTCTTCAACAGAAGAGGAAATAATTTTCAGGCAATACAATCAGTTCTTGATAATTGTTAGCTGTGCCTTCCAATGTGATTCTGAAAATGCAAGGGTGTTGGATGTATTAGAAGAAAAGTGACATTGGTTCTTAAGAAAGAAACTGAGGGTAGAATTTAGATTACTGCTTAACACAGCTAAAATTAAGTGTTTATTTTTCTGTATCTAAATGATAGCTGAAGAATCCAAGGTCAGTCAATAAAATAAGATATTTGGTCAGCTGAACAACTCTTCAGATTTCACCAGCTGTGCTTAGGACTTGATTCAGTTGCTTTAAAATAAACATTTAATGCTATTATAACTATGGCTTCATCATGATATGGATACGCTGATCCAGACGGGAATGCATCTGCTCCACATTCTATTTTATATTTCATGCTTATGTTAAGGCAACTGAATCAGGTCCTAAATTTCCTAAGGCCCTCAGATAAAAACCTGGATAGCACTAAATATAGGTGTCTAGGTATGTGAAACTTACCTTGAGAATTGAATGCAAAGTGTCTGAGATTGGCACTTAAGACTTTGTATGGGTTAGAATCACAGAATCATTAAGGTTGGAAAAGACCTTCAAGATCAAGTCCAACCATCAGTCCTACATCCTCGTGATCACTAAACCATCTCCTGAAGCACCATGTCTACCCTTTTTTTTAACACTTCCAGGGATGATGCCTCTTCCACCTCCCTAGGCAGCCTGTTCCAATGCCTCACCATTCTTTCAGTAAATAAATTTTTCCTAATATCCAATCTGAACCTCCCCTGGCACAGCTTGGCCCCATTTCCTCTTGTCCTATCGCTGGTCACGAGGGAGAAGAAGCCAACACCCACCTCACTACAACCTCCTTTCAGGTAGTTGTAGGGAGCAATGAAGTCTCCCCTCAGCCTCCTCTTCTCCAGGCTGAACAGCCCCAGCTCCTCATAAGACCTGTTCTCCAGACCATTAATCAGTCTAGATGCCCTTTTTTGCACCCTCTGCAGCACCTCAATGTCCTTCCTGTACTGTGGTGCCCAAAACTACACACAGTGCTCGAGGTGCAGCCTCACCAAAGCAGAGTAGAGTGGCAGGATCACCTCCCTGGCCCTGCTGGTCACACTATTCCTGATGCAGGGCAGGATGCTGTTGGCCTTTTTGGCCACCTGGGCACACTGCCAGCTCACATTCAGCTGGCTGTCAATCAGGACCTCCAGGTCCCTCCCTGCTGGGTAGCTCTCCAGCTACTCTTCCCCAAGCCTGTAGGGCTACTGGGGGTTGTTGTGGCTGAAGTGCAGTACCTGCCATTTGGCCTTATTGAAATGTATGCAATTGGCCTTGGCCCACCAATCAAGCTTATATAGATCCCTCTGCAGTTTTCCTACCCTCAAGGAGATAGACACTCCTACCCAACTTAGTGTCATCTGCAAACTTACTAAGGACTGACCCTGAGAGAGTTTTTCTCATTTGAGTATTTGACTATCCCCTGCCCAACCACAGGGGTTTATTTCTTCCATAAGAGTCTATGTTTGCCTTGAATTTTTTAGATAAACTATGCTTTTTCCTTTTTTTTTGCAGCGCTTCATATTTTATCCTTCTTGTTAGAGAATAAAACCTAGTAATAACATTTTTAAAAGCTCATCATTGCTTGTGATTCATTCCCCATACTATGAAAGTCAAGTCTTAGCAAACTCAAGGCTGGTAGCCACAGCTCCTGCAGGGCACTGAACCTGCAGCTGAATTGATCTGCAGTCCTTTGAACTTCAGCTTCCAGGTGACCTTCCCGTTGCCTGAGGTGGTTTGGGCTCTTTAGTGTCAACAGATTCAGTTGTTGGGATCAACTGCTTTCACCACTCATAAAAAATCATTGGTGATTTATTAGATCTTTCAATATCTTCCTTTCCCTGCTTCCCCCAAAAAAAAACCCCCAAAAAGACAACCCATTGTACCCTAAGGCAATTAAGTCTCTCAATATATGTATTTGTTTCCCTGTCCCCTCCAAAAAGATGAGCATTAGTTTTCTCAATATGCCAGAAACTCATGTACCTTTTTTTAAGCTCTGTACAAAGCACCCATTGTAAAAACATCTGTGTCACTATACACAGATGAACAATAATTAGAGTAATCATAGCTTGGTCATATGGAGGTCTAAACCATTATTACACACACAAGAACCAGAGGAAAAAATACCAAGGCCAAAATAAACAGATAAATAAAAAGTGCAGTTAATGAGGCAGAGAAAGCTGACACTGTGAAGGAGAGAAAAAGCTGTCCGGGAAGATTTCCACCACATACCTGAAAGGGTCATGTATTACCATAGGATATCACCATCAAATCTTTCCTAAATTTACCTTGCCAGACAGTGCAGGTCAAGGAAGCTGTCATCAGTAACATCTTATGAAGGAGAAGAAGTGTTTTGGAGGGATCTTAGGAGCTATATTCAAACTCCAGGCACATGGTTCAGTTATAATAGTGTTTAAAGTAAAAAAAGAAATTCATGGTTTGAAACCCATACTATCCAGGGCTGGCAAACTCTGTTCCTCCTTTAAAGGTAATGGAGAGAAGAAACCATGGAACTGACAAAGAGGTGGTGAGTCTCTCCTTTCACCTGAAATACCTTAACCTGCACCCCTTCCACTGAGTGTGCTCATTTTGGACCAGGGCTACCACCCATGTGGCCCTTCTTTGACTGTGCTTATGCAACCCTGTGGTGGGCTTGGCCACAACATTTTATGTTTATGCTAACCAGCAGCAGCTCCATGCAGCCCCCAGTTGTGAACATGTCTAGCAGCAGCAGGTAGAGGGTGGTGGGAGGTAGAAGAGAGGAGAACATAATTTCCTCATGTACTCCATCCTGGCTTCTTTTGTCTGAATCAAGGAGGGATCGAGTGTTGAGAAGCCAATCACTTACACTATTATTAATTGGAACCATCTCCACTGAGCAACATGTTGGTGTACCTTTTCCACTGCAGTGCTACATCCACTCCAGCAAAAGATGTGCAAAGCACTGTCACCTAAACACACCAGAAGGCTGTTCTGCCATTCAGAGAGACTTAGACAGGCTGGAGAGTTGGGCGGGGAGAAACATGATGAAATTCAACAAGGGGAAGTGTAGAGTTTTGCATTTGGGGAAGAACAACACGATGTCCCAGTATAGGTTGGGGGCTGACCTGCTGGAGAGTAGTGTAGGTGAAAGAGACCTGGGGGTCCTGGTAGACAGGAGGATGACCATGAGCCAGCAATGTGCCCTTGTGGCCAAGAAGGCCAATGGCATCCTGGGGTGCATTAGAAAGGGTGTGGTTAGTAGGTCAAGAGAAGTTCTCCTCCCCCTCTATTCTGCCTTGGTGAGGCCGCATCTGGAGTATTGTGTCCAGTTCTGGGCCCCTCAGTTCAAGAAGGACAGGGAACTGCTTGAAAGAGTCCAGTGCAGAGCTACAAAGATGATTAAGGGAGTGGAACATCTCCCTTATGAGGAAAGGCTGAGGGAGCTGGGTCTCTTTAGCTTGGAAAAAAGGAGGCTGAGGGGTGACCTCATCAATGTTTACAAATATGTAAGGGGTGAGTGTCAGGGAGATGGAGTTAGGCTCTTCTCAGTGATGACCAGTGATAGGACAAGGAGTAATGGGTGTAAATTGGAGCATAGGAGGTTCAAGGTGAATATCCGAAAAAAATTTTTTACTGTAAGAGTGACAGAGCACTGGAACAGGCTGCCCAGGGAGGTTGTGGAGTCTCCTTCACTGGAGACATTCAAAACCCGCCTGGACAAGTTCCTGTGTGATGTGCTCTAGGTGACCCTGCTCTGGCAGGGGGGGTTGGACTAGATGATCTTTCGAGGTCCCTTCCAACCCCTAGGATTCTATGATTCTATGATTCTATGACTCTCTTCCAGAGTAAACAGTGTGTGAGCTCAGGTGGTATCCTCTGCTTCGAAGTAATGAGTATAATTTTGCCATGAGATACATGTGATGAAGGCTGTCACTGAACTGGGAGCAGTCTGGTGGTTTAGGGGGTTCAGCCTGCCCAGAGAAACACACCATGGAGCAGCCAAAATCACATTCATGTTTAGTTTGCTCAGTAACTTCACAATGTATCCTTTGTCTAACACACATCATATTCACACAGACATAATGAGACAATCAGCCCCCTGAGATTCACTTCAGAGACATGTTATAACATTTTCCAAAGGGGGAGGGGAAACATGTAGTGACTTCAATAGAACTAATACATATTCAATAAGCACAATTCTGACGAGTACTTAACCACAGAATCTGGAGAAATTAGAAAAAAAAAAAGACACCAGCAATTATTTAATCATCACTAGCAATTATTTAATCATAATGTCTGGAGGAGCTACCTATTAAGATATCAACAATTATTTAACCACATCATCTGGAGAATCCAGCAAATCTGAACTCTTTTGAGTTTATAAATGCAGTTTCTACCAATCAGGTAAAAAAAAAAGGTCAATAACTGCTATTTGATCACAGTGTCTGGAATAACAACACAACTGGCAAATTGGCTTCAGGATTTGGAGAAGAAAGCAAGAAATACCATCCCTCAGATCACTGGAGCATGTATATCCTTTAATAGAGAACTAAACTGAGCAGAGGACTCTGTTTCCCGTGGAGTTACTGGCAGAATTTTTGTCCAGGCTGCAAAACCAGGAGTTTTTGTTTGGGACATATGTAGGAGAATCAAATAAATATGGGTTTGAGAATTCTTCATATGTTATAAGGTCCCAGGTAAGTATCTGAAAATTGCTTTTTCTGTTTTCATACCTTTGCATTGGGTATAAAAGTACAGGAGAAGGGTACTGATGTTGTTCTAGTTCCTCACCTGGGACTTCAAAGACACAAGATCAATATCCTGCTCGATGAAGTTGTTTCTGGATCATCATGGCCAAATTACACAAACTGTCCATGCCTTCATTCTGAATGAAGAATGATGACAGTGCTGACCTGCCTTGCAGGTGAAGATAATAAAGAGCATGAGAGATGTAAAGTGCACTGCAATGGAAATCTGAGAGATGGTAGGTGGCCAAGATAAAACGGCTCCCAAAAGAGAATTAAAAAAAGCATCAACAATATTTTGTGCTGAATAATATAAAAAACTGCAAAAAAATGTAAAAGATTTTCACTAGGAGCTTAACTTTATTTCAGAGGAAGGAGACCTTCAGTTTACAGGGCTTCTATATCAAAGCCAGGCTTAGATTCCCGGCAAAAGGCTGCAAATATGAGCAAATGGGCACCCTGAGCCAGATGTGCTGACTTGCACTTATTAAATATGAGGAGTTTTGTATATTGTGGGGCTAAAAGAATGGCAGAGGACTCAGAGTGTGGATTAAATAACCCAACTTCATTCAAGAGCTGCTGGGAAATGAAGGTAAAATGATTTTAAACAAAAGAGATTCAACCCATAAATGCTTAGTTCACTAAAACACATTTCAGGTTGTACCAATACTTGGAGGTTGTTCAAATCCCCTTACTGCAAAAGTTTCCACGTGGAACAATCCACAAGGCATTTACATTTCTACTATGGGATGTGTGTACCACAGCCCATGTCCTGGCAGCACCAGCTAGTTCAGTGACCTCCTCATCTAAAAGTTTCCGTGAAATTTGCACTGGGAGTGTCCCTTATCTTAGCCAGAGATCTACATATAACAGATTGATTGCTGGAAAAAGGGCTGCCAGGGAAATGCTGCTGATGCAGTTCCTTGCACACCTTACATTCCTGCCTTCCTTTAGCACTGTGGTCAGGACAATGGGCAACATGAGCACGGAGAGATTCCTCCCTCCTCTGACTGTGAGGATATGAAACCCACGTCTCTCATTTAAGTGTCATATTTTCTACACAAAATATGTATTTTCTACTCCCTAGTAAATAAGTTTAAAGTCAATAATGTAAAGTTCAGTATTAACAATTAAAAAAGCTGACCACCTTCCCCACCTCAGTGTCCTTCTGTTACACAAACCTCCTGTGAAGTAGTGCTCCAAGCCCATTAACTTCTCACTTTTTGGAAGAATGCTTCAGCTTTTTTTCTATTTGCAGTAGGGAAGGAAGACACACTCTTTGAAAGGCAGGGAGGGCTCCACATCCACGCCATGAGCTAGGAGATAGTTCATTGCTGAAATATTTACTCATGTGTGTAAATAGGTACTTAATTCCTTGAAGAACACCATTTAAGTCTCTTTCCTCTGTCTTACCTGTTCTATGCTGGTTTTATAACTCTCTGGTAATCTTACTCCAAGGCTACTTGGAGTCCTACTGACCTTCCCTGGCCAGCATTAGTACAAGAGTAATAACAGTGTCATGCTAATAGGAAATAGCAGTCTTGAAACCAGCCATGGTGGAAACTCCGTGGACTTCTACTGAAGCAAAGAGTCATACCCAAAGGGACACTGTCTGCTCTGCATGCCAAGAGATCCTTCCCCTCTGGCTCCACCACCACCACATTGGCAATTCACCAGCAAAGGAGCAGGATGAACTCTGCAGACTGACTCAAAATGAGCCATGGATTTGCTTCATTGCTGTTTGACTCTGCCCTGCACGCCCTTCTCTTCCCCTCTTCCTTCCTTTTAATCAGACTGCTGTCTTCTCTGCCCCACAGCACACAAAGTCAGTACCCTCAGAGTGCCGTGCTCTGTTCCCTCTCTTCTCTCTCTGCCACTTAGCACAGTGCTTCTCTGTCAGACACTATTGCTCCCAGATTAAAACAATATATGACAAAATGATACCCGCTGACTATTGACACTGGCAATTATATCAGAATTAAATGGGCTGTGTGTTTTGGACGAGCTTCAAAGGCTTGTGGGATTCCCACACATGCTCAGAAAGCTGTGGGGTCCTTTTCAGTTCTCAGACATATGGCCACTTCCAAGTCTGCTATTTCCTATTAACATGAAACTATTATTACCCACTTACTAAATGCTTCCTGTCACTATCCAGCCAGGAAAGAGAGAGTCCAAGATAACAGCATCAGTAACCCCAAGAAAGGAGGCTGGCAGATGGGTCTGTTTCCTAAGAAGCCTTGTCCAGCAAGATTTATCTGACTTTCCATTCCCCTGCTGGTGGGTGTGGTTGAAAGGGTGATGTAATTTCTATCAGCACCAGCTGTTGAGCTAAGCATCTGTCATAACAAGTGTGTGAACTTCTTGCACCGGCCCAAGGTATTGCACATGCCATGGGAAAAGTTCTTACTCATTAACAGGCAAGTCTTAAACCTGCCACAACCCTCAAACTCCCTCTTGGCTCTTACTTAGTGAATGATTTTGCAATGCGAACTTAGATCACAGCATTGGTAGAGAAAAAAGTTTCTAAGAACTGTCTTTCCAATAACTTTTTGAGATGCAAAGGGCTATATAGGTATTTTTATGTGACGTTTCTCACTTTGCTTAATGTCTCAGAGACATCTTAACAAACAGCCTAAAAGGTGAGAAAAGATGCTATTCCCTTTTTTAACAGAGGCTAACCCGAAGCCTGGATTTTCTGTTGTATTTAGATTCTTAAGTTTCATGAAACTGGTGCATAAGGCCAGTTAAGGTTAAAGATCTCAGTGACATTACTTTTGAAGTAGACAGCATGCTGTGTTTCTCTGCTTTGCTACAGCAACTAACATATCTTAGCCATTTCACTGTCTGCCCAATTAAGAGAAGGCATTTACGTGACTACTTTTAGAAAAGCTTGTCCTTAAGGATTTGCCTAAGAACATGGGAAACCATATAACAAAACCAGGTTTTTAAGATGGTCCTCTAGCTTTTTCCCATAAGGGAGTCTCATGCCTTGAAATTTATAGGAGTGTTCTTCTTTTAAACAAATAAATACAAAAAAAAAAAAAAAAAAGAAGGAAAAGGGGGAAAAAGAATTAAAAATTTTGTTTGTTTGTTTTTTAATTCCTAAAGGGCTTTTGGGTTCAGGGAGAGCTGAGCCAGAGCTACATGGCAGGGTGCTGATGTGAGCTTGGTGGAGAACCCACTGTGGTTTTGATTCAAGCCCCTCATTATGATTTCAGTGGTCTATGCTGAGTCTTTCTGCTCAAGGGCTGTTTGTGGCCAGGCTCCTCAGAGCACAGTGTCCCAGCCCCTCCTGAACTGCACAGCATGGGCAGGATCACCCCTGGTGCTGGCCCCGGGGACACAGGCAATGCCAAGCCAAAAAGCATGGCTTTGCCCTCAGTGACTCCCAGCACATCCCTTCCCAGAGAGCTTCCCTCAAACAGCAGACTGAGCCCATGAGGCAAACACGGTGTCTCAGCTACCACCAGTCCTCCTGTTATTCCTTACTGCTATTCTCATTCTTGTCTTCTCCCTCATGGACTGTGAGGATTAACCTGAACGTTGTCCATGGAGCTGCAAAGAATCTGTTTACCAAACTTCTCTCAGGTCACAGTGCCTCAGTGCTACAAATAAAAATTAAATACAGCTTGCTGCTGTAGTGGACAAGAGAGAAGATAAAAATGTCATCATGACAGAGCCTGTACAGAGGGTTAAACACTGGGCAAAACGATCTGTTTAATATCTCAACCTTTGTGTAGACATGCAGCCTGTTCCTGAGGTTAACCAGCCAATGCATGACATAACCCTGTTATTACTGCTTCTATTATAGCAAGGATTTGAGTCTAGGTGAAAAGAGGCTTTGCTCACAGCACAAGGAGGATACATATGTAGAGGGAGATGGTCTTCTCTGCACTCTTACATCATCCTCAGCATCCTGGGAAAACTGGAAGAGAGAGAAGGAGGAGTTGAACCCAGCTGAACCAAGGTCAGTTTAGGGGTGACTCACAGTTCCAGACTCTGCACCCACAGCAATACCTACCATATCAGGGCACAACATCTTCTTGAAAGAGCTTTTGGGAATCAGACCACTGTCCTTTCTGCCTTGACCTGCAGCTCTTTGGGATCTCTACCAGCATTGCTGCTACCCCACATATCTCACCAACTGAGCAGATTTTAATTAAATGAGGGAACTGATTTGTGCAGGAAGGGTCCTATAACTATTTATTTGACAGTTACCTTTCATTGGAGTGGCACTTTTCTTTGGTCTATGGGACCCACACCCAAACCTCATTCTTCCTGGGTGGGCTTGAATCTTTAAGGGACACATTTCCAAAGGGGATTTTAGCTACATGATGGCTGAAATCCAGCAGACATTATTTGAAATTGTACCCAGTTATATATATATGATAGTGCTCTCACAAAAAAAAAAAGAGTATCTCCACATGCAGAACTAATAATAATAATAAAAAAACCCCAATATTGCCATAAAAAGTGTTGTTATACTAAAAAAAAAAATCAAGTTTCTTCAGAAAAAAAAAAAAAAAAAAGGTTAGATGTTTTCTGTAGAACTCCTATGAAAAATCCAGCTGAAAAAAAAAATTACATGTAAAAAATGTTAAATGTTCATTCGCTTAAACCCACAATAACTCGAGGGGAAATCGTGAATAGTAGCAATGACATTCAGGTTAAAAAAATAAATAAATTAACGTTTACATGGTGATATCTAAGCAGTGAATATGACTGAAATTGTTCCTTTTAGTAATATACTGCCTAGTGAACCTCACTGTCCCAGAAATCACTGGTAATTTATTAACAAGAAGTTACTCCTGCACCTGATAACAGAGTAAATATTTCTGTGTAGTGAAAACACCTTTAAACCTTTTAATAAGATCACAATATCACAGAGTCTTTAAGTTTAGCAGGAACTGCTGGAGATCACTTAGTCCAATCTCACTATTCAAAGCCACATCAGCTTCAGCAGGTTGCCCATAACAGAGTTCAGGGAGTTTTGAGTATCTGCAAGGATGGAGGTTCAACAGCCTCTCTGGGCAGCCTGTGTTCAACAGCTATTACAGTCAGAAAATCCTGTTGTGTGTGTTCAAATAGAATTTTGTATATTTAATCATTTTGAGTGATTTCAGTCTCTTGTGTCCATGGTAAGTCGTGTGGATCAGTTTCTTTTTTGGCAGGTGCTTCCTGCATTTGGATTTGTTCTTGTTGGTGACACAGCAGTGAGATATCAGGGTGAACATCCAATTCTAAACTCAAGTATCTCTGTGTGAGGGAGAAGACTGAGGAAGAAGGGAATAAACTGAAGCCTGCTATATTTTATGGAAATATTTCAAAGACCCTGGAGAAAATTCTCAATCTTTAAGTGTTTTTGCATGTTTATACAGGGAGACAAGTATATTGCTCACTCTAGGCAATGAAATCATAATGTTCCATTAGCCATCTGATAAATGCTGTTAATGACACTCATAACCATATCCTATAGAAAGAACTCCACCCTCTCCTTCTTCTTCTTACTATAAACACTGCAATAATACAGCTCATTTTTTCACCTTGTAAAGGAACAAAAGACTGGAAAAGACATCTATAGGCCTTGAGGCTATTGCAGATGGGGACATATTGCTAAGTCCTTCAGAAGCCAATTAAGTGTTGCCTCAGTATCCTAAAGGATTTTTCCCCTGTTGTTATTGGAGGGAATCTCTTCCTGACTTTAAGCTCTGGCTGGTTACATTAGTGCCACTGCTCCCTCTTGGGTTGAGTCTGTCTTCTGTTGCCTTTCTGCACATTAATTATGGCCCCTCTGAGCCTGCAATATTTTGGATTACAGAAACCAGCCTGGCCCAGCCTCTTTGTCATAGCCACTAAACTCACCAGGGCATGTATTGGCTTTTCTTATTTCCTCACCTCCCTAGTCACAACCCACTGGGTCACACCACCCTCCTGGCTGAAAGGGAGGACATAATCTCTTTGGGTTTGGAAGAAGAACTTCTGTGCCTGGAAATTAATTGATTTTTTTTTCCCCCAACCTATAATAATTATCTAATGAAAGATACTACATCATGCCATGCTTAGCCTGATTGTCTAAATTTCCTCTATATCAAATGAAAATAAGAGTAAAATTTCTTTCTACACATTGGAGACATGTGAGATGACTTCACCTTCAGGATAATCTCTCTCTCTCTCTTATGATCATAACACGAGTGAACAGAGATCTAGTTAATGAAGTCTAAAGAGAGATTAATCCCCCTTTGCAGAGGATGTCCAGATGAGGTCAGATGAATGGTTCTCTGGACTTTTCTGGCTAGATCACCACTGTCTTACCATGGAAGCCTGGTCATTCACGTCATATGGAGACCTCTGTCTGAAGGTATTTTTAATGATATCTGAGGTGCTGCAAGAGAAAGAAAATAGGAAATGCACCAGAGCTGGTGCTGTGGGTAACAAGGTGGTGTTTTTAGTTAAATGGATATTTGCAATCTGTAAAACAAGAGAGATAGGCTGAGGTGTTCATAGAATCATAGAATATGCTGAGATGGAAGGGACCCATCAGGATCATTGAGTCCATCACCTGTCCCTGTGTGGGGCACCCCAAGAATCACACCATGTGCCTGAGAGCATCATCCAAACACTTCTTGAACTCAGGCAGGCTTGGTGCTGTGACCACTGCCCTGGGAACTTGTTCCAGTGCTCAACCACCCTCTGGGTGAAAAACGTGTTCCTGCTGTCCAACCTAAACCTCCCCTGATTCAGCCTCCTGCCATTTCCCCAAGTCCTGAGTATCTAACGATCCACTTCACTTCTCTGTATTCTGTTTTTCTTCACTTAGATACATTTTTCACCCTTCCAACCTCTATCTTCAGTGGCACCAACTTATCCTAATGGGACTTGCCAAATGCCAACATATGAAGCTTGGACTCAACTGAGTAGAGATTGAGGGGAGCAATTTTTAGCTTTTTTGTGTGTGTGTGAAAAGTTGTCTGTTTATTCTCATTACGTTTTTGGTCCCTCTTTTTATTAATCTGTTTTTATACAGATGTAAAATAAAGCTCCTCTGTCAAAATAAGGCTGAGTATGAAAACCCACAAACCCAATTATCTGGAAATGGTCCAAGCCTGTTCCAGTCTTCCAGTCTATCACAACCTATTGAGAAACAAGTGAGGACAAGTTTCTTCCAGATACATCATCCAATTAAAGGCCATAAAGTCCTTTCTTGATGCAAAAGAGGGGGGAAAAGTTACAGACCCAGATAGAAATAGTGTAACTATGGCAGAAAATTAACCACCATTTATTGTTAGTTATCATCTTTCAGCTTGAAAGTGACAAAAAGCAAACAAAACAAATTTGTTATGTACACTGAAGTCAGTGGAGTGTAGGAACCATGCAGAACATTCCAGGAAATGGGCTTTTGCCAGGTATACTGCTGCCATAAATCTGTATTTCTGCCTGCTGTTTGCTCTTGATATCAGAGATTTTGTTGACAGAGTGGGGAAATTCAGGGAGATTAACAGCAGAAAATTAAATAATAACAGTAAAAGCAACCTTTCTTTCTGTCTACCTAAAATTAATCAAGGCTGAAACCATTCCCAAACTGAACTGGTGGGACTCAACAGGAAGCCAACAGACTCCTAATACCCCAGGCAAGAAACCAGCAAATTAAATACATCCATAAAGTGTATTCATCTAGAGATGAAGAGCAACTTAAGAGTCTAAGCTTTGAGCCAAATCACCTTCCCTGTGTAAGTGAAAGTAACTGTGTTTCACCAACCTGGAAATTTAAGGTCCAAACTCTAAAACAAAAAAAAAGCTAGAGATTTGGGGAACGAGGAGATGACTGCTGGCTCTTCCAGTTACTGCACAAGGGGAAAAAAAAAAAATATATATATATAAAAATCTTGTGACTTCTCATTTAGTCTTTGGTTAAGGAATAATAAAATATTTTTTTTTTAAAAAAAAGAGACATTGGGAAGGGGATGGTGGAAATATCTCCTCTGTAACAGCAGTGAAGACACAGAAGTTCTGGAGTGGTGCAAGGGGAGAGTATTTGCCAAATCACATCATATTGATCTTGCCATTTAACTTTGCTGAGGAAGAGAGGTGTATAATAAATACAAATCTTATATCATTTCAGGGCACCCGTGACCTAAAATGAAACAAAATGTGAAGGAAGAATGTTGCTTGAAATGTTTTATTGGTATTTTGGAAAAAAAGAGACAAATTCATATTAGTTCAGCCCTAAAAACAGATACAGGACTCTTGTTTAGGGCAATGCCAAGACCTCAAAGAAGAAAATGTTGAAGAGCAGCTAAAGTCATGAGTTTGGTCAGATGAAGAAAGAAACACTGAGCAGAGAAGCTGATGAAGGGATCATCCTGGAGGAGGGAGACGAAACCCATATGAGTGTTATTCCACCCCAGAGATTTCTGCACATTTAGCTGCTGATTATGACTACGTGTATCAAGGATCATGTTTCTCACAACATGCTCGTTCACTTTGGTCACTCCAGTGGAACACTTCACCCGGGTGGAGCAGTGGGTTATTCAGGATCATGGCTGCTTTACTTTCCAGATGAATGCAAGGGTGATGCAGCCAACCAATGCACCTGGCTCACTGATCTGTGAAATGCTTTTGAAATACCACAGAGCAAAATGAGCTATGGAAATGTCCATCATCTTCACTGGGCATATAAGCCAGCAGGTATGATGTTGGGAATTTTCAGAGACTCACTCACAGCTGAAGCCTGATGCCTGCAGCTAATTGGATGGAAAGCCAAACAATTTGTCCTGCTTTTATATGGAACTAGAAGTGACATTAGCTGACTTTGGCCAATTCACACACTCCTTTGTACATGCTTTCCTTGGCCTCTCATACACAATATTAGCAGTTAGTTTCCTGTACTGAATCTTCAAGTCAGGTGGCTAAAGATGATTGCACCAAATGACTAATGCAAATGCCAGTGAATCAGTAACTTTCTCATGGCACTAATACACTACAGCACCAAGACACCACCAAGTGAACAGCTTCTTTAGAAATAGTGCAAAATCTCTTCCTCCCTCTTGACCCCATTTTTCTTTTAATAAGATGGAGAGTCTCAAGCCTGTGTTCCCAAATCACAACCTGATGAAATGCCAAGGTCTGGTTTCACCATGCATATGATTCTTATTTATGAGCCACGTACTTAGAGGAATCAACGTCAAAGGTTCCTTTTAAACAGAGTAATTCTGCAATGAGCTAATAACTCATGCACAACAAGGTGTTCAATTTGCTAGCTCTAAACAAATTATGAATGTTAAATAAACATATTCTTCTTGCTTACACTCATCAAAGGGAGATGAAGCACCCGGCTGCTTTCAATAAAAATGTTGTGTAAAATGAGAGAGTCACAGATGGCAAGGTTTATTTTTTTGTTTTCTACTGGCAATTTTAATTTTCATTGAAGCTTAGAAGTTTCTTTTCTTATTTCGTTTCCCCAAAGCAATGTTTCAGCAAACATGCTTTCCCAGTTTGGATACTCAGGCAGTGCTGAGCTGGAATTCTCAGCTGGAAGAGTTTTTCAGCCATACGTTTAAGGTGTGATGCAGTGTCCATCAAAGTCCATTGAATTCTGTCTAGTGATTCCAACAGGATGAATTCTGTGGGGTTTGAGCTAAAGCCCAGTCAACTCACAGAAAGATCTCCTTGACCTTCAGAGAAGTAGGCTGAGACTCCTGCGTTCTTACTTGCAAATCAGTGGAGACTTTCTGACAGAGGCTTCACCCAAAATAAAACCTTCAACTTAATGGGAAATCGTATTTAAAAATTGTCAGATTTTGAATTATATTAAGAAAAAAAAAAGATTTTTTTGGTGAGAAGTTGTATGAAGTTATAGCTTTTTTAAATTTATTATCCTTTTTCACCCTCTGATAACAAAAGAGAGAAGGTATGAAAGAAAATAGTGTGAAATGCTGCGATTTTATTTATTAATTGTAAAAAAAAATAAGCACTTAACCAAAATACCCCATTCCCTAGTTACTTATTTTATTCAAGACTAAATTTCAGCAAGAGAGGAAGATTATAAAAAATAAAAGAAAAATACGATTTTTAGTTTAGATATCAGAGTTCTTTTTCAAATGCTAAATTGCTAGCCAGGAAAGCTCTAGTGATGCCATTTTAAATTCCTCTTACTTTTACTAAGTTACTCTCTTCACCTGATCTTTTCTTAAATGTAGTAATATGAAAGATAGCAGAGAAGCACATATTAAGGATTGCACCTGCAATTATTGAAATATTTGAAAATAAAGTTGGAAAATGCTTCTGTAGGAAACTTCCTGGGGCAGCATACCAAACTGACTAAACTTCATGTTTGTTTTTTTTTTTAAATGGGGAAAAAGGTTACTGAAATAAATATTTTTCAACTTGGGTCAAACAAGTTTGTTAAGTTAGATAAAATGTAAAAAAAGAAATATTATTGAATATGTTTTTCAAGTTTGTTGAAATGATTTTTCAAAGCTTTTTCAAATAACTGACATAAGCTTTATTCATCCCTCCACAATAATTATAAATTAATTTCTAAGTTCCTTTTAAAGTGAATAAAAATTGATTTTGTTACAGTAGAGTTTAAATTCCAGTTTCTTCTTAGCATCCCTGAGGGGTCCCTTCCAACTCAGCATGTTCTATGACCTCTAAGGTATAACCAGTGACTGGATATGAAGTTTAACCCTGGTCTATAGGGATGAGTTTTACCTTTACTGTGCTGTAGGATGGATGCACCTGACTCAGGAGAAATGTGTGCCTGGGCCTCCAGACTGTCAGGTCCTGTGTAGTGAACTATGAACAAACCAACTGCTCTGTTCTCTGCTGTTGACTTGAAGAGTGTTATTTTTATCTCCATAGGTGGCTGTACACATTTTAGCAGCTCTTTCTTTGATCTCTTTGGATTTACACAATCCTAGAGGCGATTTCAAGGAGGTGAGACAGGGGATGTCCTGAAGGTCACTCTGCTGTTGTGATGATCCATTCTCCTGGACTACTGCAAAGTACCAGTAGGTTGGTAGAAGATAAATTGAAGTCAGGAGGGATGATGGCATTAATCTCTTTTCCAGTCTGAGGGAGTATGTTGGCTCTTTAACTAAAGAAAATGCAGCTCATAGTCCTGCTGCAGGAAGAATCCATCCACTCCACTACATCTGAAGTAAGATTTCTCAGCTACAACACAAAGAAATGTGGAAAACAAACTCTAGTCTTTTGAGAGAAAGAAAGTTAGATGCTTAAAGAAATAAAACTTTTTTTTTCCCCCCAAAGATCAATGTTTTATTTTGCTTTTTCTTTTTTTCAGATTCTGTTTCAAGTGGACAGATAGAGAGAAGTGGTGTTCAGAAAACTACATGCAGTTTTTCTGTGAGAAAAATGAAAGTTAAAAGCAAATTTAAAAAAAAAATGAAGGTATTCAGCTGAAATACAGGAGGATTTCATTTGAGCTAAAAAAATTCCCTTCAAGAAAAAAATGTTCCATTTTGTTGCAAGAAGCCATTGTCTTGGTAGGGAAGGAGGAGGCGGATAAGAAGTAAAAAGAAATAAAATGTTGATGGAAACATACTGAAATAACTTGAGTAATAAAGACATATGCTTCTGTTGGCATATACACTATTGTTCTTTTACAGCATATTTAATGGTCCCAAAAGAGATGGAGGAGGCCTTCCTCTGCTAGAGCCCAGATCCTTGGTATCAGGCAGAGAAATCCCACCCAGAAGCAGAGCATTATTAGCTGAAAGAAAGACATCACTGAAAAAGGGGCTCTGGCTAGGGTATGAGTAAGCAGAAAGGGTGAGCAATGGGGGATCCAAAGGAGATGCCCACCCTTAAAGGTTCAGCCAGAAATAATGCACGTCCTACATTTAATCCCCATGAAGGCCTGTGAAGATAGTCAGGAAGCTGATATGAACAAAACTGAGGCACTCTTTCTGTAGTGCTGTAGTGGTTTGTCTGGGCCATATTTTCTCTTTTTTTATTTATGGCTTTTGGTAACCTAGGGAGAAATGAGCACAGGGGCAGGAAGGGCACTTTTCCAGCTCTCTGCTTCTGATTGTTCAGAGGTGCCACTCCCATTGATATTAATCAGTGCAAGACCAGCAGAACTTGGCTCTGGCTCCAAGTGAAGCAAGATCCTGTTCTGTTGCCTGGAAAACATCTGCTGGGGTGGAAAGAAGGATCAAAAAACACAGGAGAGAGGAGGGAGAACTGGGACACAGAGGACAGGCAGTAGGTTAAAAGCTACAAACCTTTCAAGGCCTGATCCAAAGCCCAAACTGAGTCAGTGACTCTCACGACTGAGGTCAAAGAGTTTTGGACCAAACTCAAGAAGGCTGTTTTTCGGATTTCCAAAGGTACACTTTTCAGCCTGTGGCTTGCAAACCCATGATGGGTTATGATCTGAAAAAGTCAACCAACAAATCTTAGCAAAAGCATCGAAAAGTTGCTTAAATTTACTGAAGGATGAGGGACACTAACTCCACATGAAAACCTTGAGTGATCTGTAAAACAGAAAAGGGAGACCACCATCACAGAGCATTCCCTGTATTGCTCCTCTACTCCATTACCACTGGGAACTTCCTTAAAATAGAGGAGAGGAAGAGGAAGAGGAAGAGGAAGAGGAAGAGGAAGAGGAAGAGGAAGAGGAAGAGGAGAGGAGAGGAGAGGAGAGGAGAGGAGAGGAGAGGAGAGGAGAGGAGAGGAGAGGAGAGGAGAGGAGAGGAGAGGAGAGGAGAGGAGAGGAGAGGAGAGGAGAGGAGAGGAGAGGAGAGGAGAGGAGAGGAGAGGAGAGGAGAGGAGAGGAATTTCAATCAGAAGGGTCATAAAGCAGTCATATGGTCCAACTGCTTGACTAATTCAGGGCTGACCAAAATTAAAAGCATGTTATTAAGACATGTCCAAATGCTCCTTAAACAATAATATGCTTGGGACATTGACCACCTCTCTAGGAAGCCTGTTTTAGAGCTTTTGCCCACCCTCTTGGTGAAGAAATGCCTCCTAATGTTCAGACTAAACTCCTAATAGGACATTCCTTTCAGCCCTTTCACCAGCTTTGTTGCCCTCTTCTGGATGCATTCAAAGCCCTTCACATCCTTCTTAAATTGTGAGGCCTACAATGACACACGGTGCTCAAGGTGAGGTCTCACCAATGCAGAATACAGTGGGATAATCACTGCTTTTGACCATCTGCTTATACTGTGTTTGATGCACACCAGGAAGCTGTTTGCCCTCTTGGCTGTCAGGGCATGCTGATGACTCCTGCTGAGCCTGCTGTCAACCAACACCCCCAGATCTCTTTCTGTGGGACTGCTCTCCAGCCACACCTCTCCAAATTTGTACTTGTGCCTGACATTACTCCATCCTAGGTGCAGAATCTGGCTTTTTGACTTGCTAAATGTCCTCCTGTTAATCACAACCCAATGCTTCAATCTATCTAGATCGCTCTGCAAGGCCTCTTGTCCCTCAAGTGAGTCAACACCTCCCAGTCTGGTATCATCAGCAAATTTGCTAAGGGTGCATTCAACTCCTGTATGTAGATCACCACTGGTGACTGGTCACCAGCCAGTTGTAGCTCCATTCACTAGAACCTCAGTGAACTTTCCCTTTGTGAAGCTATCTTGACTGTGCCTGATGATTGCCTTATTCTTTAAATGCCTTTCAATAGCCCCCAGTATAACCTTTATAAATTTTACAGGAACTGAGGTTAGACTAACAGGTCTGTAGTTTCCTGGGTCTTACAGCCTTCTTGTAAATTGGAATAATATTGGCTAACTTCTAGTCAGCAGAGATATCCCCATACTCTCAAGACGTCTGGTAGATGACCAGGAGGGTTCCTCCAGCTCCTTCAGTACTCTGGGATGAAATCCTATCAGATCCCACGCACTTGTGAACGTTCAGCTGACATAGCTGGTCCCTTCCAATTTCAGTGTCCACAAATGGAAAGCCACAGTTCCCATACTCATAGTTCTCCAACTCAGGAGATGAGACAGCCCAAGATCTATCAATATTACTGAAGGCTGAAGCAAAAAACCCTGTATTGAATGCCTCCACTAATACCCTAACCCTGTAGCTGGAACTACATGTAGTATTTTTGCTCATCAAAACTGCATGTACAGGTGTAGTGGCATTGGAGCCACTGAGGTTTCTCAGCACCATGACCCAGCCAGACCTGTTAGGGTCTAAGTAGCTGACGTCATATTTATAGTAGCAGTTCTGCCAAGAAAATTTTCACAGCATGGACGTGGTGATGTTAGGGAATTGCCACTATAAAGATCAGCTGTCAGTGTCCACACCAAACAAGCTGCTTAAAGAAAGGGGAATCTGGTTATGGGAACAGTTCTTATGCTAAATCCTTGTCCTAGCACAGTTATTCCAGATGAAGATCACCCACCTGCTTCAAAGGTCCTTTACAGAGTCTGTAGCAGTTTTGATGATGTGCGTATGTCTTTAATATGTTTCTGCTGTGTAGAAATGGTTTATAGTCAGATATGTGTTTGCCTAATGCAAGGAGAGCACTGAAGAAACCCTCATGAGACCTCTGAGCAATGCTACTGTGGCAACACCAGACAGGGCAAGGCAGGTTAGCTCTGGGTGAACTTTGAGCTGAAGCAGTTTAACTGACACCAGTTCTCTGCTCACTCAACCTGCATAGTCCTGACATTTCTGGTAGAAACATTACTGGATTTATCTGCCAAAACCCTTTGGAAGTTATCTACTGGGGAAGCTGCAAACTGCCCAACTCCCATAGATCTTTTTCTTATGGATGTTGCCAGATGGTAAAAAAAAAAAACACAAACCAAAAACGAAACAAAACTGAAACAAAAAACAAAAAACCAAGCCAAAACAGAAACCAAAACCAAACCAAACCAACAAAATAAATAAATAAATAAATAAAAACCACAAAAAAACCAAAACAAAATCAAAAACAAAAAAGGATTTTGTGAATCAAAATGTCCTGCACAATTCATAGTGCTGGTAAATAGCATGAAGTTGCTGCTACAGGACTTCAGTGTAAGGAAGGTGTTATTGTACCAGGAATCTCCAGGCACTGATACTGTTTGTGTCATGTCTATGCAGTCTGCAATGCTTCTGAGCTCTTCTTCTTGCAATACTTTTTTAATCCTTTCATCATCTGCTCTCAAGTTTGCAAAAGGCTGGGAGCTTTAAGGTTCCTCCAGCTATAATGAAAAAACATGTTTAGGAAGAGGAAAGAGAGTTTATAAGCACCTTCGCCAAATAAAATGTGGACTTGCCCCAAATAAGGCACTAAGGAATCTACAGAGGCAAGAGATACTACAAAATCCCCAATTTCAAGAGATTTCTTTTAATCTGATCTCACACTTTAGTCAACACAGAAGACTCCAACCGGGAGACCTCATCCTACAGGAAACAAAACTTCTGTTTCATCACTCAGGACTTATTAACTCTGGTTAGCAATGTTAATTCTGTTTTTTACTTTCCTCATTTCTCTTGACAAGTATTGTTTGGCTCTGTATGTTTGTGTTTGATCCTTCTACCCTCTCCCATTTCCAGAGTATCCATGAAAACCAGGGTTTTGAACAGCACTTCATGAAGCAGTTGCCCTTTACTTTGCTTCTTTCTGTTCCAAATGGGTTCAAGACAGCTTTATATTAAATCAAATACCTTTTAGGATTCCTCCTCATTGTTCTATACTTCTGGAAAACTATTACTTCTCAGAACCCCAGGGACGGTGGTCATCTCATGTCTCAAGTTTTCTTACACAGTTTTGTGAAGAATCATGCTGGCCATGATCCAAAAGAGGTTAATGTGCTGATGGACATTTGGTTGGAGTCAATTCACTTAAACTTATCTTCGTACTACACCGAATTTAAGCAAAATACCATCTCTGATTCTCACATGACCAGGCCCACAGCAGCCTTTTAACTTGTTTTTATTTCTGTTAAAAATTAAAATCAAATGAATGGCATTTGAGAAGACACTGTCAGGAAAACATTTCCACTTTTAACTAGGAACAGGTTTTTCTGCTCTTAACAACAGATTGTGGTTTTCAAAAGCCAAAACACTTTCAAAATTGAGATTTCTTTTTTTTTTTCCTTTATCTTTAATAAAATAAAAACAATTCCTAAGAAGAGAACCATATCCAAATGAGACCATCCCAGAGGTCTAGCTTCATGCTCGTTGGCCAAAAATGGATACCCATTAAACCATGGCAGTGATGAGGTTTAAGGTAGTGTACCTGCTGAGACAAGAATGTATCACCACTCCAGACCTTTGCAAGTGAACTGAAGAGTGTGTTAGAAAATGGCCTAATTGTGTGCAGCAGCAGAGAAACAAGATGGGAGGTAGACCCCTTGTCCACAGTTTCCACATCTAGACCTCTACCTGCTGTGGTTAATATAAGCTGAAACAACAAGCATCACGGGACTGAAATACCTTTCCCTCAGTCTCCCCATTGGCATTAGCTTTGGAAAACAGTCAGACCAACACACAGGGAGGTAACATACCAGCAGTCATCCCTTACACTAATAGAGGACTAAATTTTCTTCAACCAGGCCAACCTACCGTCAGTAACACAAGATAAATCTGCTTTCCAGTCCTTTTTGGCTCTTCCTTCTCCAACCACAGTGGCTGGATAGATGGCTGAATGACTTAGTCTTTATCCCTGAAAATAAAATATAGATCTTCTATATGTGCGCGTGCATGTAATCTTCATTTTCTAACCCTGCCTGAAGCCTAGGTCTTTCAGGCTTGAAATGTTTATGAAAATAATTTCTAGGATTTTAAGCTACCCACTCCTGTTCACTGGGGTGTTGCAGACAAAAACTCTGATCTCATAGTTTGCTTTGACTGGCTGGCATGCTGAACATCAGTGAAAATAAACATCACAGCTTAAAAAGAGAGTTTCTTTCCCTTCCCAGCAACTGTCATATGCATTCTGCTTATCACTTACTCTTGAAAGACCAAGAAATGAAGTCTACATGACACACAGCCAGGCAGTGCACTATTAATGCACCATCATACTTAGGGTCCTATATTTATGAAGTCCCTGTTGGCCCCGTCCATCCAATGATATTTCTCCATCATTTTATCCCATCTGCAATAACTGCATGGGCAGTCTCTTTTTCAAGGTACAAAACATACAGGTTTTTGACTTCTGTATGGGTAGAAGTGATGTGTGGGCAGCTGCTGGAGCCTAGTACATTACTGCAGTGTGAGGACAAGGTTTATGGACCCTTTTCCTGCTCCAAGGCATCCTATGATGAGGCTCAGCCTGCGTGAGATCTGCTCCTCCTGGTGACGATGTGAAGGGCATGGAGAAATACGATAGCAGAGAAGTCATTAGAGGGATGTTTTTAAAGCTATCTGTATAGTATTAAACTCCCAAAATTGGATGTCAACAGTGTGATGACTTAGCTTTTCCACTCATCAGTGCAAACAGGCGTGAGACCACGCGGCAGCGCGGAGCAGAGAGCGGCACCGGTGAGAGCTGTTTCTTTAAATTACTGGGTTAGTTTGAGAGGGGACCGGGCTTCCCGGAGACGGTGAAGCCGGGGCGGAGCGAGAGAGACCCGAGACTGAGCAGGAATCCTGTGAAGAGGCGGAAGGCTGACGTGCGGGGGCCGTGACCGAAGCCGCGGCAAAATTTAAAAGCGGCCATATCGGCAGCTCCCTCAGACTACGCGGCAGCGCGGAGCGGAGAGCGGCAGCGGCCACCGCGGTGCGCAGCGCCTGCCGGGCTAGAGCGGGTGGACGAGAGGGCGCGGGTGAAGCAGCAAACAGGGAGGGTTGAATCGCGCTGTACAGAGGGGTTCCCGAGCTCAGGGACCCTCCCACTCGCAGCCCGAGACCCAGTCGGACCGGGAAGTCCGCGGCAAACAGTCAGGAGCGGAAGAGGCACAGCCAGGAACCAGGCGGGAGATTTAAACACCCCTGGGGTGCGCGGTGAACAGGGACGGGCAATCAGGGCTGCGGTGAGGCAGTTTGCAAGGGGCAGTTTGTACAGGCAGGGCTCTGAGAACTGCCAGCTCAGTCCAGGAGTTATGGTGTTCACTCAGCAGAGGAAAACCGTGCCACCAGCAACCACCAAAATGGACGTAGGTAATCAGAGGATGCCCCCATGGAAGGAGGTGGCTATCCAGGTCACAGACTGTAGGGAATGCCACGGCCTTTCCCTGGCAGCAAGGGGCAGCTCTGACCGTGGCTGTGTCTGGTGTAAGCAGGTTGATGACCTGCTGTGCTGGGTGGTACAGCTGCAGGATGAAGTGATGAAGCTCAGGGAGGAGGTGAGCAGGTTGAGGAGTGTCAGGGAGAGTGTGAGAGAATTAGACAAGTGTTTTCATAGCCTGCTCTCCACACAAACACCTCAAACACAGGCTTCCTCTTAAGCTCAACAAGCTTCCCAGCCTCCTTCACCAAACGTACAGAAGCAGGGACAACAGTTCCCTGCCTGATGACACAAATGGGGCAGGTGTGTGGCTTTAAGAACTACACTGCCTTCAGGGCCCTTACAGAACAATTATGGGGCCTGGCAGGAGGAAATGCCAGGTAGTGGTGAGAGCACCTCATGCAGGCCAGAAGTGCCACTGAGACCAACTCTCCCTAGGCCAACCATCACAACTCAGGCCAAAAAGAAAAATAGAAGGGTCCTAGTTGTGGGTATGTCCCTCTTGAGGGGTGCAGACTGGACCTGCTTCATAGGGAAGTCTGCTGCCTCCCTGGGGCCTGGGTAAAGGATGTAGTGAGTAAACTTCCCACCCTCGTCAGGCCTTCAGACTGCTACCCACTTTTGGTCTTTCAGGTGGGTAGTGGTGAAGCAGCAAAGAGAACATCAAAAGCCATTAAGAGAGATTTCAGGGCTCTAGAGCAACTGGTGAAGGGATCAGGAGCACAAGTTGTGTTCTCCTCCATCCCTCTAATGGCAGTGACAGACGAGGGAACTAACAGGAAGGGCCAACAGGTTAACTCATGGCTCTGGGACTGGTGTCTGCGGCAGGGCTTTGGGTTCTTTGATAACGGGTTAATACACAAGACACCAGGCCTGCTGACACATAACAGAATGCAGTTATCCCAGAGGGGCAGAATGATCCTTGGGCAGGAGTTAGCAGGACTCATTGACAGGGCTTTAAACTAGATTTGAAGGGGGGAGGAGATATAACTGAACCCACTGCAAACAGACCTGGGGTATGCACGATGGGGTTTGCAGGTCTGGAAGTTGTTGAGGTAACACAAAACAAGAAGATAGCATCTGTGAAACAACCTTGGGGGTATAAAAGGGTGTCCCTCTGAGAAGGTAACATGTTCAGCCCAGCTGAAATGCCTCTACACTAATGCATGCAGCATGGGCAACAAACAGGAGTTGGAAGCTACCGTGCTACAGGAAAGCTGTGACATAGTCACGATTATGGAAACTTGGTGGGATTAATCCTATGACTGGAGTGTGGCTATTGAAGGCTACAAGCTGTTCAGAAGGGACAGGAGAGGAAGCAGGGGTAGAGGTGTTGCCCTCTATGTAAAGAATTGGATAGAGTGTGAAGAGTTGTCCCTAAAGAATAGCCATGAGCAGGTTGAAAGCTTATGGGTAGGAGTTAGGGATCAGGAGAACAAAGGGAGCCTACTCAGTCTTAACAGTAAAAGGCAAATATATAGTCAGGTCAGGACTGTAGCTGTGAGACAGCAACAGAGAGATGGAAAAAAGAAGTGAAACACAGATTGAATATAGAATCATAAAATCATAGAATGGTTTGGGTTGGAAGTGACCAGTAAAGGTCATCGAGCCCAACTAAAACCTCACAGGACTGTTGTCCATGTGCTTTTGATATCCCTTTTCTAGAATTCCTTCAACATTTTCTAGCCATAGAAGGAGAGCTCCAGAGTGCCACCCCAAATTGCAGATGACCCTGTAACACCACATAGTTCCCTTTCTGTTTAACCTTACTTCTGTTTCTGTGGAGTTAGGTATGGCACAGATGAAAATGCCCTGGGTGGCTCTAGTTGAAGCCAAGAATGCTGGACACTTAAAAGCAATTTCCTATCCCTATTTCACACCTAATCAGCACACGGGTGTGTGTGAACTATGTAAATGTTGTTGATGGCACTTTGCTTTTCCAGCTGCAAACAGACTGGCTGCCACTGTTCCAGCTAACCTAAGTGACTAAACAAGGAGGTTTCTTGGTCCTAAACAGCACACAAAGTTAGGCACATCTGAACAGTTGCCCAAAAAATAGAGGTTTGTTGATTGAGAAGATGCTGGAACTCCATGATGTGGTACCTGTAAAAAATAAGGGTCAGTCTGGGTTTGCTAGTGCTGGATTTCTTAATTTTTTGATTGCTGTTGGTGCTTTCCTCTACCAAATGCATAAAGAAACAGTCTCACCAACTAAATGTTGAAAATGTGATGATAATGAAAAAAACAAAACAAACCCAAACAAACTAAAACAAAAAAGAAAAAACAAACAACCACAACAAAATAGAGAAACAAACAAACAAAAACTACAAGAAAAAGAAACAAAAATACAAAACCAAGAAAGCAGAGAACCAGAGCTAAAATATTTTGGCCACTGGATGGTGTGGGACTGGAGGACAAGCTTTTCAAGCTGTTGATAAGGTTGTGAAAGACTGAATTTTTAAGGCATTTTCCCCTAAAAGAGAGATTCTTCAGCATATTTCTGCTCTCAGTTAGTCATTTAATAGCCTGAAATGATATCTGCTGTGGGCTTAATAATAAATGGAGAGAAATATGACCATTCCTTGATTGTGATTTTTTTGTAAATCTTGAGAATTTTGTTGGAAAATTAGTGATATTTAGATGGTTAAAATCAACTTGGATACCTTCTCAGAATCAGAGGTAGAGGAATTCCATCTATAGAGCATATAACTTTGCCTCTAGGCTTGACTTTGACTGCTTGTTCCTATAGGAAGCTTGTCAAATATATCTAAAAGTAACTTTTCTCCTTGACCACCTGTAGTGATAACCAGTGTAAAAGCTGGAACAATTGTTTAAATCTTCAAACTTGAGGCATCTTTTTCAAAGTCTTGGGTCCTAAGATCCATTTGGTTTCCTAAATCTCTAAGATATCTCAAGGGAGCTGATATTTTTCTGCACATTTCTTTATTTTTGTTGGCAGGTTGTGCCAGGCATTATTTTTCAAATCTGCCCTCTGGCTTCTCTGTTTGAAATTAAATCCCTTTTCTATCATAAGACACAACCTTGCCTTCCTCTGTTGACTGTATTGTAAGGGCTAGTTTTTCTTTCAGTGAAGAGGTTTGAATAATACCATAGGGCTCCTCCTCATATTCTATGCAATACCTCACATTCAGAAACTTCATGGTAGCTGATGTGCACCTCTGAAAGGCTAAAGAGTAATTTTTGTGCTGCCATTGGAATAGACTAAACCAAAAGGGACAGTTCCTCTAAATATTCATTCCAAAAAAGAGGTGTTCTACATCCATTGCTACTTGGATTAACCTCAGATCTTCCAGTCCTGACAGTACAGCTCCTCCAGTGATGAGTTCACCCTCTCTCTTTCCCGAGGTGGCTCTTAGACTGTGGCAGATCAACTGGTCCTGTCTCTCTTCCTTCTTCATCTCTTTCAAACTCCCTGTTAGACTCTGAGGCACAGGAATCCAACTGGAAGGATGGACTTTTTACAACTAAAAACTTTTTGCATTAACTACGGCGGCCCTCAGGCTAGTTTAGTTTGGCAGAAGCAAACTGACCATACCAAAGGGTAATACCAGCTTTAATCTGTTTTCACACCCAGAATGCTCTGGCTCATGTACTTGATGTTTATCAGCTGTCCCCTAAGCCTGGCTTGAAGCACTTTTCTACAGCTCTTTGATGACAAAGCAAATGGAGAGGATAGTGCTAGTTAGACACATTGACTTTCAACTTTTTCTGAACTGTCATTGGCTTGTATGTTTTCATTTTTGGCAGGTGTTCAGAGTCTGCACAGTGAATTTAAACATACTGGCAACAGAAATGGCACAAGATCCCCCACCTCCTTAGGTGATGCTCCAGGAACTCTGTTAGTCTCTCATCAAACCAAGGACTTTAGCAGTCATCAAAAGAAGACTGCCTCCTGCAGTCACAGTCAGATCAATTTTCTTATAAGTCCTTCATAGATTTCCAAGAGAGCAATTGACTCCAGGGAACTGTAGGCCAGTGCTTGTTCTGCTCCAAAAGGACACTAGGCCAGGAAAAAAAAACAAACACACAAAAAAAAAGGAACTTGTTACCTCTGGGACAGACCAATTACATTTAATTTAGGGTTGTGGGGGTTTTTTGGGTTTGTTTTTTGTTTTAGTAAATAGAATCTATTCCACTCCTTCACAAACTTATGGGTAGTATGGTGGTTATTTTTATGCAAGTGTTATACATTTAAATGTGCATGGCTGTGTAACAGATTTACAGATTTTGAGGTCCAGAAGATCTGGTATGACCTACTTCACTCATTTTCTACTTCACACAGGCCTTTCACATTCTTTTTATCAGCTCTGTGCCCAGCAAGAACATGGAGCAGATCCTCCTGACAGCTCTCTTAAGGCATATGGGAAATAAAGGGATGATTGGTGACAGTCAAAACAGCTTCACCAAGGACAAATCCTGCCTGACTAATTTGGTGGTCTTCTACAATGGGGTCACGGCATCGGTGGACAAAGAAAGAGCAACCAATGTCATCTACCTGGCCCTGTGCAAAGCCTTTGACACTATCCACGTGACATCCTGGTATCAAAAATGGGATGGTAGAGATTTGATGATTGAACCACTCATTGGGCAAGAAACTAGGTGGATGGTTGCACACAAAGAGTGGTGATCAATGGCTCCATGTCCAGATGGAGACCTGTGATGAGTGGTGTTCTCCAAGTGTCAGTACTTGGACCGGTGTAGTTTAGCATTTTTGTCGGAGACATGGACAGTGGCATTGAGTGCACCCTCAGCAATTTGCTAATGACACCAAAGTGTGTGGTGAGGTTTACATGCTGGAGGGCAGAGGGACCTTGAAAGGCTTGAGAAGTGGGCTTGTGCAAACTGCATGGAGTTCAGCCAGGCCAAGTGCAAGGTCCTGCACCTGGGTCGGGAAAATCCCAAGCACAAATACAGGCTGGGTGGAGAGTGGATTGAAAACAGTCCAGAGGAGAAGGAATTGGGAGTGCTGGTGGACAAGAAACTCAACATAGGCCAGCAATTGCACTTGCAGCCCAGAAAGCCAACCGTGTCCTGGGCTGAATCAAAAGAAGCCTAGCCAGTAGGTCAAGGGACATGATTCTTCCCCTTTACTAGCTTCTCGTGAGACCATACCTGGAGTACTGGATCCAATTCTGGAGCCCTCAACACAGGAAGGACAGGAAGCTCATGGACAAAGTCCAGAGAAGGGCCACAAAGATGATCCGAGGGCTGGACCACCTCTCCTATGAGGACAAGCTAAGAGAGTTGGGGGTGTTCAGCCTGGAGAAGAGAAAGCTCCAGGGAGAACTTACAGCAGCCTTCCAGTACCTGAAGGGGCTACAGAAAAGCTGGAGAGGGACTTTTGACAAGGGCTTGTAGTGAAAGGACAAGAGGTAATGGATCAAAACTGGAAGAGGGGAGATTTAGGTTAGACATTAGGAGGAAATTCTTTAGTGTGAGGGTGGTGAGACACTGGACCAGGTTGCCCAGAGAAGCTGTGGAATCCCCATCCCTGGAACCATTCAAGGCCAGGTTGGATGGGGCCCTGAGCAACCTGGTCTAGTGGGAGGTGTCCCTGCCCATGCAGGGGGGTTGGAACTAGATGATCTTTCAGGTCCCTTCCAACTCAAACCATTCTGTGATCCTATGATTTTATGAAACAGTTATAAATTTGAATTCTGGGGGTACTGAAAGATCTGTTTTCGTTCTAAATTAGGATGGGAAAATTAGTTCTTCTCTCTTCAACTAAATGGAAATTCATCTGTCAAAATGTTTTCTTACAGTATTTTTTAACAAAAAATTAAATATTCCAGCATTCCTTGAAACTTGAATGTTTCACTTGGATTCACTGATCTGACCGGAAGTATTTTATTTGACATTGGTTCAATGATAATCTGCTTTTGGACTTGTATTTTTTTTTTTTTTCACTGCAGCACATTGCCACTTGGAAGCTGTAGTCCCAAGCCTGCTGGTGTAATTATCACCTTTGGTACAGGTTTTATAGCTGGGTTGTCCTTCCTTAGTGTCCTTCCTGGAATTCCATAGCAGCATTGTACAGTCTCCATCCATGGATGTTTTCAAAATGGAACTGAGTTTGTGCTCGCTTTACAGTTAGCCTTGAAACAGAGACCACCAGTGGTCCCTTCCAACAAAAACTTTCCCATGATTCTACGATTACAAGTCTGTTTAAGAGGACTGGAGTTGTTCCTTGTACAGATCTGGTAAATCTAGTTTTCAGTCTTCAGTCCCACAGTTGACCTCTACTGAGAGCTGTCACGTACATAAATCCTTCATTTGATAAGTTGCTACTTTCTGGTCATACTTGGCATAGAATCATCGAATGGTTAAGGTTGGAAGGGACCTTAAAGATCATCAGGTTCCAATCCCCCTGCTATGAGCAGGGACACCTCCCACTAGACCAGGCTGCACAAAGCCTCATCCAACCTGGCCTTAACATCTCCAGGGAGGAGGGGTCATCCACAATGTCCCTAGGCAATCTGTTCCAGTGCCTTACTCTCATGATGAAGAATTTCTTCCTGATGTCTAACCTAAATCTCCCCTCTTTCAGTTTAAAACTATTACCCCTTGTCCTATCACTGCCCTCTCTGGTGAGAAGCCCCTCCCCAGCTTTCCTGTAGCCCCTTCAGGTACTGGAAGGTGCTCCAAGGTCTCCCTTGAGCCTTCTCTTCTCCAGGCTCAACAGCCTCAACTCTCTCAACCTGTCCTCATAGCAGAGGTGCTCCAGCCCTTTGATCATCTCCATGGCCCTTCTCTGGACCCTCTCCAACAGCTCCATGTCTTTCTTGTGATGAGGGCTCCAGAGCTTTTTCCATACTTGCACTTCAGAGGCATCGATCAGGTTTCAGTAATGACTTGAAATATTTTAACCACAGCTCAGATTAGATTGACACAAGATGGTTTCTTCTGGCTTTAAAACATGTGCAGACTATGCATGCTAAGAGTGATGGAGCCCCATTCTCTTCCAATTTCTTTTCTGTGCTCTCTCTATATATCCTGTTTTCTCCTGGGTCATCTAGATGTTGTAGTAGGGTCTAGGAAAAGAGCAATACCATAACTTCCCCTACTGCTGATGCCAAGTTTGCACCAAGGACTTTGGCAAGAATGTGCTAAAAGACATGGAGCCAGAGCTTTCTCTCTGTAGAGTTTCCCAAAGTAATTCCACCTAATGGAACAAAAGCTCCAGCAAAATACTACATTTCTTACAAAACAGACATTTTAATGCCTTGCCAATGCCTAATAAATGGCAATGTATTCACCCTGTTGAAGTTGTAAACTTAATAAATTACATTTAATACTGATATAAATACAGAAAACCACAGTGAAAATAGACAAGAAAAGTAACTGTGTCTTATATGAGAGCAAAAATACTGGTGTGAGATTTCACCTAGGCACCTCTGGGCATGTATCTGTGTATATCTGAATATACAAGTGATGTTACCAATTAGTTGAGCAGTTCTGGGTTACTCAGTCAAGACTCCCCTGCAAAACGAAGAAAAAAAAGACAGGAAAAAAAGAAAAAAAAAGAGGGGAATTTGTATTGTCAGGAGGATTGGGTTTTGTTTTGCAAATTGCCATTCAAAAGTCAAAGCTAAAGCCTTAGCACTGACTAATGGTTTCCACAATTGATCTCACTCTTTTCAGCTTCATTATCCTGACTTGTGCTGCAAAAGTAAAACAAGGACTAAAGTCGTTTCAGGTAATTGTGACAGCAGCAAAAAACTAACACTTGTAGCCAGCACTTTGAGTGAGTCAAGACTAAGTGCCTGCTTAAACACTTCCTGGTTCCAGAGACTGAATTCTAGAGACTGATTCTCTATAATCTTGCAGCACATCTATAAAGCAAATAACAATTACTGATAAAAATTGGTGCTCTTCAGCCCAGCCATTCACCCTCATGATGGACACTCAATTTACATGGGCAGTCTCATCACTGAAAAGTCTGTTTATGCCTCAGACCTTTCAGATGGGACCGAGTGAAGGAGATGAGTAAGCAGTAAGTTTTTTCTGTACTGGCACATGGTGGCTTCTGGTTATACACGTGGGGTGGTGCTATCCATGTGGTTACAATTCTACTTCCCAGTCACTACTGCAGTCATAGTGAAATATGTCCATTACCTGTTTCAATCCTCTGAGGCCAGATTGAATCTTTCCAAAGCCCAATGAAGTCTTTTTTGTTGATTTCAACATAGCTCAGATGAGATCTTTCACATGTATAAGCATAATTTGGTGCTGTCATTGATACCTTGGCAAAGCACATGTCTGTCGTTGCAGTGGGGGGGATATTTTATACCTACTTTGCTCTCTTTTAAAACCTCCTAACAGCTGTGAGGTCATAAAAAATCAACTTCATCCCAAGTCAAACTGCTAACTGAAATGCTGAAACTCAACAATGGCTGTAAAAGGAAGTAGAAAATAGATCTTCTCCCTTGTCCTGAGACTTCGTGAGTGCCAGTAACTCAGCATTTTCTCTGTCAAGGGCTTTCCCATCCCCCTCACATTGGCATTTCCTTTGGATTTGTCTTCTTACCTTCAGGGTGAGATATAAGGTGCATTTTTCTGCTTCAGCTTTTGCCTCCTTTTTTTTTTCAGTTGGTTTTTTTCCTTGGTCTAAGGATGTCTTCGATGCTGCAAATAAACATCTCCCTGCTGCAAAGAAAGGTGTTGCACTGTGGGAACCTCTATCAGCCAAACAGATCAAACAGGCTCCCACTCTCACAAACCACAGAAGGTGAGACCCTTCTGGTTTTCTCCTGTTGTGCTGATTCCTCCTCTTGTTTGCATTACACCTTTCACCTGTCCCTAAGTCAGGCTCCACTCCTCCTTTTATGTGTCTGGATACATCAGTGCAGTATTGTTGAACTGCTGAGGCTGGGAGGGGCCTCTGGAGATCATCTAGTCCAACACAGCTTGGAGAAGGATGTTCAGGCCTGTGTTCAGTTGGGTTTTGAATATCTCTGGGTATGGAGACCTCACAACCTCTGTGAGTAATCCTTTCCAGTGTTCAGAAAGAGTTTTCCTCTGTTTTAAGATAATTTCCTCTATTTCAGTTTGTGCCCATTGCCTCTTGCCCTGTCTCTGGGCATGACTGACAAGACCTTGGCTCCATCTTCTTTTCTCCTTCCTTTTCAGGTATTGGAAGCATTGATAAGATCCAGCTCTTGCTCTCTCCTGGTACAAAAGATGCTTCGATTCTTTAATTGTCTTCATGGCCTCCACTGGGCTGGGTCCACTATTTCCATTCCACTCTTGTCCTCAGGAGTCCAGCACTGTTCACAGTACCACAGATGTGTCTCACTACTTCTGATTGGAGGAGAAGCACCTCCTCCCTCAACCTGCTGGCATCATAGCTACCTGATGGCCTTCTCTGCCACAAGGACACATTTCTGGCTCATGTCCAAATTTTTGTCTACCATGAAACATTTTAATCATTCTGATCCTGTCAAAAATTTTGGCCTGGTGAACGATTGTATCAAAGCCCATTCTGCGATTGGTCTTTGAGGAACATGAGTCTGTTACTGTTCCAAAAACTTTAGCTCAAGGACTAGCATTTCATGGGTTTTCATTCAGGTTTCCCACTCCAGTTCTGGAGTGCCTATGACCAACAGAAGGTCAGGTCATAGAATCACAGAATCACAGAATGTGTGGGGTTGGGAGAGACATTTAAATGTCATCTAGTCCAACCCCCCTCCACCTCTGCCCCCCATCCCCCCCACCTCACAGTGGACAGGGACCTTTTTTTCTAGATCAAGTTGCTTAGAGCCTCCTCAAGCCCGACTTTGAATGTTTCCAGGGATGAGGCCTCCACCACCTCTCTGGCCAACCTGTTCCAGTGTTTCACCACCCTCATAGTAAATAACTTCTTCCTTATGTCTAATCTAAATCTACCCTGCTTTAGTTGAAGGCCATTGCCCCTCATCCTATCACTACACACCTTTGTAAACAGTCCCTCCCCAGCTTTCCTGTAGCCCCTTCAGGCACTGGAAGGCCACTATAGGGTCTCTCCAGATCCTTCTCCTGTACAGACTGGGCAATCCCAGCTCATTCAGTCTGTCTTCACAGGAGAGGTTCTCCAGCCCTCTGATCATTTTTGTGGCCCTTCTCTGGACTTGTTCCAACAGGTCCATGCCACTCTTGTGTTGGGGGCTCCAAAACTGGACACAGTACGCCAAGTGGGGTCTTATGAGAACAGAGTAGAGGAGCAGAATCACCTCCCTTAACCTGGTGGCCACACTCCTTTTGATGCAGCCCAGGATGCAGGTCCACTTTTCCCAGCTTGTCTCTGTCTTTTGACTACACAGGATGGTTGGAGTGGTAGCTTAGATAGAGACGTTCACATGAGATGCATCTGTTTACCCAAGGGAAGCCCAACCATGAGCTGGGTTTCAGTCAAACAGGAATAGAACAATTAATTTGAATTATCAGGTCTTCTTGCAATGAATCTCTGGAGCACCTTGCTTGTAGCACAGGCCTCATCCCAATATCAGCTTCTAGGCACTACCACACAAGGTAGAGGATGAAATTACTTCCCACCAAGGCAAAAGAAGTACAGCTATAGGTGTCCTTCTGTTCAGGGGAAGTGTCTGTTGGCTGTCTTCACATGAAAGCTGTGTAACCATGTCAACAGAGTTGGGATTCTTGCTTGATTGCAGCAATATGCCTATTTGTTGTTTTTCCTATTAACCTTCCAGTGATGGAGCAAAGAGATTAGGAAATGAGCTACATGAAAGAATTCTGAATGATATTCTCTATCAGATCTGGCTGTTCCTGAGGTATGTTAGAAATGAGCTTTTCAAATAGGGGGAGGGTTATTCATCAGAGTCCTTTTAAGTTTGGAATTCACGGGTCAAAATGAGTATGTGTCTCTCTTTCTCTTTCAAAAGAGTATCTGAATAAAAGAGGACATGTTGACCTTGGACATTACCTTCTTCTGTTCCTGAAGGAGATGAGAGGCAGAAGGAAGAGGTTAGAAATGCAAAGTGCTTTGGGGTTCGAACGTTGAACACTTCAGCCTTGTGTTGCAACACATTTGCTAAACAACACAAGTGATGAAAAATCTTTCATCTGCTCACAGCCCCTTTATCAGCACTCACATCTGACAACAGGACTCCGAATCATGACTAGCTCTTAACAATAAAATAGGAGAAAGAGTAACCTGGTGACCCCCACGGTGCTGGAAGAAACCTCGTAAAGCATCTAAGGCTTGGCTTGGTGCTAAACACTGCAGACAACAGCATTTGTACACAGGGATCATGTCAAAAATAACCAACATGAAAAGAAGGCTTCAGTTCTGAGCGAACCTAATTAACAGCAGGCTCTGTTTCTTTCATTTCCCAACCTGCCTCACGATAAGCCTTTATTCAAATTCCAGACAAGCCAACAGAAAGAGTTCTAGTAACTGAATGTATGGATACTTTAGCGTGTCTGGCAAACCAGACAGTGCCTGTCTTGGCAAATATTGCCACAAGAAAACTGTTGACCAGACTTTGCAAGTCTGACCCAGGCAAATCTGCCACTGGATGGGTCAGATGAAAAGGACCAGCTTTATTTTGTTTTATACATTCGTAAATATTTCAAGCATCCCTCAACAATGGCAAATCTCCTGAGTGCCTTTATAGACTCCTGTGGGTATCTCAGATACCCTGTCTGAAATTACCTGAAACATCCACAGCTAGGGAACTGGGTCACATGGTTTCCAACAGCATCAGTGTCTATGTGTGAGCTTTGTGTGCTCAGTTGAGTTGTCCACACTTTCGTGTCGAATGTCATTTGAAATCATAAAATCATAGAATGGTTTGGGTTGGAAGGGACCTTAAAGATCATCTAGTCACAAGCCTCCTGCCATGGTCATGGGCACCTTCCATTAGACTGGGTTGCTCCAAGCCCCATCCAACCTGGCCTTGACCACTTCCAGGGATGGGGCAGCCACAGCTTCTCTGGGCAACCTGGGCCAGGGTCTCACCACCCTCACATGAAATACTTTCTTCTTAAAATCTCATCTCCATGTCCCCTCTTTCAGCTTAGAAACATTACCCCTTGTCTTCTCATTCCATGCCCCTTGTAAACGTCCCTCCCCAGCTTTCCTGGAGCCCCTTCAGGAACTGGAAGTTGGTCTAAGGTCTCCCTGAAGCCTTCTCTTCTCCAGGCTGAACAACCTTAGCTCTCTCAGCCTGTCTCCATGGGAGAGGTCCTCCAGCTCTCTGATAGCTAGAGGCTGAATGAATACATCCCTTGTTAAAGGTCACAGCAACAGTCTACCTGCTTAGAGCCATATCTTCTTTTTATAAAAAAGGATACAATCCTTAGAGACACAGGCACATTTTTTTCATGACATTAAAAGTCCTGTTGATTTTTGACTTCCCGTGCTTCTAAAAAAGGTCTCAGCCCTCATTGTTGGCTTATGACTGCACCATGTCTACCACAAAACTGACAGCCAGGCCCAGGGCAGCTGGATGTTGAGATGCAGAAGGTGTTTGCCATGGTGCCAGTTTCACAGGTAAGTCCTATGAATCACTAAGGAAAGCACCGAAATAAGAAATAAGAAATAAGAAATCCCATTGAGTCAGGTTGATATTTTACAGTCTGACTTCAAAGCACCCTATGCACTTAGTAAACTTTGGAACTATCTGGAGGTATTTTATAATATAATCCAGAAAACCAGCTGGGTAGAATTACCTCAGCTGTAAAATTAAATGAAGAGGACAGTTCCCAAAGATTTCTCCCAGGACTGCTGTGAACAGTTTAATTGTCAAAGTGAAGGAATTAAGCTAGCCAAAGGATTATTTGCATAGAGGTAGAATAAGTGTCTATAAATATTTGCAGACAAAGGAAAGGAGTGAGAGCAAAGAATTAAATGCCATAGGGAGCAAGTTAAAAAATGAGAAGAGAGTAAGAAAACATCCCAACGTTGAGCTTTTCTTGTTATGTGTAATCTACCAGCAGACATTGCCACTCAGGGCAGAAAAAATTGGACAAGCTGCTCAACATACTTCCATATACAACTAAAAGTTCAAACATTTAAAAGCAGGTTTATAGCTTCAAAATGGAAATCTTAAAGTCTTTTCATTATATTTTATCAATATTTTAATGGATTTAATTTTCTATGCTACTTTTAAAAGGCTGGATATCGAGTTGATGGAGAATGTCAGTCGTGGTTATTTAATCTCTAATATTATGAAAGGAAAATAATAATCAAAAGTCACAAGAGAATAGCAAATAAATGTTTTATGAAGAAGGTATTAATTTAGAAATTCTATTTTTGTTTAAAAGAATCTAGTCTAAAAAAAAAAAATTACCTGCATGTAAAAATGGACTTGAAAAAGCAGCAGAAAACTTAATCAAAATACACTTTTCCAAAGGAATCTAGTTGACCTTCTCCTGTTCTCTTTTGGACTGGGTGCCCAGATATTGTTTTCTTGCTACTTCTGTTGATGAAAACTAAAATTAAATGTTAAATTTTATAACCTCAAATCCAGAAGACATTACAGAAGCCATGAATTCGAAAGTGCTTCTGAACTATGCAAATTGCAGGAATTTAAATTAATGACTTTAAATTAATTGGAACTTTGAAGATTGTTGTGTTTTTTTCTCTCTTCTTAAAAAACAAACAAAAAACCAAACCAAACCAAACAAAAAACCCCAAACAAACAAACAAAAACAAAGCCAAACAAAAATTTAAATACAGAGCAAAAATTCACTAATGGTACAAAGGAAAAGGAGAACAACTCAAGAGAAAAGAGTATAGCCAGAAAAATTTGGAACAAAACTAGGAATTGAGTTGGTATTTTTAACAAATGTTTTTATTTTAGCTATTGAAAAGAACCCCACAAATACAAAACATTTCGGTTTTGAACAAACAGACAGGTAAGAAAGAAAAATAATAATGCTTAAAATAAGCTTGAAAAAAAATGAGCAGCTAAAGTGTTAGTCATAATAGAAAATGAGTAAGAATGGACCAAATAAAATCTAAATTTCTTTTTAGTGTTCTTTTGTAGTGATAATTAACTAAGAAATCTTAAAAGCTTTGAACCATAGTTATGATGGGATCCCCTTGATTATTCTTCATAGAATCATAGAATCACAGAATGCTTTGGGTTGGAAGGGACATTAAAGATCACCCAGTCCCAACCCCCCTGCATGGGCAGGGACACCTCCCACCAGACCAGGTTGCTCCAAGCCCCATCCAACCTGCCCTTCAACACTTCCAGGGATGGGGCAGCCACAGCTTCCCTGGGCAACCTGGACCAGGGTCTCACCACCTTCACACTAAAGAATGTCTTCCTAGAAAGCTACATCCAAGATAAACAACTGGGTTAATAATAATTTGTAGTTGAAGGGAGATTTAATGGATTCAATGTATGACTTGTCCAAAGCAGAGGTCTAAAATGGGACAGATGAATCATAGAATCATAGAGTAATTTTCTTTGGAAAAGACCTTTGAGGTCATCAAGTCCAATGGTAACCCAGCACTTCCAAGGCTACCATTAAACCATGTCCCTCAGCACCACATCTACACATCTTTTAAACACCTCCAGGGATGGGGACTCCACCACTGTCCTGGGCAGCCTGTGCCAGGGCCTGACGACCCTTTCAGTAAAGAATTTGTTCTTAATATCCAATCTAAACCTCCCCTGGTACAACTTGAGACTGTTTCCTCTGGCCCCATCACTTGTTCCTTGGGAGCAGAGACTAACCCCTCCCCATCACTTCAACCTCCCCTTAGGTAGTTGTAGAAAGCCAGAAAGTCTTCCCTCAGCCTCCTTTTCTCCAGGCTAAACACTCCTAAGTTCCCTCAGCTGCTCCTTATAAGATTTATGCTCCAGACCCTTCCCCAGCTTTGTTGCCTTTCTCTGGACACTCTCCAGCCTCTTAATATCTTTCTTGTAGTGAGGGGCCCAAAACTGACCCCAGGATTCAAGGTGTGGCCTCACCAGAGTACAGGGGAACAATCACTGCCCTAGTCCTGCTGGCCACATGATTGCTGACACAAGCCAGGATGCCTTCTTGGCCACCTGGGCACATGCTGGTTCATATACAACCACTGTTGACCAACACCCCCAGGTCCTTTTTTGCTGGGCACTTTCCAGTGTAGCATTGCATGGGGATGTTCTGACCCAAGTGCAGGAGCTGACAAAGAAGGTCACAGAAGCTGTAATTTTTCTCCTTTGGGTTTAAGAGAGATGCAAGAGGGCAAGTTCACCTCTAGGGGTTTTAATTGTAAAATTAGGCAAGATGAATCCCATCCTTTCATACCTTTATTGCCTCATGTACTAAAATCTTCATGGATGTTGAACACAAGAGCTCCCTTCAAAATAAGACTTTCAGTAGCTATGGTATTGTCTTTCACAGAAACCTGGTAAGAACATTAACTGTGAGGGTAATTTTGTACTGGTGAAGGCCTTTACAGTTTGTTTAGAATGAATATTTTAACCAGCCCATGATATTTATCTGAAATTTGTACAAATTTGGATGCATTCTCTGTTATTTTAACTTTTTTTTGTTGCAATTAAAAAATAGAGGAAAGCAGAAGAAAATAAACTTAATGGTTGCAAATTGCCCTTCTTTTTTTTTCCAGCTATCTGTAAGAACCAGGAAATCTGTCTAAAAAGAGAGAGTGAGTTGCACAGTCCAGGCCAACTTGTAAAACTCATTCTACATCTCGAGCAAAAATGGTCTTTTTCCAGACAGGTGAAAGTGGACAGATTCATCAAGCTCCTGTTCCTCATGCCCTTTCTTACAAACAAATTCATCTCCAGGAACCCAGGGAGCTGATGAACTTATGTAAAGAAAATGACTTGGAGAATTAACCCGTGGTTCCTAGGCCTTCATTCCTGGCAGGGGAACTGGAATCTTTTGATTGCACCACTATTAATCAATTTAACAGCAATACAGTCATGTACTTAGTGATGAGGTCACCTTGGGTTACTAGCTGAAGCATAGAATGACCTCAGACCTCACTAAACCACTAAGGGGGTTGTGGATAACATACTTACATGTTTTCATTACATTTTGGAGAACCCCAAGCAAGGGCAGGTGGGGGAAAGCTTTGCTGTGCTTGGTCAATCTTATCCTAATTTGGTTAAACACCTGTTGTGAAATTGAAAAGTTTTCCTGCAACTAGGAGAAATATGACAATCATTTTTTTTTTTTCTTCTGGAAAACAGGGAAGGAATGGTGAGGAAAATAGAAAGGCAGCATCATAAATCTTATCCCTTCCAATATCTCAATGGGTGTAATGCTCCTTGCCACTCATATGAACTCAGAACTTTTGAGTTTAATTTTAGATGTTCATTTGTATTGGGTCAGTTCATGCATAAATGCTGTGACAGAGTCCTGGCAAATTAGCTGGTCTCCTGGATGTCCTGCTGGATTAATTTTAGAAGTTTTACTGGTTATAAATGTAATTTGGATTCCAGTGCCCTCGTTTTCTGGATATTAGCTTTCTTAGGTCATTTTAAGGAATGCTTTAAAATAGCTATATATGTCTTTGTTTTATTTCATAAATGTGTTAATAACATTCAAAATGGTCTTTTAATCATATTAAGATCTAACCCTACAGGTTTGTTTAGTTTCCTTTTTAAAAAAAAATAAAATAATCTCATTGAAATAATTGTGAAGGGGTTTTCTTGATAAATAGTTGGGGTTATAGTATTTTATTAGAAAATGTTTTCTAATCCTCTGCCTCTCCTATAAAATTAAATTTCCCTGGAAGAAGCTGGAAGGAAAGAAACATTAAAGACTCTCTTTCCAGACTTCAGAGAAATTGGGAAAGATCCTTACCTGAAAGGTATAATCATAGACCTTATTTACACTCTTGGGAGACAGTTGACATTATGGTCCATTTTTATTTTCCCATTTCTCTTCCCTGTAACTAACCACACAGAGAGCCTAGAGGAAGGTCTCTCGATCTGTTTCAATCTGAGACAGCTGAGCTCAGGGGAAAAAAAGGAAAGAAAAGGGAAAAAAAAAAACAAAAAAAAGAGAAAAGCATGAACTATTTTTCTGCAATCCTGACCCAATGTTTCCCATTTACAATTGAATAAAACTTAAACTAAGCTTTAACACTTTCTGTGTCTTTTTATATCCCAACATCTTTTTCTTTTCTCTGTAGTGAGCACATAAGGTATGCTTGTGGTTTTCGAAGCAAAGAAAGTAAATACTGTGTTTTCATGTAGATAGATCCTAGAATCCAGATCCTAATGTCAGCATTTTTACTCATGTCTGTGGGCTCCTACAAGCCATATCAAATGGCTTGGAGAACTCCACATGTTTTGTAAGATAATGCCTTCCCCTGACGTAGCAGCGGGGCGCAAGCTTACAAAAACTGGCTGCATCTGTCAGAGTAACCTCGGCCAGGATCCTGTCTCCAACACAGGATACTAAAGTAAGTAGGAAGGAAAAAGTAGAAGAAACTCCGACAGTATAGAGTTACTTTTCCCTTCCACACCCTCCCAGCTTTCAGCAATCGACTTTATGGACTTCCTCAGAAAATCATGTTGAAGTCTCTGCTGGATTTCTCCCCTGTGATGTGGCCTAACCCTGCTGCAGCGCATTTCTGTTTTTCCTTTCAGAACATCTGGAAGCAAGGAATTGCTTTCTTTTTTTCAGACAAGTGTGAAAAAGGGGCTGCCTTTTGCCTCCTGATTGCACTGGCCACCACTAACCTGCTAGTGCTGGTGTGCCAAAAAGGATTTCAGATTCCACTTGATTTATACCCCATCTGTAATCCCGATCCACCTCCGTTTCTTTAGCCCTGAATCACAATGTGTTTCATTGGCATTTACACTGGGATTTTCAAGTGGTTTGAAAACCATATATGAACTAGATTTCTCTGATTTCAACAGACATTTTTATATATTAAAAAACCCCAACAAACCCCAAACCAGAAAATAAAACAAAAGAATAGAAACCAAACCAAAACAAAAACCCAAACAACAAAACAAAGAAAATAAAAACCCATAGACAGTCCAACTGCTTCATAAGTGACACAACTTTAGCAAAAAATCGTGATCAAAATAAGCATTATTAAAGTGTAGAAAACTTGTCAGCTAGATCCAAGGGAATTAAGAGATACTGGTTTTACAATGTAAGGCTCTGATTTGACTATAGAGTGCTCTGTGCTTCCTAGGGCCTGTTCCACATAAACTCACAGGGATGCTTAACCAACATGTCAGCTCAAACTGAGAGTCACCTGAAGCTATGCCTGTGTCTCACACTGAACACCATGCTTTGCTGGAGCTTCTCATGAAGGGTGTCCCAAGGGAAACACCCAGCTCCCTCTCTAACAGAATGTTTCTTCCAGGAGAAACACACTGGATTCCTCTGATGAAACATGAGCGTCCACAATGAAAATGTGGTTGTACCTGAAACTGCCTTATCATGACATTGGGAGGATACTGAAGCAATCCTGTCTCAGCAATCTGGGGTGCAGTTAATCCCTTTAAAAGAAAATTATTTAATCTTTATCCGAACTGCTGAAAAGGTGATTTCAGAACTGCTTATCCTCAGTAAGAGGGGCTAGTTTTCTCCAGTACCTACAAGGGAGGTCAGGTGTCCTAGCCCACTGTAAGTATACATGAAAAACATGATATTTGAATACATGAAAAACGGGATATTTTCCTGGATTACTACCCCACTTGGCTATTTTGGATCTTGCAGTTCCTCCTCTCCTCCACCCCTGTCCTTTCATCCATCTTCTAGCACCAGCATTTTCAGAGTAATTCAGGATGATTTGTGCATGAATCTTGAGCAAAAGCAAAGTGAACTCTCCTCCACCACTTTTTTCCAGGCTCTTTCCAGAAAAGAGATTATAGATGTAAGGAAGAACCCAAAGCCACACACCAAGAGCCATACAAGTGCTGCTCTGTCACAAACACTGGACAACTAATTAATGTCTCTCTTTACAGTCCTCTTCTGCATTTTCTCCTCTATGAAGCTCATAATGAGGTCCTTCTCCAGAAGACTTGTTCAGAAATCTTAATATATTCCTTTACTCTCTTTTGCTATGGGAAAAAAAGAGTAATTTCAAGTACTGCCCTTTTTTTCCCCAGTAAGTTTTTTTGGTAAGCTGCTTTTATCTTTCAGGTGACAATCCCCAACAAGCTCTGGTGCAAACAGCAGTGGGATCATGCCAGAAGAAGCCTGCCATGGGGTGAACACAACTCAGTACTGTGACCTGGGATTTAAAGAGTCCATTTTCTAATGCCTATTGCTTGATCAGTTTTTCAAAGAGCCATACAGCTGCTTCCATATGCAAAATGGATGTCTGGCATTTACCTAACTGCAGGCTTCAGGGGGAAAAAAACAATCTGACTCAAATCATCCTGAAGAAATGCACTGTAACATCAGACAGTAATACTTCATGTAGTAAAACTACTGTAACTAGAGACTGTATTTGCTATCAGTTAATGGCTTCTTACCAATTTTTTTTTCCCCCACATTTTTAATTAAAAGACCTAGATATACTATTCCACAATAAAGTCGAGCCCCTCTGGATATTTTCTTGATTAAGCAAAGACATTTTTAGCTCAACATTTGGCAAAAGAAAAAATCATCTGAAACTATCGATCACAGAAAGCTTAACAGGTTAAAAAAATGTTTGGACAAAGGGAGAAAGCACTAATAATAAATTGCATCTGGTTTGATAACCTCCTTGCCAACATCTTCAGCCAGCTGGAATTGGAAATGGCAACGATATGAAGCTCTCTATACACAGTGGTTACTAGAACTTAAAGCAAAAAAGTACAGTAAATACTGAAAATAGGACTTTGTGATCAGTGTACTTTTTATTTAGAAATCAGAGTCTGAGAAATGCCTACAAAATACATATTTGCATTTTTTTTTCTGTAGGAAAAGCTAATGGTGTTGCCCATGACTTGTGAAACAGGGCCACACTGGGTCATGGATGTGGGGTCATGTTGGAGATGGTAGGTCATACAGTGAAAATACTCATGGAGGCAGGTTACAGCTGCCAAACATCTCCTAGCAGGGCCTTTTCTTCGGGGTAAAGCTCCTTTAGTAGAGTCCAGCAATGCTGCACATAGCTGGGATCTCTCTGCTCCTCTTCCAGGAATGGAGGAAGGTAAATCAGAAGTAAATGGTATGAATCTCATACTCAGTGTAGGAGACTTGGCAGCTCCCAGTGTCCCAAACAATGGGCATGGCACTCATAGGCTATTTTTTATGCCCCAGGTCAGTGACACTTAGCAGCAAAAATCAGTGGCACACTGATGGCATTGGAATTTAAACCTGTTCTAAACAGCTGCATTGTTTTATTTAGGTTTTAAGCCTAAAGCCTTGTCAAGCCCTTTCACTGGGTCATGTTTATTATCTGCCCAAAAGGAAAAAAAAAAAAAAAGGAAAAAAACTAGTGAACGGCACAGAGGAGCAAGTTCCTAGAGGATATCTCCTTTTCCACTCACTAGCCATGGAAGAAGCACCTAATTCTCTCCCACCTACTTTCCCATCTGTTGATCCATCTTCCTGTGCCTGTCATCCTCCAGTTTGAGGAAAGCTGGAACCAGCTGGGAGCTGTTAACCTCCCTGTGCTGCTGCAGCTTCACACATGCCGTTCAAGTCAAGCACAGGCTTAAGTGTTTTCCCTGAACAGTGGCTGTGACCTCTAACACTTGATCTTACATGCTGGACAATTGCAGCTGCCATTCACCTTAGAAATAACAGTGGATTTCTAAAAAAGAAGCTTTTTCATCTTCAAAAGGGATCCCCAGCTAGTTCAAACTCCTGGAAGGCAGTATAGCCCACTGCCTGGGGAACCTGACCAGAAGAAAATAAAGTATGTCCAGAATGTGCTCAACTTTAGGTCCATGTTTCAACTGGTGAATTAATTTATTTATTTTTTAATTAATGGAATGGTTTAATTTTAAATGTTTAATTTAAAAAAAGATCCTTTTCCTTTCCTAAGCAGTTCTATGAAATAGCACTGGTAACCCCCTGCACAGATTATGACTCTGTGAGTATGTCCATGAAGATGTAACCAGCACCACGGTACAAGCTGACAGAAACTGCATCTTAAATCCAAGGGGTTGGTGAGAAGTTTGAGGATAAACTACTGCACATGCTCAAATGATTTTGGGTTTTTTCCTCCTTCAAAATAAAGCTGATGTGTAAAACCATTATGCCACACATAAAAGCAAGTCTGCTGCAGTTTCAGCAGGCAAGTCTAAGTGTGCAAAGATATGTTTGGCATGGCTGTTCTAAATGCTTTAAATTTTAAAACCAACTTCCTCATGATACATCGCCACTACTGCCTGGGACAGCTGACCTCTGAGATGAAAGCTCCTGGTCTAATTGTAAGGTCAATGCCTTTTCATTCTAAATCCCATTTTGTTTAATTGAAAACATCTCCCTTTTCAGCTAAATCAAGCCTCCAAATTGGGCAAACATAAAAAGAGAAATAATAATAAATTATTATAATCAGTTATTCTTTGGGTTTTCTGAGGGTAATTACGTCATGCCTGTTCTCATCATGCTATCTGATCAAAAATGGCCCTGAGGTGTCCAAAAATAATGTGGACTGTTTCTGTAACACTGATTAGGAAGCCTGGAAGAGGGTGTGGATAAGGATTGCCTAAGCAGGACTTACACACTGAAAGACACAGATAGTTTACATGTGGGCATTGTGTCCTGTGGAAGAAATTTGGCCTGCTAGAACAATTCCTACAACTCTTCCTGCATCTCTGCCTTGTCTTTCCACATCATCTTCTTCTTCACCATGTGCCCACAAATGCATCTACCACAGAACCTGAAGTTTCACACCCCAAGCTCCATGAATAAGTGGAGGCTTATCCTACACCACTTGTTACACCACTGGCAATACTTGCACCTGAAGTGCCATCCTTCCAGGTGTGTGGGAAGTTAAGGATGGAGGACTGCTGCATGTCTCTGTAAAATTCTAGGGGAGGCAACAGCTGGGATTCATATTCCCCAACCAACACTTCCATAGGTTCTGGTCACCCTTGGCTCCTTTTGTATTTCATAGAGATATAATTAACAATGTGAAAGTAATTGAAGTTGCATAACAACTCTTAAAGGCAATGTTCAGAAGAGATCAGCTGAGTCCCACCCAAAAGTGCCAATTTCCCTCCTTTGACTAGAAAGAGGAGCCGGGAAGATGGTTTTAGATGTAGGTACACAAAATACAGATATATATCTGCCTTTAATCAGTGAAATCCCACTGTATGGAGTAGTACAATAGCTATTACATCAGAAAACTAAATGTCATCGAGTTGTTTATTTAACTTTAAGTCAAGGAGTGCTGTAAAGGAGGCTTTGAAAGATCAATACAGCCCCTTTAAATATGTTTGCAGGAAGCTCCTGTATTACGGACACTGTGACAGAAACTGCACGTGTACTCTCTAAAAATACAGAAAAAAGTAGATGGAAATGGGTACAGATATTAAGAGACAGCCTCATGTGGCTAAATTAAGCATAATACCAAGACTGTGTAAACATGGGTATAAAAAACAAATTCTCAATTTCTTTCCTGATTATAGATGACATTGATCGTAACTGAACACCTCTAAAAATTAGATCAGTTTGAGTTTGCAGAGGAGAATGGGAACAGGGAAACAACTGGATATTTAAAAAGAATTTTTTAAGAAAAACAGTGTATTCTTGCACATTTTCTGCCCGAGCCAGGCTTTAGAAAGAAAATATGTATTACTTTTTGTCTGGAGACCACAAAGTACCTGGCTTAATCTTTAGCTCCTCTAAGGCAGCATTGCTCCCCCTATAACAAGTGTTTGTAACATTAGTTGGCATCAGCTGAAAATCCAGTCCTTTGGGTGTAGCTCCTCTGGGATTCATTTTGCCTTTGGAGAACAAAACAAGTAGGTTAGAATGTGATGTTGGTTTTTCCACAGAAAACACTGATTTGTGGTAAAAAAACCCTAAATTCAGCTGAAAAATGAAAGCTTTTGGCTAAAGGCTGAAAATACACTTTTGGAAAATGTGTAGCAGTTTCTCATTGGACTGTAATGCCAATATTTTCTGTACCCACTCACTTCCCTGGACAGCAAACACCTCACAGTTTGCCTCCCTAAGAACGTCAGGAGACCACTTGGCAATGCAGCATCATGGGAGATGTAGTCTACCTGAAACCTTTGGCCTAGACCAAGGAAGGGGGACCTGAGGTACCAAAGATACCATTCCCACAAGGTCCTACTGTTCTTTGTCCTTGGGAACATTTGTGGTCTTGAAGTATTTCCTTTTACTGCAAATATTGAAATATGCCATGGAAAGCAAACAGGTTTTGGAAGGATGAAAAAGTTCTTTTGCCAAGAATCTTTATATTCTATCACAAAGCAGTTTGAGTGGAAACATTTCAACCAAGTTCCACAGAGGCTTTTTGGGGAAGATGCTGTAGAGAACATTGCTGAGCTGATGGTGAGTATTGAATTTCCTTCTAAACCAGTAAGTATGATAAAAGGTCTAGTGATAGAAGATGCCTGTACTTCAGATGGAAGACTTTTATCATAGAATCAGAGAATAGTTTTGGTCGGGAGGAACCTTTAAAGGTCATCTATGAGTTATTATATTGTAGAATGGAAGCTGAAAACTGGAAAGGGGTTTGTTTCATTTTCACTTTCCACAACATTAGATACTTTTAAGATTTAGCTGTACAGAGTGCTGGGCCATCTTGTCTAGACTGTGATTTTGCCAAGAAAGTTTGGCCAAATGATCCTTGAAGTTCTTTCCAACTTGGTATTCTATGATTCCACAATTTTCCTTCAGCCTTTCTAGAGTGATATCTGCAAAGGGAGGACAACGTCCTCCAGTTTTATTGCTGTGTACGAGTTAGGACATTGGAAATATTAATGATGAACAAACGTGGTCAAACTGTCCTTCCTTCCAAGCTTGATCACTAAATGAAGACCATGCAAATCACTAGACTGGCAGTGCTGCTGAAAACACACAGCACCTCCTCTGCCTTCCTTCACTGTGCTCAAACTTATGATAGACTTCAGGTATTTCTCGGATTAAACAATATTTGATGTAACAATCATCATGATTAAAGCAAGTGTTTTGATTTAGCAAAAAATAAACAAACAAACAAAAAACCCAAACAAAGAAACCCAAACAACAAAACCACTAGATCCTGTTTTCTTTATGGACCTCCTTGTCATTTCCTTAATATAAATAAATAATAATTACCAGAATATCACTGTGGAGAAACAGCACTTAAAAAAATCACCATTCCTATGTTTCACTCAGAGTTCTTTCAAAGCTGAAGATGAGAAATGAGATGAAGCATCACGATTTCACTCTGACTGCTGGAAGGGAGGCTGGAGTACAATTCATGATGCACAAAGTAGTCAAGCCTTTTGTGAAAGAATGGCTCAGACATGCTTGCCCATACTGCAAGGCAGTGAAAACTCTGTGGGCCACAAATTAAGACATCTTTGGGAATTTTATGACTACAAGGACAAAGACTAGGGTTTCCACCATCATCCTGAAAATGGTGTTTCTGTTCTAACATGACCCTCTGGGACAACTGTTACATGGTTCAGGTGAATAGAGGCCAAGCTGGGACATAGATCCTCTCACTGCTTGAACTTGCCATGTTCTCCAGGTGTTTTGTAGCCAAAATGAGATTACAATGTCATGACAGACCGTGACGTTTTGGGTGTGATGTTGATCAATAAGTTCCTCTCCTTAGAAACTGCTGCACTAAGACACACATGAATTCTGCACAGGGTGATGGAATAACTCTATGCTCAGAGGGGACCTCTGTAAGTCAGTTTCAAGTGTGCCTATATTAATATCGACAGGTGTTTATCTCACTTTCCCATAAAGACATTCACTGATGGAAACCCCACATCCTTTCCAGGAAACTGATTCTATTGTTTCCCACTCTTCAGCAGCAGAAAGATCCCCTTGGTATCTCATGAGAGCCCAATACCCTCAAAGAGTCTATGTCTCAAAGAGCTCTGTGAAGGAGGGGGTGTTTCTTGTATGCTTTCTGTGTCTAGAACACAAAGAGTAGAGTGTTTTTATTACAGCTTTTAAGTATTCCCTTGTTTCCAGTCCATATAGAATTCCTGGATATGCAACCTATCTTCCAATAACCTGAAAAACCACCCACAAAACCAATAAGCACTAATTAATTTCCACTGCTTGTAACACTCAAGTAACCTGATTAAGGGTGACCACACTTCAGGCAGGCTTTCTCTGGTTGCTTTTCAGTCTGGCAGCAATGTGATTCCTGGTGAATCACAGCACAGAAAAGCAGCTGATATGGATGGGCTGTATCATTCCAGAACTACTCAAAAACTTGCTGAACGGGGATGGATCACAGCCATAAAGTTATAAAACAAGATTACTTCTTCCAGGAAATATCCCGAGACAAAACAAACTGATCAGTCAACACTTTCACTATGATCTGAGGAAGAACAATTCAGTCTTTCCAAGTTGCCCTTCAATATTCACAAAGATTATAAATAGTTGACAAGCTTTAGGATAAGGGATGAGGTCATGAACATCCTGTAAAGCCCTCTCTTGCAGTCTTATCAAGAACACTGACAAGTAAGTGACTTCTTGGAGATGCCCAGCACCTGCCTCCTGTAGGTTTCTAAACAAGCCACATGATCTCCAAGTGTCAGGGTTCTGACAGTGGTATCCCATGGGTGCCCCTGGTTGTCAGGATATGGCTCCCTTTCCCATACCCATCTGGGCTATTGTCCTCCAACCTCTGATTTCCTGGATCAGAGGAGAAGACGTCAGATTTTTGGGTGGGGAAGGGAGTTAATGTTAAGCAAACTTATTCTACAGTATAAACCTTGCTCCATGGGTTCAAAGAGCAGGTCAGGGAGTGTTTGGGACAGATTGATAGCTCCAGGACAGACCCAGACAGGACTGGTGTACTGCTTACAAAGGTAAAACACATCCTTGTCTTGGCAGTGCCTGCCACCATCACATGATAGGAAATGGATTCTCTGCTGGTCCTTGTAACCCAAGCCTTTTCCATTTTTAATCCCTTGATGACAAATATATTTCTAGACTTCCAAATTGTGCCTGCCAGCTTTATTCATTATATTTCTAAGGTGTGTCAGAACAGTGGGATCATTATTCCACTTTTACTTATTGCTGGGAAACTTTTTCTCTGTGGGACAAGGCAACTTTTGCTTCTCCCTTTCCCTGTAGACACACTACACACTCTGGCAACATTTATGAGAGGCTGGACATACAGCACACAAGTTCCCAATCTGAGACCAGAAAAACAAGCCCTCCATTTCTTGCACATAAAGTATGGGAAAAACCTCCTTGCTGGGATGTGTTGTGAGCCTAAGGACTTTCTGCAGGGAAAAGTGAATTCCTAGTGGCAATGGAGTATGGAAAGGACTAATAGGACCCCCTGGAAACTGAAAGGCAAGTGTTTGGAATGATACAGGAATTTTTGTCTTGTGTAATCTACTGGTGCTGCTGGGAGGCAGTCTGGGTTTTGTTCCTGACTAAATTGGAACATTGAAGAGGAAAGCATAATAATACATAGGTCTAAACTGGTCATAAGTTAATGTAGGCTGTAAGTTAAGAAAAGCTTCCCAATGACAAGACTGAGTTTCTGGAAGAACCTTTGCTTTTAGCAATGAGGGGAAACAAGCTAAATGGAAAAAAGGTGGATGATGTGTTGTGTTGAGGTCCAAGGGTTTTCATTTTAATTCTGCAGTCCTATCAGGAGAGCCTTCAGCTCACCTTCATATGAGCACTCCACAGTGAAAGATAAGTCATTATTAGATACAACTCATTAAATATGACAGCAAGCAAAAGACAGCACATTAATAAAGAAGAAGGATCCCACTGACTGACCATGGACCTGGCTTGTCAGATGGACTTGCCTGGAGACTCCTGCTGGTGAGGCTGCTGCCTCTGCTGCCCCTGGTATCGTGCTTGGTTCTCTTACATGTTGGTCTTGCTATATAAAGTACTGAAAACTGCTGCTTTGTTTTCCATCCATGAGTCTTTTCTGATTGGCCACCAGCCCATTATATCAGCAATGGTGTCAAGGTTTGACAATATTGATTCCATAGTCTGGGCTTTGCTCAGTTTTGGGAAAAGGGATGGAATGTGCACAGAGAGGAACACGAAATTCTTTTTTCAAAGGACAGTATGGGAAAAATCTAAAGCCTCAAAATGAAATTTGCTTGAGGTGGTGGCACCAACTGTTGTCCTCTGTCAGAACAGTTCTGAGCTCACATTATTGACAGTGCATGCTCAGAGATCCCACAGTGCATCTTCACATTCATCCAAATTTAACTGCAGTTGGTCAGGGGCCCTTTTAAACCAAGGGGTGAAATGAGCTTGGTCTTGTAATTTTACAGAGATTAGACGTGTTTTACTGGTACTTCACTGAGTTTACAGGTGTTGTGATTAGGTTAAATGCTGGGAAAGAAAAATAAACAGAGCAGTTCTTCATAATAAACTATCAAGGAAGAGAACACTTAGCCAAAGGGCCTGTTATTTCAGCATTTAGCCTAATTAAGCAAGAAAACATTTACATGTCATCAATGACTTCAGTGAATTTTGTGACTATACTATAATATGAACCAAAAAATAATAATTTAGCATTGTGTCAAGATCAAAAACTCTTATACGTGGAGTGGTTTAATACAAATCTGATGTTAGAGCTTACAGAGTTTTTAAAACAAACTGGTTTTGGTTATTTTCTTTTGGGAATAACATAGGTATAGTCAATCTGCTGGATAACTGAACTCAGCATCCATCTGGCAATACTAACCCTACAGGGGAAATCGAGTGCAGCAAAGGCACAACAGCAGTTTGGCTTTCTCTTCTCTCCTTTGTGGACATGTACTGATGTACCTCCAATGAGAAGCAGGCTCCATACAAGCAGGGCAGCTATTCCCTTTGTATATGATGGGAACTCTCTAGCATGTCAGACTGAGTTTATTTCAGTAGCCAGGGTAACCCAACAGATCACCAATTACACTAAGGGTTCACTTAAAGGGTTGTCAGGCCCTGGCACAGGCTGCCAAAGGCAGTGGTAGAGTCCCCATGTGCTGAGAGACATGGTTTAGTGGTGGCCTTGGCAGTGCTGGGTTAATGGCTGGACTTGATGATCTTAAAGGTCTTTTCCAGCCTAAATTATTCTATTATTCCAAGTTTGTGTAAATACGTTTAGAGCCGTTAATGTGCCGTTTGCTGCCTAGTTCTGTATCCTGGTTTCCTTGGGTTTTTAATGCTAAATGCTAAAGTACAGAAGACACAAGGATCTGCAAGAGGGAGTCCTTGGGATGGACTTTTCAGTAGCTGAGTAGTCTTTTCTGGATTGGATTCACTTCCTTGATTTCAGGCCTCTGACAGTTAGATGTCTAAACCACAGCCAGTCATCCTAGGCTCCTTCTTAAAATTACTGGAGAGAAAAAGACACTTCCAGAGAGCAACCTGTTGAATTTATGGTGGAATTGCTCCCTCCCTGGAAGTGTTCAAGGACAGGTTGGATGGGGCTTTGAGCAAACTGGTCAAGCAGAAGGTGTCCCTCCCCATGGCAGGGGGATTGGAAATAGATGGTCTTTAAGGTCCCTTCCAACTCAAGCCGTTTGATTGTTCTATGGTTTGTTTCCCTTCATTGACAGAAGTGGAGGTTCTGGGTAGGTGGCTCAGACTCATATATCTCACTACACCAGATTAACCCTTGCCAGGAGGAGCATGCCCTGAATTGCAGGATCTCTGCCATCTTGTGATGGCAACCTCCAACTCGCCTGATTACACCAGGATCATGGGCTCATGGGGGGGGAAGGGCTGTGGCTCTGCTGCCCCTGTGAGAGGGTGTGAGCTTGGAATCCCTCACGAGAGCCTCCTGCCGAGCGTGTTCATCTTTCAAAAGCACAGCATTTTTCCTCCCAGAAGGCATGGTTAAATAAATCTAACAGTTTAAAAACCCCTTGTATTTGACCACTGTGATTTCTCTGACTGCAATGGAATTTTAGAAAGCAGGAGGGGGAAAAAAAAAAAAAGAATGAGAGAGGGATTTGAGAAGAGTGGCTGCTTGTTTTTACTTCTCCTGAATTATGGCTCATTTCTTTTGAAGTTTTGCTGACTTTGTTCTGCAGTGTGTTTCAGTGAATTAATCCATCTTCCCCTTGCCTGCTACGGAGGTGTACTTCACTCTTCCTCTCTTTCTTCACAGCCCCACCCCAAGCTCACCCACCACCTCCTTTCTCACTCACCCTGCTTCATGTGAGCCTAGAAAGCAGTTTCAGCCTTTAGCCAAGAAGTGACTCTGGACTTGGCAGGATGAGTGGACTGGTTTATATAAAAAATAAAATACAAGGCAGGGGGAGAAGAAGGTGTATTCATTGCTTTATGGGAAACAGAACTTCACAGATCTTTCCAGGGAAGATAGTCAGGGGACACTTTGACATTTAAACTGACAGCTCTATAGCAAAGACCCTGGAAAAAAATACAGTGATAAACTGCTGTAGATTTTGTAGGATTTTAGGTATGAAAAATAAACCAAAACAAAACTGAAACCCCAGCAACCCTGCACTGGTTAATATTACAACTGATGTGACTTAATTTTACCTAAAGACCATGTCAGCTATATGAGCTCTGCTGTACAGCAGGGTTTATTTCTGGGTAGAAAAAGAAATGTAAGTGCATTTAACCTTCCCACTGTGATTCCTTCTGAAATTAAGTTTAATGTCACCACAACTCCGGGTGTGATGTTCAAGCAATTTATAAGCCAGCTCTGTCTGATGACCAGCATGCAGGTGCCTAATACAGTGGATATTTCTTGAAGGCTGATCTGACTTACCTCTGGGAGCCACTAAGAGGAATAACTGGATGTTTAGGAGGACACTTACAATAACTGCCAAGGGGTATTTTCACTATTTTTAACTGTTAGATGTTCTGTGGAAAAGGGAGGAAACACAGATAGATTTGTGGAAAAGGCTTTAAACCATGGAAAGTCAACACTGAGCAGTAGAAGAACAGGCTCAGCCAGGGACACAGGACACATTTTATTCACTTATTACTTTCACTCCATTTTTTTCATTTCTGGTGCACAGGTGCCAGTTTACTGCAGCTGAATCCAAAGACATTTTCAGATTCACAGGCAACTATATTGAAGAAAGGTACTGAGCACAGATACACTAATCACAGAAACTAGCACTCTTGTGTCCCGTTTATGCCATCTTGCCAATGAAAAGTCTGTATATGACACTTTGCATGAGTTTAAGGCCAAATTCTGAGGAATTAGGTGGATTCAGGGAGCTTTTTTTTTCCCTAGATCTGCTATGTATTTGCTAGGTTTCTTTGAGCTTTTCCTCTTTGTTCTTCCAAGTCTTCAGAGCTTTTATGTTTCCCTGCCCTGAAAAATCCAATGTATATGGGGAAAAAAAAATAAAATCAAGGAGTAATGATGCTACTGAATTCTTTCTTCCAACAACATGCTTCCAGTGGGTGGTATAAAGCTGTTACAACAGCTGTTGACCCTACTCAAGGATACCAGTGCAAATTAATGTTTGAACATCTCCATTTTATCTGTGTAGTAATGAAAAGTAGGCTTCCTGTTTTGTGGGTACCATATTTTTATCTTCCTCAGCAAGCATATTGCTGAAACTGTCAGCTGAAGAATCAAGCCTGACTTTTCAGATAAAGCTGTAACACCTTCAGAGTTCAGCCTTCATAAAGGCTCCAATCAGGTTCCTGGGATGAAGTTTGTCCTAATTTTATAGAGTGGTACAAGTCTGATGAGCTCACCATTTAAACCAATCCTGTGCTCAGGGAAAGGGAATTTGGGTAAGAGAAAATGGAACAAGTAAATATAATCAGTTGGGTTTAGCTAATATTTTTGTCCCTATGCATTATTATCTTGAAGATTTGAAATGTAACTGCTGACACAGCCTTCCTGTGTATAGCATCTGCACTCCAAATATACCTTGTGGGATAATGACAAAGGTGAATTTAATTTCCAGTCCTGGACAAGGTGTTCTTTTTTCCCAGGTCCACCTCTTCTGTCTCCAAGAATTCAACTAAGACGGTTCTTACTTTTGATTTTTTTTCACTGATGGTCAGAAAGGAGCAATGTCAGCTATCTCATGGGTAGAGTTGTCTGTCTGCTTCTAAGAGCAAAACTCTCATGGACTTAATCCAGATGCCCATGATTTTGTCTGATGCATGTGGGTCGTGCAGGGAGTCACTGCAGAGCAGATGGACATTTCATACCAGAGAGAGTTCCAAATCAAGAGACAGTCTCAAAGTGACTCGCTTTTATGTTCAAAGCCATTTTGGTCATTATTATTTGGAGAAATGGAAGGAATGTCTTTGGTAGCAGAAAGAAAATTCCCCAGGAGGAAGTAACTTCCCTAGTCAGAACTGGAAAGCACTTGGAAGGTGCTTGGTGCAGGCACGTTTCCCTGTGACCTGGAGAGCTGGGCAGGAGAAACTTAATGAAATTCAACAAGGGTAAGTGTAAAGTACTTCATCTGAGGAGGAACAATTCCTTGCATCAATACAGGTTGGGGGCTGACCTGCTGGAGAGTAGCTTTGGGGAAAAGGACCTCGGGGTCCTGGTGGACAGCAGGCTGACCCCAAGCCAACAATGTGCTCTTGCTGGCAAGAAGGCCAATGGCATCTGTGACACAGACCTTTATAATCCATCTGACTCCGTGGCAACTCGGAGTTTCAGGTGTGAGGGATGTCTTGGTGTTCCTCACAGTTTTCATTTTAGGATTGGAGTGAGAATGGAAGCAGTGTGTCTTACTAAGAGCATTGTTCATTACAAGGGTGTTTGGGGGAAAAACAATATTATGGGAGGAGTAGGAGATCTGATTAAATGAAATAATTCCACTTAGGCCTTAAAATCTGACTAACTTGGCTTGGCAGCTTCCTTATGTCTTTGTATCTTTCTATCAGGTTAATGTTTGCGCAGAAGAGTTGTTTTCTACTGCCCTAGATGGTTTGATCAAAGAGCTAGGAAGGAACTTAAAGCCCTTTTGCTGATTCTTGACTCTGTTGCCTTCTTTACTATTCTTATGCAAATTATTTGATTTGGCTGTGTTTTTGTTCCTACTCTGAATCAGGCTGTACTTTCTTTGCTACAGAGACTAGGAGTTTCTCAGGACAGGGATGGCCTGCTGTGAATTACAAATTGTGTACAGAACGTAGCATAATAAAATGGTAATCTTGTGTGTAGAAGAGCTTCAACAATAATTATCATTACAATGTGCAAACAGCTTCTTGGGAGGATGCAATGCTAGACTGTTGCCTGCAGACATTTATCTTCCACTTGCCTCTTGGGACAGAACAAGGGTTGGAGAGTTCAGTTTGTGCTCATCTTGATTTACCATTGATTGAGTCAGCAAACCTAAAGCATATGATAGGAAACTAATGATCATCTTCCAGACTCAGGGATTGCTTAAGTGTTTCTCAATGTGTTTATGATGGGAGGTTGCACGCTAGTAAGATTTATTAGGCCTGGCAGCCTCTGCACATGTTTGTTTCATGATTAATACAGTTAACAGTTCTGAACCAACAACCTACAAATATTGTCTCAGACCTTGCCAAGGAAAATCTGCAGCTCCAACCCATCCAGAGAACAGTAGCAGCTTTTATACTACTGCATTTCAACATCAGTGAGTTGTCTTGCAATGTTAGTGATGGTGATGTGGGCTGGGGGAGAAGAACTAAATAGCTTTGGATTAAAAAAGTCAAATTACAGATAAGGATCTGGAAGGGTGTGTGGAGAAAGACAGATGAACGGAACTGAGCAGTTTAAAATGTCCTTGGTTTTATGTCCCAGTGGTACCAGTGAAACTTTTTGTGTTCCCCATCCTCTTTCAGAGAAGGAGCAAATTGACTGAGAACAAACTTTGACAAAAGCCCATCTAAACCACATTGTTCTAATTATTTATCTTTTCCTTTTTCTTTTTTTTTTTTTCTTTCTTCCTTCTTCTTCTACCACCTACAGAAAATGTTGACAAACCTCAAGTACTTTTTGTTCACTTTAGCTCTGGAGCAGCCTCTTCTAACACTGCAGATTTCCCTCCCCAAAGCAGCAAAGGTTTACCAAACCTCAAGGTTAGGAGGGGACTTGAACAACTTTAGGAGTGATCCTTGTCTGTGACTCCTAAACACAAGTAGTAAGACTTTCCAAAAATCATTTAAGGCTACTAAAAGCCACAGACAGTACAGTATTGAGAAGGCAAAGTAAATATCTACTCACTTACCTGTTTCCAAGAACCAGGGAAGGTTGAAAGCCATCCTCTGTGTGTGGGATAATACTGTAAAACAATTTTTTTCAGCACTTTCATAGATTAGTTGTGTTCAAAGCCAGGAAAGGCCATTATGAAAGACCATAATGATTTATTAAACTGATTTATTAAACTGACCTGATCTCCATCATCAACTGGGCCGTGGTATTTTAACTGATAAGTTTTGAATATCACCTACAATGCTGCTGTTGAACTTTAATATGTATCTCAGGATCAGAGTTGAAAACAGAGTATAAGTCACAGCTCCATGAAAACTCATCCCACAAGGAATTTTGCTTGGTCATTTGTTACCACTCTGAACCTCCTGACTTCAAAATCTAGTGTTTCAGTATTATTGCCTCTGATGGATTAAAGAGCCTTCTGATGCAAACAGGTGGAGGCTTTTGGGGAGAATTTATAGCAGCCTTCCTGTACCTGAAGGGGCTAGAAGAAAGCTTGTCGCGGACCAAGAGAGTCCATCTCTCACAAAGCTGGAGAGGGATTTCTTGCAAGAGCATGTAGTAATAGGAAGAGGGGGAACTATTTCAAACTGAAAGAGGGGAGATTTATGTTAGACATTAGGAAGAAATTCTTCCCTGTGAGGGTGATGAAACACTGGCCCAGGTTTCCCAGGAAGGTTATGGATACCCCATCCTTGGAAGTTTTCAAAGCCAGGTTGGATGGGGCTTGGAGCAATCTGGTCTAGTGGGAGGTGTCCCTGCTCATGGCAGGGGGGTTGGAACTAGATGATCTTTAAGGCCCCTTTCAATCCAAATCATTCCATGATTCTAGGAATAAAAAATGCCTGGTCTGAAGGTTTTCCTTCTCTCAGGAGCAAAGAAATGCTGATTTTACCTCAGCTGTTAGTGAATTAGGTCCTACAGTAGACATGATAAATATGCTTTGCACCAGTTTTGCATTTAGATGACCACTACTAGTAGAAAGAAACTTCAACTCTTCATGCTGAGGATGTCAATTAGATCACAGAGGAGTGTATTTTCTATAAATGAGTATGGAAATAAATGTCATTTTCCAGCCCATATGTAGAATCTGTCTCTTTCTGAGGATCTGCAGCTCAATACAGCCTGTTCCACATGACAAGCAAAACAACAGCCCCATCTTCCTTTCAAGTGTAATTCCCTTTTGACCTCCTCAAAGGGCAGCATCTCAGGAAGAAATACTTATGGAAAACAGATGTGCTTGTTTGCACCATGATAACAACACAGCAGCTCCTCAGAAGCATTGTGTTCTTGGCTCCTTGTCCCAGGTCCAGGTTCTGAATTAGAGGAGGCTCTTGATCAGAAGCCGAAGTAGTGAGACCACTGCCTTTTGCACCAGCCCATAATATCTCATCCTCTTTACCTGGTGGTATCTCTTGGTTTGTTATTTCCTTGAATTGTACACCATTTTCAGCCTTTTCCAACTAATCTGGGCGTACAGGCGAACTTCATGAAACATTTTTCTATCTAACAGTTTTTGGTTAGCTTTACTATAATTTTTCAGAACAGAGTCAAGTGAATTACCTATATCAGAGAAGGGTATGTAGAAGAAGAATATTTAAAAGAATCTGATTGTGTTTCATTTTCCTTATCTTTTTTCCTCGATTCACACCAGGCTGAAGCCAAATAAGATCTGACATACAGGTAGCACGGACAACCAGGAGTCTAGACATCAGAAAAAATGCAATAACCTCAAGCTGTTGAAACAGACTGAACAGCAGCAACAAATCTGTAAATCTCAAGACAAATACACTAAGAACATGCAAAAGAAACAGATATTTTCCTGTTGGCTTTGAGAGCAAAAAAATAAAGCCAAAGACAAATCTTGGCTTGGAGCCTACATGGGGCACAAGCCGTCCAAGGCCACACAACAAGGCAACAGCAGAGCCCTTGTTGCACCCTCTGGGTACCAGTTCTCTCCACTGAGTGATGCTCCCTCTCCTTCTCACTGCCCACTGCATCCACAGAAATAATCCCATTCTAAAACTACCATCCTAATCCAGAGCTCAATAAAAGGTCCAGGAAATGTTTCCACTGCTAAGCTAGTCGGGAAGCACAAATTTGGAGGGGCAGACAGGACCTCAGTGCAGGCAATCAGCTGACACTGGATGGTCAGCCTTGCTTCAGATTTCAGGATTATTGTCCCGATTCCCCTCCTGTGGTTAACCACAGCCAATCAGTATTCAGGTTCATTAGAGAATATTTTTTCTTGGGGGGGAGGGGGGGGGTCGTGGGGTTGTGTGAAACAAAATTTATTCCTGCTTGAAAGTTTTGTAAAGTGACACTGGGTTCCTATTTCTTTTGGCCACGACATCCAGCTGCACAGGGAGCAGAAAAACCTCCTGAACGACGTTATAAAGCCAAACAGCACTCTTGCCTTTTCTTTTTTTTTTCCTTTTGGAAATTATTTTTGGGTATATAGAGCACCATAGTTTATATTCCTAGTGCAGAGTGAACTGTGCAGCAAAATTAGCTCCGTTCTCAGGTAGAAGAGGCACCCAGGAGCCACAGCTACATCCCAGCAGACCCCCTCCTAGCTGCAATGTCAAAGACAGAACAGGCAGGGAGACCCTGTCTGGTCCTAGGATGCACCACAGACTGTGTGGAAATATTAGAGGTTGGTAATCACAAGGTCTGCTCCTGCCAGCAGCCACACTGACAAGACTTTGGCATAGTCATTACAGTACAGTCCTGCTTTTCTCAGCTGTAGGAAAGACCACAAACCTGCTCAGGACCTGAATACTTGTTTATGCCAACATAAAAATTAATAATTTGTGAAACTTCCAACCTGTTTAAACACTGAGACCACCACCACCACCCCTCCCAGTTAGGGATATTTGTAACCTTACCAATTAATCTGTGTGTCTCTCCATGTGACAAAATGTGTTGGATTTTTTGAGCATTGGGGACCTTTCGAAATAGTTGTCAGTAGGATGTTGTGGTTTGGATCAAGTGTACCATGGTACAAGACTGAAGCTTGATTTTCACTCAGGGCTCTGGATACTGCCTGCTCCATTCCTCCAGCTTAGCTGAATGCAAACTCCTTGAGACTCAAACTGGATGTAGTGCCAGACATACAATTTTCCCAGTGTCATTGGCTGCAAAAATGGAATGCGTTAATCACCCCCTAAAAAGAGGTCTCTTTTGTATCCAAGATGAAATAAAAGGACTATTGTACCTAGTCCATAAAATGACAAAATAACTGGTCATTCCACCATTGGCTGTCCTTAATCTTGAATATCAGGCTCAGTTGACCATGCTGTCTCCCATGAATCATTTGGTGGTCACCAATTTTGTGGTCCTGCCAGGTGACATTGGTAAGGTAAGTCCATCCTACCTTATTATCCCAGTTTGGATAGGGTACCTGAAATTTCGAGCAGGACCTGGTGGCCCCAGCATGATCTGAAGTGGTGGTGGAGGGGTGGAATGAGAGAAGGTGCCTGTGACCCTTATAGAGAGGGGTCTGCTATGTTTTTTCTATTGATAATTACTTATCTTTTTTTTTTTCAACCCAGGTAAAAACAAGAATAAAAATATTGAAAGAAACCTCCTTAGCTGCACCATGGGATGCAACTACAGCCCAAGTCTTCCTCAGATCTCTGAAATTAATTGCTCCTCTACTCCAGGGCAAAAAGGACTGTAGCCAGATTCATGCATCTGAAGTAGAGGCTGAAGCTGATGAATGTTTTTCTAGACAGCTTCCTTTAAGCAGGTTGACCTGTAAGGCAGCCTCCCCATGGAGCTTAATTCTCTGTCTTGATCTGTGATCCCTTTGTGTCAGCAGGATAAAAGTGATGACTTGTTGTGGCTGATGTGCAAAGTTGTGGAGTAGGAAAATTAGGGTGGACATATATGTAGCTGTGTGGGGATTTGGGGCCAAGGTCAGGTGTGTGAGTTTCAAGCTCATTACATGAGCTGTAGAGACATGCTCTGAGATGTGGAAGAAGATCCTCTCCTCTGGTCTTGGTGTTTGCACAGCACCAACTGTAAGTGAGGTCCTGATCCACATCCAGACCTCCAAAATACTCTTGCAATATAAATCCTCCTCCTTCCTACTATGGCTGTTTCCTCCACTGTGAAAACTGATGGTGTCATCATTACTGTGAAAAACAACAAAGTATGGAATTGAATGGGTGAAATTAATTTTTTCCTAGTGTTTGCTGCTCTTAAGTTAGGAAGTCAGGCACAACTGAAACTCTTCTGAGGTAGGTATGTGACTGGGCTGGGATTTGTCTCTCAAGGGACATGTCTGTTTCATTAACTGTAGACAAGTGACTCAAACCAGAAAGCTCAACTGTTGGGTCTACAGCTGATGGATGTAGATAAGAATGCAGACTAGGACAACAATTTTCCATCAGAAAGATTGTCAGGTGATTTTGCTGATAAAAATTGTCATGTTGAGAAACAAGAAACAAAACAATTTCTGAAGAAAATTTCTGTCATAATGTTACTTTAAAAAAAAAAATCTCCTTTTTTTTTTTTTGGTGCTTGAAAAATGTTGGGATTTATAATGTCATTTCTGCTGTCTCTAACATGTTACTGATATTGTCAGCTACTCAACATTGTCCATGAGTTGTCTGTAGATTGGTTAGCAAAAAAGCAATGAAGCCCTTCAGCGCTTAGGGGAAAACAAGAACTAAAACAATGCCAGCAAAACAAAAGAAAACAAATTTCCTGATATCTGCTCTGGCATCTGGTACAATTACATGTGTTCCTGCCTGCAAGGGACACAGCCAGAGCCAGTGCAATGTGCTGTCAATGTGCCCTTCACATCACTCCTCCCAGACCAGAGTCCTCCTTTATCCTAAACTCCAGAAAACAAATTGCTTTTGGGTCAGGCTGGCCTGACAGTTTCCATGATGTTAGCTCATAAAAGTGAAGGACGGGTTCCATCACAGAGAAAAAAACAATAAAAAACCTGGAGATGAAAGGCCTTGTCTGCCTATTTCCATCACTGCAGGGGGGAGGGTGTAGAGGGATGTTGCCTTGATTTACATGTTGTCCTGAGTGTCCTCTCTGTTCTTACTTTTGCTTCCTATAATCCCTGATGAAAGAGACACAGCAGGTGTTGTAGGGTAATTAATTGTATTTGCCTCAACTGGAAAATTCAGGAAGAGGTCAGCAATTAACAAAATCTTCTTTCTGATAAAAATCAGATCCACGAGGATCACTGCAGACCTTTGCCAGTTTTCCAAATAACACCTCCACCAGGTTCCATGGTTTGAAGGGATGAACTAATACTGAAGATTCAGGATGACATGTGTAAACTACATATTTTATTTATTTATTTACCGTTTATTTTTTAAGCAAAGCCTGCAGAGGCTACTTCAACTTTCTTGCATTGGCTAAAGTATATTTCCTAGCAATAAAGGTTCTGGAATTTACTGCCTGGTGGTGGTGTGGTGTCCCCAGTGCTGGGGATTTCTAGCAGGCATAATCATACCTTTGCCCAGGAAGACACAAATATAAATGAGATTGTGTCAGAAGAGGGTCCTCTTGAGGTCCCCTGCAGACTTCCATTTACAGTATTTGTGTGTTCAGAAATGGCTTTAAATGTCTGTTATTGCAGCTACCACTACAGAACGTGTTCACTACCAATGGAGATGAAGCTTTACAAAATTCTTACATGCAGACTACAACCCTAGCAGGGTAATGCAGGTTGACTTTTTTATTCAAGATTTTTCCCTGTAATCTGTAGCCCTGCCCCATGGAGTTTCTTTTGCACACGGAAATTTGTTTCTGATAGGTGTTATCTTTACTGAAATCAAGAAGTGTTGGATCAAAACCGTGACCACCACCCACCCCTGTATTGTTCTGTCCTTTTGTCTTTCTGTCTCTTCCCTCAGAGACCACCCCACTTCTTATGTGTCACTACTGGGAAACTGTCCCTCCTCTCTCTGATGTCTCAAACTTTTTTCTCTTTTTACTGCTTTCTTAGTATATTTGCCCTTTTCATATTTATTCAGGTCATGAGAAAGGCAGTCAAAATCTGTTCATTTACAATCATCATAATCTTCTAATCGTTTCCTATGTGTTCCCTGGAGTTTTGGTTGGTTTTATTTGTTTGTTTCTTTGTTTTGACTTATTTTGCCTATTCATAAAATGAGCTTTTTGTGTATACTTCAAGATCACTGCAAAATTATCAAAATTCTGCCACATCTAAGATTGCCAGAGGAAAATAAAACTTAGATTCCATTTTGTAAAACATTAGAACACAATAGCTAATATGCAGGTTATGTCACTAGAACAATCTTTCAAGGCAGAAAAAAGATTCTGTAGCAATTTCAATCGATTTTTATACTGGCAATTAATTAACAAAGCTATAACATTATTTATTTCTTTATTTGTTTAATACAGACCTTTCAAGCTGGTTAATTACTTTGCTTTGTCTAATGCTAACTGACAATGATTTGTTCAAGGTGCTTCTTTCAGCTGCATGCTTCACTGAGTGCTTTCAAGCATATCACATATCATATTAACATATATCAACAGGTCACATTTTCTGCAGTGTTAAAACTCATGATCAATTTATGAAGTAGTCTCACTAGCAGATACTATGGGTTGGCAGGAAAATGTTCTGAGAGACCATCACTGGGAGTTTTTCCTGACCTGAATTTTAAAGTGGTGAGACTTAGGAAGTTGAACACTTGAAAAAGGTCATTTTTGAATGAAGAATTTAGATCAGAGGTCAAATTTAGTTTTGGAATAACTGTCTTAAATTACTTTCCATTGCATTTATCATTTAAAAGTTAGATAACAATTCCAGAAAAACTATTTCAGAATACAGATTTAGGTACTGGCAGTTGGTGATTTGCTTCATCTATCTGAGAAGACTTTCTCAAAATGCAAACAAATGTCCTCAGCAAGTGTTTCTCTCTTTCTTTGCTATTGGAGCAATCTGGAGAAGTAGTTTGAACTCTTATTTCTCTGTCAGTTGTAATTAGGTGGGACATCCAACACCTCACAATGGCTGAAGGAGAAGTTTTCTCAGCTCCAGAGACCTGTTGACACCTGAAAGTCTACATGTAATTTGGATATGTTTGAAACACAGTTGAAAGTTCAGAAAACTGAATCTGGAACAAAACTTAGCTCAACAGCCCACTTTATACAAGCCCTGATTCTGACCTTGAAAAATAGAGTTTGGGCTTTGGAGACCTCACAGCAACCTGCAGTTTCAGTTGGGAATGATACTGTAAGGAAAGTACAATGGGAATTACCAGCTAATTCACTTTAGCCCTCTTGAGGCTTAAAATTAGTTCATTCAAAATGGATTTCTTAAAGTGTATTTTCCCGTGTGCTTTAAATACTCTGGACTCTCATAGTCTGTGACCCGTAAGTCTCACATTAAGCTGCTTTTGTGGAACAGTTGCTCTTTTAATAATTGCTGCACAGTTGACATAATCTTTGGGAAATGCCCTGGTGGTGTTTGGGATAGTTAAATCCATCATCACCATTCTTCAGTTAACTCACATGCTGCAGCTCTAGTAATTGGAATAAAACCAAAAGGAAGTGAGGGCAGAGTTCTACAGATGTTGTCTTGTGAGTAGATGACTTGCTCATCTACATGCAAACACAAGGGAAGCTAGCTGAGGCTCCAGCCTGCTCATACTAAGACACAAGACTGATGTTTCTTGACATCAGCTTTGTCACTTGGGAGGTTTCTCAGAGACCATCAAGCACAAGTCACTGCTCTATTTCTCCCATAACAAATGATGGTTCAGCATCTCATAATGGAAGTCCTGGAAAGGAGGTGTATCTAGCTACAGGAAGGCCCACCTTTACCAGTGACTGCAAAAAACACCCATGGTGACAAGGCCAACTGGAGGTGTCCATCCTGGAGTTGTCTAAATCTAGCTGCAGTAAATCCTACCATCGTGTTTCTACTTGTCCTCCTTAACTGTAGGCTTTCTAATCTATGTTCTAGATTAGAACCTGAATAACACTATGGTAAAAAGTCATCTTAGTCATTCATTCAAAGTTGAGAACCTAAATGCTAGAGATAGTATCAATTATAGCTACTTGAGGGAAATAAGCAAAAAAACCAAAACAAACAACCAAACAAAACCCCCCAATTAATTACTTATTTAATACCCCAGAGAGAGACAAAAAGTTCCACTCCTTCCTATGTTCTGCCAGAGAGTGGACCATGATTTCTATACACCAGAGAACTGCAAAGCAATGATAATATATATTTTTCCATCATGTTGCTAGTGTTAATTTTTTGGACAAAAGGTTCAAAACCAAGATTCTGTCTTCAGGGAGTCCTGTGGATCTGCCCCAAAAAGGCCAAGTGACTGGGTCTAAACACAGGACTTTCCATCCATCCATATATATCCTTAAACCCATAAGAAGTCATAAAAAGTAAGTATCATTACTTTCTTTGGGTGATGATCATGCCTGTCAGAGGAAAAACCTCATTTTCATTCATTTTCCAGACAAGAATGGTCTCCTTGTGCAAAAAAAAATTAGCCTCTGGAGTATTCTAATAGCTCTGTAGTACTTAGTTTGGGGAAAATGGCACAATATTGATTCCTAATTGCAGCTGCTCTACAAACTTCCAGTCTGAAATGGGAGGTTGCTCTGGCTATTTCTTCCAGGACTGCATTGACATTGAGACAATTCCACGTTTCAGCCTGTGTCTCAGGCCATGGAAACATTTGTTAATTCATCTTTTTTTACTTGAATGCATTATGGTTGTGGCCCATATGGTTACACCCCCTTTAATATAATCTACAGCATATATTTAGTCTACACACACATATTTTTTCCAGCATGTAAGTCGTAAAGTGAGATGCAACAGCTCAAATGTCATTAAAACAGTACAAAAAATATCCTGAAGACAAGGTATTTAAGTTGCAAATATTGGATTCAAATCAGCTTTGGGGAAATGATGCCTCATAATGCAAATCAAACCCAAATGTAGTTTTGACTAGTCATCTATTCCTTAATATTGTGGAAATTACAAGTCATTCATTGATTTATTGGGGCTGTAACTTGACTCACACAGTTCCATTCATGCAGGGTATCTGTGCTGTTGGATCTAGGTAAGGACAAATTCTTTGGGATAAAAGCAGGCAAGTGATTCCTCCTTGTGTATCATATGAAACTCTAGTTCTGTAGCAATATTATAATACCTCATCTTTTCTCTCACAACAGTTTAAATACATTTAAAATGTCCCAGAGTCAGCCATGACAAATGAGTGGAGGGGGTGTTGGACTAGATGATCTCTAGAGGCCTGTTCCAACTCTGGCAATTCTGTGAAATGGTTAGAGTTAAAAGCTTGGGTGTCTTTGAAGTGGGAAAGAAAAGATCACTAAAACTGCAAATTGCTAATTTTAGACACGTATTTATCTCAAGAAGCTTTGAAAATCTATATATGAAGTGTATGTTGGCTTATTAAGATGGCTTGCATTTTGGTAACCTCTCATATAAGACTGTGTGATCATAAAGCAAGAATTAGTTTCACTTCATGTGAAGCAGTAGAGGCTGAGAGTCACAATCTGAATATATCTATTGGCACCAAAGATAATCACACTGGCTTCCCTTCACAGTGGAGATGTGGCCACTGTCATCAGAAAAGTCTCAAATGTCATGCTAAGTAGACATCTAAAATACATAACTGGATTTATGCACTCAAAGTGACTATTTCTTACTGGTTTATGACAGCACATCTTCTGTTGGCATGTGTGTTGTGATTCGGGTACCACTGAGAAGTTCCAGTGATGCTCAGAATTTGTTGTGCTAGGTGATGCATAGGCATGGGGAACTAGAAATGTGTCCTGGCACAGGATCTCCACAATCTCTTTCTGTTTGAAACAAAAAAAATTCTAATCCACCTGGGGAAACATAAATAAATAAATAAACAAACAAATAAAAATGGTGACATGCTTAATATCTGGAATATTTCCTTTGTAAAGAGACCTAGGAAGCTGTGTTACAAGAAACAGGGGATTTACTTCACTTATAACTATATGACATTTGGTTGCCGAGGAAAATGTCTTTTTTTTTTTTTATATATATATATATACACATTCCAGTGTATATTTCTACAGCTTTCAGCTATGTGAAATAGTTATTAGCAAAATTAGGCAAAAAAAGTGTTAAAAATCTGTTTATATCCAAGTAATGCACACATGTTTAAAACTGACTGCCTTTTAGATAATTTTCTAAGAAATACTTAAATTATTTCCCTGAAAATCTCCTCCCTACTGCTTTTATTTCTTCTGAATCTTTTAGAAAATCTTTCAGAATCCTTAATCTTCACACAATCCTTAATCTTCCCACAAAGCAAATAGTGGAGTGATGTTTAAGCAGCAGTTACCACAAGGAGACCCAGGAACAGCACAGCTTGCAGATGAAATTTCCTGAATCCTAAAATAAGATTCATCTCACCTAACTTCAGGTATGGGATTCAGCTTGCAGATTCTGACACCTGAAAGTAGGTGATGAAGCATAAGTGCCTACATATGAACAGAGCATAGTCCTAGAATCATAGTCCTAGAATGTCTTGGGTTGGAAGGGACCTCTAAAGGTCATCTAGTCCAGCCCCTCTACAATAAGCATTGATATCTCCAACTTGAACAGATTGCTCACTTATTAATTATAAAAAAATATTTAATAGCAAATTTTTAAAAACAAACTATACACTAATTTACAGATTACTCTTGCAAGGGAAATATTTATTACAGTTCTTCAAGATGACAGTGAGAAAGGCAGATGTTTGCCTGGTGTTACAGGAATCACAGAATCACAGAATCACCAAGGCTGGAAAAGACCTTTAAGATCATCAAGTCCAGCATCCAACCTCTCACTTTAATCCGTTTACCTCCCAGAGCTGTTTATTTGTCTAAACACAGGCATGTAGAACTGTGTGAAAAGCCCTTGGGAACAGTAAGTCCCATGAGGCTGGAAGAAATGAACGTGACCTACAGCAGATGAGCAGCATGGAAGGTCAGGAATGCTAATTCAGAAGCTGTTGAACACCTTTATTCAGGCATAATTAAGCCCTTTGCCAATACATAGGGTAGCACCTAATTAGGAATATTTCATTAACTAAACTGGACACCTCCATTTGAGTTACACGTAGACAGCCCAGTTCAATTGCCTCTAAATAGGTAATACAGTCCATAAACCACTTCAGATATTACAGAGTATCCTCCTGGGCACCAAGGTGCCAGTGCAGAAGTACACAACTGTCACATTGTTCATTGCTCTGCTCTGCACTGGTGCAGCCTCACCTTGAGGACTCTGTGCAGTTTTGGGCACCACAATATTAAAAGGACATCAAGCTATTGGAAAGTGTCCAAAGGAGAGCCACGAGGATGGTGAAGGGTCTGGATGGGATGAGTTATGAGGGGTGGCTAAGGTCACTTGGGTTGTTCAGCTTGGAGAAGAGGAGGCAAAGGGGTGACCTCATTGCAGTCTATGGCTTCCTCATGAGGGGAAGAGATGGGGCAGGTCCTGATGTCTTCACTCCTGTGACCAATGACAGGACTGGGGGAAATGGCAGGAAGCTGAATCAGGGGAGGTTTAGGTTGGATATCAGGAAAAAGTTTTCCACCCAGAGGGGGGTTGAGCACTGGAACAAGCTGCCCAGGGAACTGGTCACAGCACCAAGCCTGCCTGAGTTCAAGAAGAGTTTGGATGATGCTCTCAGGCACATGGTGTGATTCTTGGGGTGCCCCACACAGGGGCAGGAGATGGACTCAATGATCCTGATGGGTCCCTTCCAACTCAGCATTTTCTATGATTCTGTGATTGATTCTATGATTCTATGATTCTATGATATGAAGACAGGCTGAGAGAGTTGGGACTATTCAGCCTGGGGAAGAGAAAGCTCCAGGGAGACCTTAGAGCACCTTCCAGTACCTGGCTTTTCACCAGAGAGGGCAGTGATAGGACAAGGGGGAATGGTTTTAAACTGAAAAAGGGGAGATTTAGGTTAGACATCAGGAAGAAATTCTTCACCATGAGAGCAGGACAGCACTGGAATAGGTCACCCAGGGAGGTTGTGGATGTCCCCTCCCTGGAAGTGTTCAAGGCCAGGTTGGATGAGGCTTTGTGCAGCCTGGCCTGGTAGGAGGTGTCCCTGTTTATATTGTTTATATTGTTAGAACCTGATGACCTTTAAGGTCCCTTCCAACTTTAACTGTTCTATGATTCTATGATTCTATGATTCTATGATTCTATATTCCAGAACCTGTGGAAGGCTTTCAACGAAACAATCAAGCAGGTTACAAATTTCTAAAGAACCTGGAGGAAATGCTTTCCTTATTTAAATCTTAAAACAAAGGAAAATTCTCTCTCAAACTCGGGAATTCAGCTCAGGTGTTTGAGTAAGAAGTGTGGTTATCCAATGTCCTTTATGAACTTCTTTTCTATGGACTGCTCAAGGCAAATAAAATTAGGTGGATGAGTCTGGGTCACTGCCAGTAGAGACTACATCGAAGCAGCACTTCCAAGAAAGCTGTGATGAGCATATACAGCTCTGGTGGAAAACATAAATCCTGTGGGGATGCAACTGGTGGAAAGAGATGGAAATTATGGAAATTTCCATGGTGCTTGCAAGGTACATCCAAGATTGTGCTTCCTCAGTGCATGGTGCTGTATGAACATACAGTGAGAAGCAATCTGAGCTCTGCAAAGGTACAGTGTAAATACAGTGGGAAAGCAAAAAGCAGGAATCAAGAGAGTTACCCAAGGTCACACAATGAAGAAACAGGAGGGGGAAGAAATAGGACTCACATGAGTGAAACACCAGCTTACTGCTGCATCCATTAGCCTAGATTCATTTTGCTTCTGGTTTGGGGTTTAGAAATTGAAATTGTCTTGAGTATTTATTCTTCTCCTGAGTCACCCATTCACCAACCCTTTCTTTCTTCTTTGAACCATTCTCTTTCTCCTTTGCCATCCAACCACCTTCCACTTCAAGTCCCCTGAGAAAGATGTCTGACAATTAATGGAAAAAACAAGACTTCATAAACTGTTCTCCTGCAAGTGGATTCTATCCAGACTCTCAATGGCACCCAAAAGTGTATTTTGGGGTGTAATTATAAGTGATACACTCCACAGAGAGCTCATTTATTCTGAAATGAGTATGGAAGACACGTTAAGCACAATGTTTTCTCTTTTTTTTTTTTTTCTTTCACCTGACAGCATCAGGACACAAAACTGCAGTTTGACTTAAAATAATGAAGTGAGATGTTCCATAAAGTTATTTCCAGATGATGGACTCCATGCTACATAAATATACAGGAGACTCCCAGAGGAAACTGGCAGGTCACTCAGGCTTGCATAAGTTTCAGTCCAACAGTGTATGGGAGATCCATACCTCTCTTGTAAGGGGAGCAATTTCCACTCAAGCCATGCAGATGTTAAACTTTTATATATATATATTTTATTTTTATTTTTAATTTTTGTTTGCTACCAGGAGAACACCTACTGCTAAGTTCAAGCAAGCATCAGCTGAGCTAATTATTTTAGTCCATGAGGACTCAGTTGTGGGGTCAGGTAAGAGTATATGAGAACAAGTGTTAAACAAGTAACTCTTGTGAACTTGCTTAAGTTCATTTTTCATGAAGAAGGTGAAAAGTAGAAGTGCCAGCAGAGCTTTTGTGGAAAACGGACACATTCAGGACATTTTGCATCAGACTGAGAAAGGTCAGCATTTCTGGCAGACAGTGAGGCTGGTGCTCTGATTCAACTCAAATAAAACTGTTTCTTGCTCAGGCTCCCCACTGACAATTTCAGAGGAGTTTGAATTTGGATGAGGAAAGTGTCTCAGGAAAAACAAGACCTAACCATCCACTTTTGAACTAAACCTGAACCCAAACTGGTCTTGGATTTGAAGCTGGAGAAAGTTTAATTTCTTTTTCTTCTTTTCTCTTTTCCCTTCCCTTCCCTTCCCTTCCCTTCCCTTCACTTCATTTCACTTCCCTCCTCTTCCTTTTTCCTAGAAACATGAAGCAATACTTCCCTCAGTCGCAGATTTTCCAAGTCCAGAAAAAATCCTATAGGCACAGTCACAAGAATGACAAGTGATCAGGAGTCTGGGTGCCTGCTCAAACTCATCTTTAATATTTTTAAGACTTATTCCATTGTATTTAAACTAACAGTGGTGTCTTACTTCTGGTTTTAAAACTGCCTACCATGTTGTGTACTCCAAGCACACCACCTGTGCTTCAAAGCCAGCATGGCTTCTTCTTTATCTGGCAGTAACTGGGGTTCAACAGGCCTTCAGTGTTAGTGAAAAGAGAATTTTTTAAATTATGCCAAAAGTCACCGCTGCACCCCCAGGATCACCTGCAGCAGCTCAGTTTCTACTGAAGGGTGATGGTCTTTCTCCAGTCCCACCTCACTTACTGATCCCTCCATTTGTTTTTCCACTGAGAACAAATTAAAGTGTCTGTGAAGGAATATTATGGTTTAGAGGCTTCAGAATACCTTAAGGGTGACCTCAGTCTGTGCTGACTGTGCTGCACACTGTGACTTGTCCCTTTGGTAGGGGAAATTATTCTAAGCTGAAATCCTGACACTTAGGATGTCAGTGGCATTGTCACCTTTGGCATCTGCAGAAGTAGAATTTTGCCTATTAATTGTGCAAGAATCAAATTCAAGAAATATTTCCTTTCAATAACATATCCATTTAGAAGCCAACACCAAGATGGTGTCTTACTCTGAAAGAAGTAGCAGCAGGAGCAGTAAAGCTTATCTTGGTTGAAGGTAGTGGAAGATGTTTCATCAGAGACAGCCTTCTCCCTTTTTCACTCCATATCATGAGGTACCTTGGATTTCCTTTGATCTTTCAAGAGGAGGGCAGTTAAAATCTGTGATACTCAATCCTAACAGCGAGTGCTAGAAACCAGGAATATTTACTTTGCATAAAACCACAAATGTATCTGCAGATTCAGTATCTGTGGCACAGTGCAGCTTTGACCTTGTGGTTGAAAGATGGCCTGTTCACAGTACAAGAGGGTGCAGCATCATCCACTGATGTTCAAAGAGCAAGCGAAGCCCTGTGGGAGGAAAAGTTGGAGAGGAAAACAAATAAAGCCCAAGAGAAGGACAAGATGTGATCTCATGAGATGCATTTTCTCTTGAACCACCTGGGAGATCTCTCCAGAAGCAGATTTTGTTCCAGTAAAATAGCACCACAGCTGCTTCTTTTGGCTGCAAAAGCCAGGGCTTGCCCTTGATAAGTAACATTCATGAATATCATCCAAAACAAAGCATTTAAAAATAGGAAATCTGACCTCTTTGTCTTGTGTGACAGCTCTGTGATGGGAGAACCACATGTAAAAAGGACTGAGGACTGATTCCTAGACTTAAGGCTTGCTGGCATGCTATGTTGAACACGGTGTACAGCTCTGCAATGCTGAATGAGATGAATGTGGACTTAGAGAGAAAGATGTTACCTTATCCTGAGACTTTGTCCAAGTTAATTATCCTCTTGATGAAAAGAAAAAAAATCTGATTATTCTTCATAAGACAGACGTACAACTACTGTGATCTGAGCTAGTGTCTTAGCATGGTGCCCTGCTCTGCTGCATAGGATAGGGAGTTTTCTCATCATCTGAGACATGTAGCACTGCTTTTTTTTTACACACTATAGTGCAGGTTGCATCTCATCCTGCCTCCTGCCAGGGAGAGCACAACGATCCTCACAGCCTTGGAAGGAGCATGTGAAAAGGAACACTTTATATTGCTTTGCTGTGATCAACTAGCTCTAATGCAGGAAAAAACTTTTCCCATAAAAGGTGTAGTCCTGCTGGAAGTCCCCAGGGACTTGAGGCCCATTTGGGAAATGGGAACATCCCACAGCTTTGCCTGAAATCCCAAGTGGAAGGCAGGGGATATTTCTTGTAACTGAGAGGAATACACACCACCTCTCCCCAGCACATCATGAGGGAGTGACTCACACTGAAGATGATGATGCTGAGCAGCTCATGCAACTCTTTCACAACCCAGGGTTGCAGTTTTAATCTGATGAGGAGCTAAGTCTGGTTTTGGGGGATGGACGAGCCCATGTGACTCCTTGGCTGAAGCTGCACCTTCAGTGAGAGACATAACATCTGAGCATACTTGAATGTACCAACTCAGATCACCTTCTCTCATAGTTCAGCAAAGCTCCACTGAAGTTAAACAACAGCTCCCCTGCCTTTATCACATCCGAAAATCTGGCCCAGGCCACTTAGCTCTTCCTACTTTCAATGTGACTGTGTGTTATGCCTCATGAAAAAGGTGAACAGTGGCTTCTGGCCAGAACATACCAACCTTTTGGAGTTCATCATGTGAAAATAAACGAGTGATACCCAGATGAATGTGTTATATGTATAAATATATATCTCTCGCTTTCTTTGTATTTATACATATATTTGCACTGTTCCCTGTCTTGGCTGGGACCTCTTTTGGAAAGGAGACAGCAGTAAAGTTATTAAGAATCTCCACTCATGTTAAAATACCTCTTTAGTACAACAAAACACACTATTGTTGAACTGGGAAAAGATATTCCATAAATCTCCCAAAGTCAAATACCATGACGGGAATATGGAAAAATAGATCTATATATTAACTCCTCTTTTAACAGCATTATTTGACCCTTAGTAAAAACAAACAGAGGAAAGAAAAACGTTACAAGCTCAGAAAAAAATTCTCTGACTCTTATCAAAAGCACATTTGAAGAGAGGCCTCGGAGGCATCTATTGTTTAATGGGCTATGCTTGATTTACTGATGATTATGTAGCAAAAAAAAATAGTAATGCAATCATTCCAAGGCCATGAGAGGTGCAGGCCTTCAATTTATTAGACCTTGGAATCAGGGAACATCTTTTTTTTTTTTCCCCCCCTCCATTCAAAGAGCCCTGTTTGACCAACAGTGTGAAACAGTTTGATGGGCAAGTCCCCTGGTGCCCAGCTGTACCTCGCTCCTTTTCCATAAGTAACTGGCCACATGAGAGCAGGCCTGCAGCTTGAGTTTACACAGCTGTATGCTGGAGCTCAGAGTTCACTGCATTTATTTTAGACTTCTTTTAACAATGGCAAAAAACCCCTTGTCCCTCCTTGCCCTCCCCATGCATGCAGGCAGGCATGCTGCTGGTTCTCCTGCTGCTTGCACGAGAGCAGACACATACATGTCTGCAGCCCCATTTCATCCACTGATTCCATAGATTCACCTCTTTTTAGGCACAGCACAGGGAAAAAGCATCTGAGACAGCAGTGGAGGTGAATTGGTCAATAGTGGTGAGGCGATGGCCATTTACAGCTATCACTGGCATGAACTGGGCTAGACTGGAGATCTAGCTGTCATCCTCATCATAGCACTGATTTGGTCCAGATGTTTTGCCTCAGTGTCCCTTTGCTCAAATTTCAGGGTCCTGATCCCTCCTTTCTTCTTTTAAACCCACCTACAATGCAAAACAATTCCTTTTTCCCCAGAAACCAGAGCCATTAGTTAATTTTTAATGGTCCACCAACATGGTGGATGTGGTAGAGGCAGATATAAAAAGACAGTCCCCATACTGCCTATCTCCTCACCTAAACAAACAGGACTGGCACAGTTCAGGGAGAGAAACAAAAAGCAGTGACTGGGAAGTGACTTGCTCCAAGTGACACAACTAGTCAGAGGAAGGGAAGAACCCTCTCCTATGGAGACAGCCTGAGAGAGTTGGGGTGGTTCAGCCTGGAGAAGAGAAGGCTCCAGGAAGACCTTAAAACACCTTCCAGTATCTGAAGGGGCTACAGGAAAGCTGGAGAGGGACTTTGGAGAGGGACTTTTTAGAAGGGCAAGGAGTGATATAGGACAAGGGGGAATGGTTTTAGACTACAGAAGGGTAGATTGAGATGAGGTATTAGGAAGAAATTATTGGCTGTGAGGGTGGTGAGACACTGGCTCAGGTTGCCCAGAGAAGCTGTTGCTGCCCCATCCCTGGAAGTGTTCAAGGGCAAGTTCGATGGGGCTTGGAGTGACCTGGTCTGGTGGGAGGTGTCCGTGGCCATGCAGGGGGGTTGTGACTAGATGCCAGGATTTCTGAACAGGAGAACCATGTATTTTTCATGTTTTTCAACTAAGAAGGGAAACCACTTCATGTAATTTTAGACATCTAAAAGCTGACTGGTCATGCAAATCTCTCCTAGAGGCAAGCCAATGGAGAAGGACAGGCACCACAAGAAGAGATAAATCCTGCTCCTTGGCTATACAAGTTTTTCTGATAACCCTTTTGAGGCAATAAAATCAGGCATTCTGGAAAATGGCTTTGATAGCATTCATAATATTTACAGATTAAACTCAACTACTATGCACACATATTCCTTCAGGTAGGACATGTGCCTGAAACTCAAGACATTTACAAAATGAGAATAATGAGTGTTCATTTATCAGTCTTGCCTCTTAACTGGTCTCTGGTGGCATCCTATCTCATGTGTACATCAAAGGTCTTTTACAATGTGGCATTACTCTTTGAGGGGCCCCTAAACAACCCACTCAGCAGATGACAATAATAGAACCTGGACCCTTGCCAAGCACAATAATGGTATTTCCTGGAGTATTCACAGAGTTTCCAGTTCTTCAGGCAAGGTGTAGCATGGTAAACCTAAACATCATGGTATTTAAATACCCAGCTACAAATATTCACAAGTGACTCACAGTCCTGAGAGCTTCCTATTTTGCTAAGGTGACCCAAAATACTTTTGCCTAATGAGGCTTTATTGTCAGCAAATCTGAGATACTGATCTTCTGAGAATAAAGCCCTTTTATGATTTCTCTGTTTATAAATACCAACAATAGAGAAATAGGAGTTTTATTGAACAATCTGACTGTAGTTTTATAGATAGGATAGTTTAATTCTGGAGCTCTGGCTGTTTTGGATGGGATATCTTTGAAAATGCCTACACTTGGAAATAAATCTTTGCCTAGCTGGTCCTTGTCATATGATGCAACAAACCACCAAGAGTGGCTTCAGTGTCCACGGAAAAGATAAGCCTATTAAACTTTATTTCAGTGAAGCACTCAAGAGTCATCTCTTACAATCAGCCTGTTACTGATAGACTTACATAGCTGCTGTCCTGAGGCCTCTAATTTTGCCATTTTGCAGTGAAAATATCTGGGAGGTTCAGAAGGTATTAGGGGAAAGGCTGCCAGATTTTCAGTGTCAACTTGGGTCTTGTTTGTACATGAAAGCAGAATATGCTGTAGTCCTCACAGTATTTGCCTGCTGTTGGGCTTGCTAATTGAGAGCCACACTAGCAGCAGCATCTCAAGAGACTTCCACCAGAGCTGTACTCTGGGTAAATAAATACACAGACACTGTCCAACACGGGGAAACTATTAGTAGATAGCCTTAAAAGATGACCTTTGGTGCTTTGGCTCACAGTAGTACACTGTCACCACCCAGCAACTGCAAACTATTGCCTATTTTTTTTGACAGTTTGGTGAAGAATTATGGGCATGACTCCCTTCTCCATATTTATTCCACCACATGGATAATGAGACTTGAAATCACTCTCTGCCTTTCTGTAAATATATGTGCAACACATGACCAGGTCTTGCAGGAGCAATTCCCTTCCTCCTGGTTACCACCACATTCACAGCAAATCAAGATTATTTGCAAGTGTTGTCAGATGGCTGAGAAAACTCTCAGCAACATGGCCTCTGTCATAGTGACCAAGAGCTGTGATACTTTTATGGGAGGTTGTATTTGTCATATAGTACCATCTGGCATATAATGATATCAGGAGATTGTAGAAAGAGTGCTGAAAAAAATAGCCAGGAAATGAAGATAATTTCTCACATCCTTGCTTTCCAGGAGAGTAAGGAAACCTGTTTTAGACAAGAAAGGGTGGAAGACATTGGAAGAAATGAGAAGTTGACTGGAGCAGAAGTGGAAATGGCTGATCAAAGATTCACAGTGACATTTATTTCATCTGGGAGAATTGCGTTTGTGAGCTGAAATGACAAAGAGAAAGCAGTTTCCAGAGAGGAAGGATTAAACATAGCAAGCTGACTTCTCATGGGTAGGACTGAAGTACACAACCAAATCCCTGGGAATGCCAAGGTTCATCTTTCCAGGGCTGCTTGATTCTATAGGTGTCTGTGTATGTCAGCCACTTCTCTGCTTTGACTGGAAGCACTTGTCCTGGGCAATGGACAGATATTCCCTCCTCATATGCTTGTCTACGAATGGGTTGCAGGGAAATAATGTTTTTATTTCCCAGTGGCCACCAATCAGCAGAACTTTGGCCTTTGACTATGTAATTACTATAATTGCCAAAACCATTTAGTAACCCCTTTTTAACTTATTCTGTCTTAAACTGCCCTTGTTTTTTCCTGCCCTGTACTTGAAGCCTTCCTTCAGCAAAGGGCTCTTTTCTGACTGTGTTTCCCTGAGAAAGACCATCCTACCAGCATCTCCAACCCAGTTTTCAGTGGAAAGCTCTGTAATATGGGTATGTCAAGGACAGGGATATTAAAATAATAGCAATAATAAAGAAGACTGTAAAATTCAGAGCCAAAATCCTGATGTGGTTTGGTGTGGTTTTGCTTTAAATCAGATTTCTGAGGTTGCAGAGGCTCAAATTGTACTATTAAACAAGATATGTCATCCCACCCTACCTCATTTTCCCATTTCAAATAGAAGTTTCAAGATTCAACCCATCTAATAAATAGCATCATATGTAAAGTCTTGGAAAAGCCTGTATCAGCTGTGTGCATGAGAGAAAGTTAATGCCCTCCAGATTTGCTAACATCTAATTTCAGAAAAGGTTCAGTCTTTACAGATACTTAGATGGTGACCACCTTTGCTTTTCATTGAGGAACCAGTCTGGCTTGACAAAACTGGATATCCCTGAAGATTTTTTCCATATGTTGAGAGAGGAATATTTTTTTTTTTCTTTCTCATGTCTATTTCAGAAAGATAATTCCTTTGTTTATTTTTGGTGCCTTTTGTAAATCTGTGAAAAGGGAAGGCGATCAACAGTTGTCTTCTAATAAGGAATCAACTAAGAACACTTAAAGTCTTATATTAGCTCCTATCTTCTAGTTTTTCAGCTGTTTCCATACAAGAAAATAACTCAATACCTGCTTTCTCCCTACTACCTCGAGGACCTCTTGGTTAATTTCAAATTTGACAATGGAGGTGGGGCTTTCAAAGATATTAAGTTTCTACAAATGTTGTAAAAATGTGTCCAGGCAGACAAAAACAAGGCTGCAGCTGTAGTGCTTGTCAACAGGAAATCCACACAGAAAAAAGACTATTACAACAAGCTCTCATAGTTTGCAGTTTGATTGGACAATCCAGGAATGGGACCTACCACCTCAGGAACATGGACATGTGCACTTTGTTGCTTGTTATCCTTATGTTCTCCAGGTAATATCTGTGGTGATCACAAATGAGATATGGGAATCATAGAATCATTTAAGTTGGAAAAGACCCTTAAGATCATCCAGTCGAACCATTAACCCAGCACTGCCAAGTCCACCACTAAACTGTGAACCTCAGCACCATCCTTGGAAGTGTTAAAAAAAATATGTGGACATGACACTCCAGAACATGGTTTAATGGGCATGGTGGTGTTGGGTTGATGGTTGGACTTGATGATTTTAACAGTCTTTTCCAACCTTAACTGTTCTATGGTTCTATGATTCTACATCTCTTCTCCCTGGTGACCTGTGATAGGAAAAGAGGAAATGGGATCAAGCTGCCCCAGGGGAGGTTCAGGCTGGATATTAGAAAAAATTTCTTCACAGAAAGAGTGGTGAGGCATTGGAACAGGCTGCCTAGGGAGGTGGTGGAGGCACCATCCCTGGAGATGTTCAAAAAAGGGGTAAACATGGTGTTTCATAAGGTGGCTTAGTGGTTAGGGGTTGTAGGGTAGATGGTTGGACTTGATGGTCTTGAAGGTCTTTTCCAACCTTCACAATTCAGTGTTTCTACGATTCTATCTACATGGCTTTGAAATCCCTCCAGCGTTTAGAAAGGAGAAAACTGAGGGGGGATCTAATAAATGTCTATAAGTAGGTGAGGGCTGGACATCAAGAAGGTGGGGACAACCTCTTTTCATTTGTGCCCAGTGATTGGACAAGGGGCAATGGGTTTAAACTCGAGCACAGGAAGTTCCACCTCAACATGAGGAAGAACTTTACTGTGAGGGTTACAGAGCACTGGAACAGGCTGCCCAGAGAGGTTGTGGAGTCTTTGCCTCTGGAGACTTTCAAGACCTGTCTGGATGCCTTTCTGAGTGATCTGCCCTAGTTTTTGGTCCTGCTCTGGCAGGGGGGTTGGACTCGATGATCTTCAGAGGTCTCTTCCAACCCCTGACATTCTGTGATTCTGTGATTGTGTGATTGTGACTCCACCACTTCCCTGGGCAGCCTGTTTTCCAATATCCAACCTAAACCTCCCCTGGCACAGCTTGAGCCCATTTTCTTTTCTTCTATTACTTCTTAACTGGGAGAAGAGATGAACACCCACCACAATACAACCTCCTTTTAGACAGTTATAGAGAGTCCCCCATTGAGGCTTTTTTTTTAATCCAGGCTGAACACTCTGATTTCCTTCAGCTGCTTCTCATAAGACTTGTGCTCCACACCCTTCACCAACTTTGTTGTGCTTCATTGGATGCAAAGTCATTTGGAGGACAGAGTTCATGATGTTCAGTTCCTACCTGTGTACTTCCAGAAGGATGATCCTCGAACAGTAAGAGGGAAAGATTGCTACATAGCTCTCCCATCCTTTTTCTTCTCATCTCCCCTTTGCATTTCAAAACAGAACTTCCCACAAAATATGGCTTTCCCATTGGGAAAGGCAAGGTGTCAGATGAGACAGCTCTCTTTGGTATTTGCTGAATTTGGTTCATGCCAAGGAATATACTTTTTCAGTGTCTCACAGTGAGGCCTCAGAGATGAAAGGTTTCCATGTTGCTTGTCAGGAAAACTTTGTTCTGGTGGGTTTCGAGAGATTTTTTATTTTTTTATTTATTTTCCCCTGCTAGAGCAGTTGCCTCAGTAACCCTAAATTCTAACTGTACATCACATTCTGCCAAAGAATATGGTTCCCATTATCAGAGAGCACTGCTTATTATTACTCTGAGCTTTGTGGTTTCTTTTTTTTTTTAACATCAAATGATTAAACATCAAATGTTTTTCACACCAGGCAGAGATGACAGCTCTTGCCCTCAGGAAATCTTCTTTCTTTCCATTTTATGATCCTTTTTAATATTTTTTTTTCCCTTTCAATACACATAATTGTTTTACAACACAGGGAACTCTTTTTATTTCACCTGGTTCATACACTTTTAAATTATTATCTAGCAGGCCAGTAAGGGTCAGAGAAAAAGATACAAAACAAAGAAATGCCATGAAAGAGGGATGAAAAAGGGATGTTTAAGTATTAAGGCCCAGATTTTGAAGGTTATTCTCATGCTGATGGAAATCATGAATCTGGGGTTATGTCCTCACGTGGCATATCAAATATGTATTCGTATAATAAATTTGTAATAATCATCAAGGTAACATTTAGTTCCACTTTAAAACTTTTTCTTTATAACTTTATATCAATTTAATGTTTTTTCAATGGAACAAAAAACGTGAGTTTGATGTTCACCAATGAAATTTCAAAGTTTGGAGATGCTAGCCCTGAAACTTTCATGGAGTCATATGTCCCATTTTCAATTGAGAAAAAGTCATCAGGAGATCCTTTTCAGATGGCTGAATTAGATGTCTACATGGTGATGGTGTCTTCAACACCAGAGTGTATATGGAGGCCAAACTTCCATACCCTCAGCTTTTCACAGTACAGAAATATATGCCAGTCATTTATAACAGGATATAGTGATGATTTACCAGCTTCCAAACTGAAAATAAACAACACCCAAAGGCAGGTGACATTTTCGAAGTAACCTTTTGATCCCAAGGAAAACATGGCCTAAGGCAGTCGAGGGGAGAAGGGAAGGAAAAGAGAAAGGAAGAAGGAAAAGGAGAAGAGAAAGGAAGAAGGAAAAGGAGAAGAGAAAGGAAGAAGGAAAAGGAAAGGAGAATAAAGGGAAAGAAAAGGATGTAGTTTGTAAATTATGTTCATCTATTTTTGTCAGGAGGGGTTATTATCATCCTTCCTCATACCAGGGTGGATAAACTCAAAATGGTCTAGGAAGAGCCTCAAATTAGGCAAAAATCAACACATCCCTACATGACAAAACACAGGCTAAGGAGCAAAGTACTCATTTGCTCTCTCTTACACTCATGGTATATTTGAGTGTGATTAATTTTCTGTCATGTCTACTTTGTGTGTTTTATGAGTGCCCTTTTATAAGATTCTGGAGGTTTATTTCTTTGGAAAAAATGACTCTGTCTTTGGTGTCTTGCTCATGAAAATAAATCAGAAAGACAAGTCCAGATATAAAATGGGAGGCGGAAATGTTGAAGTTTACCTTGAGTTTGACAGCGAGTATGTGTGTGGGAGTGAAGCAAAATGTAGTTTAAGTGATTATAAATATGTATGTATTACTCATAAAACAAACCAATAGGCACACCAAAATAAAGTAAACGTATCCCTGCACCAGAACCCTCAGGTGGCTCTGAGTGACACTGAGTCTGGTAATGACAATAAATAAAAACTCAGATAATTCCTGTCCCTTCAGTGGAATTGGCAATGAACATTATTTCATAGTCTGGAGCTTTAGCCCAGGAGGAACCATTATAATTGTATGCTCCAACCTGTTCCATAACACATGCCAGGGAATTTTATGCTGTCATTCCTGCTTCAAGACTATAACTTTTTGAGCCACAACACATTTTACAGACTGATTCCAGTGGTGATTTAAACACATCTACTCATGGAGAATGCTATGTATGCATTTCAGGTGCAGTTTTGACAGCCTTTTAAAAAAATTTTTACGCTGCTGCAATGTATAATAATGTTAAAATTTGGATTACAAACCTGGAAATATTCTTAACATCACAAGAAACACTTAACTGCAGAAAATGAGACTCATGATGACTTCAGACATGAATGTCCAACTGTCCCTACTTGTCCTATCTACATATCTGGCTCTGCTAAGCACCTGCCTTGACCTTAAAATCCTCTACAACTGTGTTTGTGGACATGCCCATAGATCCTTTAGCTAGAGCAGGTGAGTACTTTGGATGGGAGTAATCTCAGAAAACTTCAGGAATATAATATGTTGACTTCCAAATCTGATCTTCCCTTATAAACATGATGATAAACAGGCAATTCCAGAAGCAGATCTGACACTTCTGTTTAATATTTCACCCTCTGGACCTTCTGTTAATCTTCTGTCACTATAAAGGGATGTTGAAGTGACTGGAACAGGCTTGAATGTCTAATTCTGAGACACTTCTATTATGTGAGATACACCCTGTCACTACTGATCATCCTAAGACCTGATGAAACCCTAAAGATATCTAAAGCAGTATCTAAGGTGCAGTGATTGTGCTCTGAGCCTAACTTCATCAACTGCTAAGGGAAGCAGGACCTCCAGGAGCACACACTGTGCCTATTCTTGCATAGTAGTGAAATGGTTAGGAGTAAAATTATTTCTACTCTCTGAAGAAATTAAATCCTAACACACTAAACAGATTTCTATTCTCCACATTTTCAGTCTTAATCAGCCAAAAACCATGAGTGGAAAATTCAAGAGTAGTGAGCAAGAAGAAGGAAGTTTGGCCTTGTAGTCTAATGGCTAAGACCCTCAGCTGAGAGAAGCGTTGTACCTGATATCTGAAAAAAGCATTTGTTTTCCCCAAATATCCCATTCTAGTACACTGCTTGTTTGTTTTTTCAGCCTCCTACTCAGGAATATTTGGCTCTGGATGCTATGAATTTCTGTCACCTCTCGCAAACATGTATGTGAGGCTTGCTCCTGAGCTGCCAAGATATATGTATGCTTTCAGTGGGGAGTGATTAATCTCGATATCTGTGGTATTATGTGTTTCACACACACTGGCAGGAAGTTCCCTGAGTGACACAAGTTCCTTTGCCCTGTATCATGTGCCAGACATGCCGACAGCTGATGCTGGAGCAATGTTCACAAGGAATTGCAAATGGCTTTTTCATGCACATTGACCCAACTGAATCACCAGGGACACCAGCTCCCTGGGATAAAATTGCCTGGAGCCGGAGATTCCCTGCAGTCCACCAGGGCAATAAATAACCTGAAATTACAGTGCTGGGCATCAGTGCCTAGTCTGCTGCTTTTGATTGACTGGTCTTATCTGTAAAAGGGTTTTCATTTGAAACTTTTGTGTAAGGTCATCCAGATGATGAAGTGCATGGCAGGAGATCTGAGCTTGGGAAATGCTTGGGCATTCTCATGTTAAGGCCTGTTGTGCTGGGCTGTGGAAGTTGAGCAACGTGGTTTGTTGAAAACAGCTGACCTGAGAAGAACATGCATTGACACAGAGGATGGTGATGCCTGTTTTGTCTGCAGGAGTCAACAGCCAGGAAATGGAGAAAAAAATATAGACACAGGAGGATGGGGTCAGACTCTTCTCAGTGGTGCCCAGTGACAGAACAAGGGGTAATGGTCACAGACTGGTACACAGGAGCTTTAACCTGAATATAAGAAAATACTTCTTTACTTAGAGGGTAACAGAGCACTGGGACAGGCTGCCCAGGGAGGTTGTGAAGCCCCCATCCCTGGAAACATTCAAGACCCATCTGGATGTGTTCCTGTGTGATCTGCTTTACAAGATCCTGCTGTAGCAGGGGGGTTGAACTAGGTGACCTCCAGAGGTCTCTTCCAGCCCCGACGATTCTTTGATTCTGTGATTTTTGCCTCAGTACTCCTCAGCTGGCAGAGTGAGATGTACAAAAGTAGTCAGTGGGTCAGGCCATATAGATATCTGTTGGAAATGAAATAGTTTTTGCAGAAAAGTCCCAAAACAAAAGACACAAAAAGCTTTCCAGGTGAGAAACAAGTTATTGTTCACCCAACTACTGAAATGGAACATGCTGCCAAAGCCCAGTCCTAGTGTGAGAGGGATTGTATCAATACAGACCAAATTATTCTCCATCGAGAGCATCAGCAAAGACACCTGATAGAAAAACACAACAAAAAGTAGGTTTGGACTCGATGTAGAAGCAGGGTAGTTACTAGACTCTGAAAACCAAGTCAAGGAAACCACATTTAGGCAACACTGACATCAGTTTTAATTGCCTCACAGCATTTAGGAAGTCAGAACCAGAAACCCACCTAGAGAGGAGACTGTTGGGGGCAATCTTAAAAGTCACTAGTCATTCAGACTGACAGGTTTGGACTTTAAAACTTTTGAACATTTTTTTCTGAGATTGTTAGCTCATGTATTCTACTCTAAGAAACTAGTTGTTACCAGCCAAGAAATGAAACTGAGACTTAACTGGAGATCTTCCTGACTTCTTTTCAATATACAGAATCAAGTGAACACATGCAAATATTGTTCTTTTTCTTCTGTTTTTTATTTTTTTTGGTTCAGGTTGACAACTAAGTTACCAAATGTGCTACCCAATAGCTATTAGATGTAACTTTTCAGCTCCTTTCTGAACACTTGAAGTAGAACCAAGCAGAGAGCCTTGACGTTGAAGACTACTTTTTGTTTTGCCAATCTGTTAGGCATTATTTTACAAGAGCTATCAGTCTGGAAGCTTTTAACCTGTCACTTCAGCTATCAACATTCAGCATCAATTAGTAGATCTTGACTATGTGGAGACTGGAAAAGGTGCAAAAGACAAACCTTCAGCCCAATACTACTCTGTTGGTTGGATGAGCTACTTCAAGGTCACTAAGGAGTCAAAGCCCACAGGCATCTTTCAGGAACAAGTCAAGGCTCAGGCTGCAAGCCTCTGGAGTTAAAAGTTTTATAACATGGTTATTTTTGCCAGATATAATGTGGAAAGTAATAAAAAATAGAGTTCTATTCCTTCTTTCTTCCCAGACTTGTACAATATTCCCCTATTTCTACTCCTGTTGCGTTGTTTGAGAGAAGGTGTTTTGTCTTTCAGGGGAATAAAGAGAGGCTGTACATCACCAAAATTATCTGCTGGAAAAATGTAATCTTCATCCCTCTTCCACTGATTGGCAAGCTTTTTCTCACTTGGCTTTCTATTGTGTTTTATACTTTTTTTTTGTTGGCTTTTTTTTTGTTTGTTTCATGGACACTATGTCCATGACACTACAGGAAAATGAAGGTGCTACTAAAAGTATTCTTATGTTGTTACCCTGACTAATACTCTGAGATTACTTTTATTAAAAGTGGACTACTCCAACTTGCCATACACAACCAGTCAATCTCTATTAATACATCCCCTGATTTGTTATCATATCCCCATCACTCACCTTCCATTCAGGAATTCAAACCCTGGTATTTTCTAGCCAGCACAGTCTTATTTGAGACAGCCACTTGGCTGCTAGCTTTGTTTCAGCTGTTTTCTAATCCAAGTAAGAGAAGGAGGGAATGAGCAGAGAGAGCAGGCATATGCACATGATTACACACATCCTGCAAACAAGCAAAAGAAAAGAGTATAGAGTGGACTTGAAGCTGAACAGAAGTAGAGCTGCATGCCCAGTCGATTAACAGAATTAATCTTCAGAGCTGTCAGGTTTCACATTTTATTTTATGATGACTATATTCATCACACACACAAACCTTCATTACATTGCTGCTTTGGATACAAGTCAGACGGAGTGAACAGCTTGACCTTGGTCGTAAACCCTACTACTGAGGCAGCTGCAGGCAACCTGAAGCAGAGCAGAATTACTTATGAACCCTTAACTCTCCCTTTCATTCTTTTACTCGCTCTCTGGCTTGATTAGTTTCCACCTGTTTAGTCTTCATGGAAATGTTGACTTTTATACTTTCCTGTCTGGCAAAGACATATCCCTTTTACTTTTTTTTTTTTTTCTCTTTTTCTTCCCTTCTTTCTCTCTTTCTCTCTTTCTGCAAATTGAAAACTGAACTTAATGGCGTAATTTTAGGGTTCCCAACAGACAAAACAGTTTTGTGGGCCAAATGAAGTAGTCTTCCTGTGGAATACTCTTGTTTTGAATGGAAAGGTTCAGTTAATGTGATAGAGACCAAAGAATATGTTACTGGAATGCTAATGCTCTTTGATGATCCTACGGGCTCTTCTGTCCAGTTTTCTTTTTCCAATGAATAATAGTACAAAAGGTAACATCTGAGGCTTGCCTAATTCTTTGACTGTGTAGCTTTTTGTCAATAAGGAGTTTTTTTACTTGTTCTCTGGCCCACCTTTTTGCCCAATGGGCCCTAACACTTGTGACTGACGTTCAGCACTGAGTTATACCTCTCAAGAGAGCAGGTCTTGGCTTGGCAGGGCCAAAAAAACTCATTAATTATGGCATTGTAGACATTTGGCAGTTTCTCTATAGAAAGTTCCAGGGCTGACCTAAATTGGATACGTAAGGATTCCTCAACCCTAGGAAGGGTGTATTTTCTGTTATAGCATGAAGGTCATTGGCGGGACACTACGTCTTACTGTAAAGGTCTGGACTGAGCCTGGGAATGGTGAGCAAAACTGAAGTTCTGCTGCTCAGTATTGTTGGTTCTTCTGGTCCTTCTAAGCCAAACATGATTGGATCCAACCAGTAGTTTGGTGGGACATCTCCAAAGACAACCTGGTTTCTACACAGAAAAGTAACATGTAAGGCAGAGAAAACCATTCCTTTTCTTTGAATCACTGTTTCTACAACTCTTAAAAGCAGTGCCTTTCAGATAAGATAGGCAAGCTTTTCACCAAACATGTAAAAATAAGAAAGTGTAAAGTGAGGTTTATGCAAGCAGTGTTAAACTTTTCTGTCCTGGGTGTTTTTGAGTATAGACAGCATCTATTCCTAGGGTTTCTCCAGTAGTTTCAGCTGGAGGTAATCTCTCACAGGCAAACCTCCACCATAAATTTCAGGAAGAGAGCTGACAGCAAAAGATTATCAGGTTCAACAAGACTCTGTTTCATGTCCTGAACTATGAAAGAAAATTGTTGCACAGTTAACAAGCTGCTGGGTCCTGTTGAACAGGTGGCAGAACTTCACTTTGCCTAGTCCATAAAGTGCTTTGAAATCCTCTGGGACAGAAGGTGCTATATATGTGGAAGATATTATTGTCACATGGCTTCTTTTGCTTTGTTTTATTTTTCATTTGGTCAGCTTGAACAAGCTCTCCCTGAGGATTAAGTAGCAAAGCATTAGCCTGGAAAACTTGATGGCTTGGGGTTTTAGTCCCTTAAATGGTCTCTGTTGGCTTGTTGGTTGGTTTATGAGGAGGGTGGAGAAAAAGGGAAATGTTCTCGGCTCACAGTCACTCACATGGAAACATAACTGAGACCTAGATGACTGGGTTTTTTTGCACTGGCTATTTTACTCCCAGTTATCAGTGTAATTTTTCACCCAATTGTTCCCTAAAGATTTTGATCTCCAGCAGACAGAAAAGCAAGAGGCTTTTTTTTTCCTTCTATCTCCTGGGAGGGTGAAGGTCAGAACCATAGAATTCTTATTTTCTTTTCTGCTTCCAGCACTGCATCTAATAGCTTGTCAGGAGAACAAATTAAGACCAAATTAATTCTGTCTTGTTGATCACAGTCCAGCCATATTCCGTCATGAGATGGCTATGGAAAAAAGGAGTAACCTATCAAGCTCTTAAATGCTACTGTATCTCATATGGTGCCAAACTGTACTTGGACTATAGATACGTTGATGCTGGTGCTATAGTAATAAGAATAACAATAATAAATTAATAGCACAGTGTCATGGACTGGTATCACTATAGGGGACTTCTAACTCTTTCAGCTAAAGCTGGAAGAAGGGAAAATGTCTGCAATATGAAAAGTGTCTTTCCTGGAGGCTCAATAACATTTCTGTTTGTGTGGGGTTGACACCAGGTTAATTGCCTTTCAGTAACCCTTGACACTCTATGCAATTCTGTGAAGGCTGAGGTAAATACAAGCACCTCAGAATATCTGAATGCGGATTCAAACACGAGACTAGCACAAAGGCAATTATTCAGGTATTCCTTTCATACATTAATTAGCAAAGTTAACATTCTGGGTCACAATAAACTATTGTTTCTATGTTGGCATCATATACAAGTTCTCCATAATCTCTCTCCCTCCGACATCAGCTACTTGGAGACAGAATAAGATGCAGTTATGCTTTTCCAAGGATATTTATTGCTTACATAGCACCAAAGGGAGTAGCAGAGGCTCCCTTCCAATCCTGTATCTGATTCAAAGGATATCTAAGGAAGATCTACTGGCAAAACCATCCCTGGCAATCTCTCTTCCTTTGCTATTCATAAATCCTAAAGACAGAGGCTTGAATCTTTCTGTGCTCAGGAAGGCTCCTCCAGAATTTCCGGATTTCCTTTTGGCTTCAGCATTGTCTTTCTCAGAGGACACTCAAGGAATTCTGGCTTCACTGGTAAACTTTATCAATTTTATTATCTCTGAGGGATGAATATGAGACAGTTAAGCATCACTGCACAGGAAGATCCTCAGCATGGAGCCAAATCAGGTATTTTGTTTATTCTCACTGCTATCTTCTGGTTGGAGTCAGTACCAGTGTCCAACAGATATCTTAAAGCCACAGTAACATTGATTCTGTAAGTAAAAGGTCACAGTCAGAATTTAAGCTAATGAATAGTAGAGATTAGAAAGGAGAAAGGGAAAGAAGTAAAAAGGGAAAAACCTTGTGTGTAAGTTGGCACCAGTAACCTGTGATGTCAGGGTGATGTCAGTTCTGCAGGTGGTAACTTTTTCCAGTTCAACTTCAAAGTAGGCAGGCCTTGTTTTTGTTTGCTTTTCCTCTCCACTCTGAAAAGGCCAGTGAGCACCTTTGCAGATGGGGGCTGTGAATCACTCACAGGGATCTCACCACCCTCCAGGCAGCTCAAAATCTGCCTTGCAAAGGTAGGACTGAATATGCAAAGGTGAGGGCCCTGGTGCACGAAAGGATGGATGGGAACAGCAACAGCCACTGCTGCATCTGTCCTGAGCTAACTTTGCCTTCCTTCCTTCCTTCCTTCCTTCCTTCCTTCCTTCCTTCCTTCCTGCCTTCCTGCCTTCCTGCCTTCCTGCCTTCCTGCCTTCCTGCCTTCCTGCCTTCCTGCCTTCCTTCCTGCCTTCCTTCCTGCCTTCCTGCCTTCCTGCCTTCCTGCCTTCCTGCCTTCCTTCCTGCCTGCCTTCCTGCCTGCCTTCCTGCCTTCCTGCCTTCCTGCCTTCCTGCCTTCCTGCCTTCCTGCCTTCCTTCCTCCCTCCCTCCCTCCCTCCCTTCCTTCCTCCCTTCCTTCCTCCCTTCCTTCCTCCCTTCCTCCCTTCCTCCCTTCCTTCTTCCTTCCTTCCTTCTTTTGTCCTTTCTCCTTCTCCCTCTACATCTCTCCCCTCTCCCTCTTTCCCTTTCTTTCCCTTCCTCCCTCCTTCCCTCTTTCCATTCTTGCCTCCCTCTGCTTTTCTGCCTTCCCTCCCTCCTTTCTTCTATGTCAAACCTTTTGGTTAAACTCAAGCCACAGATTTACAGCAATCCTGTGCTGCTTCCTGTATCTCATAACTGAATGAGAGGACAGTTTATATTACGTTGTTTTGGAGCCAGAAACAAATGCATTCAAAATAGTACCAAACTAATGGACAACCAGTTCACTGGTGGCAATGAAAGCTGACACTCTGGTCTCAGACTATAAAATGCCATCTGTCTTCTAGGTTTCAATGCTGGGACAGAATAACTAGGGAAGTGTTGCACTAGCCATGCACTCTTACCCATTTCTTCTCTTTAAATCTCCAACTGTGCAGTGTTAGACATAAGATGCTGGGATAGTTGCACTTTTGGTTTAATGTTTTTTGGCAGTTCTTACACTATTTCATTTTTATCCTTGTCTTCTACAGTCCCCTGAGTCTCTGCATCACCTTATTTAGTCCACATAAAACACAGCTCCTATTATCTCCAATATAAAATCATAGAATCATTCAGGTCGGAAAAGACTTTTAAGATTATCAAGTCCAACCTTTAACCCAGCACTGCCGTGAGCACCACTAAACGGTGTCACTCAGCACCACTTCTACATGGTTTTGAAATCCCTCTGGGGATGAGGACTCCACCACTGCCCTGGGAAGTGCCTCCCCAGCTTTTCTGTAGCCCCTTCAGGCACTGGAAGGTGCTATAAGGTCTCCCTGGAGCCTTCTCTTCTCCAGGCTAACTATGTTATACACAGGGAGACTGCCCTCATTCTGATCAGCTCAAAGAAGACCTGAACTGTTATTTGTGTGGTTTGAATTGGTTGAATGGAAGCATACTCATGATTCAAGAGGCTTGGGCTGCAATTATCTCAGTGTTTAGAAGGGGATTCATGAGGAGAGAGGCAAAATTTAAGGCATCCACCTCAAATGTCACCATGGTGACAGGATGCTAACTAGCAAAATGTGCATGTGAAAGGCCAATGACATTATGAAAGACAAGGATAACATTAAGTTTTTATGAGGTTTACACTAAATGCTTACACCTTTGTTCTTTTTAAACTTTTTTTCTTTTTCTTATCTTTAATCAGGTCAGTTTGGCTTACCACCAAATCAATCATTCTTTTTATGTTCACGGACTCAGTTACTTAAGCTACGCCTACATGTAGAAATGAAACATGCCTATAAACTATTTTCTGGCCTTGAAAACAAGTAATCCAGAATAGTTTGCATCCCCTAAGCCCTTTTTCTCCCCCACTTTGGGATGGCCACATCCACAATCTTTGTTAAGAGTAGTTCCTGCCTCGTGCTAACTCCCAAATTATGCCCAGGAATTAACTTTGGATGTTGATAGATGGCCTGAGCCAACAATGTACTAAGGACATTATTAACAATTTAACAGTGTGGGTGATTGAGTTCCATTGCCTAAGAAAACTTTCTGGCACTAGTTATGGCTATTAAAGATGTAGCATCACTCCCCAACCTTCATAAAGATATATAGGAATGACATATTTCTACTTCACTGACCAGTCGGAAAAATAATTTCATTAAAATACTGTGTGGGGCTCAAAGAAGAATTAGGGTTTCCTAGAAGCTGGATTTGGTTTCAGTTACTTGAAAGAAGAAAATTACTGTGCCTCTCCTCTTTCTTTTTTCTACATAGATCAGTATCTGTATATGCACTAACTGGGTTCATTAAAATATAACATGATACAGTGAAAATGTGTGTGCCATGTCCTCTTCTGGTGCCCTAGAAGACACCATGCAGTTCATGAGGGTTAAAAGCTTTCTCCTTCTGCTCTAATGGAAAATGTTAAGACACAATGGGCAGCATTCCCCAGCAGAAGACCTTTACACACCTTATGAACCAGGGCTCGACACTAGTAATTGAGAGCACACATGTACTCAGACCTTCCCTCACTTGAACTTTGTCCATTAATTGTGATGAGGTTCAAGTATCCACAAGCCTGGATGCCACAGATTGTGACTGCAAAGGAACATTACACATACTGTTGCCCAAGGAGGGGACCTTATTAGAGCATTTAGCAAACAGGAGCTGATGTATTTTAGTTTCCTTTATCAAATGTTATTTAAGCTAGACAATGGGGAGACTTCCCCCACACCCCAAAGGATGGAAGATGAAATTCCTTTACGCCCTTAGCTCTCACATTTGTGTGTGACTCAGATGGTTAAGGTCTCCCCTCCTTGCTTTCAGCTTCTCAGCCACATAGAGCTAAGAAAGAAAATAAATTTTTTTCTAAAAATGAAGTCCTGGATGGAAATCATTCAGATGCAGTAGGGAAAGAATCTTAGCCCAGTGACATGATCAGTCTCTTGTTTAGTAATTTTTTTCCAGAGATATGTTTGCCTTTTTTTTCTGTCCTTCTTTTCAGATGTTTCTGTCTTCTGGTTCCTCTTTCTTCTCTTGATCTCTTATTAATTTCTTTCTTTTATATTGATACATTTCTTTCCCCTGGATTATCTTCTCAGCACAAATTTCTTTTTTTCCAGTCTTGCAATAATTTCTGCATTACTTCTGAGACATTTTCCAGCTTTAGTTATGTTCATCTTCCTCTGTTATCTTGACCATTGTCATGGTTTGACATGTCTTTCTATGGATATAAAACTTTGTTTTCCTCCTTTTCTGTCGAGTTCATTTCCCTCAGTTATTTCACTTCTTCCTGCCAGCCTTTCAAAAGTTGAATTTTCTTTTTGTTCCTTACATCAGTGGAGGCAAATACCCAACTCAGATATACCATCCAAAACAGCTTAAATTATGCAGCACTGGTATAAAAACATTAATTTCAAAAACCCATTTCATGACAGAGGAAAGAGATTTTCACAAAACTTCTGAAGTTTCATAATAAACTTTTGATTTCCATAGACAATGTCAATTTCCAATGGAAAGGAAAATTAAATTCCATTTAGTTAGAGTGTCCTTGTATGCTTCACTTCTCAAGTGAGGTTCAAAAACTGTATTTACGTATTTATTTAATGTTTAAAAATGCCATTTTATTAAAGCTTTTTTTCTCTCATAGATATATTGGTTTCAACTCTATTTTCACTTATTTAGTTGAGGGTGGAATGTCGGATTGACAGCACAGGAAGAAAAACTGTGAGAACAAATAGACAATAGTTAATATATTCAGACAGGATGTGAGAAATCCAGAATCAAGTCATTGTAAATGAAGCAAGCCCTACAGGTTCATCAGGCCTTTTGTTGAGAAGACTTTTCATACCTCCTTCTCTTTTACTCCCACTCTTTCATGGTTTTTCACAACAAATTTTTTAATACATTTCAGGTCAGTTCTGCTTCCACTTTCTGTCCAACAGAACTGAGGTTTTCTGGCCAGATGCTTTGCTTCTAACCAAAACACTGCAAGTGTTAGCTTTTGATAGGAGAATAAAAGGTCTTCCTTTACTTCTTTGACTGTAGGTAGAAAAAAATCTAAAAACATGTATGGAAAAAGGTAAGGTCTGACTGGCAGCTGAGAAATCTTGTACCTCAAGAGCTGGGAGATTAACTAGCAGTTGAGCCTGGAGACATGATTTTTTTTGACCAGTGTCTCCCAAGGTGCTAATTTTTTTCGTGCTCTTTGATAAACACTGCTTGTAAATATATGCTGAGATAGGCAATCATTACTGCTTTTTGGTTTCAGGGTACATTATTTTTCCCTCTTTAGGAACTCCAGATTTACATTAAAATGACATTTTTTCTTATTACTTTTAATGGTCTTATAGACTACCATATATACACATATTTATTTAGAACATTACCTTTTTTCCTTGTTATACATTGAATCACAGAATCACAGAATGGTTTGAGTTGGAAGTTGAGTGGTTTGAGTGGAATGGTTTGAGTTGATCATCTAGTTCCAATGCCCCTGCCATCAGCAGGGACATCTTCTACAACACCAGGTTGCTCAGAGCCTCATCCAACCTGGCCTTGGACACTTCGAGGGATGGGGCAGCCACAACTTCCCTGAGCAACCTGGGCCAGTGTCTCACCACCCTCACACCAAAGAATTTCCTCCTAATGTCTAACCTAAATCTCCCCTCTTCCAGTTTTAATCCATTACCCTTTGTCCTCTCACCACAAGCCCTTGTAAAACATCCCTTCCCCAGCTTTCTTGTATGCCCTCTGCAGATACATATAAATTTTTATCCTGTTCTCATTCAGGGTTCACCTCATTGCAACCCAGGAATGTGTCATGCTAGTGCATGAGCGTGGACAAGAGATCTGCAAGACATAACTCATTATTTGACCAATTAACCAATGTCTTGTCTGCAAAAGCCAAGTTGAGGAGTCAGGAAAAGTGAGTTTGTGGATGGAAAGTGTTTCTTGCAGGCTCAGTGAACCCAGGAATAACTTTTTCCTTTCCTTCCCCCTTTCCCCTTTCCCCTTTCCCCAGAATACTTGGAACAGACCTCACCTCTAGGGGACTGCCAAATGTATTTTTCAGGATGACGCCACGAAGACTTTCATGGACTTTTAAAACTTTTATATTTGAAGGTGAACTTTCCTTTGACAAACAGCCTATGCAACCAGAGCAATGGGTGAGAACAATGAGTCATAAAAAGTCTGTTATTAAAAATGTTTGCTTTCTTCACATCCTGAATTGATTTCCTCTAATGTTTTCCCTCTGATGGCTGTGGTCAAAAATAATAACAGCAATATAAAATAAGAGAATATGCCCCTCCCTGCTTCTTCTAATAGAGGCTTTGCTCTCCATGTGTTGACAGAGCAGCCCTGCAGACAGACCAATATGTGAATTAAAGTAATAAAAGTCAAGGAAATATTAGGATATTATTGTTTTTTGTTATTGCTACAGAGCATTATGCTAGTAAGGCAGAGGTTATAAGTGAGAGCAAGGTCTGTGGTATTACAGGGACCATTTGGGAGGGGATTAATTTTTTTTACTCTCTCTTTGTATGCTTGCAGAAGGATTTTCCTTACTATTTAAAAAGTAGGTACCATTCTCTGTTTATTTGTTGTGGAATTGTCCAGAACAGATTTTAAATCTGCTTTTTTTCTTCTGTAACATCACTTTTATAGAATTCTCACTTTTCCCCCCATGTTTCTCTTACTCTCTGTAATTATACAATTACTACACAATTCTGCAATTCTAGAGTAACTGCATAATGTGTGAAGTTATTACATCCTTTACATTACTGCTACACCATTGTGATAACCATTAATAAAACAACTAAGCATTCTTTTGCTCATTAGGGGATAAGACAGACTACTTGACCAAATAAATCCATACAGATTTGTAAAAGTTGGTAGATGCTTCAGTAGACACATAAATAGAGAAATAATGTATAAAATAAAAAAAAAAAAAAAAAATTAAAAAACCTCCCACAACCTCACAATCCAAAACATAATCGTGGCTGTATTTTGTACAAATACCTAATAATTTCTTGTTCTTTGTTATATTGTCTTTTTCAATATTTTAAAATGGATGTACTATAGGAAGTATTTAGAATAGTATTTATGATTTAAAAAATTCATCTCAAAGGGTATTATTAACCTTAATCCTTCACTGATTTTCTGCTGAAAAGCTTCAGTCATTCTGTCAAGAAAAGAACATAAGTTTCTGTGGTCAAATCAGTCCTTGCAGTGCCAAATACTTGAGGACAACAGTTCAAACCCAAGTTACCATATGAAAAACTTACAGCACAAAACATTTATTTGATATACATGGGGGGAGTTTTCCCCAAAAATCAGGCATAAGAAAAAATATATTGATCTATTTATCTGTGTGTTGAAAAACTTGTCACCTTCCAAGGGACATAAGCACATTGAACACAAACAATGCTGTAGACATGTACATGACTTTCTGGGTGTATAACTGTTTTAATAAAACTCACAGAACAGCAAACTATAATTTTAATAAAACTAATATTTTTATACACAATATGCATTTATCCCATGGAATCAAATGCCATGTAATAATGTAAGACCAGAAGATCTATAAGATATCAAAAAAGCTTGAACATACAGGATATTTAAACATAAAAGATCCTTTTTTTTTTTTTTTTTTTTTAATTTGCAATGTTTAGGAACAAGAATTTCTTGGGAAGTATTTTTTGTTCAGTCATCAGGACAAAACTCTTTCTCAAACCAGTGAATAAAGAAAACAACTTTTTGCCTTCAGCCAATTATTTTATCCCTTTATCCAATTTCTTACATCTTCCAAAGAATGTTCTACTGGCTGGTGGTGCACTCAGAGCATATCATGAAGAACTCCTGATGTGACCCAGTTTGGGATGCCCACACTCCTCCAGGAGAGAATTACCAGATTTTTTCAGAAGACATAAGTGTTCCATTGGAGCTAAATCTTCCCTGTCATAATGAAAAGTAACTCTCTGACATAATTATCATGATTTCCTAAAGTACTTTTGGTTACCTTTTCATGCAAGAGGCAGCAGAAGGTAGAGCTTGGAGATAGCTACAGGCCAGATAGATGTTAGGGGCTGAGACTGGTCCAAGAGACAGAGCAGGGTAAAACTGCCAGATAATGTGACAATATATTACAATCTAGAGGGAAAAAGAAAGTAACTCTATTTAGGATAGCTTAAGGTAAGACTTTATAAATAATTTAGAGGCTTTACCTAATAGTTATCCATATAACACAATATAATTGTTTATAGAAGAAAAAAATCCAGGGCTTAGCCCATCAAGCTGATCTATTCACACTCTATGTTCCTGTGACCCACCAGATTGAGAAAAAAGAGATTCTTTACCTCCCCTCACTTTTAACATTTACAGCATAAAGAATAAGACCTGAGATGGTTTTAAAGCTGCTTTGTTTCTACTGGAAAGAAAATGTTACTTCATAAAGCACTGCTTTTTATTTTCAATACTGGATTAAGAGAGATAAAACTGGGCCACTCGCTCCTACATCAAAGTTACTCAGCTCTCCTCTGACTAGTAAGGGAATCTGAATGACTTACTTGGGTGTACAACCTCTGTCTCATGTCCATATTCCCAAATCCTCCAGTATATGGGGAAAGGAGTTTTGTGATGAGGAGAAAGTTAGTTTAAAGAAAAAGGACTAAAACAAGTGAGTTGGCTGCTAAGTTTGATATGGGTTTATTTCCACTGGTTAAGAGGTTTTCTGAGGCAGGGAAACATACAGCTCATTATCTGGATTAGTGCTATTACCTCCATTTTTCAATAAATAAACCATGTCAGGATTTATAGCTTCTCTGTTCTTTGTGTGAAATGCAATAGGTAGATCTCCTGGTGCCAGTGCTTCAGCAGAGCAGCAGGAACAGCACAGGGAAAGTAACACACTGCTGCCTTCTAAGTCTTGCTCCTGTCCTGGACAAGGGCTGTGACAGCTCTTGGCAAAGCCAGAGCTGAAGTCAATTGGAATGAAATGGCAGACATATCATTTTAAGTAAATTACCTGCTCTGGATATCTTTGATATATTTATTTAGGCTTCAAGAGAGATTTAAGCATTGCTGAAAAGAGCTGATTGAACTTCTTTTTGCAACAGATGTAAAGAGCTTTTAGTGCCCTCTTTTGGAGGGGTATAAACTAACCCCTACCCCTTTATCCTCTTCTGCATTTCCAAGTCCCACAAGAGAGCTGCCCCTAAGTCTTCTGGAGAATCCCATTTCACCCCTTGCACTCCAGCTGCACTGTAACCCTAATATCAAAGCTTGTGACATTAAAATCTTGGAGCAAACCTCCACATTTCCCACTCTGTCCATGGGACAAACACTGTGTCCTGCACCCTGAACATGCATAAATTGTTTTAGGTCTTGCATTGTTAATTTGCAAGTATTAGTGATATTTTTGTGGAAGTAGGAAATCTTCCATGAAGTTACTTTATATGACCAGGTACCTGGAAAAGTCAGAGAGGAAAAAAATCAGTATCTGATGTGAGGCATTCCTAATGTGTGTGTGTCCTACATGCTCCTGGAGCCTGTCCTGCAGGTTCCTTAGCTTGATACCTGTGCTTTTTAAAAGTTGTCCATGTACTATAAAAACCTCCCTTAGTGTGGTCCCCACAGAAGCCTATTTGCTGTCTGCAAACCTTTCTAAAGTACTGGCTGATAAAACTTACTGACTCCTACAGAGCATGGCTGTTAGCAAAAATTCTAGAGTGATTTTAGTGCTGGCCAAAACAACAGAATTGCAGAGTTATAAGAGAAAATACTTCTTAATAGCTTACCAAGAAACACTGAGAAAATACTTATCAGTATAAAGGTTTTCAAATAAATCAGCATGTCAGAACTAAAGTTTGGATTTGCTGATATGGAGCCCAGAATCAATAGAGAATTCATACCTGGAACAAATGAGACACACACAGTGTCTACATGGACCAGAAGGTTGTATTGATGCATCTCATGCAGCGTACAGAGAGATGTCCACTAAGGATGACAGAATCATATTAAGATTTCAAAGAGCAAGATGAACAGTGGCCTGAAAAGTGGTGAACCCAATGGCTTTAGTACAGGCTTGTAAGAGGACCAGCCACTTTGGTCAGCTGCTGGATGCTGGGAAAAGTAAAACTGCTGCATTTCGGCTGGCTTCAACATCTCCATTTAGGACACTGGAGTTAATCCCTTATTGTCAATGGAGACAATAGAGGCCCAATGATGGTGACTCAACCCCCTGTTGGATCTGAACCAGAAACACCTGCCTGTCTCCATTCCTTGTAGATAGTTTAATGCAGCTGAATTCCTCATCTAATCACCAGAGTTAGGTAGGAGAGTTAGAAGGGACTAATCTAAGTTACAAGGCTCACATTACACTTAGGATAGACCCAGACTCTGGGTATTTGGTAGTGGACTCAGTTGCTGAGCACTTTGGTCTGCTGAGGCTGAATCCACCCAAAACACATGGACATGAGTTTGGACTAAAGCATAAAATTTCCTTGGAGTCTTCTTTTCTGGGAAGATCTGGAGCTGTAGTTGAGGTGGCCTCTTAAAGTGATCTTTATTGTAAAGAATGTATACAGTGGACCAAGAGGCTCAGACCCATGGGTAACAATGTGGTGAACTTGCCAGTCTTTCCTGCCAAGTGAATCTTTGGCAACTGTGTAATGATAAGCAGAAATGGTGCTGATTGAGTTTTTATTTGTAGCCATGGGAACCTCTTTGTAATGGGACCTCTTGCTTCCATGAAATGCCAACAGAGAACCACAGTGTTTGCCAAAATCTGGCCTGCCTATTGCAGATTATTTTAATTCCCAAGCCATTTTTTTCCTTCTCTGCCACAATATTTCTGTGGGATATCTTTTTTTTTTTTGTTGTTATTGATTAACTTCCTAGTACATGGGTTCTTCTGGACCTGGATAAAGATTTGAAAAAACAACAATAAATTATCCCCGGGACTGATTTTCACTAGTTCCCTATTGCATGTGGGCGTTAAAACAGACAGAAATTGCCTCTCCCTTTTCTCAGTAATTTATCTAACCCCACTGGCTTTTATTAGGCTGATATTTTTTTTTCCTCCCTTCCCATTCCATTTTAAGTGGCTGCTCCCTCAACTCTAGGACTGGCTCACAAAATATATATGGAAAGAGAAAGAACATACTGCTCAATTAATTGCTTTTCTGTTGGGTGATACATCACATTGACTTTTGTTTGGGCTTTTTCTGCCCCAATAGCATGCGGAAAAACTAAATAAACTTTTTTACTTTTTACTTCATTTTTTTTTAATTTCTACTTTTAGAGGAAACCTTTCTGATCTCAACAAACGTGTACTACAGCTTTTAGTGAATAACCAGTCTATACACTAAATGTTTTCCTGGGTGTTCCCTTCTGTACCAGCCAATTTTTCCCTAGTTGCAGGAAGGCAGCCAAGATAAGGAAATATTCATCATTTCTGCACTGTATTATTTCAGTGGAAACAAAGGATCACACTGTGGGTTTGTGCCGGCGTGCGTGTATGTGTGCAATGATTGTAGGCGCTGTCTTTCTGAGTCCAGAACTTCAGAACAGCTTTGAAACCTTCCAGTTCTTCAGTCATTCATGTGAAAGCCACTTCAGAACAGCTTTGAAACTTTCCAGTTCTTCAGTCATTCATGTGAAAGCCACCCAGATAAGTAAAGGAGAATATGGTTACAAGTTTTGTGTTACTATTCTTGTCTGGTAGGCCGAATCTCTGCATTTCTGCACCCAGTATCCATAACCTTGTCCCCTCTTCCTCTGACACACACACTTTGTCTGCATAAATGTTTGTGTGGCCACTCATTGAACCTGACCAAGGAACTGATCCAGTTGAAAAAGAACTCAGGAAAATAAAAACTAAAAATCACAATTTATTTTTTCCACTGGATCAGTTCCATGTTTGGGTTCACTGCATGGTCATGAAAAACGTAGTGCAGGAAGAGCTCTGGGGATGACTTGAAGGCAAAAGAGAGAAAAGCAGGAGGGGATGTTTAAACTATGACTGACAGCAAAAAACAAGGTCTTGCAAAACTTCACCCTGACTAGAAGATATCTGACTTGACCAGCTATGGACCACAAGAGATTATAATATAAGAAATTAACATGGAAGCAGAAGTATGTGTCAGACAGCCTCTCACTGTAATGCCTGCCTTTTTTGGGACTCATATTGATAGCTTTCTGGGAATTTATATTTGAGCAAGGCTGTCTTCTAAAAATAGTTGTTAAGGTTCATTGAGCTGAGAGGCAGAATGAAAAAAATTCTCTTAAATCTTGCTAAATTCCAATAATTATGTTTCCTTGGTCCTGCATTGGAGGCAAGAGCAAAGCCAAGAGAAGAAAACCTGGTTTTTCTGCTATTTTTCAGCCACCTGAGTGGAAATGTTTCTAAAAATTTGATGCATTAAGAACAATATCCACAGAGACAATGGAGGGTGAGGAGAAATTTCTGCTAAAAATCTGCTGAATAATCACTGATGTCATCAATATACTTTGCATTTGCACCTCTAACCAGATATTGGCTTTTTCAGCCTTAACCAAAAGACATACTGCTCTCCAGGGGAGAGGAATCTAAGAACAGTGGGAAAAGTTTGGGTGAAAATCAGTGTCTCACAGGATATAAAATATGAAGGAAAAAAAAGTGTAGTCAGTACAATGAGGGACAACCAAGTTGTGCTTAAAGACAAGATGAGGATCGAAATCTTTTTCCAATCTCATTCACTGGCCTATGTACAAAAACTGGAAATTAAATCCTTTTTGAACGGCCTGAATAAGTAATCAATTATTGCAATTGTTACCACACTATGATAGTTAAAATGTTACTGTGCATGAAAAATTAAACAGCTCAATATTTGAACACAGGCAGATGAGGTTCTCTGGAAATTTTTGTCTCATTCACATGAAACATTCCTCTTCGAAACTCCCTTTGTCCAGGAACAAACTGCAGGGCTCTGCTTGCCCGGCAATTCTCAGTCTGAGCCTCATTTAAGCAGTTTCCTAAGGGAGTAAAGGTTGTGAGATCAGGACATTACCAGTGAGTAAGAAGGTCTGATCAGGAAGGAAAGCTGTGGTAATGCAGTTAGTACAACCTTTAATGGCTGGGCAGGTACAGAGCAGCAATCAGTGACATCTCTCCAAGGACTGGAACCATATGCAAAAAAATGACACATACTTCTTCCTTCCTTGAACATCAATACATAGTCCATAAATGGTCTGGAGTTTCTGGCCAAAATGGAAGACTTTTATGCTCCTGAGATAGCAGAAAGGAAAAGGAGAAGCAGTGACTAGAAAACCTCCCATGACACGTCATCAAAGCACAGATAAAATTAATCTGACACTAGGACTATAATTACAGTGTTCAGACATCTTCAACATCCTCCAGCCAGTTTTAGCATCATTCCTGTGATGAACATAAGAAACATAGTAACGTGACTGCCAGTTTTTGAAGAGAAACATGAAAACTAAATTATTTGTACAAAGCTGTGAAGAAAATTAGTATGAGGTCTATGTTGTGAACTCTGGTGAAGCTAGATCCACACCCTTCTGTTATATTGTCCTGTCACATTTTTGAGAAATAAAGGTATTTACGGTAACGGACCACAAAGCAGTATTGCAGTCAGGGAGTGGAAGAATCACAGGAATGCTTAGGATGAATGGACACATAATAATGAGCTGTGAGAAGAGAAAATATTGTAGGTACAGATTAGGCTCCTTGGTTTTAGGAGTTTGGGGTTTGCCATGGAAGGTATATTCATTCATACATGAAGATCAAACCACCCCTCTAGTGGGATAGCTATGTACTAATCAGCTACAAGATGTACCCTACATGACATTCTGCCTGTTACAGTTTTGCAAAGAGAGAAGCTATGGCTGGAACTGAAGCTGCTTGTGTCTTGACCTGTTCTCTTCATGCTGAAGATCAAAGAATCATTGAATTATTTGGTCTCGACCTTAAAGATCATCCAGTCCCACCCCCTGCCATGGGCAGGGACACTTTCCACTAGATCAGGTTGCTCCAAGACCCATCCAATCTGGCCTTGAACACTTCCAGGGATGGGGCAGCCACAGCTTACCTGAGCAAACTGTTCCGATGTCTCACAACCCTCACACTAAACATTTTCTTCCTAATGTCTAACCTAAATCTCCCCTCTTCCAGTTTAAAATCACTTTCCCTTGTCCTGTTGCTACAAGCCCTTGTAAAAAGTCCTTCCCTATCTTTTTGTTTAGGCCCTCTTCAGGCACTGGAAGGTGCTCTAAGGTCTCCCTGGAGAATTCTCTTCTCCAGGATGAATAGCCCCAACTCTCTCAGCCTGTCTTCATAGGCCAGATGCTCCAGCCCCCTGATCATTTTTGTGGCTGTCCTCTGGACTGACTCTAGCACCTCCTTGTCCTTCTTTTTCTTTGCTGAGGGCTCCAGAGCTGGATGCAGTACTGCAGGTGGGGTTTCCCCAGAGCAGGGTAGAGAGGGAAAAACCCCTCCCTCAACCTGCTGACCACATATCTGTGATCCTAGTTATTACCACGGTATTCTTCTTACAGCTAGATGCTCTCTAAAGGATTTCAGAATCAGTCTGTCCAGAAGTCACTGTTTTGTCACCATTTACCCAATATACCTGGCTTAGTACACTCACATCTATGACCAGCACCAGGGATGAATGAATTGCACTGTCCACATATTAGAGCAGGTGATGCAAGAATAATCCAGAGGTTAAGGCACAAAGCTGTAGTCAGTTTTTAGGCTTTCTGAGAGTTCTGTGCATGCTGTGAACACATGCACATGGTCCTGATTAGAAGCCAACTCCTTGTTAGAATTATAACCACGTCTCTTCTTTTGCCCAAATTAATCCATTCTTCCTCCATCTTCATGTAGTACAAGTGGGTTGTGAAATTTCTTCCCAATAGTTTAAAGAGATTGTAAAAAATCCTAATGAGTACAAATAGGGGGTTTTGCCTCAGAATGTAGAAGGCTGGTTGTGATGTAATATGAAATTTATGGAGTAGGAAAGAAAGGTAAGGATGCCAGAAGTAATGAGAATAAAATGTTCTCCTTTGCTGGATGAAAGTTTGTGAAGGGATATATCTAGGTCAGGATTCGCAGGAGATGCTGTGAAATGAGAGCAAGTGTTAATATAGCTGTTGCTGGTTTGTTGTGAGATTGGATGTTGGCCTGTATCAAGCAGGGGTGTTTCATGTGCCTGAACTGTGGAAACGGCTTCAGTCAGAGCTTAATGTAAAACAAGTAATTTCAGTTATACAGAACAACTCATCCATGTTGTGAGAAGTACTTTTAATGGGTAGGCAATCCCTCATACGACACTTCGCAGGTTTAGCATAGGGTGAGTTTTATCATTCAGGACTGGGGGAATCTCCAGATTTCCATTGGCTGAGAAATTGCCCTGATGCATAACTGATCCTGCTTATATGGGTCTGCCTTGATTTTTTTTTTCTTGGCACTTAGGAAAACATTGGCCCTCCCAACACCATTTCTCTGCCCTGGCAAGAATAATGACATTGGGCCTCAAAACCATGGGTGTGGTCTAATTTATTCAATTCTTCTCCTCTTTCCTTTGGTTGCTCCTGAGCATTAATTGTATGAGGAACTTGGGCAGGAGCAGTGCGTGCTCTGGAGGCTGCCAAATACAATGTATCCAGCCAAGTGAAAAATAAAAAGGTCAGGTTCAAAAGTCTAAGCAAGAGAGCTGTAGGTTTTCCGATGGGTTTGACATCTCAAATGGTCTGATGGATGTTTCCTTTGTTTGTTCTGTGACCACGCAAAAGGACTATAGAAACACAGGCAAACTCCACAATCTACTACTCTTGGCTGATCTGTAGGTAACGTATCTGGTATTATTTATACTTTTTATTATTACTTATGCCATATCAAAGGGTAGTCCTTCCCTATGACTAGTGCCCTTGACACCCTTTAGAAATGTAAAATACACATGACTAATAAACAAATTTCTTCCATTATTCCTGTAACATCATCTTTCAACTGTGGAAAAAACTATAAGGCACTTCCATTCTCCACCCAAAAGCCCACTAGGGACCCCTCAAAAGAACCTACCTCTTGCTTCTTATTTTGAAGTCTAGAGAAAGCATGTCCTCTGTAGAGTGAGTCACACCATGGAGCACACTGCAGATAAAAGTGGGTGTGGTAGCTGAAGGACAGAGGGCAGGAAACAGATGTGTCTGTGGTTTTACTGTCTGGTCAAATGGGTTAGCTCAGGGACTATTAATGAAGGCCTGGGTTAGTTCTTTAGCTGGTGTAAATTAAGACAGTCCTGTTGAAGCTATGCTGATTTACTCCAGCTGAGCATCAGTCCTTTTACTTTTTGCATAGGTCATTCCGAGTCCAATGTTCAATGGCTGTAAAGAGCCAAAACTTTCTGTGGTTGGTCTGTCCCTCTTCAAGTGAAAACCCAGTTTAAATAATCACACTTATCTTTTTTATCTAAATCAAATTTGATTGTTCTGTTTTGTGAAGTAAGAGAGATTTAAGGAGAGGGACTAAAAATCCACACCTGGGAGTTGGGAGGCAGCTGTATCTCCTTTGCAATTCTGAAAGCAAGCTGCTTGTCTAAATGTCAAAACAAAGAGGCAGTTTCTTTCCACAAGACATCTACATTTGAAACTGATGGGATAATAGGTTTCATTGAAGCCACGGGATCAGCACTGGAAGGAGAATACAGTAACTCTCCATTCCGACTTCCCCGAATTGACTCTCCAGCTCCTCTTTGGGCAAGATTTCAGGTGGAACTTTTGCGTGTTCAATGATTATCCCATCCGTGGTAAGGACACTGGGAAGCACCTGATGAAGAAACACAGGCCTAAGAAGGAAGATCCAAACTAAACAGAAGTGGAAACTGAGCAGCCAGCTCTGCAGAACACTGTAGAACTGCAGTCTTTAATTTTTAAAAGAAAATTTTCCACTTCTTCGCTTAAAGGCCACATCTGGCAAACATTGTAAGAGTGTTAACAATTAGAAAAATGAAATATCTTTGCCTTCAATTTTAGTTGACAAAATAAATATAAGAATTCCATTGATCCTTTTAACAGACTATTGTATTTTTCTTTGGAAGACAGTGAATTGCCAGCCTATTCTAACCTTATCTGATTAAGGGAAACTAAATTGAATGGCAAATAACAAGGTCTCTCCCCACTCTAGATGCAAAAGTCTCTCATAAATGCCTCTAGAAATTGCTTTTATCCTCTAGTGACTCAACAGGATCCCTACAAAAATTGAGGGCCACTCTTTAGATTACCTACTGTGGTGTTTTACATGGATGGACACCAACACTGGGACCTATAATAAGGAGAAGTTGTTCAGTCTTTATTCGCCTTCACTGACTGCATTACCATGCAAAGCCTTGTCTCGTGGGGCAGCAGGCGATCTGAATTACTTGGTGCACCCTTGAACTGTGATGCCATATTATCATCACAGAAAGTGGTCTGAAAAATCCCTTTTTGATGTTGACTTAGGAGAAAGAAGAGATTATCTCTTAGGTTACTCTTGTTCGTGTTCCATTATTTAGGCAGAATTTTTCCAGAGCATAGAATCATAGAATTGTTCAGGTTGGAAAAGACCTTTAAGATCATCGAGTCCAACCTTATCCTAACCCTATTACCCTATTTCTGATGACCCACCCCTAAACCATGTCCCCAGGCACCACATCCAGATGACTTTTAAACACATTCAGGGATGGTGACTCCACCACCTCCCTGGGGAGCCTGTTCCAGTGCCCAACAACCCTTTCTGTAAAGAAGTTTTTTTCTGATGTCCAACCTAAATCTCCCCTGACACACAACTTGAGCCCATTTCCTCTTGTCCTGTCATCAGTCACCAGTGAGAAGAGACCAACCCCACTCTCACTACAACCTCCTTTCAGGTATTTGTAAAGAGTGAGAAGATCTCCCCTCAGCCTCCTCTTCCCCAGACTAAACAGCCCCAGCTCCCTCAGACGTTCCTCATAGGGGATGTTTTCCAACCCCCTCACTAGCTTTGTTGCCCTTCTTTGGACCTGCTCCATCACCTCAATGTATCTTAAGTCTTCACCAAGCTTAATTCATTGCTATGACACTTTTTGCGAAAAGGACTAGTAACCATGGTTTCTGTCAGAGTATGTGTCATAGAAGGAAGAAAACTCCACCTAAATTTTCATATAGTCATTATATTACCCTCTACAAATGCCTTCTTTAGCTCTCCTGAATCTACGAGATGCCTATAAAACTCTGAAAATGGTCAGTTGTCTGGCTCACTGAAACTCCTGTTGCACCACTTTGACTCGTGCAGCCTCTGATCTCTTGATCTTCCCTACATTTTGCCTTCATCCCTTGCTCCTTGTCTCATACTTTTTGGCAAAAGGATTATTGTTTTGTTTTTTTCTTGAACTAGGTTGGCTTAAAGAAGACTCATGATGTTCCAGTAAGTCACAGAATCTTTGCAATAATAGGGCCCTGAATACTTCCTCTGAATAGGTGTTTATTTTCTTACCACTTACCCCAGTTGTAAAATATCAAAAGAGACACTTTTTCTTTCCATTTTGGTGTCAACAGAGACTCCTCAAGCTGTGTTTTCCCAAGCACACAATAGGAGAGGAATTCACATCACAGATTTCATGCTCTTGGGAACTGGATGTCTTACTTCTCATTGTGGTCAACAAAGATGTGGTCAACAGAGTACCAGTTTGCTATAGAAATGTGCAGAGTTTTAATTGCATCTGAAAAAGGTATGTCCTAGTTACAGGAGTAGGTTTGCTTTTCTGATAAAAAATACAAATCTGATGACAAATTCTGCTTTTTGAAATGCTTTGCAGAATCAATTTAATTACTGGTTTTCCATTAACTCTCTCGCTTGTAATTCAAGAATGTAAAGTGTTAGAATACCAAGAATCAGATTTGGGACACTTATCTTTTGCAAAACTTGTAGAAAATTCAAATATTTTGAAAATAATTTTGAAATGTCTTCTTGAAAATGTCACAAGATGATTATTTTTATTCCCAGAGATTTTAATTGAAACATAAACGCAGAAGCAATGAGGAAACTTTGGATTCTTCAAAATGTCCTTGGGAAACTAATATCTTGCTTTCACTTAACAAGTGTCAATTTTGTAATTTTTTACCAAAATAATGTTTGGGTTGTTGTAGTTTGTTTTTTTTTTTATTGGTTTATTTATGTAGAAAAATCCAGAAATATACAAAATAAAATGAAAAACAAAACAAACCCCAAATTCTTCCATTTCTATTTGCAAAGGAGAAGAGGTCTATATGTTAGAAAAAATAAATTAAACGGATAGATAAATGACACTACAACACACCTTACTCTCTGAAACATTCCCTGAACTTTTGGTAGGGTAAGGTGAAGCTGAATAAAAGGAAAAATAATAAAATCTACCCCTCCTTGAGTAATTTCAGTCTCTACATAAAAGTTCACAGATAGTTTCTTGTATCATGTGCCCAATTAGACTTGTTCATGGTCTGCAGGTACGATGTCAATACTGGAATTCTTCCTCCCCTCCAGTCTTCATTTCTATTTGGAATGTCTCCAAGGACATTTTAACTCTTTTCCTTGATCCTGCAGCAACCCTGTGATTGTTTGCAGCTGACAAAAGATGAAGGCGTGGGATGTCATCAGAGGAAACTCAACTGAAGAGCAAAATCTCTAATGCTGTTACATGTCAAGATTGCCCTTGATGGTTTAACAGGTTTTCCACACTTTTCGTAATGGTGGCACAGCCTGAAGCTGCTCCAAGGAAGGTTTAGGTTGGATATTAGGAAGCACTTCCTCACGGAGAGGGTGATTAGACATTGGAATAGACTTCCCAGGGAAGTGGTGGAGGCACCATCCCTGGATGTGTTAAAGGCAAGGCTGGATGTGGCACTTAGTGTTACAGTCTAGATGGTGTGGTGGTGTTGGTCATAGGCTGGACTCGATGATCTTAAAGGTCTTTTCCAGCCTTGGTAGTTCTGTGATTTTGTGATTCTGTGATAATGGAGCAGTAGGTTGAACTCTGTAAACTAGGAACAGCAACCAGTGAGTGATCTCCAGAAAGTCTCCAATGTTAATTTCAGTTGACAGCCCTTATACAAGCTTAGTAAGCAGTGTCCACAACAGAAATGGAAATGGACTTGTCCCTTTTACCTTCTCCTCCCTCTGTGATTTTGTGAAGCCACCTGAGCTACCTAAGAAAGACAGGCTGATGCCTGTGTCTGGGGTGACCTTTGTTCCCATGCACAATCACCAACCACAACAGACCCTGTCCTTATTCCCCAATTTGTTGGTAGCTTCAGAGCTGCCAGTCTGCTGCCCCACTTGCCCCAAATGCATCCCCTCATCCACTGCTCCTCTTCCCACCTTTCCTTCTCAGCCTCATTAAGTCAACCACCACCATTATGAAAACCACCAGCTGTCTGGTTTCCAGCCCATCCATGCGTGCTTGGTTGTGTCCTTTTTTTCTCATACAATGCATAGTCCTTTGCACAGGTCACCCTCCCTTATTTTTGGAGGTATTTTTCTCCAGAAGTATTGCAAGAGAGCAAATATCTTTCCCCATATTTTGTTTGGGAGGGCTAAAAAGCCACGTTGTTTGATTTACTTTCCTGTTCCATGACAGACTTAACATTCTGTAGTTAATCCTACTAATATTTTGGCACATCTTGCCCAGCAAGTGATAGCAAAAGAGCTAACACAATAGCCAGAACTGTGCAGTATATCTGATGGTACCAGTTTCCAAAAAGAACAACAAGAAAAGATTTTATTATACTCCAGACACAACCAAGAAAAGGAATTAATTAAATCTGTTGAGAAATCTAGGAGATCTTGAATTTGGTGTTATCTGTACACTTAACATTGTTTTAATTGATAATAATGTAATCAGGAGATACTATAAGGTTAAATGTCTGCATTTCTAAGGTTTACTGACTACATTATGTTGGTAGAAAACAGACATCTAGAGAGACAGTGACATGCAAGAATTTGTACCTGACAAAACACTTTTCAGTAGAGATAAGGTCCTTCATTAAATCTACTAATCATTAGAGTTAGCTGTGCTGAAACATTTGGAGGAAATTCAGCATATTCAAATGGAGAATAAAAGGGAGAGGAGAATCTTTTGTTTTTCCATCTAATGACAATGAGACATGAAAGCATTTCCTTCTATGAATCATGACAAGGATATCAAAATATCTTTACTGAATACAAAATTCTTATCTGGTTTGAGAGAATGGTAATGTTACTTTAATTGTAAATGATAGTTTTTTTCATTCAAAATCTTTTTTTTTAAATATAAGGTTTTGAGCTGGAAATATGAAACTTCCTATTTTAGCAACGTTGGAATGAAGCATTTATGCAATTCAACCCTTATATTTATTTAAACAGAAGTCATTGAGATTTAAATATGTGATTTTAATTGTAGAGAAAATTTGGCCTAGTAATTACATTACCACATTTTCCAGGGCAAAATAGATTTTTCTGTAAATCTCTGTGTAGTTGATATTTAATACAGAAAGTCTAAGGAGAAGAACTGTCTTACTGTGTGCTTGATCAGTCTCTGGCACAATGAGCACCTGCTTTTGTTATCACCAGTGTTGGGCATAATGCCCAATTAAAAAATGTGATCATAGGGATTGTCTCCACACCCATTTAAAAGATTGAGCATAAAGCCACTTTATATGGACAGAAATGTGTCCCTCACCCCTCGCTTTGGGCATGTACAGTTCTGTTAGTTCAGTGTTAGACTTGCTTGGCACTGAGCATAAGCAGCTTAAGACAGGCTGGTGCTACCACCCTGCAGATGAGGATTTTCTCCAGAACTTTAGGAGCATGAAGAAACTTTTTTTTTTTTTTTCTGGACAGTGTGCCTCAGACATTATTTTGAGGACAGTTTAGGAATCGTAGTTGGCTTTCCTCTGCCATTTGTTATGTTCTGGGCTTCTTTGCTGATAATACACAGTTAAAACCTGGCAGACTCTTTCCATCTCCTTCCAAGATCCATCCATCCCTGCGGTCACATTGAACTTTGCTACTGAATTTGTACAGTAATTCTGGTTGGTATGAAACTAACAGTGACTTGAACAGGCAAGGCAAATGTGACAAGACCCATCACTGATTTTCCCAGGGTGTATTAATCTCACATATTTCTCACCTCAATTTCTGAGGAGAGTCCCTCAAACTAGCTCTGATGAGATGCACTGTTTTCTTCTAAATTTGGAAGAAATTAATCCCCAAATGACAGAATCCTGGCAAACCCCAACCTTCCTCCTTTTTCAAACTAAGTATGTGCTGGAAAGCAATTCTATCACATTCACTCAAATACTGCCACTGGACCAAAAAGGCTGTTTCTATACATTAAAAATAATTTAGATGTTTTCCAACAGCAAGAATATGCTTGTTGTTTCCTTCAGGATGCTACATGACTGATCAAGCCCAAGGTTTCGCACCATCACCTACCTGCAGCCAAATTATCTTTATACAGTCTAAAAAACAGCCACATAATAAAAAAGAATCAGGTTGTGCAGCATGCTACACTTAAGCCTTGAGGCTCATTGTTGACTTTAGGAAAGGTGCCACTGATCCTACAGAGCAAGCTAACGAGGAGAGCAAGTGTGAGGACCAAACCTTAGGATGCAATGAGGAAAGGACACAATTCCAGTGCATCCCTCCAGCTGACTGTCTTCTCAGTGCCCTCCTGTGCAGGAGGGGAAGGTTAGTAAAAGGCAATAAGGATCTTCTAGTAATCCCAACAGTTGGCCCACAACACAATTTGTCCTTTCTTTCAATATACTTATAACAATATGGCCCTCTAGACTCTTATAAAAAGATTCCACACTCACCCCACCTTCCGTCTATTCCCAGAACATTGAACAAAAAATAAAGATTAAAAGGAACAAACAAAAAGGAAAAAGCATACACTGCAACCACAACTAGAAACATACCTCTTGAGTGCTGACTCAGAGCCATAAAAATGGCATTACTCTTATTTACTATAGAGCTACTCTACACGAAGTGAGCCCACACAGGAACCCACAGTGTTACCCTCTCCCCTTTTCTCTGTGTTTCATTTAGTGCAGTGGCAGGGAAGGAGGTAGCAACACAAGTAGAAAATGACAAGGAAAATGAGAGGAGACACTGAGTCTGCCAATTAAATGTGAGTCTGTGCCTAATGTGAACTCCAGAACTGCCCTTTCCAGAATCCACGTTTGAAAGCCCTCAGACACCCACTGAAAATTCTACGGTCTTTATACTTATTCTCACTTCTCCTCTTTACCCTACCATATGTGTCTGCACCATTGGACTGTACATACCAATAGAGACCCAGATAGTGTTAGAAAAATGTTATATATTCAGTTCTGTTATTTTAGACAGGATTTTTTATTTTTAATGTTCTGAAGCAATGCTTTCAGAGAACAAATACCCTGTTTCATTCTGACATAATTCTGGAAACAATATTAAGAAGGGAAAAAAAAGAACCATGAAAATAACCCCTTAAAACATGAGCCTGTCTCTGTCTTACAGATAGTTGACCCTTTTCAATCTATTGTTCCTTCACAAACAGAAAAGACACTTTGTCTGTCCTCCAATTAATGGTTTAGTGGCCATGCAGGGATAATGGGCATTATCCCTTGAACTTCAAGATAACTTCTCAGACAACTTACCTGAGTGTTTTTCCAAGAGCTATGTGATATTTGAGTAACAGAAAGACTCTAGCAGCAAGTAGTCAGGTGTAAATGGCAAAAAAAGAGAAGAAAATCTTTCTCACCCATGTATTAATCTCCTTTTGCAGATCATGCTTCTAACAGAATTATTCAGGAGGTGAGAACTGCTCAACCCAGCTATGGCAGCAGCATCCCTCCTCCAAGGTCATTCACAGAGGAACACACAGGTGAAGGTACAGAAAGAGTTGAACTTCATGCACTGGGAAACAGCTGCACTGACTAAATAAAACAATTCCTGTGACAGAGTGATTAATAGGTGTTAAGGAACTTTAAGAAAGTGGAAAATTCACTGAATAACACCTACATGCACACAATGGTGAAAGAGGAAATGGGGAACTCCCTGAAAGCAGACACATCATATCACTGCAGACTTGAACAGGGGAGATACTGACTTAGCAAACAGCAAGAGAGCTGAGCAAAGATGGAAGAAAAAAGAGCTCCAGCTCCTGCCCTCAGTTATGCCAATGTAAATGCAGAGCCATGCCAGTGGACCTACTGGAGCTTTTCCAGTGCACAACTGACACAAGCAAGACAAAAAGAGTTGTCTTGTGTTCCATGGGCTGAATATGGGGAAGAGTCCAAAAGTTGGCTTTATTTTTTTTTTTTAGGTTAGACAGCCTCTGTGTCCTAGGGCATACCATGTTCTTTCTTTGTCTATGTTCATCCTATCTATTGAATAGACATAACCACATTTCACTGCCTGTCTTAGGAGAATGCAAGCTTTTGGAGGCATAAATTTCTTCCTCTTATTCAAATGAGCATCTCTGGGGACAGTGACTTGATTTTAAGTTGGGCCTCTGAGCTTCATTGCAGGACAAAACCTGGTTGCATTCCTAAACGAAAGTTGAAGATCATAGAACCATAAGATGGTTTAGGTTGGAAGGGACCTTAAAGATCATCTAGTTCCAACCCACCTGCATTGGCAGGGGCACCTCCCACTGGATCAGGTTGCTCAGAAACCCATCCAACCCAGCCTTTAACACTTCCAGATCTTGAATTCTTCCAGATCTTTTGAGAGGTTCATGCATGAGTAGCTGTGGAAATGGTGGGCTGCTTGTGACCTCAAGTGAAGAAGATCATTAGTAATCGTATTGAGTAATTTCTGATTCATACCTGTATAAGGCAGCATTATCTCTCATTAAAGTCCTTGTTTGGTTGACAGGACTGTACCAATCTAATAATATAATTCCAATAACCTCTTTAATATTGTGTTCTCAAGTAGAGGAAGGAAATGCTCTGTTCCTTTATTCCCTTGTCCTTAAGGGACATGTTCTGCTCCATCAATGGACTTGGTCACTACCATTTCCAGCCGTTTTCTGAGGCAACTTTGCTGCAAACTTCGGTTGACATTCAAGTAGATTTCTTCAACATGTAGGTCTATGTGACTATCTGAGAACATACAAGAGACTTGTTCCAAAAGACCCTTGCCTAGACGATCCCCCACCCCTGTTCCCAAAAAGATTTGTTTTGTTTCTTTCTACCTTTTTGCGGTGAGGATGATGCAGTAATTTTTCTCGGGTTTTTTGTGACATCACATACATATGAAACAATCACTTCTCTCAGGCTGGTTCAGAAATATTGCCTGGGGCTTGTTCTTGTGAGAATTTTCAAAGCTCAAATTCTGTTGCTATAGATAGCACAGAACAAAACGGTGATAGCAACACCCCTTTGGGTTTACCTGCTCTTTAAAACCAGAAGTGTTGTGAGTCATTAGGCTAAGTGAGATCTTGGGAAGCATTTTATTATATGACCTTGAGAAACTAACACATAATGCAACAAAAGTGGCAGGGTAGAACACTGGAGATGAAACAAGACCAGCTGGAAAACCTGTCAATTCTGCTGCCTGAAGAAGAGGAGGAGATCACTGAAAGGAAGATCTGGAGTGTGACCAAATGGCTTAATGTTAGGAAAGGCAAACTTCTGCAGAATGACAAGAAAAACTATTTGTTCTTTCTTTCAGACTGCTATTAAGAAAAATAACAACTTACAAAAATCCTCACCAGTCAGAACTTTTGATGGGGAGATGCTGTATTTCAATACCATCCTGGGAGACAAAGATTTGTAAGTGGTCAGTTCTCATCTGTCAGAGAAACTGGCTGAGTTATGATTTTTGTCAAATGATCAAAAGAAGAAGGAAACAGTGAAGACAGCAGATTGTGATAACCTTCCCTTCAATACAAAGAATTTCCTTCATTTCCTCCTCTTGGGTCAATGTTTTGCAATGCAGCCTGAAGAATTTGAACATGAAGAAAACCTGCTAGGAAATAAGGTGGAAGAGAAGGCATGTCCTTTATCCTTTTTTCAGTTATGTACTCTGACTTTCATGGGAGTCCAAACACTGAGCCACTAATAAAGAGCCAGGGAAAGCCTCAGGACCTGCACTGAAGTCAGGTTTCCAGCACAGAGTGAAAGATGGGGCTTTGCAGTGGATCTTCAGTAGCATTATCCCAGCAGAGAGCAATTCTAAAATCCTCCCATCATCAAATCTCTAACAACAATTGAATGGATACCTTGAGGACTTGATGTCTTGTGTGTTTTTGTGCTTGCAAGAAACACAAAGTTATCAGAATCATGAAGTTTACATCTCTCATACTAGTACTGTGCCAAACTCTGTGAATGTCTCTGCAAGGTCTGAAATCATAAATCCTCCTCATACAAGTGAGCTAGAATTTGAGCAACCCTTGTCTTTAATTCATGGGAAGAATAGTATTTTTCTTACTTCGCTGTCCCTGCTAATATTAACAAACTGTTTGTATCTCTTAGTAAAAGTTTTATATAATATTTTAAAGGTCAGAGTTTCTGGGTAGATGTCATCTGTATAAAATATTACTTTGTGTTGGCACTACTATCTTGAAATACGTTGTTTCTTTCTAACCTCCCTAAGTAGCAGGAAGGACATTAGGGCTGGATTCTGCTCCAGATTGTTAAAAAAAAAATAACAATCCTCATACCACTTTGTGTAAAGACTTGTGTCTCTCATTTAACTCCAGTTAGCTGATTGACAACTTTGCCATTTTCACTGCTCTACAATTGTTTTTTTCTTCCAGGACACAAAACCTTATGATTTATTTTAGGCTCAGGAAAATTTAAAGACAAGACTTCCCCATAGTAAATACAATTTTGTTGTTCATGCACACTTACAGAAGATTACTAGATTATTCAAAAGCTAAATAATTATTTTTTTTTTTCTTGAGCTTTTTCCCCCCTTGTTCTTACCTATTTTGGTTCACTCAGGCATGGTGATGGGTTTAGAAGCATTGCACCCAGAGCTTTATAGGGAAGTGCTGTGCCTTCGAGTTTGAAAAGTGCAAATTAGGAAAGATCTTTGTCAAGATTAGTGTGCCCAGCTGGAGTATAGAGGTGACTGTGCCTCTGTACTTGGCATTGGTGAGGCCACACCTTGAATACTGTGTTCAGTTCTGGGCCCCCCACTACAAGAAGGATGTTGAGTTGGTGGAGAGTGTCCAGAGAAGAGCTGCCAAGCTGGTGAAAGGCCTGGAGGACAAGTCCTACGAGGAGAGGCTGAGGGAACTGGGGTTGTTTAGTTTGAAGAAGAGGAGACTGAGGGGTGACCTCATTGCTCTCTACAACTACCTGAAAGGAGGTTGTAGGGAGGTGGGAGTTGGTCTCTTCTCTCCAGTGAATAATGACAGGATGAGAGGGAATGGCCTGGAGGTTTAGCCTAGATATTAGAAAGAATTTATTTACTGAAGGAGTGGTTGGACAATGGAACAGGCTGCCCAGGGAGGTTGTGGAGTCACCATCCCTGGAAGTGTTTAAAAGAAATATGGATGTGGTGCTTAGGGACATGATTTAAGCATTGAATGGGTAGATAAAGGTTATGGTGGGTCGATTTAGGTTATGGTTGGACTTGATGATCTTCAAGGTCTTTTCCAACTAGGATGATTCTGTGATTCTGTGATTCTCTGATTTGTTTATGAAAATGGGAAGTGATGAGCCAGAGTGAAATCCCAACAAGACAATCCTCTGATGTCTTGAAACAAAGGTAGTGTCAGATGAATACCTAACAGATCTGTTAGAAAGGTTCTGCTAAACGGACAAAGATGTGCTATCTTGCCTATAGAGTAGCTAATATTAGTTGCATTTGAATAATTTCTTGTTAAGACTTCAAAATGTCACTTTGTTAACCTTCAAAGTGGTTCTGTTAATAGGGACTGGAACCTGCAAAATACAGTACCTTTGTAAGTATATCCAACTTTATCTAAGATGAGTACTGAACACATATAAACAGGAATTAACAAACAATATGGGTCTTCTAAAACTTGAGGATTTACTTTGATTTCTTTCTAATTTAAAACCCTGGCCACCATTGCTCATCACACAATCACAATATTACAAAATTGAGGCTGGCAAGGACCTCTGGAGATCATCTAGTTCAACCCCCCCAGTTCAGAGCAGGGTCAGTTACAACAGGTTGCTCAGGGCCATGTTCAGTTGGGTTTTGATATCTCCAAGGATGAAGGCTCCACAACTGCTCTGGACAGCCTGGTCCAGTGTTCAACCACCTTTTTAGTAAAGAATTAAAATATAAAAAAAAAAATTAGAGATGGAATGTTTTTGTTTCAGTTTGTGCCCATTGCTTCTTGTCCTGTCACTGGGCACCACTGAGAAAAATCTGACTCCTACCTCTTTATTTCTTTACTCCCCCAACCATGTGTTTATAAACATTAGTAAGATGTCCCTGAACCTTCTGTTCTCCAGGGTGACCAGTCCCAGCTCTTTCAATGTCTCTTCATATGACAGCTGCTCCAGTCCCTTAATCATTTTTGTGGCCTTTCACTGCATTTCCTCAGGTATGTCCACATCTTTCCTGTACTGAGGAGCCTAAAAGTGAGCACAGTGTTCCAAATGTGTCCTCGACAGTGTTACTATTATCAGATCTAGGGATCTAAGTTTTCAAAAAGAGCTGGAAATTCTAGTTAAAGAAGCATAAGCACAAAGAAAAATGGGAAGAGGAAAAGAGAATAAGGTAATCTACTCGAACCTCCAGCTCTGGGAAAGAATTAATGACACAATTTTTGACGTAAGACTACCTAGAATTTTTCCAAAACTCCTCAATGAAGGGATTTCCACAGCTTTTCCAGACAGCTGATAGCAGCACTCTACCATCCCTACTATTTCTCGTAATGTTTTATTTGAATCTTCCTTCCTGGAAGCTGGGAGAAAAGGAGCAGTGTCTGCCAGTCCTATTTCAACTTCAGAAAAAGTTGTCTGTGTTATTAATGAGATTTGCAGGAAGAGTTCAGGCCACAAAGCAAGCCATTGACCGTGTATTGCATGCTACTCCACACAGCAAGAACATTTCTGTGGGTACATTAATATGTTTGGAAATAAGTAAATGGAACAAGCATCTTCATGTCTCACTGTGTACCCATCTACTTAATAGTCTTCCTGTACACAGCAGCAGACCATCAACTGGCAAAACTGACAAGCAGTTTTCAAGAATTGTTAAGTAACTCATCTTGATTTCCTGTGAACCATAAAAGAAGAGGATTTCATGCAGTAAGTCTTCCTCTAACCTCCCCAAAGCTCATTGTACTAGCTCCTCTTTGGAAAAGAGTGTTAGAACATTAAAAGGTGACTAATCCTCATTTACTCTTGATGAGTGGGTGGTAGGCACAGTAAATTGGATTAATCTAATTAAATATATGTGTATGGTTTAGGATGGAAATCAGCTGTCTTGGAGTGGGTATCTCACGTTATTTGAAATTTCCTAACGACATCTGGGGTCAGCAGGTACAACACAGGAGCACCCTTCATGAAGCCTGTGCCCTCTGGAAGACAGAGGTTTGGGGGAATAATCTCATGCACATCAGGTCTCCAAGTTTAAATGGTGGATCATGTCAGAGGTTGCTGGAGGATTTCAGGACCCAGGGCCTACCTCCTGCCCCAGTCTGATAGCAGGAGGCAACCTCTGTATTTCTGAGTACCTTAGTTTAGACAGTGGCCAGGCTGTCATGGAGCACATGTTCCCAGTCCTAGTCAAGTCTTTATTTAATGTGATTAGCTTTTACTCAAATAGCCTAATAAATTACATCCCATATATCTGAGGAAATCTGGAATTTCTCTCTAGTCAGTCGAGTACATGTCAATATTATATGATGCAGAACTGCAAATGCGTCAACTTCTTTTCTCATGTCCCTGCTCTTTTAATGTCTTGGGGAGCACTAAGTAAACAGGACCTGTAATTTCAATGACCTGTCAGTGCTGATGTCGTTTGCACTAAAAATCATAATTCTGGGAGTGGATCATATAAAACAGGCAGAGAACACTCCAGAGTGTCTTTGCATTGCCCAATAGCAATATCAATCTCTCCTCAGCTGTCTTTCGACATGGAAAAGTTGTGTTTAATTGGATTCAGGAGGACTGGCTGGAGGAAGTTCAGATGGGATTCATCCCAGCTAATTATATTCTGTCTTTTTGGTAAGCTTAAAAGGTCAGTTGAACCTCATAAAGCAGAATGTTCTCAGGGCTGCTCCCTCTACCATTTCCAGTTTTAATTCCTCCAGTGGAACTCGATTTAGTCAATCCATGTACAGTGAGACAGGATGACAATTTCTCTGTCCACCAAAATTTATACACTATGTAGATAAGAGAAGACTGTTATCTTCATTTTGTGGGTGACAGATAGAGATAAGAGGTAGATAGTATGATTTTTCTGAGTTGTGGGACAGTCTATATGAGTGTGAGAAGATCCATCAAGATCTCTTGAGGCTTTGGAAGACATGGCAACTACAAGTCCCTCCCCCACATGATCGAGTTTCATGTCTTCACTGAAAGCAGTAAAATTTTCCAACACGCAGCTTAATTAAAGTACCCTGAAGGTTTAAGTCTGCTGCAAAAAAGGCTTCACAGAGGGTTGTGTACAGTTTTAATCATCATTACGTCCCGTGCCTCTCTCATCTTTCTGCACCAGCTCTAATCTGTGCTGCTGCATCTGCAGATAACAGTCAGCAGAAGCACTGGCTTTGAAGGATCATCTGAGAGATGAATTATTTACTTTGAAAGCCTGGAAAGTAGTCCCCTGTTTATGTCGTTAAACTGTAGGCAAAAGCAGATGCAAGGGTTAGATTATCTGTCAGTGACAGCCTAAATAAAATGCAGTAATGGTCTGGGGGAGGGAGGGAAGTTGACAAGACTGCTGTGCAACTGAATGTGAATGAAGAATCACTGTGACAGAGCAGAGATTCTCCTGTGAAAGTAAGTCTTGGAGTTTCACTTCTCTGCATAGGAAATGAGTGTGAGGACGATATCCCCCATACCTCCTGCAAAGGGGGTTATGACATTACAGAGAAATAATTCCCATATTGTGTTTGCACTATTTCACACGCACACAGAATCACACAGAACCACCAAGGCTGGAAAAGACTTTTAGGATCATCAAGTCCAGCCTATGACCAACACCATCACATCGGCTAGACCATGGCACTAAGTGCCACATCCAGCCTTTCCTTGAACACCTCCAGGGATGGTGCCTCCACCACTTCCCTGGACAGTCCATTCCAATGTCTGATCACCCTCTCCATGAGGAAGTGCTTCCTAATATCCAACCTAAACCTCCCCTGGTGCAGCTTCAGGCCGTGCCCTCTTGTCTTGTCTCTAGTTTTCTGGGAGAAGAGCCTGACCCCCACCTGACTACAACCTCCTGTGAGAGACGGACTCTATAATGGCCTTTAATCCAGCGACATTCACCTCCCTTCAGGTACTTATAGAGAGTGATAAGGTCCCCCCTGAGTCTCCTCTTCTCCAGGCTAAACAACCCCAGTTCCCTCAGCTTATCCCTAAAAGACTTTCCCTCTAGTTCCTTCACCAGCTCCTTGTTGCTCTCCTCTGGACCTGCTCCAGCACCTCAACGTCCTTCTTGAAGTGAGAGGCCCAGAACTGGACACAGGACTCAAGGTGAGGCCTCACCAGTGCTGAGTACAGGAGGAGAATCACATCCCTGCTCCTGCTGGCCACACTATTCCTGATCCAAGCCAGGATGCCATTGGCCTTCCGGGCCACCTGGGCACACTGCTGGCTCATGTTCAACCAGCTGTCCACCAGCACTCCCAGGTCCCTCTCTGCCAGGCTGCTCTCCAGCCACTCTTCCCCCAGCCTGTAGCCCTGCCTGGGGTTATTGTGGCCAAAGTGCAGGACCCTGCACTTGGTCTTGTTGAATTTAATGCTGTTGGCCTTGGCCCAATGATCCAGCATGTCCAGGTCCCTCTGCAGCTTCTTCCTACCCTCTGGCAGATCGACTCTTCCCCCCAACTTGGATTCATCCACGAACTTACTAACGGTAGACTCAATCCCCACACACATGTCATCAATAAAGATGTTGAATAGGACTGGGCCTAGTACTTACCCCTGGGGGACTCCACTGGTCACCAATGCCAACTGGATGCCTCACCATTCACCACCACTCTCTGGACCCAATTACTAAATTTCCAATTACTAAACCTGCTGCAGAGAGTCCAGAGGAGTCCACAAAGATGAACTGAGGGCTGGAGCACCTCTCCTATGAAGACAGGCTGAGAAAGTTGGGGTGTTCAGCCTGGAGAAGAGAAGGCTCCAGGGATACCTTAGAGAACAAGGGCAGGGATTGATGGGATGAGGGGTGATGGATTAAAAGTGGAAGAGAGGAGATTTAGATGAGACACTAGGAAGAAATTCTTGGCTGTGAGGGTGGTGAGACACTGTCAAGGGCTGCCCAGAGAAGCTGTGGCTGCCCCATCCCTGGAAGTGTTCAAGGGCAGGTTGGATGGGGCTTGGAACAACCTGGTCTAGTGGGGGGTGTCCCTGCCCATGGCAGGTGGTTGGAACCAGATCATCTTTAAGGTCCTTTCTGATCCAAACCATTGTAGGTTCTGTGGTTGTCAGCACTGCTGGACTGGTACTTTACTGCTTGGCACACTGGAAGAAGTGCTGTCCCTTAGTTTCTTCAGAAGATCACAGAAATGTATATTGCTCTGAAGCCTCCCTTCCAATCACCGAACAGTTTAGACCTACTTAGGCCATATATGTATTTCTTTATGAATGAGAACAATAAATCCTGTCAACTTTTCTCAGCAGTCAGTCACCAGGACAAATACTGAAAAGTAAAACCAATCAAGAAAATGAGGAAAATTACTGAAGATATTTGTCTCCCAGTAATTTCAACTGGAGGAAAGAGCCCTTCTGATTACTGACCTGACTATATCCTTGACCCTTGCATAGGTGCTACTGGATAATCTAGGCAGCTTGTAGCTGCTGGTTCATTTCATTGGTAATTATGTAGTATGTATGATTTCTAGGAATAGGCATTGTGGAAAAGTCTTGTTTGTTTTGGCTCTGTTTCTATGGGGATAAACAGAAGTAGTGTGATTAATTTCCATTCTGTTGCCATGGTTATTAATAATAATGAGGTGATTATTACTACACTGTAAACCTTACAGCAATTCCAATGGTGCTATAAAAGAGAGAGAGGGAGAAAAAGAGAGAGAAAAGAACAACAATGAAATAACTGGGTCATATCCTCAGCCTGGGTGAATCAGCACTCACACATTGCCTTCGATGAGAGGCAATGAAATTGAAGATGTGTTCCTGGAGAGGCCAGACCTGCAGACAGGGCAATATTAATAAAACAAGTGACAGATGAGAACCCGTCACTGACTTCAGCAGGACTGTGCTGATTTGTATTCACTGAGATTTAATCAGGATTGTGCACTGAAGTCCACCTGGTTCACACGGCCAATGGAAAAACTCCATGATGTGCCCAGTGTCTTATGGATCAGACTCTATCTTCTCAGTTTCACTGTAAAAAGTGGTGGTGGTTTGTGGTGATGTGTCAAGTACAGGCAAATAAATATAAAATAAATTTTAAAAAAACAATAGTTCTTCCTCCTGGCTGACTAATAAGCAACTCCCACATTCCTGGTACCTGCTCAGCTGGCTCTATCTCATTACACTAAGTGATTTGTATTCCTTCTAGAGACATTGCCATGGTGTTGGAACAATAAGTAACACTTATTTAATCAGATTGTCCCCATGGGTGAGATTACATGTTTCAAGGATTCCGCACTCTTAGCTGGGATGTTTTGCAGACTTCCGTCTCTCGGAGTCCTGGTGTAGGTGCAGAAAGCTCACAATTGGCAACTCACAGCCACTGGGCAGACTTGTTGTTGTTATTTTATGTCTAACTGGGATTCAACATCAGCCTTTTCACACAAGTCTTGGAATGACAGAAACAGGATGAGAAAGTGACTTTTCACATTCTTTCTCCTGAAAGCCGCAACCTGTGCTATGAGGCTGTTAATTTTCCATGTTTCCTTTTCCAAACCAGGGGAAATTATTTTGCTTTTTTTTTTTTCTTCCTCCGCATGTGTCTCCTTTCTCTTTGCAAGTGCAGAGACCACCCTTCTCATCCTACTGCTTGCCTTTTATGTGTTCAGGGTGCCAACCTGTGGCAAAAAAAATAATCAGAGCCAAGCTGCATCCTACTTTGCTTTGTTTGCTGAGATTCCTTCTAAGCAAAGAGGACAGCAAGTCAGATGTTAACACTCTATCAAATGCTCACACGGAGCCAAGTTAAAAAAGATCAGAGCTGTGCAGAGGTTTAACAGCAAGAAGGGATTGTAAAATGTTTTCCCTTTCAAACAGGTCTCTGAGCATTTACCTCCACATCATGTGGTGGCCCAATGTGAATGGGGAAGGGCATCATCACCTCCTGGGAGCACGTGCCAGGCTGGGTACAAGCCACTTTTCCTCTGCAGACAGACCTCATTATGGGCATGCACCGAGCTTTGCTATAGGACTGCTCATGCTTTAAGTAAGGAAGTTAGAAGCCAAGTGTGCAAGAGCAACTGAGAAGGGTGGAAGGTGAAGTTTTTGCCCCTGTAGCCTGCACACAAGCGTGGTTTTCTAATCTCCAGACCAAAGTTAACAGCTAGCAAGTGATGCCTTGTGGTGTGGGTGGCTGAAAGAGAGGACAAGTGCATCTCATCAATACATGCTGCTTGTGTTGGAGGGGAAAGGCAGGGACTGCATCCAGGGATTCTTGGAGGTTTTGAAGTGCATAGAAAGACTGAGGGCAGGACCCTTTCTACTTCCACCTCCTCACCTCTGGGCACCCCTGACTGTATTCAGAGGATGCAGATGGGGTATGGATAGGTGCAGAGTGAGGGGGTATCGGTGTCTAAGGCTAAAACAAGAGGGTTACCTGCAGTTGCACAGCCCACCACTGCTGCTATTGAGAGGACATGACCCAGAATATATTTTTTTTGGTGGCATACAATACCTTCCTCCCTCTCCTGCTAAACCTCTCACTTGCCCTCTGTTTCACTGCAAAACTGCCATGGCACGTGCCCAGGGAACAACTCTGATCTATATCATCCTGTGAAGGCAAAGGATCCTATTTACAGGCACTGCTATGGTTCCTTGTGTCATCATCTTTCTTGGTCATCAAAACACAAGATCAGAAACTCCCCAACAGATATAAAGCAATTTAAAACTCATCCACTTTTGTTACAGGAGTGTGGTAAAATGAGAGGGAGGCTATATCACTGTGCAACACTGATGTGAGATCTATCCACACACAGAGAAATGAGGAGCAGGCTCATGCCAGAATTCCCCTCTCCATTCCACAGAGTAAAAATGTGTATTTGATGATCTCGGGGGGGGGGACGCTCAGCACTTGTCAGGATGGGCCCATGACTTAAAAACCCTTGGAAACAAAGAGATCAGGAGATGGGCAGTAAGAGAAATGTTTAAACCATAGATGACCACGCTGCAGTGAAATCTTCAGGAACAGCAAATAAAATGCATGGGCGTTTAGAAGTGGTGGTGTAGTTCCTGCCTGCTCACAAGTACATAGCACTACTTACTACACGCCCACACACAAGCACATGTGAGCAAGCAAACATGCTCTGCAGGCACGCACACATACAGACTCTGCCTTTTGGAATAACAACCCCAGTTCATTGGGAGCACATGGAACTGGGAGAGACTCGCAACATATTTCGTTTAAAAGGGAAGAAAAAAAAATAAAGTTCCAACCCAAACTTTCAGAGCCATTCTTTCTAAATGATGCAGCATGATCCTTCATTGGGTTAGGGGAGGGAAGGGGATGGGGAGAAAAAGAAAAGAGGGGGGGAGGACAAGTTCGTGGTTAGATGGGAGCTCCCACCCATTTCCTTTCCTTGCCCTTCCCAGGCATGTCAGAGCTGGGAGCCAAGACAAATCAAACTCTCAGGAGCTTGCAGACAGACAGCACCACTTACTGAAAGCATAACTGCAGCCCTTGGAGGAGCGTGAGAGAGGGGATGAGTGTGGAAAAAAAAATTAAGGGGGCAGTGCCCTCTGCTGCCAAAGTAAAGATGTCGATGTGGAGGGTTTGGAGGAGAGAAGCAAGTGGGATGCAACGAGACGGGGCCTCCAGGAGTTTGCAAATAGTCAGAGCACATGGTAAGGGGAGGAAAGTTGACTGAAGTTCATCTAAGGTCAGTAGGGTTCATCTGAGGCCTTTTTCCCCTGCTCAGCTTACCAGAAAGTGAAATGGATACGACTATGTCTACTGCCCTCACGTAGGCATTAGCCTGGTTTTGTTAGCTTGGGCAAGCAGAGGTCCTTGGAGGAGAAGTGGAAAGAGCTGCTGTTGCTAAGGAAAATTGATGGCAGAGCAAGAAAACTCCTGTGGTAGGTGCGCCTGGGGTTTGTGGTTGCTGCTGTGATGGAGACTTTCAAGGTCCAAACAGTGCAACCAGAGAAGGACAGGCTCCCATCCTCACTTAACAGGATGGAGACTGTGGGGCCATGAGACTAAGGTCAGGGTTCATGCCACCTAACTTCAGCCTGCTGAGTGCTCATCATGCAGCCTGTTCCTTGAAAAGAGAGAGCCTGAATCCACTCACCACCCCAGACCAGGATGAACTGATGTCCAAAAGAGACCAAGGGTGTCAGATGTCCTTCTCTTATTCCAAGTGTCCTGTACAGGGTTCTCTAACCCAGAAGAGGCAGTGACATCAGCCTGCAAACTGAAAAAATTCAGATGCTATATTTTTCCTTCTAAAACTCCCTCAAACCCTGCAATCCCCCCTCCCTTCTTTCTCAGCCTGTGGCTTCTTTCTTTACGGCATGAACTCACTTCCTGGTATTGAAATATTGCTGGGAGCTTTCTTCTCAGCTGCTGCAGCACTGAGCATGATGCACTTGACTCGTTAGGGAGCAAGAGGGCAATTTGCATCATCAGGGAAACTTAATATTGTGTCATCACCTGCTCACTGGCTTGTTACTTTAGCCACAGTTTACCAAATGTGGAGAAATTCTAGCATAATAAACAAGCCTATCAGCCCTGGTGCTGACTGTCCCAAATATCACAGCATTTTGCTAACATAAGTCCATGATATAAAATAATAAGTAAGCATAGTGATATAAATAATTTGCATATAACAGAAATATGTATTTAGCATGTGTATAGCTATATTTCAGTGAGGTCTTGTTAATATTATTGTCTGTTCAGTCTTTGATGTAACTGGACTCACATTTTTGATATGTTTTTCTTGATACCTGGGCAGTGAAAACTTTTCCTCAGCAGATATTGGAGGAAGACATGACTTCACATGAGCTTTTGGAAACCACCGATTGTCAGGAAAAGTACAGCAGATTTGTAGAGAATTTTAGATAAGTCACAGGGCATTGAGAAAAAAAAATAATCCTTAAGAACACTTGGGAACAGGTATCAATAGATATCAGGACTAGTACATGTTGAGCTGGTGTGGGAGGATGGTCTGGCTGGCCCGAGACAAAATCTCCAGTCTGATCTTGCTGCTATTCTGAGGAGGAAAGCCTGGAAATCTACCAAAATTTCTAAGGGAGGAAATAATCTACTGCACAGATGTAATTAGTTAAACTCCTTATTTCTATATCCTCATTGTCATTATCTTTTTCCTCTCCTCTCCTCTCCTCTCCTCTCCTCTCCTCTCCTCTCCTCTCCTCTCCTCTCCTCTCCTCTCCTCTCCTCTCCTCTCCTCTCCTCTCCTCTCCTCTCCTCTCCTCTCCTCTCCTCTCCTCTCCTCTCCTCTCCTCTCCTCTCCTCTCCTCTCCTCTCCTCTCCTCTCCTCTCCTCTCCCCCTTCCCCAGACATGCACTAGGGAGGGTGCCTGGTCTATAGGTTGCAATTAAAAACAAAATTTTGCTTTTGTCCTCTTCCAAGTCTGAGCTGGATGAGCCATCTCTGTTTTGCAGGCCATTAGACAATCCTATGTGTACAGAGCCTCAAAGAGGTTCCCCACCACCACCAATGTTCCTTTCGACTGAGTCATCAGGACACATCTGAATTTTGCTCTTCCTTCCATCTCTCCCAGTCAGTATCCCATTCCCTGATGTGATGTATTCCTCAATTGGTGTAACTCTACACAGTATCAGCCAAGAGGGGTTGTGTACACAATAAAGAGGCACTGAAGAGGCTGGAGGGGTGTGCAAGAGGGAGCAGGGAGTCTTCCTGCTGTGCCAACAGTCTCTCAGCTGGTATTAGTCTTGTTTAATCATAATATATATGCTTATGGATGGCACTTTCCAGACCATCCCATCCATGTCATATTTTCTGCAAAAGCAAAAGTGATATCCAACACCCAGAAGATCTTGTATGGTAGGTCCAAAATAGAAGACAAGACACAGATGGGTGTTGTTAAAATTGGGGGTTGCAGTACGAGGTACAAAGCGGGATTCCTGTTTCAAGGGCAGCTCTGAAATTCCAGGTGACACCTGCTTTGTTCTGAAATGGAGTGTGAGCAAAGCCAGGAAATGGCAGTGGGCTGCCTGTTCATCAAAGCTGACATGATGAAAACTGAATAAGCAAATTTTTGCAGTAAAGCAACTGTAGCCAGAGATTCTTTTCACACCTGCACCCTCACAATTTATATGGTATGTGTGACAGGTTTCTTGCAGATGGAAAGACCAGCAAGAATATAAAACTCTAACCAGTAGTTCACACTTTCTCACTGATGGATATCTTCCAAACCATGTTAGATGAGAGGCCAGAGAAGAGGACTCTAAACTTTTGGTATCCTTTGCATGACATATCCACTGTGGGTCATGTAAGGACTTCAACATTAGGTTGAAGTATGGGAACATACCTTCTCAGAGGGCTCTGTTAAATGTAGGACCTACTAACTGCTTTGAAAGGCCAAGGATGATCTGGTGCTCTATGATTCCATGTATCAGTCATGATTGCCCACTGGACAATAGAGTGATAGACAGAGACATGGATTGGGTGAAAAATCACAGTGCTACAGTACCTATTTATTACTCCTTTAAGTAGTAAAGGTTCTTCCTGACTCGGAAGATAATGAGCAGATGGCTCCCACTTACTATGCAGACAAAAATTGTGGTTTTCAAATTCATTAGTTGGGTGAAGGGTGGATGTGGTAGGGGCAGAGAGGGCGTCTGAGGGTGCAGAGGGGGGATGTCTATCTGTAGATGCTACAAGTAGCATGAGTTGGTGGTTGATTTCCCACAGCTTCACTAGCTTGAGAAGTCAGCTTATTTGAGAACCACGTGTTCAGGTTGTGTTTATTGTGAAGTGTGAAGCAGACTGCAACCTGGCAGGATCTGCAGCAGAGGAGTGAAAGGAGGCAGATGGGGTGACATCCCATATTCCCATCCCTTTCTTACCTCCCTCCTGTATACAAACCCACCTGGGAATAGATAAGTACATGAAGCCATATTAAAACTGTCTTCACTGACTGATTGAACAGAATGAGCTTCCTCTATATTTTTCCAGGCTCTGACATTAAAGCCACTGAGGTCAGCCCAAATCAGCTGCTAGCAAGTACTGTCACATACATACTTTCTCTTCCACAGCATGTAAATGTTGGCCAAGCCTTGTTTAGCAGCAGTCACAGTTGGTAAACTAGGGCCATTGCTTGGCTTTTCCCAAGCTCTCTTCTCCAGAGCTGCTGTCTTCACTGCAGGGTGCCCTGAGCAACTCCTACACGTAGCTGGAGGGGTGTTTCCATGTGTCCTTTCACAGCCTTCTCCAGGGAGAAGGGGTGATGCAAAGCTGGCCTTTTTCTTACCACCTAGAAACAATAATCACCCCTAATAATGACATACCTGAATACCCCAACGGGACTGCTCTGCAGTGCTGCTGGATCTTCCTCTCACCATTACCCATGCAAGAACACTGGGCTGCACAATTTAGGATCCCTCTCCTAATTCATTGAGTCTTACAGCATGAATGTAATGCCCATTCATGTCTCCTTCTGGTTTCCCCCCTCTTACTTCCTTAGCATGCACAAAGGAGGAATAGTGGACACTGTTGGTTTCTGATTATTTGCTGAGAGGAAAATTCCCAGCGTAAGAACAGTCTTGAATGGCTCACAAAGCAATGGCCATTGGATAACTTTTTTGGAAATTCCAGCAAATAGTCCTGGCAAAACAGAGTTTCGGAAAAATAACAGGGAAGGGCACAGGATGCAACGTCATGATATATCCCTCTGTAAAACAGCCTTGAAAGGCTGGAAATGTATTGGCAAATCCCTCCTGTTGAAAAGACAATAGCAGTGAAGGATTGGCATGATCTTCCCTGGAAAAACATGGAAACTAGACATAAGAGTGAAAGTTCTGGCAGCACCATGTTTTCCCTCAGTCGCCAAGAGCTAGCGGTATTTGGAACAAACTGCAGCAAAACACTATATATATATATATGCATTTGAAGAAGGAGAAAGTGATCTGATTTTCCCCTGATTTCAAAAAGGAGCAAAGAGCAGCTTGTTACAGCTTCTCCTGGAGCTGTGTCAAGGGAAAGCAGTTAATGATCCATTACTATCACTGGACAAATACTCGTTGATAGCCTTTGTAGGTGGCAGACTCCCATTACGTCAGACGCTGTACAAACACCAATTCTAAGAAGGAGGGTGTAGTGAAAGAGCAAAGGCCTAGATCATTAAGCCAGAATCTTTGATGTGGGAGGGCTGCATCATACAGGATTATACAAATACATGTGGAGCTTCAAGATGTACACCAAAGATGAGGTCAGAAGGTTCAATGTGGAGTGGGAAGAGCCAGGAGTGGAGAGCTCTGGATGGGAAAGCAGCACAACTCGCCGTTGCAGCACAGAGCCACATATTTCAAGAGTACCCACAACAAATGCTGTCAGTAGCTGGCTTTTGCATCAAAAGAGCAGGCTGAGGCAGATGCATGGGGTCCTGTAACAGCAGCAACCTCACAGCCCTGTGTACAAGCTACAGAGCACAGGCCTAGCACAGAGGAACAGAAGGAAAGGGGTTAGGGATGCACCTTATACCGTGGGACACTGGGCTGGACTCCTAAAGCCCTTAGAAGATTTGGGTTTGCTATAATTGAATAATTTTTAAGGGCTCTGTTTTATTAGTAATATTGTTTTCCCACAGGACATCAATTGACAAAACAGGAGAGACACTGGAACATGTTAATGTTCCAGGAACATTAACCTGCAGGAAAACATGAATGTCTTGCTTTTACCAATTTAGTACCAAGATGACAGGATGCCCAGCACTTCAAAAGCCCTGTACTGTGTCAGTTCTGGATGTCAGCTTTCTGCAATAGTATTTCCTGCTGAGTTCAGTGAAAATCTCTTTTTGAACCTTTTATTGTATAGCTGAGTCTTCAAAGGTCTAATGTGGTACCCACTCTTTAAAGGGAGTTGTCATGGTCCAATGGACCGTTCTCCACAGGAGTAAAGCACTTTCTTACCTTTGAGGACCTGGGCCTAAGCACCTTCATGGACTTGCCTGTCAGTTAGTAAAATATTTCAAGCCCTACCTGATATATGATAAATGCAAGAACATAACGCTTCTATTTCTTTTTCTTTGCTTGACCACTCCAGTTACAGCTGACCAGAGTCCATTCCCCAGTAGATTTAGGACAGGATTGGAAACCCAAGTTGTTGTTTCTCCACCCATCTGCGATAGGAAGGAGTCAGACCAGTTGCTTTTGGCTACTCATATGCAACTTGGCTGCGTTCACATTTCTATGGCTTGTTCTCACCTGCCTGTTTTAGCTCTGACACCTTTTTTTTTTGCCTCTTCCCAGCCCACCCGACTGTGGTTTTGCCTTGTGGGATCCTTACCCTGTTTCTACACACATGTAGACACTGTGGCTTCCCACGTTCTTGTCTTGCTCTCAGGACTGAATCATTCCTTGGTTTCTATGGTTTTTTTCATCTTGACTTTTCTCTACTATCATAGTCGGTCACTGCCTCCTAAAGATCAAGTCCAACAGCCTGAGTCCCTCACTTGACCTCAGCATTGGTCAGACAGGACAAACCTTGAAGAAGAGTTTATGTTTATTTTCCCCAAATGAAGATGAGGTGAATTTGATAAGGATTTTTAGATGAACTGCACTCACACAGGTGATCACGGGATGACAAAACATCATTGCATGGCTGTGGTGCTGTGCAGCCAAACCCCAAGAAATGCAAGCCTTATCCAAACAATGACACACAGGAGAGGACTCTAAAAGAAGCAGAAATATTTTTGCTGCAGTGACCCTAAACTCAGGTCAGCCCCTCTCAAAATCAGTGGAATTTTTTTTTATAAACTTAAAGATCACTGAGTTTCTTCTAAGGCCTGAAGTTGAAATAATGTGGTGAAAAGAATTCTTTACCTTCTTATACAGTAAGTTTGAGACTCACAAATGGGTTCCCACTTCTTAATCTCTCATTATTTGGGCTATATCTGGCCCCACTGCAATTTAGACACATGGTTGTTCTCACGTTCCTTCATCTATAATCTTCCAACCAGCTGCTGCCTGGATCCCAGAGCAGGCTGTGCAGGCTTCTGAAGCTGGAAACACACCACACAGTGGGATCAGGGCTTAAGAGGTCATCTCAGTAGCTGTGAGACCCTTCCCTCCCTATGCCTTAGGGCTGTAGAGAGCATCAGTGACTTAAGAAGATAAAGACTAGGCAGGAGTCAGGTTTCACACCCTGCTTAAAATGCAGTGTGATGATTACAATTTCACGACAAAAAACTGATAGCTTTGTTATCCTCTCAGCTTACTGTATCCTGATCATAATTCCCTACATCTCTTATGTCAACATGGGTATTAAAACCCTTCCTGACATCATATATGTATAATCTACTGCTTCTTTGAGATTGTCATAGAGGGTAGTCGATTGGTTTATAGTCATATTAGGGTGATTTTGCATTCTTGATATGTCCATTAACCACTCATTATGACCCTCACATTATCTGCTTTTTGTACACAATTCATACATACATGAAAAATAATATATAGGTGTTTATATACATATATATACACAATTGTAGATATAGATGTAGATGTCTGATTATAAGAAACTAATTAGAGTCCATTTAATCAGACTCATCATTAAATGTTTAGAAAATTAGACCTTTCCTGTCTCTCTTTCAAGGCTAAAATGAAAATGGAAATCTCTGCAGAACACAGTTCATTCTTTAGACCTGGATTTCTAAGAGTGACTCTTTCATATGTAGCATTGTCCCCACCAGCATCCTGCATGCCACCAAGGGTTGTTTATTTCATTTTAATTCAACAGTGAGAAATTCCACATCCCTGTAAATAATAAAAATGTGAATCTTTCTACAGCAATATTAACATAGAAATACATTAATTCTGTGAGTCTTCAATAAAATTTTCAAGCCTAACATGGGAGAAGCTAAGAAAAATTTTAGCTGTGAATCCTAGGCAGAAATACAACCTCTGCCCTGCCCACAAAATGTGCAAAATAAATCTGCTCTTGTTTGAAAGACTTACACATTAGGTTTATTTCTGAACTGGGAAATATTCAATGCCATATTATAATATATCTGACCTTAGTCAGGTAGCTAGTTGTCTCAAACATTATCTAATTAAAGCTTTGGTACTTGAACTGATTATTTTCCTTTTCCTTTTGGGAAAAACATCCATTGAAAAAACAACAAAAAAAAAGCTTTTCAATCATCTCTCCCATATCATTAAAATTAAGAAAAAATAGTAAGTGCATGATTCACAAGTAATATGAAATAAATTAAACTCAACGATGAACTAGTAAAACCCATGGTACAGTCTTAATAATTAAAAACCTAGTGATATATAAGATACCGACTTCATTTCTGCAGAAAGGCATGATGTAATTGGTTGATAAAGCAGTTTTGCCAATCTACACATTATTATACATTATTCTTCCAGTTTCACCTTCAAGAATTAGTCATTATATGGGAAAATCACCTCTTTTTAAAGCAAAACAAAACAAAACAAAATCCCAACAATTTTTTAAGATTTTTTGTTAGCTTTCATAACGTTTAAACTGAGCCCAGGGAAGTACATTCTTAAAGAAAGATAAATCTCTCCTAGTTTTAAATAGCTACGAGTTGCTTAGTTCTATGAGTCCCTGCTTCCACAAGCAGACTGGGCTTTTTAAAATTAGATGGGATGAATCACCTTCTGTATTTTTAATTTTCTCCCCTTTACTCTTAGAGAAGAATATGTGTTCAGACAGGATAGTTGAGGTGGTTTTATGCAGGCAAGAACCAACTCCCTAGCTGTGACATCCAATGGTGGTGTCTATGTGGGAGGTGGTCAACCCTGAGTTAAGAAGCAGCTTTGGATCATGCATTTAGAAAGGACTTTTCCTCCCTTCTGCACTGTCACCACAATGCACCATATTATTGCTACCATAGTTGTTTGGCTATAAGGATTTATACTTATAATTTCATGTTATTCATGTTCAATGAGTTGTTTAAGCAAAACCTGAGGTATTTCTCTTGCTTTTATGTCTTCCAACACTGCCCTGCTCCCTCAGAGGTTTAGCCATTTTAAGTGCTATTATTTGTTCACACAAGTTTAAACACAGAGTGATTCTACCTTTATTCAATTTAATGTATATTAGTGAAGGTGAGAGTAAAAGTAAATTGGATTGCCAATGGAATAATTAAAACAGTATCTCAGACATTTACAACAAAGACATTAAAAACATATATTAAGTATTAATTTCATCTCACTTCCTTATCTATCTTAAGTACAAACATAGTCTGTCTAGGCCCTAGAATTCTTTATAGTCTTTGGAGACTCAGACAATGAAGAAAATGCAATTCAGGAACCTACTCACTTTAATCTAAGATAACTGAAGGAAACAGGTAGGATAGTTTGTTCTTACAAAGTGTGCATTTGCCTTCACTGATAACAAAAGAGGCCTGAAGTGATTGGCTTAGATGCAGTTATCGACACTGCAGACAGCTGGGGTGACATTCATAGTGAAGTTCCCACCCCTAAGCTTCAAATGTGCAGTCCAAGGCTTCCTTCTAGATGTTGGGCTGTCTTCTGTCTCTACTGTAGTGGGAGCTGGCCATGAGTAACCACCTTAGCTGATGTGTAAAGTTAGTTGAATAAAATCTAGGCCCAAGGCTACAAAGGTGAACTAGTAGCAGAACCAAAGGTGATTCCCATCTGAAGTCTTGCCTGTTATCAGACATCCAACCTGTCTCTTGCCACACAGATAGTCTTCTCACTCTTACCAGTATGTCACCAATGTAATAGTTCTTATAAGAAATGTCTGCTAACTTCAAGAGATTCTGTGAATATGCAAGGTATTTATATACTTCTTGACTCTGTATTGTCTGCAGGAGGTAGGAGAATGGGACAGCTGAGGAATGCAGCCTTGAGACTCAGTAGTCATAGACACCTTCTGTTGGATGTAAGACAGAAATCAACCATGCTCATTAGTACTTAAACCGGCAAAGTGCTACCTAGGTAACGGTTCTCTCCACAATATTGTTGTCTTGACTAAACAACTTACTCTAAGCTCAGTTGAAATAATATGTTTTTTCACCTGCAGGAGTGAAATATTCAAGATGACATTCCAAGATGGATCTGGTTAAGGTAATAAAATTTTGTGGTAACCTATATATTATTTTTATGCATATGCTTAACACGATGTATTTTATGAACGTGCTAAAGTGCAATAAATCACCTAAAACATAGTGTATAACACTTCAGCCTCTTACCAGAGTATCAGATGCTCACACATATTCCATACATCTATAGACTCATGCAGATGCACAAGCTCAGAGACTTGCCACCTCCTGAGTACAGTTGACAGATGGGAGTACTGCTTGCTTGTCTTCTGCGTGGGAGGTCAGGAAAGTAGTCACTGGGTCTGTGATGGATTAGCAGTCAAAAAGAAGACAGATAGCATGGAGGAATGGCACAGCTCCAGCCTTTATTGTGTGTCTCAACAACTGGAGTAAAGGACAGAGTTTCCTAGGAATTAGATTGCAGGAGAGAGGAAGTCTGTCTCTTCCAGTGGATAAAGACAAATACACTAAAATTCATGTGTCTGCAGTAGATAAACATGAGAAGTCTTAAGGAAAATGGTAAACCTTTAGCTGACTCTGCTTGGGGTCAGGATACAGAGTGGATGACCCTCTCATTGACCTGCTATTCCCAGTTACTTTGATAGTATTATTCTTGAGCACCATTGTATACCATGAGCTGGCTTCATCTGTTCAGGTTTGATTTTCAGCTACAGCAAGTGTTTCATATGATTAGAGGCTTAAGTCAGGCTGGAAAATAATCCAAAACCTATGGAAGCTTATGGGACTAGAAATATATGGAGAGGAAGGTGCTTCACAACTTTTCATAGCCTGGGCACTCTTCATCCTCTGCAAGTCATTTTGGAAAAAATGGTATAAAATAAATTCCTCTCTTTCATTCAGGATATTAAGTTAAATGCAGCCATAATGATCCTTTGTGATCTTAACATTTACAAAATCATAGAATCATAGACTGGTTTGGGTTGGCAGGAATCTTAAAGATCATCTAGTTCCAATCCCCTGTCATGGGCACGGACACCTCCCACCAGACCAGGTTGCTCCAAGCCCCATCCAACCTGCCCTTGAACACTTCCAGGGATGGGGCAGCCACAGCTTCTCTGGGCAACCTGGGCCAGTGTCTCACCACCCTCACAGTGAAGAATTTCTTCCTAATATCTAACCTAAATCTCCCCTCTTCCAGCTGAAAACCATTACACCTTGTGCTATCACTACATGCCCTTAAATGTTAGAAATAAGTTAAAAAAATTACTTGTGGTAAGAGGTTGGGCAAATCTTCTGCAGATTTTGTATCATGCACCAGTGATCATCACTGAAAGACAATTGTGGATCAAATAAATACTGGTATAGAACACCAGACCAAATGGGAACAAGCATGAAGAAGACATCATCTCTTACTGGCAGAGTCTGAAGCTTTAAAAATGACCCAAGTTTCATCCTTCCAGAATGACAGCAACACCCCAAGAGCTACAGACCTGAGGTCTCAGTTGCACACCTGGATGCCACTGAAGAGCAGCAAAGGTAACAATTCAGACAGGCTCCAGGCAGCTTGCTTCCCCAGGTTGCAGGCATCACATGCCCTTGAAACGGCAACCCAGCTCCAAGGGAAGGATCAGATGGGTGAGGTGGAAGCTGGAAAAATCCCAACAAGCTTCATATCCTGTCAATTCTCCACCAAAACCAACATATTTCCACAGTACACCTAACTCCCATCCAATAAGGTGTTTTCCAATGGAAAAATGCTGCACAGGCAAACTCATGAGCAGATCTTAGGAAGAGTAAATTCTGACATCAACAGCATTAATTTGGGTTCTTTGAAAGTCTGACTTCCATAGGGAACAGCTAATTTTTCACTTGTTTGAAAAAGAAAAAAAAATAGAATTATTTGTTTATTTTTTGCTAGAGGAAACTCCCATTGACTTTGGCTGACCTCAGGTTTCAGCCTGCAGAGAAGACAGTGTCAGTTAGAGTTACACATGTGCTAGAAAGATCTGGAGAAAAGAGGTGGATAATTAAGGAGTGGGAGGTCCTTTTCACTGCGGGATAGGAGTGAGAGGGAAAAGAGAAGCAGAATGAGAGGGTTAGTGGCATAAAAGGGTCTGCAGAGCAAACCCTGCTCCTTTGCTTTAGATGAAATCAGTGCCTAGGCCTGTTCCCTAGGATACTGTGTCCCTACAGTGCTCTCACTCATGGACCAATTTAGCAATAGTCTCAAGTTTTCAGTTCCTGCAAAACAAAACATCTCATAGATTCCCAAACCCACAAGGGCCAGCAGAGGGTACGGAGCAGGCAGGAGTGTGTAACATAAGAGAGTGTTTGTTGGTAGCCTGGGATAAGCCCAGACCTTAGCCCAGCTCGGAAAGCCACGTGTCTGAGCACAATAAGGAGGAGTGATTCATAGCCCCTTAACGGTATCACCAACCTTGCGGGGGGATCATCACGTCAATTTGGAGTCACTTTCTCCCTGCCAGCAAAACGTTCATCTGCAGGCTTTCAAAACATAAGAGGGGAAAGAAAAAAAAAAAGAAATACAGGACGAGACATTGGTGCCAGGAGCTGACGCTTGCGGCTGGGCTCGGGACGCAGCTTGTAGGCGACGCGCGTGTGTGCGCAGACAATTACGTAAGGAGGTAGGAGGCTGTGGCAGTGGCAGGATGTTGCGTTGGTGGAGAAGAGGAGGAAACCCTGTTCCCCACCCTTTTTTTGCTTTTCTGCCCTTCCCACCAACCTCTCAGCACATCAGTCCCAAATTTCAATGAGAAAGAAACTCCTGGCAGGAGCTGGTAGGAAATTGTTGACCTTCATGAGTTGCTGGCAGCCTTTAGCATATTTCCAGGTTACCCACAATGGTGTGGGGCTTGGTGTGGAGGATTTGACTTCTGCTGAGATGAGCAAAGTATATGAGAATATATTTTTGGTCTCATTCATACAGTATCAGTATTTGAATGACCCCTGACTGAGACAAGAAGCCCAAGAAGGTAGCGTTATGTACCTCTTTTGGCTGATCATGAAGTCATGTTGCCTTTAAAAAACAACATCTGGACTTTCTTTCTGGACTGGACTAACTGGTGTCAGACTTCTCCTGTCCTGAATCCTGCTGTAGAGGCCCACAAGTATTGCCTTCTGTCAGGAAAACAAAAAACAAACAAAAAAAAAGAAAATGTTAGGGAAATTTTTCTGCATTGATCCAAACTTCTTTCATCCTTTAGACTCCTCCTCCCATCCATTTCAGTCACAATTTTTTATGGAGCAAGGATCACTGGCAGAAAAAAGAAAGGGTGGAACTTATCTTGCCTACACTGAGATGCCTTACTGTTGGTTTACCTGTAAGCCAGACATCTAACCTTCTCAGTAGTCAATTAAGAGAAAGGTGCCTCCAGTAAAAGTTTCATTTCAAATGCCTGAGGATGAGATGGAAGTTCTGAAGATGACTGTTTCTCCCTGTTGACCCGAAAGGGAGCTTAAGAGACCAGCTTGGCTTCAGACAACCAACTATCGAAAAATAAACACCTACATTTGTTCAGCTAAATCACATTCTGTGCTCTACTGACTAGAATGATGAAGGGCTCGATTCAGTTGCTGGTATGTAGGCACCTGGTGATGTCTTGGGTACCAACTTCATATCCAACTAGCACATTAGGAAGGTTGGAAGTAGGTCTTATGGTACATCTAATAGACTTGCACAGCTTCAAAAAATGTAATACTGCAGGCAAGTTTGTCTAACATCCCACGGCAACCCTCCTTGCCCAAGAGGAGACTATGCACATCATTTGATGTCTACCAGTGGTCAGTGATCCACAACTGGCCTGCAGGACTTAGCTGTCCTCAAAGTTAAACTGAAGCTGCAACTGCAGTTAATTCAATGGACAAAAGACTAATATAAATAAAGAAGTTTCTCCATGTGAAACCGTCTATACTTAAATTCTGTAAAAGACTGTCATAAAGGATTTTTGATAGCTCTGCTGAAGTACCTTTAAAGGACAAGATTTATTTGAATAGAAAAGAAAAAAAATCTGGATTTCCACTTACAGTTTTGGGATATCTTGCATTTGGTTGTGCTGTAAATACTTGAAGAAGGTGGAGGGTTTTTTTGTTTTTTGTGGGGTTTGTTTGTGGTTTGTTTGTTTTTTTCTCATAGACTTAATTATTAAAGCAGTATTAAAATATTGATTTACTACAGCAGTGGGAGGGACAAAATTTCTGTGTTCTTTATGTAATTCTGACCAAAGCTCCCTCTTTGCCTTTGCTGCCAAGAGCTGCAATAGTCACTTCCCACGGCTGAGTTTGATATGTCTGCCAAAAGCACAGAGATTCCTGAATTGCTACTGTCTTCAAGTGATCCATGAAAATGTGTGTTCAAAAAATTTCCAGTAGGCATACAAAAAAGTCAAAACCGAGAACTAGGAATGGCTTGGGAAAATTTAGTGGCCTACTTGACCGAAACCACTCCCCAGGCCTAAATTTGGAGACATCAAAACATTGGACTAGCCTCACGTCTTAAATTTCCTGTTATTTGAACTCCCATAGCTTTGATTTCTTATGTTTTCTTTCTGCTGTGTCTTTGTCTTCTCACTGAAAATGTCCTGAAGTGTTTCAAATATGCAAAGTGTCTTGACCTGGTGCTGCAGAACATGTTTTTAAGCACACATTTCATGTCATGCAGACCTCCAGATAACCTTGAAGTGGTAATAACCTTTCATCACTTTTCTCTGTTACCCATTGGAAGTGGGGATATTGCTGGAACACTAGAACTTGTGCTGCTTACTCTATGAGCCAGCCAGATGTGTACTGGTTCTGATCTGAAAGTCACGTAATTACAGTTAGCTTGCTGATGAACCTGAATTATTTCATCTTGCTGTGCTGTACCATTTGTTGAGTCATATATTACTGCTAAAAGAATCTTATCTGAAGTCTTTAGAGAGAAAAGGGAGGAGGAATGATGGGAGGGGCATGGGTGAAATGAGATAAAAGAAGAGGAAATATTAAAAAAATAAATGAAATATTATTTGCATCTATATTGTTTTCCTGTACATTAGACTTCTGTTTTTCTTTTCATTTAAATGTTAAAAATAAGAGAAAAACATTTTTTCCCTTAGCCGGCTGAGGAAAATCACAATTTTTCAATACTAATGTCACCTAGCTTCCTGTGTTTTGCCAGGTGAATTGGGAAAAGGAAGGTCCTTCCAGTGGGAGGAGTGCAGCAGGCCCTGTCCAAGGTTCTAGCCCAGCTTCCCACCAGCAGCATTCCCTGATAACCTCCCCCCACACCCAAAATTTAAACTGGAGCCATCTCAGAGCTGCCTTCAGGCCGTGTTATGGTTTCAAGTCATACAACTAAAATATAGTCAGACACCCTCCTCTGGGATTCAGAATCAGCATTTATTCATTGTGGGCTTAAACTTCGTAAGGAATGGCAGGGTCTTTCTCCAGTGAGCTGGATAATGATGGGCAAAGGAGAAAGAGGAACTGAACATAGGACATATTTGTTTCTCCAGTTTCTACTCCATCGCTACTTTGGTTTTTTTGGATATTGGGAAAATTAAAATAGAAAAGATCCAGAAAAAAACCAACAACTCTTCTCTGTGGGAACAGGCCTCTCCTGGTCTGGAGAGGGCCATGATAAAGCTTCCTCAGCTGCCTGCTGCTGTTTGTTACCAGCAGTTCCTTGATCCAGTACTGCTCTCTTGTTCCCCAAAGCCACTGAGGAACATCTGTTATGTACCTAACGCGCTTCAGGAGAAAGTCCCATTTAAATGAGACTAGAGATTGTGGCTGTTTCTAGGGTATTTGTTCCTTTCTCCTTTCAAAGCTCAGCTTTTACTTACAATGTGCATAGCCAGGGGGGTTGGACTAGATCTTTTGAGGTCCCCTCCAACCCCTAGGATTCTGTGATTCTAATGCTTCCCCTGTGTTGTGTTGGTCTTTCTAGGCAATTTATGAGGAGAGGAAGCAAAAAATTATTACTACTGAGAGCGCCAAGTGTTGCTCAGAATAACAGATTTTGTTGGTGGCAACAACCACAACCAACTCTTTTTTCCATAGCCTGGGGAGAGATAAACTTGGCACAGCCTATAGGCAACTTAACCATGATAACTTTGCTGCTTGAAATAACACCTAGCTTTGTCTGTTCCTTGAACCAGACAAACAGAATTTAATCTATCTTTCTTTATAATTGAGTCATGCTATGCTATTGATCTGACTGTTCATTAATGAAGGATTTTTCAGATAAGGACAAAGCCATCAGAGTCTCTTGAAGCCTGGTACTGTGAGAGCCAAGGTGCTTGCTGATATGAAAGCTCATATACTTCAGTGCTTTGTAGCTAGCCCTCAAAGATGCAGGTTTCTTGCCCAACTATGTGATCTGAATATATTTGTTAAAAAATTAGTGTGTGGGCCCACACCTATGTTAATGAATTAAACCATGTCCACATTACTGGAATTTTATTTTCCCTATTAAGTAACCAGAGCAGCCAGTAGGAGGATTTCATGCCATTAACCACCCTCCCAATTCATGGAATGGTTTGAGAGTTTGAATATTACTGGGACCATAATTTGGACACATTCATTCTGTTTTTCAGGACAGACTTCATTTGCCTAAATGAAGGCCACTCTGTGGCAGCTGGCCTCAGTAGACAAGGCCCTTACATATTTAATATTTGAGTGTAGAACTTACTCAGTGGGGACGTAGTTTCAGTTGGAGATTCTTGGAAAAGCATGGTAGAGTTAATGAGACAAGAGGTTGGCCTGACTGACACACATCTGTGTGTATCTACACCCATACAGGAAAAAGATGGAGTAGATGACTGTATTTCATATGTATATTTCACATCAATTTATGTCAAAAGATCAGATCCTTTGCTGGGATCAAACCCATGAAGAAAGCAGAGAGGGATCAGAAATGGTGAGGCATGTGAAATAACCTCCTCCATGGTACACTGCTGACTGTGTGCTATGGGCTCTTGTGCTTACTAGGACAGAGGCCTCCCGTTTCTTACTCACTTGCACATCTCTCCTTAGCCTTTGTTTCCTGAGGTTTCTTTTCTTCTGCTGGACTATGTCTGATGGTGGCATCTGCAGCCCATTCCCAGGTAGCACCTTTTTAGAATCATAGAATCACGGAACCGTTTGGATTGGAAGGGACCTTAAAGATCATCTAGTTCCAATCTCCCTGCATGGACAGGGACACCTCCCACTAGACCAGGTTGCTCAGAGCCCCATTCAACCTTACCTTGAGCATTTCCAGGGAGGGTCATTCACAGTTTCTCTGGGCTACACAGGCCTGTCTCTCATCACCCACACCGTGAAGAATTTCTTCCTAATGTCTAACCTAAATCTCTCCTCTTCCAGCTTAAAGCCATTACCCCTTGTCCTATCACTACATGCCCTTGTAAACGTCCCTCCCCAGCTTTCTTGTACTTCAGATGCTGGTCTAAGGTCTTCCTGGAGCCTTCTCTTCTCCAGGCTGAACAACCCCAACTCTCTCAGCCTGTCTGCGTAGAAGAAGTCCTCCAGCCTTCTGATCATCTTTGTGGCCTCCTCTGGACCCGCTCCAATAACTCCGTGTCCTTCTTGTGTTGGGGACCACAGAACTGGACCCAGCACTGCAGGGAGGGTCTCACCAGAGCAAAGGGGGAGAATGTCCCTGGCCCTGCTGGTCACACTGAAAGTGATGCAGCCCAGGACATGGTTGGTTTTCTGGGCTGCCAACATACATTGGTGGCTCATGTTGAGCTTCCCATGGACCAGCACCCCCAAGCCCTTTTCCTCATGGCTTTTTCTCCTGATCAGAGCACAAGTCAGCAAAAACCACCTGAATTAAATACTCTGGCTGGTACTGGCTGTGTTCATTTCCTCTCCTAGGATGTGGAGCAATCGATTACCTCATCACTGAGCAGAAACAGCCTTGTTGCTGGATTTATGCAGGCAAACCTTTCATAGTGCCTGAAGGTATTAATGTTCAGGGGAAAGGACCAAAGCTTTCTTAGATTTCCCCCTTTTATTCCATGTCCTTGAGGGTATTCTGATACACAGGCAATGGAAAGAGTGATGTCTCCACAAATGCTCTAATCTCTCTGGCGTAAAGTTATCCTCCCAGAATAATGTTTCTGTTGCTCTAGTGTGGGAAGGAGAAAACATCTATTTTAGAGTGGCATTCAAGACTGAGAATAATTAAAGGTTTGAGGAAATTAGCAGAAAACTGTGAAGAACAGAAGTAATTTAATTATCAAATGTTTACTGTAGCCATCTGTACTAAATTGTTGTAGGCTGTCACTGTTCTTCAGCTGAGCATCCACAACCTTTCTTTTCTTCATATTTCACTTTAATTTTCTTGAAATATAAACTGAATGTGTCTGGATTAAAAACAAAATAGATTGTCCTGATGTCCTACCGGACAATATGTTATCCATGAGACAGCAATGTGCCCTTGTGGCCAAGAAGGCCAATGGTATCCTAGGCTGCATTAAAAAGAGTGTGTCCAGAAGGCTGGGGGAGGTCATTCTCCCCCTCTACTCTGCCCTAGTGAGACCACATCTGGAGTATTGTGTCCAGTTCTGGGCTCCCCAGTTCAAGAGGGACAGGAATTTACTTGAGAGAATCCAACAGAGGCTACAAGGATCATTAAGGAACTGGAACACCTTATGAGGAAATGCTGAGAGACCTGGGGCTGTTTACTCTGGAGAAGAGAAGATTGGGAGGGGATCTTATCAACTTTTACAAATACCTGAAAGGTGGGTGTCAAGAAGAAGGGGCCAATGTCTTTTCAGTCATGTCCTGTGATAGGAAAGGGGCAATGGATGCAAACTAGAGCACAGGAAGGTCCACCTCAACATGAGGAAAAAATTATTTACTGTGAGGGTGATGGAGCCCTGGGACAGGCTGCCCAGAGAGGTTGTGGAGTCACCTCTGGAGACTTTCAAGGCCCGTCTGGATGTTCTTCTGTGTGACCTGCTTTAGGTGATCCCACTCTGGCCAGGGGGGTTGGACTCGATGCTCTCCAGAGGTCCCTTCCAACCCGTAACATTCTGTGATTCTATGATTCTATGAATAAACTTTTTATTTCATGTGTGTTGAGAAAGCATAGTGTTCATCTGCAGAGGCATGTTTCAGTACTTCCTTTTTTGTTTGCATGATTGTTTTTTTTGGTCAGAGCAAAAACAGTGTGTGAGGCTGCTAAATAGTACATAGATAACTATAGACAAATTGCACTCAGATCTCTCAAAACAATATCTCTAGGGCACAGGAATTACCAACTATTTCTTAAAATCTCCACAATCTTGGATGTCTCAAGAGTCAGAACCAACGAAATGTCTTACTGCATGACAGCCCTAACTATTGAACATACTACCATTGAAGAAGAGTGATCCTATGGTTGCATGGAAAGTCAAAGGATGTAGAACTTTTGTTCTGAATAAGTTTCCCATGAAGAACTGTAAATAAGCCAAACTCTATTCTCAGTCCCCCAGTGAAAGGGTAGTTTAAAAACCTTGCAATATTTGATGTCTCTGATTCCAGCATCTTTTCTAGCCTTTTTGTGAACATCACACTTTTCTGGCTCTGCTCCCTAGAGCAGGTACTGAAGATCAAACAGTCTGGCTGCTAATTGCCCTCAGTCTGTAGAGATCTGTCAGTAACTTAAGTATCCACTTTCTCTTTGCTCCAGCCTTTTGGGTAACCTGGTTGATGACTTACCTCCTGTTGAAGCATGCAGATTTTGCAGAAGTTTCTAACAAAAATGCACGTAATTGTAAGATACTTCCTTTTAATTAGGTCCATCAATAAACAAACACAGTGATAAATGAACCATAATGCTTTCTTTCTTTATGTTATTACTTATGCTGAACACATCTTAACCCTCATTTAAGAGGTTCTCTTAAGAAGTTAAGGTTACTTAATATTCTGCTCTGTTCACACATAGTTTATTTCAAACATGAGATCTGAGTCTCACTCTTTCCAACCATATAGGAAATCTCACTGTAATAATTTATTGTTTCTTGAGCTGTCTCAAAGTCAAGTTTTTCAAGTGCTCAGAGACCACAGCCAGGTGAGACATCCCTTAATTTTTTGCCTTCTAGAGTCCTCAAGAATTCAGGCTTGCAAAGCCTGCTTGTGCAGGGATGTTGTACAAAAGCTAATGCTCACTAAGGTTTGAGGATGCCCTTCCCTAAGTCCTGTATGTGTTTTTTTTCCTCATGTTACCTTGCTTAAGTGTGAGTGCGATTTGAAGAAAAACACAGCTAAAGTGGGAAGAGAAATTCATAACCTCTGTGGAGTTTCCAGTTCACCAAAACCCAAAAAAAAGTTCTTGATACACTTGTGAATTCCCATACTCTACACAACCTGTTAACCCAGATCTCTGTGAGACTATTTTGCTTTTTGCTTGACAGCTTCACTAGGCACAAGGCAAAAATTAATTGTCTTCCACAGTTTTATTAATTTGCTAGATTGTGCATCACAACAGAAAGTTCAATTGCTGAGCTGTGGAGATCTGGTAAATGAAAGACCTACTTCTTTGCTGCTTTGGTGAAATGCTAGAGCTTTTCCAGCTTGGGATAATGTAAACAGCTTGACAGCCACCATTTCTGCTGACATTCTGGGAACTAAACCCAGAAATTGCTACAAGATGAGCTCGTGCTCCCCAGGTAGAATTCTAATGAACACACATTCTCAAGCATCAGACCTTAATAAAGAGATCTATGACACACTTACCAACAAGACACCAGAAGGAAAAATGGTGAAAGGCGACTAACAACATTTTCTTTTGCCTTGCCACATTTCCCTAAACTGAACTAGCTCTGTGTTGGAGGTGCACAAATGCTTTCTCTGTGTAGAGGAGATGAAGAACAGGTCTAGTGTCATAAAAGAAAAAGTAATTAATCGGCTCAATGTTTTATGTAAGCATTAAAGTTTTAAGTGCTTCATATTTGTAGGGCTTGTTGTTCCTGGATATTCTTTCCAAACCTGTTGAGAGACATGAAGCAAATTTCTGGAAAGCTTCCCTAGATTTTCTAATGTAGAGTAAACCTTGTTGTGTGAAGGTTTGGCTTCAGTATCCTGAAGATCCTGTGCTGCAGCAACATGAAAGGTGACCAGATTCCAACAACCTCTCATGTTTGTTTAAGGTTTGGGACTAACACACCCATCTGACTGGACTTAGTTTGTATTCATCACTCCCAACACGTTACACCCACATCTTGCATTACATTCCCTGTATAGGCCATTATTGCTTATAAAATTAACATGTTTTAAGATAAATAGAATGTGTTTTCATTTTCCCTTCTCTCTAGTGACACTCATCAGACATAAACTGGCTGGCCTGAATCTCTTGAGGTCAGAGAGTTATGCAAGAAAACCACAAAATGAGTCAACCTAAGCCCACCCAACAAGTGAGGACTTAAATTTATCTTTTGCTGGTTTTAGGTAAAATGAAAGCTGGTGCACCAAAATGAAAAGCTGGTCTACCAAAATGAATTACAAATTAATTTGATGGGATAGTACTATCAAAAAGCAAAGACAGAAGTGAGGCCTTAACTCCAAAATGAAGGCTTCAGACATGACTACCAACTACAGACGCAAGAAAAAGGACTTTTTTTCCTCATGAAATGGAGCCATCAGTGTCTGAAAAGGTGAGAGCCTTGATTCAGTTACCCAAGCAGAGGTACCTGTAATGCTCTACCATACTTGACTTAGCCCTCAGCATCTAGTTTCTGTCCCTGCATCTGCCTGTATACTAGGAGAACATCCCTACTCCCTGATGGGATGAAACGTAGCTGGATACTATTCTACCTTCCCTCATTCTATGAAAGGGAAATGAGGACACAGGGATAATAAAGCGTTATGTGTAGACCAGGACTTACAGATCACAGCTCAGAGTGTGCCAATCTCACATCTTAAGTGTGACCTAGATAATCAGCTTGGTAAGTTCCCAGAGAAAGCCTTGTTTTTCTAACTTTCAAAGGCAAATATTTATCTGTATTGGTATTGCTTTTGGTTTTGTGTTTATGCATTATGATTAGTCTTTTATTTTATGATCACAGGCTTTCCCTTCTTGCTCATGGAATTTCTGACTGATTTGCTGGATAGATTTAGAGATAGGATTGGTAGTGAAGATTGATGGTAGTAAAACCCTAAATCTTTTAGGTCCTTTTACAGAAACTAAAAAGTGTACAGAGTTTGAACTATGGAAATAAAAGAGACAATAATTTTGTGTTGCAGCTACCGAAAAGCTAGATTTTACCAATGCCTATGGCCAGAATTCTGATATGTTGATGTATAAGTGACTTCATACTTTTCTTCCAAAGCTAGAGTTTTGCTAAGGGCCTAAGATTTGCTTTGCAGAAGCACCAAGAAGTCCTAGCAGTTGTTGAATTCAGGAAAAGATATTCTTGAAAATGAACAATGAAAAGGCTTCTGAAAAATCAATCTGCAAGAATCAGACCAGTGTCACCTAAACACAAATACCTCGACTAGAGGGTCTAGTTGTACCAGAATCTTTTTTCAGTCAAGGGAGAGAGACCTAAACCTCCAAATCAATCTGTAGAGAGTCATGCATCCCTCAACTCACCTTTGGAAAGCTGACCAGATTCCTAATTCAGGTAAATCCATTCAGGGTGGGTTGATTCAGGTCATAGTGCCTCAACCCAGCCTCCAGACTCCATGGAAACTTTCCTTTTGCCTTAATTCCCCACTATGTAATGCTGTATCCTAATTTTCCACAGAAAATATAAAGGTATTATCTTGAAGGCTCTTAATCTGTTGTGACATGCATATATTAAGTGAAAATAAGCATATGTCCTTACTTCAGAGCAGATTTTGAGCTGTGCACTGTGAAAGAAGCATGGGAAAACATGTTGCACACCAAGAAAATAATGGATGGCTGGTCCTCGTCAGTCTCACATTTATGAGGTTGATATTTATCCTGAATAATTATATTTTAAAGTAGCTCACCTATACATCTTATACATACTCCACCACATCAGTACAGAGACAATTGCTATATTATAAACTGATGTCTAAATTGTGATGTTTCTATGATTTAGGAACATATTTGTGCCCCATCCCCTTTGACTGTAAATTGCAGCTGACAATTATGTCACAACTGACTGATGACAAGCCATGAGGAAATTCCTTAATTCATGAGCCATATATTTCCATTCCAGCTGAGCCAGAAAGACTCAACAGACCTTCCAAATTTGTACTAATAATCACACTTTCCTCAAGTGTTTTCTCCCCCCTATCACCATATGCAACCTTTTCCCTGGGACGGTGATTGGTTGTCTACTCTGTTTGCATGACATCTCTGAAGGAAGGTTTTTTTCTTTTCTTGATGATGACTGTATCTCTTGACTGTTGTTTTGCAGAAGGGGTCTCAAAGGCACGTTGTTTCTGTAGAGCTGAAAGACGGTGATAGTTCTCACCCTGGAAAAAGTCCCACCAAACAAATTATTATAGCCTTCAAATAGCTTTCAGGAGCTCACTTTCTAATGGGTTACTCAGCATTTTAGACAGAATCCTTTTCACAAGAATGAATGCTCCAATAAATTCAGCTGCTGCCGCTTCCTTGCAAGTTTGTTCTAAACCAAACACTCTGCTGCACGGATCAGAATTCCTAGAGGCTGCCTCATGCAGGGGTTCAGACATTGCTTTGGGAGATAAAGTTCCTGAAGCTCTAGTCTGTGATACAATCAAGTCTTTTCACATTACACGGTGGGTATAGAAGAGCTGAGTCTTGGTTGCACTAGTACATCCAAGAATAGCTTGAAGAGGATGGGAGGAGTGTAAAGCTGGCAAAAATGCCTTTTATGCCAGTCATCCTCCATTGCTGTATTAGCAAAGGACATGTCAGCAAAAGTGCCAAGCACTAGAGACTTGCTTATAGCTGTAGCTCAGTGAACCTCTGTTATCCTACAGCAAATAAGAGATGTTACTGCAGAACTGGGATCCATGGATGTTCTAGCACAGTTTCAGGAATAATTAGTTCTGCAATTTTTTTGCCACATCATCCTACTTGCATCTGTTGGCATATGCAGAAAATATAGTTATTGAAGAGAAGGAAGATCTGAATTTTAGTATTAGAGATTCAACATGTCAGCTGGACAACCTTGGTAAAGTCATTTCAATTCTCCAGTGCTTCAGTCTTTCTTCCCAGGGTAACCACACTTGCTTTTCCTCCTTGCTTCTGGGAAGATGTAGACTGTTTTGCCCAGATTAGAAACAAGAACTAGAAGTGCTCTGACTTCCATGGGGAAAAAATAGAAAAATAAATACAAAGCAAATCCAAAACTAAGACAAAAATCCGTTGTGCTTTGCTCTTACAGGGCTCCAAATTAGCTAAAATCATTTCTGATTTAGTGAGAAGAGGCTTTGCAGGTTTAATTGAATAACAGCTAAAATCAGGAGTCCAGGTTGCAATAATTTTGATTTTATCCTTTGAGCTTCTGTTCCTTTTGAGGTCTTCTTTTCATAGGGCTGGTCAAGAACTATTCATGCTAAAACACTTTCCTGACAGGAAATGTGGGGTTTATCTCAACTGACAGCCTTTCCATAGAAAGTATCGTTCTTGATAAAACGTTTCAATTTTCCAATGGGCCTTTTTTGACTTCTCAACTATTTCAATTCAGACAGGCATTTAAACACTCTTCTGGGGATGAAATTTCTCTAGGACAGATTATTCTCCTGTCTTTTATTTTTAGAGCCCTCCAGCAAGTCTCTAATGTGGGCAACAAGTGCAAACAGCTGATGGCATTTCTGCTATGAGTCCCAAGGAGACAGAAGTTGGATTATCCGGAGAATAAGATTTAGAGTCCTACTAAAATTCCAATTTTAGGATTCTTTTGCTTGTACCTCCTAAGGTGGGATACCTCTTATCCTAAAACATGCATGTTTTAACTAACTCAGCTGAGGTGCTTACCCTCTGTAATGACAGAGTGCCCAACTTAGACTCAGAGATCTGCGTTCTAAGTGCAGTGATGAATTCTCACCTTCCATTCCTTTGAAGCATCTCAAACTAAGGTAACATTTTAAATTAGGCTGTCCTAATGACTAAAATCTTGGACCTGATGACACACAAACAGCATTAGCATATTCCCAGACAGATTTCTGTGAACACCTTGTATTGGGGCATTTCTTTTCATGTAGCTGTGATTTACATGGTATTTCTCACTACTTCAACCAGGTAGTGAACATACTGTATATTTCTCTGTGTTTTGTAAAGATTAGGAGACGAGGGTAGACTTTGCATTCAATCAAGGTGTTGCTCTGTGTGTTTTAGCCTGCAGCTTCTGCAGTTTGATCCCTGAAGCAGCAATCAAGATGGTCACAGTCACAGTAGAATATTTAAAGACTCTGTCAGATTAATGGCTTGTTCTGTTTACTCTGGTTTAAACCACCTAAGTGTAGACAGGTTTTTACAGTATCCCACCCATGTTGGCATATTCTTCCCACGGCAGTTAAATAGCTGTGCATGAAGCCAGGTTTTCTTTAAACATCATTTATAATTATTTTGTATGAGTCTCTGTTGCCTGAACAATCCTCTCTCATTCTTCCATTATTTTTTTACACCCTCTCCTCTTTTCCTGACACATTGTGTGTAATGGATGCAGCCCAGACCAGAACAGGAAGCTTCTTCTGTGTGTCTCCAGCCGGGCTCAGCACAAACCCCAATTGGATGCACGAGGTTGGATCCCCCACATGGGTGTATTCATAATGTTATGAAGGGAAAGCTCTGTGACATACAATACAAAGGAACCTTGGCACACCAGGAAGTGGAAAGGCAGTTTTGGCACCAACCATGGTAAAAACATGTCACATTGCTGTCTGTAGCTCATACCCAGACAGTGAAGACTTGAAATCATACCTGTATTCATCTGGCTAGAGCTTCAGGCACCCAATGTATTAAATGTGGATGAAGTTAGAAGCAACTGCTTAGGATGTGCTCACCAAAATGCTTCTGTCATTTGCAAAGTCTTCTTACATCAACTCCACTGATTTCACAGAAGAGATCTCCAGCTTGCAACAGAAATGAGGTTAAAACTCTTGAACTAACTAGATGCTCAGAATTTTAGAAATGTAAGGCTGTGTTTATTAGATACTTGCCATCCCATGACTTCCCCTGTTCTGAAACATTTCATGTCTCTTACTGACTATTGAAGTAATCCTGGGAAGCAGGCTGACACTATTGTTTTCTGACCAAAAAAATAAATGTTTGTGAGCCTAAAGATGGGACCCTGGCATGACTCTACCCATGCCTGTGCATATAAACCTCAATGAAAATTTTGGAGAGTTGGGAATTAAGGGAATAAGGCAAGGCAGTCCTTTTTTCAAAGTCAAGGTAAAACTGCTTAGTTTTTATTTTGTTTTAAATAACACCCATTGGCAGAATTGTTGAATGGAAGTTACATGTTTATGTAGGAGTGTTTGTCCATATGAAGAGTCTATCTGCATGTGAAACATGACACCACTCTCCACCCAACATAACTCAAACTTTTCATACTTCTGCCAGTGTTCAGAATTTCTCTTTGTCTAACTGACATCCTTATTACCTACATTTGGTTGATAAAAAGACTAGTGAGGTAGTAAAAATTAGTGACAAGCTGCTAACCACCCACCATGGCCTGGAAGACTAGGTGATTTATAGATTACAAGTTAGTTTTTCTTAATCTAAGCTATAATTATGCATAGAAAAACTTGCTTTCCAAGAAAAAGAATGGACTTTCTTTGACTTTAAAAAAGTTAGGTGGGAAATAACACTTCATAGCAAAATTTAAAGAAAAAAAAAAACAACAAAAGAGGAGGGAACTCATTAATGCTTATAAATATGTAGAGGGGGTGTCAGGGGGATGAGGCTAGACTCCTCTCAGTGGTGCCCAGTGACAGGATAAGGGGCAATAGTCACACTCTGGTACACAGGAAGTTTAACCTAAATGTAAGAAAAGACTTCTTTAAGAGTGACAGAGCACTGGAACAAGATGTCCAGGGAGGTTGTGGAATCTCCATCCCTGGAGACATTCAAAACCCACCTGGACGTGTTCCTGTGCAATCTGCTGTGTAGGATCCTGCTCTAGCAGGAGGTGTTGATGAGATGGTCTCCAGAGGTCTCTTCCAAAACCTACTGTTCTGTAATTCTGTTATATTACTTGAACATTTGGGCAAACCATGAGATCTTTGTAAGGCAAAGCTGAGTGCAGTGTTCTGTGCTTTAAAGAGCAGAGCAAGCATAGGCATAGTGTCAAAGATTCAGAAATTCTGGGGATGGAATTTACATGGCTGTCCAGCATCTGACACTTTTGAATATACCACCTGACCATTTAATCTCTGACTTGATGTTTTGAGAAGCCCTTCTGCTAAAAGCTCCTGTGAAACACAGGTGGGAGATAGCAGGCAGATAGCACTGATTTCTTTTTCTTTTTCTCTCAACACAGTGAACCACACATTAAGGACTAAGGAGTTCCTCTGACCCAAGCTGCCATACTTCCATGCAGATTTCATAGAATCATAGAATTGTTCAGGTTGGAAAAGACCTTTAAGATCATCAAGTCCAACCTTATCCTAAGCCTATTACCCTATTTCTGATTACCTGATTTCCTTCCCAAAAGAGCCACTGAGCAACACAGTGATGAAAACTCCCCTGTCTGAAGGGTAGAAACAAGCAGAATTTATAACCCATCAGAAATAAAGCCCTGTTCATTTTGCTGGCATACATGTGCTTTTTCATTGCAGGAGATTCATCGAACGGCACATTTCATGGTGTAGTTTCTCAGTCCAAGGGCAACTGTACTTAATGTTGTGTGTTAAATAAAGTGTTTCTCTGACTCAGATTTCTCATCCTTCCAGTCCATGCCAGTTGGCATGGACTGGGTATTAGGAGTCTGATGGGCAAGCCTATTCACATTGCAGTAACTCTTCTTAAGAGTTACTCCAAAGTTGTCAAGCCCCAAAAGAAACCTTCTTCAAGATCTATACTGTGGGGTTTGTTTTCCATTTATTTAAACGAGAGCAATCAAATTTTTTTACTGCCTTGTGGGAGTTTTTTGTTTGTTTATGTGTTTTGTTTGTTGTTTTGGGGTTTTTTTCCTATTTTTGCCATACCTTTCCTTCTTTTATTTAACTACTTTTTGGCCCTAATTAAAACACAGAATGGTCTCAGCTGGAAGGGATCTTTAAAGATCATTTAGATCCAACTGGTCTGCCATCGGCAGGGACACCTCCTACTAGATCAGGTTTCTCAAAGCCCTATCCAACCTGGTCTTGAACGTTTCCAGAGGTGAGATATCAATGTTTTCTTGGATCAACAATTCCAGTCTTCCAATTCTGGAAGATTACTAGATAATTTCTAATACATTCCAATCACACAAGCTGAACTTGTCTTTAAACTGTATACAGATATTACGCCTAAGTTAAGTAAGTCTTGAGTCCAGAAGTTGTGCTTTTATCTCTGGCACAGATCAGTTATAAACTGGTAAGAAAAAACCTAGAGAAAATGTTCATGGAACTCATAATTATATTTCTCTGAACATTTTAATATAAATATTCTCAAACTTGTAAAAAACAATATTTATTGTCCTTTTTTTTTTTAGAAATCAACTCTGAATATCTTTTAAGTTGTTTCTTACCCTAATAAAAATAAGGCCCAGTGATTAAACTCATTCCCTGAGATACCCACTGTCACAGAAGTTATCATTGTAAACAGGCAAGACAAATTAAAGAAGTACCATTACCCCCATTTAATAACTGCATCTTGGAAAAATTAGCATCTTACCCACTGTCACAGGCACTGGGAGCCTGAACCAAGAACTCAAGCCTAACGGAATCTGCCTAGGGATGTATCCATCCCTAAAATAATGTATTTGCAGATTAAAAAAACTATTTCTGGGAACAATTTAAAGCATCACCTGGAGTACTTATCTCAGAATTAAGTTCAGATTTGTCATGCCAGTTCTATGAAACAAAACACAAATCATACATCTACATGTTTGGCACAGTGCAACAGCCGTTGTGTATTTTATTTCTCCTCAGCTCACAAAAACTCACCAACATGCACACACACCCTCATGTCTCTATGTGGTGGGAAGTTAAGGCAAATAACTTGTTGGGTTTGGTTTCATGGAGCACAGAACCATGGCACCATGACATTTGGATCTAGCAGCTAAGAAATTGAGGAAGCAGTTTCCAAATTTTAGTTTTCTCTGCAATTTTAAATAGTTGTGATTATGGAAGTTTTGTACTTTTAAGTGTCTGTGTTCAGCATTTATTATTAAATTGTAAATTATCCACAGTAGGACTCTTTCTTCCACCATGTTTGAACAACACCTGCCTAAAAGGGACCCTACTCCAGCTTAAGAGCCTTAAGTCCCATTGGAAGACAAATAAGGAGTAATTTGGACAATGCCATTTGCCTTTTTCCTGGGAGGATCCCAGGCTCTTCTGAGTGTGAAATGACAGCAAACAGTGTCCCATAAAGTAAGGTGCTGCTTGGTTTCCCCAGCCAGCATAGCCCCATGATAACAAATAAAATAAGCATGGAGATGTTATTGTATGAGTGCTCAAGGTGCATGTCTGGCTGTGGCCACCTTGGTCAGACTTTCCACTGAGTCTAACACTGGGGGGGGGGGGGGGGGTGTGTGGTTTTCTTGAATAATGGAGTGTCGGTGGAGTGAGGTGGTGATTAACTAATCTTGGGTGTGTCTTCAAAGGGAATGACTGTTCAAAAGAAAGAGATGTGCAGGGAGAGAGGAAAGGGAAATGAGGGAAGAAGAGCAGAAAAGAAGGAGTTTCTGAAAGAGACAAGACAAAATTATCAGTATGTTCCCTTCTGGCCTCAAAATGGCATTTCTCTGGGACAGGCAGAAGCAGAATGAAAGGCTATTTAAAGACTTTTAGCTGATACTGTTACACCTCCTGAGATGTATTCAGCACTTCTCCCTTTATATCTTTATTTAGTAGATAAACTGTTGGTTGAGAGTGCAGTGATCTAATTGGAAACCCTGGACATTTGTGGTTGTTGACACAGCATGGAGTGTTCTGAGAAGAGCTGCTGGAAAAAGGAGAACAGCTTTCTTAGTGAAAATAACCCATCAGTGTTCCTTTCCTTTAAATGTACCTTTCTGAAAACTTATTCTGTTGAAAAATTGAAGCCTAAACCTGTATTTACTTTTCTGACTTATTAGTTCAGTCAGGTAACATCATCCTGTTTCAGTGAAAAATGCTAGGGGTTTGTTATGAGCATGTGTGGGTGTTTATTTTTTTATTTATTTTTTATCTTTACCAACATCTTAGGATCATAGTAGAATTCAGATTGGAAGAGATATCAGGAAGAAATGTAGTAAAAGCTCTTGCTTTTCTGGCAGTATTCAGGTATTTTATTTTGATTTAAAATAGAGAAACACCCATTTTTCATTATTTTTTCCCCTCTAGATTGGAAAGTTATTTTTCATCAAAGAACTCTGTAGCAACTGTTGTGAAAAATAGTTATCTCTGAATCATAGAATCATAGAATGGTTTGGGTTGGAAGGTACCCATCTAGTTCCAACCCCTCCACTTGGGCAGGGACACCTCCTACTATACCAGGTTGCTCAGAGCCCCATCCAAACTGCCTTTGAACAGTCCAGGGATGGGGCAGCCACAACTTCCCTGGGCAACCTGTGCCAGTGTCTCACCACCCTCATAGTGAAGACTTTGCTCTTAATGTCCAATCTGAGTTTCTCCTCTTCCATCTTAAAGACATTACCCTTTTTCCTCTTCCCCTTGTAAAAAGTCCCTCCCCAGCTTTCCTGTAGGTACTGGAAGGCTGCTATGAGGTCTCGCTGGAGCCTTCTCTTCTCCAGGTTGAACAACCCCAACTCTCTCAGACCGTCTCCATAGAAGAGCTGCCCCAGCCCTCTGATCATCTTTGTGACCCTCCTCTGGACTTACTCTAGGAGCTCCATGTCCTCCTTATGTTGGGGGCTCCAGAGCTGGACACAGTACTCCAGGTGGGGTCTCAGAGTAGAGGGAAAGAATCACATCCCTTGACCTGCTGGCCACATTTCTTTTGATGTAGGCCAGGACACGGTTGGTTTCTGGGCTCCAGCAACATTGCCAGCTCATGTTGAGCTTCTCATCCACCATCATCCCCAAGCCCTTCTCTGCACAGCTGTTATCAATCCATTCTCTACCCATCCTGTATTTGTGCTCAGGATTGCCCCCACCCAGGTGAAGAACCTTCACCCATGCTTTTTCAACAAGATATTGCATAGCCAGCTGATTTGAACTTTTGTACTGCATGATTTCACAGATCTTCTAATGCCTTGGATGGAGTGTAGGTCAAGGATTGCATTATTTAAGACACATACATTTAGATATTAGCAAGTAGGAGTCAATGCATACTGGGTGTCCAGATTTTTCTTTATAACTATTGGAGATCAAGACTAGGATTCAGTTACCTAAATGTAGGTGTCCAGTGCCTTATTTGATCCACTAGTCTCATAGAGATTTAAGTTACCTTCATCCATAGCATTTAATCTGATTATTTAGGTATGACATGGGACATAGGGAAGACCCAGTCCTATGAAGAGGCAACTAAGGGCCAGATAATGTACCCTGCAGTGCTTAAAATGTTGGAGTTTAGGAAAGTTAATCCCCTGTTTTCTCCTTCCTTCTTTCCTTTCTTCTTCCCACCAGCACAGACAGTGGAGCCTGAAAACAGCTTCGCTGCCCAAAGGTTGGTGTCTCCTTTAAGCTGAATTTCATGCCAGTCTTGCAAAACAGTGTGAAACAAGTGCTTTGTCTCAGGCTAACAAAAAAATCTTCAGCATTTGCATTGGCATGAAGCTTGGGTCTCAAATTCTATATCTTCTTTTCATTCAGGAGAAACAGGTATAAGCTGCAATCTATAGTAATTGGGAATGAAGCACAGATATTTTCCTAAAGTTTTCCTGGTGGGAAAACAAGGGACAATTTGTCCTTCAACAAAGAAGTGACATTTTCTCTCTTCCAGTCCTCAAGAAACTTTCCTGGTCACTACAAAGTTTCAAAGATAACCAAGAGCTGCCTTGCAATGTAATCAGCCAGCTTCTTCAGCACTCATGGTCTGAAGGTCCC